>OX422209.1:104992611-106310528 GCA_949130495.1 Sambucus nigra | reverse complement strand
TTTCATTTTTGTTTGCTATTATCTTGTAGTTATCAAACACTTTATATTTATGCATATCTGTTAAAAAGATAATAATATTGTGTTGTTTGTCGACCAACTCAGTAATAAAAAGTTTCAAGTTTCAATAATATTGCTCGATCACTTAATAATAAAGTCACGAGTATAAAAAATGTTTAAAATTTTTCCAACCAACCAAGGTCGTTAAATTATGCTTGTCGACCAACTACAGTTAGTGGATTTTTATCCCCGATCAGCCATACTTGGCAGATATTTCTCTTAAATGCTTTCGACCAGCTAAGGTCGGTAAATTTTCTTTGTCGACCAACTACAGTTGGTGGGTTTTTATCCCCGACCAGCCATAGTTAGCAACTTTTGCACTTTTTGGAATAATCTTACCTCCCAACCAACATAAGTTGAAATTTTCGAGAATATATGTACCTTCCGACCAACATAAGTTGGCATTTGCGAGAATATTTTGTTTCCTAGCCAAACATGCTGTCATTTTTAGGAATATTTCGTTTCCTAGCCAAACAGGTTGGCATTTTTAGGAATATTTTGTTTCCTAGCCAAACAGGTTAGCAATTTTAGGAATATATTGTTTCCTAACCAACCGATGTTGGCATTTTTAGGAATATTTCGTTTCCTAACCAACCGAAGTTGGGATTTTTTGGAATATTTCGTTTCCTAATTAACCGAAGTTGGAATTTTTAGTATTATATTGTTTCCTAACCAACCGAAGTTGGCATTTTTAGGAATATATTGTTTCCTAACCAACCGAAGTTGGCATTTTTAGGAATATTTTGCTGAGCAGTCTGAGCAGCTTTGTCGAGTAGTGTGTAGCACTAGTATTCCCCGAAAAATTCTCAATAAAAAGGAGAGACTTTGGCAGAATATCTTCGTTTTATTCATACTGATGGAACTGGGTTACATATACATCACTGATAATACTTGCGCAGATGCTCTGCGTTTCATGCATTCTTAAACTCCTCGCTTTCTAAAGTTGCTATTCGATAAGTTCCTGGCCGAACAACTTCTGTAACTCGGTATGGTCCATGCCAGTTTGCTTCCAGCTTATTGTGTTTTTGAATTACTTTCTTCAGCATATAGTCTCCTTCTTTCAGGTCACACTTCTTCACCCTTTTGTTGTAGAACAAAGTTGTTCGCTGCTGGTAAGCAGCATTTCTAATGGCTGCTTCTTTTCAAACTTCCTCGAGCATGTTTAAATCCAGTCTTCTCATTAAGTCGCTGACAGGGGAATTGAAATTCAGTACCCTGTGTGTTGGGAATCCCAAATCGGCAGGTATGACAGCTTCACTTCCAAACGCCAGCATGTATGGTGATTCTCCAGTTGCTACTCGGGGAGTAGTTCGGTAAGCCCAAAGTACTGATTGTAGCTCGTTGATCCAGCTTGCTTTTGCATCATCTAATCTTTTCTTCAAACCGTTCAACAGCGTTCTATTTGTCACTTCAGTTTGTCCATTGCTTTGAGGATGACCTAGTGCTAAATGAACTTTCAAAATGTTTGACTGATGACAATAGGCGGCAAACTCCTCGTTATCAAATTGTGTTCCATGGTCTGTGATGAAGGCATGAGGTAGACCATATCGACAAATTATGTTCTTCCAAACAAATTGGTACACCTTCTCGTACGTTATGTCAATGAGTGGCTCAGCTTCTACCCACTTAGTAAAATAATCCACTGCGACGACGAGATACTTGAACCTTCCTCGGGTCGTTGGCAGTGTCCCAACCAAATCTATTCCCCACATGGAAAATGGCCAAGGGGAAGTTATGGGTGTCAACAATGCTCGTGGAGTTCTTAGTATGGAGGAGAAGCGCTGGCACTTGTCACACTTCTTGGCATAGGCTATACAATCAGCCCTCATTGTCGGCCACTAGTATCCCTGCGTCATCACCCTTTGCAAAAGCGTTCGACCTGCTACATGTGCTCTACAAGACCCTTCATGGATTTCTTCAATCAATTCTTTCACCTCGGAGGGATGTACGCATCTCTGCAAACCTGCCATAATTCCTCGTCTATATAAAACACCATTAGTTAATACATACCGAGCAACTTTAAACTTCAATTTCTTGGCTGTGAGCTTGTCAATTGGCAATTCTCCCTCCTCGATATACTCCCTGATGGGATCCATCCAAGATGGTCCTAAATCAAGGGTGATAAAGTTCATCGTTAGATCTTTATCTATTCTCCAACCAGCTAACACTTCAATTGGGATAGTTCGTCGTAGCTCACTGCGAGTAGCTGATGCTAGTCGAGCTAGGGCGTCTGCTCTCGCATTATCCATTCTTGGTATTCTGACCAGCTGAATAGCGACAAATTCTGACACCAGCTCCTTTGCCTTTGCATGATATCTGATCATTAATTCTCCTCTAACTGCATATACTCCCATCATTTGGTTTACAATCAATTGAGAGTCACTGAAGATTACAACCTGCTGCGCCTCCATAATTTTTACCAAATTAAGCCCTGCAATCATGGCCTCATATTCAGCCTCATTGTTGGAACCTTTGAATTGGAAACGCAAGGCGTATTCCATGTCGACCTCGTTCGGAGTGCTCAAAACTATCCCCGCGCCAGATCCTGCAGTGCAAGATGAGCCATCTACATATAGCCTCCATATAGGTAACTCGTCTTCAAATTTCGAATCAGTCAGAGTTCCTCGATGAAATATTTACTGCTTCCTTTCATCCTCCCCGGATTTTTCTCGCTCCTCGTCGATCATATTTTCTTGCCCTTTTATCAACCGGAGTTGGTCTGAGCTCGAATTTAATGATCCTGTAACATCCACTTACCCTTTTACCAACCGGAGTTGGTCTGAGCTAGTGTTTGTCAATCCTATAACATCCACAGGTTGATCAGCGAGCAACTCTTGTTCCTCGTCCGGAGTCCTCACAACTATCTTTGCATCACATCCTGTAACATCCACACGCACTTTTACCAATCGGAATTGGTCTGAGCTTGTGTTTGTTGGTCCTGTAACATCCACAGGTTGATCAGCGAGCAACTTTCGCTCCTCGGGGGTATCAGGATAGGTGAACTCCGCTATAAAGTCTGCTACAGCCTGCCCTTTTAGCGATGATCTGGGTTCATAAATTATATCATATTCACCGAGCTCTATGTCCCAGTACATCAATCTCCCTGATTTTTCTGGCTTATGAAGGGCTTGTCTCAATGGCACATCGGTATATACTACTATAGTATGAGCCTGGAAGTATGGACTTATTCTCCTACTCGCCTCAATCAGCGCCAGTGCCAATTTCTTCAGCCTTGGATATCTGATCTCTACTCCTCGGAAGACCTTACTTGTGTAGTAAATTGGTTTTTGCACTCCATTCTCCACTCTGATCAACGCCGAGCAAACTGCATTCTCGGACACTGCAAGGTACAAATACAATTTTTCTTCCATCACCGGTTTGGACAATAGTGGGGGTGCTCCCAAGTATTTCTTCAAGTCTTGAAAAGCCTTCTCACATTCATCATTCCACTCAAAAGTCTTTCTGAGTGTCTTGAAGAATGGGAGACATCTATCAGTTGCTCGTGACATAAATCTGTTGAGTGCAGCTACTCGTCCTGTGAGACTCTGTACTTCATTCTTCGTCGTTGGAGATCGCAGCCCTAATAGAGCTTTGATCTTTTCAAGATTTGCTTCAATTCCTCGTTGATTGACAATGTACCCGAGGAACATGCCTTCTCGTACTCCAAATATGCACTTCGTCGGGTTCAGCTTCATTTGATATTTATCTAGTTGATCAAAAGTATGACTTAAATCTACTAGATGATCGGCAACTTTCTTGCTTTTTGTCAGCATGTCGTCAACATAGACTTCCATATTGTCACTGATTTGTTCAGCAAAGACCTTGTTCATCAGCCTCTGATATGTCGTACCTGCATTTTTCAAACCAAAAGGCATAACATTATAACAATAAGTTCCCCTAGGGGTAATGAAAGAAGTACTCTCCCTGTCTTCAGGTTTCATTTTTATCTGATTGTAACCATAATAAGCATCCATGAAGCTCAGCAACTCGTGTCCCGAGGTAGAATCCACCAGTTGATCAATTCGGGGCAATGGAAAGTGATCCTTTGGGCATGCTTTGTTGAGGTCGATGAAGTCTACACACATCCTCCACTTGTTATTCTTCTTCTTTACCATCACCACATTAGCTAACCAATCTGGATATTTAACATCTTCAATGAAACAAGCTTTCTGGAGCTTCTCGACTTCCTCCTGTATAGCTTGATTCTTCTCGGGACTGAATACTCTTCTTATCTGCTTCACAGGCTTGATCTCCTTATTCACATTGAGCTCGTGACATAAGAAGTTTGGGTCTATCCCAGGCATATCTTCATGACTCCATGCAAAAGTTTGTCTTCTGCTTCTAAGGAAAGTTATCAATTCTTGTTTTAATGAAGATTCCAACGATGAACCTATTTGAGTAGTTCGCTCAGGGCGTTCGTCGTCCAGAATGATGTTTTTAGTAGCTTCCACCACTTAACCCTTCACGAGTTGCGACTCATCTCGAGGATCCAATGTTTAAATTTCTGCACCTTTATCCACTTGATAGGTAGTAGTCTTTTTCTTTGATTCTTCCAGTTCTTCTTGCTCGACGGATGAATAATAGCATTCCCGAGCTACTTTCTGATCACCTTTCACAACTCCTACTCTAAATTTTGTTGGAAATTTTAGGCATTCATGCACTGTAGATGGTACATCCTCGAACTTCTTCAATCCTACTCTGCCCATGATGATATTGTACGATGATTGGACATTCTTATCCATCACGAAGAAGCATATTCTTTCTGTCCGACAAGCAGGCCACGTACCAATGAATATATCCAACTTGATTGTCCCAAGTGGAAATAATTTCTCGCCAGCAAAACCGATGAAGGGTCTGTTGTAAGGCTCCAGTTGAGATAACTTTATATTTAAACTATCAAAACACGAGTAGAACATAATGTCTGCCGAGCTACCATTGTCGACCAGCACTCTTGAAATCATTACCTCCTTTATTCTCATCTTGATCACCAGTGGATCATCGTGAGGATATAAAACACTTGCAAGGTCATTTTTTGAAAAATCGATGACCAATTTCTCCTTGTTCACCTTTCTCGGGCGATCTTCCTCAGCTAGATTTATTCGCTGAATGTACGAGCAAGCTTGAGCCTCACCGAGGTAAGTTTTTCTTTCTGCAGTAAGGTCTCCTCCTCCTGCATCTCCTCCTATAATAACATTACAATCAAATGACCCAAAGCGTATTAAAAATACCTCTCGTTCTGGCTGCCTTGGTTTCTTGGGAAGATCGGGGTCATCCTCTCGATCAACTTCCTGGTTTCTCTTCATGTTCTCCTCTGCTCGACGAGGAGATCTAGACCTCTCTCTAGTTCGGTCGTTGTTTCTTCTTTCGCGTCCCCGATCAACATAATTTGATAGCTTTCCTCGTCGGATGAGTGTTTCAATCTCATTCTGAAGAGCTATGAAATTTTTAGTCATATGGCCATGATCCTTGTGGAACTCACAATATTTTTCCCTATTCCTCGTGTCAGGGTCTGCCTTCATTTTCTTTGTCCAGTTTAACTCCTCGCTGTTCTTAATTTCTTCCAGGACGTGGTTGATATTTTCCTTCAAAGGTGTGTAATTATCAAATTTCCACAAGACCTCCCATGACGATCTGTTTTTGGATTATTTGTCACTACCATTGTTCTTATGTTCTTTCTTCTTAGATTTATCACCTTCCACCTTGGTTTCTTTGGCGTCCATATTCTTCTTCGCAGACATATCCTCCTCGGCATTCATAATCTTGGTCGCTTTTCCCATCAGGTCCGACATGGTTCGAGGTAGATCTTTGGCCAAAGTGTAGTACAACTTGTTTGGCAGCAGTCCACTGATCAAAGCGGTAATCGCTGTCTTCTCCTCATAATCAATGACTTCGAGTTTATCGTTATTAAAACGAGTTATATAATATCTGATACTCTCCCCAGCTTTTTGTCTAACACTTAACAAATGTGCTACTCGTTTAACTGGCTTTGCTCCAAAGCAGAAATTCCCAATGAATAACTCGGCCAGTTGAAGAAAAGTTGAAATCTTACCCCGAGGAAGATTATTATACCCTATCTGAGCAGATCCAGTAAGAGTTCCCGAGAATGCCTTGCATCTCATCTCGTCTGGGACAGCATAAATGTCGGCATCAACTTGATATTGTTCTATATGAAGGACAGGGTCAGTCTTCCTATCATACTTGGGAGTCACAACAGGTGCTTTGAACTTTGATGGTGTTGGAAAATTAACAATGTCTTGGATAAAAGGTGTTCCTCGAACAAAGGTTCGTTATAGAGGGTTCTTGGCTTTAGCTATTTCCCCTAATCTATCCTCCAGCCTCTGAATATATCCTTTCCATGCATCATTTCCTTCCTCGGGCCTATTGGTTCGAGCAACTGATCGCGTTGAAGTGGCTTCCTGGGATTTATCTCGACGAGCAGCTGGTCGGTCATAGGATCCATCTTGACGAGCAGCTGGTTGCGACTGGGCAGATCCTTCCCTTAAATCTGATGGTCATCGAAAGCTCCTCGACGCTGCATTAAGAGGAATTTTGTTCCTCCTAAGGCCTAATCGATCGAAAGAAGAAGCCCTACTTAATCTTTCCAATGCGCTGGTCCTTTTCGGGGAGAGGGTGACACGTTGTTTAGTATCTGTGGCTCGCACTGACGAAGTTCGTCCAGGTTGATAAGAAAAATCTTCAGATTTATCATTGCGATATGAATTAGTACGCTTAGTATGCGAAGAAGGCGCACGGGTATTTGTTTGAATGCTTCGTGGTCCGGAATGGGCTGATGCACAACCATAGAGGTTTTGGATGAGTTGTCGCATCATTTCTTCCATGACGGTCTGGACCTGAGCCAGATTTGCCATTATTCCAGTCAGATCTGGAATAATTGGTGGAGCAGATGGATTTGGAGGGGTTCCAGCATTTCGATTGCTGGATTCAGGAATATCAGCCGTTGGTAATGGATTATTTTTGATGAAAAATGATATTATCAGTCATTTCCCACAGACGGCGCCAATCTGTTGATGTAAAAAATTAGATCACTCTAATTATTCAATCACAGATAAGTAAATGAGACAAAAGATTTTAAAGTGGTTCAGCCTTATAAAAATGGCCCACGTCCACTGTTGTTTTATTGCTGAGTGTTTGGGAATTCTTGATTACAAGAAATTCCGTTCTAGATTCGATCCCCTTTACAATGAGGATTGTACAATGTATTTATAGCCCTGAGGCTGTAATGTGAAAGGGTAATACATTAAATGATATACCTATGAAAGGGTAATACATTTAATGCCCTTTTTGCGTGTGCGTCTGAATGATAAGCATTTAATGAGCAGTTAAACTGTTGGTATCCTGCTTCGAGGTGCAGCTCGGACCGCTTGAGTTTCTCGGTGCTAAAGAGTTCCTCGGAGAGGTCTGTTCCTCAGAGCGTATGAGTTCCTCGGAGTAACATGGTTCCTCGGAGCGTGTGATCATCTCGGAAGTGCTTGTTGTTGCCATATAGATAGCCATGTGTCTTCATATGATTGGTCCATGTCAGCAGATTAAATTTGGTATCAACAAGGATGATGTAGGAGGAAACCAAAAATTGGTAGAATGGTTGGTAAACATTTGGGAAGGGGTAGGGTTTTAGGAATGAGTTTAGAGGATTTTACCGAAGTTGAAGCTTGAAAATGTGGAACTTTTATTCGACTAAAAGTGGAATTTTAGTCGACTAAAACTTCTTCAGTTGGCTTGTTTCAAAGATTTAGCGGGATGAAAATACTTTAGCTGGATAAACTATTTCCTATGACTTTTTGTCTATTAAACCTCATAGGTTTTAGTCTAAAACATGTTTGGTTTTGATTCATGCTTTGGGGAGGGTTTAGGGTGCTATAGGAAGGGTTTAGGTGAGTAGGTTTTGAGCATATACATGTTCAAATAAGTTAATTTACTTTTATACAATGGATCCTAAAGGAAAATAAAACAAAGTAATACGTGTGAGGGCTTTTGAGAATTTCTTTTACTTTCTTTAATCATCAATTGCGGGTAGGGCTGTGTTTTTTTTCGAACATTCCGATTTTTTCGATATTCGATCCGATATTTTCCGATTTTGGAACGTATATAAGGTTTTCGATTTTAAAAAAAAAATCGAATCGAAAATTGGAAATAATTCTGAATTTTCGATTTTCTGATTTTTCGATCCGATTTTTCCGAAACTATGCCGATCCGATTTTTCCGAATTATTTCAGAAATATTTTTCGATTTCCAATTTTTCCAATTTTTTTAAACATTCTCATGTGTTCCACATCGGCTAGGATAGGAAGAGAGGCCCAAAAAAGTCCTATATAAAAGGATAATATCTCTCTATCCTCTACACAAATGAAAAAAATATTTAAATCCTTATATATTTACATGTTAGGTTAAATCTTTTTTTCGATTTCTTTAAAATTTGAGTAATCGAAAATCCTATATTAATTTTTTTGAAATTTTGGAATTTCCAAAATTTCTGAATTTTAAGTATATTTTTTGAATTTCCGATTTTTTTTTTCGATTTTTCGATTTTTCGATTTTTTCGAATTCGAATTTATTTTTTTATTTTTCGAAAAAATTGGATAGGAAATCAGAACAAATAGTTTATTTCCGAAAAAATTGAATTTTTTTTTCCGAAGGGTCATTTTTCGATCCGATCCGGCCGAAACACAACCCTAATTGCGGGCTTTCATGACTTACTTGCTGTAGTGCTTGCATGAGTAGGATCACAATAAGTTGTGGCATATGTTGAAACTAACTTCTTTCAACTAGTTGTTGTTTAAAAATTCACAAGGCTTTTTACCAATGGTTTTGATGCAAGATTTAAGTTAATCTTATGATCTTTATTGTCTTTGGTTATTTTCTTTATTGCTATGACAAATATAGTACCCTGCCGTGGGAGAAGTACAATGGGCATGTGCTGAAGCATTTAGACCTTATCCTACCACTTACAGGCCATAGACTTACTTATTATATGCCTCACTGGCCTACTGTCGCAACCCCCCACGTATACAGGATGCGTCCCGTTACATACTACAGGGCACAACCCTACTTTCTACAGGGCGCGACCCTGCTCGATACAGAGTGTAGCTCCTACTTGCTACAGGGTGCGGCCCCAGTCTTATCATATTAACAGGTTGTACCCCCTTTCATCCACCAGCAATGCAACATCTACATCTATAAATAGAGGTCCACACCGCGAGATAAGGGATCCGAGTCAATTTCTTACACCAACACTTAACTCAGAGGTGATTATTCTCTCCATGGCGTTCTCTCGACCACTCGGTCCTGCTTGGGGGCTACTTGTTGGCATCGCAACCATCTCTCAGGCACACCGGAATTATGATAATCATGTACTATATTTTATTCTCATGCTTGTATGCCTATTTAGGCTTAATAACTATGTACCAAACAACACATTTAATGAGAGTGTGGCACCAAAGTGGACGTAGACTCACTTTTATAGATGAACCACTCTATATCTTGTCCTTTTATCTCTCTTTACTTGCTCTATTTGCTTATTATGCACGTTATAGTTGATTTGCTAGTATGAGAATGACAAGTGGACGATTTCTCGTATCATCAATTTGGCATCGTTTGTGCGGCACCTAGGATCATTGTTGCATCAACCTTCGCTGTCGCGGCTGTACCAGAAGCTCTAGCCCTTGAGGCATCTAGCAAGACCCAGAAGAGGAAAGTGAAGAAGGATGAAAGATTCTTCGAGGCCTATACCTCATTGGCCTTCCTAGTTGAAGACATCTTTGAGTTCATAAAAGAGGACAAGCTGCTGAAGTGGCTAGAGAAGCTTAAAGGTCCACCCCACAAGAGGAACAAAGACAAATGGTGCAAGTTTCATCAGGACCACAACCATGACTCTGAGCAGTGCTATGCCCTGAAATATGAAATTGAAAGGCTCATAGGACAGGGAATGCTGCACCGCTTCCTCAAGGATGTCTAAGGGATACATCCTAGTCTGACATACCACATTCCCATTTTTCATGCTTATGTTCATGTTTCATCTGTTTCCAGTTTATAGTGAAACTCTTCTTAAGTTGTTTTAATTTAAACTTTGTATTGCCCTTACAAAGTCATATATATATGAAGAGATATATGAAATCAAGTTCACTTGATAATGTCATATTTTTATTCTCATTTCCATTAAACGTCATTTTATAAAAGACTTTTTGTCTTAAACAGATCACATTGGAGACATCTTATTATATCGGGAATGATTATACTGTATGGACATGAAATGCCTTCATGACCCCAAGATGTACGATGGCGTATGATAATTATAAAGGGCGAAAGTAACTATGAGGAACAACTATCTAAATTAGTCTGCAACATCACTCATAGAGACTACATTCCGGAATATTATGGCTACATTCTTGAAAGCATTTATCAGAAAGCGTTATTAGCCACGAGGGCTTACAACACCCGTTCTTAGCTTTAGGGATGCATCATTAGCCACGGGGCCTTACAGTGCCCGTTCTTAGCTTTTGAGATGCGTCATTAAGTCGGGAGGCTTATAATATTTAGCTAGGGATGGCTCTATATACAAATCAACAGTTGTGGGAGGCTTAATAACATAACCCAACCTAGGAGGCTTGATAGTATCCCGTTTATTAGCTGTGGGTGGCATAATAACATAACCCAACCTGGAGAGGCTTGATAGTATCCCGTATATTAGTTGTGGGTGGCTTAATAAGGGGAGGCTTGATAGTATCCCGCATATTAGATGTGGGAGGCTTAATAACATAACCTATCCTGGGAAGGCTTTATATATATATATCCAAACATAGCTTGGGGAAGCTTCATAATACCTAGATCGGGGGGGGGGGGGGGGGGGGGGGGAGAAAATAACCCAATCGACTAAAGGAAAGCCATAAAAGGCAGTTAAAGAGACTAAAAGAAGCGGTGGCACCGACATTATGAAGCTACAGAAGGATGGCCCCGGCCCAACATGTTGTCATCAATTTCTTGGCAAGGGCTTTAAAGGAGCCGCAACCCTATTAATATGGTCGCGACCCTAAAAAAGTCCATTCATTCATCTAGAGGGGATGCATCAAAGATGGTACATTATCGAATTGCTAAAAGGCCGTGACTGGATTACAAACTAGAGAAGTTGAGCCACATCTCTAAATCCATATTCAATTGGCATCGCGGCATGGGTGATCATAGCCCACAGTGAAATTTGCGAAGTTCATTCAATGAAGAAATCAAACATCGATGCAAACAGTAAGGAGTATAAAAAGCATTGCAAGTATTAAAGCATAGGGGAAAATGAAGAGAAGGGAAGGAAGATTAAAAAAGTTAAAAAGTCAAAAGCCTTGGCAAAATATTGCTTACAGATAAAAGGCCTCAACCTTTCAAAACCAAAAAGTTTACAAGTTAAGAGGGACGCAACCCTAATCATCATAAATGAAGACTAAGATGCAACATCATCTTCTTCTTCTTCCTCATCTCCGTCCGCAGCAGTAACGGTCCCCTCCTCAGTTGTCGCTACCTCAGTCGCTGCCCTTTGCCTGGCTCTCTCTTCTACCGCGACCTTCATTTCAGCCATGCACTGCAAATGTTCAGCATCACCAAGTCCCCAGGCAATCTCTCTTTAGATTCGAGAAAGTTTTTTATAACTCTGTGCCTGAGCTCTTGGTAGCCGCGGAGGTAAGCTTTATTGTTGATGAAGTAGAAGTCTTTGGAAGCTTTGAATCACTCCATAGTGCTATCAATGGCCAATTGGAGGGCCGCGGCATGATCTTCATCCTTTTTCTTGATGACCGCAGTACGGTCCTACTCAATTTTCTTAATGGTCGCGGCATTATCTTCCTCCATCTTCTTTATCACCGCGGTATGGGCCTGGGCATCATTAACAACCTTTGTCTCTAACTCCTCGTACTTCTTCTGAAGAAGTTCAAGGTTGTTATTTGCAAACTCCGCGACCTTGGCAACTTCCACAACCTGAGATTGAGAAACCTTAAAGGACTCCGTAACCTGCCTAAAATTCTTCTCAGTATCTGCATCCATCTTACATAACTCAAGGGCCGCAGTAGAAGACTTCTTTTTGGCTTCAAAGGAGTCAGCCCTTACCTTCACCAAATCAGCATTATCAACGTTGTCTACAACCTCCTTAAGCCTATGTAGACCCTCATACTTGAGTTTCTGGGTCACCACAGCTTCTGAAGCCTGTAAATGTATTGAAAGTTAGAAAATAAAACTAAAGATACAAAGAAGAATTATTGGAAAGCTGGAATTACTAACTCTCAGTAGACTGTGAAGGAAATAAGACTCCACATCCTCGTGGTCCTCATCCACCAACCGATCTAGTTAAGCTCCATCAATTGCCTTTTTTTAGCCTGTGGATAGCACAGGCAGTTATGTCCCAAAAAAATTGAGGATCTAGCCTGTGCAGTTGTGGCCACGGACGTCTGCTTTGAAGAGGTGCCAGATTTGCATTGACAATAATTATTGATGGAGGGATAGGACAATTTGACATATGAACTGGTGAATTTTCGTGTCAACCTTGGTCAGAGAGAGATGACATTAGACCTGTCGCTTCCAAGTTAGCTCCAATATCATCGTCAAAATTACCCTCAGGCCTCTCCTGAGGGGCCAACTCCTCAACCTGGAGTGGGGGTGCGACAGTATTGGTTTGATCTGCAGCGTCATTTAGGGGAGCAGTAGGACCAACTTGGTCACCATAAGGGATTGTGGAAGGATTATTTTGATCTGCAGACAGTATAGTGGGCGCGAGAGGCTCAACTTGGTCATTAGTAGAGACTGCGGCTGGAGCTTTGTACTTTGTACTTTTCCTTTTTCTTTGCCTAGCCGTGTTATTGAGGACAACTGCGTCCTCATCCATCTCAGCAAGCTGAGCTGCTAACATAGATTTATCGATTTCCTCACCTGAAAGAAGAAATGAAGCAGTAAAAATATGAAGTTTAAAAATAGTTACCGCGGTATTAATAAGAGAAAGAATTATTACCTTCCACGGCCATCTCTTTGGGAATAGATTTGTTGGTGAAGTAGCCTTCCTAAAAATTAGAGGCGGAAGTCACAAGTGTGCTGAACTTCTTGTCGTTAGCACTCACTGTCGCAACCCTCCTTATCCTCTTCTCTGGCGGCTCACTTAGGTGCAAATTGTCAAGAATTGTAGAAAAATGCAAAGGTTAGCACACAAGCAAAATGTGGAGAATAATATGAAACTATAAAGAGGGAACGCGACCATAAATTTACCAAGCTTAAATGGACATACCCACTGCCACGACATCCTAAAAGTTCTCTCCCTCTCAGTCTCTTGGGGGTGAATCTCCCACCCTTCTCCAGAAATGTAAAAATATTTTCCTTTCCAGTTCTTTACACTGGTAGGCCTCCCAGAATAAAGGGTCTCATCTCTGCCGTGGATAGAAAAGTAATAGTACCCCACAAATTTTACGGAGTTTTCCTTTGGGCGATAAAAATAGAAAAACTCCACAGGAGTAATGTATCTCTTGAATTTCTTCTTCCATAATACAATAGCTACAAGAATGGCCCTCCAACCATTGGGGTCTAATTGGGATGGGGCTAACTTCATCGTCTGCAAAATTCTTCTAACTGGAACAGGGACAGGTAGCCGCAACCCATAAATGAAAACGTGGAGGGGGAAGCATACCCCATCATCAGTAAGTTCCGTACATGGCCTTTATTTCACTACAGGTGATGAGAACATCAAACCCTAAGGAAACTCAAAGGCTTCAGCCATCTGATCAATCCACTCTTGGGTCATAGTGCTGCAGACACTAAGGGCAGTAGGAGGTCTTTCATCTCTACCAGATGGGCCAGCAAGTGCGTGCCTAACATTATATATCCCCACTACCGCGGCATCTATATCCATTAGTTGATTACTTGAATTAGCCTCTTCCTCCATGATCGCAGAATCTAATTATGAATCTAGCACTACATAGTTTAGGCAATTTCTTAACTCACATGGCCCTATTATCCTCAAAGGGCGTAAAAAAGGAAGTTCGGGAGGAGAGGCTCCAAAATGTTTGTTCCAAAAGCCTCTCAAAAATTCGTTTGGGTCAAAGTTCATATGGATGCAGCAATACCTGAAAAGTAGAGAGTCTGTAGTGAGGTGTCGTAGACAATATGGTCATATATAGGCCTCTTAGAGGTTGCGACAGGAATAATGATGTATCAAGTTTGAAGGATAAACAAGAAATGTTAGGCAACGTTGGCTAACTACACTAAGTGTTGGGATCTCTCATCCTCGGAGTTAACTTCTGCCGCGACATATTGTTTTGAGGAAGGAGGTGTGTTAAAATCTTACACGCTGTAGTCATTGGACTAGGGGATAAGTTCCGCGGACACTAACCTAAGGGCCTTAGGCAAGGGAATATTTACATGCCGCAGCAATGGAGGGCTGCAGACATTTACCTAAGCACCCTAAAATTTTCCAAGGGATTTTGTTATTCCACAACCATATATTCATCAAGCCGCGGGCATATAATCAAACAGTTTAGTATTTAATGTTGATTAAATCTAGTGATTGAAGCCCTAGAATTTGAAGAGTTTTCTAAAGAACATAATGGGATTTCAGAAACCCTAAAATCTAACCCAAACCAACAAAATTCATTTATTAGGTCAATATTGAAGATTGATTCACTACAAGATCGGTTATCTAGTTCAAATCCAAACAACTATATGGATTCAAATGGGTTCGATTAGTTGGGAAATTGCCAGAAACAAATTCAGATGAAGAATCATTCAATTATAACATGAACTTCCCAGAAATACAAGTTCAGAAAGCAGCAAACACGATTGCAATTCAGTAAAACACATTCATGTAAGTTGAATTCGTGATGAGTTTAGCAAATATGAATCATTACAATTCAATATTGGGTGATTCACAAAGGCAAAAATTCACAAATTCAGAAGTTCAGTTGATAACGCGACTTACAAAGATGAATTGTGAATTGAAAACGCGACTTACAAAGATGAATTGTGAATTGAAAACGCCATTAAAGAGGTTTTTTATTGAAAAATGAACTGGAAAAGGATGAAAATTAGTTACTCAGCCTCAAACTACCTTGCGCCGCCTCAGAAACACCACACGCTGCCTTGGAAGGTCACCAGAAAAATCAAAAGGATAAACGAACATAATTTTTCTTTTGATTTGCTCTCTAGAGTTGAAAAACGTAATGAAGGCCACGACTAGTTGCCATTATATAAGAGGCCACGGGAAGATGAAGCGTCGCCTTTGATATGCTGGGGCATCTTGAGAAGATTTGATTACTCAGTCGCAGCCTCAATCGCAATCTCTTGGCACTACAACTTGAGGGCTTATTGATATGACAAATATAGTACCCTACCGCGGGATAAGTACAATGGGTATGTGCCGAAGCATTTAGACCTTGGCCTACCACTAACAGGTCATGGACTTACTTATTGTATAATTCACTGGCCTATTGCCGCAGGCCCCCACGTATACGGGATGCATCCCCTTACATACTACAGGGCACGACCCTACTTGCTACAGGGTGTGGCCCTACTCGCTGTAGAGTGTGGCTCCTAATTGCTATAGGGTGTAGCCCTGGTCTCATCATATTAACAGGCCACACCCCCTTTCATCCACCCGCAATGTAACATCTACACCTATAAATAGAGGTCCATACCTCGAGATAAGGGATCTAGTTCCATTTTTTACACTAACACTTAGCTCAGATCTGATTATTCTCTCCATGACGTTCTCCAAACCACTCGGTCCAGCTTGGGGGCTACTCGCCGGCATCGCAGCCATCTCTTCGGCACACCGGAATCATTATAGTCATTTACTATATTCTATTCTCATGCTTGTACGTCTCTTTAGGCCTAATAACTATGTACCAAACAATATATATAATGAGAGTGTGGCACCGAAGTGGACGTAGGCTCATTTTTATAGCCAAACCACTCTATATCTTGTCTTTTCTCTCTCTTTACTTTCTCCATTTGCTTATTATGCAAGTTATACTTGATTTTCTAGTACGAGAATGACAGGTGGATGATTTCTCGTATCATCATTCATTATCTTAGTTAAGGGCTTCATTATCTTACATGAGATGATTTCATGGTTGCTTGGATGAAGTGTTCATGTTATATATCTCCTAATATGTTTAATGCTTGTTTTAATATCGATTACATTAGAGAGAATATAGTGAAGTATGTTCTTATATCAATTGTGTTATCATCAAACAAAATATTTTTGGTTAAATGTATTTGGTTTCACAATCTCCCCCCCCTTTTGATGATGACAATACGTTTGATATAGTTTGAGAATTTTTTTAAAGTCTCCCCCTTTGTATGAGACTATTTTTTTTGGAAAATCTTTAATAGTAAATTTATCTCATATCATTTTTATCCCCCTTGTAATTATAGAATTAGCGGGGGACTTTTTGAAAAGTGTATTTTTATTGTACGAAACTTTTGAGAGACTTAGATCCATTTTTACTTCCTTTTTTGAATAAGTGGGTTAGTTCATAGAAAGGATAGGTGAAACAATGTTTAATATGCGTAAATAAGTTCTTTAAGTATTTTTATGTCATTAAGTTGGGTGGTAAATTGGATGGGTGCCATTTAACAACTTTTATGAGAATGAATATTGCGATATGAAATATAGAAATTTATTCATAGATATACATAAAAACAACAATTTGGCATGGTTTAGAACTGTGCCAAATCAAATCTGCACGGTTTTGAACTCTGCCAGAATCAGGTGTTCCAAAATGACAATTTTTTCTGGAACGGTTTAAAAGTGTGCCAAATTTGGCTAAACAGGAATACTTCTGGTACACTTTTAAAAGTGCCAAAATTTGATATTTCTAGAAAAATTTAGGTACAGTTTAAAACTGTGCCAAATTAAGTGATTTTGGTACACTTTTAGCACAATTTAAAACCATGCCAAAATTTGATAAGCTTTTGGCACGATTTTGAATTGTGCCAAACTTTTGGATCAAAGGAAGAAAATTAATTATTTGAAAACAAGAAAATTCACAAATTACGAATCTCACATGTTGCTGATAAACTAATGTACATATAAACTTTAAAATATTATAATTCTTAATAGTTCACACACCAAAAAAATTGGGCAGAGTTCCCTTTATATTCCGGACAATCTAAAACCTGCTAATATAAAACTTGCGTAATGTAAATACGCACGACCATAAAATATAACAATAAAATTACAAAAGCCTGCACGACCATAGAAGTTAACAATAAAACTACCAAATCCTGCACAACCATAACACAAAAAATGGAATCCTGAATATATTAACGACATTAGGTAAACAATCGCCTTATTGTAAACCATTGATTTATTCGTGTGTTCCACGTGAATAGAAGGTAATGATACAATGTTATTGTGCAAAACAATAGGATATAAAAAAGATATGATATTAGTAACCAAGTAATTGAAAAAAAATATTATTCAATTGAAAAATTACATATAAGAGTTACAATTATTATTATATTTTTACACCGAAAGTCTTATGACTAAATGGTCAGCTCTTACGAGTTACATTAGTCGCATACGAGGTGTTAGTGCCTCTTGCGGGGCCATTTGAGGATTGGTTTGAGTTTTTACCATCAAATGACATGTTTTTAAGCATAATCTAAATATTTTTAAATTATCATCATATTCTCAAATCGGGAGACCCATGACTATGCGGTTAGTTCCTACATATTACATTAGTCCCTTGCAAGGTGTCCATGCCTCTTACGAGGCCGTATGGGAGTTGGTTTGGGTTTTCAGACTTTAACGGCTTGTTTTTAAGGCTAATCTAGATATTTTCAAATTTTCATCATATTCTCAAACTGAGAGACCCGTGATTATGCGGTCAGTTCCTACTAGTTATATTGGTCCCGTGCGAAGTGTTCGTGCCTCTTACAGGACCGTTTGGGGGTTGGTTTGGGTTTTCACCCTTTGACGAAATATTTTTAGGACTAATCTATATATTTTCAAATTATCGTTATATTCTCAAACTGCGAGTCCCGTGACTATGAGGTCAGTTCCTACGAGTTACACTGATCCTGTGCGAGGGGTTTATTCCTTTTACGGTGCCGTTTGGGGGTGGTTTTAGGTTTTCACCCTCTAACCACATGTTTTTAGCCAAAGCCTAATTATTTTTAAATTATCTCTAGATTCTTAAACTGTGAACTCCATGATTACGCGATGAGTCCCTATGAGTTACATTCGTCTCGTGTGAGGTGTTCATGCCTCTAATGGGTCTGTTTGTGAGCTGGTTGGGTTTCACCCTTTAACGACTTATTTTTAAGACTAATCTAGATGTTTTTAAATTATCGTCATATTCTCAAACCAAGAGTACTGTGACAACACAATCAGTTCCTACGAGTTACATGAGTCTTGTGCGAGGTGTTTGTGCCTCTTACGGGGCTGTATGGGGGTGGTTTTGGGTTTTCACCCTCTAACGACATGTTTTTTAGACAAAGTCTAAATATTTTCAAATTATCATCATATTTTCAAATTTAGAATCTTATGACTACACGGTTAGTTCCTTCGAGTCACATTGGTCCCGTACGAGGTGTTCGTGCTTCTTACGGGGCCGTTGGGGGGGGGGGGGGAGGTTGGGTTTCGACCCTCTAACATCATATTTTTTAGACAAGGTCTAAATATTTTTAAATTGTCGTCATATTCTCAAATCGGGAATCTTGTGACTATACGGTCAGTTCCTACAAGTACATTGGTCTCGTACGAGGTGTTCATACCTCTTACGGGGTCGTTTGGGGGCCGGTTTAGGTTTCACCCTTTAACGACATATTTTTAAGACTAATCTATATATTTTAAAATTATTTTCATATTCTAAAACTGGGACTGCCGTGACTACGCGGTCACTTTTTATGAGTTACACTGGTCCCATTCGAGGTGTCCGTGCCTTTTACGGGACCGTTTGGGGGTTGTTTAGGGTTTTCACCCTCTAACGGCATGTTTTTAGCCAAAGCCTAATTATTTTCAAATTATCGTCGTATTCTCAAACCCTAAATCCTGTGGCCACACTGTTAGTTCCTATGAGTTACATTGGTCCCGTGCAAGGTGTCCCTGCCTTTTATGGAGCCGTTTGGGGGCTGATTTGGGTTTTCACCCTTTAATAGCATGTTTTTAAGACTAATATAAATATTTTTAAATTATCATCATATTCTCAAATCGAGAGTCCCGTGACTAGGCAGTCAGTTTCTACGAGTTACACTGGTCCCGTGCGAGGTGTCTATGCCTCGTACGGGGCCGTTTGGGGGTGATTTTGGATTTTTACCCTCTAACGACATGTTTTCAAGCCAAACTCTAAATATTTTGAAATTATCGTCGTCTTCTCAAATCGGAAATCCCGTGATAATACAGTCAATTCCTACGAGTTACATTGGTCCCATGCAATAATAATAATAATACATTATCCCAATACTACAATAGCGATTGTAATAAATAATTACAACCATGAAAATGCGATGATGTGAGAGTTATTTTGAGATATAATGAGATGATGTGAGACTCATTTTGAAATATAATGACATGTTTTTCTCAGAAGCTTAGAAATTAAGTCCCTAGCATGATATCAATTTAAAAAAATATTACATATTAGAAATGCAGTTGCTATTGACCCTAAACACAAATGTATTGATTGAAATAATATTTTGCAATAAGATTATCATAATTTTTTATCTATAAAGAGAGATAGATGTGCTTTTGCCTTGACAGCCAACAAGAGGTATATACGAGAGTGGCTACAAGTTTTACAATGGCTCCTACTAAGCAAACCTATTCACAAGAAACAAGGAATAAAATTAGAATGAAACTTAACAAAAAATCAATTCTATGTTTACTTCAAGCAAACAAATTGAACGTATGTATGGCGTCTAGGTCTAGATTGCGTATACCAATAAAGATATCAATTATGTGAAATTTCCACCCCTAACCCCATTGAAAATAATGAATGATAGTTTTTTAAGAGAAATCTAACTTATTTTCCAATCTTAAAAAAGTAGATGACATGAAAGACATACGAGAAATCTAAGTCCACAACAAGCACAATTTACTGACTACGGACATCTACAATAGGAGTTGTTAGAACATGATCCATATTCCATCATTCATTTGTATGTAGTTCAGACTCCAAAATTGTACTTAAGCTTCTAAAAATAAACCAACCCTACAAGATGTGTTACTACTTCAGCAATTTCATTCTTTTCAGATGTGGAAACAGTAGGAGAATAAAAATTCCCACTCTTGTTGGCGGTACCAATCCATGAAGAGCTCATTAATGCGAAAAAGGATGAAATCTCATCATTTCCTCTAACCTTGGCAGTCACCATGCCTAGGATATCTGAGAATATATATGATTGGTTCAAAACAAGTTGTTGAAGATCGTCAAGCTTCTTGTCTAGACAGCCAGAGAGGCCAATGAGTGTTTTAATCTCAGTTTTTATATTTTGGACTCAGTAGATTGAATCAATTTGGAAGAGTGTTGGACGATCAGGTATGATTCAGGAGGAGGAGTTGATGTTACGATAGTGATGAACTATTAACTTCATTCATAAGACGCTTCACCATACACTTGAAAACTGAGATAGCCTTTTCACATTAAAGAATCGCTTCTTAAGCCTTTGAATAATTTTCTAATCACAAGCATATCATAAAATTTAGTTCAGTTATATGCCAACTGTTTGGTTCCACCAATCATTCCAAAATGGACAATGCTTTTAGATAATCACTAAGAGAAGTTTCATCATCCTCTCTTTCTAAAGAAACCTCAGCCAAACCTGACAGTATTTCTACTATACATGTTAGATTTATACTCGTCTACTTCAGGAAGGTATTCAGTGTCACTTTCCTCTTCTTCATCCTCATCTTTATCCCCACCATCATTGATATTTCCTTCCTGGTGACTTGAACTTCTATCTTTAGCATTAGTTAAACAGAAGCACAAGAATATTCAACACTGATGGACCTTTTAACAAATCAATCTTTATCAGGATCTTCTTAAAACTGACTTCTTTCTTTAGCACAACACCCAATGGACCATCCTTGCCTTGATCTTTTTACAATAGTATACGTTCATATTTATAATATGCATTGACACATTCAAGAGTGAGTTCACCATAATTTGCAACCCGGATTTTTAGGACATGACTGAGAAGCTATTGGGTTCATCATAATCATGTCATGTGTGGACCCTTAATTCTTTGTCCTTAAACTCTTAGGCATATTAAAATGAATTCAACATCACAAAAAACATACTATAACTGTATCATTCCCAATAATTCATCTCAGCTCATATATGTATAGCCTTAGATGGTCAGAGTTAGATAGACTCGTCATCATTTCAGGAAGCATAACTAATTCCTCTTAGTACTCATTCTAAAAGGGAAAAAACTTTTTATATACACACACAAAAAAAGAGGGGGGGAGGGGGATTCACTCACTTATTCTACCATTAATTACTAGTGAGGTGGCATATTTATGTTGTCTATAAGTAATGATGAAGATGATAACACTGTGACATTCATCTATAAAAAGTAGGTACATATTGTGCAACAAGTCAGTTTGTTCTAAATTCGTGCTCCTAAAATATCACCCTTAACTATATCATATTACTACCCCTACCTCATAAGTTACTGAAGCTCAACTATACTCATGTTACTTTCTTCGGAGAGATTAATGATTTGATCAGTATGATAATGATTAGATTACTTCCTCTGTTGTTTAGACATAGTTCCCTAGAGCTATTTAACTGGTGTTTGTTCTATTCAACCTTTCCACTCTAAATTCTGAAGATATATTTTAAATTAAAGCTCCATGAAATTATTTGTTCTTTGTATTAATAAACATCTGAATAGTATGACCATAGAAATAAAATATCTCTAGATAGATGTCGTTTATTTAAATATTTTTGATTATTGAAGCTGAATTCATGCCATTCACAGTTTTGGCATTATTATGTCAGTAAAAATTATTTTAATAACAATTTTATTAGGTAACTTATCTTTTAACGCTCAATGTTGATATTAGATTCGTGTTTATGGGTAAAAAATCCCAGTCATGCCTGCATATCACACTGAATTTGATTATCAATCTCATCGATCTCATAAGTATCATACCAAATCCCATAAATCGAATCACTTTTTTGAGAAATATGAGACATCTAAGTCATACAAGTAAACATATATATTAATTGATAAGAAGTCATGAATCAATCAAATTCTATCTACTTTTATCATAAACACATCATGTAAGCATCATGGCCATTTTACCTAGGCATTTCAGTCAATTATGGACATATATAACTAGAACCGATATGAATATAAGCCAACCCTATTTCCTTTTTCATAGTCACCTCCAAACAGAGATGAACCTATAACTCGTGAGGTTTTCCTAGTGACTAAGAAAAAAAATCATATTTTTCCACATTAACAAAAAAAAATCCACATTGCACATATTATTTGGTAAATACGAAACAAAATTGTTCAGTTTTCCTATAGTTTTCCCTCTCCTCGCTTTCTCACTTTCTAACACCACCACTGTTAACAAATGTCCTAGCCAATAATAGCTATGGATGTGAAGGTAGAGTCAATTTAAAAACTACCCATAATTATTTTCAAATTCTAATAAACTTTGCAAATATGGTCACGAATTTATCGTTCAAACTTGGAATGATAGAATGGAACCTCAGTGAATCGATCAGTTGCAATAAAAAAAATAATAAGCGAAGATTACGCAAATTTGAAGATAATACTCAGTTGCCTTAAATTAAACACATGATAAAATGTAGGTTTCAAAATAGATGAAACGGACACTTATAACACATCTAATATGCAATGTAAGCGACGAAATTAGAATGCTCATGAGGGCATTTTATACGTGCAACCTAAAATAAGATGAAAATAGAAAAAGAAAAGAAAAATTTATTAAAACTCAACAATTGATCTATAATTTTTTCGAAACATCAATAGGAAACATTAGCAATCAATATGTAGTAAATATAATAAGAAAACTTACTTATTCTTAAGAACATAAAGCCTGAACCCTCATCACTTCGATTGCAATTCTCATCAGCCTAGTGCGCAACAACGAAAAAGTGTGCATCAATCGTATATAATGTGCATAAATCATATGATACTTAGAGAAAAAATTCCTTTCGTTTGACATTTTAGTAAATACATAGTGCGCAACAACGGAGAAGTCTTTTAGAGCTGAGATTGCTATGTGTTCAATATGAAATTCATTACATTCTTGCAAAATGAAAACAAAGATAAAAAAATATAGAAATCAGAGCTTATATTGAAGTTTTTTTTGTTTTCGGTACCAAATTTAATAGATTCTTAAAAAAATAAAATTTATATAATAAAACATATTACAAATGAGAGAAAAAAATGCCAAAGATTAAACACTATGATAACCTAGAAGGAAAGTTCGTGGAATGAAATGAAAAATGGAACATGTATACCTGGTAATTACCTTCATGGATGAACTCAACTTTGAGTTAAAATAGAGCATAACACAATAAAATTTGAGATGAAAATGAGGGTAAGGAAAGCTGAAATGAAATATCCAAAATGAAATCCTATACTAATTGTATTCAGTGCCAATTAGAAACTAAAATAAACTACCTGCTTTTGTTGATGATGGAGGCGCCAAAGGTAGCAACAAGAGAGAGAGAGAGAGCTTATCGGAGTGAGAGAGAGAGAGGGAGAGATGAGCGGAGAGGTCAAAGCAGATAGATGGATGAGCAGGGGTGAGAGGGATACCAAAGTGTGAGTATAATTAAATTTTGTAGGGTGTTTTATATTTTATTCAAGTGTACTCCATTTTGGCACATTTTAAAACAGTGCCAAATTTTGGCATTGTTTTAAAGTGTACCAGATTGTCATTAAACCGTGCCAGAATTTAATATTAGGGTGTGCCTGTAAGGGCATTCTTGTCTGTTATCAATTTGTATGTCATATACCATTACACCGTTGAAGAAGTTCAATATCACATTCACATAAAGATGGATCCGAATAATCAAGGTTCTTCACCAAATAGCCTCCGTGGGATATACTTTGGTAAGGTTTTGCTTTAGAGTACCTTAATAATACACTTAGAGTATTGGGATATTTTTCATAAAATATTTTTTAAAGTGTTGAAGTGGATCTTTAAATATTTTTCTTTAAGAAATATAATTTTTGGAGTTTTTGAGACAGTGCATTTATCGAGAAAAAAAGAAAGAAAAATTATTTAAAAAATAGATGTCGTTCGAACGACATCGTTTGTCGCTCAAACGAGACCTGATGTCGCGCGATACTTCAAACGACACCGTCTCTCGTTCAAACGATACCACCTCCTTAAGTTCTCTATAAATTGGACTTTCAAACTCCATTTTTTCTTAAGAAGTCTTTCACGTTTTTCATTCTGCAAACACTGCATATCGGCAGAACACTTTGGCTTCTTCATTTAAGGCTTAAAACCCTTTTTGTTTTTCAATTCAAAACATCTCGGTATCTTTATGTGAATTATTTTGGAAACCGAAGAACAACCATGATATTGTTCAACCTCTGTGGAGATGGCATCTCCATACCTTGTGATTTCTGGAGGGAAGTCACCTCTGATCGGTGGATACCGAGCATATATCTCTGTGTGTGGATGACTTTAACTGCGAAATAAGGCGTAGCTTTGAAGGTTTGATGAAGACACCGTGCATTACACTTTTGGGCGATTATCTGGTTGTGTGTAAGTCAATCGTCTTGTAAACTTTTCAAAGTGTAAAAGGTTTTTTTACCCGAAATGGGTTTTTTCCTGAATTTGTTGTCTTTATTTTACATGCGTGATTTGATTGAACACTTAGATGCATGAATAGGGGCTGAATAAAATTGAAATTGGTTTGTTCAAATTTAGACACCTAATTAAATAAGTGTGTTTGAATCCATTAGAGAATTGCAAACTCGATTGATATTGCACACACCATTTATAGTGTCAAATCAATATTTTTTTAAAACGGGTTATAAGGTATTCATAACATGATTTTTAAGGATAACAAGGAAATTTGGGATTAATGGAATCGCTTGCTTGATTATTTTGAAGGGGTAGATGGATCTCTTGCATGGTCATGTTAAGGTGGGGGTGGAGCGATAAAGAAGTTTTTAGGTGGTCAAATAAGTCATGTTAGAGGTGTTGGTTTGTTGTGTTGACCACGTGGTTCATTTTTGAGCAAAGAGATTGTCCGTTTTTTGAAACATTTGTATATTATTCGTTTGTTCATCTAGTTGTCGATCAACTTTCTCTATCTATTGCCGATGGCCATGTGAAAGGAGGTGACATAATTTTCAAGGTTGTCGACTGGACCCATAAGGCGGTAAATACGATCATTGGATTCATAGACTACCTTTTTGCATCCATGTAATGAAGGTAGACAACCTACGAGTTCAGTGTCAACAAGTGAGCTTGTTGCATTAATATTTTATTCGGGGATATCTTGGGGAACATTACAGGCAATGTTGTGGGGAACTTATTTAAAATATTCTTCTTCTTCATCTTGCCATTCACCATGGTTTTTTATGAGACCCGTGAGTTTTAAGATGCGTCCCGACATGTAGAGTGCGAAAGTTATAGGTGTAGCGTTGTGTGCGTAAGAGAGTAATATATTTTTAGCTTTAAAAATCTTGTTAAGACCATCCCAAAAGGAAGACATGGATAATCCTTTTTTGGATAGTGCACCATGTGTTGCATGATGAATGCATGAAGGTTAATATGGATATTTTGTTCAATGCTCCCGTTAAGAAAGATGTAAAGGAAGGAGACGACGCTATATCTACCTCCTCATGTAATGATACAATAGGTGATAAGTATGTGGATTATTTTGGAGGTAGGTTTTAGTTCATTTAGGGAGAGACGATATGTGTCGATGATGGTGACATTTCTTCCCGAAAGAACATTCATTTCAGTATCATAGTTAAAGCCGGAATAATCCGTCCATTTATAGGAGAAGTAATTGTCAAACTCAGTATTAGGAATTTCAAGGGTAGTGGAGATATCCTTGAGGGTAATTTTAAGGGATGTTTTTAGGACATATGTGTATATGGTATTATTCTCGTTTGACAGGTTTAGTAGAAAACACGAACAAAAGTTGAATATGTGGCTTCAGACGTTTTGAGGAATTTGATCCATCATTGATTGTTGAACATGGTATGGATATGAGGGGGTTCAAATTCAAGAAATTTTGAGGAAAAAACTATCCTGGGTATGATGTTTCTAGAGAAGAATGTAGAGAAAAATGTTTCTATGTGATATGGAAATTTATGGAAGTGTATATTAAGGTGAAGAACATTGTCATTATCATTCTTGGAATTTTTATTGTCATTCTAGGATCTTTTAGATGATATTCTTAAGGAGGAGGTCATTTGAGATTTTAAAGATAAGGATTTTTGAGTAAAAAATGGTAGTACTTTATTCAAGAGTGAGTCATGTATATTTATAAAGAAAATGTATGGGTAAGGGTTCATTTGTACAAGAGGAATCTAGGTCGAGTAAATAACATGTTTTGGAGGTCATTTGGTGAATGGTCAACGTATAGGGTGCAACTGAGAGTTTTAGGCAGGTCAGAGACTATTTGCACTATTTTAGTTGACTGCTTCACTCAAATAAACTCATCGAAATATATATTTTTTTTGTTTTTTTGCTCTTGATATGATGTTTGAGACTTTATGGTTGTGCAAATCAACTTTTCTTTTTCTTAATAAGGCTTAGTGTGTTATTAAAAATGATAAAAGAAGAAGTGTGTAAGAGTGTAAGACTATGCAAGAGAGGATAAAGTTAAAATGATGTGACATAACAATAGGATTTAATTGAGAAGATGATGAAATTACCCTCTTTATCCTTAATTTATTTGAAGTTTACATAAATCTTCCTTCTCATTTCAAGTGATGAAAGATTCCTTTATCTTTAGTTTATATGATGTAATTGAGTGGCAAAACCCCTTATATTTGGAGAATAATATGTTTTATGTTTAAGAGTTATTTTTTTTTACTTCATATTTTTCGTTTGGTTCTTCTGGAGTACCTTTTATCCACTTGAATCTTTGAAAATTTGATTGATTAATTATGTGGGTTTTGGTATATTATGTCTTATTTTTGCATGGGAAGGATACTTATGTATGTTGATTACTTTTTGATTTTGCAATGACTTAAGTTTGCTTGAGGTAATTATATAAATAGTTATGCCACAGTAGGTGCAATGTTTAGAGGGATATCTTAATTTAAATTATGCATAAGTTGATTTCTTTCTTTACATATAATGCAAAAAAGAACTTTTGTTCTTAATCTAAGTTTGCATGATTCGAAAGTGTGGTCTTTATTTTTGCAAAAGGTGCATTTAGAAGAATGACTGTTTTGAATTGGTATTTTAGTATTTATGTTTCAAACATGGATCTTTTGTTGTATTTGTTTTTTCATTAATTTTGGATTTTCCAAAAAGATGGTGTAGTGGAGTATTACTCAATCTTCCAAAAAATTTGCTAAGAAGATCAACCTCTTTTCGTAATGATATTTTCACTTTGTAAAGATTATTTATATTTTCCCATGTTGATAGAATCAAATTGTTTATAAAGTGGGTTCTTTTTACAGGTTAGAAGGTTGTTTTATTTTTTAGCATTTTCAAGTTAAGAGTATAAGTAATTGTTTACATTTTGAATTTTTACATGAAAGTTAATGAGGTTTAAATAGCTAGTAAAGAATGATTCATAAAGATGATTTAATTCATCATATGTGTCAATAATTTCTTCTTGAGAAAGTATGTCAATATTAAAGGATGTTGAGTTGACCTCCTCATCATTCAATGTACAAGAACGATATTTCGATGGTTTTTCGAAGATGATGTTGAGAAATCTTCAAGAACAACTTCGCCTATTGAAATTGGTTTTGAGTAAGGAGTTTACTCTTTTAGTGAAGATCTCGGTGATTCCTTAAATGATTTTATGTCTTTTGAATAAGGAACCTTTATATCATCATCACATGTCTTGACACTTTATGGATCATTTGTATGTGGTATTTTATTAGGACATATTCGGTCTAATTTGAGGTGGTTTGTTCTGAATATTCTTTCATAAGAATATATCAAATTTCACTAGCCTCATTGCAATGGGCTAGTTTTTCTCCCGTATTATTGTTTATAGAAGAGAATAATATTATCACATTTTAAGCATTTAATTTATTTCTCATTTTTAAACTTAATCCATCTAGAATGGGTGATTGCTTATCATGGATTATTTTCTAAGAAAAATAATCAAGAGATTGAATCATGTAAATTGTTCAAGATTTCTAAAGTTTAAAATATTCTCTTGAAAACATGGTAATGTCATTTGTTTTGAAAAATATTTGGGATAGTTTTGCCTTTAAGTTTTTAATCTTTATACCCAAAATATACTTTTCAAAAATGAGTTTTCATGAGCGAGGCTCTGATACCAACTGTTGGCCCAAAAATATACACAAAAGGGGGGGGGGGGGGGGGGGGGTGAATTGAGTATATAGGATGAATGGAAATTTTAACTTTGAGTACAGATTTATTTTGACATGATGAATCAATTTATAAGTAAGTAACTAATCAACAATAAATATATCTAGTTAAGAGAGAGAGAATAATGAGACTTTGCAAATTAAGATTTTAACTTGGTTAAACATATGCCTATGTCCACGCTCGAGACAGTACTCGAGAACTTCACTATCTTCGCACTACACCAAAAAGGATTTTATCACCTTTCACCCATAAGGAGTTTTAAAGGTAAAAAATCTTGACACAAAAACACGGAGCCCTTGTCACGGTCTTTGACCTTGACACGATCGTGATAAAAAGTTGACACGGACGTGTCATGATCAAACACCTTGACAAGGCTGTCGTCAAGGTCGTGTCAGGGTCAAAGACCATGACAACAGTTGTTTGTTGTCACGATCTTTGACCCTGACACGACCGTGACAACAAAACAAAATTGAAAACCTAGTTTCCACTTCTCAACCGCTGTTTCAAACAACTCTCTCTCTCTCTCTCTCTCTCTAAATCGATGATCTCACCTATTTCCTCTCCTCACCTTATCGCCTCACCGCCTTTCACCACTAGCGCTCTTCTCCTCACCTCGTCACCTTTCACCACCAGCGCTGCCTCTCCCCTCTCTCCTCTCCTCACAATAGAAATTTCTTCTCACTATCCTTTGATTTGCCTTTATTTTGTGAATTTTGTATCTTATTTAGGTATTCTAGTTAATGTTTCTCTAAATCCATATCCTCCATAAATACTTTGTGCTGAACTATAAAATTAAAACCCTAAAATTTTGTTCTGTGGTTGTGAGTAATTGGTACTCTATAAGCAAGGAATCTTCCTCAGTGTAAGCTTGAAAATGGTTGTTAACCATAGGATTGGATTTGGGAACTACATATCCTATCATTTGCTCAACCTACTATGCAATCAAAAATGGAATAAATGTTTTAGTTGAGTTGATATTATAGTGTTGTGACAGTTTATATGCTATGATAGTCGATATTGTAGTGCCTTACAACATTCCAATATTGAGTTCTTGTAATGTAGAGTATTATCGAAGTGTAAATTTTGAATATAATTCTAATTTCATTTATATAAGGGTCAACATATTTATAAATTATGATACTTTTTCGAATTACTTACTTGTATAAAAGTATTTACATCTGTTCATCATTGGTAATTAACATGGAGAAGAAAGTGACAATTTAATCAAGACTTGAAATTAGTACTTGAAATATGTATAATGTTTGACATAATGGATCAAAGTATGATTATTAATGCAAAAGAAATGCTCACCTGGAAAAAAACACAGTATGTTGGAATGAGATTTCAATGAAAATAAATTTTTTTATGTATTACTATTTTTGTGAATTTATTAGCCTAGCATTATGCAATTGCAAATGCTCGTGTCCTTCCAATCATTTGTCAACTCATAACACAATATTACAATACAAACTAAGATGGATTTTAATAGAAGCTATTTATTTAATTTGAAGTTTTATTGTTGGAGTGTGGTGTGTATTTAATTTGTTGAAGAGTGGAATGTATTTAATTTGCAATTTTTGTTATTGTCAATTTACAGTGTGGTGTTTATTGATTTGTTAAGGGTTATGTAACACCTGCATAGCCGCGTTCTCTATATCGTACCGCCACCAATTCTTCACTGTTTCAAACAAGGTAACACATACATACATACATACATACATACATACATACATACATACATACATACATACATACATACATACACGAATTTTTTACATTTAAGGTCTTTAACAATTGATCTTTTATTTTTCTGGTGGGTTCTATATAAAACAATAGGAGTAATTTTTTGCATTTTTACGTTGAGTTAAATTGATTTCTTAACGTGAAGCCTCCGAACACCTTGCTGTGAAACCCCGACTAATTAAATACCGGGTAGCTACTCCTTTATTCAAATTAATACAAAATGTCAAGTTGGTTCAGTTCATAGCATCACTGTCGAAAAACGTTTTAACAATTACTAGCCACCTAATATTTAAAAAGTGAGTTGTCAATTTTAATTAAATTTGATTAACATACAATAAGTATTACATTATGAAATAATGATATCACAACCACATTATAGTCATATTACAATGATAGAGAAATATATGAATCTGGAGGAACACTCCTCAAAAATAATCCGAAATACTGAATAAAACTGTACAAAGTCTGAATCACTAAATAATTATAACCCAAAATCTGAAATAAAACTGAGTGAATAGGATGTCTCTAAAAGAAAAGGGGCGACATGACCTACAGATGAGTAAATCTGAAATAGAGTCAAGATAGAAAGTGGAGGCGTCTACTATCGAGGTCCTGTAACTTCCACAGCACCTACAACACGTCACCGGAATGGAACTCCTACGCTCGGTGTCTTTGTGGCTGGGCACCTAAAAGGTTTTTACAAGAAAATAGATTTGAAAGAAAACGGGTCAGAGCCCGATTGTGAAAACAGTTTAAAATACAACAAGTGTTTAATATCATTAAACAGTGAACATAAAACACATGATAGTGCGTACACTCACATGAGTCCCTCACCTCTCAACTAAGTGTGCACCCTACGTACCCGTACCCATTCTATTTATTCCACTATCTAACTAGTCTATTACAATATCTGAGTTTACTATACTATTCGTAGTTTAATTCCCAGCATTTTAATATAAACATAGAGTTTTACCTTCATTCCTCCGAATTAGTTCCAATAATTACTAAGGGTTTTCCCCATTTTTAACTCCATAAAGATATAACATTAATTCACACTTGTACTTATATAAATAATTCATTTTAGTATTTCAGTATATCATTCTCATCATAAATATACAATAATGGCACCCATAGACTAAGCTGTGGTTCACACATACTCTGCTATCAAATCTTGATACATCACGTACATAAGGATCACGTATTCCGAATCTCTCAGAAATCCTTTTGATAAGTAACAATCACACACAATGGAGGCGAACATAGTTCACATCACATGGGTCACGCACATACCTACGCTCCCATGATTAGCAGACTTATTAACTCCTCAATAAGTCATTCTCTGACCTATGTCCTCGAGGTACCAATCTAAATCCCCCCGTAGGCACACAAAGATTAGATGGCCCTGATCATACGCCAACCTCCCGTGATAGCAAGTATGGTAGGTATGTTATACACAGATAACCACATATACTAAGCATTCACACATCTTAGATATCTTATAATATCAATAGAGGTATATTTTACATTCCTATACCATCATTAAATGTTACACGTTTATAAATCCCCGAATAATATACATTAAAAGTTGTCAACCCTTCTCACGTCGTAATTTTAAGTACTTATTTCCTAACCCATAAATGTCATCCGATTTACTAAAAAATTCTAAATTTTAATCCCCATCGTACTCCAATCTCATAACTATACCCACTAGTCAACAAGGGAGGTTAACACTCAATTAAATAAGTCTACTGGAAGTTTCGAAATAAAATCAGGCCTAAAAAGGCAATTCGGTCAACTCGTTAGAAATCTCGTTCGAACGAGGTTATTTGAAAGAGTGTCATTTAAATGAAGTCTTCGAACAAACTCGTTAGAAGGGATACTGTCATCTCGTTAGAAGATCATTCGAACGACCTGAGCAGGTCTTCTAACGAGATGGAAGAATACGCTCAGAAATTTTCCAACCCGTTTTTCTTCATTTTTCCCTTCTCTAATTCCATTCTAAAATCATTCCAATAACGTTTTAATGTTTTTAAAACTACTCTAAGTACTCCTAGGTCTCTTCTTAACATAGTTTTGGGGTCAAATCCTCCTAATTAACATGCAATTATCATAAATCCCCAAATTTTACCTCAAACCCTATGAATATGAACACATAATTTCATTGTACCTAAATATTCATCATAAATTCGTTTTTAAATCATCCAAGCTAAGTTTTACGGTACCAATTTCCTCCCAAATCATTCTACATGCAATTCCTAACCAAAATTAAGAGTTTCTACCACAATCCCATTGGGTTTTCACCAAAACTTTCAAAGCATAAGGTTTCTACACTAAACATGGAGGAAATATTCATTGCAATCAATGACATCAAATCACTTGCCTTAAATCCAATGTTTTGATTCGTTGTTGATGATCAAGGTTGGCTCTCTCTCTTCTCTCCGGTCACAATTTCCTTTCAAAATGCTGGTGAAGGAAGATGGTTTGGTGGAACCTCTTTTAACTTCTCTCTAACTCCTCTCAAAACTCCCGTAGCCCACTCTCTCACTTTTGGTTGATAATGGCCTTAGTGGACCCTTTAATAATATCTAAATTACCTCTAAAATTCGTGGGTTTTAATCCCTTAATTTTTAAAATTACCCAATTACCCTTCTAGGTTGCCGGTTTGGCCTAAAAATGTCCCGGGACCCAAACTAAACTCCCGATTAGTGTTTTCTGACTATTTCGACGCTTCTGGACACGTTGGCGCACTCAAAATGACCATTTGGTTGATAAAAATATAATTTACTTTTTAATCTAAATAAATTCATTCCTGACGCGACTGACACGCACGTCCCAACTATATTATTGAAACTGTCGTATTTTCAACTCACGACATTTTTAATAAATTCAATAATCACATATTACCATAATCACTCAGTAATGTTCAATGACATATAAATGACCAAATACTAACTCTCGTCTCGCTAACATTTAAATCCGAATTAATTTTCCAATTAATAAATCCCAAATTGATTTAATACATCTCAAATTATTTTAATAAATCCCAGAATTAAAAGCAATTCCATTTAATTACCTTCATAATTTAAAGCCATAAAAATGCGGGGTATTACACTTGCATGTTTACGTAGATTTAATGGGCCAATCTAGAGATCATACCTATAATATGTACAAGGTGGTGACCCCAAATTGGCAATCGGAAAATTGTGAGTAAATGACAATCAACAGCATAATAGTTTAAAAAGTAACACAATCTGGTGAACCCAAATTAGCACAATCTCATGCACTAGTTTGTACGATAAGTAGAAGGCGGATTCTTCACGCGATTTTTAGGGGGTTTTATGAAAATTCAAGTCGTTTAGTTAGTATGTTGTTTAGGCTGATTCAATCTTCATGCACTAGTTTATTTTTTTTCAAACACACTACTTAATTCAAAATTTGAAATATTGAAACTGAACATGTTCAAACGCACTACTTAAATTCATTTTTTTATTCAAATGCACTAGGTTTTGTAGTATCTAAGCTAGGGTTCTTGAATTTTTCACATTTTTGTCTATATTAATCCATGAATATATGCTTCTTACCCATAATAGGTGGTTGTTCCTAGTAGATATGACGGGATATCCTCTATATAAATAGTGGATGGGTGTGACAAATAGACTAGGATATGAGTATTGTAGAGGTGCTAATGAGTTTGTAAACTTCACAATGAGATGTCTTAATACTCAAGAGTTTCCGTGTTCGTGTGCACATTGTACGGATGGTAAGGTGTTTGAGTGAAAACAGTTGAACTACACCTGCTTAGATGGGACATATAAGATAGTTATCGATCGTGGATTTTTTACGGGGAAATACATGATCCCTTTGTTCCCGAGCTACCTTCAGAACAATCATCAAGTAGGATAGATGTAAAAGTCTAGGAGGATAATGTAGATCATAATATGTTAGAGTATTTAGTTGATGATGCCTATGGAGTTCATGAAGTGGAAGAAAATAACATCACTGACAATGTAGAAGGTTCAAGTGCTCATGAAGATATTGGGATAAACCATGACAGTGACTATTAAAGCTTCAAATTTAAGGCGACACAACCGTTGTACCTTGTCTTTGGCAAAGATTCAACAACTTTGCATGCCATGGTTGTTGTGCATAATTTGAAGACTCATTATGGTTTATCTGACTGTAGTGTGACAGGAATTATGAATTGGTTAAAGGGCTTTCTACCCAAGAACAATATTCTTCCAAATAGCTATCATAGTATTAATAATAGTTTGAAAGGTTTTGGAATAAAATACAAATCATTTCATGCTTGTAGGTATGACTACATACTATAGCGAAAGGAATATGAAATTTTGACCAGTGTCTAGTATGCGAGGAACCTAGATATGTGCAACCTACTGGAAAGGAAGGCTCACTCTCAAAAGTTCCTCAAGAAGTATTGAAATATTTTCCCATTGGATAGCAGACCATAGATAGCAGAGGTAATGACTTGGCATGCAAAGGAAGAAGTATGGAATAATCTCATGCGTCATCCTATTGATTTCACAGTTTGGAAGAGAATTATGATTATCCTAATTTTTCTCGAGAACAGTGTAACATTTTTTTGGCAATATCAATAAATGGTTTTAATCCATTTGGAAATCTAAGCACCAATCAGAGTGTATGGTCAGTGATCCTAGCACAACTCCACCTCCCTCTTTCAGAGTGTATGAGACCTGAATTTTTGATGTTATATTTATTGATACCTGGGCCAAGGGAAACAAGTGAAGAGATCGATGTCTATTTAGATCCTTCGGTAGAAGAATTAAATGAGTTGTGGGAAGAGGGTGTGAAAGCGTTTGACCCTTGTAAAAAATAAGAGCTTACAATGAAAGTTATGCGGATTTGGGCAATTCGTGATTTCCCAATATATGGGACATTATCCAATTATGTAGTACATGGTTATATAGGGTGTCTTGTTTATGGAGAGGATATAGGATCTTAACATCTCAACTATAGTAAAAAAATTATATGCCATTCCCATAGGAGGTTTTTACGTCCGATCATAGTTTAGATCTGAAAGTGGTTCTAATTTTTTATCGGGCGGGGTTGAAAATATGTTACCACCGAGAAAAATTTCAAGTTCAGAAATTGAGAGTAATTCTTCTAATTGTGGACCTAATATGCCTGGCAAGAATCCTAAATTGAATAATGTCAATCATAAGAAGACCCTAATTAGGAATGTAATTGAGACAAAATCCTAGGAGGATAATTTTATTTGACTTGCCTTATTAGAAGGGTAATTCGGTGCATCGTGTATTGGTTGTAATGCATTCATAGAAAAACATCATCGAACATCTTGTGGGAACATGCCTTAGGGGGAGTCATTTGAAGGATGGAGAAAATTCGCGACATGATCTTAAATCGTTGAAAATTAAGCCACAGCTATGGTTGAAAGAAGATAGAAGCGGAAGGAAAACAATTCCCCCTGGTGTGTTTACTTTGTCATGCTTACCGTATGTGATATCGATAATGTTGTTGTTGTTATTATTATTATTATTATTATTATTATTATTATTATTATTATTATTATTATTATTATTATTATTATTATTATTATTATTATTATTATTATTATTATTATTATTATTATTATTATTTTTATTATTATTATTATTATTATTATTATTATTATTATTATTATTATTATTATTATTAATGTTTGGTTATTATATTAGTCTAATCCTACCTTCGAAAAATCATGCAATATCAAGTTGATTAAAAACACAAAATTTTGAAGTTTTCGGTAGGAATGTTCTTGTTGGAGACTAGTTTTTACCCTTTTAATATAACAATTGACTCAAGGTAAAAACTGTATAGTTGTAGATATATAACTTATGTTTGTAACACAACAAACAACGTGTTAAACATATTTTTGAGTAAGAAGTTATACCGAATTTATGAATGAGGGCAAATTTTCCATTCCTTTTAAGTGGTAATTTGTCTTTTAGTAAGCCAAATGGTTTAATTTGATTGGTTGGAAAGGAAGACAGCCCTTGCCCACTTAAACCTCTCAATCTCACTTATTTATTCAGAAAATTTAACCCTTGGTTTAATTTTGGAGAGTTTTATCTTGATGAAAGAGAATTGTGAAGTTGAGGGCGAAGAATGTGAGGAGAAAAATTGAGAAAAATCCAATGAAAATTACGTAAGAGTCCCTAAGGTAATTCTGTCAATAAATATTGTTATTTTTCTTGCATTACCAATTAAAATGATAGAAATCTTTAATTTTTTCTAAACTTTCATGCCTTGACGTATATGTATGGATAAATACAAGTTTGAAGAAAGTTGAAGGCATAAATCCTTTATATTGCCTTGTTTATAACCTTTTTGTGTTCAAACTTTCATAAGTTTTTGTATACATATTGAAATTACAAAATTTCAGTAGGATGTGAAGATAGACTCACATATGAATAACATATCTAAAAATTAGAATTAAAATCCTTGTGGTTATACTTTGGTGATGGTTGTGAGTTGGTACATAGTTTCCATATGCATAATCCGCCTGGATATGTCCCGAGTTTGATAAAGCTATTGACATAGCAAATGAACTCTAAAAATGATGAAAATTTAATTTTGTATTATTCAATATGTTTATTTAAATTTGGTTGAAGATAATAGAAAGCTATTATGTATAAAAATTATTGGAAGTTGATTGAACGATAAAAGAGCCTATAGGGCAGATTTGCTATGAAGTAAAGAAATGGCCATATTCTGCTCTAAGGAACTTGAAATGATGTGCCGTATTTTGAATTGGAGACCTAATATGTTAAGGATGGAATTAACAAGAAGGAATTAAAGTATTCTTGGGTTATGATTTATATATTTTAAGTATCTTAACATGAAATTAGATGGGACTTTATTTATGTTAAATGATTTGAATGGGATTATATGCTGCTTATGAATTGAGTTACGTTTAAGTCATTCTTTGGATTAGTAACATTCTTCTAATGATACTAATATTTTAATAATGATATGATGAGAGGAAAAATAGGTTGAACCAGTGCCAGACAAAGGCAAGGAAAAAACCTTATTAAGTGGCCAAAGTGAGTGTACTCACTAGAAAGAGGTATTTGTATACTATTATGGATATGATCAGAATGTTATGAATATGAAAATTTTCATTTTGGTTTACCAAAATGGGAGGTTACTCCCCGACCCGAAATGGTGGAGAATTGTCTATTAAAGACAAGAGGTTACTCCTCGACCCGAAATGGGGGAGAATTGTCTATTAAAGACAAAGGGTTACTCTTCGACCAGTAATGGGGGAGAATTGACAGGATATGTGAATCATGATTTGGAAAGTTGGTTCATTCATTATTAACGTGTTGGATAAGTTTATATATTATTACATGGATATGATTTATTGCATTTAATTTTATGCAATAGGGTCGTAGTGATGCATTCACCGAGCTATTTTGCTAACGGTTCCAATATTTATGTTTTTTAGGTAACGTGATGTCACTGCCAAATCTAGGAGGTCGGGTGGGGTTAGCAAGGGATGCATAAAACCATGATTTTGGTCAAATATAGATGTGATAAATTTAAGCCTACTTATCCCTTAAGTAAATTTAAATAAGCATAACTACTTTTAAATTTTGAAAAGTTTGTTGTTTTATGGATTCATGTTGATGACTCAAAAATGATACTCGTTTTTGTGGTTTGGTTATGGAAATTATGGTTGGACTCACTTTGACTTTGAAACTTAATTATAATTAACTCGGTTGGGGTGAGTGAGGAAAGAAAGTTTCTTTTAGACATAGTATATAATTTAAAGGTTCCCTTTAATTTCTCATCCAACATGCAAAGGATTGTTAATTATGCCACCCATGATTTACATAAGTGTAAGTCTTGTGATTTTCATGTGATCATGCAATTGGTTCCTTTGTTGTTTAAGCACCATTTCTCTAAAAATAAGGATTTGTAGAGGGACATTATGCAAATTTGCATCCGCTTCACACTTTTATGTGAAAAAGTAGTAAACCGAAAGCACATCGTGGCTGCAAAAGTAGCTATAGCTCAAGCGATTTGTGTGTTGGGGAAGTACTTTTCCCTGTCATTTTTTTACATAAGTATTCACTTGTTAGTACACTTATGTGACGAGGCACTTATTTGCGGCCCATTTAGATATCGATTGATGTACCCATTTGAAAGTTTGATGAAAGTTTTCAAAGATTATTTCAAGAATACTCAATACATTGAATGATCAATTGTAAAGAAATACATCACCGAGGAGTCATCAATCTTCACTCAAGAATATATTGGTGTTCATGTAATGGAAAAACGAGTGAAATTAACAAGTTTATAGTATATGAATATTAACACGTTGTCTATTTGAAACTCATGAAGATGTCTAAGAATGGAAAAAGTAAGTCTATGTTGTCATTTTACATTATTTTAACATTTATAATTGATCAACTTTGTAATATGTTAGTCACGATCAATGTAGGAAATATGATGCATGTGGGAACAATAAAAGACGAAGAATGATGGCACAATCAGATAACGAATTTAGGCTATGGATGTCACACTATGGATGTCACACGAGGTAATTATTATGAGAAGTTCTCTTACTAAATGACATATTTCAGGAAAACTTTAAAACTAACCTTTTTAATTTATCTATAATCTCAGTTCTTAAAGATGGGTGATGCAACATTAAGGCTTACTCGTGTAGTCGATGGACCTAATTTCATAGCACATGAGTTCAAAAAGTATTTATTGGTTATGCATTTTGTGCAAGGGTGTACGAGGAAAAAACAGATACACAGAACTCGGGCATTTGATATAAGGCATTCCGAGGGAGTGTGAAAGAAAAAACCTCATTGAATCTAAAATGACATACTATGTTGTCATTCATAATATATTTGAATTAGACTATATAAGCTTTAAAGATGTTGTATTTTACTGTGATTAGGTAAAAGTTTAGGACAAAAATGCTTATAAAGTTGATTCAGATGCCAATTTGATCATAGTTGACTTGTCCAAGATGAAGAGCAACAAGCATGTGAGCGGTGAGCCTTTATACTTTTTAAATGGTTAAGCAAGTATTTTACTCAGAGTATATCAATAATGAGCCGTGGTCAATCGTCTTACGTGTATCAAATCATTTAACTAGTAGCGTGGATGACTTGGTTGATCCTACTGAATATAAATCCATTTCGGATGATAACCCAAATTTGAAATAATTCTTAGATTTGTAATAACTATTGCAAATATTTGAAACAATTCTGAGTTTGGTTTATGATATGTATTTTTATTCTTCTATTGCCATTGTGAATTTGTATTTTACAAATACTTTATAATTATTAGATAACTGCTATCACCCCAATTCATTTAGATTTGATATGTATTTTTATTCTTCTAATGCCATTGTGAATTTGTATTCTACAAATACTTTATAATTATTAGATGACTGCTATCACCCCAATTCATTTAGATTTGATCAGTTTTGGGGGATTTGAATCAATCTTTATTGATTGGTTAGTGAATTTGTTAATTTGGATTTTAATCAATTTATGCATTATTTCAAAGTTCTTGACATAACCCAATTTGAAACAATTCTTAGATTAGTAATAAGTATTCACATTATTTTAAATAATTCTTAGTTTAGTTTATGATATGGATTTATGTTCTTCTAATGTCATTGTTAATTTGTAATTATTCTAATGTTGTATAATTATTAGATGACAATTACCATCCCAATTAATTTGGATTTGATCAATTTTTGGAGATTTGAATCAATCTTTATTTGTTGGTTAGTGAATATGTTAATTTGGATTTTAACCAGTTTAAGCATTATGTTTCTTATATATGTGTTTCTACTAGGTTGGCAAAGCATTAAGTTGGTTAGTGAATATGTTAATATTGATTTGCAATAAGTATTCCAATTTGAAACAATTCTTATATATATATATATATATATATATATATATATATATATATATATATATATATATATATATATATGTTTCTACTACTAATAATTTCTGCAGGATATGTCTTCATCAGGGCGTCAGGGAAGCGGCGGTGAGGAAGGCGCGTCTAACACTAGGCCCCTAAAGTGGGGCAAGTTGGGGAGCGTAGTGGAGAATACGATATCCTTCCAAGCTAGGGACTTGGAATTGCTAAAATGATTATTGGCCCCGCCATTGAGCTTAAGATGTCCATTTGGGGGGGCATTACAAGTACTTGCTTGACTCAATAGTATTTATATTTTTTTTATAATTTAAATACTACTAACTCACTTTCTTTTTATTTTGTATTTGTTTAACAGGAACAATTCAACTTACCCCCACAAGCACGTGACTCTACATTGGAACAACTAAAGGAGAAATGGAAGACGTGGAAGAAAAACATGCGTGCACAATATTTTAGGAGGGATCGGGAGTCCGTCTTATGGCGTAGGGACATGGTACCCGAGAAGGAGCCAACCTCAATGGCAAACAGTCAACGATTTGTCGATAATGAGATATCGGATATGCAATTTTCCTCTCGTGTATCAGAGAGGGAAAACCATGACAAGAGTGTCGACGTGCATTCCTTCGGGAGTACATCTTACTGAGGTGGAGCATAGTATTGTAAGTTTTTAATATTATTTCATTTTATTTTTATTTTATTCTATTAGCTGGTAATTATATACTAATTAACCAATTTTTCATTATTTTATTTTAGGAGCCGGAGACTGGTCCTGAGGGTAATCCACATAAGCTCGATGCTTATGTGGCAATTCGAATGAAGAAAGGGAAGTATAAAGAGGTCAATCCGGCTGTGGCTTCCACTATTGTAAGTTATAATTGTAATTATGTTCTTAAATCAAAATTTATAATCACATACTTTTTTGTTATTTCATCTAATCGTGTACTTTTTTGTTATTTTAGAAAAAAACTTAAAGAAGTCCACAACTCGCAGAGTGATGCTGATAAGGCATCTCTAAGTACGGGATCACTTAGTCAAGTGCTTAGGCGGCATCATAAGGGTCGTACTCGAGGCGTGAGCTCTTGGGTGGGGAAGTCGAGGCTCGTTAGGATTCTATCGAGTAACACTGGATTAACATGCAAGGTCGACGAAATGAAGACCAATGCGGACCAAAAGCTTGATAGCCTCAAAAAACATTGAATAAACTGTTTTTGATAATTAAGCAAGATTTTCAAGGTCGAGCCGGGTGCATCTTAGGGAGAGTCAAGGAGAAAGTAGTGGATGAAGGGACCACTGCTCCGTCTTTCTTACCCTCACCCACACTGATACACCCCTTATCTCCATATGACGTATTCATCACGCCCATGCCAGTCCCAACTGTACAGACTCCATTTACAATTGGTTAGGATAAATTTTATTTACTAGACCTATGGGGAGGCAATAGAATAGCCAGGAGGTTGAAGGACCCATGTATATGAACAGGTTACTTGGTGCATAACCATTCACTGTAGTCTCACGAGGCTCGAGTCCATGTCATTAAAGTTTTGGTGGGAAAAGATAAAGAAGCCCTGTGGTTGAATGAACAGTGAAATGTGCGGCATATTGATAGTTGTATTAGTTCTTATATTTTATGGCCAACCTTTCTCGTCCAACTTGAAAATCAATGAACATTTTCTTTTTATGTAATAATTCGTATTTAACTTTCGAAGTTGGGTTTATATATCTTGATTCTTATTTATATGTGATTTGTGATTGCTTATTATAAATATTGATATTGGCTACTATTAATTATTGTGAAAATATATCATTTATTGCTGCTACAGGTGAAATAATTTATTGCTGGACATAACTGCCCAACAGTGTTTTTATATTGTTGCCCAGAATTATCAGGGACTTTGATCGTGACATGTCCTTGATAAGAAAAACATGTCAAGGACTTATCACGGTCAAAGTCCGTGACAAGTTATTATTTGTCATGAACATGTCATGGTCAAATTCCATGACAAGTCTCAGTTGTCACGAACGTGTCACGCTCAAAGTTCGAGGCGAGTCTCAGTTGTTAGGGACATTTCATAGTCAAAGTATCTAACAAGTCTTAGTTGTCAAGGACTTTTTTCGTGAAAACTTCGCGATAAAGGAAAACTTGTCATCGAATTTCACCTTGACAAGTCCATGTAAACGTAGTTTTCACCCTCACTCCTATCACGGTCTTTGACCGTAACAAATAGCCTTTTTTCATGTTGTGCCAGTTCACTTACGGTGGAAGCAACACCTCACGAGGAACGCTACCTTGCAAATCACAACTAAACAGACACAAAATCCATCCTTGCCTAAGCAGTATCCATGCAATAGACCAAGGTTTTTAAATGCCATGATTACCCATACTACGAAACTACCAGGACAATAATAAGATTCGTAATCGAAATGTAAATCCAAATAGCTTTACTAAAATAATGGAATAGTATGTTTACTTTCTCTCTCTAAAAAGATAAGTAAACAAGTATCACATGTATATAGCTCAAATATGTTTTTGAGTATTGCTTTAGCACAAGTTAGTGTTAGGATTATGACTTGGCTAAAGAGGGATTATGATTTAGAATTTGGGTTCAATTGGTTTTTTTAAGCTATTGCTTTAAGCAAGTTTTTGGGTTAAAACACTTAACTAGGATTTTTTGATTTCTCTTTTAAAACTCAAGGGAAGGATGACTCAATCTAGGAATGGGAAGATCTTCTTAAAGAATAATGTTGTAAGCTTGGGTGGTTTGTAATAAAATATAAGGGGTTTATTTATAAGGTTAGGATGGGGTAGGAGGCAACAAAAATTGAGTAGAAAGGTTGGTAAACATAGGGCAAGGGTTAGGGCTTTAGGATAAAAGGATTATACCAAAGTTGAATCATGGAAACTTAGCACTTTTAGTCAAATAAAAATGGAGTTTTAGTTGACTAAACCTCTTTCAGTCGACTTGTTTTAAAGGTTTAGCTAGTTAAAAATTGTTTAGCATGCTAAATTATTTCCTAGGACTTTTAGTCAACTAAACCTGAAAGTTTAGTCAACTAAACCTCATAGGTCTTAGAATAAACGTTATTTGATTTAGGTATATGCTTTGGGGAAGGTTTAGGATGCTCTAGGAAGGGTTTAGGTGAGCAGGTTTTGAGCATATATATGTTGAAACAAGTTACTTTACTTTTGTACTATTGTTCCTAAAGTCCAATAAAATAAAGTAATATGGGTCAGGGATTTTGAGCCTTTTTTTAAACTTGATTGAGCCATCAGATGAGGTCGTGCACGACTTTCTTGATGTAATGCTTACATTAATATGACTGCAATAGGTTATAGGATGTGTTAGAACTAGCTTCTTTTAATTTATTGATTTTTGAACATTTCTCGAGGCTTTTGATCAATGGTTTTGATGCAAGATTTAAGTCAATCTTTTAATCTTCATTGTCTTTGGTTATGCTCTTCAGTGTATTAGTTGGGGGATTTATTGTTTTACATGAGATGATTGCATGGTTTCTTTGATGAATGTTTCTTGTTACATATCTCCTAATGTATTAAGTGCTTATTTTAATCTCAAGTACATTAGAAAGAAGATAGAGAAGTATGTTCTTATATCAACTGTGTTGTCATCAAATAAAACCCTTTTGGTTAAATATCTAAGGTTTCAAAAGTTTGATGGGAGGGAAGGGGATCATAACTCCGGATGTATGGTTCTGCGTATGTATGTATAGTTAGGAATTTTATTTTCGCGATAGGGTGGAGGAGGAGTTCTTAGTATCCATGGTTAAAGGCTTCGACATAGTTACGTCACCTACTAGTGTACTTGAGATCGTATAGATTCCTAGGGTTTCATCACCTCAATATCCCGAGCATCTGAACCATTTCACTCCATATAATACCGTTTATAACATTATACACTTTATAATTGTCGCCTTAGACAATTTAAGCCACCTCATAGTATCCACCTTTATTCTGACTCTCGCTTGTTGAATAAGATAACTAGTTTTATATACGATTGATAGGGAATCATGGTACTTAAAACCCCGAGCACATTTTGTTTACCCAGATGTGTATGTACATACTCTATGGGATGTTACTCACTAGCATCATACCAACGGATAGTATACCTCTCATTCCTAGAGAGTGAACTTTGAATTGTCTTTCGAGGATTAATAAGGCCACAACTAATCACATCTTGTCTCACGTACCTGCTGACCTCAATGTTCATCCTTCGATAGCTTCAAACGAGGATTATACTATGTACATTGAGTCCGAACATGTCCCAGCACCTCATGCATCTGTCCCGAGCAAAACCTCACCTAGACCAGTGACACTAACTCGGCAGAAGACTACCTTTTCTAATCAGCTTACCTCATTCCAACGAGAGATGATCGAGTCATTATGTCTCCAGGCATAGAAAATGGTGATGATCCAGGCATAACTTGTAGCTTTACTAGAGAGGGAGCAACTTCGAGAAACATGATATGATGACCAGTACTAGTTATGGATGAGAGAACAGTGAGACCGGTAAAGGAGAGATAGTGTCAGACCATTCAAAGAGAGAGATGGTGATGATTTTACTGATGCATGATTGAGGAGATTTTATTTTTACTTTATTTTAAGATGTCCAACTCACAGAGAGATAGAGATAGAGATATTTGAATTAGCATGTTATATCATTTATTCCTTTTATACTCTTTTTTTTATTAAAGGTTGGTGGGCATGTATTTATTTATTTTGAATATTATCAAGTACGACACAACTATAGATTCTGTATATTCATCACTTTTACATTATGATGTGTCTCTTATTCTAGAATTTTGGTTTACATGCTTATTATGGATACTCGCTAGATTTAGATTATGTTGATGATGTTACATGTCATGTTGATATACCCATATAATGCTTGTTATTGATATATGCTTTACCATATTCGTGTTTCCATGCAAATTTGTCATATATCTTGTTAAGAACGTATATAATTTATTATCATATTTACTTGATATGATTGTTTCATGATAGAAATTCATTTAATTACTTCCTTTTCTAATCAGAGACAAACAAGTTGAGAAATTTTTGGGATTCATGGGGAGTAGTTTAGTGCATGTATTGCACTTTATAATTCCTTTAAATTTATATATATACATATTTTATGTCACGTGGTATATGCTTAAGAGTGCAGGACTTACAAGGCTCGTTATGTTGATACTTCATTGATTGAAGATGCCATACATTTCCATCGGATCTTACGGAGATTAGGTAAATTGTTGTATAAGAATTTTTTATTCAGAAATTAGAGAAAGGGAGAGATTTGCAAGGACATGAATTACACTCTCTTTTATGTTTCAATTTATGTGGTGACGTGACCACAAATGTTTTCTAATGTGCGTGCTAACTAGGCTCAAGTGAAAACTTGTTGCTCAAGTAATAATCCCGATAAGATATGGTATCGGTCCTCAGGAAAATAGGAAGTAAAGACGTGACGACGGTGGAAAGACAGAGAATCCTAACTTGACCCTAAAAAGGAAATAAAAAGATGATTTGAAAGGGAGGATAACTACAAAATAAAGGTAAATTAAACTTTAACTACTAATTATGCTAAGTACTAAAGAAGTGTAATTAAACTAATTATGATGATGTACTCTTAAATGAGAAGAATAGGTCAGGATACAATCCTCCAACCCTAGTGCATTTACCAATGTTAAAACTAATTCTCGAATTGAAATAAATAATTAAACCCGGTCTTTATAAATCTCAAGCATTATATATATGAGGTTCAAGCCCGCATCATATATAATCAAAATCAAGAACAAAGGGTGTCGAGATAGCTACACGCGCATTGCACTCTTAAGCATCCCCGTTACTTAGGGAAAACGGGATCAAAAGTCCTACAACGGTTGTGATCATCAAACAACAAGATTTGACCAATTATTTAATTCAGGGAACTAATTTTACACCCATGAAAACCACATCGGATTGGATTCATGCATCCCAACCCTTAGAAACTTAGTCGGACATGATTAGATTAAAGAAAAACATAATTTTTGAGAAATAAAACATCATATCTAATGGAAAGTGATAAAGATATATATGTTGAATCAAACAAATAACAAATCTAAAGAACCAATGAAGAATTAAAGGAAGAATAGTACTTATATTAAAGAAAATTCAGGAATAAAAATGCAATCCTTACACCAATTTCTCTTTTTGTCAAAACTAGGGTTTTTGGCTATAAAAACCCTCTACTCCTAATTAGAAAACTAAAATGTCGAATCCCTGCTATTGTGTAACAACCTAGAATAAATAGCTCTGAAAAATTTCAAGCGATTGACCCACTTAAAATTCTAAGAAAAAGAAAAGAAAATTCGAGAAAATCCTAAGCGGTCTGGATCGGCGGGCTGGGCGGTCTGAATCTCCCCCTTTTTTGAATCAGTGATCTTTGCAAGGGCGGTCCGGATCCTTTTTGAATAAAAGGTCCGGATCGCCCCTGTTTTCCATACAGGGACCAAGTTGCCTATGCGGTCCGGATCCTTTTTGAATAAAAGTTTCGGATCACTTATGAAATCCAATTAGAGATCTTATTTTATACCCGGTTCAGATCCTTTTTTAATAAAAGGTCCGGATCGCCTAGGAATTTCATACAGGGATCTTCTTCTAAACTTTTCTCATCTTTAAATGCTCATAACTTTTCCACCGTAGCTCGGATTGAAGTACCGTTTATTCCAGTGTTCTTGTGATCAAAATATCTTCAACTCTCTAATTGGCTCCACTTACGGACTATGGTTGCAAAGTTACGAAACTTCCCTTCTGACTTTCCTTCTTTGATTTCTTTCGATGCTTTTCCAATTTCTTTCTTTCTCGATACTTTAAATACCTACAAAACTCATGAGAAATATACGAAACTAGATGTACTTGTTAGAATAAGTCATTAGTAAGGAAATGCTATAAATTAACTCATTTTATATTACTCGAAATGTTAAAAGTCCCTAAATTTCCAAAATTAAGCCTAATCAAACCCCCCTTATCTTAGAACTTTGGGTGTCCCGAGAAATGTAAAATAATTGAACAAAGTTTCAACTCTCAAAAATTTTGTTTTATTCGGATAGAGTACCACTTTCGCGGACGAGCGATTGCATTTAGCGCTTGCAATAAGCCTTTAAACCCCTAGGTTACCCTAGTAGGACGAGTTGTGTCTCGTGAGGGTTTGCAGTGAAAATACCCACAAAATTCAACTCAAAGCAAATTCAAAATACTCAAAAATTGTACAATTTAAGTTTTCCAGAAAATAGTCACCACCAATTCATATTCAAGAGTCTCAAATCATAGTGCGTGTGTGCGAAGCCAGAAATTTAACCGCGGATTTCCACCGATTGATCATTACGTTACTTTTCCAAAAATTCATTTGGATTCAAACGCTCACGGAATACTCTCATAAACGAATCACTTCGAAATGTGGCTATTTTCTCTCGGTGTGCGTGTCGATAGGATAAAATGCATTGGAACATGAATTCACGCACACAAAATTAAAAAGAAAGAAATTTATAGTGAAAAGATCTCATCATCGGATTACGGTTATAAGGAAACGGAAACATCGCCTCTAATTCATACCATTTAATCTCTTATAATATCTTTTATGCATTAGCTCTCCACGAGGTAAGCAATTTCGCAATTTGGACTCAGTTAGGACTTTCCGGGTTTAAGGTGTATTGGGTAACATGGAAATGATTGGGAAATTTGGAATTGGAAAATATTCTTATGATGTTCGTTAGTGCTTTTTCGGGCATTTGCTCATTTTTTCCTCTTTTTCTATTTTTCTTCTATTTTTTTCACACTTTTCTTTTCTTGTTATATTTGTTAATAATTTTCTATTTTTCTTGCCCCTTTTTATTGCACCATTGGGACTAAAATTTCTAGATTTCAAATTTTCTCAATTCCGGGCATTTGGGTGTTTCGGGTTATTAAATGGACTTGGAAAAAATTTATTTGGCTCAAAATGGGTAGCAAAGGGATAATTTTTCACGACTTTTTCTGGCCAATATTTTTGGGTGACAAACGAGGGCCTACTTCATTGCAAAAATTACTAAATTTGTTACCATATGCGTCTCGAGGTGAATTAACTCTAAAGATAATTTAATGTGTATTTCGAGACAATATATCACACGTTTCCCATAAACGATCAAACAAAGGAATAGAGATCTTCAACGACTTATTTAAACGCTAAAATGAAATTTGAGTTAACCATTAACTCGGATTGATTTAAATTATCACAAAAATAGATAGGCTCGAAATCTCATCGGGTTGGTTAATCTCCACACTTATTCGTAAAGTCGTCAATTTTCTTTCAATTTTCATCTTTGGTCAATTTCAGCTTTGTGTATTTTTTTTACAGTTTGAGACTTTAAACCAAATTTTAATGATATTTTTGGACATTTTAAATTCCAATTTTTATTTATTTTGTAGAAAAATATTTTTGGCTTTTCAGAAATTTTCAATTTTTTTTTGAAAATTTTGAAATTTTCTAATTTTTTTTTGGAATTTTGGAAATTTGTGAAGTTTCAGAAATACGCACTCGTCACCCCCCCCCCCAACTTAGACTTTTGCATTGTCCCCAATCAAAAGGACTAAAATCTAAATAAGACAAAGTAAGAAGTGCGATAGATAAAACAAGCAAATGGAGAAAATGCGGATTTTTTTATATATACTAAGTTGTGGTGCATCAAGCAAAAGGAACAAAAATATGCATAACAACCAAGCCAAGGAACAACAACCGACAATAGCTCTAAATAAAAGCTTCACTGGGGTCGGGCTTGGTTTGCCATGAGATGAGATGGTGTGTGGGCAGGAGTGATTTAGAGTAGAAGAGGAGTATGGCTTAGAAGAAATGATGTGGAAGAGATGGGGAGGAAAGGGGTGTGACACCACGACTAATTAAATACCGGGTAGCTACTCCTTAATTAAATTAATTCAAAATGCCAAGTTGGTTCAGTTAATAGCATCACTGTCGAAAATATTTAATGATTACTAACCACCTAGTATTTAAAAAGTAAGTTGTCAAATTTTAATTCAAATCTGATTAATCATGCAATAAAAGAATTATGAAAGAATAACATAACCATTCACCATAAAGAAGCAATAGAATAACCAACAAATAATAATAAGTCTAGAGGAAATACTCCTCACAACAATCCCACAACTGAAATAAAAAGAACAGTGTACCCTTAATTAATTACATGCCAAAATCTGAATAACTGAAATATGAAATGTCTCTAAATAAAAATGGACGACATGCCCTACAAATGATGAAACTGAATATAGAGTCAAGACTAGAAAAGGAGTCGTCTACTATCAAAGCCCTGTAACTTCCACAACAGCTACAGCTCGTCACCTGAATGGAAATACTATGCATGGTGTCCTTGTGGCTGGGCACCTAAAAAAGGTTTTTACAAAAATAGATTTGAAAGCAAACGGGTCAGAGCCCGAAAGTGGAGAGTATTTTAAAAACAGCAAGTGCTTTAATAACATTAAAACAATGAATGCAAAATACATGTTAGGACGTGCTCTCACATGAAATACTCACCTCTCGACTAATTGTGCACTCCTAACGTACCGTACCCATTCAAGTGATTCTCATATCTAACTAAACCGACATAAGTTCTAACCTTTCTACTCGATTCACAATATGAATTCCCAATGTTATCACTTGAATAGATAGCTTTACTTAAATTCGTATTCTCAATTATTAGCATTACCATTTACTGGAGGTTATCCCCTTATTTATCTTCTCAAGGAGTTACTACAAATTATTCTCATAATTAAACATGACAAGTCTGTTCATTTAACCGTATATCATTCACATCATAAATATAAAATACAAGCACCCCGAGACTAAGCTACGGTGCACACATACTCTGCTATCCATCCCGGTACATCACGTACATAAGGATCACGCATTCTGAATCTCTCAGGAATCGTTCTCAGATAACAACAATCATAATCAATGGAGGCGAACACAGTCACATCACATGGGTCATGCACATACCTACGCTCCCACGATCAGAGGTCTTATTAACTTCCCAATAAGTCCTTCTCTGACCTATGTCCTCGAGGTACCAATCTAAATCCGGGAACACAAAGATTAGATGGCCCTAAGCGAATGTAAACTTCCCGTGATAGCAAGTATGGTAGGTATGTCATACACATAAAATCATATAAATATACTAAGCATGCACACATCCTAGTAATTATCATAATTTATTAGTGGTATACTTCTCATTCTTATACCAACTTATAATGTACGCAATTCACATATCCCCGGTTAATACTAACATTTAAATCGTCAATTATTCTCACATCGTAATTAGTAACTCACGTCCTATTCCACAATTTTCATTTGGTTCCAATCACACTTCTATGTTTTATTCCTCAATATATCCCAAATATCCCAACTATATTAATTAGTCATCAAGGGAATGTTATCTCTACAATTAAACCAGGTTACGGGACATTAGAAATCAAATCAGGCCAAAAAGGCCATTCTGTCAACTCGTTAGAAGTCTCGTTCGAACGAGGTCGTTCGAACGAGAGTTCATTCGAACGAAAGGGGCATCTAACGAGATCTCGTTCGAACTAAAGGCATAGAACGGACATCCAACTCGTTAGAAGGCAAACTGTCAGCTCGTTAGAAGCTCGTTCGAACGACCTGGGCAGGTCTTCTAACGAGGTGACAGTTTCGAGCCCATAATTTTCCTATCTCATTTTTGTCAATTTTATTCACCTCTATTCTCATCTAAAAGTCATCCCAACAGTATTTTAAGGTTTCTAATCATCACTAAACATTCATAGGTCATAACACAACATTTATATAGGGCCAAATCTTCCTATACATCATCTAATTATCATAACTCCCCAATTTTTCCCAAACCTTATGAACATGAACCCTAGAAATTTAAAGTCATCAATTTCCATAAATAAATCCGTTTTTGTAACATAAAAATAGTAATTATTTTAGTCTAATCACCCAATAACAATTCTACATGAAAACCTATATCCAAATCTGAATTTATAACTCCAATTTCATGGGTTTTTATAAATCTCCCAACACAATGCAAATATATCAATTTTCTAATCATGAAAGAAGCATTCGCTTGAAATTAAACCACTTGCCTTGGATTATTCTCTGAATTTGGTGTTGAATTGATGAAGGTTGTTCTCTCTCCTTTTCTCCCAAGGTTGAAGGTTGAAGGTTGAAGATGAAGGTTAAGGTTTTTTCTTTTGGGAACTTCTCTTAACATCTCATGAAACCCCCGTAGCCCTCTAATCAGTTAAGTGTTGGTAATGGGTTAGTGGGTAAAGACTAAATCAGATTTTAACTTCTAATTTTCGTGGGTTTTAATTCCCAAAATTCCGAAATTACCAAACTACCCTTTTGGGTTGCCGGTATGGCCTAAAAATGCCCCGGGACCCAAACTAAACCCCCTACTAGTGTTTTCTGACTATTTCGATCCTTCTGGACTCGTTGGCGCACTCAAAATGACCATACGATTGATAAAAATAAAATTCACTTTTTAATTAAAATAATTACATTCCTGACGCGACTGTCACGTGCGCCCCAACTAAAATTTCCAAATTGCCGTATTTCAGCCTCGCGACAATTTTAATATTTTCAATATTCATATGTTGCCATATATACACATTATAATAAAATACCAACTCACATCTCATTAGTATTTTATCCTGATTAATTCTCAATTAATTCACATTTAATTTAATTAATCCCATAAATAAATATCGATAAAAATGCGGGGTATTACATACTTCCCCCCTAATAACAGAATTTCGTCCTGAAATTCGGAATTAGAAAGTACCTGGTAAGAATAACTCTGGATAACGTTCGCGCATCTCATTCTTGCGCTCCGATGTGGACTCCTCGGTATTATGATGTCGCCACTGAACACGTACTAACGGAACTATCTTTGACCGCAGTTTCCGCTCACTTCGGTCCAAAATAGCAATCGGCCCCTCCTCGTAGGAGCTATCAGGCTGGAGATCGATGTCTTCCAAAGTAATGTGAGAATGAGTCAAATCGTCTCTAAGATATTTCCTTAGCGAGGAAATATGAAACACATCATGAATCCTGTACAAATGCTCCGGTAACCCAAGTCTATATGCAACAGACCCAATCCGCTCGATGATAGGAAATGGCCCCACATATCTTTGTGCCAACTTCCCCTTCTTCCCAAATTGCATAATACCCTTCATAGGAGATACTCTGAGTAAAACTTAGTCCCCCACTTGGAACTCCCTGAAGAATCTCTTCGCATCAGCGTAGATCTTCTGCCGATCCTGAGCTACCCGAATGCGACTTCGTATCAATTCTATCTTCGCCGAAGTATCCTGAATCACTTTCAGCCCAAGTAGTTTGTTGTCCCCCACCTCCAACCAACATGCTGGGGAACGACAAGGTCTACCGTACAACACCTCAAATGGAGCCATGCTAATGGTGAACTTATAGGAGTTGTTGTAAGCAAACTCCACCAGTGGAAGATACTGCTCCCATCCACCCCCGAAATCAATGATGCACATACGCAACATGTCCTCCAACATCTAATTTGTACGTTCGGTTTGCCCATCGGTCTGCGGGTGATATGTCGTACTCAATCGCAAATCCGTTCCCATGGACTCCTGAAAACTCTCCCAAAACCGTGAAACAAATATCTTGTCGCGGTCAGTCAGGATATTTAGGGGCACACCGTGAAGTCTCACTATTTCTGCAATAAAAAGCTGGGCATACTGTCCCGTTGTGTAGTCTGTCCTTACGGGTAGAAAATGAGCAACTTTGGTCAACCTGTCCACAATTACCCAAATGGAGTCGTGACCCCTCTGTGACGTAGGTAACCCCGTGATAAAGTCCATGGAGATGCTCTCCCACATCCACATCGGGACCTCTAATGGCTCTAGAAGTCCTGCCGGTCTCTGATGGTCCACTTTCACCAGCTGACAAATGGCGCATTTAGAAACAAATACGGTAATATCTCTCTTCATCCCGCTCCACCAATACTGACGTCTCATGTCTTGGTACATTTTGTCCCCACCGGGATGTACCGCGAACCGTGATCCGTGCAACTCTGCCATCACTTCGTGTCGCAATTCCTTCCCTTTCGGAACTACCAGTCTGCCATTGAAGCGTAATCCCCCGTCTGAGCTAACGGTATAGGACTCGGCTCCCTCTTCTAATAATCGAACTATCTGCTCCTGACAGAACGAGTCATCTGCTTGTGCCTTTACCACTCTCGTGACAATCTGCGGTGTAACAGTCATTACCGACATGAATGATCGGGCCACTGCATCCTGGTGTCCCAACTCCTTCCACTTTGCCATCCACACCCGTGCCACCTCATCTACTGGCCTACGGCTCAACGCGTATGCTACCACGTTAGCCTTCCCTGGGTGATATTGGATATCAAACTGATAATCCTTCACAAACTTAAGCCACCACCGTTGCCGCATATTCAACTCCTTCTGCATGAATAGGTACTGTAGGGACTTGTGGTCTGTGAATAATCGAAACTTCTCCCCCAGAAGGTAATGTCTCCAAATCCTAAGGGCAAATACCATTGCCGCTAACTCCAAGTCATGGGTGGGGTAATTCTTCTCGTGAGGCTTAAGCTTACGGGAAGCATAAGCTATGGCCTGACTCTCCTGCTGCAATACACCTCCAAGTCCTTGTAAGGACGCATCGGTGTAAACTAGATACTCAACTCCCGGTCTCGGCAATGCTAACACAGGTGCTGAGGTTAACTTGTCCTTCAACTCATCGAATGCCAACTGACAGGCATCACTCCAGATGAATGACACACCCTTACGAGTCAGATGTGTCAAAGGACCCGCTATCTTGGAGAAACCCCGAATAAACCTCCGGTAGTATCCTGCTAGGCCCAAGAAACTACGGATCTCAGTCGGTGTCGTGGGCTGTCCCCACTCCCTCACCGCGGATACCTTTCCCGGATCAACAGTTATCCCCCGGTCGGAAATAATATGCCCCAAAAACTGAACCTCCTTCATCCAAAACCCGTACTTCTCATACTTCGCATACAGCTCATTCTGACGTAGCATCTGCAAAACCTGCCTCAAATGCTCGGCGTGCTCCTCCTCTGTTTGGGAATAGACCAGAATGTCATCAATGAAGACAATGACGAACTGATCTAGGAACTCTCTGAACACCCTATTCATCAAGTCCATAAACACGGATGGAGCATTGGTCAAACCAAAAGGCATAACCCGAAACTCATAGGAACCATATCTCGATAAGAAAGCAGTCTTCGAGACGTCCTCCTCCCTGATACGCAACTGATGGTATCCCAATCGCAAATCGATCTTCGAGAAGAAAGAAGCTCCCCTCATCTGGTCGAATAAGTCATCGATTCGGGGCAACGGATATTTATTCCGTATCATGACCTTATTCAACTCTCGGTAATCCACACACAACCTCAACAATCCATCCCTCTTCTTAACGAATAATACAGGGGCACCTCCGTATAAACCCCTGACCCAACAACTGTTTAATCTAATCCCGTAACTCTCTCATCTCAGCTGGAGCCATATGGTAAGGTGCGCGGGCAATAGGCCTAGTGCCCAGCGTCAAGTCGATCACAAAATTTATCTCTCTACTCGGAGGTAATCCAGGTATATCCTGAAATACATCGGCAGACTCTCGAACAACCGGAATCGAATCAAGTGGTATCACCACTTCCTTAGAGGTCTCCTCCTCTATATAGTACAAGTGGGTGGACGATCCTCCCTCAGGACGAGGCATCGCCACCAAAAACATCTCCTGCCCGGGAATGGCAAAGATAATACTCCTACTAAAACAGTCAATCATGGCTCGGTACACAACTAGCCAATCCATACCAATAATGGCATCATACTCGGTCATCTCTAACACTAACATATCAGCGGGTAAAGTAAACCTCCCGATCTCTATACCCACACCTCTACACATAATAGAAATCATGGAACCCCTACTCAACGGTGAGTTTACACAAGTAGTGGTGCTCTCTGCGGTGTGTAATAACCCAATAGTGCGTGCAAATCTCATGGCAATGAAACAATGTGTGGCCCCCGTGTCAAACAAAATACGCCACATAGTCCCCTGAATAGAGAACATACCCTCAATGGCTGGTAAATCCTGTGGGGCTGCGGCCTGCTGTAGCTGATATACTCTCCCATACTGCAACTGTCCCTGCTGAACTGGGACCGCTGGAATGGGTGGTAATGCTGCCATCTGTGGTGGTGCTGGGAGGGCAGCGGGAAACATAGGCCTCTGCGGCTCCTATCGGGCACCCTGCTGCTGCTGTTGCGGGGCCCTGCCCCTATCAGGACAATCCTGGCGTTTATGGCCAGTCTTGCCACAAACATAACACTTCCCCGAGAAGTTTCCCCCCCGATGTCCTTGCTGCCCTCGGCCCTAGTTTTCGTGTCCATTCCTCCCCTGGCCCTGCTCGCCCTGCTGGCCCTACTGAAACTACTGTTGGCCGTTCTGACCCTGATGGCCCTAATGGCCGTTCGGACCCTGATGGCCCTGCCTAAAACCTCCCTGTCCGTGCCTGAAATTCCCTGATCTAAACCTCTTATGATCCCTCTGCTGGGAACCCTGGTCACCCTGCCTCTGCCCCTGAGTAGATTGTGCCCCACTGGCACCATTTCCCCCAGTCCTGCCCTGATGGCTGGATTCTCCTGATCTCTTTCTCTCATCCATGTGAAAGCGGTGATCCTGGCAGTGTAACAGTGCAGTGTTAACCACGTCAGAATAAGTGTCCAACGAGAGGTTCCCCAATAAATGCTGACGGATCCTCCATGTCAATCCATCGGTAAACTTCTGAATCTTCTTCTCTTCTGTCGGTATCTCATCCGGGATAATATTCAGCAAATTTTTGAATTTGGCCTCATACTCGGCCACAGTTTTACCCTCCTGCCTGAGATTCTTTAACTTCCTCCTCATTTCCGTGTGAATGGCTGACGGAAAATACTTGCGGTCGAACCGCACCCAAAACTCCTGTATCGTGAGAGTATATCTCTCCTCCACGGTGGTAATAGACTCCCACCACTGCAGTGCAGATCCCAATAGCTTAAAAGTAGCTAGTACCTTCTTCTGAACATCGGTGCACTCATACATCCTCAAGTGCCTCTGAATGTCTTTCCTCCACTGACTTGAAACCACAACATCGGAGCTACCTGCGAACTCCGGTGGGTGTGCTTTCTGAAAAGCATCATGTACGCGTTCCCAAGCAGACGAGAATACATGTGCCTAAATGGGGGCGGATACTGGCGCCTGAGGTGGTGCCTGCTGTACAACTTCTAGAGCGACATTTACCGCTTGGGCTACAATGGCTGCAACCTCAGCGGCATTCATGGTGCCCTGTACTGGTGCTGGCTGGGGCTCTGGCTGTGCATCCCTAGGAACCCGTGGTGCACGTCGTGGAGGCATCTGAAATAAGAGTAAGGTCTATAAGTTCACAGTTATAAACCCAAAATAGCTGAAGAGTGAAGCATACATAAAAGAATACAAAAGTCCTAAAATATAGGGCTCGACATAAAAGAAAGCTCAGTGGAAACATAATAAGCCTTACGGATCCTAAAGGACACTAGAACCTGATGCTATGATACCACCTGTGACACCATGACTAATTAAATACCGGGTAGCTACTCCTTTATTAAATTAATTCAAAATGCCAAGTTGGTTCATTTAATAGCATCACTGTCGAAAACATTTAATGATTACTAACCACCTAGTATTTAAAAAGTAAGTTGTCAAATTTTAATTTAAATTTGATTAATCATGCAATAAAAGAATTATAGAAGAATAACATAACCATTCACCATAAAGAAGCAATAGAATAACCAACAAATAATAATAAGTCTGGAGGAAATACTCCTCACAACAATCCCACAACTGAAATAAAAAGAACAGTGTACCCTCAATTAATTACATGCCAAAATCTGAATAACTGAAATATGAAATGTCTCTAAATAGAAATGGGCGACATGCCCTACAAATGATGAAACTGAATATAGAGTCAAGACTAGAAAAGGAGGCGTCTACTATCAAAGCCCTGTAACTTCCACAACAGCTACATCTCGTCACCTGAATGGAAATACTATGCATGGTGTCCTTGTGGCTGGGCACCTAAAAAAGGTTTTTACAAAAATAGATTTGAAAGCAAACGGGGCAGAGCCCGAAAGTGGAGAGTATTTTAAAAACAGCAAGTGCTTTAATAACATTAAAACATTGAATGCAAAATACCTTTTAGGACGTTCTCTCACATGAAATACTCACCTCTCGACTAATTGTGCACTCTTAACGTACCGTACCCATTCAAGTGATTCTCATATCTAACTAAACAGACATAAGTTCTAACCTTTCTACTCGATTCACAATATGAATTTCCAATGTTATCACTTGAATAGATAGCTTTACTGAAACTCGGATTCTCAATTATTAGCATTACCATTTACTGGAGGTTATCCCCTTATTTATCTTCTCAAGGAGTTACTATAAACTATTCTCATAATTAAACATGACATGTCTGTTCATTTAACCATATATCATTCACATCATAAATATACAATACAAGCACCCCGAGACTAAGCTACGGTTCACACATACTCTGCTATCCATCCCGGTACATCACGTACATAAGGATCACGCATTCTGAATCTCTCAGGAATCGTTCTCAGATAACAACAATCACAATCAATGGAGGCTAACACAGTCATATAACATGGGTCACGCACATACCTACGCTCCCACGATTAGTGGTCTTATTAACTTCCCAATAAGTCCTTCTTTGACCTATGTCCTCGAGGTACCAATCTAAATCCGGGCACACAAAGATTAGATGTCCCTAAGCGAACGTAAACCTCCCGTGATAGCAAGTATGGTAGGTATGTCATACACATAAAATCATATACATATACTAATCATGCACACATCCTAGTAATTATCATAATTTATTAGTGGTATACTTCTCATTCTTATACCAACTTATAATGTACGCAATTCACATATCCCCGGTTAATACTAACATTTAAATCGTCAATTATTCTCACATCGTAATTAGTCACTCACGTCCTAATCCACAATTTTGATTTGGTTCCAATCACACTTCTATGTTTTATTCCTCAATATATCCCAAATATCCCAACTATATTAATTAGTCATCAAGGTAATGTTATCTCTACAATTAAACCAGGTTACGGGACATTAGAAATCAAATCAGGCCAAAAAGGCCATTCTGTCAACTCGTTAGAAATCTCGTTCGAACGAAAGGGGCATCTAACGAGATCTCGTTCGAACGAAAGGCATCGAACGAACATCCAACTCGTTAGAAGGCAAACTGTCAGCTCGTTAGAAGCTCGTTCGAACGAGCTCGTTCGAACGACCTAGGCAGGTCTTCTAACGAGGTGACAGTTTCGAGCCCATAATTTTCCTATCTCGTTTTTCTCAATATTATTCACCTCTATTCTCATCTAAAAGTCGCCCCAACAGTATTTTAAGGTTTCTAATCATCACTAAACATTCATAGGTCATAACACAACATTTATATAGGACCAAAGCTTCCTATACATCATCTAATTATCATAACTCCCCAATTTTTCCCAAACCTTATGAACATGAACCCTAGAAATTTAAAGTCATCAATTTCCATAAATAAATCCGTTTTTGTAACATAAAAATAGTACTTCTTTTAGTCTAATCACCCAATAACAATTCTACATGAAAACCTATATCCAAATCTGAATTTATAACTCCAATTTCATGGATTTTTATAAATCTCCCAACACAATGCAAATATATCAATTTTCTAATCATGGAAGAAGCATTCGCTTGAAATTAATGAAATTAAACCACTTGCCTTGGATTATTCTCTGAATTTGGTGTTGAATTGATGAAGGTTGTTCTCTCTCCTTTTCTCCTAAGGTTGAAGGTTGAAGGTTGAAGATGAAGGTTAAGGTTTTCTCTTTTGGGAACTTCTCTTAACTTCTCATGAAACCCCCGTAGCCCTCTAATCAGTTAAGTGTTGGTAATGTGTTAGTGGGTAAAGACTAAATCAGATTTTAACTTCTAATTTTCGTGGGTTTTAATTCCCAAAAATTTAAAATTACCAAACTACCCTTTTGGGTTGCCGGTATGGCCTAAAAATGCCCCGGGACCCAAACTAAACCCCCTACTAGTGTTTTCTGACTATTTCGATCCTTCCGGACTCGTTGGCGCACTCAAAATGACCATACGGTTGATAAAAATAAAATTCACTTTTTAATTAAAATAGTTACATTCCTGACGCGACTGTCACGTGCGTCCCAACTAAATTTTCCAAATTACCGTATTTCAGCCTCGCGACAATTTTAATATTTTCAATATTCATATATTGACATATATACACATTATAATCAAATACCAACTCACATCTCATTAGTATTTTATCCGGATTAATTCTCAATTAATTCACATTTAATTTAATTAATTCCATAAATAAATATCGATAAAAATGCGGGGTATTACAGGGGGGTGAATTTATAGGTGGGTATTAGGTGGGAAAGGGTGGATTTGGAGGGAAAAGGGGGTGGATTTTGGGAGGGAATTGGCGGGGAAAAAACGAAGTGGAGGGAAGGGAGAGGATTGGGGGAAGGAGGGATGCTCATAGGGAAAGAACGAAGAAAACCAGAGGGCGGTCCGGGGCCCAGGGGCGATCTAGATCGCCGTATATATATATTTTTTCATTTTCTCCGAAGGCGATCCGGATCAGGTGCTCAGGAGCGATCCCGACCGTTGCTGAAATTTCAGCAGAGTTCCTTTAACTTTATTTTTTTCTCCTCCCCTATCTTCTAAAGGCTCTTAAGATTCTCCCACTTTGATAATAACTCAACCATGAACCCGATTTTCACTCAATCCTCGTTTTGACTCTCGAGGCATTCTCACAATGCGGTGTGCTTCCTACATTCTTAGTGCTCTCTACACCTACTTACTAACCCTACACTACATATGCTAACCAACACATTTATACTATACACAAGAATCACCCCATACGCATTGGGTGTGCGATGACCTAACTCTCTCTCTTAAAATTCACCCGACCCCACTCACGGGGTTCGATGCCCTCCTTATTTCTCCCATCCTAGGATTATAAACCAACAATTGGAACAGGTTGGGCCCCTTCCCAAAAGTGAAGGAGTCACCTTGAGATTCGTGATATGTGTTCCGAATGGGATTCTCAAAGTGTCAAATATACGTGCAGCTTATTTATCCCGATTTAGAGTGGTCCTCTTGGTCGAAACTGAAGGAACTAATGAAACCTTGATCTCTCTTGCCCTTGGTAATGCTAGGGTCGGGCTCTAAATCAGAAGACGCTTGTGTCTCCCTCGCTCTCACATCCGAAAACTCCGATGGCCCGGATGACATGTATAGGTCGTGCTCTCACTTGGATGAAACTCTAACTTTCTCCTCAATTCCCTTAGAGGACTCAAGTGGCATAAGTGGATGGTTACATTGAAGAAATTCATCTATCGTTTCTTTCCATTCGCTCTCTTGTAATTAATTAAATGATTCCAAGTAAGATTGAAATTAAACATTGAGGCTCTCATCCACCGTCCCAAATTCTCTTTCAAAATCCCCTAGGCTCATATTGCCTAACTCTCTCTCTCCCCTAGCTTTCACTTTTTCTCTCTCGCTCTCCTCGAATCTTTCTATCCTACTTTCACCTATGTGCTCACTCCCTCCCCTAATTGCAGTCACTACACACACCTCTCATGCTTTGCTCTTATCATCAAACTTGTCGCTCTTACCTTGTGCTATTAAACCTATCACTAGCGGCTCTCACTTGTGAGACCTCTCCTGCTCGTATGTTTCCTCTATAAGATCTAGTTCTTGCGTTCACTTCTATCACCCTCGTTCTTAATGTTATTAAAGATGTTAGTCTCAAAGGTCATGTTCCCAAATGTTAATTGCATTCGCCCACTCTTAGTATTGATGAGTGAGTTAGTCGTAGATAAGAATGGGAGACCAAGGATGATGGGGACATGATTGCTAAGGATAATGGATGGATCCTCATCCCAAATGGTAAAATCTACCCGAAACTAAAACGTGTCAATTTTGAAAATTACATCCTCAATAATTCCTCGAGGCATCTTCCCAGAGCGATCTGCAAGTTGGAGGGTTATGGTTGTGGGCTTGAAGGCCCCCAGATCAAGTTGCTTATAGATGGAATAGGGAAGAATGTTAACACTTGCGCCTAAATCTACTAGCTCTCTTTCTATTCGGTTCTTCCCCATTATGCACGATATGGTAAGTGCACCCTGATCTTTATATTTTAGTGGAATATCACTCAAAAACACGGGGCTGATGTTCTGTGTTAGACACACGTTCTTCTTTACCTTTAGCCTTCATTTCACCGTGATTAAGTCCTTAAGGAACTTAACATATGCGAGAATTTTCCTTATGGTCTCAAGAAAAGGCAAGTTGATCTTCACTTGCTTAAAAATGCCTAAGACATCATCTCGGGAGGTCTCTTTGAATGGAGGGATTAACCTTTGAAGATATGGGGCTGTACTCGGAGGTTTCACCACCACTTTAGGCTCTCTTATGTAATCATTACTACTCTTTTCTTGGAGACATCTTCGACCTCTTTCGTGCCGGGTGAAATCTTCGTTTCATTTTTATTATCAAGTAGAAAAGGTGAAAGGTCAACTACTCTCCCACTATGTAGAGTGGTAATTGCACTACATTGTTCAGGATGTGCTTGGGATGAAGATCTAACACTTGATTGATCTTGGGGTGGTCTTTGCCCTTGGGACGGAAACTTATTTTTATCTTGGATACTTAACGCCGATTGCAACTTTGAAATGTTCGTATTTATGTCGATGAACACATGATCCTATCTAGCGTTTGTTTCACTCTGGGAGTTAATAAATTAGTGTATTGTATCTTCGAGAGTCATCCACAATGGAGCTATATATGGAGCCAGAGGAGGTAGTGCTTGCTGAAATTGAGGAGGGGGTGGAGGCAGGGCAACCTATGAATTTGGATTCAACGCAGCTTGTTGTTGTCCGTAGCTAAAACCAGGATGGTTTCTTCATGAAGGGTTGTACGTGTTTCCATGTGGGGCATTAAAGTTTCCCTTAAATACTCTTATAGCCTCCACCTGCTCGGTATGCATAGCCTTGTAGGCAGGAATCATCCGGCATGCCTTTGTGGAATGGCCTGCCTCATAAATAGCGCACACCTTTTCTTTTACAGCATAGTTGGATCTGGAAATGTCTCTCAATAGGACTTCAAGTAGATCTTTCACACCTCTCTCAAACTGATCAAATCGAAGATCTAGTCAAGTATTATTATCTAGTTGGTATAGATTAGATGCAGTCGGAGTGGTATATACTTATCTAGGTCGGGTTTAGGCATTAGGCTCAGATATGTCCCGTGCTTAAGTAGTCTCGATGACATACTTAAAATGGGCTTCAACATCACTAGCATCTAATTACCAGAATGGTCTTTCGCACTTGGTTTGCACTAGTTGTTTAGACGCTACTGTTAGGCCATCATGGAAGAAAGATATTAAGTGATGTTTTTCGAATCCATGATGGGGGAAAGTGCTAACCAATTCTTGAAAGATTTCCCAACACTTATCGAAAGACTCATTATCTTATTGTCGGAAAGAATGAATTTAAGTCTTGACAGAGTTGGTTTTGTATTATGGATAGAACTTTGAGAGAAATTTCGATTGCATATCCTCCTAAGAGATAATGGAGTTCATGGGTAGAGACCACAATTAGTTCTTAGCTTTATCCTTTAAGGAAAAAGGGTAAAGCTTTAGGCAAACTACATCTTGTGTGCAATCTTGATCAGTCTCGCACGCCCCTTCGAACTCTCATATGTGAAGGTATGGTTTATCCGAATCCATGCCATGGAAATTCGGGAGAATCTGTATCATCCCATTATGAAAGTGGAATAGACCGATAATATACAGGAGTAAAATGCAACCAGGGGTGACAGTTCGCTCGGGAAAAAAGAGTTCTTTCATAAGACTATATGGTGGATTTCCCTCCCCAGTACTGAAACTAGCGACGTCTGACATTGTCGTCTCTTCAATTGACTCAGAATCCTCACTCAGTGTCCTAAAAGTGTGACTCAAGGAGTGACTGGCAATAGAGTGTGTGGGTGTAGGAGGTGGGACCCAGAATTATGGAACGCGAAGGGTGTGTAGGCTGTCAGGATTATACTCAACGATTGGATTTTCATGAATTTTTGTTGGAGTATTTTGAGGAGTTTGTTTAGGATTTTGCATGAACATGCTTTTGAGAGAGAATTTCTTTTTGGATCTTTATTTATTTATTTATTTATTTACTTATTTTGTCAAAGTTTTAGATTGACTCGATCTAACCTAAGTCTACCTAAATCCTCAACAACGGTGCCAAAAACTTGACGTGACCACAAATGTGTTCTAATGTGCCTGTTATTTAGGCTCAAGTGCAAGCTTGTCGCTCAAGTAATAATCCCGGTAAGACAAGGTATCGATCCTCATGGAAATAGGACGTAAAGACGTGACGACGTTGTAAAGACAGATAATCCTAACTTGACCCTAAAAAGGAAATAAAAAGGTTCTTTGAAAGGGAGGATAACTACGAACTAAAGGTAAGTTAAAATTTAACTACTAAGTATGGTAAGTACTAAATAAGTGCAATTAAACTAATTATGATGCTGTACTCTTAAATGAGAAGAATAGGCCAGGACACAATCCTCTAACCCTAGTGCATTTACCAATGTTAAAACTAATTCTAGAATTGAAATAAATGATTAAACCCAGTCTTTATAAATCTAAAGCATTATATATATGAGGTTCAAGCCCGCATCATATATAATAAAAAGCAAGAATAAAGTGGTGTCGAGATAGCTACACCGCATTGCATTCTTAAGCATCCCGATTACCTAGGGCAAACGGGATCAAAAGCTCTACAACGGTTGTGATCACCACACAAAACTATTAGCCAATTATTTTATTCAGGGAACTAATTTTACACCCATGCAGACTACATCGGGTTGGATTCATGCATTCCAACCCTTAGAAACTTAGTCGGACATGATTAGATTAAAGAAAAACATAATTTTTGAGAAATAAAACATCATATCTAATGGAAAGTGATAAAGAGAAATATGCTGAATCAAACAAATAACAAATTTAAAGAACCAATGCAGAATTAAAGGAAGAATAGTATTTGTATTAAAGAAAATTCAGAAAAAAAATGCAGTCCTTACAGCAATTTCTCTTCTTGTCAAAACTAGGGTTTTTGGCTATAAAAACCCTCTACTCCTAATTAGAAAATTAAAATGTCGAATCCCTACTATTGTGTAACAACCTAGAATAAATAGCTCCAAAAATTTTCAAGCGATTGACCCACTTAAGATTCTAAGAAAAAGAAAAGAAAATTCGTGAAAATTCCAAGCGGTCTGGATCTCCCCCTTTTTTGAATCAGCGATCTTTGCAAGGGCAGTCTGGATCCTTTTTTTGAATAAAATGTCCGAATCACCCGTATTTTCTATACAGGGACCAAATTGCCTATGCGGTCCAAATCCTTTTTGAATAAAAGGTCCGGGTCGCCTATGAAATTCATTCAGTGGTCTTGCTTTGTACGCGATCCGGATCGACTAGGAATTTCATACAGGGATCTTCTTCCAAACTTTTCTCATCTTCAAATGCTCTTAACTTTTCCACCGTAACTCAAATTGAAGTGTTGTTTCTTCTAGTTTTCTTGTGATCGAAAATCTTCAACTCTCTAATTGTCTCCACTTTCGGACTATGGTTGCAAAGTTACGAAACTGCTCTTCTGACTTTCCTTCTTAAATTTCTTTCGATGCTTTTCCATTTTCTTTCTTTCTCAATACTTTAAATACCAGCAAAACTCATGAGAAATACACGAAACTAAATGTAGAAGGAGTCATTATCAATAAAATGCGATAAATTAACTCATTTTGTATTACTCGAAATGATAAAAGTCCCTAAATTAAGGGGATAAATTTGGAAGAATTTAAGCCTAATCTGGTGGCTTAACTTCAGAACACACATTTGAGTCATTGTATCTTTGTGTCTGGTTTATTGAATTGTAATGCTATATCATATGAAGACAAAGCAATACAGAATGAATTAGAAAATTTCATTGCATAACCGGAGATTTGAACAAGGTAATAATTTTCGAGTTTTGTAATTTCTTTTACTTTATTTTAACTGCTTTGAAGTGACAAGATATTATTTTTAATGAAAACCATTTTTTAAAAAGGTTTAAAATATGATGTTTTTTCAAATTTTGTCAAAGGTCATCATTGAGAGACTTCATTCAAATGAGGTCACCCTTGATCGAAGAGGTTATCGTTCAAGAGCCTTTTTTAGGCGAGGAACCTCGATCGAAGGAATTTTTCAAATGAGGAACCCTTGATCGAAGACTATTTTGAATGAGATGACACAAACTATAAAAAATCATCCTAGGCTAAAGATTTTATCAATCGAGAGACCCTTGATTGAAAACTCTCCTTCGAATGAGGGCTTCCTGGTACGAACGAGGACCTTCGTCTTAGAAAGCAAGTTTAATTAGATCTCTACAAAAATTATTTAAAGACATTTACACGCATATTCCAATTAATGAAACTCATTTTTTTCCAAACTCTAATTTGTTTTTGATAGAGTCCTTCCATTTTTAAGAGTTTATCCTCTCTATGATACTAAAGTAGACTCTAGGTTTATGAATTCCCTAAGATGTTTTATATTGAAGAGGATAGCAAGTTGGATTACGTGTGGGATGACCATTTTCCAATTAATATCGGTGGACACCGATGCCTTGGAGGTTGTGCACTTTGTTTTTTTGGACTGGAGCAGCTATAACACATACGGGATCAGGCAAAGGAGAAAAACGCGATGGAGCGGCATCGTGGTGTGTATCATTTTCGTAAATGTAAGTCGTGTTTGAGTCCTTATTAAGTCCTGTAATCATTTATCAATTTGGACCCTTAAGGAATATTCATGTTTCAACTACCAAAGAATGAAATTTGAATAACTAGGGTTAAAAGGATAAATAATTAATTGTGATACTAGTTACAATTTTTTGTATGTATTTGTTTTACTAACAATAAATTTTTTTTATTGATATTTACTCACTTATGTTTTTTTTTTTGTGATTTCTCTCCATTTTCGTTCTAATGAAATTATGTATGTTTATTCATTTCTAGAGATCAAATTACCTAAGAATGCATTTCCTGTAAAAATGGTGTTTCAATTCTACAATGTTAAGATTGATAATGAGAAACAAGGACCATAACAAATGAGATATTGATACTCATCGTAGATGATTCATAAGATTCATGGGTAATCATATATTATTAATGTTGAATATGTGTTTGGTTTCTCACGTCCAAAATTGCTTTCTTTTGTTAGTTTCTTAATTTTGTATTCAACTTAAATAACCCTGAGAATAATCAAATATATACTGACAAATCGTGAAGTCTTAATTTTCTTCATCTCGATTGAAATTTGAGATTCGTAACTCACTTTTACTAAAAAAATCCATAATATTATGCGCAATGTCGTATATTATTCACTAAGATAATTTTTTCTCCTTTTCCCATTAATAATTCGGGATAGAACACTCACAACAAGAAAACTCATCTCTTCTGATGAATTATTTTGTGTTGGGAAAAAAAATGTGGCAAAAAGGTATTTGTGTCGGTTTTAATGATGGAAAAAGTTTTCATACAAATAGTGCAGTAACTGTGATGGAAAAATACATTTCCATCGAAAAAAATTATTATTTTTATTAGTTTGAGCAAGTCTATGAAAAATACTAGATTATTAGTATTGGTTCTAGCAAGTCCATTGCATATATTAGATTATTTGTTTCGGTATCTATGAGTCCATGATAAATACTCGATTATGTGTGTTTCATATGTCAACCATCAACACGAAAAAAAAATTAAAATTCTAAACCCGAATGATGAGGAGGGCTAATTTCGAGGATATGACCATGGTTTTGGGGAGAATTTAATCCTCGGATGTGTTTGAGTCAAGGATTGGGTGCCCATGCGTGGATCTCCAAAATTATATAATATATATATATATATATATATATATATATATATATATATATATATATATATATTGTTTTCAAGTATAAATACCTTTTAGTGTACTAATTCTAAGAGAAAAAAAAATTAACAATAGGGTACCATAATAATATCACGTCATTTTTTTTTTCGAACAATGAGAAATATTTAAAACCATTTAGGGCTTGTTTGGTTATGCATTCATAAAATGCATAAATATATGATGCATTTTTTATGTATATTTAATGAGGTATGTTGAGGAGTTTGACTATATATACAGAAATATACATACATAATACAAATGTATATGTATGTTTGTATTATGATATTACATATATAATCCAAAGAAAAGTTATATACATACATAAATTGATAATATTATTTATATATACATATATAATATATGTATATTTTATACTATTTCATACATCAATAATACATATATAAAACTATATATAAGTGTCATGTATGTATTGATTATATTATTTAACATCTGGACCTTAATATATTATATAATTTAATAAAATATACCTATATGTAATTTATATATATATATATATATATATATATATAGAAAGTCTCTTTTAAGGACTCCTTATAGTGCAGACCCCGGTACTTACCATTTTTTTAAAATAGTAAAAAAATTATTTTTTTGACGAAACTTTTTGAATATGATCTCCAGGGTGAGAAGATCATCTCCAAAATTTTTCGTCAAAAAATTCAATAAAAAAATCGTTGAGATAAGGTGATATGTAAAAAAATTATATAAATATGCATTTTCAACCGTTGAAATGTTGGGTCGACGCCAGCCACCTTATTGATTGAATTTTTTGGTGAAACTTCATGGATATGATCTTCTCACTATCGAGATCATATCCATAAAGTTTCATCAAAAAATTCAATCAAAAAGTGGGTGGGATGATCACCAACATTTCAACGGTCGAAAATGCATATTTATTCCATTTTTTTACATATCACCTCATCTCAACGTTTTTTTATTGAATTTTTTGATGAAAAAAATTGGAGACGATATTCTCATCGTGGATATTATATCCATGAAGTTTCATCCAAAAATTTATTTTTTTACTATTTTAAAAAAAATGGTATGTACTGGGATCTGCACCATATGGAGTCCCTACAGGAGAGGGCCTCTCTCTCTCTCTCTCTATATATATATATATAATGCTCTTGTGTGGACTAGTCCGCATTTTAAGAATGCGGACCGGACATGTGTCACCTACGGTGCACCTAGAAATTATCACCTAAATTATAGGCACACTTTCGCTCTTTTCTGGGCTCACCGCCAGGTGACACATATTCGGTCCGCATTCTTAATATGCGAACTAGTTTGCACAAGAGCATGACTGATATATATATATATATATATATATATATATATACAGAGAGAGAGAGAGAGAGAGAGAGAGAGAGGAAGACTCTCCTACATCACACTCTATAATTCACACCATACATCACTCCTAGTTCTAGGTCCTAAGAAACCTTTTTCTCAAAATTTTTATTTTTCTATTGAAATCAACCTTTCTATCGACACATGTTAAAAAAAATAGATAAAAATACATTTTCTAGCTATTTTAAAAAAATTCACAATCTCTCTATCGGAACAAGAGGGACATTATGCTCATTACTAAACTTGTTAAAGAGATGAAATATAACCAATGTATATCTTTTTTATCAGAGGTTGAATCTATCATCAGAAGATACAATCAAATAAAAAGCCCCAACGACGCCATATTCTAGGAGCCCAGACTATGTGCTTGAATAAATCCTCCTCTATCTGTTGTGGGTCGAGGGCTCCTTTGTAACAACCCGCCTAATAAGATACCGGGCGATCACTCCAATATTAAATTAAAACAGGAGTTTCATATGGATCATTCTTAGCATCACTATCGAAAATCCAATTAATTACTAATATCCTATTAGGTGGCCGTTAAAAACTTTTATCTAACTACTCTTTTTAGCGCACAAATTAAAACATCCACAATTAAATGCGTAATGAACTGAAATGGAAAAGAAAGGAACTTAAAATAACCGAACACTCGGTCCAAAATAATACAACCATATCGAATGCTGTACTGAAAGAATAAATAAATGCAATTGAGCCATTGGCTCGAATGTTTATACAGTACCTCCTATCTAGAGTACAACGATGGAAGCGGCTATCAAAAACCTGCACGCATCCACAGCTGCTGCAGCAGACGTCTGACTCGAAAGAATTTGCATCCAGGCGTCCCTGTGTCTGGACACCTATACATATATAGTATAGAGAAAGAAAGGAGAGTAGACAAACGGGTCAGAGCCCGAATGTTTAGAAGATATTTTGCAAGTGCATAAATGCTTTATTTTTAGAAAAATAGTTTTATCTCATATTTAAATTGGTATCGCACTCTCGTGAGATACCCCTCACCTCTCCTCTAACAGTGCACTCCTAGCGCATCCCTTAAACCTCCTAGTCAAGCTACCCTGCTAAACTAATCTAATACCCAACCACTATCTAACCTAGATAGTCAAACAGATGTACTAAAGGCTAACTTCACTTTAATCTCGACGCTATGCCATGTTCGTGCGTGGGGTGTCTCGCGAAGCAAAATCCAAACAAGGAACCCCCCCGATACACTACTATGCAGCAAGGTCGATCTTTGAGATCCGCCAGTCCCTCAGTACAGAAAGATATATATAATGTATATACCATAAACATTTAATAATATAAGAGCAATAAGGATTAAACTTCTCCCCAGTCTCAACACAGTGCCATATTCGTGTGTGGGGTGTCTCGCGAAGCGAAATCCAAACAAGGAACCCCCCCGATACACTACTATGCGGCACGGTCGATCGTCGGGATTCATTAGACCCTCGTCACCCAATTTATACATATACATACATCTACAATATACTTTCGGATAATATAAATATCTCCCGGACTGAGGATTACTTGATACATAAAGTATTTATAAATACTTATTCTTTTCATTTTAAAAACTTCCATTTCCCTTCTCATATCCAGGAAATGTATTTAAAAGCCAATTCATTATCATGAATTGCTTTAATAAATCATATACCTTTTAAAAGCCAGTTTTATTATCATAAAATGCTTTTCCTTATCAAAATATCCCATTTCCCTTTTTATACTCAGGAAATGTATTCAAAGACATTTTCATTATCATAAAAATGCTTTGATCAAAACATATGCTTCCACATCCCTTCTTCCATCCGGGAAGTGTTACCGAAGCCAATTTCTATATAACCCATTTCCCTTCCTATATCCAGGAAATGTAATTAAAGCAAATTCATTATTATGAACTGCTTTAATAAACGCGTTCTAAGACCGCACGTCCGGATTTCTCTACTGTGTGCGCCCCTAAATGGCTATCATCTTCCAGGGCCTCCAAGACAACCTGGGATCCTATATCGAAACACGTCGGGAAGCGGCCATGAGCCTACGTGGTAGTCAAGACCACACCCGGAATCTCCCTACCCCCGCAGAAAATATACAACCATAAGCGCTCCCATGGCCTAGGACTATATCCACCCTGCATCATTAGCCAGGGGGCTTCACCATACGAACGCAACTTCCCTTATGATAGCGATTTAGAGAGGTGTGTATCCTCAATTTTATTAATTATGAAAATCATTTATTTTTCCATTTTGAAAATATTCATTTATGTATTTTCAAAATCATTTCCATCATCATATATATATATATACCTAAAACACACAGTATATACATATCCTATATATTCTTCCTAGAATATATATATAAACGGCCTTAGTGGCCTATAGCATCCAACGATGATAATAATCCCAAAGATTCCCTCCGAGAATCATAATCATGCATTGATAGTTGCATGATTCTAAATCCAAAGTATTTCTTACTTTGTTCAATACTAATTACCTCAATCATCTCTCAAAGGTTTATTTATCCTCAAAACCCTTATTTAGGATTCCCCATAAAAATCCTAAATGGTAATTCAACTCCCCATACTCTTAAAGGGAGAAAACTATAAATTCTAGCCTAAGCGAATCGATTCGCCCCTTTAGCGAATCGATTCGGGTGGGCGAATCGATTCGGTTCCCAATCCGAATCGATTCGGAAAGTATTCTGCAAACAGGTCTGTAAATGGCGAATTGATTCGGTCTGTACCCGAATCGATTCGGCCCATTGCAGAAACCCAATTCCCCTTAGGCGAATCGATTCGGCCTGTACCCGAATCGATTCGGCCTGTTCGAGGGTCACAGTTTGGGCGATTTCTCAAACTCCAAAATACCCAAAAATCAATCCAAATTCATTTCCCTGGTTTCTACTCTACACCAAAAATCATCCCAAACATCTACACAATAATTTCTAGCCTTTATTTTTCCAATTCCCGATTTGATTTCCGAGTTGGTACTTTCAACCGGGAGCTGTCATCTTGTAAAAATCATATCAAATCAAGGAAAAATCAGAAAAATACGCGGTCGGCGCCCACGCGACCGTATCGAAAAGATCTACAACTTTCGTGTTTTGGACGAAAGCTAAATCATTTATCTTCTTGGCCGAAAATGACCCCAAAGGCTGCGGGTTACTATTCATTATCTCTCCCAAAATCCCAAACTCCATTTTTGTCCATTTTTGTTGTTTCTAACCTCACCCAACAACTCAATAAACATCTAATCTATGTTTTACAACAAACACATCAATTATTTCGGGGTATTAAATCATTTCTCTTAGTCTTTGGATCTTAAAACCCCAAACCCTAGATTTGACATTTCTCCCATTTCAATTCCATCTATTACTCCATTAATATGGTTTTAATACTAGAAATCATTAAGAGTTTACACTACATCAATGTGTAAACTCATAATCAACTTTTACCCAATTTATTTTAAGGGTTCTAACCCCAAAATCATATTTTTACCAACTATGATATGAGATTAATGCACAAAAGTAAATAAAGCAAGTAAACACTTGCCTCGTGGATAAAATCCGACGACCTCGAGTCGAATCCGGCGGAGTTTGGCCCAAATCTCCCTTTTCTCCCCTCTTTTCTCCTTCCTCTCTCTCTTCTCTCTCTTTCCTTTCTTTCTTTCTCTTTTCTTTCCCTCTCTCCCTCTTTTTATAAGAGAAAAGGGTTTTAAATCCTTAAAACCCAAAAACGACTCGTTTACCCAATTACGAGTTACTTTTACCTCTAAAATTACTCGAAACTCATTTTCGTCAATCGGACACTCTTTTCCGACTATCTCGGACATTCTGAGAATTATGGCGCAGTCGAAATTCCCATCCGAGGTACTTGACCGCAAATCACTATTCCAACCCAAAATAAATAAATGCGGGTTTTCCCATTAAAAATCTTACCTCGTGTCGCTATACTCCACGGCGACATATAATTAAATTACTTCGACCTATATAGTCCCAAAATAATTTATAACATCCTTCGAAAATTATTAAATCCTCGAAAATCCCAAAAATCACTATTTCGAGAAATTCTCTAAATTGCCAATTTATATTTAATTAGGGAATTTAATGGTCTCCAAAAAGGACGGGTTGTTACACTCCCCCCCTTACAACGGAATTTCGTCCTCGAAATTCAGATGCGACCTACACCACCAATCTTAGGATCACTTCAACTCCTAATACCTTAAGGGAAACGATACTAACCCCACGGTTCCCAACCAAATGCTACACGACTACCACGATCGCAAAGTGACTCTTATACGTCACATAATACCCATTATCTATAATGCCTATCGGCATGAATTTCAACCTTATATACTACTCCCATTCTATCTCAGGCGGTATATAAACCAACTTACCAAGGTTCCCATACACTTTTCTAACTTGTGCATATCTGCACATCCGTAGTGAACGTCTAACATGTAACACTCTCTCCCAATAAGGATCTCCTTTCCTCGGTGTAATACTCATCTATGGGTCCTCCGAACCCGCGCATTTCAATACTCCTAACCTCGGCGCTGCTAATACTAGCGAACCTATATCCTAAAAATGCTACGATCTAAGCGTTACCCTACCTACACGAAACTAATATAATCCTAAGTATGTCCCTAGTGCCCAAGGCCTCTCTCAACTCCCGACAAGTGCTTGGTTTCATGCGTGGGACGTCTCGCCAAGGCGAAATCCAAACAAGGAACCCTCCCATTACACTACTCCCTCGCGTAGTCGGTCATCGAGATATAACGACCCAAGGCACAGAAGCGGGACGTCCTAAATCCTACTAGGCTAGCCTATGAACGCATTCTTACTATCTTATCCTTCCGCCCATACAGAAGGAAACCTAACTAATCATGTGCCCACTTTCTGTGGAAAGTGTCACGAATATAATACCCAAAATGTAGCTCCTCAAAACTTGCCTTTTCATTAAGGCCTGACTATTGTCCTCAAATAAATTTCTCTAAGTCCAACCTCACCCACCCATTTGTGGCGAAGGGACCACTTTAGTGCTTTTCCATAGCAAAATACTTCCATAAGCATATTAACATTATGTGGCTCATAGCCTATAGTGGTTCATCCACACTATAAGACCTTTCCACAAGATCAACATCCTTGCATCCCATAACAGCTCCCCACTCCCGACGCCGTTAAGAGTCATGTGTGGAGTGTCTCGCAAAGCGAAATCCAAACAAGGAACCCCTCCACACATTAACCCTTGACTTCGTTGGTTGTGGAGTTCAGTCATTTCAACATGCAACCGGGATAACCCCATCCCCTAATCCAACAAAAGGTGATCTGAACTCCTATCTCTAACTAAGAGTCATACCACCCTGCGCTCACACTCATTCCTAAGTCCTTGCGCAAGCTAATACTGAGCTAAACCTTACAGCTCAACAACGATTCTGTGGGCCTTAAATTATATCTATAAGGTTGCCACATATACCATCCAAAATAAGGAAGCCTCTGCTCATCGAGGTTCCATAAGTCCAATATAACAAAGGTGTACTCAACCTGTATAAAGGTGAGACACCACAATAACAATATGTTCCCTCCAGGAATTTGCGGACACGATAGACTTGCCATCATTAGCCTGCTATCGCTCCGTTACACCATATACCGTATACGTATATATACAAAATATAATCATCCGCCTCTATGGCGAACGAAGAAAAATAGAATTCCGCTATTGCGAAAAACACATAATCATACATTATAATGTTATCGAGACCGCCACAACTCAAAATACACACACGAGTCCAGGGCTAACTAATACCGCGACTTTATCTAGTCACGCCAAATATTAACACCATATACCTCTGCTGAACTTTAGGCGAATAATTCCCAAAGCTGCATTCTTCTCATCCTGCTGATTCATGGGGACTCACGGTTATAACTATCCGTAAGATCCCTTTCTAATCCTTATCTCCACGGGGAAATCCAACTTTAGTACCACACTCTATTATGGCGGCACTATGGTACTCGTAACTACTATGCTTTAGTAGTCATTGAGATAATCCTTAACAATTACCATAGAGAGAGTAACCTCTACTAAGGTACTCATCCCAACCTTCTACCAGCTGCACCAGCTAAGCCTCACCTCCTGCTGCCATCCAAGCTCCGCATACGATTCTCAAACGAGCGCGCAAAAGATTTCTATAATCTCATAATATGGCAGGAGAACAAAATCTCACAATAGAAATCAAGAATCCTATTCCTGAGGCTCTATAACAAATCGAGAGCAACGCTGAAAGCGTAGTACGTCCGCACAGATTCCTAAGGACACTAGAACCTGATGCTCTGATACCATCTGTAACAACCCGCCTAATAAGATACCGGGCGATCACTCCAATATTAAATTAAAACAGGAGTTTCATATGGATCATTCTTAGCATCACTGTCGAAAATCCAATTAATTACTAATATCCTATTAGGTGGCCGTTAAAAACTTTTATCTAACTACTCTTTTTAGCGCACAAATTCAAACATCCACAATTAAATACGTAATGAACTGAAATGGAAAAGAAAGGAACTTAAAATAACCGAACACTCGGTCCAAAATAATACAACCATATCGAATGCTGTACTGAAAGAATAAATAAATGCAATTGAGCCATTGGCTCGAATGTTTATACAGTACCTCCTATCTAGAGTACAACGATGGAAGCGACTATCAAAAACCTGCACGCATCCAAAGCTGCTGCAGAAGACGTCTGACTCGAAAGAATTTGCATCCAGGCGTCCCTGTGTCTGGACACCTATACATATATAGTATAGAGAAAGAAAGGAGAGTAGACAAACGGGTCAGAGCCCGAATGTTTAGAAAATATTTTGCAAGTGCATAAATGCTTTATTTTTAGAAAAATAGTTTTATCTCATATTTAAATTGGTATCGCACTCTCGTGAGATACCCCTCACCTCTCCTCTAACAGTGCACTCCTAGCGCATCCCTTAAACCTCCTAGTCAAGGTACCCTGCTAAACTAATCTAATACCCAACCACTATCTAACCTAGATAGTCAAACAGATGTACTAAAGGCTAACTTCACTTTAATCTCGACGCTATGCCATGTTCGTGCGTGGGGTGTCTCGCGAAGCGAAATCCAAACAAGGAACCCCCCCGATACACTACTATGCAGCAAGGTCGATCTTTGAGATCCGCCAGTCCCTCAGTACAGAAAGATATATATAATGTATATACCATAAACATTTAATAATATAAGAGCACTAAGGATTAAACTTCTCCCCATTCTCACCACAGTGCCATATTCGTGCGTGGGGTGTCTCGCGAAGCGAAATCCAAACAAGGAACCCCCCCGATACACTACTATGCGGCACGGTCGATCGTCGGGATTCATTAGACCCTCGGCACCCAATTTATACATATACATACATCTACAATATACTTCCGGATAATATAAATATCTCTCGGACTGAGGATTACTTGATACATAAAGTATTTATAAATACTTATTCTTTTCATTTTAAAAACTTCCATTTCCCTTCTCATATCCAGGAAATGTATTTAAAAGCCAATTCATTATCATGAATTGCTTTAATAAATCATATACCTTTTAAAAGCCAGTTTTATTATCATAAAATGCTTTTCCTTATCAAAATATCCCATTTCCCTTTTTATACTCAGGAAATGTATTCAAAGACATTTTCATTATCATAAAAATGCTTTGATCAAAACATATGCTTCCACATCCCTTCTTCCATCCGGGAAGTGTTACCGAAGCCAATTTATATATAACCCATTTCCCTTCCTATATCCAGGAAATGTAATTAAAGCAAATCCATTATTATGAACTGCTTTAATAAACGCGTTCTAAGACCGCACGTCCGGATTTCTCCACTGTGTGCGCCCCTAAATGGCTATCATCTTCCAGGGCCTCCAAGACAACCTGGGATCCTATATCGAAACACGTCGGGAAGCGGCCATGAGCCTACGTGGTAGCCAAGACCACACCCGGAATCTTCCTACCCCCGCAGAAAATATACAACCATAAGCGCTCCCATGGCCTAGGACTATATCCACCCTGCATCATTAGCCAGGGGGCTTCACCATACGAACGCAACTTCCCTTATGATAGCGATTTAGAGAGGTGTGTATCCTCAATTTTATTAATTATGAAAATCATTTATTTTTCCATTTTGAAAATATTCATTTATGTATTTTCAAAATCATTTCCATCATCGTATATATATATATACCTAAAACACACAGTATATACATATCCTATATATTCTTCCTAGAATATATATATAAACGGCCTTAGTGGCCTATAGCATCTAACGATGATAATAATCCCAAAGATTCCCTCCGAGAATCATAATCATGCATTGATAGTTGCATGATTCTAAATCCAAAGTATTTCTTACTTTGTTCAATACTAATTACCTCAATCATCTCTCAAAGGTTTATTTATCCTCAAAACCCTTATTTAGGATTCCCCATAAAAATCCTAAATTGTAATTCAACTCCCCATACTCTTAAAGGGAGAAAACTATAAATTCTAGCCTAAGCGAATCGATTCGCCCCTTTAACAAATCGATTCGGGTGGGCGAATCGATTCGGTTCCCAATCCGAATCGATTCGGAAAGTATTCTGCAAACAGGTCTGTAAATGGCGAATCGATTCGGTCTGTACCCGAATCGATTCGGCCCATTGCAGAAACCCAATTCCCCTTAGGCGAATCGATTCGGCCTGTACCCGAATCGATTCGGCCTGTTCGAGAGTCACAGTTTGGGCGATTTCTCAAACTCCAAAATACCCAAAAATCAATCCAAATTCATTTCCATGGTTTCTACTCTACACCAAAAATCATCCCAAACATCTACACAATAATTTCTAGCCTTTATTTTTCCAATTCCCGATTTGATTTCCGAGTTGGTACTTTCAACCGGGAGCTGTCATCTTGTAAAAATCATATCAAATCAAGGAAAAATCAGAAAAATACGCGGTCGGCGCCCACGCGACCGTATCGAAAAGATCTACAACTTTCGTGTTTTGGACGAAAGCTAAATCATTTATCTTCTTGGCCGAAAATGACCCCAAAGGCTGCGGGTTACTATTCATTATCTCTCCCAAAATCCCAAACTCCATTTTTGTCCATTTTTGTTGTTTCTAACCTCACCCAACAACTCAATAAACATCTAATCTATGTTTTACAACTAACACATCAATTATTTCGGGGTATTAAATCATTTCTCTTAATTTTTGGATCTTAAAACCCCAAACCCTAGATTTGACATTTCTCCCATTTCAATTCCATCTATTACTCCATTAACATGGTTTTAATACTAGAAATCATTAAGAGTTTATACTACATCAATGTGTAAACTCATAATCAACTTTTACCCAATTTATTTTAAGGGTTCTAACCCCAAAATCATATTTTTACCAACTATGATATGAGATTAATGCACAAAAGTAAATAAAGCAAGTAAACACTTGCCTCGTGGATAAAATCCGACGACCTCGAGTCGAATCCGGCGGAGTTTGGCCCAAATCTCCCTTTTCTCCCCTCTTTTCTCCTTCCTCTCTCTCTTCTCTCTCTCTTTCCTTTCTTTCTTTCTCTTTTCTTTCCCTCTCTCCCTCTTTTTATAAGAGAAAAGGGTTTTAAATCCTTAAAACCCAAAAACGACTCGTTTACCCAATTACGAGTTACTTTTACCTCTAAAATTACTCGAAACTCATTTTCGTCAATCGGACACTCTTTTCCGACTATCTCGGACATTCTGAGAATTATGGCGCAGTCGAAATTCTCATCCGAGGTACTTGACCGCAAATCACTATTCCAACCCAAAATAAATAAATGCGGGTTTTCCCATTAAAAATCTTACCTCGTGTCGCTATACTTCACGGCGACATATAATTAAATTACTTCGACCTATATAGTCCCAAAATAATTTATAACATCCTTCGAAAATTATTAAATCCTCGAAAATCCCAAAAATCACTATTTCGAGAAATTCTCTAAATTGCCAATTTATATTTAATTAGGGAATTTAATGGTCTCCAAAAAGGACGGGTTGTTACATCCTTCTCCTTCCCCTTCGTCAAACTCCGATTGGTATTTTTCATAGAAAAATCTCTGATCAAGGATAGAAAAAGATCCATTTTGCATCATATCTAAGGGATTCCTTGGTTCAAGCCTAAGAAGCAATGTCGCTCGATCATTATCAAACTGACTGCAATCTTTTTCTGTCCGTGAGGATCCCACCAGAGCACCTTCTACTTCTAATAGGCCATGAACTAGATTAGAATCATTCTCAACGAGTCCATAAGAACTGATCCCATTTTTTCATTAGGTCCAGGTAGAGACCAAAGGTCTTGAGTGATCGATCCGGCAGAACAACTCAAAAGATAAAGAAGTATCGTTAATTTCTTAATGCTCATTCCAAGTTTGAATTACCATTTGTACAAATACGAATCCCCTTCGTTACATGATTTCTTCTTCATATAGATAGATATAGGATCTATGGGCCAATTACTTAAAAGTACATTTTGTACTACAGCCCTTCCTATCTGATAGCAAAGGATCCCATGATCTTGAACCGATCTTACTTGGGATCGCAAATTTCGAGTTTGTCTATAAAGAGCGGATCTAATTGTATTAGTGTCTATAATTGATTTCTTCTGTGTAATAATAATTGATAAGGCCTCATTGGCAAGTGCTACAAGATCTCGTGCATTGGAACCCTTGGTTATGGACTTGAATCTATTAGTATGGAACATTTTATTTTCCAAGAAAAATATCCTAGTTTATGAAAGAGTGAAAAAGTGCTTTCGTTGTTGTGGAAGCCTTCGTATCTTAATGCACGTATTTGATCTATTCGGAGCTATTAGAGAGGGATCCACTTTTTGGGGAATATGAGTCGAAGCAATAACAAGCATATTTCTAGTGGAACATCTTTCACAATCCCTGGAGAGATGGTTCACTAATAGATTGAGGGAGAAGTAATTCGACACACTCCTTCCGTGGGAATACGATTAGAGAAGAAAACTTTCAAGAAACTTATTTTCTTCCAAAAATTAGATTCATAATTAAGGTAAAAAATGGTAAATATAAAAATAAGAGCTTTTGTTCGTAAATTTGTGAAAAATGTCGATTAATCCATAAGCGGGGACGAATTATAGTAATATTTCCAACCCAAGGCATAAACAAAGATAGGGTTAATCATACTCGTTAAAATATTGGATGTAAAAATAATACAAATAAAAAGGGGATCTATTTTGACATGTAATGGACTTCTGGAGATTTTACCCCCTTTCAGTTCATAAAAGAACAGGAAATCCCCATAGTGAATCTATATCTCAATCGCAAGGAACTTTTTTGAAAAATACGATACCTATATAGGGAAGGGTGGTGAGAAGGCGGCCCTCGCCCCGCTATCCATCCCAGATTCGAAAAGTGTTCAGGGAGCTAAGAGGGTAATGAGGATGCTAAAGATCGTTATACGCATCTTTTATAAGACCTAAGGCCAAAGAAAAGGGTTTTAAAAAACCTTAGCAATGGTTAAGCACATCATTTGAGCGAATCTAAATAGATACTATGTTTACATATGGATCCCTACGTCGTTACATTCCATTTAGGATTAAGAATAGACGTAATCAGACTTGCTTTTTATATATCTCTCATTATTTTGTTTGGACCCTATTCACCTCTTTGAGCTTCTATTGAATTAAGAAATAGGTTTGATTGTCCATCTTTTTGATAGATTGATATCTATATAAGGAATTATTCTGATAATTCAAATCGAAACAATTGGATGTCCAACTCGGGCCTATATGAGATGGACGTTGGTGGGACAATGACTATATGTTCCGGTGGGACATGATGGTTATGGTTTTGGTGAGACTGAGGTAAGTGAACTGATACAACTTAGACTTACATACTTGTAAGACTGATCAGGTAGTTTAGGCTCGTGCCTAGGAGCGTCTTTGAGTAGTACACCTGGTGGGACTGAGCAAGTAGCTTGATTGGTTCAAATACAATTCATGAGCACATGGGCAATGAAGCAAGTCAAGTCGCCTACCTTAGACTAACTTGATTCGTCCGGGATGGAAATGAGGGAATGTCTACAGTACCTGGGTTTAATCAGATACAATTTGAAGGATTTTGTAGGTTCATTGACCAGGGCTTGACGAAAGAACTTAATTAGTTTCCAAAAATTGAGGATACAGATCAAGAAATTGAATTTTAATTATTTGTGGAAACATATCAATTAGTAGAACCGTTGATAAAAGAAAAAGATTTTGTGTATGAATCACTCACATATTCTTCTGAATTATATGTATCTGCGGGACTAATTTGGAAAACCAGTAGGGATATGCAAGAACAAATGATTTTTATTGGAAACATTCCTCTAATGAATTATCTGGGAACTTCTATAGTAAATGTAATTCTTTACTCACTTTAGCGTTCGTTGCTAAGGTCAGAACTCTTTTTTGGTAGGCATAGCTCCCACCAGCATTCATACGAGGAATAGCCTTTTTATTGGATTTTTTGGAGTAGCGAAAGGATTGACTTTTTTAAGCTCAAACGATGTCAACAAGCTTCCGCTCTGCTTAGGGCGGACCAACCATAAAGTGAGTTAATAAAGGATGTGTTGAGGGGGCTTGAATGTAATCCTAAAATTAGGGATAATTCACCCATTAGTAATAGTGTTTGGGATTAAGAAAGCGTGGCAACTCAGACGAGGCAGCTTAGCGTGGCAACTCAAGCATGGCAACTCAAGTGAGGCAGCTTGGTGTGGCAGCTTAGCGTGGCAACTCATACTTTAGCTTTTTGGGTTATTTAGTCATGATTGTATAATTGTTTATATTGGCTATGATCTATAACGATTGTAATGATGGAACGAAAAATAGTGAATTTGTGTGAGGTCGAACGGTACTCGCGAGAGTCCAGGCTTGGCAGGGCCTGGGAGAGCTTTCATGCTCTTTCGAACGACCTCTCTGTGGGAACTTTATAGGGACTTGGTTTGGAGGATTGAGAAGTGGGGCACCGTCGGGGCTTGTCCTGACCATCTTAGATACACCTGGTAAAACACCGAGGAACCCTCACCATGGAACCTCGAGCGGAGAAGCTTCGAGTTCCATCGGGAGTTTAGTTGTGAACCAAAGAGCCCTCTACTTTATGTCCCATATACTGTTGGTGATGTCACTATCCAGCTAGACAATATAGTATCTGCACTCGAGTAAACCACCGTGGTATTTGGGGTTATCAGACGGTTGGTAAGCAACCTCTGCGGCAACATCCCCTGACACACAGTGGTTGGGCAAAAGGCATGTCTTGGCATTTAATGTTTATGACGTGGAGACAACTAGTGCATGAGGCATTTAATGTTGTGACATAAAGTATGAGATATGTCTTTCACAGTCTTTAATGACTGAGTTGCCTCGGGGGTGGTGTGGGGGGCTATTTAAGGACCCCAACCACCTTTGAGGAGGGGAGGATCCTTTTGAGAGTTTTTGAAGTTATTGCTAGAGAGAATATACATTCAGGGAGAATTATTACAAAACCAGAGAGTTTCACCCACTCACTATTATTATTTATTACGAAGCTTTTAATATTTGACAAGGATTCTTGAGGGTTTTTGGTGTGTTTTTCTACCTGTTTACCAAGGTGTATCTAGGGTGCTTACTTCTCTCTTCCTCTAGCTAAGTTACTTCTAAGTTTCATTACTACTTTCTGAGTTATACACGAGAGATTTGAGAGTTTGAACTGAGTTCATGTTCATTGGGTTTGTGTTTGTATGTCTTATAATTAATCCAAGGTCTTAGGCTAATTAACTTATCATTACCATACTCAAAAGGGGTTACGCCTCCATCTTATCTAAACTTCCCTCTTACATTTGGCGACTCTGCTGGGGAGGCATTCTTCAAAGCAAGGAGCATGGCGCAGGATAATATTAATTGAAGGCTCAACTTTGATGATATCCAACATAGTGAAGAACAAGCTGCGAGAGAACTGGAGGCTCTAAGGGATGGGGCTCCTCGAATAGAGGTACCTCCGTTCCAGGCGATGACAGGCATTCTAGGGGTGAAACAAGCTTCTACGAGTGCAGGGTTGGGACCCACTTAGGTGGCACTCCTTATGAGTAAGTTCTTTGAGTTTTTGCAAACTCCGGTAGCTTCAACGGTGCTGGGAGGACTTGAAGCCAATTCTTTCGTAACGGCGGGAGCAGCCCCAATGGCCCCACCAGGTGTGGGTACAATGGGAACAGTCCCAGTAAGTATACCCTCTGTTGTGAATCCAGCGCTGGGAATCACAGGAGTATCAATGGCGCCAGCGGCAATAATGGCTCCAGCTGTAACGGCCATTCAACCTGTGACCCCATTAGTTGTTGCCCCGTCATCCATGGAGGAAATGAGAAAGGAGATGCAAAAGGAGATGCTAAAGTTCATGCAGGCTTCCTCGCACTCTATGATCGAGGTAGCTTCGGTCTATGATGACTTTCGGACGCCTTACCCTCAGGAATACAACGATGAGCCTTATCCAAAGCATTATATTCCTCCTATCTTTGAAAAATACACAGGAAAGAGTGGAAACCCGAAGGAACATATTAAACATTTCGTGGACCACTTGGGGGCACACTACAACAATAAGAAGCTCAGGTTGAGAGAGTTTTCCAAATCCCTAATTGATAAAGCATATACATGGTATTCGTACTTGTCTCCCAAGAGTGTTTCCACGTGGGAGGAGATGCATGTGTTGTTCATCCAGAAGTTCTTTCTAGCGGCGGATGAGTTTACTCTGACCCAGTTAGGGAGAGAGAAGCAATGACCAGGGGAAGACGTGGTGGACCACGTTCGAAGGTTCAGGGAAAGATCCCTCGATGTAAGAGAGGAGGCCAAAGAGTTTAAACTATTTGAGATCTATGCAGAAGGGTTGCTTCCTGAGTATATTTTCCATCTCATCAATGAGACGCGTGAGGGAACTTTTTCAGCATTCCTAAAGGCTGCCAGGAATATCTCATTGGTTGTACGACCAAACCCGGTAATGGCACCCATGATGTTTAGGCAGCCGATGCAACCTGGGAGAGGAAGGCCTCAGCCCCCATGGGTGGGGTACACCGAAGGAGCAGATGGGGGAAAGGCACCGAAGAAAGACAACAAGAGGAAGTTTGTAAGAGATAGAGAAGACCCACCACCGTTGCCTTGCACGATAGAAGAGGCTGTGAGTTATTATAACGTAATGGTCCAAGGTGGAACGGTCTATGAACCAAAAGGGGTTCCGATGGAAGAACCCAATGCTGCAACGAGGGAGGATCCTAAATATTGTCAGATTCATCGAAAGATTCAGCACCCAACAGAGAGCTGCTTCACACTAAGAAGTACATGAAGGCAGGAACGTTGTAAATCCCCCCACAGAACGTTAACAACAACCCACTTCTAGCGCACGGGGATAATCTACTGATGGCCTATGATGAGGAGGCAGAAAGAGAAAAGGGAAGGTTAACGATGAAGCAGAGGGAGTTTGAAGAAGCTCTAGAAAGTTGTACTATGAGAATGGCTAACTTAGTTTTAGCCTACGATGAAACAAGCGCTAAAGACAGGGAGGACGTATACATCATTGAAGATAAGGGAAAAAACCCGGTCATAGAATACAGTGAAGTTTCAAAATCCCCAAAGTTCACTTGGTTTTTTGAGCAAGTAGGGATACCGAAGGAGAGTAAAATAGAAATAACGTAGACGATCTTAGACATTGTGAAGAGGAATACAATCCCCTCACTGAGATGGAGGGGACCCATAGCTAGGTTGGTAAAAAGGTTTCTGTCAAAAGTAACCTTCAGCGATGCAGACAGGCCTGTAAGGTTCCCTCATAATAGGCCTCTGTATGTAACCGCCAGCGTCAACGGGGTTAGCTTTACAAGGACTCTTATGGATGGGGTGCTTCTATTAATATTATGCCGATCAACTCCTTCCACGTGGCTAATATTCCAGAAAAAAGGTTGGTCCTCATGCCTTTGGTAATTTTGGGATATGATAACTAATCTTCCAAGTCCATCGGATACGTAAATGTTGGGATCGTGATGGGAAACCTGAGTTCCCACATCAAGTTTTATGTAATAGAAAGCGAAACTTCCTATCATCTATTAATAGGAAGAGTGTGGATGCACAACCAAGGGCTAGTTCCCTCCACGTATCACCAATGCGCCAAGGCAAATATCAAAGGAACGGAGGTGACTATTAGAGCTACGAGAAGGCCCTTCACTGTTGAAGAAGCTCATTTGGTAGATGCAGCGTTTTACACAGGGCTGGAGGAAGATGTCCAGGTCCTAACAAAAAGAATGGAGGGAGCATGGGTTCCCTCGATTAGAGAAAGAATGGGGCCTTTGATCGAGCAAAATAAAGAAGGTTCCGATGGCGAAAGAAGATGGCTAAGGAGCCCCCTCGGGAGGTCCCTTGGCCCCAAAATATTCCGAAGCAGCTTAGAGATAGGATAAGACCTAGAGTAGACCCGATGCAGCACGAAACCCAATGCCAGAGCATGTTGATTCGATTTTTAGGAGGAAGGATTACTTAGGCTTTCAGGGAAAAGAAAAGGAAGGCAGTCGTAACGACTAGCAGACAGTGCAAAAAGGTCATCACCGAAGAAGGAAAGGTAGTCTATCGATTGTGATGGTGTGAACGGGTGGCCAAATGGATCGATGATGAGGCTGACTCGATATATGAATGCTTTTTGGTAGATCAATAAGGGCAATGTATGGTGATAGAAAACTCCAATATATAAGAATTCATGGAAGATGTGGCCGAAGAACCTGATTACATGACGGATAAACCAAGGCCGCAAGCACAAAAGTTAGAGCAGTTGAACCTGGCTCAAGAAGGGGAGGATCCTAGGCCTATCTTTATCATGAAAGACCTCCACAAAGAGAAGCGAGAAGCTTCGGGAATTCATAGATGTTTTCGCATGGAAGTATACAGAGATTGAGGGACTAGACGAAGAAGTTAGTTGCCACAAGTTGAACGTGATGACTGCGACCGTTTCGGTGAAGTAAGCGACGAGAACGTACAATCTGAATCTAGACTTGAAGATCAAGGAGGAGGTCCAACAATTATTATCAGCAGGGTTCATCAAACCGATACAACATCCACTTTGGCTGTCTAGAATTTTACCGGTGGGAAAGAAAGACAAGAACCAAATAAGGATCTATGTTGACTTCAGAGATTTAAATAGGGCTTTCCCCAAGGACGAATTACCTCTACCCTCCATTGACATATTGATAGATGCCACGTCCGGTCATGAGATGTATAGCTTCATGGATGGGTATGTGGGGTACAACTAGATTAAGATGGACCTCACAGATGCAGAGAAAATGGCATTTAGAACCCTGTTGGGCAACTTCATCTACAGAGTAATGCCGTTTGGACTCAAGAACGTTGGGGCTACTTATCAGAGAACAATGATGGCCATTTTTCATGACTTCTTCCATAAATTTGTAGAATTCTATATGGATGATTTAGTCATCAAATTGAGGAAGGAGGAGTCTCATCTGAGCAATTTGAGAAAGGTGTTCTCTCGATGCAGGAAGTATAAATTGAGGATGAATCCACTGAAGTGTGTTTTTGAAGTAACAAGTGGGAAATTGCTAGGCTTCATAGTGGATCGACAAGGGGTACAGATGAACCAGGATAGGCAGCGGGTGATCTTGGAGATGCCATGCCCAAGAACGGTGAAGGAGCTGAAGAGTTTCCTCGGTAAAGTCTCCTACCTTAGAAGATTCGTGCCTAGATTGGCCGAAGTGACACACCCGTTGATGCAGCTGTTGCAAAAGAACACGTAGTTCAGGTGGGAGGAAGTTCACCAGGAGTCTTTCGCTGGGCTGAAGAAGCTGTTAGTTTCACCACAGACTATGGTACCACGCGAGGGGGAATACTATTGCAGTTATATCTCACATCTACTACGAGGTCCGTTGGAGCTTTGCTGGCACAAGAAATTGACGGGCAAGAACGACCAGTTTACTACCTCAGTAAAATCATACATGGGCCAGAGATAAGATATAGCAACCTAGAAAGGCATTGTTTAGCCTTAGTATTTATAGCACAAAAACTTAGGCATTATATGCTGTCTTTTATAATTCATATTGTAACTACATGCGATCCTATTAAGTATTTATTGGCAAGAACTATATTGATTGGCAGGGTAGCTAGGTGGTTCCTCATCCTCTCCGAATATGACTTGAAGTGTGTGGTCCCTCGCTCGATCAAGAGCCAGGCGTATGTCGATCTATTGGTAATTTTTCCATCAGGAACGTTCGAATAACCTAAAGAAGACATTCCAGGAGATGACTTACAAGCCAATTCTCTGGATGTAACTAATGAGGAATGGACGATGCAGTTCGATGGATCTTCGGCGAAAAAGAAGGGAGAAACAGGGGTTATTATTTCAAAAGGAATGGAGGAGATTTGCCTTTCCTACAAGTTAGATTTCCCTTGTTCCAATAATGAAACAGAGTATGAGGCGTTAGTGCTGGGGTTGTTGGAGGCTCTTCGAAGGGGAATTCGTTCACTCTGCATTAAGGGTGATTAGAACTTGGTGATTCAGCAAGTGAACGGAGAATATGCGTTGAAGCATATGAACCTGGAACCATACAGAACGATCATTCAGAGGCTCATCAGCTAGTTCCCTCGGACCAAGATCAAGAGACATCCCAGAATGATGAACCGCCATCCAGATGCGTATGCAACTATTGTCCAGAAAATGGTCATGAGGAACAATACAACTATCGTTATGATCCAATAAAGAATAGCTCCTTCGGTGGTACAATCAATCCTACCAATGGAGGAGGACGAGGACTAGAGGGGAGAAATTAGGAAGCAACTGGAGTCTGGCAAAGGAGCAATGGGGCTAAGAGAGTTGGCCCAATATTTTATAAGCCATGGAAATATCTACTTCAGAAATGCAGGGGGATGGTTGTCAAGATGTATTAGCCCAGAAGAAGCAGAGCAAAGGTTGAAAAAAACACATGAGGAACACTGAGAAATAACTGAGGTACCTATTTATAGGAGAATTCAAAGAGAGGGATATTTCTGGCCTAGAATGAAGCAGGATGCGACAGAGCTATAATGGAGGTGAGATAAGTGTCAGCTATTTTTCGAAGCGGTTGAATGTCATTTTGCTGAAGCTCAAACGGACTGGAGGCATCCCTATATCGACTTCATTCAAGATGGAGTTATCCCAATAGAAAAGATTGATGCGATGGGACTAAAGCGAAGGGCCCCAAGGTTCTATATCCAGGAGGGGCAGATCTATTGAAGGGGATACTTCAACAGACCATTGCATTGCATCACGAAGGAAGAAGCAGTCGAGGTCTTCAAACATTCACACGATCCAGCTCACATAGGAGGGGCCAAGTTATATGATCAGCTGATGACGTTGGGGTATTATTGGACAACGTTGGAGAAAGACTCTGCTGAGTTCGTTCGAAAATGCAAAGCTTGCCAACTTCCTGGAAATATGATCCATGCCCCGTTGGTAGACTTACACTCTCTTGTAATGCCTTACCCTTTTCACAGTTGGGCGTTTGACCTGGTGGGAGCAATACATCCTTCTTCGAGGGGGAAGATATGGATACTAGTAGCAACAGAGTGCTTTATAAAGTGGACCGAAGCGATACCATTCAGAAGGGCAATGGATGGGGTGGTAATCAACTTCATCAGAGAATACATCATTTGTTATTTTGGGATCCCAAAGATTATTCTTTCAGATAACGGGACGCCCTTCGTCAATTCAGAAGTAACAATGCTCACAGATAAGTACTCCATTATTCATCATACTTCAACGGTGGCATACCCAAAGGGAAACGGTCAAGCCGAAGCAACTAATAAAATGTTGGTTAATATTATGGCTAAGGTGATGGAGGACTTCCCAGGATCGTGGGACGATAAGATACCAGTTGTGTTATGGGCCTATCGAACAACTAAGAGGAAACCCACAGGGTACACTCCGTTCTCTCTTGTTTATGGGGCGGAGGCAATCCTTCTAGTGGAGTTAGAAGTTCCCTTTGCTCAATATGCCTTGCGAAGAAGCATGCTACCTCAGAATAGACACGTATAGTTAGAAGCATTAGATGAACACATAGATAATGTAATGAAACACTTTCAAATGTATACGAAATAGCTCTCTAGGGCATATGATAACTTGGTATGACCTAGGAAGTTCGTGGAGGGAGACCTCATTTTGAAAGCAGCGATAAAGCATATCAGGGGGCTTCCTCCACCAAAGTTTGTAGCCAATTAGGAGGGACCTTTTGTTGTAAAAGAAGCTCATGACTCAGGTTATTGCTTAATTTCTAGGATGGATAAAGATAATCAATTCAAGATTAACAATAAATCGCTGAAGGTTTATCATGTGTAGACAATTAAGTTTGAACTGTTGTTGTAAATAGCTGTTGTTATGAATATACAAGTTTTAGTTATGACTTGAACAGAGTGAAAGCGATGTAGAAATGTAGAAATTTATAACATACAAAAGCATTCGTAACACATAGATGAATTGGAAAACATACATTTTTCATTCATTCATAAACGATGGAGCATTACAAAATTGGGAGTTACTGCCCAAGAATTACACAGAAAGAAGAAAAAGGAAGATATATACAAAATTTTATTAGCCTAAGAGGAACCATAGATCTGAAGAAGAGAAAAAATCTCTAGGAAGTCCCGAAGAAGCTGTGGTGCAAGACTATTGGGCGTTGATGGAAACCTACAACCTCGTTTGCACTTGTACACGTTCAATGAGGTGTTTTTCTCATTTAAGCTTGACCAGACGCAAAGCTTATTCGGCATCCTCTACCTCCTTATCCACGACTTCCAGAAGAGGCGTTAATTCGGCCAACCTAGCTTCCTCAGCCCGTTAGTCTTCCTGATGTTTTCGCAGCAGTTCCCTCTAGCTGACTAGTTGCTGGCTCTTCAAAGTCTTCAAGTACGTTATAAGCCGGTCAAACCGAAAGCCATCACGACCCAGCTCCCTCGGATAGCCCAGAAATTGGTTAAGGAGAGGTCAAGTAACGTTTATAGTGGGAGTATTGGAAATTTTAGCAACAACGGTAGCCATGCCTTGAAGCCTATAATTCATAAAAGAGATGTTTGAATGTAGGAAATCCACCGTGAAGGTTTCAGGATGATGGTTCGCAAGTTGCTCAATCACTAAACGGTGGTTGGCAGGCGTTTGGGGAGAACGTTAAAGCACCATAAGGTAGAAAGCATGAGGAGTCAATTCGGGCAGAGGAAGCTCACACCCAGATTCACTCTCTGCTACAGCACCGGTCGTGGAACCTTGGTCATCATGGCCAGAATCTTTCGAGACGGCAGGTTCCCGATGGGGTGAGCCAGTAGGCGAAATAACGAGTGGAGAATTCTCCCGTGCGACCTGAGAAGTGGCAGAGGGTGTCAAAAAAAATCTTAACAAGCATTTTCGTTGTTAAGTCACCATTATAAGGTGGAGTTTATGAAAAAAAATCTTAACAAGCATTTTCGTTGTTAAGTCATCATTATATAGGTGGAGTTTATGAAAAATCTTAACAAGTGTTTTCATTATTAAGTCACCGTTATAAGGTGGAGTTTATAGAAAATCTTAACAAGCATTTTCGTTGTTAAGTCACCGTTATAAGGTGGAGTTTATGAAAAAACCTTAACAAGCGTTTTCGTTGTTAAGTCACCATATAGGTGGAGTTGGCAAAAATTCTTTAACAAAAATGCAGAGAATTAGCAAAATACCTCAATCGTGGTAGGAGCTAGAACGGGAATCACTATGGCGGTCGTGGGGGCAGAAATCATGGGAGGTGGGCTTATTACATCAGAAGCCCCAATGGGACCCTTGGTTACAGAAGCCTCAACGGTGGGCAAAGCTCCCCCATCAACATAGGGTACCAAAGCCAGCACATGTGGTTCACTGGGAGAAGATGATGGACTCCCAAACGAGGGCCCAAAATGGGTAGAAAAACCACCATGAGGGGCAGAAGCACCAACCTTGGCCCTATACGCATGCATACCATCAATAGAAGGTGGAATAAGATTAGGATAAAGCTGCAACAGGAAGCTCAGTGTTAAAAAGGAGGAATAAGTATAGAAAAAGAGAGAAATACCTCTAAATGTTACTTACCTCACTTATGGTACTGAAAAGGGGAATTATGGTCAAAGGTCCCGTCAGCACCGGGGGAAGAAGAATGTTAGCTAATAACGATGACACTTCAACCTAGGGCACTCAAAATCTCAAGGTTCATCACAATAAATAAATAATGGGGTGAGAGTGAAAGGACGTCAGACCAAATAAATTATAGAGGAAATCTTACCTCGGGGTCACTTTCTTCAGCAAGAACGATGGGCAGAAGGAGCTCGAGGGGAGGAGATAAATCAGAAGGGATTGGGATAGTTGTCTCTGGTTGCGAAGAGATGCCCAGAGATTCAATAGCACCACTGCCCATGGCAACATCCCTCGCACATTGTGAGGCCAAACACCGGGAATATGTAAGCCCGATCATGGGGGAATGGGGAGGAGTCCCATCGGTTTGGGAAACACCGAAACGTCCACCCAAGAAAGGGCTCACGGGAGGACTAGGGGGATGGGGCCTTTCCTCTTCAACCCCCTGCACCAAAGTTATCAACGAAAAAATTAGCAAATGCAGCTTGCCTTAAGCAAAGGGGAAATGAGAATAAAACAAGTATACATACCTCAGATCCGGAAGGAGAACGAGGGGACATATCCATTGGCGAAAAAGGAAGGGAGGCAGCATCAATTGGGGTAGGAGAGAGGTGCACATTGAGAGTCTATTTCCTCCAGGACTTGGTACCCAGAGTTTTCTTCCTTATCCCCGATATAACAGTACTAGTACCTCGAAGAACCCCTGAACTGAACTTTGTCTCCTCTTTGCCGTTGGCTCGGTAGGATCAACCACGACCGTGGAAAAGGCAACCGAAGAAGGAACGACGACAGTGCGCCGTTGAAACTTAGCGTTTATTTGATCTAACTCAGCCTGAGCTTCCCTCCTTAACCTCTCGGCCACTTCTGCGGACATGGGGGGGGGGACAGAGGCTATAGAGGGCTGCAATGGCAGTCTAGGACTTAGATTTTGGTCTCGATATTGAGGACATCCCGCTTTTAGCTTCTTTTCTTTCTTGGAAGGCGGTTAAGAAGGCCCTTCACCAGTAGAAGCTTCGGTTGAAGGGGCGGTTTCTTTAGGGGTTACAATGGTTTTGGGTTTGGACATGGCAGTAGGGATCATGGAACAAAGGGGAGGAAGCTCGGTGGGACGTACCTTGGGGGTTTTACTCAGAGGGAACTCAATCCCAAGAACGAATTTTCCCTTTAACCCCAGCTCTAATGAAGAAAAAGAAAGAACTGGAGGATACACTGGATCTCCCTCGATGAACTCCGCAATATCAGACAACTATTTTAACCAGTACCGTATAGCAAATAGAGGGGTCACGTCCCCTTGTCTTTTTTTGCTGGGAATGGTGACTCGCCCAGCCATCGCATAACTTATTCCCCACGCAGTAGTAGAAGAAAATAGGGAGAATGCCTCGCTGAAGGAAACCTTGGGGTTTGATGATTGAAAAACTGGGTGAGGAGCCCCCTAATAAAAACCAAATTGGTGGCTGCATCGGTTGGGATTATAGTGATCTCTAGTATATCCCCATTCGGTGTAAGATGGTAAACCCAGGTGAAAACATAATGACCACGGCCAGCGAGGGTTCTTCAATATCCTACGCCTATCTCCACTACCCTGGCTTCATGCTGAAAAAAGTCATAGTTATGAACAAAGATGTCCTCTTTGTAGGGCCTCATCATGAAGTTCTCAAAATGGACAATCACAGAGATCAACTCCTTTCGACTCAGTCACCTATGATAAAGATAGGAGCATGGGGGAAGAATTGTTTCCCGAGAAGGAGGGTGGTTGATCTTGGCCGCTACGACAGGGAAACGAACATAGAGGAAGCTCGTCAGAAGGACACAGTTGGCAAAATTTGCCAAGTTATAACGACCAAGAGATCGTTCCATGTCGAAGAGAGTCCTATCGATCCATGTATAGAGAGATCCCAAGGCGATTGCATCCAGAGAAAGCTTGGTACCCCGGGCCAAACGAAGGGATATATTGATAAGGTCCCTTCGGGTCTGATCGTTGGCTTTCCCCGGTAGAAGGAAATGAGAAATAATGACAAGGATATAGGCGGGAAGTTCCAGCGATGTACCTTGACTAGGGGCACCTCCATAAGAACTACCTTCAGCTGAATCCTTGAAGAAATAATTGATAAGGGGGAGAAAGTGGCCTTGTTCGATGAACCGGTGTAGCTTTGGGATATTTAGTCCAGCTCCAAACGATCAGCAGTCTCCTGGGCATCTAAAGCCTCATCAGTATAAGGCTCGTGGCCTATTGTTTCAAGTCCCAGGAGCTCACACACGTCTTCCAATGTTACGAAAAACTCGCCCCACGCGGCGATGAATGTATGAGTACTAACGTTCCAGCGAGACACCAGAATAGGAAGGGCAGCATTATTCTTGGAGAGAGTGAACTCACCAAACCACTTAGCCTGTTGCAGTACAATCTTGGTGAGCGTTTCAGCATAGGAGCTCTGCATGTGGGAGTTCCACGCAGCAAACTGAGCAGGAGACCCCCGGATGCTTCAAAATCAATGTGGGACCACGAGAATTCCCCTCGCTCCAAATGAAATCTGAAAGTCCCCTCGGGAGGAAGAAAGTCCCACTCAGTAGAATCTTAGTCTTCATCACCCAACAATAGAGGGTCAAACTTAGAAGAAAAATGGACGGTCCTATATGCACCATCAAAATCATCACCTTGTCCAAAAATAGGAGATCGACGGTAAAACCTCAGTTGTTACTGGCGGGCAGCATCCAGGGTGGCGGCAGTGGTAGAGGTAGCAAGCGGAGCACTGGTGGCAGATACAGTGGGGTTGCTCTAGGACGCCATGGAAGTTATTGATAAAGTAACTGAAAATCTTCGAGCAAGAGAGGTTTGAGAATGATAATGGAGGAGCACAACCACAGGTGGTGGTGTAAAAGTTCAGAGGGGGAGAAGGTAGGTAAGGTCTCAGCAACAATGGAGTTCTCATGGACTTTATCTCTCTAAAACAAATGGAAGATTGAAGAAGACGAAGGCAAAGTAAGAGAAAAGAAGGGTTAAGTGTTTGGATATAGCCGTTTGAAATTTCTGAGTTTGGCTTTTAAAGTTTCCCACCATCGCACGTGCGCAGCCGCCTACAATCATTTCAAATGAACACGTGGCACTTCTGGGAGTATTTTGGCAGTTGAAAAGACGGTCCCACGTCATTAATGAAGTGACACATTGGGAACAGAAAGCATTGCCTTCTTAAGCAAGTTTGAGTTTTAGCGCCAGAAGTTTTTGTTAGGAATATCCATTAAACTCCTTACGAAGAAGATGTCACAACGGTTCCAAAAAGATATGATGTCCCCTCGGCACAAGTTTAAACGTTGTTTAGATTGTAACTCGGCTATATCGGGGAGAATTTCCATTTTTTTAACATGATGAAACGTTACAAGAGAGAATTTTGCAAAGTCACAAACATCAGGGCAGTCCCAATGAAAACCCACGGCCCACATCTATCCTCCAGAATGGCTTGAGATGGGAGAAGTTTACTCCCTCGGAGCTAACACAAGCGTTTGAGAATATTGGCAGGGCATTCGGGAGAATTTCAGATCCTCAAGCTACAACGGGTGAAGCTCCTCATAAGGAAAAAGTGGCGATGTCCCTCAACCCAAGCTTCAATAAACTTCAGCGCTTTGGGTCAGGTACATCGGGGAGAATTTTCACTTTTTCCTAAAGGCTCTAGCGCTCCGGCACTAAATAAAGGAAAACAGGACAATTTTTGTTTTCTCACAAAAAGAGGTTCATCGGATTGAGAAGTTTTCGTGCAGACATTTCTTATTCCCACAACAAATCCCTCCACGAAGGGGAAAGTGTAGAGGGGGCTTGAAGGTAATCCTGAAATTAGGGATAATTCACCCATTAGCAACAGTGTTTTGGATTAAGAAAGCGTGGCAGCTCATACTTTAGCTTTCTGGGTTATTTGGTCATGATTGTATACTTTTTTTATATTGGCTATGAGCTATAACGACTGTAATGATGCAACGAGAAATAGTGAATTTGTGTGAGGTCGAACAGTACTCTCTAGAGACCAGGCTTGGCAGGGCATGGGAAAGCTTTCATGCTCTATCGAACGACCTCTCCGTGGGAACTTTAGAGGGACTTGGTTTGGAGGATTGAGAAGTGGGGCACCGTCGGGGCTTATCCTGACCATCTTAAATACACCTGGTAAAACACCGAGGAACCCTGACCGTGGAACCTCGAGCCGAGCAGCTTCGAGTTCCATCGGGAGTTTAGTTGTGAACCAAAGAGCTCTCTACTTTATGTCCCATCTACTGTAGGTGATGTCACTAGCTAGCTAGACAATATCAAATCTTCACTCGAGTAAACCACCGTGGTATTTGGGGCTGTCAGACGGTTGGTAAGCAACCTCTGCGGCAACAGCCCCTGACACACAGTGGTTGGGCAAAAGGCATGTCTTGTCATTTAATGCTTATGACGTGGAGGCAACTAGTGCATCAGGAATTTAATGTTGTGACATAAAGTAAGAGGTATGTATTTCACAGTCTTTAATGACTGAGTTGCCTCGGGGGTGGTGCAGGGGGCTATTTAAGGACCCCAACCACATTTGAGGAGGGGAGGATCCTTTTGAGAGTTTGGAAGTTATTGCTAGAGAGAATATACATTCAGGGAGAGTTATTACAAAACCAGAGTGTTTCACCCACTCACTATTATTATTTATTGCGAAGATTTTAATACTTGGCAGGGATTCTTAAGGGTTTTTGGTGTGTGTTTTCTACCTGCCTACCAAGGTGTATCTAGGGTGCTTACTTCTCTCTCCCTCTAGCTAAGTTACTTCTAAGTTTCATTACTACTTTCTGAGTTATACACGAGAGATTTGAGAGTTTCAACTGAGTTCATCTTCATTGGGTTTGTGTTTGTATGTCCTATCATTAATCCAAGATCTTGGGGTAATTAACTTATCATTACCATACTCAAAAGGGGTTACGCCTCCATCTTATCTAAACTACCCTCTTACAGGATGGAACTCACTTTATCTTCTGACTAACGCTTTTTATGTTGTTTGTGCGCATTCTCTCCTTTATTATATAGTCAAGTCGGTTCCTCGAGCTCTAATGTTTTCTTCAGGGCTGGCAGTCTCACTCGCTGTTGGACTAGAATATCTCTCTCTATTTCTTGTCCGTGTATCTGATCTCTTCTGCTAGAGCAGAACCTCATAAATAAGGTATTTTCAGCAATTTTTTGTTGGATTTTTAAAAAATTGCTAGAAATTGTATTTAGACCTAATTTTTTAAACACGTGTTTATTGAAAGGATAACTCTATAGGTAAAATAAAAAATAGAAAAAAAGTATTTTAGGGCTTAGAACAAGGTGTGATATATGGGTGGTGTAGGAAGCATGATGTATATGAGCCTTGCTCTCTCTCTCTCTCTCTCTCTCTCTCTCTCTCTATATATATATATATATATATATATATATATATATATATATATGATCTATTAGAATTATGCACATATTGATGTATTATGTATGTATATTATATATTAAGGTATAAATGCCTAAAAATATTAAGAATAGAATAATTCAGAGTTGAAAAATAAAAACCAGAATTTAGAAAACACCCTTTTGCAATTTTCTAAAAAACTTAATTATATAACATAATTATTATAATTCATTATTTAAAAACAGGTGTGGCAAATAGAAATTCTTAGCAGAATTGTATTTAAACACAAAAAATAAAATTATAATTAAATAAAGGCCCTTATTTTTAGTTTGTGTTTGGATTTTTATGTTTTGTTTTCAAGTAAAAATTGTGTTTGGCACACTTTGCTTTATTGTGAAACTCAAACTCCAAAATAATTTAGGGGATTTACACCATACTAGAACATCAAAATCCATCTTTATTTCCCCTTGTCATTTTGCTTCACGTTTGTAGTCTTCGCAATCATTGGATCTCCGGACCTTTTGGAATTCCTCATCGCCCACCACTTTTTCGTCACTCGTCCAATTGGTAATCTCTATCTCTCTCTTCAGAATCAACCAAACAATAATATCGCTCAAATTCTAAAATAACAATCAATAGACCACCTGTTAATATACTATTGTTTATGTTGATTATAACCCAAACATGATTACGAGAGTATTTATATACCGTTTACCGCTAATTTTCAGCGACAATCAATATTTTTTTCAAATTTGTAAAACTCATCATTTAATTATTGTTAGATCAAACATGACACGATTAGACATTGACAAACATTTTAAGAACTATAATTAAAATTACCATTTATTGTCTCGATTTAATCTTTCTTAGATTTGGTTGATGAACTAAGAAATCCAAAATTGACCGTTTATTTAACTTGGTGATATTCAAAATGAATGGTGCATGGACCAAATCCAGATGAAAGATAGCATGCTAGATAAAGTTGCTAAATATATGTAATAGGTATTTAAACTTGTATTGCAATGAATCAACCAGAGCATGGCATCCAAATTCGTCGGGTTAGTTTGAACACAAAATGATATATGTTTGTTGTTAATCATTAGTTTACCAAGGTATGTTGTTATTTTACCAAATATTGTGATATAATTCACGAGTAATTGATAGTTCCAAATAGTTATCATCAACCCTAATCGACAACTGGCATTTTTTCAAATTTGTAATATGAATTTCTGAATTACAAGTAAAATTCGGCTTATTTTCTTTATTAAACAATTGTTAATTTACCTCATATTTGAGATGATGCTATATGGAATTGAACTTCTTATACCATTTTGTGAGACACTTATACAAATATTTGACGTTGCTAACGTGTTTCTTGTATTTTTGCGAAACGTTTTTAGCATGAATACAAAAAAAATTGAGTTTATTTTTCTTTTCCCGCTTTCATTGGCCTTGAAACTGAGTGTAAAACCATTTTTAATAACAATGTAATATTAGTCAAGAATTCATTAATCTGATCAAACTTTAGCATACAATTTTTCTTAATAAAAGTATCTTTGATGTACAGTCTCTCACAAAAATATGCCTAAAATAATAGAATAAGATGACTTACCTTGAACCCATACTATGATCCAATTTGGTGTAGAAATACCCTTTAAATCATGTTAATAATTTCTCTAGCATTGTCTTAATATCCTTAAAAGAAAAAAAATAATAGTTTAGGAATTTTTTTACTCTCCCTCTTGGCTTATAATTTTAGTGTGTTGCTTTAGGTGTAGATTATTGATGGAATATAATATATTACATATAGGGAAAAAAGGACCCTATTTCATTGTTAGAATTGAATTATGCTATCCATTAGAGTATAGTTTGATTAGAAAATTTTCCCACCATCATTATCCTTAATATTTAGATGACTTATCCAAATGGAATCCCTATCAAATTAAAATTCTTATGTAGACCATATTAAGTAGGAAACTAACATTTGATTAAATAATTAACTTTGAGTTTAACTAAATTTCAAAATTAATTTAATTAATAAAAAAAATTCTATAGTCTTCCACTTGGTCCATATAATTAATCTAATTTATGATTTGAATGAAGGAATGTAAGACGCACAATAAACATTAGAATAGTCGCCACTAATTATTTACCGTAATTAAATAGTCCTCTAATGTGAGTCATGGAGGTTCCATACTAATTCCACAACACGGTTTCTTGTATGAACAACATTACTAATTTCATTACCAATTAGGCCTAAAATGTGGGTTGTCAATAATGGTTACACAATATCCTTATAAAAAGACTATTTTTATCATATTCATTAACATGCATGCATACAATAAAAACATAAATATAAAATTTAGAAACACTTTATTGATATCATATTGTAGTGTCAAGCATATAAGCAGTAGCAATATTAACACTTTATTAGCTACACTTAAGACCCATATTTTAACCTTGCTTCATTAATGTCTTTTGTGATATCCCAATTATGGAATTTTCTATATTAATAGTTGTAGTGATGTGTTCGATTGACACTCATTTTTTATGAATTTCTTCTTTAATTAAAAGGTATTTTCGTTTAATATGCTTAGCAACTTTTGAACACCAACAACTTATTCATAACGAATATTGTAGTTGCATAATCATAATATTTAGCATATTGGTAACAGAGTCAACAACTCCAAGTCTTGAAATAAAGTTTTGCTACCATAATCCATAAATTTTATCCTCAAAGCATGCTATAAGCTTAGATTTTATAATAGATAATGAATTATTTTGCACGATTCCATAATATCGGCCACTAAGCCAAAACAAACATACTTAATCAAGAGTGGAATTCATATCATCCATTCATCTAGTGATTTTGAGTCATAATAACTGATCATCTTTAAATGAACAATCATATTAAGTATATTATTACTTCATACACCATACTCTTAAAAACCATATTAAATATTTTACTCCTCTACTTTCTAATTCCTTCCTTGTACGTAGAGATGTTAAATATATTAATTTACTCCCACTAATCTTAAAGTTTAGAAATGTATACAATGATTAAATACATAATGGCACTGTTTATTAAAATACCGTAGTTGGAAAACTTATGTTTACACAATATTATCTTTAACAAATGCACAATGTTTAATAAACTTCCATAAGAAAAAATAGTTTTCACATCCACTAAATGTAACTCTTAATAAAAATGAGCTACTGATGTGATAAGAATTCCATGTCTTTAGATATAAGTAAGAAGGTTAATTTATAAGAGTGTCGTCTGGAATATTACTTCTCTAATTAGAGGATCATACCAAATTAATATTTTACGTTTTCAAATTTAATCGATGCTAAAACAACGAGTACAACCTAAAGGTCTATGCGACAAGATTTTTAAATTATTTAATAAACACATCAAATTTAAATTTTCAATAAGGATTTGAAATAAAAATTATTCAAAAAAGTAAATCATACCAAAAAACCAAATGCACGAGGAAAAGACCTACTAACGAGAGAAACCTCGACCCAATGCAATAATCTCACCATCGAAAATGCAAATGTGTGAAGCACTAAAATAACCTAGAGGGGTGAATATGTTATTACAAAATTTTGCCGTCATTTCTCAGATTCTCACAGTAATTTAGTTGAATTGCAAACATTCAAACACAAACAATTAATGTAAAATGATAAGCGATCACACAAAGAACAAAAAACATGGGGTATATGAGGAAACCCCCAAAATATGGGTAAAAAACCTCGGTGTAACCTTGCATCTCATTAAATTTAAAAAGTTTATTTTACAAAATATAAGATGGTAAATCGATCAACTGCACCCACAAGAAATTACTTATGAATATTGAGGCTCCCTCCATTCTAATGAGAAATATGATTGAAGCTCTATCTGTCGAATACAAAAGTCCATTTTTCATCCTAGATCCACACCATGCTCCAACTCTCAATAGATAAAACACCTCCTTTTCGATATTGGAATATAGATCATATGGTTTATTATGAATTCAGATGTAAACTAGGATAAGTGTGGATAAAAATCTCTCAAATCATATCTCAAATGAAGATCTCAATGTAAATCTAAAAATTTCACAAACTCTTAAAAAGATTTTTCAAATTTGAATTAGAGAGAGGAAGTATATCTCTCAAACAAAAAAATACTCCTAAGAAGATGTATTTTAAATGAGGGAAAAGAGTTATAAAGAATTATAGGGAAACAAGTCTATTTACAGTAAATTTTAAAAAAAAATCTCAATCGTTCGCACGATTTTGGATAAAGAGCCCCAAGATCGAAAATGATCCAAGGTCGTACGCACATGGCCAAACTCAGTCGTACACAAGGTTTGTCCTATAACCACGCTAACCTCCCGAATATTTAAAAAAATTAATCATTCGAATGACTCACAAGCAACATCATTTTTGTAGGAGGCGCTTATTTATAAAACTCCCTACACAGAGATAAATTCCCTCACTAAATGACTAATAACAACACTAAGGAAAATAGGAGTTTGTTCGAAGATTCAAAAACTTTCCAGATAAAACAAGTTGAATCCATTCACGTCTACAGCTTATGAAATTATGAGTTAACTTATATGGAGAAGGTTACTCGAAACACATAGGAGACCAAGTCTAGTAGAATCGAGGAAGCACCCATGATCCATCGAGTGACCAGTCTGGAAAGTTCCTCGAGGAAACTACTTTCGAGAATATAGATAATGAAACAACCCGGCACAATTGATCACATTGAGAAATAGCTCTACACGATTGAGCATGTTTCGAAACATCTTAACCAGTTGAGGATACTGCAAGCAACCATCAGTTTGCTCAATTGAAGTATTAAAGAGATGTAAAAGGTGCTAATATTGAGAGCACTATCTGATATAAAACAATATTCCTTTTTCACATGATCCTAGTCATGCAGATTTTTAATTATATGTTGGGCAGTGATCCTGAGCCACATGCTAGAGCTAGAACATTTTTAGTTAAAGTTATATTTTCTCCATGTTTTAAGGCAGACTTTAACCCATTCTTAATGAGTTTGTTCCCCATCAATCTGTTAATAATGATTTGTCAATAAAACATTCCAAAAGGGAAAAAAAACACTCAACAATCAATGGGTTAAGGTTGAAACTATATATGTTGCATTAATCCATTGAAGACGGGATCAATAATCAACACATCGAGATAAAAACTTGCAAGATACACAACATTAAGAGAATCAAGAATAGAGACAGAGACAATATTTATGAGATTCTTGAGAGACTTAAAACACTTTATACACTTGAGATGAGAGGTTTTATTTTAAATATATTGTGTTTATAAACCTTGATTTCTATTCTCAAAATGAAATAAAACTCGAGCTCCTATGGAAGTAGACCAAGTTGGGTGAACCATGTTAATTGTTATATTCTTGCAACTTATTTCCCTATCTTGAGTATATTTTCTTCACTTTTAAGTTTTTTCATTATCATTGGCATGATCTAGATCTGTCGTCCCTATCGATAAAAGTTACACCTCAATTTTCATTATAAGCTCCCAGGCGATAAGAGAAACTACAACTTCTTCTTACTATGCAAAGAGAACAACTCTCTTACGTTTGACGACTTTGCTGGGTAGGTATTATTTTAAAAATAGTGAATGAGAATATAAACTCTACTCTTACATTCAATGATGCTCAGTACAAAGAAGAGAAAGATGTTATCACACCAACTACTAAGGTTTCCCCAATCACTGATGTCATGGGGAATGTTCATGTGGGATAAGCTTCCATGAGCTCTGTTTTGGAGCCCAACCAAATGACCAAACTCATTATCAAGTTAGTGGAGTTAATTCAAAGTCAACAAGGAATGGAGATGTTTGGTTCCATAACCGACCTAAGTTCCTTTGTTACCCTAGTGGAACAACCTAATGTTCCCTTAACGGGTACACTCATTACGCCTGCAAGTTTTATTTTTCTTGTTATAATCAATCTCACCATCTATTGTAATGCCAAATTTTGATGTTCCAATTATTATCACTCCACCGCCTGTGGTTACCCCACTATCAACCAAGGCAATTGCGGAAGGTGTTTCACCTTCATTGACCATTGAGGAGGTTGATAGGGAAATGTTGAAAATGTTGGAATCATCCTCGCAGAAATTAGTGAGGTAACATCCATTTAGGATATTTTTCTTAATCCATACCAAGAGGATTACAATGATTACACTTACCTTAAAGGATAAATTCCTCCAATATTTAAGAAGTTTAATGGAAGAGGGGACAATTGGAAGGAATACTTGAAGAGATTTGTCGATATTTATTAAGCACTTAGGCGCTAATTGTAATAATAAAAAGCTACATCTAAGGGAGTTTTCAAAATTCCTTACAGATAAAGCTTACACATGGTACTCTCACTTGTCCCCAAGGAGTGTGGATACATGGGAAGATATGCATGTGCTATTTTTTTTAGAAATTCTTTCTGGAAGATGATGAGTTTACCCTACCTCAGCTTATTGAAGAGAAACAAAGGCAGGTGTAAATTTGATGGCTTAAACAAGAGGTTTAGAGAAAGATCTCTAAATGTACGAGAATTTGCAACAGAGAGCAAGATCCTTCAAATTTATGCAGAAGGATTGCTACCATAGTAAAGTTATCACTTGATAAATGAGACTAGAGAAGGCATATTTAAAGCCTTCACGAGAGCGGCCCAACATATTGCACTACTCATTCAACCCCTCCCTATTATAACCAATGTTATGTGGAAACAACCATTTGTCTAAGAAGTTCAAGAAGCTCAGTTTCCACAAGTAAATTATACAGAATGAATGAATAAGTAGGAAAAAATAGGAAGAGAAAGAATAGCAAGATGAAGTTCGATCACAAGGACCCACCTCCATTTGTCCTTGATTATTGAAGAGGCAATGAATTATTACAACATCATATTGGGTGACGAATTAGTTTTTCCTCCCAAAAACTCTCCACCTTATGCTCCAGGGGAAAATGTTCAAGCTAACCCCAATTATTATCAGATACATTGGCATATTGTTCATACCATAGTTTCATGCTTTACTTTGAGGAAGATCATCAACAAGAATATATCAGAGGGGACTTTATCGATCCCTCAATGCAATGTTAATAACAACCCATTACCAACCCATGGGGCACACATGGTTATCACTTTTGATAATGAAGAAGAAGGTCGAACGTGAGAGGAAGAGAAGTTCTAGCACACATATGATAGTTGTTTACAAGGTATGGTTAATGTGGTTCTTATCATCGATAAACCAAGTGGTAGAGAGAGTGAATAATCATATCAAATAGAAGAATATGAGGAGGATCCAAGCTTGGAGTACCAAGCTATCTCGAAGGCACCAAATTTTTCATGGTTCTTTGATCAGGTTGGAATGCTGAAGGAAACTTGGTTGGAGATCACTCACACAATCTTTGATATAGCAAGGAAAAATGTTATTCCTTTCTTGAGATAGAGAGGGCTATTGAAAAGATTGATATAAAAATTTATGTCCCAGATAACTTTCTCAGATGCAGATAGATCAACCAGGTTTCCCATAATCGACCTTTATATATAACAACAAGTATCAATGAAACACATTTCTTAAGAACTTTTTTGGATATAGGTGCTTCGATAAACATCATGCCTATCAGCTCATTTTATGTAGCTAATATCTCATAGATAAGGTTATTTATAATACCTATCTCAGTATCAGGTTACAATAACTAAACTTCTAAGTCCATTGGTCATGTGAATATTGGAATAATGATGGGCAATATCATATCACACATCATGTTCCATGTGATTGATTCATTCACATCCTACCATTTGTTAATAGGAAGAATTTTCATGCACATCCATAGTTTAGTTCCATCGATATACCATCAGTGTGCAAAGGCCAGTGTTAAAGGAACTGAGATTGTGATTCGAGCTATAGAAAAGTCTTTTGCCAAATAAGAATCAAAATTGGTAGATATTACTTTTTACACATAACTTAATGAGGAACCACTCATTCTAGTGAGGCATATCTAAGGAGTACGAGTGCCCTCATATTGGGAACTATAAGAGATCAAGAAGAAGAGTTCGAAGAAGATTTACAAGTGGAGCAAGAAAGACAGGTCATTCCTAAAGCTAAATTTATCCCTCAACAACTTAGAGATAGAATGCAATTAAGGATAGACCCAATGGAGGAAGAGGTAAAATGGAAAAGTGCATTGACTAGACCAATGAGGTAGCATTTAGGAAGATCCAAGAAAAACAATTCACCACCAACCAATATGCGACAATGAAAATAATGGTGTTTAATGATGGAAGGGTAATATGTCTCCTTTGAAGGTGTAAGCAGGCAGTCGAGGAACCTGATGAAGCTGACCCGAAATAAGAAATTTTTTGAAAGATAATCAAGGAAAATATTTTATCATTGATATTTCAAATATATACGAGTTTGTGGAAAAGATTGAAGATGAACTCGAGTGTATGAAATATCATTCAAAACCTCAAGTTCAAGATCTAAATAAGATTAATTTAACCGATGATGGTGATAAACAAAGTCTAAATTTTATTTTGAAAGACCTGGAGAACGTGAAGAAGTTGGAGTTGATCAAGCTCATTTGTGAGTTTAAAAATGTTTTCAAATGGAAGTACATTAAGATTTTAAGTAAAAATTAAGAAGTGAGCTGTCACAAGTTGAACGTTTTGCCTTTAGCAATAGCAATCAAGCAGTCAACTAGAACATACAAGCCAGAAATGCATATCCAGACCAATTCTTAGGTGTAACAATTATTGGCAGCTGGATTTATCAAGCCAATTTAACATCTAAATTGTCTTTCTAGCATTGTACCAGTGGGGAAGAAAGATAAAACATAAATTCACATTTGTGTTAATTTTAGAGACCTTAATAGGACCTTCCTTAAAGATGAGTTCCCTTGACCTACAACTGATAACTTGATTGATTCAATTGCTAATCATGAGATGTACAACTTCATGGATGGTTATGTTGGTTATAACCATATCAAGATGGATCTAGATGATGCAGAGAAAACTGTTTTCAAAATTCCTTTGGGAAATTTCATATATAATATAATGCCTTTTGGTCTAAAAAATATGGGGGCAACCTACCAAAGAACAATAATGGATATTTTTTATGATCTTTTCCTTGATATTGTGGAATTTTATATGAATGATCTAGTTATTAAATCAAAGAAGGAGGATTGTCACTTAACTGGCATGAGAATAGTTTTTAACAGATGTAGGAAGTAAAATTTGAAGATGAATCCACTTAAATGTGCCCTTGGTGTAATGAGTGGGAAATTATTAGGGTTTGTAGTTGATCGGCTAGGAGTGCGGATGGACCAATGAAAATAAAAATCCAATCTTGATATGCCTTGTTCCCAAAACCAGAAAGAGCTGAAGAGATTTCTTGAAAATATTTCTTACTTGAGGAAATTAATGCCAGGTTTATTTGAGATTACTCACCCATTAATTAAGCTCCTTCAAAATACCATGAAGTTCAAATGGGAGGAACTAAATCAGGAAACTTTTGAAAAACTTAAGAGATTGCTCACTTCTCCTCAAATAATGACTCCAACCACGACTGAAATGTAACAACCCTCTCTTTCGATAGCATATTTTATATTTATTTACTATGTGTAGTAATTAATTATAAATTGATAGATGTTTAGTAAATATTAATTCAATATGATAAAGGTTAATATTTACTCAAATGTTGTATGATTTCCTGATGAGTAGGTAAAAATATCCATGTGGTGATTTAGGGTGTCATAAGAATTAAAATGACATTTTGGTTTAATGAGAAACCAGAACTTAAAATGAATTATAAAATTTCAAAATGATAATTTGGAGGGTGTACTTAGTCCCGGTAGGTGCGAGACAGTCAAAATAAGTGCCATATTGTATTTTGGCAATTCGGACACTTTTGACTAGTTATAGCTTAAGTGCAGTGCGATTTATTATATCGCGTACTAGACTTTTAAGTGGGCTCTTTAGAATTAAGCCCCGTTTTATTTTTCCCCAACCCCATTTCTACTCTTCCTTTTCTTTCCAAAATTTAGCCCTAGAGAGTGTAGAGAGAGTAAAAGAGCTTTGGAGAAAAGAGAGATTGGAGCTTGGATCTTGCTTGCATCTTCCTCAAATCTGATTTTCTACATCAAGGCAAGTTACTTACTTGCTATTATATGATTTAAGGAGAATAATTAGTTGTGATAGTTATGAATTTGTTGTGTTTAATCATTTTAGGGTTTTGTTGGATTTGTGGGTATTAACCCTTAGAAATTGATTTGGATGATAAATGTTGTTGTTGATGGTAATTAGACATGTTTGTGGTGTATTAATTCCATTAAATGATATGGGATTGGGTTGTTGGGTAAAGTAATGGAGTGTTTTGGTCTAGGTCTGCTATGACCGGTCGACCGCAGTTACCAGACCGGTCGACCGGGCCTTCGGGAGAAGGCACACTGCTTTCTTTCAAAGGCATAAATTTAAGGCGCGGTCGACCGGCCCTGCCGAAGTGAGCTTTCTGCTTTTCTTCTAAGGCACAAATCTTGAGACGCGGTCGACCGCGGTCTTGGGACAGGTCGATCGGTCCCCTGTTTTCTTCCCAAAGTTTTACTTTTGCTTTTAAATCTTTTCTTTACATAGGGACTTAGGAACCTTCTTGAATGAAGTGAACTTTGGCTTTTAAAGTCCTAGTTGAGTCTGGTTGTCACCCTAGAGTGGAATGGATTTCACTTGGGGTTAAGTACAGAGGAGGGGGTGTTCCAAAGTGATGTTTAGGCATCACTCTTTTTGTTACTTCATAATAGGAGGATAGGGGTTGTAGGCCCATGTTTGGAGACTTAAGGGCTTATCAAAATTTTATGAATTTTGGGGACTTGTGGGATCATAATGATCATTTGGAGATTTAGTCGGGACTTGTAATTTGAGGAATATTAATGACGATATTCGAGGGGAATTAGGTTCGTATAATATGAACCCAAATGCTTAATGATGATAGGTTCAACTAAAATGAACCCAGTTGTTTAATGATGATAGGTTCGAATAAAAAGAACCAAACACATGGATATTTGAAATGAAATTTGTTAATGGTAATTGAAAATGAAAATGAGATTAAAATGGTAAATGTTAATTTACTGATACACACCTCTCTAAATGACATCATAAGGGAAGTTCGCTCGCTTGGTGATGCCCCCTGGCTAGTGAATGCAGGGTGGATATAGTCCTAGGCCATATGCGGGGTTTTTATATGTTTTCTGCGCTGGTTAGGGGATTCCGAGTGTGGTCCTGACTTTCCCGCAGGCATATGGTCGCTTCCCGACGTTGCGTTATGATCCCAGGTTGTCTTGTATAGATAGGCCCTGGAAGATGATGGTCATTTAGGGGCGCGCCCAGTGGGGAATTTCGGAGGGGCGGTCTTAGAATCGTTATATGTATATGAATATAACTTTTCTGCATCAAGTGGGACTTGATGAATATATGCCATAAAGAGCATGATATGTTCCATAAAGAGCACGGGAATGAGATTAATGAAATATATGCCATAAAGTGCACTTGATATTAATGGTATTCCTATTAAGGAATGGAATGATGAAATGGTTAGATAATTAACTATGGAGGCTAATAAATGGTTTTATTCCTATTAAGGAATATACAAGGTAATGGAAATTTGATAAATGAGGAAAGGTTTTAAATTTAAGTTATTACTTTTCTTTTCTTTCTTTTATGTAATGACATTTCATCATTTAGTTAAGTTGTAATGTAAAATTTATCATCCTTATCATTCATGCATAACTGTTCATTTCTATCATGCTTTTTATTTCTTCTGGTGATTATATAGAACCCAGCCCTGACCGATTTACTTTCCTTGTTGTGTATATGATTGTATCCGCTCAGGTGCTTCCCCCGCAAGGACGCCAGTTTTGATGTTCCCATTCCTTTGCTTTCGACGAGCTGTAAGATTTTGCGGGTTATTACAGGATCTTGAATTAGACGCTTTCATCTTTGTGTTCTAGATATGATCGTGTCTTTTTATTCGGGCGTGTGGCCCAAACTTTTGTATTTGATTAATGGATGTATTATGTAAGATATTTAAATTGTTGTACTTTATTGTATGTTGCTGTGGATCGACATCCTATTCGGCCCTGTTGTTCACTTTCATCTTAGTTGTATTATATATATTCGTGTGAAATTCCAATTTCTTATCTGATGGGGTTGTTTTAATTTAAATTTCTTAACTGCATTTTAAATTTCTAAACTTTTTGGCAACCCATTTTCTGATATATTGGGCGGTTTTCCCGTATACTCAGTTTATGTTTTGTGATGCTGGGAATGATATCCATCCATGATTCCTGTTACATTTGGGTATCGAGCTGGCCACCCCTTATCTCGGATCACGGGTTGTCACAGATGGTATCAGAGCATCAGGTTCTAGAGTCTTTAGGATCTATGTGGATTCGTCATGTTCTACCGTAGCGTTCTTTGATATAGAGCCTAATGTTAGGACTGTGTAGTTGTCTATGTTTTCGATCTTCTGCAAGATAGATAGTTTCAAATACTATTGTAACTCTATTGTTTCTTCATCTCGAATGTCACCTAGAGAGGTCGCCCAGCGAGACGAAATAAGGTTGTAGAAGAGGAGGTAGATTCTCCACCGCCGCCATAAGGGACCGTTAACACTGCGGATGTAGCAAATATAGTAGCTCAAGCGGTTAACACTGCCATAACCGCAGAGGTCAAACAATTTGCCATAGGCTCAATAATGGGCTCACGATGTTCAAGTTCCCACGGGACCTACTCCGTGAGAAAGGGTTAGAGAGTCCTTTCTAAAGAGCAATTCCCCGAAATTCGAGGGAGGCATGGATGTTATTGAAGCCAACTACAGGGAATGAGAACATGCAACGCCACCTTCGAATGATAGAATGTATCGAGGAGAGAAATAAGTCCTTGCCACTTTTAAGCTAGTCGGATCTGCGTTATACTGGTTGAAATAATAACCACGCTAGAGCAGAGAGACACAATGACGATCGCTGAGTTTTGGGCTTTGTTCGATCGTGAGTATGTTCCTTTCGCAGCACATTGGTAGATGAGAAGGAAGCTTCAGGATGTTGTGCAAGGAGAGAGATCTGTGGCGGAACAAGAAGAGGGGTTTTCACGATTTGTGAATTTCGTCCAAAATGAAGTGGCTTCGGAAGATAGGAAGATCTCAAAGCTTATGTGAGGTCTAGACTGGAGAATCCGGCATTAATTGCGGCGTAATCAAGCCTTATAAACTTTTATTGAGGTTATGAATGCAGCCTCACCCCATTTCCATAAGCATCAATTACATACACCGGGTAGCAAGAAAGCTACTGTCGTGGGTAAGTAGGGAAACTTAGAGGATTTGGGACTTGAAGAGGAGCATTTCCCTCATCCTAAATTTCAGGTGGTAAGCATAGAAAGAGGGACCCTTGTCAAGGGGTCTCATCTACGAGATAACGTTTTAGAGGATTTATTACGGGTGGCAATAAATTTAGGCACGGTGAGGGTGTTTCACAACATGTTGGTCGGGGTGATCATGGAGGTAAAGACCATTTGGGCCAAGGCATTTTCCCAGTTTAGAAATAACGGGGGTCAGTTTCCTAGGACTTTGCAGCAGCCATACGTTTAGTTTCCACCTCAGGTACCTGGTTTGGTTGTTCCCATGCAGCAGGGATAGTTGCGGTATGGGAGAGTTTATCAAATTCGGGAGGTTATATTTCCTCCAGCTTCGTTAGTACCGCCCGCTATTAAGAGTAAGCTTTTATTTCAGAAGTACTTGAGTTATGTGTTATTCGATGCGGGTGTTACGCGCTCAGTTGTTTTATGAGCTCTTCTCAGACTACAGATTTGATGAGATCTGCTGAGAGTATTTTTACTAGTGTTGAGTTTTCTACGAGTGATGGTTCGCTCGATTCCTTGTTTGTTTACACATAGGGATTTATTGTGGTATTTTGTGCTTTGAGGCCGATTTACTCGTCCTTGACATGGTCGGGTATGATGTGATTTGTATACCTTATCTCCACGACCGACATAGTTGAGTACTAGTGTATAGGAGAGGTTCCTTATTTGGATTCCGCTTTTGCGGGACGCTCCACGCGTGAACCTCGACGACGTTGGAAGTGGAGAGATGTTGTTCTTTCTTCTTTTAGTTAATTTCATTTTATTTTATTTTATTTTATTTTATTCTGTCGGATGAAAGGTTTAGCCAAGAATCACGTAGAAGAGTGATTAATGGCTATTAAAGTGCGAGATAGAAGCACTGTATACAGTTCTCTCCTCTGAACGATTTGAGGGAGACTGGGATGCGAAGTCGAGTAAAGGCTTCGGGTTATGCCTTGATAAGAAGTCTATTTGAAAAGGTATATATATTGTGGGGTATATAATTATAAGGCTTTATGAAAGGTGAATGTTTGATTTGTTAAATCTTCAGTTATTTATAGGGTAATGTATATAAGTAGAATCTTTTCGGTCCCGAACATGTTTCTTAGACCTATATACCTTGATGACTGACAACGCGAGGTAGTAGTGTAACGGGATGGTTCCTTGTTTGGATTTCGCTTCGGCGAGACGTCCCACGCACGAAACCGAGCAAATGTCGGGAGTTGAGAAAGGTCTTGGGCAATCGGGATATGCTTAGTATTAGGTGCATACGACTTAGATAGGATATAGGTTGGTATACCATAGGATTGTTTGGACATAAGGCCTTTAGTTTATGTGACGATAGTTTAAGAGGGTTGTCGGGAGTTTACCACAAATAAGTTGTGTGTTAACTCTAAGAGGGATTTGGTTCCCTGATAATGAGAAGTGGGAGGATTTCGAGAAGTTTGTTTGGTTAAGCCGAAGGAGATGTGGCCTCTCGTAGTAGAGTGTTACGAAGGTAATGAAAAGGGTGAATTTACTTTCACTCCTAAGCCCATGTTTTTAAGCGCGAGGATGGATTAAATTGACAACTCTCTGCCAGGATGAGGGAGTAATAATACCGAAGTATCGACTTATTGTTGATGTGCCTCATAAGTTTAAACGTATGAGAAGTATTATTCCCTGTTTGAACTGAAGTCCAGCGTGGGGGTGACCGCTGTGTAGGAAATGGGAGTGTTACTTCCTGGGAAGAAATTTAATCCCTCGTTCGAGGAACAATTTTGTTGTTGGATGTCATAGGAGAGACAAGGGTGGTTAAGACCACATATAAAAGCTGCTGATTTAGGAAACAAAACTCTGCTCTTATGACTTTGAGGGTGGGGTGAGTTTCCATAAGAGAATTTTTGTCCCAAATGAATGGACTTAAGAAAGGTAGATATGGTGGGATCTGGAGGTTCTAAGGTTGCGTTACATCCGGGTAACGACATAATGTGTCCAGTAATGTGCCGCTAGTAGTAGTGGTCGGGCATGATGAGGTTGTTGGACTGAATGGGGTGCCTTTGATTTTAGTTTCCGACTGAGACAAGATTTTTATTTTTCCCACTTGTGGCAGGTTTCCAAGAAGCCATGGGAACCGAATGAAGGTTAAGCACTCCTTATCATCCTTAAACGGATGGCCAGACCAAAAAGGGTAAACCTTAGGTTGGGGGATACACTCCTTATGTGCGTGCTTGACTTTAAGTATAGTCGGGAATAGTGTCTCTCTCTAGTCGAACTCGCTTATTATAATTTGTATCGATTCACTATCGGGAGGGCGCTTTATACAACCTTGTATGGTAGGCCTTATGGATCTCCTGCTTGTTGGTTAGAGGTGCGAGATGATAAGTCCCTCGGACCTGAAATAATTCGAGGTACTTCTTCAAAAATAGAGCTCCTACAGAATCGCATTCGTATAACCAAGATCGACAAAAGAGCCAAGTCGATGCGGGGAGAAGGTATGTGGAGTTTGAGGTAGGTGGACCAAGTGTTGGTGTGAGTATCGCCTATGAAGGGCATTAAGTATTTTGAGTACAAGGAAGGCTTGCACCGCTTTGCATTGGACCTTTCCTATGAACGCTAAGGTGGGTCCAGTAGCCTATTAACTTGCTTTACCGAAACATTTGCTGCAAATTCATAACTTGTTCCATATCTTTCCTGTATAGTAGTACAAGAGATGTAATTGGTGCCCTTAGGCACATTTCGTTCGAAGTAGGTGCAACTTGACGTTCTTTATGAGGAGTGGTAGGTTGCCAATTTAGAGCGTGGAGACCGAAAATTTAGATTGTAGATAGTACCTTTAGTTATGTTGCAAGTTAGTTAGCACAGTGTCGAGAAATCGACATGGGGGTCGCGAGGATGACTTGCGGGAAAAGTGTCCGCATTTCTTCTTGCGAGGTATACCTGAATTTTGGGGGCAAAATTACCTCATAAGGTGGGGAGGATGTAACAACCCTCTCTTTCGGTAGCATATTTTATATTTATTTACTATGTGCAGTAATTAATTATAAATTGATAGATGTTGAGTAAATATTAATTCAATATGAGAAAGGTTAATATTTACTGAAATGTTATATGATTTCCTAATGAGTAGGTAAAAATATCCATGTGCTGATTTATGGTGTCATAAGAATTAAAATGACATTTTGGTTTAATAAGAAACCGGAACTTAAAATGAATTATAAAATTTCAAAATGATAATTTGGAGGGTGTAGTTAGTCCCGGTAGGTGCGAGACAGTCAAAATAAGTGCCATATTGTATTTTGGCAATTCGGACACTTTTGACTGGTTATAGCTTAAGTGAAGTGCGATTTATTATATCGCGTATTAGACTTTTAAGTGGGCTCTTTAGACTTAAGCCCCGTTTTATTTTTCCCCAACCCCATTTCTACTCTTCCTTTTCTTTCCAAAATTTAGCCCTAGAGAGTGTAGAGAGAGGAAGAGAGCTTTGGAGAAAAGAGAGATTGGAGCTTGGATCTTGCTTGCATCTTCCTCAAATCTAATTTTCTACATCAAGGCAAGTTACTTACTTGCTATTATATGATTTAAGGAAAATAATTAGTTGTGATAGTTATGAATTTGTTGTGTTTAATCATTTTAGGGTTTTGTTGGATTTGTGGGTATTAACCCTTAGAAATTGATTTGGATGATAAATATTGTTGTTGATGGTAATTAGACATGTTTGTGGTGTATTAATTCCATTAAATGATATGGGATTTGGTTGTTGGGTAAAGTAATGGAGAGTTTTGGTCTAGGTGTGATATGACCGGTCGACCGCGGTTACCAGACCGGTCGACCGGGCCTTCGGGAGAAGGCACACTGCTTTCTTTCAAAGGCATAAATTTAAGGCGCAGTCGACCGGCCCTGCCGATGTGAGCTTTCTGTTTTTCTTCTAAGGCACAAATCTTGAGACGCGGTCGACCACGGTCTTGGGACAGGTCGACCGGTCGCCTGTTTTCTTCCCAAATTTTTACTTTTGCTTTTGAATCTTTTCTTTTCATAGGGACTTAGGAACCTTCTTGAATGAAGTAAACTTTGGCTTTTAAAGTCCTAGTTGAGTCTGGTTGTCACCCTAGAGTGGAATGGATTTCACTTGGGGTTAAGTCCAGAGGAGGGGGTGTTCCAAAGTGATGTTTAGGCATCACTCTTTTTGTTACTTCATAATAGGAGGATAGGGGTTGTAGGCCCATGTTTGGAGACTTAAGGGCTTATCAAAATTTTATGAATTTTGGGGACTTGTGGGATCATAATGATCATTTGGAGATTTAGTCGGGACTTGTAATTTGAGTAATATTAATGACGATATTCGAGGGGAATTAGGTTCGTATAATATGAACCCAAATGCTTAATGATGATAGGTCCAACTAAAATGAACCCAGTTGTTTAATGATGATAGGTTCGAATAAAAAGAACCAAACACATGGATATTTGAAATGGAATTTGTTAATGGTAATTGAAAATGAAAATGAGATTAAAATGGTAAATGTTAATTTACTGATACACACCTCTCTAAATGACATCATAAGGGAAGTTCGCGCGCTTGGTGATGCCCCCTGGCTAGTGAATGCAGGGTGGATATAGTCCTAGGCCATATGCGGGGTTTTTATATGTTTTCTGCGCTGGTTAGGGGATTCCGGATGTGGTCCTGACTTTCCCGCAGGCATATGGTCGCTTCCCGATGTTGCGTTATGATCCCAGGTTGTCTTGTATAGATAGGCCCTGGAAGATGATGGTTATTTAGGGGCGCGCCCAGTGGGGAATTTCGGAGGGGCGGTCTTAGAATCGTTATATGTATATGAATATAACTTTTCTGCATCAAGTGGGACTTGATGGATATATGCCATAAAGAGCATGATATGTGCCATAAAGAGCACGGGAATGAGATTAATGAAATATGTGCCATAAAGTGCACTTGATATTAATGGTATTCCTATTAAGGAATGGGAATATGAAATGGTAAGATAATTAACTGTGGAAGTTAATAAATGGTTTTATTCCTATTAAGGAATATACAAGGTAATGGAAATTTGATAAATGAGGAAAGGTTTTAAATTTAAGTTATTACTTTTCTTTTCTTTCTTTTATGTAATGACATTTCATCATTTAGTTAAGTTGTAATGTAAAATTTATCATCCTTATCATTCATGCATAACTGTTCATTTCTATCATGCTTTTTATTTCTTCTGGTGATTATATAGAACCCGGCCCTGACCGGTTTACTTTCCTTATCGTGTATATGATTGTATTCGCTCAGGTGCTTCCCCCGCAAGGACGCCAGTTTTGATGTTCCCATTCCTTTGCTTTCGACGAGCTGTAAGATTTTGCGGGTTATTACAGGATCTTGAATTAGACGCTTTCATCATTGTGTTCTAGATATGATCGTGTCTTTTTATTCGGGCGTGTGGCCCAAACTTTTGTATTTGATTAATGGATGTATTATGTAAGATATTTAAATTGTTGTACTTTATTGTATGTTGTTGTGGATCGACAGCCTATTCGGCCCTGTTGTTCACTTTCATCTTAGTTGTATTATATATATTCGTGTGGAATTCCACTTGCTTATCAGATGGGGTTGTTTTAATTTAAATTTCTTAACTGCATTTTAAATTTCTAAACTTTTTGGCAACCCGTTTTCTGATATATTGGGCGGTTTTCCCGTATACTCAGTTTATATTTTGTGATGCTGAGAATGATATCCATCCATGATTCCTGTTACATTTGGGTATCGGGCTGGCCACCCCTTATCTCGGATCACGGGTTGTCACAGAATACCTTTATTGCTTTACCTAACCTCTACTACGAGGTCCATTTGTTCACTATTGGCGTAAGAAGTTAAGGAAAGAGAAAGGTATGTCTAATATTTGGGTAGAATTATTCATAGTCCTGAGGCAATGTATACAAGCATTAGGAGGCATTGTTTGGCCATAGTCTTTTTGGTGCAAAAACTTAGACATTATATACAATATTTCCATATTTATATAGTAACAAGATGTGATCCAATCAAGTTTTTACTAGCACGAACATTTCTAATCGCGAGAGCAGTAAGATGGTTCCTCATACTCTCAAAGTATGGTTTAAAATGTGTGGTTCATCGCGCAATCAAGAGTCAATCCTATGAAGATTTACTAGCTATCTTTACTTTAAGTTTGTTTAAACCACCTCACGAAGATATAACTGGTGATGATTTTGAAGCCAATCTTTGTGAGGTAGACTTATAGGAATGGTCCATGGAATTTGATGGTTCATCAACTCAAGGCAAAGAAGGAGCTGGTGTGATTTTATCTAGAGAAAAGGAGGATATTAATCTGTCTTTCCAATTAGACTTATTCTTTTTGAAATAATGAGGCAGAGTATGAAGTTTTGATTTTAGGGTTACTTGAAGCCCTTCGAAGAGGCAGCCATTCACTCTGTAATAAAGGATATTTCAACTTGTTGGTCAAATAAGTAAATGGTGAATACGTGTGAAAGCACCTCATTCTAGCCCCTTATCGAACAATCATACAAAGGTTAATCTACAAGTTTTATGAACTCAAAGTGGAGAGGCATCCAAGAATGATGAAGGGACATGCTTATGCTATAATTTCACAAAAGATAGTTATACAAGGTGAGTGTACAACTATGGTGATCCATCACAGGATAACCCCATCATATTTATTACAACTCTTTTCTACTGATGATGCCTCATATCGGAGAGGTAAGATAAGAAAGCAATTGGAAATAATAGATGGTTCGATGAAGCTTATTGAGTTAGCACAATTATTTCTTCTTCAAGGAAGTTCGTACTATAAGAATCCTGGGCGATGATTGGCCAGATGCATTGGCCCCGATAAATCTCAAAAACTGTTGAAGAAAACTCACGAGAAGCCTTACAAGACCATTAAAATTACTATATATATAATAATTCAAAGATAAGGATATTTTGTCCTTCGATTAATCAAGATGGAACATCAATACAAAGAGAATTTGTTAAATGTCAAACTCTCTTCCAACCAGCCCAGTACAACTTCATGGAAGCTCAAACGGACTGAAAGCAGCCTTACATTAATTTCATCAAAAATCGAGTTGTCCCAACAAAAAAAGAAGATGACATAAGACTTAGAAGAAGATCTCTAAGGTTTTATTTACTGGAAGAGAAGCTTTATTGACGATACTATTTTAATAGGCCTTTGCGATGCATCAACACCGATAAAGGAGATGAGGTTTTTAAGGAAGGTCACAATCCAACTCACATTGGTAGAGCAAAATTTTATGATCAAAATATGACACTTGGTTATTATTAGTCAACAATGGAGAAAGATTCAACTGAGTTTGTTTAAAATTCAAAGCTTGCCAACTTCATGATAATCTCATTCATGCTTCATCACTTTATTTACATTCATTGGAAACACCATATCCTTTCCACATATGAGCGTGCGACCTTGTGGGGGAAATCAAATCTCTATCTAGGGAAAATATATGGATTCTCATTGCAACTAAATATTTTACAAAATGGGCATAAGCAATACCTTTGAAAAGGGAAATCGTAATAGCGGTGGCATAATTCATTCGAGAATATATTATTTATTGATTTGGCATATTCAAGGTTATTCCATCAGATAATTGAACCCAATTTATCAATAAATTGGTGGCAATACTAATTTAAAAATAGTCAATTATCCACCACACTTCAACAGGGGCTTATCCTAAAGGTAATGGTCAAGTAGAGGCCACAAACAAAGCTTTGGCTAATATTTTAGCCAAAATGATGGAAGACTTTTCTGGTGCATGGGATGATAAGATGCCTATCGTTTATTAGGCCTATCAAATAACTACGAGGAAGCCGACAAGCTATACACCTTTTCGTTAGTTTATGGAGTTGAATCAATTCTTTCAGTAAAATTAAAAGTACCTTATGCCAGATATTCCTTACAAAACAACATGCTTCTTCGGAGTAGGAATGTTAAATTAAATTCCCTAGATGAACATAGAGATAATGCAAGATATCACTTTTAAATCTACACAAAAAAACTCTCCAAAGCTTATGAGAACTTGGTGAGGCTAAAGAAATTTTTGATGGGCAATTTAGTCTTGAAAGTTGATGCCAACCACTTTAAAAGACCCCTCTGTTAAAAATTTTAACAAATTAAGAAGGTCCATATGTCATTGAAGAGGCACATGATTCATGTTATTATTTTTTTTTAAAGATTGAAGATGATAGGACTTTCAAAGTTAAGAATAAGTGGTTTAAAATTTATCATGTTTGAGAAGGACACTTATAATTTTCAATTGTTATCTAGTAGTTGAAGAATTGTGAAGAAGCACATCAGTTTGTAATACATATAAACTAAGCGTTGAAGAAAACAATGACGTCTACACATGTGATTCAAGAACAGATTATTCCTTTTTATTTCATTTTGAAGATAATTATAATTTAAAATGAGATTATTTCCAAGATATATAGAGTGATGAGTTTATTCAAACAAAAGCCTTAAGCTTGAAGCAGTGAATAAATCTTCTCCAATTGAGGCAGCTACATCTTGAAAAATCTTTCATTAATGCTCAAATATAGCAAAAATATTCACTTCAACCTCAGCCTTTTGTTTAAGCATGGCTTCACGATCTTTTTTGGTAGCATCTAAATCTTCCTTGGTGGCAAACAACTTTTGATCAAATTTATTGAGTTGAGGGATGATCTCACTTAGTTTTCCTTCCTTGACATTAAGATCCTCCATAACTTTGAGATAGCTAGGGTGACAGGATGCTAACTGAGGATCCTTCAGATTCCCCAGGTTGTTGAATATCCAAGTAAAATAAAACCATCCTTTCTCAAATTTTAAGATTATCCATATAGCGATTCCACACAGATATCTCGAGAGAAGATGGTGAAGTAAGCTCAATCTAAGCCATAATAATAACTACCCCTTGTAAAATATAACCCATCATCACATTGTGAGGTCTCACATAATCATAAAATAAGTCACTCCATCACAGAAAGAAGTGAGTTTTGAATGATAGTACTATTCTTAGGCACCTGTCTCTAAAACTGAGTTGGTGCTCCATTTGGAAAAAGAGACTTAAAAGTATACTCACTCTCCTTCGTTTATATGGTGGTTATAGAACCTTGATCATCATGGAAGGATGAGTGATAATGAGATGGAGCAGCTAGATCAACCTCAACAACAGGCACAACCATTTAAGGTTCTCCGAGAGGGTTGATTTCTATCCCAGGTAAGAGTTTGCCAACACCTTAGAAAGATTTATGTTAAGTCACCATGCAGGTTTGAGAAAATCTTAGTAGTGAACTACTAAGTTGACTTACAAAGTGTAAATCTGAGAAAATCTTAGCAATCATCTATTAGGTTGGATTATAAAGTATAAATTTGAGAAAACCTTAGCAGTCATCTGCTAGGTTGACTTACAAATTGTAAATTTGAACAAACCTTAGTAGGCAGCTTCTAAGTTAACTTACAAAGTGTAAATTTGAGAAAACCTTAGAGTCAACAACTATGTTGACTTACAAAATGTAAAATTTGAGAAATTCTTAGTAGTCAGCTGCTAAGTTGATTTACAAAGTGTACAATTGAGATAAACCTTAGAAAAATTGATGGTGAGTTGACTTAAAAAGTGTAAATTAGAGATAAAACCTTAACTAAAATTGTTCTAAGTCACAAAGAAAATTATACAAGAGTTGGGGAAACTACCTCATCAATAGTTAGAAGGACATTTGAGGAGGAGGGAAATATTACATCCTTTTATGGAGCTTGAGGTGCCACATTCCTAGATGGCACTTGAGATTTAACGATAGTAATAGATTCATAAGCCAAGGAAGTAAGTTCTATTAGAGGAAGCTCAGTCTCTCTTATCAAAGGAGCAACTGTCACCAAAATCAGAGGAAACTCAACAGAAGGAGATAAATGCTTTATTTCTTGATCCTTAACAAGCTGAAATACCACAAGACTGAAAAAGAACGCAAATAAAGTTCAAGACTTAGAAAATACAGAGAATAACATTTTTTTCTAAAGGCGATTACCTCAATGATAGTTTCTCAAAAAATAGCAAGCTCATCTAGAGGAAGCACAGATGGTGATGGCACAATAAACTACAATTACAAAAGTCAATTGAGACTTGCTAATTTATATTTACTGATATAATGTAAAAGCAATCAAGACCGCAAACATACCTCAAAAGTTCTAATGGGGGAACCATAGCAAGCGGTAACTCAGTTTAAGATAAAGGAGATGTTGATTTGGCAACAACACTAAAACATCTTACTTCTTCCTCTTCTATTGCAAGTTTCTGTATCACCTGAGTAACACATCTTTTTTTTTTTGGGGGGGGGGGGGGGGGGGGGGAGGGGGGAGGGCTTCAAGAATACATAAGACCAATCATTGAAGAAAAGGGAAATGAGGAAGGAACAACTACAGTTTCTTCAACAATTAGACCTAATTGTTCCCTCGGAGGAGGACTGTCATTAATGTATAACTCGAGTCTCTCAATTTATCTTCAATCTCCATTATCATGGACTTAAGTAAACTCCTAGTCTCTTCAAACTCAAGAAGATCTTTCTTCATAGCCTCCATTAAACCTGAAGACTATCTCTCTCACCTTCAACATATTTTAGCTTCTCTAGAAGAGTCCTCCCACGTGCCCTAAGATCTTCAATTAAAACTCTCTCATCATTTCCTATGGCACGTTCTTTCTTCCTACCTTCCAACTTCAAGTTTGCCTTTTTTAATTTCAACGATACCGCATACAACTCTTGGAAGGCAACTTGGAGTTCAGTTACCTCAACCTGTTCTTCATTATCACTCCCTTTGATATTAAACACTTAGGATTCACAAATAAAGGCCTTGGAAGTGTCATGCAAAGAACTATCTTCATAGGAAGATTCATCATAAAAAATAGCATAACTAGCTATGAACGCAGTGAAGTTACGCTCAATGGGGGAATCGAGTCCTTCTATCGGTTCACTATAACTAAGGTTGGCATTGTAAGCAATAGGTTTATTTCCCTCCCTCCTTAGCTTGGTTAAACACTCAACTATCCTATGGCCATATACTTCTCACCTAAAACATCTATTCGACTCGTCCCTCTTAAGATTATCATTACGATTTTTAGGGAGTTTATCGACCTTGTTATACTTAGACTACTCAAATTTCTTAAAATAATATTTAAATTTTTCTTTATTAAACTTTAGAATTTTTTTTAACTTCTTAGCAAATATAGCCATATTATCATAGTCGATATCAGACTCATCATCCGAGACTCGTGTTCCATCCTTCTGGGATTTCAAAGAAATGCCCTTATCTTTCATAGGCTTTTTGGAGGTAACATGTCAAGTTCATAGGTTTGAAGATCATCTAAAAAAACCTTCAAGTTTGCTATAGTTTAAAGTGCCCAAAGAATTTAAAACAGTCACTTTTGGATTAAATCTTTCAGGCAACGACTTAAGATTTTCTTTATGACACGATTGTCAGGTATCTTCTCTCCCTTTCAACTTAATTTTCCCTTAAATAAATATTAATTCAAGTTCAAATTTACATAAATCAAATTTAAAAAAACTTAATTCAAGATTGAATTAAAGTAAACTAAATCACCTAAAATTAACTAAGCACCAATTAAACCATTTTATGATTAAACCAATTTTATCTTGGGTAGGTGTGAAATTGAAAGATAAAATAAACATCCATAACGCTCAATGTACGAGAAAAACCCATATGGTAAGAACCTCATATAGCCCAATTACAAAGTCCCCGAAGTAAGGAATTACAACAAGATACGAAAAAATACCTACCCAACGACTCGACGCCCTCACAATCCTTGAGACTCTTAGCTCCTTCAACCTTTGCTTAGTGACAACGCAGGATTCCACCTACACCTAGGAGACTACCGATGGGGCACAACAGTCGTCATGCATATGGAGTCCACAAAATGTAAACCACCGAGCATGAAATCCTCCATAAGAAACAATCCTCAATAGTGTAGAGTAGGGGTGCACACGGTTTAGTTTGGTTCGGTTTTGATACTAACCCTAGAACTGAACCGAAATGGGTCGGTTCCAAATTTTTAGAACCAGAACCAAACCGACAGTTGTGTAGAACCGAACCAAACTAAACCAACGGTTCCTAAATTGGTTCAGATCGGTTTTCAGTTCCAAATTCATATTTAAAACCTAGTGAAATCTTAAGATTAATGTATTTCAAAAACAAATTTTTTAAGGTCAAAATTAATTTTGCTCCCCAATAACATAAGTTAGAAACTCAGATAATTCCAAAAATATAAATTATAAGTGTTATATACATATATATATATTTATTTTATAAAATATACCGTATCAGTTCGGATCAGTTTGGGTTGGATTTATAGTGGAATCGAGAATCAAATCGAAAATATCAATTTTATTTTTTTGGAACCGGACCGAACTAGTAGTCTGAAAAACCGAACCAACCCAACCCAATACAATCGGTTCGATTCGATTTATTGGTTTTCCCGGTTCCGTTGTGATCCCCTAGTGTAGAGAATGAACACAGTGCCGAGAACTTGATCTCAAAACATATATATATATAATCTTGGATCTAAACCAATTGGGGGTAAACATGGGTTGGTGTTTGATAAAAAAAAATATCATAAATGATTAACAAACATTGATGAACTTTTTGAGAAAAAATTTGAGCTCCAAAGCATGAGAAAGTTCTCTGATAAAACTTCCATCCCGCACTACATAAAATGGATACTAAAGTAATGGGGAGTTAAAGAAATACTACCAAGAGAGAACTAAATGTTTTTAAAATTTACGCCCAATCATTTGAATGTAATACAGGCTCGTTTGAATGACATAATCTTGTCGTTCGCACGAGAAAGAATTGAGCCCTCTAACATATGTCAGTGCGAAACAAAAATATACATCGTTAGAAGTTGTTCGAATGAGGCTCCAAACTCGCTCAAACAATATTATAAAATTGTTCTAACGATAATCAAAAAGTATGAATATTTTTCTAAAAAAATTTAAGGCGATTTTAAAACTAGTTTAACCAAATTCTAACACCCAAAATTTAAATATGCAAGGGTTAACATGAAATATGCATCCATACATGAGACATCCTTGGAGAGTTGATGACGAAACATGGAAGAAAACACGACATGATGACGTGTTCTCTTTAGCTTGGCCGCTACGTCTTCAACAATTGAGTCATAGGCTTGAAAGGACACTAACTCAACTTATATCATATGGCTCAAAGATTTATGTTTGGAATTAAGCCAATACATAAAAATTGACTCAATTGGAAATTTCTCCTTACATGGTCACTCAAGGTTACACACAAATTAAAGGTATAGACATTGAGGACACATTCTCTCATGTTGTTAGGCTTGAATTTATTTGCTTACCACTCGCCATAACATGTCATCCACTATTTAACTATGCCGAATGGATGTTAAGAGTTCCTTTCTCAATGACTTTATTTAGGATGACGTTTACATGGAAGAACCAAAGCACTCAGAACACGTCTTTTATCTGAAGAAGGCCTTATATAGTTTAAAGCAAACACCCCATGCTTAGTACGAAAGGTTAAATTATTATCTCTTAGCTTATGGCTTCAAGTGAGGGGGAGTTGATATGACATTGTTCGTTAGGAGAGAGGGTGGGGCTATGTTGGCTGCCTAAGTCTACGTGGACGACAAAGTATTTGGATCCACGTGTTGATAACATGATCACACATTTAAAGACGAGATGAAGAGCGAATTTAAGATGATTATGGTTGGTGAACTTATTTTCTTCCTAGCTCTCCAAGTGCTTCAACTAGAGAATGGGATATATTTATCCCAATCTAAATATACTAGGGATCTAGTGATTTTTTTTATTGGGACTCTGCTAAGAAATCTCGCACACCCATGAGTTCATTGACTGACCTTAGAAAAGACACTTCAAATAAGGACGTAGAGCAAACACTCTATAGGAGTATGATAGGTAGTATCCTCTACTAGACCGCTAGCTGTCTTGATATCGCCTTTAGTGTTAGAGTTTGTGCATGGTACCAAGCATCCCCAAAACGGTCACAGTTGCTTTCACTTAAATGGATCATCAAATATGTGAGTGGCACTCTCTTTTATGTCATTTGGTATTATTTTGATACCCATGGTCACTATTTGGCTTATTCGAACGTCGATTGGTCCGAGGAAGTTGATGGTTGTAAAAGAACATTGGGTGGATGCTTTTACTTTATGAGTGCTCTTGTATCATGGATGGGCAAGAATCAAACACCATTTCTTTATCTACGATTGAGGATGAGTACATAGTCGTAAGGAGTTATTATGCACAACTATTTTGGATGAAGCACATGTTAGAGTATTATGGGATTAATCAAGGCATAATGACTACTTTTTGTGATAATACAAGTGCAATTCACATTTCTCGTAATCCCATCCAACATTCTTGTACGAAGTACATTAGAATTCATGAGCACTGTATTCGTGATCTTGTTGAGAAAAAGATCATTTCCTCGAGTTTTGTGAGCATTGAACTTCAATTGGCCGACATTTTTACGAAACCTTTAGGTGCACTTAGAATTGAGGATCTGAGGAAGTCTTTATGTATTGTTCCATTGATTGAGTTCGAATATTCTTTTTAGTTTATGGTGTTTTTTATATTGCTATCACTTGTCCCTACAACTATATTGTATTCTTATGTTTAAAAATTGAAACTTCAAAAAGGATTTTTTTTTCTTTGAGAAAAATTTCATGAAAATTCAAAAAGATTTTATTTTATTACAAGTTTTCCAAACTTCAAAAAGATTTTTGTATTTTTTTATACCATGTATGAATGTGAATTTAAGATGTTCGAATGCTAATTTCCTTCCATCCATTCACGTGACTTAATCATGATGTCATCAGAATTGGCTACATTTTTTATTGCATAATAATGCATGTTTAACATTGTGTTATGTAATGTCGACTACTAGGTGCATGGTAGATTCATTATAACGCCTTGATTTCATGCATGCATGAACTTTTGAATATTCCACTTGCTTGTCATATATTGAATAGGATGTTTTCATCTCAATCGTGCTTAATAACGAACCAAATGTACTAGGAACAAATTGTGCAGGTAAAAACCATTTCCCGTATTTTTTTATTGAAAAATTAATTGATCTATGTTTAGGAATTGGAAAAAGGGCTACAAAAAAAGTAGTTTTCTTTGCAGTAGAAGCCACCATTGGAAAAAGCCTAAAAGATGTATTCGAAATATAAAAATAGAAATTCCAAGGCCAATTTTATTTTATTGATGCTTCATTAAAAATGAACAATATGATTCCTTAAAAAAATTTAGAGGTTATGCGTAAGATGTGAGATTTTGAAGGTGTTATAAGTTGAAGATCAATGGGTTTGCTTAATAAAATTTCTTAAAAACATTATATAGTTTGACTTTATTGATTTCAGAAGCATTAAAATGCGTGACAATTTTATGAGTTGAGTCAATTTCACTTTGTTCAATATTTTATACACAAAAGGTTTAATTGAGTTCTTTCTCTAGAAGTGTCTCTTTGATTTCGTGCACCGTCACTACATATGCATCTGTTGACTTTCCCATGCATTAAGTTCACACACCTTTATTCCTTTTCATGCTACTCAATGGTGTGTTTGTTTGTATTTATATGTATATTTTTAAAGTAAAAAAATTGAAATTTTTAAAAAGTAATTTGTTGGTTTGTCGCATTTGCTTAATTTCCCATAGTTTGTGATGATATTTCAAATGTGTATACGCGTTGTTGATACCATAAATTATCCTATTACATGGACCAATCAGAAATAGACATGTACTATCCATCGCCGCATTAATCCTAATCAGAAAGGCCTATTTATCACAATGAATCCAAGAATGTCGACCAACATACAAAATAAGCCCGACCAATACCAGAGAGACTGACCAACGGGGGTTCTAAATCGCCACTAGTTGTATACACTATGACCGTTGTATAAATGTAAGTGTCTATGTTATAAAGGCATTCCATCCTTTAATATTCCGCTTCTTGTACACCTTCAGGGGCTATAAATACATTGTAATCCCTATAACCAGGGGACACGAAACAAGAGATAACTGAATAAACACAAGGCAATATACACCAGTGGATGTAGGCTTTTCCTTGTTAGCTGAACCACTTTAAAAATCTTTTGTGCATCTTATTTACTTATTTATAGGCCATAAAATAATTAGAGATAGTCTAGTTTTTTGCATCAACAGAGTGGCGCCGCCTATGGGAATATGTTTCAAACCGTTTTCATCCATTCATTTATTCAAATGGCTGATAATCCTGAATCAAGCCTCAGAAATGATGGCATCCTGCCTATTCCTTCTACTCTACCAACGCCCAATGATTTGACTGGAATTATGGTCAGCCTCGCCAGAGGACAAGAGGTTATACAGGATACCATGAGGCAATTAAAGTAGACTTTGCATGCCAAGTCATCTTCCTTACCATCTCGTGGAAATATGCCACCTCCTCCTCCTCCAAGAAGCAATAGACATAACCAATACAGGACTACTAGAGACACCTCTTATCTCCAAGGAGCAAGTTCTTCTCTCAGAACATTGGAGCCCTATGATGATCAGTCTTTTACTCCTAAAAGATTGAGTACCACAAAAAGGTTTAGTCGGACATCTCCTTTTGATCGTTTGGGACCCAAGGGGAACAAAAATGTTCCCAGGGCATTGTTGAGGATTACTCAATGACTAACCGATCAAAGGGAAGACTTAACCCAATCAAGATCAGATGCCCAACGAGCTGCCCACACCGAGCAACAATCACAAGAATAAAGTTCACCATAAACAGTTAGTAGGAATGAAAAAATTATAACACATAGATCTAATGCCGAAAACAACGCACGAAAGGGTTCCATCCAGCGTTTAGAGGATAGATTGGGAGAAATGGGTAAAGCTAGGAACCCTTAACCAAGAAGCTTTGTGAAAGGATCTCATTTTATACAAGCTATTGTGGATTTTCCCACACCTTCAAAGTTTAAATCTCTTGTGCTTACACCCAAATATGATGGAAAGACTGACCATATCCTTTATATCGAGCAATATTAGGCAGCAGCTAACATATATACTATCCCCGATGGGATGAGGTGCAGAGCATTCCTCAAAATAATTACTGGTCCTGCTCAAATCTGGTACAACAACCTTCCTCGAGGGGAAATTTCCAGCTTTAATCAGCTGGCCGAGCTATTCATTATCAAATTTTTCTTTGGGGTTAAACCAGTAAAAAGGGAAGCTCATTTTCTCTGGGTAAGATAAAAGGAAGGAGAAAGTACGAGAGACTACATCACTCATTTCAATAATGAGAAATTGGAGGTTATGTAATATGAGGCGAAGATTTCTATAATAAATCTTATAAGTGGACTGCTCCCCGAGAAACTCTACTACATGCTTGCTACAGATCCCCTAAAGATAATGACAGAGTTAATGGAAAAGGAAACTAAGATCATGAATGTAGAGGAGGCAATGGTAGCTAAGCGGAGCTCGGGGACAAAAGGAGAAAGAAAAACTGATAAAAAGAAAGTCAAAGATTCCAAGGAATATAGGGAATCGAAACAAAGAGGGATTATAGATCGGCTCAAGAAGTATAATAATTACACTCCATTAACAATGGGTATTCACTATGTTTTGGAGGAAATTAAACATAACAAAGATGTACGTTGGCCTGAGAAGTTGAGAAGCTCCAATATCAAGAGGGATAAATCTAAATACTATGAATTTCATAGAGACCATGATCACACGACAAATCATTGTATTAATTTGCAAAATGAAATTGAAACTCTCATCCAAAGAGGCAAATTGAACCAGTTTGTTGATAGAAAGAACAACGAAGGAAATCGGCAAAGGTTAAAATCGCCTTGCAAGGCTAGAGATGAGAAAAAGAGGACCCATGAAGATAATCAGGAGAATGAACCCAACCTACCTAAGAAGACCAAGAAACCAGAACATGAGGTATCCATGCTCAACTTTATTTCTTTTGATTGTTAAATGATTACAAGTGGAGATGTAGGAGGAAGAGATCATACATTAAAGAGGAAGGCTTACCTCGATGAGGCACAAGCTTGTTCCTATATAAAGAGAATCAATCTAGCTAAAGAAGATCAACCGATGAAGGTCAACAAAGATAATCTGGTGATTGGTTTCTCTAAAAATGACCTCGTAGGAGTATTGTACTCAATGATGATCCTCTAGTAATCAAAGTCAAAAAGCAAGACATCTTTATTTCCTGAGTACTAATCGATAATGGTAGCTTGACAGATATTATGTTATATCCTTGCTTTGAAAGTCTGGATTTTAAGCTCATCCAATTGGAGCCCTACCAAATACCTTTAATTGGTTTTTCTGGTGAGAAAATACACCCTTTGGGAACAATTAAGGTGGAGATGTTGATAGGCACTTGTCCATCCAGCCGAACAGAGAATATACTTTTCTTTGTAATGGACAAAAATGTTCATTCGGCCTATAACATGATTATGGGAAGAGTAGGGTTGAATAAGTTCGAAGTCGTACCATCTAAAGTCCATCAATGTTTAAAGTTTGTGACCAAATTTGGAGTAAGCATTATAAAGGGCAACCAAAAATAGCTCGGGAGTGCTACTACTCATCTGCCGAGTAGGAAGATCTAGAAGAAATAAAGAAAAAAACCACCCCTTACCAAGTGGAAACCTCTGAACCTAATGAAGAATCTGAGGTTGAAACCTTTTATCCAGAGGAGGAAATAAAATTGGTGAAGGGCCAGATAGTAGAGGCAATAGAAAGCATTGTGTTGGACGATGATAAGCCTAAATGCACCATTCAAATAGGAAAAACACTAGATCATGTTCTTAAACAGGTCCTAGTAAATTTCCTTAGATAGAAAAAGCATGTGTTCGCATGGAGTCATGAAGATATGCCAGGGATTGATCCTAGATTTATTTGCCATGAGCTTAACATCATTAAAGAGGTCAAGCCTGTAAAGCAGAGGCAAAGAGTGTTCAGTCTCGAGAAGAACCAAGCCATACAAGAGGAAGTTAAAAAGTTTCAAAAAGTTGCTTTCATGGATTAAGTAAAGTACCCAGATTGGCCAATGTAGTTATGGTCAAGTAAAAGAAGAATAAGTAGACAATGTGTGTAGACTTCACAAATTTGAATAAAGCATGCCCAAAGGATCATTTTCCTTTGCACCGACATTTTCCTCTGCCCCGAATTGATCAACTTGTTGATGCCACTTTTGGACATGAATCATTAAGATTCATGGATGCTTACGATGTTTATAATCATATCAAAATGAAGCCTGAAGACCAAGAGAGAACTTCTTTCATTCCTCCCCAAGGAACTTACTGTTATAATATGATTCCATTTGGCTTAAAAAATGCAGGTGCTACTTACCAGAGGTTGGTGAACAAAGTCTTTAAGTAACAAATAGGCAAAAATATGCAAGTGTGTGTAGATGATATGATGACAAAGAGAAAAAAAGAGTATGATCATATTGTCGACCTCAATCAGACTTTCGACCAACTAGAGAAACACCAGATGAGATTGAACCCGACCTAGTGTGTTTTTGGAGTGCAGGAGGGAATTTTCATCCGGTATATTATAAATCAAAGGGTAATTGAAGCGAACCCAGATAAGATCAAGGCATTGATTGATATGAAATCCCCTACTTATAAGAAGGATGAATAAAGGCTAACTAGATGAGTAGAAGCTCTGAACAGATTTGTGGCCCAAGCTATAGATATGTGCCTGTCATTTTTTAAAGTGCTCAGAAAGAGTTTTGAATGGAACAAAGAATGCAAGAAAGATTTTATGGAGTTGAAAAAGTACTTGGGGTCACCTCCGCTACTCTCCCGACCAATTCTGGGGGAAATATTGTACTTGTACTTAGTTGTTTCTAAATTATTCGTAAGTTCTGCCTTGATCAGAGAAGAAAATGGAGTTCAAAAACCTGTCTACTACACTAATAAAGCTTTTCGAGGAGAAAAAATTAGGTATCCTCATCTAGATAAGTTGGCACTAGCATTGATTGAGGCATCCAAATAAATGAAACCTTACTTTCAAGCCCATACGATAATCGTATACACTGATATGCCTCTAAGGAAGGCTTTACATAAACTAGAGAAGTCTGGCAGATTAATGTACTAGGCAGTAGAACTGGGGGAATATGATATCATTTATGAACCAAGGTCTTCTCTAAAAGGCCAAGTAATAGCGGATTTCATAGCAGAATTCACTTACCCCGAGGTTCTCGAGCAATAAAATAAGCAGATCGAACAAAATCAAGAGGAAATAGTTACAAAAGAGATTATGACGATCAAACTTCTGAGGACCTTTCATTAGAGGAAAAATCAAAAGAAGTCGCTATCGACCTACCAGATTCCTTTTCCTGAACACAGGAGATGTTTAAAAAGTATAAGGAAGCAAGGAGAAAAACATTCCATTATGGGAATTTAACAAACTAAGCATTTGACGATAATCTCCTAATATGGAACATGTATGTCGATGGGTCATCTTGCGCAACCGTTAGTGGAGAAGGTATAATACTTCACACTCCTAATGAGATGGATATTGAATATGCTTTGCGATTCCAGTTCCAGGACTCAAACAATGAAGCAGAGTACGAAGCTCTCATTATAAGGTTAAGTTTAGACCAATCACTGAGTGCCTAGCAAGTTGTGGCACACAGTGATTCTCAGCTGGTGGTAAATAAAATATTAAACTTATATGGTGCTAAAAGATAATTGATAACCAACTACCTGTTCAAGGCATTGGAGGTAATAGCTAAATTTTTAGTTGTTCGGATGAGCATAATTCCAAGGGTGGAAAACGGCCAAGTAGATGCACTTGCTCGCCTAGCTTCAGCAATAAGAGTCGAACTCCGACGAACTACTCCTATTAAATTTTTGGCTAATAGGCGTATAGATGAAGATTTGATGATCAATTTTACTGCAGTAGACACGAGGCCATCTTAGATTGATCCCATCAAAGCATATATTGAAGAAGGAACTTTGCCAGCAGATATGATTGAAGCCAAAAAATTGAAGTATAAAGCCGCGAGATATGTGCTGAATAAAGTAGTCTTATACAGGAGAGGGTTGACAGTTAACCTGCAACGTTTCGTTCACCCATTAGAGGTTCCAGACTTAGTTCAGGAGGTGCATAAAAGATCTTGTGGAGCCCACATAACAGGAAGAACACTGCTACAACAAATCAGTACACATGGATACTATTGGTCTATAATATGAGCAAATTATGCAGCCTTTGCCAGGAAATGTTACAAGTGCAAAAGGTATTCTATCATTTGCAAAATTCCATATGCTTCTTTAACCCAAGAACTTCACATTGTCCATTTACCATATGGGTTATTGACTTGGTCAGGCCATTGTCGACCACTCGAGGAATATTCAAGTAATTGGTTATTATTGTGGACTACTTTACGACGTGGGTTGAGGAAAAACCATTGATAGACAAGCCTTATGAGAAGGTCTACCAATTCATTTGGAAGAATATCATTTGTAGATATGGGATACCCTATGTCTTTATCTCCAACCATGGAAAATAATTTGATAATGATGAATTTTCTACCTACTGTGCTCAGTCCAATATCCAAAAGCTACATTATTCTCGAGGTCATCCTCAGAGTAATGGGAAAACTGAAGTTATAAATAAAACTCTACTCAATGGATTGAAAAAAAGACTTAATGATGCCAAGGGAAATTGGATCAACGAGTTACATTCTATTCTGTGGGCATACTGAACAACTCTGAGGACTGCAACTGGAGAATCCCCATACATGCTAGCATTTGGGACTGAAGCCAAAATACCTGCTAAATTGGGCATTCCATCCCATAGAGTTTAAGTGATATAATACAAAGATTGGATTTGGATATGTTGGCGGAAGTACGTGAAGATGCAACATTAAGAAATGCTGCTTACCAGCAATGAACTGCACATTTCTACAACAAGCGAATGAATCCGACCATCCTAAAGGAAGGATATTATGTGCTAAAAAAGGTTATCCAGAAGAACAAGAAACTTGAGGCCAATTGGCATAGGCCATACCATATTTTAGCAATTGTCCAACCTGAAACCTACAGAATTGAGACTTTGGAGGGAGAAGAATTCAAGAATCCATGGCATGCAGAGAACCTTAGGAAGTACTACCAATGATGTAATCAATTGTACTCAGTTCAATATCAATTTTCAGTATCAATAAAATGATGATTCCTTCAATTTTTATTTTTGATTTTTTAGGAGTACTAGTGTTATGCACTACAATATCAAGTTTCCAGAAAAACTTCAAAAGTTGCACCACATAAGTTGCACCACATTATTGGTCGACACTCAAAATATGTCCATCGTAACAACCACATTGTTGATATCAAATGTTAGTCATCTCAGGCAAGATATATGAAATGTCAGTCGGCTCAGGTAAGAAGTTACTCGGCATAAACATAACTTGACCGATAGAAGATAAAAACCCAAGTACAACAGGATATTAAGTCCTCAAGAAACTTAGTCAACAAAGATAATGATAAAACAAGATATTTATCATATTAGGAAAAGTTAAGGAAGAGTGTTGTGAAGATTCCTCCAGAGGAATGTAGACATATATTTCACATACACCTGGTCACACCACTGGTAACTAATGCAAAAAAACTAAAAATTTAGGTGCATTAGTAGAACCTATGGAGACACATGGGTAACTAGTGCTAAATTTAGATTTTAATCTAAGTATACTAGTAGAACCTATGTATTCATTGGTAATTGATACTTAAGGGTGGCAATAGAACTAATGAAAAAGGAAGACAATCACATTCAAAGATTGACGAGACAAGTTGATCAAATATATTTTATTAATTTAATGATTATTACATAATTTTGTTCATAACAGAATTATAAAAAATTACTCTAAGGGACGTTTTCCCTCAGCCTTAAAAACTAGCTCCATACCAGTTAGAGGATCCTTTAGGGTATAAGGAAAATTGATAAAGTTAAAATCTTGGAGCATCCTTATATTTCTTCTTCTTGGTCGATCTAACAGATGAGGAGGACGAACCATTTCCAACTCGTCGTAAAGGCCACAGTCCCCTAAATACTTAGAAATTAGGCACTGGGGAATTATATTGACAGGAATCCAATCAACATCCAACATAAATGGAGGATCTTCAAGGTATAACAATCCAGGATCATATCATTTCTAGATTGGACTTTTTTACTTCACCTTCAGTACCGTCAGGTAATTGGTCCAGCCCCATTTGTAACCTTCATTCTTGGTTTGTTTAAACCACTTATCAAAATGCCCTTAAGCTTCATTGTACCCATCCATCCAGATTCCCCTACGCTGCTTGTGGGATTGGAAGGTTAACCTATCGACCTGGTGTTGTAACTTATTCATCACACCATCTTTGGCTTGTAACTGAGTAGACTGAGTAACAAGTTATTTGGATTATGCTTGAAGCTTCAGGGACATTTTAGTAAAAGCTTGAATTTTTTCGTTCAATTAGGTAGCTTTATTTATAAGAGTCTATTTTGTCCTTGCCTCATCTATAGTAACTCGGCCAATTTTAGTTCTTGTTCGAGAAGAAGAAGCAAATTTGGTCTTTTTCACTTACTCCACTTCTTCCCTTAACTTAGCATTTTCAGCCTCCAAGAACGATAACCCTTCATCATTAGTAACAGCAGTAGAGGAGGAAGTATTTAAGGCATTCAACTCATCCCTAAAAATTATTATTCTCCTCCTCCAGTAACTTAGCAATAGCCCTAGCTTCTTCCACTAATGATTGAGCGCAAACTCTTCTCTTCTGAAATGGGAAGCATATTTCTCCAGTTTCTGCTCAAAATTCCAACCTTCGCTTAAAGGTTGATATTTTTGTTCGTAGTCATCATGAAAAAGGGCCTTGGATTCCTTATAATTCTCTTGCAGTTCCTCAATCATTTCATAGTAAGCCATGTTATTGGCCACTTCCCGATTAAGGAGGCATTTCAGATAAAGGTAGGTTTCCTTACCTTGATCTGAAACATCTTTCCTGAGAAACTTTGATAGTTCTTCCTCGATCAATGAAAGATTACCAGCTTTAAAGAGTTCATTGCATCTATTAAGTAGTATGGTTTCAGTTGTGGAGAATTGGTCCAGTTTATCCATGAACTATTAAGAGCAAGAAAAGTTTCCAATCAACAACAATATATGAAATAAGGAGAAAAGACAGCAAAATTAGAAGTAAAAGTTCTTTTTATTAATAAACTGTTGAGTACAAGTACATCAGCATAAAAGAAAAGAAAAATTACAGCTCAAGAAGAAAATAAAAAAAATTGCTCAGGCAATTGGTCTACACCTTCTTCATATCCGAAGTAGACCCAACGGGATTGGAAGCGGGAATAGGCAAGGCAGGGTGACCACCAATTGAAGGAGCAGAGTAGTTAACAGCAGTAGCTTGGTGTTGGTCAGCAGATTCTAGTGCTAAATTGGATTCACTTGATCCCCCATCATCTTTAATCTCCTCATCCATGTTAGGAGGAGATCCTCGATCATGTCTGAAGAATAGTTCATATTCATAGGGAGTGCCTACCTCTATTAAGGCTACTGACCAGACATCGTTGAAATATTTTTTCGTTGCAAATTTAATTTGCGTAGAAGCATCTCCAATGGCCTTATCCTAGTCTTTGTTGAAGGTAGATTCCCTGGCCTTGGCTCTTTTAGCCTTCTCTACAATAACCTTGACTTTTTTAGCATCCAATTTTTTCTGCACATCCGTAACCTACCCCCGAGTAGAAGTAGTATCCTCTTTAGTAGTCTTTATTTTGGACTCCCACTTTTTTTACTCATTAGCCAATGCTTGTTGGGAGTCAAGCACCGACTTCTTTAATTTCGTCAAAAGCTTCCTCCACCTCAGTTAAAGAAGAACGTAGAACATCATCCTTCTCCAATATATTGTTGAAGTCAACCAAGAACTACAATAAGAAAACAGAGCAAGTTAGTGTAAAGAGTAGCAAGGAAATAAGTAAAAATAATAAGACATGATAGTACTTACCATAGCCAGGCTTTAAGCAGCCCTTTTAAAAACTTTTGATCGGGGCATTGCAGAAGCAGCCCCTTGTGGCCTGGCAATGTACCAGACTTATTTGTTTGGACAAGCCAGGGCCAAGGGCCACTGGTGAGCCATAAGCATATAAATAAACCAACTCTTATTGGTCAATGTTAACTGAAGACCCTTCTGCTAGCCTAGAAGGAAGCCCTCTTGCCACTTAAGATGACCTTCATCAACTTTCTTATCTAGGAACTTCTTCCCATCATTCTACTTATTAGATGGGGGCTTCTTCCCAACATCCTCTTTGTTCTTGGCCCAATCAATAGCCTACTTGGAGGAACTAGCAGAAGCAATATCGCCCAAAATGTTGGGAAACTTTTTCTTCCCCATGGAAGTAATAAAAGGTAAATCTGAGTCTAGAGATAAGGGGGAAGAAACAACAAGTTCACCACTGCCAAGTGCAGTGGCTGAGGATTTGGAGATGAGATCTTGGTCAAGATCAATAAGGGGTGAAGGCACAATAATAGTGGGGTGAGCACCAAAAGAAGTAATAGTATTCTGGTACTACAATAGATATGAGGCTGATCTGGTATGCTCCTCCCTAATTTTTTGGTGAACGACCCCGATGAACTTCAACTCTCCAAGGTTGATGTCACTATCTTTGGGACATTTTCCTTTCGATCAATTGCAATCAAAATTAACAAGGTAAACATCAGTATTAGCATTTAGAAGAACATGCAAAGAAAAATAGATAAACAAATGTAACCTATCCCATTGCCATATGGTGGTCACCTAGTCCCTGATACTCAATATTTCCATTCATGGGAGCATGTTGCAAATATTTTACAATTACCCCAGGATCAAAGTAGCCTTTATTGGATTCAGAAAGATTAATAACTAAAGCTTTGTTTACAGCCCTAGTTTTTAAATAATATGTGGTGTCACGTGACCCATTTGTAACAAAACATAATTTCTAGGATCCCTATATGGGTACCATAGAGCAGGTTCAAAATTTAAACCCCATTAACCATTCTCCAAGTGTTGGGGACTATTCTATCAGGAACGACATCAAAGTTTTGACAAAATTCAAGACAAAATGGGCTTGGGGGAAAAGTAAACCCACAATCAGCAATGAAAATGGAAGGTAACCAATGACCCTCAGACAAAGAAAAAATATCAGTGGGAAGACTAGGAATTTCCAACTCTACCCATGAAGGGATATTCTATTCATTTATGAATTCTTCTAAGGAGGTTACTGAATAAACCATATTTGAAGAAGAAAAAAAATATTCTTACAAGAATTTAAGGATTCAGTAAGAACTGAAGAATAGGGGAAACGATCGCACATAGAGCTTAAACAGCTAACAACAAAAAACTCAGAAGATTTTGAGGTAAGAAATAATTGGGGCTTTTCCCACCTCTTATAGGTTGCCTCGAAACTGCTGAAGGTAATGATTAAAAGAAGAGTTGATTCAACTGTTGGCAACTAAAGCCTGAAAAGACACGTTTTCCCAATAATGATTCGTTAAAACTATGGATAATTACAAAAATGCCATAAATATTATGAGCCGATAATCAAATTATTAACTTTATAAGTATGGGAAGTCGATAGCCGACCAAGACTCAAAAATTTTGCCCGAGCAACTTTAAGAGTTAAGTGTTCCATACTCTTCTAAAAAGCTCAGTCATGAAACATTGGGGCCTTCTGCTGATACAAAAAAATATCCTATTACGTGGACCAATCAGAAATAGACATGTGTTATCCGTCGTGGCATTAATCTTATTAACCAAGGCCTATTTATCAGAATGAATCCAAGAATGCCAACCAGCAGTATAGAATGTCGACCAGCATACAAAAGAAGCCCGACCAACATCAGGAAGACCGACCAACGAGGGTTATAAATCGCCACTAGTTATATACACTATGAAAGTTTTAAAGATTTAAATGTCTATGTTATAAAGGCATCATGTCCTTTAATATTCTGCATCTTGTACACCCTCAGGGCTATAAATACATTGTAATCCCTACATCCATGGGACACGAAACAAGGGATACCTGAAGAAACACAAGGCAATATACACGAGTGGATGTAAGATTTTCCCCCTTAGTCGAAACACTTTAAAAATATTGTGTCTCTTATTTACTTATTTATCTGTGATAAAATAATTAGAGATAATCTAGTTTTTTACATCAACACTCGTGATGCTAACTTTTCATGTTTAGCTTCTAACCCTTTGTCTATTACAGACAAAAGAGGAAGAACATATTAAGGGGAAATTTTGTTTTTAATCTCCACGCATTATGGTATTTTTTTGGCTTCATGTGTGTAGGTCATTTTTCGCATTGATGATATCATGGACTACATGATGAAGATCTTCAGTAGAGACAAAGATACACGTATATTTTTCTTTTTGGGTTTAGGAGGGACATTAGCTGAACTTATATTAGGGGTTATTTTTTTAGTTTTGTGTTTTGCATCGGAATAGCCAAAGGATGATATTTGTAAGAGCAAAATTTATGATTGCTCATTATGTTTTTAGTTTGTCATATTTCGTTGCATCCCACTACACCATCATGTACATTATCAAGGTTTTAATTCAAGACAAGTTAGTAAACAAATGCAAAATCAAAGAATGAAGAGTTGATTTCAGTACTACAGCATACGAAGAGGGTATATGAGGTTAATTTTGTGTAAACCTTCTCTTCAGGGGTATTTTACAAATGTTTAAAACATAAAATATTTTTCAAAAGTTTTTAAACTAAAAAATAATTTTAAGGCATCTCATTAGAACAGGTCACTGGGGACCCTTTGAACGAGTTTCTTCAACTCATTATATATCAGTCGTTCGAATAAAACTTTAAATGAGCTCTTTTTTCTCTTCGTGTTGATATATTATTCGATCTTTAGTACGATATTGTTCAAATTAATTTGTATAGATCATTCAAACGAGCTCCAATTCATTCAAACGAGCTTGCGAAAAAGTGTTTTTTACTTGGTTTCAAACGCAATCTTTTGAAGTCTATCTCTTGGGGATTTTCCTCCCTATTTAAAAGGTATGAACTTTCACTTCTTTGCAAAAAAAAATCACCTATTTTGTGATCAAACACATTGGTTTTCCAAATCAAAACCCCTTGGATATTTTGTGATCACTTTATCAAACCTAGAAGAGCACATTTCTTGTTCTAATCCCTATGGAGTTTATTCTTTATTGCTGAAGATATGAAAGGAGTTTTCTAAGGGTGATTGGTGTACATTAAAGCAATTGGATCTTAGTATGAGGCATTTATGGATCTGCACTATTTATATTATCAACAAGTAAGGAGACATAACTACCATACTTAGTGGAATCTAAGTCTGTAAGTCTATTTGTTTCGTTAGTAATACCTTAGTTGCAATAGTGTTGTAAAGGTTTTTTCGAAAGGATTTTTTCCTCATATATGGTGTTATTATTTGTTGTGTTCGATTTAGATTCAATATCTTACATATTTAATTTCACCTAATTAATCAAGATAAAATTGTATTAAATTTAACTTCAGTTTTTTGTGACCTAATTTATGAATTCTACCTTTAACCGTATAACTAGACCACTCTACACATTTTTTAACCCATTACTTGAATATGTATTCTCACACAAGCACTCTTATGTACCTACACTAGTTTAATGATGTTCCTTCACCTCTCACTAACGTTGTTTTTATACCTAAGCATATATTTACATTTTAAGGTATTTTCAAATGAAGGTCTCTTAACATGTTCTAAAATACACTAAAAGTAATTATAAATATAAAATGTGATAATAAGTATATAGGTAAGTAAGTATAATGAACAAGTGGAGTGAATAATACCTTCTCCATTCATAACTTGATTCCCGAACCCACACCAATAATCTATGGATCATTCATAGGTCTCAAACCGCCTTAGGGTAATCTTGAATGTGCTGGCCTAACCCATTTTATTTTTTAATATAAAATAAATTGGCGGCTCTAAACAACCAACAAGCCCTCACACGAAGAGGTAGGCTTAGGCCTAAATATGGACTTGTAGAAAAACTAGATATGCTATCGAATAACTTCCAAGGGTATAATCACCACAAATTGGACCTCAGGGGGGAAATGGAGGATTGAGATATGAGTTCAATCGCATCCCCGTAGGGAAAACATTCTAAAACCACATGCATATCAGCATAACACACCTCCCTTGCACACACATGTAACTCGCATCCTGCCCCCCCCCCCCCCCCTTCGAATCTTACTCGGGGCCATAGCCCCACAGGTATCCTAGCCTTATTACGCAACACGATACTTCCTTCATCGCATATGTTCTAAAATATCCACTTATTATAGATTCCAAATCTCTTGTGTTGCGATTTGGTATAATACATGTTGCATAGCATTGGCCCAATATTTGTCTAAAAAGCCATCTTTTATCTTGGGTTCAATAGTATAAGTATAATAAAAAGTAATTTTTTATGGAGTTTAGAATGGGTCTTAACTCCAACATTAGGACTACCAATGATTTTGGACGTCCATGTTGAATGCATATGTGTCGTTATTATCGATGACAATGCTTGCTGACTCCATCATCTTTTGAGCACCAAAATTGTACATGTGGTAGGCATGAATATTTATGGAATAACCAAGAAAGATCCCAATGTCACTCATAGAGTCAATCTTAGTTAAATATTCTCAATATTTGAGTATATGACATTTGATTCCAAAGAATCTAAAATACTTGTGTGCGGGCTTCTTGTCTTTCCAAATCTCATAGGGTCTTTTTCGGTACCATACCTTCTATTGACTCGGTTCATGGTATGACATGCCTTGTTTGTCGTCTCCACCCAAAACCTCTAAGTCACGCCCTTTCCTGTCAACGTGGACCTTTCAATCCATTCGATTCTTCATTTTTTTTGCTCAACAATCCCATTTTATTGAGGTGTTTTAAGGGAATAAAATTCATGGTGTATCCCTACATCAATACATTATTCCGGAATACCGATTGCCTAAAATTCTTTCATGTGGACACTACGGGCTCTAATGATAGTGCAACCTTTCTCATTTTTCTATTTGTTTACGCTTGGGTAAAAAAATTTGTATCATGTTACATACTACGTACAAATTGCATAAAAGTGAACCTATAATAATCAACTACATCACGAGGATGTAACTTTTACCACCTATACTCTTTGTATGCATTGCACACCTTAGATATATGTGTAAGAGATCTAAAACTTTAGTGATAGACATCACGTTCAATTTCTTATGTGGATTATGTATTTGTTTACGCATTTTACAAATACGATATATGCGGGAAGACTTCGACTCAAAATGAGGTAGGTCTCGAACTAGTTCATTCCTAGAAAGTTTGCTAAGATCCCTAAAGTTTACACCACCAAACATCTTGTGATATAGACCCACCACATCCTCCTTATCATTATTCCAAAGAACCTTTGGATACTTATTGTGTAGATAATAATTCTTGATGTTTCTATTACCCATAAAAATACATTTACCCTTAGGATACTTGACATATGGTAAAAACGTACGTTATGACAATCATCACACATTTGGGTAATTGTGACACCCCGTCTAAATTAAATACCGGGTGATCAGTCCTTTATTAAATTATAATCAAGGTGAACGGCCGGTTCATTCTTAGCATCACGGTCGTAAAATAACTTTTCCAATTTAAACACCTTAAATAATTAAGATAAGAGTCAAAACCATTTTAGACATTACTTTCCAAATTTTATTTAAAATCAATAATTTAAAACTTTACGTAATTCATAATTTAAGGATCAACCAACAATCATACTGTAACAAACAATCAAATAAATTAAACATCCAACTAAATAAACCCAACATCAAAACTTAAAGGAAAACATCCTGACAGTAATAAATCCAAACGTACAAATACTGGAAATCAATAGATCACAATATCCGATAAGCAACTGAATAATGGAAAAGGGAGACACATGCCCAACATCATAAATAGTGCTAGAAGTGGAATCAACAAATGAGGTCATCTAAACAAAAGGTTTGCAACTCCCATCTAAGCTGTAGCGCGTTCCTTCCAAAGGATCCTATGCAAGACGCCCCTGTGGCTGGGCACCTGTAATATATACATATATATACATGAGAGAAAAGAAAATGGAAACGGGTCAGAGCCCGATTGTAAAAACTATTTAAAATTTGTTTATCGAGCATTTAAATTGTTTACTGTCCAATGCAACAACATATTAGTGCGGCACTCCCTTGAGAAATTCTCACCTCTCTACTAATGTGCACGCCTATCGCACTAACCTTCCCCACGGTTTAACTTATCTTATCTTAGGTTGCTCATAAGATTTAAACTGACAAATTCAATTGTTTAAGAGATTAATTTCATTTAACAACAAAGTTCTCATTTAAACTTTATTTATTAATAAAGTTTCTCAGTAACGCATTCTACTTTTCAAACACTTATTCCCAAATTGAAATAGTTATTCCATTCTTACTTACCATAGACACAACAGGTAGTTCCCGAATCCCATTATTAAATATATATATTAAATAATTATATATATATATATATATATATATATATATATATATATATATATATATATATTCTAACATCACCCCACATAATAATTATGGTGCGGGCATACTCTGCTATCCAGTCCCCGTATCACTCGTAAAAAGTGAAATACAAGTTCGAAATCACTTTCGAACTTTATTAACACAAACGCAAACAATATTGAGGCGAAGCTTAGATTCCAAGTCTCTAAGAGGTCAGCACATGCCCCCACGTCTCTTAGGACCGTCTGACTATCGATCCGATAGCCTGTACCAAAAGGATTTCTATCTTCTAGGGTACGAGTCAGTATCCCCCCATAAAGGCCCATCAAGATAAGACTGTCCCGGCGTGGTAACCTCAGGGATAGCAAGTATCGCAGGCATAATTTTCACACTTGTATAGTATATGCATAAACACAGTCATATAAATATACTAATATTACCATATTAAATTTAGGTACATCTCATAACCCATAATTATGATATTTATCCTTATTTCTCATTATTTAGTTATCACGTATAACGGTTCGTTTTTTACTTTAATTTGAGGGATTTTTTCAACTTACTACGTAACACTCATGGATTTTTATCTTTCCAAAGTGGAATTTTAGTAGGTACTTATTTATTTTTCAACATAACTACCCTACGCGTCTCTCCACTTTAATACAGAGTTCCATCGTCCCTTATGTGTAAACATCCCCAAAAAATGTAAATCTCGTCTTACATTAAAGGTCTCATATTTTTAATAAGTCCTACTGGTCTTCTTTTATCTCCCAAAATATTTTAATAAGGATGTCCAAATATTATTACTCATTTAAATTGAATTCAACTATTTAGAAGGGGAAATATGAGTTTTTCAGGAGGGGTCGATCGATCGATGGCAGGAGCTTGATCGATCGATGCGTCGATCGATCGATCGATCAAACAGGTATGGAGAATCTGCAAAATACCAGTTACGGGTTCTATCATCCAACATCATCAAAATCCAAACTTTTAACTCCCAAACTCCCAGAAATTTATACTACAAACGTTCTAAACTCAAATGGACAATATTCAACGTAAGGCATCTGAGTTTTCATCAAGAATCATGGATTAAAGTGCCAAAATTTATAAAATTCTCATGAACCCTAAAATTTTTTTTAACTTAATTCAAATCATTCTTTTTCCTGAATTTCTGCTTCTAGTCCATCATAAATCCGTGGTTCAACCTCTACATGTGAAGGGGATTTCCAGATTATCATTTATATCACTACAACATGCAATTCCTAATCTCCAACATGGGTTTTCTTTCATAGAAACTCATCCTAATCAACCCTAAACTAACATGAATGAAGCATTAACGAAATTAAGAAAGATAAATACTTGCCTGGGAATTTTTACCTCTGAATTGTGGATGAAATCGGTGTGGTGGTATTCCTCATTACGCGATCTATCGTTTGACGGTGACGGCGGCACAAACGGAGGGGTTCTTATCCTAGGACTCTTGGGCAAGCTCTCTCCTTCCATCTCCAATGGCCGTTTCTTATTTTTGGTTGAGTTAACCCTAGAAGGCAACCCTAAGCATCTGATATAACTCTAAAATTTTCGTGGGTTTTCAAGCCTAAAAATATAAATTGTCTAAAACACCCTCCCGGGGTGTCAATTAGGCCTAAAAACACCCCGAGACCCAAACTAAACCCCCGGATACATTATTTTGACTATCTCGACCCTTCCGGACACTTTGGCGCACTCGAAATGACCATACGGGTGACTTATAATTTATTTTCTTTTATTAATCAACATTTAGTCCCGACACGACACGAGCGCGTCCCGACTTAAATTTTCAAAATTGTCATTTTATTCGCTCGTGACATTTAATAGAACCAATATCATATATTAATTTACTCATTAGTAATATTCAACAAATTTCCAATGATTACTAAATCTCGTCACGTTAGTAATTATAAAAATAATTAATTTCTGAATTTATATTAAATTAATATCTCACATTAAATTTAATAAATCCCCAAATTAGAAAGCATAAAAATACGAGGTATTACATACTTCCCCCCTAATAATGAAATTTTGTCCCGAAATTCAAAAAACAGGGCATACTTGGTAAGAATAAATTCGGGTATCTCTCGCGCATATCTCCCTTGCGCTCCCAGGTGGATTCCTCCACATTATGATGCTCCCACTGGACCCGTACAAGTGGAACTACCTTCGACCTCAATCTCCTTTCGCTATGGTCTAGGATAGCCACTGGTCTCTCCTCGTAAGAGATGTCAGGATGTAAGTATATATCTTCTATCGCGATGTGGGTATGGGCCATATCATCCCGAAGATATCGTCTCAACGACGAGATGTGGAATACATCGTGGATGCGATGTAAATGCTCTGGCAGCCCCAATCTGTATGCTACCGGCCCAATCCTCTCGATAATGGGAAATGGTCCCACGTACCTCGGGGCCAATTTCCCTTTCTTCCCGAACCTCATAACTCCTTTCATAGGAGATACACGTAGTAATACTTAGTCCCCCACATTAAACTCCCGAAAGAACCGTTTTGCATCAGCGTAGCTTTTCTGCCTATCCTGGGAAACTCGAATGCGACTCCTGATCATCTCAATCCTAGCAGAGGTTTTATGAATCAGCTCTGGTCCGAGCAACTTGTTATCCCCCACCTCTAGCCAACAAGTTGGGGAACGATAAGGCCTGCCATACAAAGCCTCAAATGGAGCCATGCCAATCGTGAACTGATAAGAGTTATTATAAGCGAACTCCACCAGTAGAAGATGTGGCTCCCAACCTCCTCCAAAATCAAGGACACACATGCGTAACATATCCTCCAACATTTTATTAGTACGCTCTATTTGTCCATCTGTCTATGGGTGATAAGCTGAACTCAACTTCAACTCTGTACCCATAGCCTCCTGAAAGCTCTCCCAGAAACACGACACAAAAATCTTGTCTCTATCTGACACAATATTCAGGGGCACACCCCATGTAATATGACAATCTCAGCAATGAACAACTGAGCATACTGACCCGTGGTATAGTCTGTCCGCACCGGCAGAAAATGAGCCACCTTGGTCAAACGGTCCACAATCACCCAGATGGAGTCGTGGCCCTGCTGTGATGTAGGCAACCCAGTAATAAAATCCATAGAAATACTCTCCCACTTCCATGTGGGTATTTCCGATGGCTGAAGGAACCCTGACGGTTTCTAGTGGTCCACCTTTACCAGCTGGCAGGTAGAACACTTGGACACGAACTCAACAATGTCCTTTTTCATCCCACTCCACCAGTATTGCCACCTCATATCCTGGTACATCTTATCTTCCCCAAGATTTACCGCAAATCGGGATCCGTGAGACTGGGTCATCACTGCATGATGTAAGTCTGCTCCTTCTGGGACCACCAATCTCCCATTAAACCTCAAACCCCCATCAGAACTAACAGAATAGGACTCATCACCCTCGGTGCTCCTGGAAAAATGGGTATGCTGTCTGTGCATGTATCACCCTCGTAACAATCTCGGGTGTCACTGTCATGACAGATATGAAGGAACGGGCTACTGCATCTTGGTGACCCAAATCTTTCCACTTTTATTTCCAGATGTCCGCTATATTATCAACCGGTCTACGACTAAACGGATCGTCAACTACGTTGGCCTTCCCCGGATGGTAATGTATATCAAACTGGTAGTCCTTCACAAACTCTAACCACCCTCACTGACGCATATTCAGCTCTCGCTGAGTGAACAGGTACTGCAGTGACTTGTGGTCTGTGAACAAGCGAAATTTCTCCCCAATAAATAGTGCCTCCATATCCTCAATGCAAAAATGACCGCTGCTAACTCTAGGTTATGAGTGGGTTAATTCTTCTCATTCGGCTTAAGCTTGCGGGAGGCAAAAGCTATAGCCTTCTCCTCCTACTGAAGTACTCCCCCAAGTCCTCGTAATGAGGCATCCGTGTAAACCAAATACTCCACGCACGGCTTAGATAAAGCAAGGATTGGTGCTGAAGTAACCTTGTCTTTTAGCTCGTCGAAAGCCAATTGACAAGCATCATCCCAAACATATGGCACCCCCTTGCGAGTCAGGTTCATCAATGGACCCGCTATTTTGGATAACCCCCGGATGAATCTCCTGTAGTATCCGGCTAATCCCAAGAAACTACTTACTTTCGTCGGTGTCGTGGGATGTCCCCACTCCCTCACCACTGACACTTTACTCGGGTCAACTGCTATCCCTTGTTCAGAAACAACATGCCCCAAGAACTGAACTTCACGTAACCAGAACCCGCACTTCTCGTACTTAGCATACAGCTGATGCTCTCATAGAGTCTGAAGAACCTGCCTCAAGTGCTCGACATGCTCCTCCTCAGAGTGTGAATATATCAGGATGTCATCTATGAAGATGATGACAAACTGATCCAAGAACTCTCCGAACACTCGGTTCATCAAGTCCATGAATACGGCTGGAGCATTTATGAGTTTAAATGGCATCACTCTGAACTCATAGGGCCCATATCTCGTCAAGAAAGCAGTCTTTGAAACATCCTACTCCCTAATACGTAGCTGATGGTACCCTGACCTCAGATCTATCTTCGAAAATAAAGTTGCTCCCCTCAGCTGGTCGAACAGGTCATCGATTCAAGGTAACGGATACTTATTTTGTATCGTGACCTTATTTAGCTCCCGGTAGTCCACAGATAGCCTCAGTGAACCATCTCTCTTTTTCACAAACAAAACTGGTGCGCCCCAAGGTGAGGTACTCCTACAAATGAAGCCCTGACCTAACAACTTCTCTATCTGATCTCGTAACTCTCGCATCTCGGCCGAAGCCATACGGTATGGAACGTGTGCTATAGGTCGAGTATCCGGTAATAAATCTATGACAAAATTTATCTCTCGACTGGGTGGTAGGCCTGGTATCTCCTGAAATACATCGAAGTACTCACGAACAACTGGGATCGACAATAAGGGGATCACAACCTCCTTAGAGGTATCCTCCTCTATGTAATACAAATGAGTGGTCGAGCCTCCCTTTGAGCGAGGCATCACCACTACAAACATCTCTTGCCCAGGAATGGCAAAGACAATACTCCCACTGAAACAATCTATCATGGCTCTGTAAGCTGCGGGCCAATCCATACCAATAATAACGTCGTGCTCATGCATATCTAAGACTAACATGTTTGCTAGTAATACCAAGCTACCAATCTCTACCCCCACATCCCGGCATATAAAGAAAATTAGCAATCCATTTCCTAGTGGTGAGTCTACACACGTTACAGTGCTCTCTGCTGTGGCTAATAACCCTAAGGCCTTCGCAAAATGGGTATCTATAAAATAGTGCGTCGCCCCAGTATCAAATAAAACCCGACCCATAGTACCATGGATAGGAAATGTACCCTCAATCATGGGTGGTGCCTATGGAGCTGCTACCTGGTGGACGTTATAGACACGTCCGTACTGTAACTGCCCCTGCTACACCGGAGCTGCTAGAATGGCTGGTAGGGCTGGTACTTGAGCTGGTGCTGGGAGGGCTGTTGGGAAAAAGTGGCCTCTGTGGCTCATTACGGGCACCCTGCTGTTGTGGGGCCCTATCACCCTCTGGACAATCCTGGCGCTTATGGCAATTCTTGCCGCACACGAAGCATCGGCCCCTGAAATTACCTCCCCTCTGACCCTGCTGACCACGGCCCTGTTGGTCGTTACTACCTCGCCATTGGTCCTGATGAAAATGTTGTTGGCCCTGTTGGCCCTGTTGGCCCTGCTGCTGACCCTGCTGTTGGCGGTGCTGGCCTTACTGGCCCTGCTGATTAAGTTGGCCCTGCCTAAATCCCCCAAATCCCTGCCTGGAATCACCTGATCGGAATCGCTTAACAGGGTCCCCCTGATGGGAACTCTGCTCATGCTGACGACGCTTCCCCTGCGATGTCGGTGCTCCACTAGTGCCACTACCCCCCGTCCTGCCCTGTTGGCCGGACTTTCTTGCCCGCTTGCTTCCCTGCAGATGGAAGTGGTGATCCTGACAGTGTAGCAAAGCAGCATTGAGTACATCTGTGTAGGTACTCAGAGACAGATTCCCTATAAGGTGCTGACGGATCCTCCAAGCTAACCCGTCGATAAACAATTGTATTTTCTTACCCTCAGTGGGTGCCTCATCTGGCACTATAGTGAGAAGTCTTGTGAACTCCTCTTCATACTCAGAAACAGTAGAATTTTCCTGCTTCGAGTTCAGTAACTTTCGCCTCATATCAATTTGCACGGCGGATGGAAAATACTTACGGTCAAACCGCTCCCAGAATGACTGAATCGGGATAGTATCCCTCTCCTCCGAGGTGGTGGTGGATTCCCACCACTGTAAAGCGACCCCCACTAGCTTAAATGAGGCCACCAACTATTTTTGCATGTCTGTGCACTCATACATACGCAGATGCCTCTGTATGTCTTTCTTTCACTGGCTGACAATGATTGTTGATACCAAATTTAGTCTGCTGACATGGATCAATTGAATGAAGACACATGGCAATCTACATGGCAACAACAAACACTTCCGAGGAACTCACACGCTTCGAGGAACCATACTACATCGAGGAACACTGATTCCCCGAGGAACTCATATGCTCCGAGGAACAAGAGCTCTCCGAGGTACTCTTGAGCACCGAGAAGCTTAGGCGGTCTGAGCTGCACCTCGAACAAAGCATTAATAGCAGGATAACCAATAGTTTGACTGTTCATTAAATGCTTATCATTTAGACGCATACGCTTAAAGGGCATTGAATGTATTACCCTTTCATATGTACATCATTTAATGTATTACCCTTTCACATTATAGCCTCAGGGCTATAAATACATTGTACAATGCTCATTGTAAGGGGACCGGAATTTCTTGATAGAACTTGTAATCGAGAATTCCCAAACACTCGGCAATAACATAACAGTGGACGTAGGCCATTCTTATAAGGCTGAACCACTTTAAAAATTCTTTGTCTCATTTATTTATCTGTGATTGAATAATTAGATATGATCTAATTTTTTACATCAACAGATTAGCGTCGTCTGTGGGAAATGACTGGTAATATCATTTTTCATCAAAAACAATCCATCATAAATGGCTGATATTCCAGAATCCAGCAATCGAAACGCTGGAAGCCCTCCAAATCCATCTGTTCCGCCAAATATTCCAGATCTGGCTGGAATAATGATAAATCTGGCTCAGGGCCAGACCGTCATGCAAGATACTATGCGACAACTCATACAAACCCTCCATGGCGGTGCACCAACTCATTCAGGACTGCGGAGTATTCAAAGAAACACCCATGCACCATCCTCACGTACTAGGCGTACTAATTCATATCGCAATGAGGAGTCTGAAGATTTTTCTTATTAACCTGGACTAACTTCGTCAGTGCGAGCCACAGATACTGAACAACGTATCACTCTCTCTCCAGAAAGGACTAGTGCGCTAGAGAGGTTAAGCAGGGTATCACCTTTTAATCGATTAGGACCTAGAAGGAGTAAAAGTCCTCCTAGAGCCCCATCGAGGAGTTTTCGACGACCATCAGATTTAAGGGAACGATCTGCCCAGTCGCGACCAGCTACTCGTCAAGATAGATCCCAGGAAGCCACCTCAACACGACCAGTTGCTCAAACCAACAGGCCCGAGGAAGGAAATGATGCATGGAAAGGCTCTATTCAAAGGCTGGAGGATAGATTAGGGGAAATGGCTAAGGCCAAGAACCCTCTACAACGAACCTTTGTTCGAGGAACATCTTTTGTCCAGGCCATTATAGATTTTCCAACACCATCAAAGTTCAAAGCACTTGTTGTGACTCCCAAATATGATGGAAAGACTGACCCTGTCCTTCATATAGAACAATACCAAGCTGTAGCCGACATCTATGTTGTTCCAGATGAGATGAGATGCAGAGCATTCTCGGGAACTCTTACAGGATCTGCTCAAATATGGTATAATAATCTTCCTCGGGGTTAGATCTCAACTTTTCTTCAACTGGCCGAGTTATTCATTGGGAATTTCTATTTTGGGGAAAATCCAGTTAAATGAGTAGCACATTTGTTAAGTGTTAAACAAAAAGCTGGTGAGAGCACCAGAGATTATATAACCCGTTTTAATAACGAGAAACTTGAAGTTATTTATTATGAGGAGAAGACAGTGATTACTACTTTGATGAGTGGACTACTTCCCAACAAGTTGTATTACACTTTGGCCAAAGATCAACCTAGAACCATGTCAGATCTGATGGGAAAAGCGTCCAAGATTATGAATGCCGAGGAGGCTATGGCTGCGAAGAAGAATATGGATGCGAAAGAAACCAAGGTGGAAGATGATAAAGCTAAGAAGAAAGAGCATAAGAACAATGGTAATGACAAACATTCAAAAACTAGGTCGGTATGGGACGTAATGAAGAAATTTGATAATTATACTCCTTTGAAGAAGGATATCAACCATGTTCTAGAAGAAATCAAGAACAACGAGGAATTAAACTAACCAGAAAAAATGAAAGCAGACCCTGACAAGAGGAATAAGGCGAAGTATTACGAGTTTCATAAAGATCATGGCCATATGAATAAAAATTTCATAGCTCTTCAGAATGAAATTGAAACACTCATCAGATGAGGAAAGCTGTCAAAGTATATCGATCGTGGAAGCGAAAGAAGAAACAACGACTGAACAAGAGAGAGGTCTAGATCTCCTCGTTGAGCAGGGGAGAACAAGAAAAGAAACCATGAAGTTGACCCAGAAGATGACCCCGATCTTCCCAAGAGACCAAGGCAGCCAGAACGTGAGGTATTTTCAATACGCTTTGGGTCATTTGACTGTAACGTTATAACATGTGGAGATGCAGGAGGAGGAGACCTTACTGCAGAGAGAAAAGCTTACCTTTATGAGGCTCAAGCTTTCTCGTACATTCAACGAATAAATTTAGCAGAGGAGGATCGCCCGAGAAAGGTGAACAAAGAAAAATTAGTCATTGGTTTTTCAAAGAATGACCTCGCAGGAGTTTTGTATCCTCATGATGACCCATTGGTGATCAAGATGAGAATGAAGGAAGTAATAATTTTAAGAGTACTGGTCAATAATGGTAGCTCGGCAGACATCATGTTCTACTCGTGCTTCGATAGTTTAAATCTAAAGCTATCTCAATTGGAGCCTTATCATAGACCCCTCATCGATTTTGCTGGCGAGAAAGTATTTCCACTTGGGACGATCAAGTTGGATATATTCATTGGTACATGGCCTGCTTGTCGAACAGAAAGAATACGCTTCTTCGTGATGGATAAGAATGTTCAATCATCATACAATAACATCATGGGAAGAGTAGGATTGAAGAAGTTCGAGGCTGTACCATCTATAGTACATCAATGCCTAAAATTTCCAACAAATTTTGGAGTAGGAGTTGTGAAAGGTGATCAGAAAGTAGCTCGGGAATGCTATTATTCATCCGTCGAGCAAGAGGAACTAGAAGAATCAAGGAGAAAGACTACTACCTATCAAGTGGATGAAGGTGCAGAAATTGAAACATTGGATCCTAGAGATGAGTCGCAACTCGTGAAGGGTCAAGTGGTGGAAGCTAATGAAAACATCATTATGGACGACGAGCACCCTGAACGTACTAATCAAATAGGTTCGTCGTTGGAAGCCTCACTAAAACAGGAATTGATAACTTTCCTTAGAAGCAGAAAGAAAACTTTTGCGTGGAGTCATGAAAATATGTCTGGGATAGACCCAAATTTCTTATGTCACGAGCTCAATGTGAATAAGGAGATCAAGCCAGTGAAGCAGAGAAGAAGAGTGTTCAGTCCCAAGAAGAATCACGATATACAGGAGGAAGTCGAGAAGCTCTAGAAAGCTTGCTTCATTGAAGATGTTAAATATCCAGACTGGTTAGCCAATGTGGTAATGGTAAAGAAGAAAAACAACAAGTGGAGGATGTGTGTAGACTTCACCAACATCAACAAAGCATGCCCAAAGGATCACTTTCCATTCCCTCGAATTGATCAACTGGTGGATGCTACCTCTGGACACGAGCTGCTGAGCTTCATGGATGCTTATTCTGGTTACAATCAGATTAAAATGAAACCTGAAGATAGGGAAAGTACTTCTTTCATTACCCCTAGGGGAACTTATTGTTATAATGTTATGCCTTTTGGTTTGAAAAATGCAGGTGAGACATATCAGCGGCTGATGAACAAGGTCTTTACTGAACAAATCAGTTGCAATATGGAAGTCTATGTTGACGATATGCTGACAAAGAGCAAGAAAGATGCCCATCATCTAGTTGAATTAAGTCAGACTTTTGATCAACTGGATAAATATCAAATGAAGCTAAACCCGATGAAGTGCACATTTGGAGTACGAGAAGGCATGTTCCTCGGGTACATTATCAATGAACGAGGCATTGAGGCGAATCCTGAAAAGATCAAAGCTCTGCTAGGGCTGCGATCTCCAATGACGAAGAAAGAGGTGCAAAGTCTTACAGGACGAGTAGCAGCACTCAACAGATTTGTATCACGAGCAACTGATAGATGTCTCCCATTCTTCAAGAAACTCCGAAAGACTTTTGAGTGGAATGATGAATGTGAGAAGGCTTTTCAAGACTTGAAGAAATACTTGGGTTCACCTCCACTGTTGTCCAGGCCAGTGATGGGAGAAGAATTATACTTATATCTTGCAGTGTTCGAGAATGCAGTTAGCTCGGCGTTGATCAGAGTGGAGAATGGATTGCAAAAACCAATCTACTACACAAGCAAGGCCTTCCGAGGAGCAGAGATCAGATATCCAAGGCTGGAAAAATTGGCATTGGCGCTGATTGAGGCGAGTAGGAGAATGAGGCCATATTTCCAGGCTCATACCATAATAGTATATACTGATATGCCATTGAGGCAAGCCCTTCATAAACCAGAAAAATCAGGTAGATTGATGTACTGGGCAATAGAGCTCGGTGAATATGATATAGTTTATGAACCCAGATCATCGCTAAAAGGGCAGGCTGTAGCAGATTTTATAGCAGAGTTCACCTATCCTGATACCCCCGAGGAGAAAAAGTTGCTCGCTGATCAACCTGTAGATGTTACAGGATCATCAAACACAAGCTCAGACCAACTTCGGTTGGTAAAAGGGCAAGTGGATGCTACAGGATCATCAAATTCGAGCTCAGACCAACTCCGGTTGGTAAAAGGGCAAGAAAAGATGATCGATGAAGAGCAAGAAATATCAGGGGAGGATGAAAGGAAGCAAGAAATATTTCACCGAGGAACTCTGTCAGATCAAAAATTTGAAGACGAGTTACCTATATGGAGGTTATATGTAGATGGATCATCTTGCACTACATGATGTGGCGCGGGGATAGTTTTGAGCACTCCGGACGAGGTCGACATGGAATACGCCCTACGTTTCCAATTCAAAGCTTCCCATAATGAGGCTGAGTATGAGGCCATGATTGCAGGTCTTAATTTGGCAAAAATTATGGAGGCGCAACAGGTTATTGTCTTCAGTGATTCTCAATTGATCGTAAATCAAATGTTGGGAGTATATGCAGTTAGAGGAGAATTAATGATTAGATATCATGCAAAGGCAAAGGAGCTGGTGTCAGAATTTACTGCTATTCAGTTGGTCAGAATACCAAGAATGGAGAATGCGAGAGAAGACGCCTTAGCTCGATTAGCATCAGCTACTCGTACCGAGCTACGATGAACAATCCCAATTGAAGTTTTAGCTGGTCGGAGTATAGATGAAGATCTGACGACGAACTTTATTACCCTTGATTTAGGACCATCTTGGATGGATCCAATCAGGGCATATATTGAGAAGGGAGAATTACCAATTGATAAGCTCGCAGCCAAGAAATTGAAGTTTAAAGTTGCTCTGTATGTATTAACTAACGATATTCTATATAGACGAGGAATTATGGCAGGTTTGCAGAGATGTGTGCATCCCACCGAGGTGAAAGATTTAATTGAAGAGGTCCATGAAGGGTCCTGTGGAGCCCATGTAGCAGGTCGGACGCTTTTGCAAAGGGTGATGATGCAGGGATACTACTGGCCGACGATGAGGGCTGATTGTATAGCTTATGCCAAGAAGTGTGACAAGTGTCCGCGCTTTTCCTTCATCCGAAGAACTCCACAAGCATTATTGACACCCATAACTTCCCCTTGGCCATTTGCCATGTGAGGAATAGATTTGGTCGGGCCACTACCATCGACTAGAGGAAGGTTCAAATACCTCATCGTCGCAGTGGATTATTTTACTAAATGGGTTGAAGCTGAGAGTCTCATTGATATGACGTACGACAAGGTGTACCAATTTGTTTGGAAGAACATCATTTGTCGATATGGTCTTCCTCATGCCTTCATCACAGACCATGGAACACAATTTGATAACGAGGAGTTCGCTGCCTATTGCCATCAGTCAAACATTTTGAAAATCCACTCAGCACCAGGTCATCCTCAAAGCAATGGACAAACTGAAGTGACAAACAGAACACTGCTAAATGGCTTAAAGAAAAGACTGAATGATGCGAAAGCAAATTGGATCAACGAGTTACAATCAATACTATGGGCTTACCGAACTACTCCCCGAGTAGCAACTAGAGAATCACCATATATGCTGGCGTTTGGAAGTGAAGCTATTATACCTGCCTAGTTGGGCCTCCCAACACATAGGGTACTGAATTTCAATTCCCCTGTCAGGGACTTAATGAGAAGAATAACTTTGTTCTATAATATTCCTCCGGGAAGTAAAGCTACCAATATTCCTCCGGGAAGTAAAGCTACCTATATTCCTCCGAGAAGTAAAGCTACCAATATTCCTCCGGGAAGTAAATCTACATATATTCCTCCGGGAAGTAAAGCTACCTGTATTCCTCCGGGAAGTAAAGATACTTGTATTCCTTCGGGAAGTAAAATTTGCATTCCTACGGGAAGTAAAACTATATGTTCCTCGGGAAATAAAAGTATTCCTAAAAATGCCAACTTATGTCAGTTAGGAAGTAAATATATATTCGAAAATATCAACTTGAGTTGGTCGGGAGGTAAAATTATTTCAAAATGTGCCAAAGTTGCTCGTAGAAAAAAAATACACTAACTATGGCTGGTCGGGGATAAAAACCCACTAACTGTAGTTGGTCGACAAGGAAAATTTACCGACCTTGGTTGGTCGGAAACATTTAAGAAAAAACTCTACTAACTATGGCTGGTCGGGGATAAAAACCCACTAACTGTAGTTGGTCGACAGGGAAAATTTACCGACCTTGGTTGGTCGAAAACATTGTAAACATTTTTGATATTCGTAACTTTTTACTAAGTTGGTCGATAAACAAAACATTATTTTTGCCAAATAATTACCACAAGTTCAAACTACTCGACAATAAGTTGGTCAACAAATAACACAATATTATTATCTTTTTAACAGATACACATGCACAGATGTAAAGTGTTTTATAATTACAAGACAATAGCAATTAAGATTGCAAACAAAAATGAAAGTCTTTCATTAAATCCAAAACTAAATTACATTGATAATGAAATGTATACTAACTATTACATCAAAATTCTTACTCTATTGGTTTCTTTCCCTCTGCTTTTGTAAGAGGTTCCTCGCCATCAAGCGGATCATTTAAAGCAAGAGGAGAATTTATAAAGTTCAAATCTTTTAACATTCTGACATTCATCACGGATGGTCGATCTAAGAGGTGCTCGGGATGAGATATCTCGATATTTGAATGAAGATTGTAGTCGCAGAGATATTTGGAAATCAAGCATCGAGGAATGGACCGAGCAGGGATCCAACTCATATCCAGTTTGAATGGTGGCACGGGTAGGTCGAGCAGCCCAGTATCGTGATAGTCCCACAGGTAATGACCCTGTTCGAGTTACAGCACATTAAGGCATTCAACCAGCCTTGCTTGTAGCCCTCATTATTGGCATTCTGGATACGATCGTCTAAGTGGTAGAGTGACTCGTTGTACCCAGCCATCCAGAACTCCCTGGGCTATTTGTGGAATTGATATGTCAATCTTTCCAGCTGCTCATGGAGATTTTTTATGAAGAGTTCCTTATGCTCCAAGACTGATTTTGCGTAGAAATCTGCTCTTCCAAGTCCCTGGTCTTCTTTGACATTTCAGCCAACACCTAGTTCTTCGCCATTAATTGGAATGCCTGGTTCTCTAAGGCAGATTGAGTCCTCTATTCCTCGACAGGAATCCGAGCAGCTCTTGCTCGTCTACGAGAAGATGTAGAGGGGACAGCTCTCTTCAAGGTCTCCAATTCGTCCCTCAAGTTGGCGTTCTCGACCTCCAAGAACGAGAATCCTTCATCAGTCACTCGGATCAAGGCGTTTGAAGTGGAAGCTGCAGACTTCAACTGAGACAACTCTTTTTGCAGGTTGTTATTTTCTTGCTCTAATAGTTGAACTATTTGTCTGCACTCCTCGACCTCACCCCTCAGAGTTCTCTCCCTCACATTGTAGCCAGCAAAACGCTTCTCGTACCCCTTGTCAGCATTGAGTTGCTGATACTTCTTCGCATACCCTTCGTGCAAGAGGGAAGTGGACTCTTTGTATTATTGTTGAAGGTCTTCAAGAATGCCTTAGAGATCCTCGGTCATATCATAATAAGACACATTGTTGGCCACTGCACGATCAAGCAGGGTCTTCAATTATTGGTAGGCCTCAACCGCCTGTTCCGAAGCATCTTGGCCGAGGTTATCGATAATTTGTGCTGCACTCAGATCTGTGTGACCATCCTTAAAATAATCATTGCATAGCCTCAACAGCTGGGTATCATGAGCAGATAGTAATTCCAACCTGGCCAGAAACTAGTAGAGAAAGAAGAAGCAGTAATCAATAAAAGTACCAACAGAACATGAAGAAGAGACAACAGTATGCAAAAACCAAAGTTCAAGTTTTATTATATCACAAGGTTCAGAGTTACATATTCATGGTTACATTTGACAAAAGAAAAATATAAAGAGAAACCCGAATAACTCTACACCTTTTTCGTGTCTCCCAAAACCCTCTCGGGAGGCTAGGACGAGGAAGTAGGTTGCTCGGAGGGAACAAAAAGTTGCTCGGGGAGCTTCGGCAGTTGCTCGAAAGAAGTAACGATTTGCTGAGGTTCCTCGTAAGCAGGCTGGATGGTTGGGGGAAGAGAAGCCTGATCTCCCATTACCATGGAAGACTCTTCGGAGGCAGTTTCGTCCTCTTATTCCTCTTCAGGAGTTGGAGGGGGACCAGGGATGTGTCGCTGGAAGAGCTTAGAAGTTTCATTAACTTTCATCTCCTGTAGGGAAGCGACCCATCCATCCCTAAAGTACTTGAGGCTGTCATATTCTACTTGCGACATCATGGCAGCCAAGCCCTTGTTCCACCCCTTGTCCCAGCCAGCGCTGAAAGACTTCTTCACAGCCAATTTTCTTTTTAACTTCTCCGAGGAAAGCTTCTCGGACAGAAGGTTTTCAGCAGTCTTTAATTTATTCTCAACCTCCTCCTTCTGCCAACTTACTTCCTGAAGATGGATTAATTCTTCCTCAGGAACCTTGAGTTTATCTTCAAACTCCTCAGCATTCTTGAGCTTCCCTTCAAGCTCTTTATTTTTCTCCTCCAAGTCCTTTATTTGCTTCTCCAACCCCTTGGAGACTTCAACAACCTGAGCTTTCTCCTACTCGGTGGAGGTAAGTTTCTTCTCCCAAATAGCTTTGTCAGCATCATGCTTCTGACGAGAATCTTCCAAAGACTTCGTGAGGCCCACCAGAGCTTCCTCCACACCAGATGAGGAGCTTGAAGCTTTAATAGCTTCGTCTTTCTTCCTCACCAACTGTGAAAAGAAAATGAAAGCAAGTCAGAGACAGATATAGCAAGGGAAAGATGAAAAGTTCAAAGAAACAAAACTTACAGAAGCAATATGGCGAGCAGCCAATGATGTAACCATTTTTCGAGAAAGGTTATCTTCAACACCATGGATCTCGGGAATGATCTAAGTCTTCACCGAGCTCATGGCAGAGCTCGGGGGAACAAAAGTTGGAACACCAGTTCCAGTAGCTGGGGGCTGAGTGATGGTGTCAGCCAAATTGACCGAGGAGATCTTCTTCAGCTTCCTCGGGGGAGCAGGAATAGATTCAACCAAGGAAGAACTCTTGGTCGGTGATATTATAATCACTTCTCCTAGAACAGCAGACTTGCTCGGGGCCACTGGGGGCTTCTCGGCAACCTTCGCAAGAGCAGCTGGAGGACCTTCATCAATTTTCTTTGTCCCTTTTGGGACATCGTGTTTACTTCTTTTGGCCTCTCTAGCACCAGAGGCATGCTTCTCGAAGAGAGTGGGAGGTCTTCTCTTCTTCATCCTTTCACTTAAAGGAACGTGTGATTCAGGCGAAGAACTGGTAGAGGCTGGTACTGGCTCTGCATCGCTTATTACTGGACGAGCAGTAAAAGAAGTTGTGTAGCTCTTGTACTGTAGTAGATATGAGGCTGACCTAATGTGCTCGTCAGCAACACTCTGATGCAAACTCCAAATAAGTTTTAAGTGCCGTATATTAACGTCTGCTTCTTTTGGACACTTTCTTTTTCTATCAACTGCAAATAAATAAAAATTACAATATCAGTGGCACATTTTGTCAAACACAGAGGAAGCATAATTTCAAAATAAATAAAATAAAATAAAAATAACCTATCCCATTGCCATAGGGAGGGCATCTGGGACCCTGATATAATTCATCTCCAGATAAAGGAGAGTGTTGCCAATTTTTTATAACAATCGCATGCTCAAAATAGTTCCTATTGGCATCCGGGAGATTAACCATTAATGCCCTATTTAAAAATCTAGTTTTTAAATAAAAGGTGTTATCACCAACTGCCCATCTATAACAGAACATGATTTCTGGAATTCCTATGCGAGTTCCATGGATTTGATTTAATCTATGAACCCCATTAACTATTCTCCATGTGTTGGGGGCTATTCTTGCAGGAACAACATCAAAATATTGACAAAATTCCAGACACAAGGGATTGGGTGGAAAAGAAAATCCACACTCAGCAACAAAGAGACTGGGGAACCAATGTTCCTCAGCCAAACAGAAATAATCAGAAGGCTCAGAAAGCTCTTCCAGAACAACCCAGGAGGGAATAGAAAAATCAGAGCTAAACTTATCAAGAGATTCAACAGGGTACACCATGACGAATAAAGGAAATGAAGAAGAAGGAAGAAGATCTTACAGAAAAAGAGTGGATCTGTTGACAACGAACGGTGAAAAGGATGAACGCACAAGAGAGTAAGACAATGGAAAACTCGAAGATACAAATTTGAAAAAGTAAAAGATAATGGGAGTGTCTGTGACGCTTAAATACTCTGCCTTGGGAAATAATAAAGTTAATGATTATAAAAAGAAACGATTACGCTACCGATGACTAGAAGGATAAAAAGTACACGGAGATCGAGGCGGTTATAAAAAATTCAAAAAACCTGATTCTACGAATTTGGAAAGAGAAATAAATACAAAAGACTCCTAAATTTCAGGATGACCATTTAAAACTTCCATATTCCGAGAAAGAATGTTCCACACTCCTCAAAGTTCGAACTATGAATCATTGGGGGCTTCTGTTGATACCAAATTTAGTCTGGTGACATGGCTCAATTGAATGAAGACACGTGGCAATCTGCATGGAAACAACAAACACTTCCGAGGAACTCACACGCTCCGAGGAACCATACTACATCGAGGAACACTGATTCCCCGAGGAACTCATACGCTCCGAGGAACAAGAACTCTCCGAGGTACTCTTGAGCACCGAGAATCTTAGGCGGTTCAAGCAACTCAGACGGTCCGAGATGCACCTCGAACAAAGCATTAATAGTAGGATAACCAACAGTTTGACTGTTCATTAAATGCTTATCATTCAGACGCATACGCTTAAAGGGCATTGAATGTATTACCCTTTCATATGTACATCATTTAATGTATTACCCTTTCACATTACAGCCTCAGGGCTATAAATACATTGTACAATTCTCATTGTAAGGGGACCGAAATTTCTTGATAGAACTTGTAATCGAGAATTCCCAAACACTCAGCAATAATATAACAGTGGATGTAGGCCATTCTTATAAGGCTAAACCACTTTAAAAATTCTTTGTCTCATTTATTTATCTGTGATTGAATAATTAGATATGATCTAATTTCTTACATCAACAATGATGATATCTGAACTACCCGAGAACTCAGGGGGATGCGCCTTCTGAAAGGCATCCCTAACCCGCTCCCATGCTGATGGAAGTTGTGCAAGTACTGGCTCCACTTAGTGAACTTGGGGTGGAGCCTTCTGTACTAAAACTAGCGCGGCATTCACCACCTGAGCAACAATAGCGGCTACCTCATTAGCATCCATTGTCCCCTGAGCTGGAGCTACTGGCTGCTCGACTTGGGCACGCCTATCCTTTGGTGCACGTCTCAGAGGCATCTGAAACGTGAAGAAATTTATTAGTCTACAGTTATTATCAAATCTCAAATAGCTGAAGACGTAATCGTAAATGCAAGAATACAACAATCCTATAATAGGGCTCTATAACAAAAATGCTAAGCTGAAAGCGAAATAAGCTGTACAGATCCTAAGGACACTAGAACCTGATGCTCTGATACCACCTGTGACACCCCGCCTAATTAAATACCGGGTGATCAGTCCTTTATTAAATTATAATCAAGGTGAAAAAGGTCGGTTCATTCTTAGCATCACTATCGTAAAATAACTTTTCCAATTTAAACACCCTAAATAATTAAGCTAAGTGTCAAAACCATTTTAGACATTACTTCCCAAATTTTATTTAAAATCAATAATTTAAAACTTTACGTAATTCATAATTTAAGGATCGACCAATAATCATACTGGAACAAACAATCAAATAAATTAAACATCCAACTAAATAATCCCAACATTAAAACTTAAAGGAAAACATCCTGACAGTAATAAATCCAAAAGTACAAATACTGGAAATCAATAGATCACAATATCCGATAAGAAACTGAATAATGGAAAAGGGCGACACATGCCCAACAGAATAAATAGTGCTAGAAGTGGAATCAACAAATGAGGTCGTCTAAACAAAAGTCATACAACTCCCACCTAAGCTGCAGCGCGTTCCTTCCAAAGGATCCTATGCAAGACGCCCCTGTGGCTGGGCACATGTAATATATACATATATATACAAGAGAGAAAATAAAATGGAAATGGGTCAGAGCCCGATTGTAAAAACGATTTAAAATTTGTTTAGCAAGTATTTAAATTATTTACTGGCCAATGCAACAACTTATTAGTGCGGCACTCCCTTGAGAAATTCTCACCTCTCTACTAATGTGCACCCCTATCGCACTAACCTTCCCCACGGTTTAACTTATCTTATCTTAGGTTGCTCGTAAGATTTAAACTAACAAATTCAATTGTTTAAGAGATTAATTTCATTTAACAACAAAGTTCTCATTTAAACTTTATTTACTAATAAAGTTTCTCAGTAACGCATTATACTTTTCAAACACTTATTCCCAAATTGAAATAGTTATTCCATTCTTACTTACCATAGACACACCAGGTAGTTGCCAAATCCCATATTTCAATATATCTATTAAAGACTCATATATATATATATATATATATATATATATATATATATATATATATATATATATATATTCTAACAACACCCCACATAATAATTATGGTGCGGGCATACTCTGCTATCCAGTCCCAGTATCACTCGTACTAAGGGAAATACAAGTTTGGAATCACTCTCGAACTGTATTAACACAAACACAAACAATATTGAGGCGAAGCATAGATTCCAAGTCTCCAAGAGGTCAGCACATGCCCCCACGTCTCTTAGGACTGTCTGACTATCGATCCGATAGCCTGTACCAAAGGATTTCTATCTTCTAGGGTACGAGTCAGTATCCCCCATAAAGGCCCATCGATATAAGACTGTCCCAGCGCCGTAACCTCAGGGATAGCAAGTAGCGCGGGCATGATTTTCACGCATATATAGTATATGCATAAACACAGTCGTATAAATATACTACTATTACCATATCAAATTTTGGTACATCTCATAACCCATAATTATGATATTTCTCCTTATTTCTCATTATTTAGTTATCACGTATAACGGTTCGTTTCTTACTTTAATTTGAGGGATTTTTCCAACTTACTACGTAACACTCATGGATTTTTATCTTTACAAAGTGGAATTTCAGTAGGTACTTATTTATTTTCCAACATAACTACCCTACGCGTCTCCCCACTTTAATACATAGTTCCATCGTCCCTTATATGTAAACATCCCCGAAAAATGTAAATCTCGTCTTACATTAAAGGTCTCATATTTTTAATAAGTCCTACTGGTCTTCTTTTATCTCCCAAAATATTTTAATAAGGATGTCCAAAGATTATTACTCATTTAAATTGAATTCAACTATTTAGAAGGGGAAATATGAGTTTTCCAGGAGGGGTCGATCGATCGATGGCAGGAGCTCGATCGATCGATGCGTCGATCGATCGATACTCTTGGTTCGATCGATCGATCAAACAGGTATGGCAAACCTGTAGAATACCAGTTACGGGTTCTATCATCCAACATCATCAAAATCCAAACTTTTAACTCCCAAACTCCCAAAAATTTATACTACAAACGTTCTAAACTCAAATGGACAATATTCAACGTAAGGCATGTGAGTTTTCATCAAGAATCATGGATTAAAGTGCCAAAATTTATACAATTCTCATGAACCCTAAAAGTTTCTTTAACTTAATTCAAATCATTCTTTTTCCAGAATTTCTGCTTCTAGTCCATCATAAATCCATGGTTCAACCTCTAAATGTGAAGGGGATTTCCAGATTATCATTTATATCACTACAACATGCAATTCCTAATCTCCAACATGGGTTTTCTTTCATAGAAACTCATCCTTATCAACCCTAAACTAACATGAATGAAGCATTAACGAAATAAAGAAAGATAAATACTTGCCTATGAATTTTTACCTCTGAATTGTGGATGAAATCGGTGTGGTGGTGTTCCTCATTACGCGATCTATCGTTTGGCGGCGACAGTGGCACAAACGGAGGGGTTCTTACCCTAGAACTCTTGGGCAAGCTCTCTCCTGCCTTCTCCAATGGCCGTTTCTTATCTTTGGTTGAGTTAACCCTAGAAGGCAACCCTAAGCATCTGATATAACTCTAAAATTTTTGTGGGTTTTCAAGCCTAAAAATATAAAATGTCCAAAACACCTTCCCGGGGTGTCAATTAGGCCTAAAAACACCCCGAGACCCAAACTAAACCCCCGGATACATTATCTTGACTATCTCGACCCTTCCGAACACTTTGGCGCACTCGAAATGACCATACGTGTGACTTATAATTTATTCACTTTTATTAATCAACATTTAGTCTCGACACGACACGAGCGCGTCCCGACTTAAATTTCCAAAATTGTCATTTTATTCACTCGTGACATTTAATAGAACCAATATCATATATTACTTTACGCATTAGTAATATTCAAAAAATTTCCAATGATTACTAACTCTTGTCACGTTAGTAATTATAAAAATAATTAATTTCCGAATTTATATTAAATTAATATCTCACATTAAATTTAATAAATCCACAAATTAGAAAGCATAAAAATACGGGGTATTATAGTAATGATAATCAAGTTAGCCTTCAAGCCATCAACCTAAAGGACGTTATCTATCATAGGAAACACAATTATTTCAAAAGTAACCTTTTTTAGCACATTATACATACTCCTATCATCAAAAGTAATCGTACTGACTTGTCTTCAATAAGTTTTAAAAACTAAGAATTATCCTTAGTCATGTGCCCAGAACACCCATTAATAAAATACCATTGTGAGGAATTATGTGCAACCAAATTAGTGTGAATAACAAGACATTTGACCTCTATGTTTTATCTCCAAAAGTTTCTATCGGGATTAGTATCGATATTCTTGCTAAAATCATTCACACTTTGCTAAACATATTTGTTTTAGAAATTTTCTCAATGTTGAACAAAATGATTCTATACTTTTTAGCCAGGGCTTTAAAATCGCGCTTTAGTGTAGAAATATCATCACCATTTAAAACGTGGTAATTATTGATCACTTTGGTTTTTTGAAGCTTATATCACAGATCCTTCAAATATCCTTTTTTTTTTTTGCAAAATCTGCATTTGTACACAACGCGTTGGACTTTTTCATTATGATGCTTTAAAAAAATTATTTTCATGTTATTGATGAGACTTTTTAGATTTTTGATTATCTTGATAAGGTTTAAAAAATGTGGTCTTAGGTTGTACTTTGGGGTTTGAATCAAATTTGTTGATCCCAATACCACTTTTATCATTCAAAGATCGGTTATGAGATAAAAGTATTTTCCTAATTTCTTGGGTCGATTTTCCAAGTTGACTTTCACACTTTTAGAGGAGAGAAGATCATTTTCAAGAGAGATGATCTTATCATTTAAAGAGTCATTAGAATTTTTACATTCTTTTAACTAGGTTTACAAAACACTTATTCTTTGTTGAAAATGATTTCTCTCTTTCTCCGCAGTTATGAGATTTTTGCTTAAAGTGGATCTTTGAGCCTCCACATTGCCTAAAGTGAAAATTTCATCTTTTAATGAAATTATTTCTTTTTTAACCATTTTTAATTTCAAGGAAACTTTAAATAAACATTTTTTATGCTTTTCATCTTCAATGCACAATTTATCAAAAGCAAGTTGTAAATCACAACTCACGGGATTCTTCACTTGAATAACAAAAAAAAAAGATAAGGTCTCAATACTAGAAATGATCTCATTGTTTGAGAGTGAAAATTGACACATCTATTTTTCATTTGTCTTTATACTATCAAAGAGACAAATATTATTGGGAGAGGAAAAGCATTTTTAAAAATATCCATCCTTTCACAGCATAACGCTATCTTATATAATAACTCCAAAAGAGATCTTTCCTTTAGGTAATGAAACCTAAAGGAAGATGACTAGCTCTCATACCAGTTGAGAGTGAGCTCTGGGCTATTACTACTCAAAATAAAATATCGCACCAAATTTACATTTCTAATTTTAATTAATGCAAAAATAATGAGTACAACCTAAAGGTCAATTTGATAATATTTACAAATGATTTAATCAATACATTAGATTTTAATCTTCAATAAGAATTTTTGATATAAATAATATGGAAAAGTAAACCATGCCACAAAACCTAATGTATGAGGAAAACCCCAATAACGGGAAAAACCTTAAGACAATGCAATAATGTCACAAAAAATTTGGCAAAGACTTATAGAGGCGATAAACGACTTATTGTCACACACCATGCTAAATCACTCCTCACCCTTTACCACCAATTCTTGGAGAATCGGATACCTTTGTGCCTCTATGAGAATCTCAACACACTGATGCCAGGATCAAGGATTAACAAATGTTATCTTGAACCAAATTGTAAGTTATATTGATTTCACTCTTGATGAAACCCCTAAAGAACCACACAATCACAAAATTGTAATACCCCGTACTTTTGGCTATATTTATTTTTGGGATTAATTAATTAAATGCGTATTAATTGGAAATTAATCCGGGTTATAAATACTAACGAGATGCGAGTTGGTATTTGATTATGTGCATACATGTTTTGATATATGTATTTGGTATTATAAAATTTGTCGTGAGATTGATATACGGCATTTTAGAAATTTTGTTGAGACGCGTGTGACCGCCGCGTCATGGTATATTATTTTAATTATAAAAGTGATTTTTATTTCTATTATCCGTATGGTCGTTTTGAGTGCGCCAACGCATCCGGAAGGGTCGAGATAGTCAGAAAACACTAGCCGGGGGTGTAGTTTGGGTCTCGGGGTATTTTTAGGCCATACCGGCAACTTAAAGGGTATTTTGGTAATTTTACATTTTGAGGAATTAAAAGTGACGAAAATTGGGAGTTTTAATCTGACATGGATTTAACCCACTAAACCCACTAACCAACCCATATTAACCCATTAAGCTACGGAGGCTATCATTAGGTTTACAAATTTTCCCAAAGAAAACCCTAGCCACCTTAAGCCACCATTAGAGGAGAAGCTTGGAGAGAGGAAATTCTGCAGAAATCTTCACCAAACCAACACCAAAATCAGAAATCCAATCAAGGCAAGTGTTTTAATCATATTTAAATTCGTAGAATGTTTCTTCCATGTTAGAAAATTGATGAATTATAACTGTTCTTGAGAGATAATGAAAACCCATGTAGTTTGGAGCTTAGAACTTGAAAATATTGAGGAGAATTGCATGTAGAATGATAGGTAGATAATTATTCTCATGATATCTGTGATAGGAAGGAATTAAAACGGATTTATAGTGAGTTAATTCATGATTCAAAAGTTAGGGTTCATGTTCTTGAAATAATTGGGGAAAAAGTGTAGAGATTTATATTTTGATTGATGTTAAAGAGATTTAATCCTTGAAAACATGTTAGGAGTTGACTTGAATATGTTTAGGATGAATTAGAGACCCTAAAACGTTGTTGGGATGAACTTTGGAAGAGATTAAGAGTGATAAAATGGATAAAAAACGAGATGGGGAAAATTCTGGGCCGAAACTGGTCCCTCGTTAGAAGACCTTCCCAGGTCGTTCGAACGAGCTCGTTCGAACGAGCTTCTAACGAGTTGACCAGTCGCTTCTAACGAAAAGGAATTTCGTTCGATACTTCCTTCGAACGAGATCTCGTTAGAAGGTACAGTTCGTTCGAACAAACTGGAATCTCGTTCGAACAGCCTCGTTCGAACGAGACTTCTAACGAGCTGACAGTCCAATCTCGTTCGAACAGCCTCGTTCGAACGAGACTTCTAACGAGCTGGCAGTCTGGGCCTTTTTGGACTGTTTTGATTTTTGGAGTCCCGTAAACTTGTTCGAGGATATAGATATCATTCCGTTGATGTTGTAATGATAGAATTGGGACATTTGGGTATTTATGATAAGGAAATTATATACGAGAGTTAAATTAAATGGACGGTTTGGGTTGAGACGTGAGTGTCTACTACGACGTGAGAAAATTATGGCGCGTATGATTATAAACCGGAATAGTATAAATTGTGATAATTATAGTTAGTACGAGAATGCGATATGTACTTCGATTAAACTACGGTATTACTAAGACGTGTGTTTACTTAGTATTAGTATATGAATTGTGTGTATGACATACCTACCATACTTGCTATCACGGGAGGTTTGCGTTCGCTTAGGGCCCTCTAATCCTTGTGTTGCCCGGATTTAGACTGGTTTCCTTGATGAACATAGGTCATAGAAAGACTTATTGGGATATTAATAAGTCCGCTGATCGTAGGAGCGTAGGTGTGTGCGTGACCTATGTGATGTGACTGTGTTCGCCTCCATTGTTTGTGATGTTGTTATCTGTGAACTATTCCAGAGAGATTCGGAATATGTAATCCTTATGTACGTGATGTACCGGGATGGATAGCAGAGTATGTGTGCACCACAGCTTAGTTCTCGGGGTGCTTGTATTGTATATTTATGATGTGAATAATATACGTTTAATTAATAAGATCCTTCATGTTAAGGTTGTGAATATAAGTACGGTATTGTTTCGAGAAAAATATAACGAGTTAACTGATAGAGTTATATATTGCATATTGAACATCTGAGCATACGTTAAACCCCTACTTAATTACGAGCGTTATAATGTTAAAAGAACCGAGTAATAAGGGTAGGACCTATGGCAGTCTAGCTAGATATGTTGGCACTTAGCTAGTTGTTTGTGTCGTTATAGATGGGTACTTACGTTAGGAGTGCACAGTTAGACGAGGGGTGAGAATATCATGTGAGTGCACGTCCTAACATGTACTTTGCATTTAATATTTTAAATATTTTTAAAGCACTTGCAGGTTTTTAAAATATAACTCCACATTCGGGCTCTGACCCGTTTGCTTTTCAAATCTATTTTCTTTGTAAAACCATTTTTAGGTGCCCAGCCACAAGGACACCAAGCATAGGATACTCATTCAGGAGACGAGCTGTAGCTGTTTGTGGAAGCTACAGGGATTTGCTTGTAGACGCTTCTATCTTTTGGATTCCAGAGTCGCTATCTATCAGTTGTAGGGCATGTTGCCCATTTCTATTTAGAGACATCTTTTACATTTCAGTTTTGTTTCAGACTTTGGCATGTATTATTTCAGTATTCAGTTTAGTTGTTTCAGTTGTGGGTTTGTAGTGAGGAGTTTTCCTCCAGATTTTATTTACATTATGTGATGGTTATTCGTTTTACTTTAGTATGGTGAATGGTGTTACTTATTTCTTCATTACACTTGTTGCATGTTAATCAGACTTTAATTAAAACTTGGCAACTTACTTTTTAAATACTAGGTGGTTAATAAAATTAAAATATTTTCGACAGTGATGCTATTAACTGAGCCAACTTGGCATTTTGAATTAATTTAATAAAGGAGTGGCTACCCAGTATTTAATTAGTCGGGGTGTCACAGGTGGTATCAGAGCATCAGGTTCTAGTGTCATTTAGGATCTGACGGCTTATTATGTTTCCGCTAAGTTTCTTTGATATAGAGCCCTATATTTTTGGACTGTTGTACTCTTTTTGTGTATGCTTCGTTCTTCAGCTATCTTAAGTTTATAAACAGCGAACTTATAAACTTTGTTCTTATTTCAGATGCCTCCACGATGTGCACGACGAGTTCCCAGGGATGCAACGCCCGAACCCCAGCCCGCTCCAGTTCAGGGCATGATGAACGCCGCTGAGGTTGCAGCTATAGTAGCCCAAGCGGTAAATGCCGCCATTGCCGTTGTTCAGCAGGCACCACCTCAGGCGCCGGTTGCCGTGCCAGTACAGGCTAATGCATTCCCGTCTTCTTGGGAGCGTGTACGTGACGCTTTTCAGAAAGCGCATCCGCCAGAGTTTGCAGGTAGCTCAGATGTAGTAGTCTCGAGCCAGTGGAGGAAGGATATGCAGAGGCACTTAAGGATGTATGAGTGCACGGATGTCCAGAAGCAGGTGCTAGCTACTTTCAAGCTAGTTGGATCTGCACTACAGTGGTGGGAGTCTATTACCACCATGGAGGAGAGGGATACTCTCACGATTCAGGAGTTCTGGGTGCGGTTTGACCGCAAGTACTTTCCGTCAGCTGTTCATACGGAAATGAGGAGGAGATTGATGAGTCTGAAGCAGGAGGGCAAGACTGTGGCTGAGTATGAGGCCGAGTTCACGAATCTGTTGAATATCGTTCCAGATGAGATACCAACAGAGAAGAAGAAGATTGAGAAGTTCACGGACGGGTTGACTTGGAGGATCCGTCAGCATCTCCTAGGGAACCTATCGTTGGCCACCTATTCTGATGTGGTTAACGCTGCATTGTTACACTGCCAGGACCACCGTTTTCATATGGCCGAGGGTAAGAGGTCGGGGGAGTCTAGCCATCAGGGCAGGACTGGAGGACATAGTGCCAGCGGGGCACAATCTGGTCAGGGGCAGAGACAGAATGAGTAGGGCTCCCAGCAGGGGGATAATAAGAGGTTCCGGTCAGGGAACTACAGACAGGGACAGGGAGGTTTCCGTCAGGTCCATCAGGGTCCAAACGGCCATCAGGGCCAACAGGGACAGAATGGGCAGCAGTTTCACCAGGGCCAGCAGGGCCAAGGGAGGAACGGTAACGGCCACCAGGGCCGGGGACAGCAGGGACAGAGAGGAGGGAACTTCCCAGGGAAGTGCTTTGTTTGTGGCAAGACTGGCCATAAGTGACAGGATTGTCCTGATAGGGGCAGGGCCCCACAGCAGCAGCAGCAGGGTGCTCGCCAGGAGCCACAAAGGCATATGTTTCCCGCCGCTCTTCCCGCACTGCCACAGATGGCAGCATTGCCACCCATTCCAGCAGTCCCAGTTCAGCAGGGGCAGCTACAATATGGACGTGTCTACAACGTCCACCAAGCTGCAGTTCCACAGGCACCGCCCGCGATTGAGGGTACGTTTCCTATCCATGGCACTATGGGTCGGGTGTTATTTGATACGGGTGCTACACACTGTTTTATAGCTACACATTTCGCGAAAGCTTTAGGATTGTTAGCTACGGCAGAGAGCACAGTGACGTGTGTCGACTCACCATTGGGGAGTGGGTCACTTATTTTCTTTATATGCCGGGGAGTGGGGGTAGAGATTGGTGGTTTGGTATTACCTGCAGACATGTTAGTGTTAGACATGCATGTTCACGATGTGATTATTGGGATGGATTGGCTCGTAGCTTATAGGGCCATGATTGATTGCTTCAGCGGGAGCATTATTTTTGCCATTCCGGGGCAAGAGATGTTTGTAGTGGAGATGCCTAGCCCAGAGGGAGGATCGACCGCCCATCTGTATTACATTGAGGAGGATACCTCTAAGGAGGTAGTGATTCCTTTAGATTCTATCCCAGTAGTCAGGGAGTATTCGGATGTGTTTCAGGAGATACCAGGCTTACCCCCCAGTCGAGAGATAGACTTTGTTATAGATTTGCTACCGAGTACGAGACCTATAGCACGCGTACCGTACCGTATGGCTCCAGCTGAGATGAGGGAGTTACGGGATCAGATAGAGCAGCTGTTAGGTCATGGCTTTATTCGCAGGAGTACCTCACCTTGGGGCGCTCCAGTTCTGTTTGTGAAGAAGAGGGACGGTTCACTGAGATTGTGTGTGGACTACCGAGAGTTGAATAAGGTCACGATACGGAATAAGTATCCGTTGCCTCGAATCGATGACTTATTCGACCAGTTGAGAGGAGCTTCTTTCTTCTCGAAGATTGACTTGAGATCGGGATACCATCATTTGCGTATCAGGGAGGAGGATGTCTCGAAGACTGCGTTCTTGTCGAGATATGGTTCTTACGAGTTTCGAGTTATGCCTTTCGGCTTGACCAACGCTCCAGCTGTGTTTATGGACTTGATGAATAGGTTGTTCAGGGATTTCCTAGATCAGTTTGTCATTGTCTTCATCGATGATATTCTGGTTTACTCTCAGACAGAGGCGGAGCACGCCGAGCATTTGAGGCAGGTTTTGCAGACACTTCGTCAGAATGAGTTGTATGCAAAATATGAGAAGTGCGGGTTTTAGCTGAAGGAAGTTCAGTTTTTGGGACACATTATTTCCGACCAGGGAATATCTGTTGATCCGGGGAAGGTATCAGCGGTGAGGGAGTGGGGACAGCCCACGACACCGACTGAGATTCGTAGTTTCTTGGGTCTAGCAGGATACTACAGGAGGTTTATTCGGGGTTTCTCGGAGATAGCAGGTCCTTTGACACATCTGACTCGTAAGGGTGTGCCATACATCTGGAGTGATGCCTGTCAGTTGGCATTCGATGAATTGAAGGACAAATTGACCTCAGCACCTGTGTTAGCATTACCGAGACCGAGAGTTGAGTATTTGGTTTACATCGATGCGTCTTTGCAAGGAGTGGGAGGTGTATTGCAGTAGGAGAGACATGCCATAGCTTATGCTTCCCGTAAGCTTAAGCCTCATGAGAAGAATTACCCCACGCATGATTTGGAGTTGGCAGCAGTGGTATTTGCCCTACGGATTTGGAGGCACTATCTTTTGGGGGAGAAGTTCCAACTGTTCACGGACCACAAGTCCCTACAGTACCTGTTCACGCAGAAGGAGTTGAATATGCGGCCGCGTAGGTGGCTTGAGTTTGTGAAGGACTACCAGTTCGACATCCAGTATCACCCAGGTAAGGCTAACGTGGTAGCAGACGCGTTGATCCGTAGGCCAGCAGATGAGGTGGCAGAGGTGTGGAAGGATAAGTGGAAGGAATTGGGACACCAGGATGCAGTGGCCCAATCTTTCATGTCTATGATGACCGTTACACCGCAGATTGTCACGAAGGTAGTACGGGCACAGGCTAATGACTCGTTCTGTCAGGAGCAGATAGTTCGATTACTAGCAGAGGGAGCCGAGTCCTATACCGTTAGCTCAGACTGGGGATTACGCTTCAATGGGAGATTGGTAGTTCCGGAAGGGGAGGAATTGCGACACGAGGTGATGGCAGAGTCGCACGGCTCACGGTTCGCGGTACATCCCGGAGGGGACAAAATGTACCAAGACATGAGACGCCAGTATTGGTGGAGCGGTATGAAGAAAGATATCGCTGAGTTTGTTTCGAAATGCCCCACTTGTCAGCTTGTAAAAGTGGATCATCAGAGACCGGCAGGATTGCTACAGCCATTGGAGGTCCCGGTGTGGATGTGGGAGAGCATATCCATGGACTTTATCACGGGGTTGCCTACGTCGCAGAGGGGTCACAACTCCGTTTGGGTAATTGTGGACAGGTTGTCCAAGGTCGCTCACTTTTTACCCGTAAGTACTGACTACACTACGGGACAGTATGCTCAGCTCTTCATTTCAGAGATTGTGAGACTTCACGGTGTGCCCCTAAATATCGTGTCTGACATAGACAAGATATTTGTTTCGCGGTTTTGGGAGAGTTTCCAGGAGGCTATGGGCACGGAATTGCGGTTGAGTACGGCTTATCATCCGCAGACTGATGGGCAGACCGAGCGCACAAATCAGATGTTGGAGGACATGCTATGCATGTGCATTATTGACTTCGGGGGTGGATGGGAGCAGTACCTTCCACTGGTGGAGCTGCTTACAACAACTCCTATCAGTTCACGATTGGCATGGCTCCGTTTGAGGCGTTGTACGGTAGTCCTTGTCATTCCCCAGCATGTTGGTTGGAGGTGGGGGACAACAAACTACTTGGGCCAGAAGTGATTCAGGATACTTCGGCAAGGATTGAGTTGATTCGGAGTCGCATTCGGGTAGCTCAAGACAGGCAGAAGAGTTATGCTGATGCGAAGAGATTTTTCAGGGAGTTCCAAGTAGGGGACCAGGTTTTGCTCAGGGTATCTCCTATGAAGGGGATTATGCATTTCGGGAAGAAGGGGAAGTTGGCACCAAGGTATGTGGGGGCGTTTCCTATTATTGAGCGGATCGGACCGGTTGCGTATAGACTCGGGCTACCGGAGCATTTGCATCGGATTCACGATGTATTCCATATCTCCTCGCTGAGGAAATACCTTAGAGATAATTTGGCTCATTCTCACATTGCTGTGGAGGACATCGATCTCCAGCCGGATAGCTCTCACGAGGAGGGTCCGATTGCTATTTTGGACCGAAGAGAGAGGAAACTGCGGTCAAAGATAGTTCCGTTAGTGCGTGTTCAGTGGCGACATCACAATGTCGAGGAGTCCACATGGGAGCATGAGGATGAGATGCGCGAATGTTATCCAGAGTTTTTTTTAGCAGGTACTTTCTAGTTTCGAATTTCGGGACGAAATTCAGTTATTAGGGGGGGAGTATGTAATACCCCGTACTTTTGGCTATATTTATTTTTGGGATTAATTAATTAAATGCGTATTAATTGGAAATTAATCCGGGTTATAAATACTAACGAGATGCGAGTTGGTATTTGATTATGTGCATACATGTTTTGATATATGTATTTGGTATTATAAAATTTGTCGTGAGATTGATATACGGCATTTTAGAAATTTTGTTGAGACGCGTGTGACCGCCGCGTTATGGTATATTATTTTAATTATAAAAGTGATTTTTATTTCTATTATCCGTATGGTCGTTTTGAGTGCTCCAACGCGTCCGGAAGGGTCGAGATAGTCAGAAAACACTAGCCGGGGTGTAGTTTGGGTCTCGGGGTATTTTTAGGCCATACCGGCAACTTAAAGGGTATTTTGGTAATTTTACATTTTGAGGAATTAAAAGTGACGAAAATTGGGAGTTTTAATCTGACATGGATTTAACCCACTAAATCCACTAACCAACCCATATTAACACATTAAGCTACGGAGGCTATCATTAGGTTTACAAATTTTCCCAAAGAAAACCCTAGCCACCTTAAGCCACCATTGGAGGAGAAGCTTGGAGAGAGGAAATTCTGCAGAAATCTTCACCAAACCAACACCAAAATCAGAAATCCAATCAAGGCAAGTGTTTTAATCATATTTAAATTCGTAGAATGTTTCTTCCATGTTAGAAAATTGATGAATTATAACTGTTCTTGAGAGATAATGAAAACCCATGTAGTTTGGAGCTTAGAACTTGAAAATATTGAGGAGAATTGCATGTAGAATGATAGGTAGATAATTATTCTCATGATATCTGTGATAGGAAGGAATTAAAACGGATTTATAGTGAGTTAATTCATGATTCAAAAGTTAGGGTTCATGTTCTTGAAATAATTGGGGAAAAAGTGTAGAGATTTATATTTTGATTGATGTTAAAGAGATTTAATCCTTGAAAACATGTTAGGAGTTGACTTGAATATGTTTAGGATGAATTAGAGACCCTAAAACGTTGTTGGGATGAACTTTGGAAGAGATTAGGAGTGATAAAATGGATAAAAAACGAGATGGTGAAAATTCTGGGCCGAAACTGGTCCCTCGTTAGAAGACCTTCCCAGGTCGTTCGAACGAGCTCGTTCGAACGAGCTTCTAACGAGTTGACCAGTCGCTTCTAATGAAAAGGAATTTCGTTCGATACTTCGTTCGAATGAGATCTCGTTAGAAGGTACAGTTCGTTCGAACGAACTGGAATCTCGTTCGAACAGTCTCGTTCGAACGAGACTTCTAACGAGCTGACAGTCCAATCTCGTTCGAACAGCCTCGTTCGAACGAGACTTCTAACGAGCTGGCAGTCTGGGCCTTTTTGGACTGTTTTGATTTTTGGAGTCCCGTAAACTTGTTCGAGGATATAGATATCATTCCGTTGATGTTGTAATGATAGAATTGGGACATTTGGGTATTTATGATAAGGAAATTATATACGAGAGTTAAATTAAATGGACGGTTTGGGTTGAGACGTGAGTGTCTACTACGACGTGAGAAAATTATGGCGCGTATGATTATAAACCGGAATAGTATAAATTGTGATAATTATAGTTAGTACGAGAATGCAATATGTACTACGATTAAACTACGGTATTACTAAGACGTGTGTTTACTTAGTATTGGTATATGAATTGTGTGTATGACATACCTACCATACTTGCTATCACGGAAGGTTTGCGTTCGCTTAGGGCCCTCTAATCCTTGTGTTGCCTGGATTTAGACTGGTTACCTTGATAAACATATGTCATAGAAAGACTTATTGGGATATTAATAAGTCCGATGATCGTAGGAGCGTAGGTGTGTGCGTGACCTATGTGATGTGACTGTGTTCGCCTCCATTGTTTGTGATGTTGTTATCTGTGAACTATTCCAGAGAGATTCAGAATATGTAATCCTTATGTACGTGATGTACCGGGATGGATAACAGAGTATGTGTGCACCACAACTTAGTTCTCGGGGTGCTTGTATTGTATATTTATGATGTGAATAATATACGTTTAATTAATAAGAACCTTCATGTTAATGTTGTGAATATAAGTACGGTATTGTTTCGAGAAAAATATAACGAGTTAACTGATAGAGTTATATATTGCATATTGAACATCTGAGCTTACGTTAAACCCCTACTTAATTACGAGCGTTATAATGTTAAAAGAACCGAGTAATAAGGGTAGGACCTATGGCAGTCTAGCTAGATATGTTGGCACTTAGCTAGTTGTTTGTGTCGTTATAGATGGGTACTTACGTTAGGAGTGCACAGTTAGACGAGAGGTGAGAATATCATGTAAGTGCACGTCCTAACATGTACTTTGCATTTAATGTTTTAAATGTTTTTAAAGCACTTGCAGGTTTTTAAAATATAACTCCACATTCGGGCTCTGACCCGTTTGCTTTTCAAATCTATTTTCTTTGTAAAACCATTTTTAGGTGCCCAGACACAAGGACACCAAGCATAGGATACTCATTCAGGAGACGAGCTGTAACTGTTTGTGGAAGCTACAGGGATTTGCTTGTAGACGCTTCTATCTTTTGGATTCCAGAGTCGCTATCTATCAGTTGTAGGGCATGTTGCCCATTTCTACTTAGAGACATCTTTTACATTTCAGTTTTGTTTCAGACTTTGGCACGTATTATTTCAGTATTCAGTTTAGTTGTTTCAGTTGTGGGTTTGTAGTGAGGAGTTTTCCTCCAGATTTTATTTACATTATGTGATGGTTATTCGTTTTACTTCAGTATGGTGAATGGTGTTACTTATTTCTTCATTACACTTGTTGCATGTTAATCAGACTTTAATTAAAACTTGGCAACTTACTTTTTAAATACTAGGTGGTTAATAAAATTAAAATGTTTTCGACAGTGATGCTATTAACTGAGCCAACTTGGCATTTTGAATTAATTTAATAAAGGAGTGGCTACCCGGTATTTAATTAGTCGGGGTGTCACAAAAATCTCCCAAGAATTATATGTCCTAAGTTTAAAAAAATTTAAGATGACAAAAGTATTTTATAGGTTTTCAAAATTTACTTCTTCTTTTTTTATATTGGTCAACCTAAGACAAGGTCGATCAAGTGCAAATATGAGAAAGGAAGAACAATGATGGACTATGATTCTTTCCTTATAAATGTTCTAGGTTCTTAAAAATCAAGAACACAAAAATTATAGACTTCTTTTGAAAATATATTAAACCTTATGAAAGAGAATTGCCAATTGGGATATAAAACCACGAAAACCCATGCTTCCATTTGTCTTGGCAAGGAAGCAATGAGTATTCTAAAACATCCCAATAGTAAAAGGTGTTTTTGTAAAAAGGTCTTTTATTTTTTAGAAAACAAATTCTACTGATAGACTTTGTTGACCATTCGCTACAACAAATAAAGGTTTTCACTGACACGATATCTCAGTGAAGCTAGGTCGCGAGATTCACTAGGGATTTTCTATGAGACAAAAAATACAAGGTCGTGACCTACGAGATATTTCACTGGAGATATGTTCTACTTTGTCATATCGAGATATCAAGGAAGGAAGTCGGAGATACCTCCAGGGATTTTGCCAAAGGATCACAGACAACTCATAGATAGTGAAGCTAAACCTTTCCAATAACGAATGTTTGGGAAATCACCTAAATGCCTTTTAAACATATATTTTTCATAGACAAAAATACAATGACATTTGGAGACAACAAAAGGACAAAAATAAGCTACAAAGTTTTGAAAAAATATTTCAGCGTTTTATTTTTCATAACCATGAAAGCTAAGTACATTAGGCCATATTTACCTTCATCCTAAGTGATCAATGTAGTAATAAAATGAAAGAAGTCGGCTTTAAGATCTTCATCGTTGATGAAGATTTTCGAAGCCCTCTTGGACAAAATTTGTCTTAGAACCTAGAATAATACTATAGATCTAAGCGAGGACATAACGACTATACTATACGCTTACATTTTATAACCTTTTCCTCACTAATGTTGATTTTTTTACTACAAACTTAGCTTTATATTGTGTTATTACCATTAGTGTCGTGTTTGGTCCTAATAAACCACTTATACCCAACTATCGTATATCTATTAGACAATTCAACGAGCTCCTAAACGAAGTTGTAGACCATTGGTTTAATTTCTTCTTATGAATTGTGAAAACAAAATCCCATCATTACTTATTCCTGCATAAAATTCTTGTTCATGTAAATACACCACATAATAATTCAGGATAGTAAACTCCTTTTAAGGTCTTCTTAATACTATTTCTTGTGATTTTTTTTATATTTGTCTCATGGTGACAATATCATATCTAGTGGTTGATTATTTATTTGCCTTTTGTTATTAAACAATCCAACAACTAAAATAACAATTATTAAAAGAAGTTATGTGTAAAGGAACTAGTACATTCCCTTCCCTTATAACCACAATTTGTGGGTTGCTACTCCCACTACTTTCACCATTCATAAGGAATTTGACATCATTGATTTTCCTTAATGCAATAAGTACGTGTGAGTAACTATTATATGATCTATGTAGGTACATCCTAAAATTATATATCGTAAACACCATAAGAGGCTAACTCGACTATCAAGATTTATGATTTATAAGAGACATTTTCAAAATAATTGTGTCCACTAAAATCATCGAAGGGAGTCTAGATTCAATTTTGGTACATGATTAAGAGTTTTATCGAAAAGGCTACGATTATGATGCAAGATCAAAAGAGTCTTTAAAATAAAATATGTTAAAACCTTCTTTTATTAAAAATATCAAAAGGAATACCATAACCAATGAAAGGGTGTTCTTATATATAATGAAAGATTACTTTGTAACTTAAACGAAAATTCCTCATGATCAAGTCTAGAAAAAAATCATTATTTTTATAAGGCATTGAGGGCTTATGAATAAACAAAATGGTGACTTGATTCCCCAAAAACATACTAAAAAGAATGTTATTGAATTTTTTATTTGTCTTGTAAGTAATTCTTGAATATAATTAAAAAAAATTCACATCACCCTAAGTTTAATCTAAAACATATAAGTGTTGAATTCTTAAAAATTCCTTTCGAATCGTCCATTAGATTTCATACGATCTACCTTGACGTCTTCACACATGTTAAATAATGAACATATTTGTATACAAAGGATATCTCTGATTCACATTTAGTCTCTAAGATTATTAATCGGTGTTTAAAGCAATCATATACGTCAACATAATATTTAATTCGTTTAATCTATTTCTAAATTTATACGGAATGTCCCACACAACTTTCATAATTAATAGTGGATTAATCATATTCAGTAAAATGAAACATAAATTATCCACTTTATTCTAAGAAGTTAGCCCCGAGATAATTAAAAAAAAATGAAACAAGTAATTTTAGAGAAACCAAATAAGATATGATAAAGGATGAAATAATTAGATAAATAGCTTATAACATTATTGCTTTGACTTAACAACACATACATAAATAACTTCATGATAGACAGAGTGCATAACCGTGATTTTTCTCCCGCTGTAACCATAAAATATCCATTATATGATGCTTGTAGATTACTTTATTAGGTAAAATATTATTTAGTTTGATGTACACTATATTTGTAGACAACTTATTTTCACTTACTTTGATAATAAACGTGACTCTTGATGTTCATTCAATCATTCAAAATTAGTTTTTTATAAGGAATAATCTGTCTTTATATATTTAATATTATAAGCATTATGAGTTATCACAACCATTTATATCTCTACATTTAGTATTAACAACCTTTCTAGTTGGATAACCGTGGTGACTAACAAACCTTTCATAATTTGAATATTGCCTTAAGTAAAAACTTCCATACATAAGTAATATAATTTTTATTTATAGTCATTAAATATTCAATTATTACTAAATAATTTTTTTTCATTTTGATGTTTTCATACAATTGTAATAATTAAAGAAAGTATGACATCTGCTTTGATGACCTATATTTTCCATCCTAAAATATATGTCACTCCCTAAAGTTTGTTCAACCATTATCATTGGACCTGTAGGTTACCGAATAACAATGATTGAATAAACAATTATATATATTCCATAATATAAAATAACACCCAATATCATAAATGAATCTATAGACAATAAAAACAGACATGATATGAATTCATGTCTAATATTTAAGAATGAAGAACTTTAATCAAACCTCACATTATAAATTATTAGAGATAGACATACATGTATGCAAAAATACCCATAATATATAAGTAGTTTACATTATCACCTACTGTTGAATTTGACATCCATGAAATATTCTAATAAGTCGTAATGTGAAAATCAAACAGACGAGGGACTTGCATAACATATTATGTCAATAATAATAAATAAGTAAGACATAAATCACTTATTACTTTACATCATGATGTATAATGTCAAAACTTATGTATGATGAAAAAATAACACAGAAAAGGGTCCAAAATCCATCAAGGTAAAATTGACACATAAAATAATTATATGAAAGAGAACATTAAATTGGTGATGTTTGAAGGATACTTAATTTTGTGGCAAGATGATTAATTTCAGAAATCATGGCATCTGCGTTTGATGTCTTATAATTTATTAATAAAAAAATGTTATTCATTAATATTCATTTCATCACAATTACCATGCTTGTGGCATATGCGTTTGGTGCCCAACAATATTTATTATAATTAAGTGGATGCAAATAATACGCCAACAATTAAACATTCATTTACACGAGTCTAACGTTTACAATTTTAGATTGTAGATTGTGTTTGAAATCTAATCTAACCTAAATATGAATACTAAAGTTAAAATTGATTCATCCACCTAATATCCACATATATGAATTATAGCATGCATTTGTCTTTAAACCCAACTTAAAGATGAGTATTACTTTAAAAACGTAATCATAAATCTAATACCCAAAAATATGAATTATATCTTGGGTTTGCCATCTAATTCAACCTAAACTCGACTATTAGTGATAAAACTCAATCATACATCTAATATCCACGCATATGAATTATAGATTGCGTTTGACATCTAATTCAACTTAGACATGAATAAGAGTAATAAAGTTGAATAATTTATCCAATATGTGGACATATGAATTATAGTTTGAGTTTGACAACTTAACCAACCTAAACATGAATATTAAAATTAACATGAACATACAAAATAACCCCCATGGTGAAAAGATACATGATATTGGGGAAAATCATATATTTTCCCAAAGAAGAGAAAACTGAGTTAGCACCACAAGGTTCTAGATGATCACTCCAGGATCTCATAACAGTTGGCGGGATTTAAAAATAAATTTTACGAAATGAGATCTTAATGTTAATATTATTATAAAAAATGACAAAAATACAATTGTAAGGGCCTAAACGATGCCAAATCTTTGAAATAAGGCGTTACCCATTCTATACAATTAGTTTTGTTTTTTTTTAGGTTTCTAAGCGACTATGTGAGTTTTGTCAAATTTTGAGAAAATTGATATTTTTAATCCAAACAGTGCGTATTGGTGACAGGATAAAGATCTTGATGAAAACATTGCAAAAATTTTAGGACATTCAAAATCGTTTTACATAGAGTTAATGATATAATTAAATCGTCACAAAAAGTCTCATCCATACATATGCAATTTTATACAGATTTCATTATAGGCAAGTATTAATAAAGAAAAATCATGAGATATTAAATCTTAGCTCTAATACAACATGTAAAACCATTCTTAAGAACCACTTAATCTCAATAAAGAATTCATTAATTTGATTAAACGTTAGCATGTAATTATTTTTAATAAAATAATTTTTAATCTTCATGTTCTCACAAAGAAATTCCTAAATTAATGGAACAATAGGACTTACCTTGATCCAATGTCATGATCTAATTGGATATTGAAATCCTTTTTGAACCATCTTAATAATTGCTCCAGCATAATCTTCATCACTTTAATAAAAAATAATAATAGTTTTGGATTTTTGAATTTCTACCTCTTGCTCTATAACTTAAGTGTGTTGCTTTCGGTGTAGATTATAACCTACCATATATAAAGAGAGAATGAACATAATAATCTAGTCACATTTTAATTCTACCATCCATATCATTAGAACTTGATTAAGAAACTAACCCATCATTATTATCCTTAATATTTAGATGACTTATTCAAGGGAATCCTTATCAAATCCAAATTCTTGTGTGGATCACATTAAGTAGGAAACTACTATTAAATTATATAATTAATTTTGAATTTAACTTAATTTTAAAATTAATTTGCTTAATATATAAATCCTACACCGAGTTCATATATAAAGTTATCCAGATTTTACCAAAACTTGAGTAGGAACTATGACCTTGGTTTCAAAGTAGTTCTGAAAACAAGGAATATAAAGCAATATAATTCAAATTTATATGGAGGGATATGTTTGTACAATTTACTTAAATTTATGGTGTTTTTATACAAACTCATATTATCAATCTATATCCCCCCACTGTTTTAAAACCCACACAAATAGATTTAAACTCATTTACCACACCCAAGTGAGGGGTTTATTAAAAAAAAAAAAAAAAAAAAGAAACATGGACATCTGAAAAACACCTTCTTCAAAGAACAGTTAATCTATTTCCCCTTCTTACCAAAATCGTTAAAACATGTGTTTCTATTTTCTAACAACAACCAGAAAATAAAGAGAACATACATCGGTGGATCTCACCGCCCATGAGTTGCTATGCTAATCAATTCCTCTTTTTTCATCCTAAACCAAATCAACTAGTCAAAATCTCTCTTTCTCTCAGAGAAGCCCCCTCCTATAAGGATTTCTTATGGTGCATATTTCGATACAAACTCTTTTCTTAAAATAGTAAAAAAATGAATTTTTTTGATGAAACATTATGGATATGATCTCAACGGTAAGAAGATCATCTCCAAATATTTTTATCAAAAAATTCAATAAAAAACCATTGAGATGAGTGGATATGTAAAAAAACGATATAAATATGCATATTCGACTGTTGAAATGTTGGTGACTATCTCACCCACTTTTTAATTTTGATGAAACTTCATGGATATGATCTCGACAGTGACAAGATCATATACATGAAGTTTCATAAAAAAATTCACTCAATAAAGTGGCTGGCGCTGATCCAACATTTCAACGGTTGAAAATGAATATTTATACCATTTTTATACATATCACCTCATCTCAACGGTTTTTTATTGATTTTTTTGATTAAAAAAATTGGAGATGATCTTCTAACCATGGATATCATATCCATGAAGTTTCATCAAAAAATCATTTTTTTACTATTTTAAAAAAGTGGTATGTATCGGTGCTGCATCATAAGGAGTCCTTACATGAGACTTTATGTGTATATATAATGCTCTTGTGCGGAATAGTCCGCATTTTAAGAATGCGAACCGGATACGTGTCACCTAACGGTGCCCCTAGAAATTATAGCCTAAATTATAGGCACTCTCTCTTATATGGACTCACCGCCAAATGACACATGTCCGATCCACCGTCTTAAAATGTGAACTGATCCGTACAAGAGCAGGAATATATATATATATATATATATATATATATATATATATATATATATATATATATATATATATATATATAAGTGCATTTTATATGTGGGTGTAGTTATGAATGCGAGATTTACTCAATAAATTATTTTTCAATCGAATGGGGCGAGATAAAAGTCTATAAAAAATGATTTAGATGATAATAAATCTTAATCGAGCGTTGCGTTTTTTTTTTTTTAAACTGGATCGTGACCTTGATCCAGATTAATTGATTACGTCCTAGTCGAATTCAACATTTTACATGTTGAAGGTATGTATGATTCTCGGTCTTGAGGCTATTGGATAATACATGGGCTCTTGCCCGGGGCTTTTAAAGGGGCTATTTATGTCTTTTAGTAATTTCTTATCATAACAAATGGAAATTTGATCACCGACGGTTGTAGATTGAAAATGCGTGTTCCTATAAAAACACCCTAACGTTACTTGAGGGGTCATTTAGAAGGGAGGCTATAGTTTAGGGACTATATAGATGATTTACTCCCAAGTTTATGTAAGTGAGTCTCACTTTATTTTGGTATAAAGCTACACTAAACTTACTTCCGGATGTTAGGGTGTGGCTCTCAAAGTACATATAAATAATCGGAAGATAATTTTAGAAAAGAAGTTCATCTCAAATATTTATCTTGGTAAAATGGATTTGATTATAATGTTCTTTCTAGTTAGTTATACATAGAAATATGAGATTTGTAAGCATGTTAAAATACAACATAATTTATGACGAAATAAATTACGTCACTAAATGTGTTTGCGATGAGAAATGAATAAAATAAAACGTTTGTTAAGTATTCATAAACATTGCAAAAGATTTTCTTTTAATGATTTTTTGCCTCAATCAACGATCGATACAAATGACTTTTTATGACAGAAAAAATAACTATGTTCGACACAAATACTTTGTATCGAATATTTTATATATGGGATTATTTTTATTTGTCTTGCAGTCGAAATCAACACAAAATTCATTACGAAAATTATTTTTGTGACTATTTTTATTTCTACACGTAGCTTTTGTCACGCCCAATCTAATATCGAGTACAAAACTGCAACAAAAAAAAAAGTTCGTCATAAATATTGATTTGTGACTTTTTATACCTTTGTGCCAAATTTTTTCTGTTGGAAATTAATGTCAAGTAATTAAATTAATTATTTAATTTCAATTTTATTAAATTCCGAATTTTCCATAATTGTGGTCTTGATAAATATCAGATAATTAATTAGGAATGTGATAAATAAAGATATTAAAAGATTTGGGTAAACCTTATCCGTTAGTCACATGATGGTTAGTGGCATTAGTGGGAGACTTGAAAGAGTCCCACCTTGACTAGGATTTCGGACCTCTTCCCCTTATAAATAGAGGAGCCCTACACCATCTGGAGTTATCTCATAACGTACTATTTCTGAGGTGGGAGAGAAATTCCAAGATTCTATTTTCAGTGTAATTTTTTTTTCAAGAAGGGAGATTGATGGAGCAATTAATCAAGATTGATCAATGCATTGGATCAAGGTAAGTCTTATTTTATATCGTTTAGACGTATTTTGTGAAAACATGAAGATCTAAGATCTTTTTATTAAGAACAATTGTATGTTAAACTTTAATCATATTAATGTGTTCATGATTAATATTAGGGTGTTCTTAAGAATGATTTTATATGTGGTATCAGAGCTAAAGTTTAAGATCTCATGATTTTCCTTATTGATGTTCGTCTATAATGAAATATGTGCCTGAGACCTTCTGCGACGTCTTATTTCTATTATTAAATATGCTCTTAAAGTGTGTGTGAGATTTTCTGTGACGTTTTTCTTTTGTCGCCAATACTCACTAGTGAGAATGAAAGGTCAAAACTTGCTCGGAATTTTACGAAACTGAAATGGTCGACTGGAAACGTCGAAATAAACAAAACCCATTGTAAACAATGGGCACCACCTTACTTTTGCGTTTTGACTTCGTTAAGACCCTTAAAATTGCGTTTTTGCCGTTTTTGGTAATAATGTTGACGTCAATAACTCACTCCAGAAAATTGATTTTTGAATTCCGCAAATTGTTTTGAGATCCTGGAGTAATTATCTACATCTCTGTGGTGCTAACTAAAATTTTCTATTTTTGGCAAAAATTATGATTTTCCCAAATATTATGTATTTTTCCACCACAGGGGTTATTTTTAATGTTCATGGTTGTTCTAATATTCATCTTATGTATTATTTGGTATTGATGAAAGGGTTCAATATAAAATTTTGAATATTAGATGTATGATTATGTGTTTGACAATAACATTTCGATATATTAGGTTATTGTGCATAATCTATAATTGCTAGCCCAAAGGTCCTAATGTAATTATGAATTGATGTTTCGACAATAATATTTATATGATGTTGAATGGGGAAGACATAAAAGTGTCTTAATCTATAATTGTAAATATTATATTATTGTGTATGCATTTATATTTGGACCATTAATTATACATTAAGTTTTGAGTATAATATTTTTGAGGCATTGATTTTACATAAATAATGTTTATGACTTCCAGAAAAATTATTTTTGAATTCCGTCGAATATTTGAGTTTCTGGAGTAATTTTCTACAGTTCCATAATGCTAACTCATTTTTTGAGGGAAAAATTTATGTTTTCCCATATTTTATCTAGAACTCTGATAAAACATTGCGCTAATGATCCTTTTTTAGTTGAATATTCGTGCCAAACACAGGCCAACATATCTCATATGGTAGGATATTAGACTCGCGGTACTGTTAATATTCATATTTTGATGAGTCTCGTGCCAAACACAGGCTAATGATTCATATTGTTGAATATTATGATTTTTGTGTTTTAATGAGTCTCGTGTCAAACACAGGCCAACGATTCATGTGGTTGAAAATCAGAATTATTGTTTATTCTAATGCTAGTACTCCCATTAAGTTAAATTAAATGCCAAACACAGGCTACAATTCATATGTGCGGATACTAGATTTATGATTTCGTTGCATGTATGCATATTTGAATGTATGACTTGCAAATTTTGAGACTCATAAGTAGGTATTCATTCAGTGTAATCAAATGTCAAATACAGGCTAAGATTACATGTGAAGATACTATACTTGTAGTCATTTCAGATTATCCTAATATTTGTTATAAGGTTAAATTGAAGCGCAACACATGCTAAAATTTGAATCAAATAAACATTAGAATTTTTGCAAATGTTAAATAATTGACATCAATGTTAAAAAGTCATATTTACATATGCCACTAGTATGATAATTGTGATTATAACTGTATTGTGCATTAGTATGACCATGAATGATTTGGGTCAATATTTCTGATTTGTTACTCATACATAAGTGATGAAGCGAAAGTAAATGATTTATGTCTTCCATTTACTATTATTGTGTAATATCTCATGTAAACTCTTTGTCTATTTGATTTTCACATTATGTCTAATTTTTCGTGAATTTCAAGTTAGGGAATAGACAATAATATAATTATTCATGTATTACGGGGATTTTGAACATGTATGCGTATCTCTAATATTTATATAATATAAGGTTTGGTGTTCATCAAAGTGCTCCATACCAGAAGATATAAATATTGTACTAATGCATTAATATCATGAATATTTTGGTTGCCTACGGGCACATGTATGATATTGAATGCTAGGATGATGATGCTTTATGATGTTGCATACATATTATTGTTTATTCATTTATTGTGATTACAATAATTGAACAAAATGTTAGTGGTGATATATATTTTGGGAAGGTAATAATGGTCGTCAAACACAGATGCCATAGTTTCTTTCACTATCATATCACCAATTAAGTTTATAAAAACCATAAACATGAATAATTTAGCTTATTGATCATGCGATATTTAATGAAAATAAGTGAAAAATTTATTGACTTGTGTATGTAAGTCTTTACGTAATGTAATATTCATATTATGAAATGTTTGGTAGTCACTACAGTGACCCAACTAGAATGGCAATGAATATTAAATGTAAAGATGATGGTAGTAGTAACTCATGATGCTTATAATTGTAAAGATATTAATGGGGTATATTGAGTTTATTTCTTCAAGCAAGGTTATTCCTTATCGGGAATCGATTTTGAGTGATTGAATGAACATCATATATCACATACATTATTATAGTATGTGAAAATAAGTTGTGCACAAATGTCTTGTACAATATAATGAAATAACATTATACCCAATAAAGTAATCTACAAGCATCATATAATAGATATTTCATGGTTACTACTGACAAAAACTCACGGTTATGCACTCAATTTATCATGTAATCGATGTGTGTGTTGTTAAATCAAAGCATTAATGAAGTGAGCAAATTATCTCATTATCTTATCACATATTATTGTATCCCATTTTATTTCTCTAAAAATTTCATATTTAATTTGGTTAAACAAATTAAGTTTGTTTACATGTTGCACACTCGGACTAATAATGATAAAGATAATATGTATCTTTTATGATTTGAAATGAGTTTTTCATCTCAGTAGAGTTTTCAAGTTATACTTACTGTGTTATAGAAAGTATTTATTTTTGATGCAAGGATTTCTTACAAAACAAACTAGAAATACTAATAAGATTCTTTTTATTTTGTTCTTAGGGAATCAAATCGCCATTTGTTTTTCATAAACCCTCAATTTTTTTGGAAACTGTTTGTCTAGACTTGATCGTGAGCGATATGTTCTAAAGAATCTTTTGATGTATATTTTTTCAAGGGTTATGATTTTAGTTTTGATGTTTTGTACAAAATAAAGTTTGGACATAGTTCTTTAAAGATTTGTTTGATCCTGCATCATAATCGTAGCGCTTTTTTATGAAACTCTTTAAATCTTGTACCAAATTAAATCTAGACTCTTTTTCATAATTTTCGTGGACAAGATTTTAGTAATGTCTCTTACAAATTTTGATAGTCGAGTTGTGCTCTTAAGGTATTACGATGTCTAATATAAGGATGACCTATGTGGCCCAAGTGGGAGATTATGAGAAACTTCCCTTAAAGTGGACCTACATAGATCATATAATTGTCATTGACACGTATTTATTACATTAAAGTCAAATTCATTATGAAAGGTGAAATTAGTGGTAGTAGAATATCATGAAATATGGTTATAAGAAAGGTAGGGTACTTATCCCATTATCGATAACCTTCTTGAATCCTTGTTCTTTTAGTTGTTAGATTGTCTAAACAACAAAGAACAAATAAATGATCAACCACTAAATGATAGTATTGTCACAGTGAGATAAATGGAGATAAAATCATAAGGAATAGTATTAAGAAGATCCTTAAAGGTCTACTATCCTCGATGATTATGTGGTGTATCTGCATGAACATGAATTTGGCGTATGGATAAATAATGACATTGTTTTATTTCCAAAAGCCATAAGAAGTGAAACTAATTGACTACAACTAAGTTTAAAATCTCGTTCAATTACATAATTGATGCACTAAAGTCGGGTATGAAGGGGTCATCAAAACCAAACGCGACACTAACGGTAGTTAAACGAGATAAAGCTAAATTGTAGTAAAATATTTCACCATTAATGAAGAAAAGGTTATAAATGAACCTTCTCAATTATATGTAAGGACGTAGAATTCTTATGACATTAGTATCTCATTATGATTGAGAGTTACATAATGTGGATGTGAAAATTACTTTTTGTAGTCTTATGAACCATTTGTATATGTTTAGGAGATCATTTTATAAACATAAGTTTCCCACATGACGTATTTAAAAAAATAATATCATTATTTTTTTATCAATCGTTGTATATTTGTATACACCTTAAGATCAGTGGGAGTAAGTTTATATATTTTCTCTATATACAAGCACGGATTTAGAAAGTAGAGAATCAAAATAATTTTATGGGTTTAAAAGTTGTGTATGAAGTAATGAGATACTTAAAGGACTATTTGCTCACACTTATGATGTATGTGTTCATTTAAATATGAACAATTATTGCGACTCAAATTTACTAGTTGTGCGGATGGTACGAAGTTCACTCTTGCTTAAGTATGTTTGTTTTGGTTTATCAACCAATATAATGAAGGAGTGCAACACAAACCATCCATTAACTATTGTGAAAGTTGAGTTTGTAGCATGCTTGATGCTACAACTTATGTATTTTGGCAGCATGACTTCATTTCGGGACTTGGAGTTGTCGACACTATTATCAAGTCGCTGAAATATTATGATAATGTCGCTGCAATCTTCTTTATGAAGAAATGTTAGGTATTCCTAAAGTAACTAAGCACGTTGAATGAAATACCTATCAGTTAAAGAAGAAATTCAGAAACAAAAAGTGTCAATTGATCACATTAGTACGAGTGATAACATAGCAGATCCTATTACGAAAGGACTATCTCTAAAAGACCTTATGGAACATGTTAAAGAGATGGATCTCGATTAGCAAAATTGTGATTGCTATTTGGCTTAGTTGTTTGACACTATTACTTGAATTCAATAAAAGTGTTTCTGATTTTAATTATTTGTCCTTTGTGAATGCATGCATATAATTATGAATTGTTGTTGACAGAAATAGTCCTTATTGAAAAGAACATTATGAGGTCATTATGATACCCAATATTAAACGCTCAGTTGAATGAAACATTGGTGTTGTGGTACATGGAAGGAACCATGCTCTTGAATAGCATGGAACCGCCATGACTCGCATCCGCGAATCATTTGATTTAGCAAACTGAATTTATCAATAATTGTGCACCTTATGATACCTAATTTAATTATTCGAATTATTAAGACCAAGTGGGAGACTGTTGAAAATTAATGTCAAGTAATGAAATTAATTATTTAATTTCAATTTTATTAAATTCCGAATTTCTCATAATTGTGGTCTTGATAAATATCAGATAATTAATTAGGAATGTGATAAATAAAGATATTAAAAGATTTGGGTAAACCTTATCCGTTAGTCACATGATGGTTAGTGGCATTAGTGGGAGACTTGAAAGAGTCCCACCTTGACTAGGATTCCGGCGCTCTTCCCCTTATAAATAGAGGAGCCCTACACCATATGGGGTTATCTCATAACACACTATTTCTGAGGTGGGAGAGATTTTCCGAGATTCTATTTTGAGTGTAAATTTTTTTTCAAGAAGGGAGATTGATGGAGCAATTAATCAAGATTGATCAATACATTGGATCAATGTAAGTCTTATTTTATATCGTTTAGACGTATTTTGTGAAAACATGAAGCGCTAAGATCCTTTTATTAAGAACAATTGTATGTTAAACTTTAATCATATTAATGTGTTCATGATTAATATTAGAGTGTTCTTAAGAATGATTTTATATTTTCGTCAGAAAATAACTTTATTTCAATGTAATGTGGGCCCGTACTTATATTCGCAACAAAACTTTGTAAAACACCTATAGAAGCTGCTTAAATCTTCATGATATATATACCTGATAAATCTAACATGGTTTAAAGTGAGCCTATTAATATTCTCTTGAGTGAACATGGTTTAAAGTAGACCTATGAATCTACTACCCTTTCAGTGGGTAGCATAATGAGACGACTTCATGTGATCGCAATGACCTACACTTCACGTTTTGACCACATGGGGGGTTATAAATAATAAATACATGTATTTTTAGGTGTACTTAACACCAATACCCAAAATATATCAAATGTGCCGGAATATTCAACAACTTCCACCGAAAAATACAAATCACTGAAGGCCGTTTTTTGTAAACTCTAAATTCGGTAATCTATAAATTGGTTGATTTAAATATTTTCTTATTATTTATAGTTGGCTGTAAAACTTAACTGACTCATATTCTCTTGGATCTCGTATTCTTTGTTAAGTGAAGTCATAGCAAAAAGATTATCGAAAATGATCCATAATTAAATAAAAGTTCTAAAACGATCTACAAATAATGATCGGTGCAAAAAAATGTTTTTCTAACAAATCCTCGTTAAATGTTTAAGATTTTTTAAATCAATTGTAAATTGTTAATTGGTTAAAAAAATCTTTTAGGAATGATTTTTTTCACGTAACAACATGCTATAGGAGGGTCAATTTTAGATTAGCCTTACAAATTTAGTATATTCAAGATTTAACAAATTTAAGTTCCACAAGAAAGTCAATTTGGTCATTTTTCCATAAGTTATAAATTATCTATTATGAAATTTAGTCAATTAAAAAATTCACATATCTTTATGTGTCTAGACCAAATTCTTTTAGTTTTTTTATTTACTTTAATATATTGCTAATTATCGATTTTAGACTTTAATACTAGTTAATCAATTTATTAGACTTTATTACATTTTTCATCACTAAATGTAAAAAAATTCCCACTAAAAGTAATTTTCAATGACATTTAAGGGGAAAAAAAGTCATTTAGCGATAAAAAAATGTACTAAAATCTAATAAATTAATTAATTTGTATTAAAATTTAAAATAAAAAATAGTAATACATTAAAATAAAATAAAAAACATTGTTTTAACTTTACATCACAGAGCTAACAAATTTGAAGATAGCATCACAAAGTTACCATGTATATAAAAGTTTTCAAATATGTTTACATTAGTAAATTCATACAATTCCAATTATAATGACCGAACAATTTTAAATTATTAATTAACTAGTTTTTCCAAACACTGTACACATTGAAATTAAATCAGTTTCAAAGGAACAAATTTATGAATCTTCAATTTGGAACGAACCCGTGTATAAATTGAACAATTTAGCCAACCAGATGCCCCCCTAGATAGTCAATTCTATTTAAGTGATAATCAATTCAGAAAATTCAATTCTAATGCACGCACAAACGTGGTCTTTGACCTTAATACAGAGGTTTTGGGCCGGTCAACGAACACAATTTGTACTACAAACCAGAAACAACGGTGAGAGAAGCTGTTTGGTCAAGTCATGAAATGTTGGAAGATCAATCAAACCAACCGTAATGCCGCATAAACTAATAATAATAATATTATTATTCTTAAACAACGGTGAATATTTTGTTAATGAAAGAAAAGATCACTCCCTTAAAAAAAAAAATTGTTATTTTTATTTAAAAATACGTTATTCATACAAATATGTAAAAAAATAATAAAATTCAAGGAAAAACTGGACAGCACAAAAAAAACAATCACTGTATAATCAATAATGTTAATATGGTCACCAACCGAGTGAAATCTGTGGAATCAAATAGTGGTAGTTATGTGGTTCAAAAACCCCACCTTATGTCCTCCAATTTTCTCGGATTATTACCACCATTTTATTTGTGGAATGGAATTACTATTGAGGATTGAATGAATGTAATCTAGAATACTATGGGGATGTTTTTCAGTCAAATGACACTTAAATTTTTTAATGATTTGTATATTTGGATTCTAGAATATCAATTGGTATTTGTGTTAATTATAGAGTATATGTTTTTATACATGCAAGTAGTTTCCTAACTCATGTATATAAATCAATGTGTATCTTTGGGATAAGTGAATGAATATTTTTTAAGTAGAGTTTTAATTTTACGACTAGCATTTGTATTGTTTGATTTATGTTCAAACTTGATAGAATTTGTGATATGCATACATTCAATTATGTATGTATTTGAAAACAACAGGTTTTAAGGATTTACTTAATAAACGGTCAATATCAAGAGTTGCTTGCTATCACGAAATTTGATTAGTTGATTATGCACAAAAACAAAAACGACTATTAATTTCGGACAACTCAAAAAAGAAAGCGGGACTATTAATTTGTGATGGGAGGAATATAAATTTATTTTTGTTCATAGTAAATTATTTCATTTTAGTTGCCTACTATAGTTGATTATGTTAGAATATGTTTATTCATCTTATGTAGTTTGATATAACTTAATTTTTTGAGTTTGATGTGTAGTAATTTGTGTAACGAAAATTATCTTCATTGGTAAGAGAACGTGGTTGTTTTAAAAGATGTAAATATTCTAAAAATATAAAATCATCAAAGTCAATTTTTTATTTGAAAATATAACATTATGTTATTTATAAAAAAATTTAATAATTTTTTTATTGAAATGGACGTTAATAAAAAAATTATTTCGTTACTTATTTTAAAAAATTGATGTTCTCTTTATAAAAAAAAAATGTTGACATCAATAATATCAAACAAATAAAATAACCAATTTCTGGCAAAAATATTTTGTTTGGTCAAATCATATATGCATATAAGGGTACTTTAGCCATTTGATGTTTAAATATTTGAAAGGGGAGTGGGGGAAAAAATATTGGAGTGGGGAACTCATTTTTATTATGAAAGTATCAACAAAAATAAAATAAAAAATGATTCCCAAAGTAATAATACAGTAAACTGCAAAAAGTGATTTATGTACCGACCATTTTAATTCTTTACTCTCTTGCTACTGATGCTTGATGGCCTTAACGGTTTGACCCAAACAACAGTAAAATATTTCATTATTTATAATTTTTATTATTATTATTATTATTATTATTATTATTATTATTATTATTATTATTATTATTATTATTATTATTATTACAAATGTAATATATAAATACTTTGATATGCATCTAATGTTATAACATGGTGGTTATTAACGCATTAGATATTATTTCATGCATGTTTAATGATAAATATGAAGTTTTTGGTACTCCAAGAAGACCAATGCATCCATCCAACGTGTGTTACATGTGCAACGCATGTGATTGCATACTAGTATATTTAAAAATCACTACACCAAAATGAAAGATTTGTGAGTGCTGCTAGCAGTCACAAATGACCTTTATAACTGCTATTTATCGTCATAATTTAGGGGGTGACAAAAGAAAAATTATAACTCCTAACAGCAGTCACAAATTTTTATAACTCCCGGGGTTATAACTGGTGAACCCAATTTGTAACTGCTATTCGTAACTGCTGTCAGCAGTTACGAATCTGATATTTATAACTGTTGTCAGCAGTTACAAATCTCGTATTTATAACTGCGGACATCAGTTACGAATCTTATATTTGTGACTGCTGTTAGCAATTATAAAATTAATAGTAGTGACAAATTTGTGACTTCTATTAGTAGTTACAAAAGTTGAATTTGTTAAATGTGGTAAGAGCTGTTACAAATATCTTTACATTTTCACAAAATGATGAAATAATGAAAGTTGAATAAATATCATGATAACAAGCCTAAAAAATTTAACAACATTTCATTTATATTTCTGATATTCCAAATATCCAGTACACATAAAACTTGTTTAAACTTAATTTAACATCAAACAACCCCTTCGTAGGCGCTAAGTACAAAATGAACATTAAATAAAAAATAAACTAAAAAAATAGGCTTCGAGTGGGGGTATTGTTGCGGTGACATCCTCCCTCGTGTACTCGGAGTACGCCTTTTGAGCAAGTTCAATGGACTCAAATTTTTTGAATACAGAGCATCAGTATCCAGTGACTTGTACTTGTGTTGCTTGCCACAAAGTGTAAACATCTGGATTTAGGCATTTGATACTATGTATGTCGAGTATGCCATGTGTATGCCTGCAAACAATAAAATATAATTGAATTCAAAATGAGATAATTAAGACTGTTATACTACATAATAAAGAAAACCAAATGAGATAATTAAGACAACGTCTGAGATAATTAAAACAAACACCAAATGAGATAATGTTGTCCGTGTAATTCACCACGTTATACTAAGAACAATTTGCAACAACTAAGAACAATCAATATGAAATTTATAAGTTGGGTTATCTAGGTGTGGGTGGGGGGAGGGGAGAGGTGAGGAGAGAGAAGCAAGAAATCATTAGAAATATGAGTATCATTAGAAATATGGGTTATCTGGGTGTGGGTGGGGGGAGGGGAGAGGTGAGGAGAGAGGGCAAGCGAGCTAGTGCTTCTTTAAGTTTTTATGGATTTTTTTAATGATTTTAAATTGATTTAAATTCAAAATGCCATGTGGCTACAAAAGTTAACGGATTTTGTAACGATTTTGGACAAAATCTAATTTTTGAATTAAAAATGTATTTAACTCTAAAGCCGAGAATTAGTATTGTATTAAGGAAAAAACATATATATATATATTTATATACACACTTAAGTATAAGAGGTCTACAACGAATCAACACTTACATTTCCTGTAACCTTCTTAAATTCCCAAGCTCAGGTGGTAGTGGGCGAGAGAAATTATTTGAGCTAAAACTCCTGCAATATTAACAAAATAACGACATCATACATAAACGAACTTTGAAAATGAACCTTGCAGTTAATAAAGAATGAAACACCATACTGCCAGTTAAAAAAGAAATAATTGACAATATTCTCAAGTTAGTAAGCATCCCAAGTTCATTTGGAAGTTCTCCTGATAATGCATTGATGCCAAAGCTCCTAATGACATTTAATCAAACATTTTACTCCTAAAAAATTGTCATAAGCATAGAAATAATAATTCCTAATGATCTGCGAGTCTTAAATCAAAATTTGAAAAGGCATACATGTATTGCATGCGAATTAGATTGCCATGCCATCGAAAACAAGAAGCATGGAAGTGCAGATGTGCTGCAACCCTCTCCCCTACCACCTATCGCAGAGCAGCACCTTCCAAGCCTCTCAATGGCTCCTACCGAGGCTGCCGACAACCGACAGGAAGCATAGCATGTTGCCAATCCATCCAACACTAATCCCTAGTTTACTTTCCCTTGAGCTTCTAATGGGCTACACTAATATAAGAAAATACATGTGATCACACTGACAGCTCTCTATTTAATTCACATTTGTATTTTTATCAGAAACGATACAAACTGTATTATAAATAACAAAAGAGAACAACGGTGGGCTGATCAGAGGCCCGTAATTACATCTAAAATTTACACACACACACAAAGTGTTCACGATCTCATGAACAAACCTAAGCCCTCTAAAACTATTACCACACGCACACATATAGCCGTTGCCCAACCAGAAAACCCATACCCAATAACCCCGCACCCATATAACCCTGTTTCCCCTCCCACTGTCACCCACAACCACACCCCTATATGAACCTATCAGCCCCCATCGAACCTCCTTTACAACCCCTTAATCCCTCTGCTTACCCCCGCTCATACCATACATGTTCACCCTACAACCCACCCAAACCCATAATCCTCTTACCTGCTTCGACAAAACATCGCACCTACCATAACTATTTTCCTACCCCCGTCATTCTCCCATTCCTCCCAATTTATTTCACTGTGAAAATTGATAAGGCAACTGATAATAGAATGCTCCCACAATAAAAAAGAAACACTACTGGAAGAAATAGAATGATCCCACATCAATAAAAGATGATCATGTGCATTATTTGCCTTTTTATGGTTGAAATGAACGGAACATCAAACACACTGAAGAATGTCAGTGTAAATGCAACCATTAAAAATTGGGAAATAAAAAAGAAATCTGAATTATTCTAATTTTTATTTCAAGCATATTGAAATAACTCATTGAGATGTGTAATATAAGTAACACAAACGACTCATTAAGATGTGTTTCAAGCATATTGAAATGATCAAGTAAAAAGCATACAAGAGCATGTATGATTCAATATGCAACACTGTATTGAACGGACTAAGTATATGCATATTGAACTCAACAAGTAATATGCATACAAGAGCATATATGATTCAATATGCAAATGACTTATTAGGGAAATAAATAATGACATAAAATACAACACAAATGACTTATTGATATGCATAATGAAATAGTTATAAAATCTCACTGTGTTGGTAATATGTATACAGATATGATATAAAATTTACTCAGATATAAGGTTGATTCCTTTTCCTACTCAGACATAAGACATAATACAATGACTCATCTCAAGCACTTTTAGTCTAAAAACTAATAATGCGGAAGATGCATCACAACGGATACGTTATATATACACACCAAAGGTTCTGATAATCATGCCTTTCTAGCTAGAAGATTGCATTGCAACGGATGAATATTTCTAAAACATTTTTCTAGTAAATTAACCTTAAAAATGGATAATGAGGAAGATACAAGTGAGTCAAGTGAATCAAGTAAGTTCTCTATAATATACTAAAGCATATAACAGTCCCTTGTATGGTGAATTTCATTCTACAATCAACAACTATCAGAGACCTCCTCCCTTCCCACCTTAATATGTGGGTATGGCATGCCTACATTGCATTTGAACGAGTTAATAATAGCAACTGGCATCTACCCATACACAAATACTATTATTTTGGTGAATATCTTTACCAATATGCAGATTACATAGCACAAATTCCATACATAAATACGACCAAGTAGTTCCATAATGCAATTAAGGAAAGCATAAATTCCATACATATGTAAAACAAGGATCTGATCTTAAAGGTTCTTCTGTAAAGGTTAGCTCACTTACTTCCTGTAATTTCAGGTGTACTACATAGGTTTCACCTCACCCTGTTCCATATTACAAATATTAAATTATTACTCATCATTTGCTATTTGGATTTATGTTGGTACTCCCATGAAATGACCATGAAATGATTGCATTTCATTTTCTACATTATAATATACTCGGACTATTTTTTTACTCTTCTAATTAGTTTGTCAGTAGAAGGATCATATTCCATATTTTCACAAATGTCGCGAGTTTAGGATATGAATGCATATTTGTTGTGGTATCCTTTAAAGAATGGTAAATGATATATGATATGGATACGACATTACATGGACATGCTGATCTGATAAGTCCTAAAAAATGTGGGCCACCAACACGAATGGGGCCCTTAATAGAAATTTTTTATTCATGTTCTGAGCATAATAGTAATGTAAATGCAATAACCAAATTCTGATAATCAGTGAATTTAAAGTCATGGATATAATGCAAAACATGTGATTATGAATCATAATAATCAATGATCGCCTATGTTATGAAGTAAAACAAAGAATGAATATGTGCATTCATGTGCTGGGAGTTAAATAAATATGTTGTAATGTATGTATACGTGATTTACAAAAAATGATGAAACAACCCTGACATCTATTGATAAAATTACACAAGTTAATTTTTATTATCATAAAAACATTCCAATAAGACCTGGGGAAGTTGTAAGCATTAAGAATAGTGATAGGTGTATTTTTGAAGTGTTTGAAGACCTGAAAATCCATCAGGACCTGAAAATCCTCTAGTGGAACTAATCTACTGTAAAAAATAATTGAACTCACCAGCCTAGGTGGTTCTGAATAGTCGTGTCTCAAATAAGTTTCAGCCAGTTCATCCAAATTTCTTTTTATGCCAATGCCACCCTGTTCAGAAGTCCATCAGCTATAACAGGGAACTCGATGACAACAATTTGATTGACTATTATTATTGTTACTAAAGGAAATCATATACAAAGACGCGTATAGCTCATCTGAACAGGCATTCCAGGGGAAGAAGAAGAAGTGTGGAGTGTCATTGTCGGACGGTGGTGCAATGATGACTGAATGAAAACTACCATCTAAAATAGCAAAAAATTATGATCTTGTACAACTCAAGGCTATGGAGAAACTTGAGTTCTTCTTCATCGTAAAGGCACTCAGATTTCACAGAAGGAAACTCTTGAACAATAATTGGAAGAAATATTCTATCACCAAATTCCATTGAGTCCTTGGCTGCCACCTTTGAATGGTTCATATATAAGATGAAACAATGCCCGCTTTCTATGAGAACTATAACGAAAATAATTGGAACAATTTTTTTTAAGTAGTTACGTCCCTGGTTATCCTACCACTAGAGAGAGAAAAAATAAATGTACTTTTAAACTAGCTTACCTAAAACAATTACACCTATAATGAAGGGAACTACAATTGATCAATTTATCCTATGAAGCAAACTACTTAAACAAAAAAATGAAAAAGAGCACACTATGAGTGCGCTATTGTATGTTCTGGGCTCCCCTTGCATTGAATTGCTCCTCGAATCGGCATACGACTCATTTAGAAATGGCTCCCCAACTAACGCTCCAACAACAACATTAGGATTGGGGTCAGTTGAGTCAAGCCATTTGAAACCATCACAACCAGTTTTTTCATCAACTGGAATTGAGGCTCCTCTATGGTGTACATATTGTGGGTAGCTGTCCCCATACCCCACAAGATAACTCATATTCATTGTATTGTTCCCCAACACATAATCAACTTAATGAAATGACTTAGTAAAGGCATGTTTTAGGTGAAAATTGGACTTTCGAGGGTGAATTTTTAAAACGGTGCCCGAATGACCCTTAAAGAGGCTCCAACACCTCTAGTTGGACTAATTCAATGAATTTGAGTTGTTCGTGCGATTAAAACACTCTAAACTTAATGAAATTACAAATAAAGGCATCTTTTATGTTAAAATGCGTCTTTCAGGTATGCATGGCACCCGAATGATGCTTAAAGAGGCTCCATTGCCTCTAGTGGGACAAATCTAATGTGTCTGAACTCTTTGTGCGATTAAATGTCCCTAAACTTAACGAGATGACAATTAAAGGAATGTTTTAGGAGAAAATAGGGGTTTTGAAGGTGAATTTTTAAAACAGTGCCCGAATGAACCTTAAAGAGGCTCCAACGCTTCTGGTGGTACTAATCTAATTTTTTTGCACACTCCATGCTATTCAAGTATGTTCATGCCCTTTATTTGAATCCTTTGTAAACTCTGTTAGAGCATGTTTACAATGAAATCTTCGTGTAAAGTAATCACCGAAGGGTGTGTCGGGGACATGTATAAATTTAGTATTATATGTATATATATTACATGTGTAATTTAATATTCTACATATCAAGTCCTAGAATCGGTAAAAAAAAGTTTCACATCAACATCGTGGTCATTGGCCATCTCGACTCTAGAAAATCAAGCACCACTGGTCACTTGATCTACAAGCTTGGAGGTATTGACAAGAGTGTCATTGAGAGGTTCGAGAATGAGGCTACTGAGATGACACTAAGACCTAATACTGATCTCAAGAAGATAGAGATTAAGTCAAGAAATCACCCACATCTCCTACGTATCGGCTTGTAACGGTGTCAAAGTCCACGTAGTTTGACGTACTTGATATTAAAGCAATACATCAAAGATTGAGAAAGAAAAGTTTGGTTATGAAAATTGTTATACGTTAGGAAAGTTATAATGTGGACAAATTGATACTTACTCTTCCTTTTTAGTCCCCTGCAGTCCTCTAAATAAGAGTATGCATTGATTTATTATTATGCAAAACTAACTAAGGTGCATAGATTTAACTAGAATATTTGTAATAATACCCTTAAACGGGACGGGTTTGGATTTTTTACACACAAATCCCGCCCCGAACCGGACTTTTTGACTTGCCTTGTTTATTTACACCCAAAATCCCCCCCACCCCACCCATTAGGGCCGAATGAGGGGTGAGTTCCCACCAAACTATTGCAAAAGGACATTAATTAATTAACACAAACAAGCATATCAATAATTCTAACTAACATTCACATAAACAAGTATATGAATATTATCATAAATTAATCTTAAAAGTACACTACAACCACTAATTGACAATTCGGGTTTTCAATTGGCTCACCCTCAACCTCTTATCACCACTACAAATCAATCCGATAAAAAATAATGATATTAAGCAATAACCAAGAATGAAAATTACCTTTTATACTCATCAATCCACATATTGAAACCCTTTTTCGTATATAATCTTTTGTGTTAGATCCTCCTATATAATATTCCAACAAATTCAATTAAGAACATAAACCCTTTAGCATGCAACAATGGCATTAAAGACACTAAAAATAGTCGACAAAAAAGAAGTAATTTGTCTGACCCGATATTGTCAACTTAACCAGCCAAGTGGCGAGCTGTGATAGAGGCCACTAACGATGAATCAAGCCCTCTAGATAGTAAAAATCCCAAAGGCACATCAGTGAAAACAATGATAGGCACATAGGTTTCACAAACAACTGTACATACCAAACATGTTCACAGTACACTAAATCATGTACATATTTCAATTCATTATTAGACAGCAATACGCATAATTGTCCCAACTTCAATTCACAGTTAAACCATGTTAACAATTCACTAAATCTAATAGACCAATTATATCTACCATCTTAAATCTAGCAGACCAATTATATTAGTAATGGAGCTTGATAAGTAGAACTAAACTAAACAAAATCAAAAGGGCAGTAATTTCATCCTAAAAATAAAGTAATTTTATTCAAAACAACAGTATGTTCATAGAAACATACATTCAAAATAGTTCCAAGCAGGACTATAAGTAATTATAACACTGTGAAAACCTTATAAGTAAGAATCATTCTAAGCATAACACTAAAATCGTTGAATATCTTTGGTTCACTTAGCCGGAATCAAAACCTTATAAGTAATTATAACACTATGAAAATACAACTAACAAGGAAAACAGTGACGACTCGCAAACTCCGTGTAATTATAAGAACCAAATACCTAAGAATCATTCTAAGAAAAAAAAATAACATCGTAAATTTTGATAAAACATGCCATAAGAATGTCAATAAATATAAATCAAAATATTCATACATCCCTTAATCAATTTAAATGATAACGAGCACAACTCTACAATACCATAAACATAAAGCAAGGACCCAAAATCAAAACTGGAAGTCTAAAGTAAATAACTGAATACAACTATGGTAACCTAACTTGAGGAACAACAAAAACCAATTTTCTCGTATCCCACTTTCCATTCTCATCCATTACATGTTTGGATAATCCCTCTAACAACTCTACAATAATGTTTCAGCGAACTAAATGTTTATTTACGAAATAAATGTTTACGAAATCAAACTCAAACATAAATAAACATGTATACACTTCTTACTCAAACATAAATAAACATTTATATACTTCTTACAACAACGAAATGAAACATAAATAACATTTATATCTAATTTATATAACAAACCAACCAACGAAATGAAATCGGATATAACAAACTCACAGCAATGAAATGAAATCAAATATAATGAAATGAAACATAAATAAACATTTATATCTAATTTATATAAGAAACAAACCAATGAAATGAAATCAAATATAACAAACTCACCCCCATGAAATGAAATCAGATATAACGAAATGAGCGAACCAACGAAATGAAATGCTTCCGAGAAAAGGGAGAAAACTCACAGCAACAAAATAAAATGCCTCTGAGAAAACCAAAATAACGGAACAAAATGCTTCTAGGGTTGTTCTCACAACCATGAAATGAAGTAACTCATAGCAACCAAATGAAAGAGAGAAAAGATAAGGGGCGGGAGTTGTGAAAAGAGAGAGGAGAGGAGGGAAATTAAAGTTAGATGAAAATTTTGTGACTCTTAGTAGCGGTCACCAATTGAGTTTTAGGGAAAAGTTTGTGACTGCTAGGAGCAGTTACAAATTTTTGAGTGCTAATAGCGGTTACAAATAAAGTGTTAGGCCAAAATTTATGACTGCTACGAGCAGTTACAAATTTATGATTGCCGATAGCAGTCACAAATTTAGAATTATACCAAAATTTATGACTCTTCTTAGCGGTTATAATTTTATGACTGCTCATAAGAGTCATAACTTATAAATTTGTGACTGCTTATAACAATTATAAATTTTTGACTGCTTATAGGAGTCACAAATTAATTATATGGTGACATTTGTGACTGTCATTAGCGGTGACAAACTAATTGAATCAATTGTTTTATTACCCATTGATTTTATCACCCCTAATGGGAGTTACAAATAATTTTGTGACTGCTTCCGGGAGTTATAAGTTTGCATCCCCATTAGCAGTCACAATAAGGCAGTCATAAAATTAGCATTTTGGTGTAGTGTATAGTGTATCTAATCACAGCTTTGCCACATGACTTAAACTCTCACGTTTAATTAATTCTCTCATTAGTGTCCTAGAGCCCTCTGATCTCCAACTCATTGTTTCTGCACTAAATTGAAGGATTCTCCTTTTCATCTTTGTAAATGAACCATCAAACATGTGTAATCCCCTTCGTATTCCTCTAAGAAATGAAAAACCCTTCAATTTTTTTTACTAGGTTTAATTGGTAAGTCATATCCCTTCCCCTCTTTTTCTCTCAAATGTTGCACTTCTCCCTGTCTCTATTTCTCTCAGTTAAATGAATAATAATATTCCATATTCTTTTTTTTTGCGAGGGTGATAAATTGCAGAGATTATCTTAGGACATACCGTCATTATAATCCGAAACACAAAATCAATTTAATCTATATTTCATTATAAACAAATATTAATAAGGAAAATCACGAGATCTTAAATTTTAGCTTTGATACAACATGTAAAATCATTATTAAGAACACCTTAATATTAATCCCGAATACATTAATATGATTAAACTTTAGCATATAATTGTTCTTAATAAAAGGATCTTGGATCTTCATATTTTCATAAAATATGCTTAAACGATAGCAAAATAAGACTTACCTGGATCCAATGCATTGATCAATCTTATTATAGAAATCTATTTTAATCATCTTGATTAATTGTTCCATTAACTCTCCTTCTTGGAAAAATTACACTTAAATGGAATTTTAGATTTTTCTCTCTCTAGCCCAATGTATTGTGTGTTTATGCAAATTATTTGATAGAGAATAACTTACTATATATAGGGTGAGAGAGGACCCGAGTCTTCTATGTAAACTATAATTCTGCCATCCATCACAGTTAGACTTGCATTAGGAGATTAACCCTCTTTATCTCTTAAAAATACTAGTGACTTATCTAAAGGTCTCCTAACCAAATCTGATTTCTTAGTTGGACCACATCAAGTAGGGCTCTTTTATTTAACCCATTAATTAATTTCGAATTTCATAATTTCAAAATTATAAAATGGATAAAATATTCCTAACAAATGATGCAACGACAATTGATATTAATGAAAACTTTCTCGTAGCTGGTCAGAGTATATTCAATGTTAGGATGTCGTTGTGCTTATTAATATTGGTGTATGGACCTACAAACAACATATCACACATAACAAGGATAAAATATCTCATGTGTTTTAAAAACAGTTTATTCTGAAAAATTCAATGTCCATGGTAGAATGATAATTAGATGATGAGTTTCTAATTTGTATATTTATAAGAAAAATCAATGGGATATGACTTACGCTAATAATTGGTTTGGGATATTTGATATGATGAAAGGATTGGAGTGTATGGAAATATTTGACATAATCCACAACGATCATTCCCACTTAGGCAAAATTGTTAGTAATGCAAGGCTCCCTAGACGTCAATAATGATTGTGACTTAATCAAATGAGATTCTGATTTATATCATTTACAACAATGTTTTTACTTGATAATAATTATTTCAGTGGGTTATTAATTCATTTTCAATTTTAATATTGGTCTGAACCTAATGAGTCGCACACAATAAGGGAATTGTGGCAAGAATACAAGTTTCACACTCTTTTATATAATTAGGGAAACTTTTGGCTATTTTAGGTATAATTGCCCCGAGTTAAAAAAAATAATAAATTTAAAGTGGTTTAATTTTAATAGTAATAACCGTGATTTTTATTCATAAATTTAAAAATCGAGTGACTCTGTATGAAAACATGACTTAAAATTACCAATACTAAGTATAATATCCTTAATGAGTTGGATGTCACATACGCGCGCGCGCACACACACACACACACACACACACACACACACACACACACACACACACACACATATATATATATATATATATATATATATATATATATATATATATATATATATATATATATATCATGGGTGTTTAGAAGAAATTCAATCACATATTTGAGTTTCTTAGTTATCCCTTTGTGTTTCGGATATTTATTTTAGAAAATAAAATAAAATAAATTATTTTAATAATTTAAAACTGAATAAAACAAATAAATAATAAATATACAATATTAATTAACAGTAAGAAAACAAACTTACAAGTAATCTGTTAAACGAAACTAATGATACTTACTTGAAAGTTGATAACAGAATTCGAGCCCAACGAATTCACATTGTGTCCTTTAAATGATTTTGCTCCCTCAATAGGTGCTCAAGATTGTAAGCAATCGTCTCCGAGGATGGAATGAATTTTCGTCTTGATGGTAGCAACACTTTAAACTGTCAAGGCTCCGATGAACTCAACAATTGTTTGTACTTAGAACACTGAATTCTAATATGAACATGAGCAGAATTACAAATACAAGATGCAGGAGGGGGGGGGGGGGGGGGGGGAGAGAATGGTTAGGAAAAAAAATTGTGTGAAAAAGTTGAGTCTGGATGAATCCTTTCATTGTGTTGTTCATGGCTATTTGAACAGGCCCCATGCCTTTTCACAAAAAAGTTGTATGTTTAGAGTTAATTAAAGAGGATGTACATTTTTATAATTAATTAAATATTTTTATAATTTATTTAACTTTTCACCTGAAAAGATATAACCGTTAAATAATTTTTCCACGTGTTAATTAAAGCCCCCAAACATCTTGGTTAATTAAAACTTGTCTCAGAAATTTTAAAAAGATTATGCTCCATTAGGATAAGCCCAAAACCAAGTCCAATACCAAACTCGAACCCGGACACGGGCCGAGCCGATCAGACGAACAAACGACGGTGGTGGCGCGCACCTGTGAGCTTTTGGCCCAAAGTCTACTTATGCATAACATAGTCATTTCCCGTATAAAAAGTTGGGATACCTTCTAGACATCCAAGCCTTAGTCCCAAACAAGGAGTATATTAAATCTTTATTTTCCCCACATTCTTCCAATCTTAGACAAATGTCTTACACCAAGTTTACTGAATACTTCTCATCTCAAGTGGGTGACTTTGGAGACAATTTTTTCATAAATAATTAATGGGTTTAGATATATAAATATACCACGTTATCTCCTCTCAGAAGAGTACATAATTATCCTAGGTTCCGTTAAAAATCGACATGCGGGTCTCACTTCAATTTGAGCTCAAAGTAACTTAATTGTGACTTATTTAAACTCAGTTCTAATAATCCCCCACATTAATGAAAAATTGGCTTTGTATACCATTCAACAAAAGAGATATATTCATGTTCAATTGCAGTAGAAGAAAATTACATCGAGATAAGTAGCCAAAGACTTTAAACTTTTCCTAGTGCGTATCCATCGAATTTACTTGGTTAATCATTAGGCAAGATGACTTGAAAAATCAACCATTTCTATAGACCAAGAGAACGTAAGTCACACAATTCCCTTCGAACACTGTTGGTTCTAATGTTTGTGTTCGTTTTGGCCTTGAACACCACCTGGTTAATGAGTGTTTTAGAAAATTTTGCCTTATTAAATTCTCTTATAAACAACCCATTATCACTCACAAAGGTGACTTCTATGAAGAGCGTCCTTAAATACCCCACTTGAACATATCAAAATATAGAAGTCATTAAAAGCATAACTTATCATAAATCACGAGGTAGCTGTGCACTGTCTCATTATAGGAATTAGTTGGAGTATATATATATTCGCAGTGTGTACGAAGTTATACAAAGTTTGGTTTTTCTTTGAAACCTAGATCTTGGGATATCCAGTCAACTAGGTTGGGTTGCCATCATTGAGAATTTTGTTTAGTTTATAAGATATATTGTGGGTTTTCTTATGTTGCATTTTTTTGAGAATATAGTTGGCGAAAAGCAACGGTTCCCCCCACATTATCTGTGGTAGCCCAAAACTTATCAATATAGGATTCATCATTTATTTTAATGTCTTATTTTTATGTTCAGTAATACCATTCAATTGAGGTGAATAAGGAGTGGTTGTTTCGTGAATGATTCTATGTTCCAAACAAAATTATTAAAATGGGATTAATATTCACCACCTCTTTCGCTTCTTATCGCCTTAATCATTTTGCTAAGTTGATTCTCAACTTCAGTCTTATAGTGTTTAAACACTTCAATTGCCTCATCTTTACTTTAAAGAAAATATACTTTAAAGTATATGCAATAATCAATGAAAGTAATGAAATACTTTTTGCCACCTCTAGTTTGTCCAAATTTCAAATCACATATAACAATGTGAATTAAATCGAAAGGTTTGGTACTGTTTTCGACTGAACGAAAAGGTGTTCTTGCTATTTTTTATTCTACACATACTTCACATTTATGATTGGGATCCCATTCATATTTAGGCAACAAATTTAAAGAAATTGATATATGCAATGTATCATAATTAACATGTCCTAATCTTTCATGCCAAATATTAAAGCACTCAAATAAGTAAGAAGAAATAGATTACTTCTTATTATTTGGTACCACAATCATTATATTCATTTTAAAGAGCCCATCACTGAGATAGCCTTTGCTTATGTATATGTGATCTCTAGTAAGGACAAATTTTTTTGATACAGATACTAACTTAAAAATCTTTTGTGCTTAGAAGAGATCCATAAATTAAATTCTTACGAATATCAGGAACATGAAGCACATCGTTAAGAGTGAGTTATTTATCTCTTATCATCTTCAGCACCACCTTTCCACATCCTTCAACCTTCGAAGTTGAAGCATTTTCCATGTACAGTTGTTCATCATTTTTAACTAAGTTGTAAGAGGATAACATCCATTTGTTGGCACATATGTGGCGTGTAGTACCAATGTTAAACTACCAATATTTGTTGTAGCCAATGAAGTTTCCTTCGGAAATCATAGTAGAGAGGTTGATGTCATTAAAAATTGATGTGACCTCGTCTAATTACGTCACATTTGCTTGAGCATTTTATTTCTTGGCCTTCTTCGGCTTTCAAAAGGGAAATGCCCTAGTTTACAACAATTGTATCATTTGCCTTTTAACTTCTTAGCCCTTTTAGATCTGTCACTTTGACCTTGTCCATTTTTCTTTTTCTTTTTGTTATCTTTCAATCCTCCTTCCACTATATTAACCTTAGACTCGAAGGATTGATTTTCTCCACTTCTTTTCTCAGATGTGCGTTTGTCTTCTTCTATTCTCAAACCGATAATTAATTCCTCAAGTTTCATCCCTTTACGTTAATGTTTTAAGTAATTTTTGAATTCTTTCTAAGAAGGTGGCAATTTTTCAATAATTGCTTCCAGTTGAAATGATTCGCTAAGAGACATACTCTCAACATGAATATCATGAAGAATAACTTGAAGTTATTAAGCTTAGGATATCACACTTCTAACATCCACCATTTAATAATTCAGGAAATGGCCTACAATTAACTTTTTCATGCCGATATCCTCGATTTTATACTTAGTGTCCAAAGACTTTCAAAGTTCTTTTGTTTCTTTATCATTACAATACACACTATATTGTGTATTGTCAAGTCTATTTAAAATATAATTTATACATATGAAATCAGGGTGTTTCCACGCATCAACCGCAGTGAATTTTTTCATTGTAGTCTTATTTATCAAGAGTAGGAGATTATTCATTGAGGAATTTAGCCAGATTCAAAGTTGTTAAATAAAACTTCATTTTATGTTGCCAATGCTTAAAATTTTGCCATTGAATTTTTCAGATTTTCCCTCCAGTGGTGTGCTAACCATAGGGACAATAAGTTTATCTGAAGATGCAACCATTTCTATTACAAAAACTTAATGTATACATTTTTCACACTTATAATAGTAACAAATACTATTTTATATGGAAATTATATACGCAAGAAGTACATAACATAATACTAATATATAAAAGAATTTTCTTATACAAAATAAAAAATTGCAATTAACAAAACTAGTTCTGTTATGTAAATTTATTAAAACAGTTTCTTAAAAATCCAGAAACAGAATAAATAAAAAATCGTCTTAAGATTGTTGCTTTGGATATTTATTTTAGAAAATAAAATAAAATAAATTGTTTTTAATAATTTAAAACAATATAAAATAAATAAATAATAAATATACAATATTTGTCAAGAGTAAGAGAAGAAACTTATCGGTAATCTGTTAAACAAAATTAATGATACCGGCTTGAAAGTTGATAACAAAATTCTATTCCAATGAATTCACATTGTGTCCTTAAGAAGATTTTGCTCATTCAATATGTGCTCAAGGTTGTAAGCAATCGTCTCCCAGGATAGAACAAATTTTTCCTCCTTGACTGTAGCAACACTTCAAATTGTCATGACTCTAGGAAACTCAAATAATGTTTGTACTTCGAACACTGAATTGTAATTTGAACAGAAGGAGAATTATGAATACATGATGTAGGAGGGAGAGAGAATGGTTGGAAAAAATTATAGTGTGAAAAAACTAAGTCTGGAGGACTCCATTTATAGTACTGTTCATGGACTTTTGAATAGGCACCATGCCTTTTCACAAACAGTCACACTCTTTTACTAAATAGTTGCTGTTTGATGTTAATTAAAGAGGATGTACCTTTTCGCAATTGATTAAAATATATTTTAATCAATTAAACTTTTCACCCGAAAAGATGTGACAATTTAATAATTTTTCCATGAATTAATTAAATCCCCCAAACAGTTTGGGTAATGAAAACTTGGCCCATAAATTTAAAAATATCATCCTCCATTAGGACAAGGACAAGCCCGAACCTATAATCGAATCTGGGCAGGGTCCGAGCCGGAAGAAACGGTGGTCGCGTCGTGTGTGGAATTTTAGCACAAAGTCCACCTATGCATAATATAGGTCCTTTTCCCCGTAACACCCCGCCTATTCTAATCCTGGGTGATCAGTCCATTATTAAATTAATCTGAAATCATTAATGGTTTCATTCTTAGCATCACTGTCGAAATCTAATTGTGCAACTAAAACCATAATGGCCCGATGTCAAAAATTTAATCTTTTTATTAACATGCAATAAATTTAAATTACTTAACCACATTCATCATTTCAGTAAATAATGAAATAAATACTAAAACAACTGAATAAATAAGTGTGTTTGGAATAACACTCCAGAACTGAAAACAACATATAATAGTCCATGAATAAAAACCAAATCCAATGACAATATCTCTGAAATATCCACTAACTAAAAATGGGCGACATGCCCGACTGAGATGACTAGATGACAAAGAGGAACTGAAAAAGGTGGATGCTTCTACTACCGAGGTCCAACAACATCCATAGCAGCTGCACCATGTCAAATATGAAGGAACTCCTAAACCTGACAACCCTGTGGCTGGGCACCTAAAGGGTTTTTACAAAAATAGATTTGAAACGTGTCAGAGCACAAGTAAAAAAATTTAAAAATATTTTGCAAGTATTTAAAATGCATTAAAGAGACGATATTGTATACATGTTAACTTTACGTGCGCTCACTTGAGATCCTCACCTCTTAATAAATGTGCACGCCTAACGGTTACTTCTAAACCAACCTAGTTAGGCTACCTCGCCTAACTAGTTTTAATTAAGTCTTTCATTGCCTAATAATTTGTTGTGCCCACCCGTATTGGCCATACAATAAGTTACTAATTTTCCAAACCCTTTTAGCCCATAAAAATCATTAATTAAATATTAAGTTCTCACATACTTAGATTAATTTAGATATCATTATCTATCTTAGCTACTAATACACACATAGTGGAATAAATCACACGTATATATATTTACACCACTTTTTAATATATATGAATACGGTATCTCTAGGTGGCTGCTATCGAGTCTTGGTACATTGTGTACTAAGTAAAGGACTTTAGGATCGAAATCACTCCCGATTCATACATTCCCAATTCACACAATTTGCAAGCGAACATAGTTCTAAGCCTTTGGGCTACGCACACACTTACAGCACCCAAAAGACCGGTCACACTCTCATATACATAAGTAGTGTTCAATGCCCAGGTTCTATGTTTTGAGGCACAAGTCTAAAATCCACCCAATGGGCTCATCAGGATAAGACTGTCCACGACGCGAAACCTCTCGTGATAGCAAGTAGCCTAGGTATGTTCACACACATAAGAATTCACACAATAGGTATTCACACAACCTATATATATGTAGCATCAGTATAGTTATACACGCAGCCTATAATATATGTCTCGTACGTATTATATATAACTCCCGAATATCCTACGTATTATTAAATTACCATTATACTTCTCGTCGTATATTCCCGAGTGTTTCCCACTACTCGAAGGGTTCCAATTTTTCCATTAAATTATTTTAGTAGATAATTCACTCATACTCTACTGGTATAAGTCATAGGTTTAATCATCGTCACCGCAACTCATTCACATTCTCCCGAATTCAACACATTACAAATTATGCCGATTAATCTCTCACTTATGATTAAGTTCCAATCCTATCATTAGTCTACTTATAACCAAAATATCTCTCATAATATTTTCAAGGTATCGTAAAACCTTCCCGATCATCGGTTACAAGTTTAAGGCTTAATTAGTGAAAATTGCTTAAATCTGTAAAATCAAATCGATTCGCCCAATGGTCGAATCGATACGTCCGAACGAATTGATTCGCCCTTGGACCAAATCGAGTAAAAAATGTACAGGTCGTCTCCTTCCTTTTAATTGTTGCTATTTTCATGAATTTTAACACCTCAAACCTCCATAATTCAGTCCCAAACTCCCAACCAAGTATACTAATCCCTATAACAACATGTATAAAGGATTTCTAACGTAATCAAAACATCAAATTATTAAGGATGGTCATTTAAATCAAATTAATCCTTTAATTTAACTCCAAAAATCCTAGGTTGCTCTTTTTATTCAAGAACATCAACAAACCCCAGATTTCTTCTATTATTGTCATCTCATATATTCTGATTTCGTTTTCTATTCACAGAGGAAATCAATATACATGCAAATCCTATCCAAGTTTGTGAATTAAATCTCCAGTTCAAAGCCAAAATCATTTATTTATGCATACATTTAATCCTACACTAACATGGATAGTATATGAACTCAAATTTATTAAGATAAACACTTGGCTATAATTATAGGTTTGATTTTCTACAAAAAGTTGTTGGGTTTGCCTTCTTATCCTATCGATCTTCACTCGAATGGTGGTAGTGGTGCAAAAATAATGTGGGAAGCCTTGAAACTCCTCTTTTCCCTCCTCTAGTGGTCTCTCTCTGATTTTGTAGCCTCTAACCCTATCACCCTCAATCTACTAGATGATATAACTATAGCAAACTCGTAGGTCCCTTTACCTTAAAAATCTAAAATACCAAAATACCCCTAAGGGGTGCCAGTTTGGTCTAAAAATGCCCCGGGATCTAATTCAAACCCCCGAGTGCACTTTTCTAGACTATTTTGACCCTTAAGGACACAGTGACACACTTGAAATTACCATTTAGATTACCTATGATTAAATCACATTTTTATTTTATAAATCTATGTCCCGATAAGACTCACATGCACGTCCTGATTAAATTATCATAACTTCCGTATTTCTCACTCACAACAATCATAATACATTCTTACGAATTTATTACTCGTTAACTATCAATATAATTATTTAAATAAATAGTGACCCTTGTCTCGCTAATTAATATTTATTTTAAATCGGATTACTTTTCCATTTTCTCGTTTAATTAATCCCAATATAAATCATTAAAAATTTGGGGTGTTACATACTCCCCCCTAATAACGGAATTTTGTCCCGAAATTTCGAAAAATACCTGGCATGAATAATTCTGGATATTTGTCACACATCTCATCCTCGCGCTTCCAAGTAAACTCGTTGCCATTATGGTCCCCCCATTGAAAACATACAAGTGGAACTACCTTTGACCTCAATCTCCTTCCACTATGGTCTAGGATGGTAACTGGCCTCTCCTCGTACAAAATATCGAGTTGTAAGTCAATCTCCTCCAATGCAATGTGAGTGTGAGCTAACTCATCTTGGAGATATCGCCTTAATGAAAAAAATGTGAAATACATCATGAATTCTATGTAAGTGCTCCGGCAACCCGAATCTACATGCAACTGGACTAATTCATTCGATGATAGGGAGTGGCCCAACATACCTTGGTGCCAACTTCCCTTTCTTCCTCAACCTCATTATCCTCATCATAGGAGATACACGTAGTAACACCTAGCCCCCCACATTAACCTTCAGGAAGAACCACTTGGCATCGGCATAACTCTTTTGTCTATCTTGAGCTATCCGTATACGACTCCGAATCAACTCAATCTTGGTCGAAATATCCTGAATCAACTCTGGTACGAGTAGCTTGTTATCCACCACCTCCAATCAACAAGCGGGTGAACGACAAGGTCTATCGTATAATGACTCAAATGGTGCCATGCCAATCGTAAACTGATAGGAGTTATCATATGCAGACTCCACCAGTGTAAGATATTGCTCTCAACCTCCCCTAAAATCAAGGATACACATATGTAGCATATCTTCTAATATATGATTCATCTTCTTTGTCTGCCCATCCGTCCATGGGTGATAGGCTGTACCCAATCGCAACTCGTTACCCATGGCCTCCTGAGCACTCTCCCTAAAATGAGACACAAAAATCTTATCCCTGTCCAACACAATATCGAGTGGCACCCCATGCAATCTCACTATCTGAGAGATGAAAATCTGGGCATACGATCCCGTAGTATAATTCGTCCAGACTGGCAGAAAATGGGCCACCTTAGTCAACCGATCCACTATCACCCAAATGAAATCGTAACCCTCAGAGATGTAGGCGACCTAATGATGAAATCCATGAAAACGCTCTCCTATTTACATATTGGAATCTCTAACACCTGTAAAACTCCTGTTGGCTTCTGATGGTCCACCTTCACTTACTGACAAGTTTTACACCTCAAGATAAACTCTACAATCTCTCTTTGAATCCTAGTCCACCAATAATTTTGTCTCATATCTTGGTATATCCTATCCCCTCAAGGATGTACCACAAATCATGACCCGTGCGACTCTGCCATCACCGTGTGTCGCAAGTCCCCACCTCTAGGATAAATAATCTCCCATTGAAACGTAAGCCGCCCTCTGAAATCATGGAGTACGACTCTGCTCCCCCGACTAAAAGTTATCGAATCCGGGCCTGTTAAAATGAATCCATTACCTCAGCCTGTACCACCATCGTGATAATCTGGGGGTAACTATCATAATTGACATGAATGATCTGGAAACTAAATCCTGATATCCCATCTCCTTCCATTTCACCTTTCAAACTTCCCCCACTGGCCTACGGCTCAACGCATCTGCCATAACGTTAGCCTTTCCCAAATGATAATGGATGTTGAAATGATAATTCTTCACAAATTCCAGCCACCTACGCTAATTCATATTCATTTATTTCTGAGTGATCAAATATTGTAGTGACTTATGATCTGTGGATAGGCGAAACCTCTCCCCTGGCAGATAATGTCTCCAAATTCGTAGCACAAATACGACTGCCGCTACTGCCGCTAACTCTATGTCGTGAATGGGGTAATTCCTCTTGTGTGGCTTATGTTTGCTGGAAGCATAAGCTATAGCCTGTTCCTCCTATTATAGTACACTCCCAAGTCCTTGAAGAGATGCGTCAGTAAAAATAAGATTCTCCACTCCTGTCCTGGGCAATGCGAGTACGAGTGCTAAAGTCAACTTATCATTCAGCTCATCGAAATCCAACTAACAAGCGTCATCCAAGATAAATGTTACCCCTTTGCAAGTCAAGTTGGTCAACGGACCCGCAATCTTAAAAAACTCCTGAATAAATTGTCGGTAGTACCCGACTAACCCCAAGAAACTACACACCTTTGTCGGAGTTGTTGGCTATCCCCACTCCCTCATCGCTAACACCTTACTCGGATCCACTAATATCCCCCTGAAAGATACAATATGACCTAAGAATTGTACTTCATTCAGGCAAAATACACATTTCTCAAACTTATAGTACAACCGGTGCTCACACAATGTCTGCAAAACTCTACACATATGCTCTTGTAAGGGCAAATTTACAATTGAGTCTATTTGTAGTGTTAGCTTAATTCTGGATAAACCTAATTGAGTCATAGGATCGTACTTTGTCATATCCTTTCAAGCCTATGACGTTTTAGTTGAAGACGTAGCAACTAAGAGTTTGAAGATTACAGTATTTCCGGTTTATGTGTCAAGCTTTTACGTCATCAACATTTAGATTCCAAGCTCTATAAAGGTATGAATGTATTTAATGTATACAGAGACTTGGTTAATTTTTTGTGGGTGTATTTTTATAAAACGTTTTTCATAACGATTTTTTATTTTTCTCAGAAACTCATTTTAAAACTTTCCATAAAAGTTTCTGTGCTTAAAAAGCATTTTTGGTTTCTGAAATGTCGTTAGAATGACAATTGTTTCTCATTCAAATGACTTATCTAATGAGATTTTCTCTATTTTCTCGTTAGAAGTTCCGTTCAAATGACATATCTAATGACTTTTGTCCCTGCATTTTCGTTAGTAATCTCGTTAGAACCATGTCGTCCGAACGACATTCAAAAGTCGTTTGAATGACCGGTGTCAATTTTTGACAGTTTTGCTTAAAAATAAACTTCCCACTTTCCCACTACTTTTGTACCATCTTTTATGACTTCGGGAATAACTTTTTCCAAGTGAATTTTTAAAACGTTAGAGAAAAAATATTTTTATCCAAAAAGTCCCATTTTGTGTGTTGATTTTTCATGATTTAATTTCTACCAAAACTCAAATTTTGCACCCAAGTTTTAGTTTGATCCAAGTTCCTATATATATTTTATTGTCTGAGATCATATTGTTGGTACCGGGTTTTATCTCCACCCAAAAGGAGAAAATTTTCCTATAGAGGAGTCCATTAATTGTTTTACGGTGTGCATACAAAGGCTTCGTGTGTAGTTGAGCCCCATCGGTGGATTTCGAGACTGTGGTGGATTTCGAGACTGCGGTGGATTCCGAAGTTATCAACGAGGTGATGGTAGAAGAAAAAAGAAGCATCAAGGCTTGAAAGGCGAGTCGAGAAAGTAAGTCTTTTGTCTTGTTTATGTAAAACCATACCTAGTGGATTTGTTGGCTGGGTCGTTCGAGATTTTTCTCATTGTGGGTTTGCCTCATACATCGTGATCATATGTTGGGATTGTTTATTTTATCTTTCAAAAACACCTAGATGCATGCTTAGAACTAAAAATAAAAAATTTGGTTAAATCACAACTTTAGTGTAATTTTGGTGTTAATTATGTGTGGGTCATTTTAATTTAATTTAATTCAAGTTGGCATAATTAATTTGGCAAAATGCATGCGTAAGTTTGTTTAGCATAATTTGAACTTGAATTGAATTAATTTTGTTTAAGTGAAAATTTAATTATTTGCTTAGTTTAATTTAATTTCATTTTAAGTTTCAAAGAAATTAAAAAAAATTATTCAGAATTTAAAATTTGGATATTCGGGAACCATCACCTCCCTTTTGGATTGGTATCACAGCATATACTCTAAGAAATCACACTTTCAGATTGGTATCAGATCAGGAACACTAAATTATCGTGTTAAGATCCTTTATTGAAATTTTTTCTTTTAAAAATGGAAAATTTACCTTTTGTAAAATTTCATATTCTTGATGGTTCCAATTACGCGCATTGGAAAGCGCGTATGAGGTCGACAATTAAATCCTTAGATGAGCGGGTTTGGCTATCGGTAGTTAAAGGGGACCTCACCAACATGTTTAGAAAGGGAGGTTCGTGTTCCTAAACCCGTAGAAAGATGAAATGAGATTGAGATTAAGTTAGCTAATTTTAATTCCTGTGATTTAAATGCCCTTTTTAGTGCGGACACATCGGATGAATTTCGTCGAATTATGACGTGTGAAACGTCTAAGGAGGCATTATATATACTCTAACTCACCCATGAAGGAACAAGTGTTGTGAAAGCTTCGAAACGCAAAAACCTCACCCTCAATTTGAAACCATTAAGTTAGAAAGTGAGACGCTTGATGGGTTTTATGCGAGATTATTTGATATTGTGAATTCATGTTTTAATTTTGGAGAAAAGATATCCGAAAACTGTGTCGTAAAGAAATTTTTTTAGGTCATTACCCGATAGATTTATTTCAAAGGTGACCGCTTTAAATTGTTTAGGCACTTTAGACTCTATGAAGCTAAAAGAGCTTGTAAGTGACTTACAAACCTATGAACTTCACATGTTTCCCTCCAAGGATGAGAAGAAGAAAGATAAGGGCATAGCTTTGAAAGCCCAGAAGCAGGAAACATTGGTTTCAAATGATGAGTTTGAGATTGACTCGGAAGATATGACTTTGTTTGCTAGGAAGTTTAGAAAATTTCTCAAGACTAATAAGGAGAAACTTTAAAATGATTTTAAGAAGTATAAGAAGTTTAATCATAGTAAAGCCGAGAGATTACCTAAAAATCATAATGAGGATCTTAATAGGGATGAATCAAATAAGTGTTATGGTTATGAGGGTTATGGCAATAAGTCATTTGAGTATCCCACTAAACTAAGGAAGTAAGGAAAGTAATCTATTTCATATAATGCCACTCTTAGTGATAGTGAACCGGAAGAGGGACCCAATTCCCCCATTGAGAGCAACTTCACCACATTCTTGGCAAGTCATGTGAGCATTGACAATTCATCTTCCCATGAAGATATTCCTTTACATGACACTTTCGAGGCCATTGTTTGTGAATCCCAAGAGTTTAATGCAAAAGATAGTGGATAAGAGAGTGAGAATGAAGAGGAGGAAGAGGAAAATGAACTTCAAGTGGCCTTCCATTAGTTTTATGTGGAACCATTGAAATTAAAAAGGGCTAACTTGAAGTTAGAAGCTAAAATAAGAGAACGTGTCATGACTAATGATGAGAGTATTTTAGTTGAATATCTTAAGGCACGCGAGAGAATTCTTCATGAGAAGCTAGAGTACTTAGAAGGTGAAAGAGATAGCCTTAGAGGTTTAATGGAGGCTATGAAGAAATAACTTCTCAAGTTTGAAGAGAATAGGTGCTTACTTGAGTCTCTAATAGAAGAATTAGAAGAGAAATTAAAAGACTCAAGTCGAGTCAAATTTGATTTAAAGTGTAGGTCGAAAAAATTAGATAAAGTCTAAAGGACCGTCCAAATCAAAGATGACAAGTGTTGGAATGTCTTTGATACTCAAGATACTTCCACTAATAAAGCCAAAACCATCATTTTGAGAGAATCGTCTAGGAACACTAGAAAAGATCAATCCTTAGGTAATACTTCTTGTTGTGTTTTCACTTGCGCACATTGTGGTCGGAAGGGGCACCTTAGGAAATTTTTCTTTGATCTTATAAATGGTCCTAGAAAGTCAAAGGGTAGAGTCACCAAGGTCACCTAATCCCGAGAGCGTCATGTTTCACTTGTGTGGGTTAGGCGATCCGATTTGGAGGCTTTATATGATAGACTTTATGATTCTCATTTACTTTCACATGATTCCTCCCTTGATAAATCTAATGGTTGATTGTGTTAGTTTTGTTTGCATACACTAGAGTTTGTGCTACATGATATATTCTTGCTAGTTGTATGTTTGTTTGTCATTTTCTAATCTTTGCTTCATCATATATGTGTAGCTAGAATTATTACTTGTGTATCTTTCGTATTTAATTTTTATTTATTGTGTCTTAGTTGAAAAAAATACAAAAAGATTTTTGTTTATCTTTTGGGTTGTCATTGTGTTTGTTTAAAAAATTTGAAAAACTCAAAAATATTTTCTATTTTTGGGTATTTTAATTTTACATATTTTATGTGGCATATACTTGTGTTTGAATCCAATATCATCCCCGCTTCCATGTGGCTAGAGATTTTGATTAAGATTTTCAATCCTTAAAGTGTTATTTATCATGCCTGGATGGAGTAGTTTGACTTTGACTTGCTTAATGGATTCTCTTTTTATATGCCCCGATTCACACATGCAGAAGATCATTTGAACTTTAACTTCACATGTATATTTAAGCTAAGTGAGATGTTCTCCTATCAATTTAGTCATCTATATGTTGCTATGACTATGGAAGATTTGTGCATGTTAGAACTGTTGCCCGAATTTAAAAATAGAAAAATATATATATCCAGTGTAGTTATTTATTAATGGAGTCGGGCTGCGAAAGACAAAATTACTTTGCGTGAATATCCACTATTAAAATATGGCCTAAAAATGTGGCATTGTTAAAATTAGCCAATGGTAAAGTAGTTGAGTTTGATACGAACATTCAAAAGAAAAGAATCATTATGTTTGAGGTTGTTTGGATGGATATATAAACGGGTTTGTACAGTGAAAATATATCCTAGTTATGCCTTTTGTTATGACTATATTGGTTTGTAGAATCATCAAAATTCTAGGATTGTGTGCATTGTGCTTGTTTGTTCCTTGAGTTCACTTTATCTTGTCACATAAGGCTATATTTAAGTTTGATAAAGTTATGCAATTGAATAACAACTCTATAAACATGTTTAAGTGATTGAGTCTTAATTCTTTTGTTGCTACTTCACACCCCTTCACTTCCGTTTATCACATGTTATTTAGACTTTTGCTATATGAGTGTGGAAAACTTAATGTATTTCGTGTCGTGTGTTGTGTTTTATACCTATGTATATCTGCGTGTGCGTTAATTGTATCTTTTCTCTCTCTCTCTCTCTCTCTCTCTCTCTCTCTCTCTCTCTCTACACACACACACACACACACACACACATATATATATATATATGACATTTCTTTTGTTTTTGAGTCTTTGCCTTGCTCTCTAATCCTTGTATGATTCATGTTAAAATAAATATCCATATTGTTGCGATTGATATCTCATGCTCATATTAGTTTATTCTTTTTGGTATCGTTTTCCTATCGCATCATAGTTGATATTTATTAATTGTTTTGTTGGATTAGTTGTTTCTCATGCCATGTGCTATATTATGCTTGTCACTTTATTCACCATTGCATAATATACTTGTTTTTTCATTATTCATATCCTTTGTTTCTTTTAGGGGGAGTATTTTATTTAATTTGGTAAAAATAGGTTATTTAGTACATTTTAATCTTTGTCTATTCCTGAACAAAAAGGGGGAGAAATGGTATCTAATCCTTTTAATTTGGGAGATCTAACTTAGGGGCAGATGCGCGACTTTTCTGAAGTAGGCCATACTAAACAAAGGGGGAGTATTTAAAATGTCATTTATCTTGTCATATTCCCTATGCGTTTAATGGTGTGTTTAAGTGTGCATGTTTTTATCTTTATTGGCAATATTTTAAACCGACAAAGCATTGTATCCCATGTGTCTAGTCAAGCGACTGTATTTTTTATTTTGGGAGGGTTGTGTCCTTTTAGAAAAGCTTGACGGCCCATAGGATCTTTTATTTTGGGTCCCGGAATAGCCAAAGAGAAAGATTTGTAAGGGCAAATTTTCAAGCGAGTCTATTTGTAGTGTTGTCTTAATTTCCTGACAAAACTTGAAAGTGTGATTTCTTAGAGTACACGCTTTGATACAAATATAAATGGGAGATGATGGTCCCTGAATATCCAAATTTTAAATTCTGAACACTTTCAAACTTAAAGAGAGATTAAATTAAATTAAACAAATAATTAAATTTCCACTTAACCAAAATTAATTCAATTCAAGTTCAAATTATGCCAAATAAACTTAAGCATGCATTTTGCCAATTAATTATGCTAATTTGAATTAAATTAAATTAACATGACCCAAACATAATTAGCACCAAAATTACACTAAAGTTTTTATTTAACCAAATTTTATCTTTTTAGTCCTAAGCATGCGTCTAGGTGCTTAACGGGAAAGACCTCACATGGCCCAGCCAATAAATCCACTAGGTATGATTTTACATAAACAAGACGAAAGGCTTATTTCCTCGACTCGCCTTTCAAGACTTTTCACTTCTTCTTGCTTCTACCTCCGCTTAGTTGATAACTCTGGAATCCACTGCAGTCTTGGAATCCACCGATTGGGCTCAGCAACCGTCAACTACACACGAAGCCTTTCTTCGTATGCACACCACAAAATAATGAACGGACTCCTCTGTAGGAAACTTTTATCCTTTTGGGTAGAGATGAAACATGGTGCCAACAATATGATCTCAGGTAATATAATATATGTAGGAACTTGGATCAAACTAAAATATGGGTGCAAACTTTGTGTTTAGGTATAAATTAAACCATGAAAAATCAACACCCAAAATGCCATACATTACGCTACTAAATTTTCAAACCCTTTTAGGCAGTAAAAATCACCAATTAAATATTAATTTATCACATACTTAGATTACTTTAGATATCACTATCTGTCTTAGCTACTTTACACCACCCTTGTAATATATATGAATACAACATCCCTAGGTAGAGACCTGCGATGCGACATACTCTGCTATCGAGTCCTGGTACATTGCGTACTAAGTAAAGGACTTTGGGTTCAGAATAAGTCTCAAACCATACATTCACAATTCACACAATTTGGAGGCGAACATATTTCTAAGCCTTTGGTCTACTCACACACCTAATGCACCCAAAAGACCGGTTACACTCTTATACACAGAAGTAGTTATCAATCCCTAAGTTCTATATTTTGAGGGACAAGTCTAAAATCCTCCCAATGGGCTCATCAGGATAAGACTTACCATGGGGCGAAACCTCTCATGAAAGTAGGTAGCCTACGTATGTTCACACACGGTGGCAGAGCCAGGAATTTCCAACTGGTGGGGCACTATAATAAAAACTATGGGGGTTCGGGGACAGGTGCCCCTGATTTTGTTTTTGAGGATTATTGACATATTAATAATAATAAAATAGAATAAACCAAACCAGAATACTTTATTACTAAAACGAGTACCCAAAATCTAATTTTGTCATTACAAGTACCAATTAAAATATAAAATGAGCAAACTATAATCTCCCTCTATGATTTTTCATATTTTGGAATCGATCCACAATTGTGTCCTTAGGAATGAAATAACATACATATTTTTCAATATATGTCATGCAAGAGTCACTTAGCCAATCATCCCCCTTATAGTTTCGAAGATTAGTTTTTCTAATGTTCATAGCAGAAAATGACCTCTCAACTGTAGCTGTGGAAACCAGTAGAATTAATGACAACTTTATGAGCCTATAAACTAATCCATACACAATGTGATTCCATTTCTCTACCATTTTCTATCCAACCCACTTATCCCATCCATATCAATAAAGTCACCACCGTATTTGACATCTAAGTCATACAATTCAAGCTCATCCCGAAGTACAATACGCTCTTACTCGGTGAAATCATCAACATAAAGTTCACATAGACGAACCAACTTGTTTATATAAAAAGGAACAATGAATTAACTTGATTAAATGATGCCATGCATAAAAGTAATTTGGAATTCATCTCATCGAAACAATTGTTAAGTTCAACAAGTTGTTTATCCATGCAAAAGTAGAGAAAGTAAACTTCATAGTGATGTAAATTTGTGATTGTCAATCCTCTCTTCGATCTTCCCAAATGACAAAAATTACGTTCCATGTTAGAAATATCAATATGATATTTCACACAAAAAGACAAGGCCTCCATCCAAATATTTTCCTACCCACTATCGCTCAATTTTTGCATTCGACTCTTTGATAATTTCACTAACTTCATTTTATTAACAACGTCTTGATCTTTTCGTTGAAGAGATTTAGAAAGTTCATTACTTATTGCACGTACGTTCTTCATTAAATGTAAGGTGAATATATAATCAAATTATTGCATTGATTTAATCAAATTTATTGCCTCACCCTTTTTATCCAAGGAATTTTCCCCCAAATCATCAAGAACACCAAGCATGGATTCACACATTATAATCAAATTAATCAATGTGCCAATGTGTATCACCGGAAGCTAGTTTCTTGGTTTAATCCCCGACCACTTGATATATTACCACTAACCAATTGATATTTAATCTGCTCCCCCTTTTTCTATAAAAAAATGACACGACTCTTACAAGATGCACCCACATTGTTCATTATATTATTAACTATGAAGAAGAACTCATCAATGTGTTTAAGATCTTTTGCAACTTTTACTAGTGTAAACTGAAGTTGATGTACAAAACAATGTACATAGAATGTTGACTTGTTCTCCCTGAAAATAAGTGATTTAATCCCATTGCACTCTCCTTGCATGTTACTTGCCCCATCGTAACCTTGACCCCGCAAATTTTTTACACTCTAGTTATGTTTGTTAAAAAATTTATCGAGTGACACTTTTAATGATTTAGCAATAGTGTCAGGAGCATGTACCATACCCATGAATCTTTCCATCAAAAAACCCCTTTTATCCATATAACGAACTACAATAGAAATTTACTCTTTAATTGATACATCACGTGCATTTTCAATTAATATCGCAAATGGATCTCCAAAAAAAATCTTTTAATATTGTATTAGTAATCTCACTCGCAACTGCATTTACATATTTTTTTAATGTTAGGATACGTCAATTTATTATTTACCGGTGAATTTTTAAGAACTACTTTGTTAACTAATGCATCTCTTTTGGCAAGCCATTCTAAAAGTTCAAGAAAGTTACCTTTATTCATGGAGTCCTCTGATTCATCATGAGAACGAAAAGACAAGGCTTGTCGCAAAAGAAACCAAATCACATCAATATTTGAAATTAACCGTAGATGATAATCATCTTCACATTCCTTCGATTGATTATCAAATAGCACCGCAATATGTTGATTTTGATTCAATAAATTTTGAGACTTCATTTACGCCGCATTATGACCCTCACTGTTAACATGCTTTTGTAGTCGATCTTTTTGTTTCTAATTTTCAAAACAACCTCTAAAAAAAGCATCACTTTTATTCTTGTCTGAGGATTCCGAACAAAATAAATAACAAGGCAAAAAAATGTTGCATCCTTTGACACGGTATATTCCAACCAACGACTAAATTGGGTGAACCAATTCAAAACGAAATGTCTCTCCTTTTCTCCCATGGATTTTTAAGGATAAAGAGACATAAAGGGTTGGCAAGGACCCATTAGCAAATATGCTAGTTGTAAAACCCCGCTAAATTCTGGCGTCGGCTGCCACCAAAATTAAGTCGGACGTTAATAAATCAAATATCATCCTTAGCATGTGACATATGTGAGACATATAAATTCTAATCCACAAGGTAAATATTTTGAATAAATTCCAAATTTTAAGGATATTCAACAGTTTTGTCTTCAAAGTACGATATAAGGTCCGTCACATGAAATCTCCAAATGTCTTAATTATTACAATAAATCAAGTCCAACTAAAATCTCTAGAAACAACTTTGGAACCGACTGGCCCAATAAAAACCCAAATAAAGTCTCACAATAAATATGACTGGATAGGAGAAATAAATGACTAAGATGAAAATATAAATCCATCTACACTTACAAACGATCTCCAAAAATATCTATGCAGCTAGTCCAATTTAATTCCTGAAAATATTAGTCAATGCATGTGTCACAGCCAAAGCCCGGAGCATAAATACCGTCTACTCCTTTCAATTAGGGTCCTTGAACCCAGATAATAGTACTATACATATCGACCATAACAATAGAATATTTTAATTACAAGAAAGTCTATAATCCTCAACAATTAAATTTTCTAACTACCCCCAAGGTTTAAATGTGGTACACCAATATTATTTTAAATTTAATCCAAGCCCCACGATATTAATGTTTCTGAATTAACCAAGATGAATTGTTCTCACTTTATTATTAGGTATGGCGGTCCTCCCGCCGTGGGTGATTTACACCAAAATTGATTAATATTACCACACATCCCCTTGTCAAGACCGCCATCTGATGCATATTTTATTCTGCGGCCCTCGACATATGATAAGGTTCCACACACTCGCATATCCCCTTGTCATACTCGCCGTCTGATCCGTTTTTATCCTGCGATCCTCGACATATGACAGGTTCCACACACGACACGACATCAACGCCCTCTGACCCGGTTAAACTGTCGGCCCTGGACACATGATGCCGCCATTCAATTATAATACCAATTTTAGTCTTGCGGTATTAATTTCCCAAAATTTCTCATACTAGTTATTCACCATAATTTTTCCCCACCCTTATTTGCGATGTGAAAATCCTCAAAATAATCCTTAGTCCCAAAATAAAAGTTCCCAAAATACAATTTCATCAAATAATAAATAAATGATGATTTGAACAATTTACTTCAACTAGATAACAATTCTAGATTATCACCTCAGTGGTAAAAATAGAGAATTTGCCCCCACCCCAATTTATATAACCCGCATAGATTTATTTTAAGTAGTCCCATACCTAATTATCATAAATCGCAACTAAGGCCGACTTTATTAGTCCCATAACTAACAAGTGTACTATAGCAAGGGGTGAAAACTAATTATCTAAAATACCAACTTTCTCGTAATATTCAATATTTTAATATTTCATAATTGACATAACCAATAATTTATGATAATATTCCCAACAATATTAATTTCCCAATAAATTATTTCTATCCATATATGGGGAAATTAAGAACAAGTATTTATACTAACTTTCCCGAATTTATTATTATCATAAGTCCTATAATTATTATTTATTTTCCTAGCACCAATTATTTTAGTGGTTTTAGAAATTTACATAAACATCCAATTTAAATTTAAAGAGTCCTCTACAAGTCCACAATATTCCCAAGGATCCTCAACAAGTCAAAAATATTATTTAGGGGTCCTCAACAAGTCCATAATATTTTTAAGGGTCCTCTACGAGTCAATAATATTTTTAAGGGTCCTTTACAAGTCCAGAGTTTATTTAGAGGCCCTTTACATAAATTGTTCCATAATAACACTAATTAATCCAAAAATAACAAAATTATATTTATTGGACATATTTAAATTTATTTTTACAAAACAGGCCATAATTATTTTCTTCCATTTCTTTAGTTCTAAATTTTAGTTATGGCCCCATGAGTTTTAATTGAGGCTATAATCAAGACACATATCACTAAAGGAAAAGAATAGGATAAACATGCCTGATTTTTCGAATGATGAAATCGACGAGAGTTTCGGGGTCTCCTCGAAAAATTGATCGGAACGCTCTCTTGAACCTCTTTGAAATAATTCTATTTTGACCCCCAAAAATAAGCTTGAAAAGTGTTTTAATGGTGGTTTGGGTTTTGGGGTTGGAAGAAGAAGAGAGAGGAGGGTGTTTGGCTGCCAAAGCTTGGCCAAGTTGTGTGTTAAAAATCAATACCCGAAGTCCCTTTTTATAGAAAAGTTTTAGGGTTAAAAATATAATAAAAATGGTTTATTTCGTCAAAATTACGCACTGCTGCGCACAGATTCTGGGACCATCGATCGATCGATGAAAAGGGGTCGATCGATCGATCACCCCAAAAATCTGACTGTTTCCCCTAAAAATGCCATAAGGTAAAATATTAAAAATTCAATTAAAAATTCATTTTAAATCCGATTTCAATTCTGCTTGAAGTTTTATTCTTCTAAAATCATAACCAACATATTTAACCAATAAAATTTATAAAATTCAAAAATTTATTTTTCTCGAATTTTCTAATTTTTTTATTAAAAATATTCATTTAAAAAATTCGAGTTGTTACATACTTCCCCACTAACAAGAAATTTCGTCCTCGAAATTTGACAGGATTAAATGTATACATAAAATAATTAGGCGCCCATACACCTAATTCTACACATTAAAATTTAATTTTTATACCTATCCTCCTCACTTTAGCCATGTCGTGGCTCCTGCGGTGCCTGCTCCTCTCGTGGCGAAAGTTGGTAGAACCTCCCATAACCAAGGTTGTTTGGTGCTGCAGCTACACCCTGTGCACCTGGCACTGCTGGTGCTGCTGGCTCTCCTTGAACTCCTATTGCTGCTAGGACAGCTGGGGCTCCCCGCACCCCGAGCCCGGTTGGTGCTGGAGGTCTTTGTCCTTGCTGGACTTGATTCATTTGAACTTGTACAACGGGGCCTTGTTGGTTCTCTCAACCTAAACACTTATTTGCTTTGTGTCCCACTTTTCCACACTTGAAACAAGTCCCGTGAAATGGCACCAAGTTCCAATTGTATTCACCCTGACGCCCTTGCCTCTGGTTGTCAAGGTGAAAGTTATTATTTTGCTGACCCTGGTTAGACCTCTACCTCTTCCCAATTTGATCATTACGGCCCCTATAGTCTCCACCCTGACTCTCAGGTTCTTTCCTATTTCCCAATTTTTTTTGATGGTTTATCCTCTCCTGCCAATGCAACATCGCGACATCCACTACTTGGGAGTAAGCAGTGTATGCCGAATTTCCCAAAACCAATTTTCTGATGGGCCATGACAACCCTTTGATGAAGCATTCCATATTTTTATTCTCGGTATCTACTTCCTCGGGTACGAGCATAGATAAGTTTATGAACTCTTGTTCATACTCTACCACTGATTTCGAACCTTGGTCCAATTCTAGAAACTCCCTCTTTTTCACACTCCTAATAGCATAAGGGAAATATTTGTTGTTGAATTTTATTTGAAAATCCGCATAAGTCAATCTATCTCGTTCCTCAGATGTGGTGGTTCTCTCCTACCATTGTTAAGCATTTCCCGACAATTGAAATGTGGTTAATAACTGTTTTTGCACTTCCGTGCATTCCACTAATTTCAAGTGTCGTTCCATGTCCCTCCTCCATTGGTGAGCGACCGTGGGATTGGATCCTCCAGTAAAGGTAGAAGGATTTCCCTTGAAAAAGCTGGTCCTCAATTTATCCCAATTTGAGACGAGTGGTTCTTGTTGTTGTGGCACTAACGTCATCCCTCTCTGTCTCCCGATTTCAATACCGACCGCTGTGTCCTCTCTTACGATTGTCGCAAGTGCTTCGGCATTTAAGGTAAATTATCTTTGTCCCTCCAGACCGACGGAACTAGAAACAGACCCCTCCTTCCTATTACCATTTTTCCTAGTTTTCTTCATCTGAAAATATAAGAATAATTATCATGAGACTCAGAAAACTAAGAGTACAAATAATCGAAAGGAAATCAAAGGTAAGCAACGCGGAAGTTAAATAGACTCATAACCTACGAGACCTAAGACCATGCTCTGATACCATCTGTAACACCCCGCTAAATTCTGGCGTCGGTCGCCACCAAAATTAAGCTGGACGTTAATAAAATAAATATCATCCTTAGCATGTGACAGATGTGAGACATATAAATTCTAATCCACAAGGTAAATATTTTGAATAAATCCCAAATTTTAAGGATATTCAAGAGATTTGCCTTCAAAGTACGATATAAGGTCCGTCACATGAAATCTCCAAATGTCTTAATTATTACAATAAATCAAGTCCAACTAAAATCTCTTGAAACAACTTTGGAACCGAATGGCCCAATAAAAAACCAAATAAAGTCTCACAATAAATACGACTGGATTGGAGAAATAAATGACTAAGATGAAAATATAAATCTAGCTACACTTCCAAAGGATCTCCAAAAATATCTATGCAGCTAGTCCAATTTAATTCCTGAAAATATTAATCAACGCATGTGTCACAGCCAAAGCCCTGAGCAAAAATATCGGCTACTCCTTTCAATTAGGGTCCTTGAACCCAGACAATAGTATTATACATATCGACCATAACAATAGAATGTTTTAATTACAACAAATTCTATAATCCTCAACAATTAAATTTTCTAAGTACCCCCAAGGTTTAAATGTGCCACACCAATATTATTTTAAACTTAATCCAAGCCCCACGATATTAATGTTTCTGAATTAACCAGGATGAATTGTTCCCACTTTATTATTAGGTATAGCGGTCCTCCCGCCGTGGGTGATTTACACCAAAATTGATTAATATTACCACACATCCCCTTGTCAAGACCGTCGTCTGACCCAGATTTTATTCTGCGGCCCTCGACATATGACAAGGTTCCACACACTCACTCATCCCCTTGTCATACTCGCCGTCTGATTCGTTTTTATACTGCGATCCTCGACATATGACAGGTTTCACACACGACACGACATCAACGCCCTCTGACCCGCTTAAACTGTCGGCCCTGGACACATGATGCCGCCATTCAATTATAATACCAATTTTAGTCTTGCGGTATTAATTTCCCAAAATTTCTCATACTAGTTATTCACCATAATTTTTCCCCACCCTTAATAGCGATGTGAAAATCCTCAAAATAATCCTTAGTCCCAAAATAAAAGTCCCCAAAATACAATTTCATCAAATAATTTATAAATGATGATTTTAACAATTTACTTCAACTAGATAACAATTCTAGATTATCACCTCATTGGTAAAAATAGAGAATTTTCCCCCACCCCAATTTATATAACCCCCATAGATTTATTTTAATTAGTCCCATACTTAATTATCATAAATTGCAACTAAGGCCCACTTTATTAGTCCCATACCTAACAAGTGTACTATAGCAAGGGGTGAAAACTAATTGTCTAAAATACAAACTTTCACGAAATATTCAATATTTTAATATTTCATAATTGACATAACCAATAATTTATGATAATATTCCCAACAATATTAATTTCCCAATAAATAATTTCTATCCATATATGGGGAAATTAAAAACAAGTATTTATACTAACTTTCCCGAATTTATTATTATCATAAGTCCTATAATTATTATTTATTTTCTTAGCACCAATTATTTTAGTGTTTTTAGAAATTTACATAAACATCAAATTTAAATTCAAAGAGTCCTCTACAAGTCCACAATATTTCCAAGGATCCTCAACAAGTCAAAAATATTATTTAGGGGTCCTCAACAAGTCCATAATATTTTTAAGGGTCCTCTACGAGTCCATAATATTTTTAAGGGTCCTTTACAAGTCCAAAGTTTATTTAGAGGTCCATTACATAAATTGGTCCACAATAACACTAATTAATCCAAAAACAACAAAATTATATTTATTGGACAGATTTAAATTTATTTTTACAAAACAGCCCATAATTATTTTCTTCCATTTCTTTAGTTCTAAATTTTAGTTTTGGCCCCATGAGTTTTAATTGAGGCTATAATCAAGACATATATCACTAAAGGAAAAGAATAGGATAAACATGCCTGATTTTTCGAATGATGAAATCGACGAGAGTTTCGGGTTCTCCTCAAAAAATTGATCGAAAAGCTCTCTTGCACCTCTTTGAAATAATTCTGTTTTGACCCCCCCAAAAAATCTTGAAATGTGTTTTAATGGTGGTTTGGGTTTTGGGGTTGGAAGAAGAAGAGAGAGGAGGGTGTTTGGCTGCCAAAGGTTGGCCCAAGTTGTGTGTGAAAAATCAATACCCAACGTCCCTTTTTATAGAAAAGTTTTACGATTAAAAATATAATAAAAATTATTTATTTTGTCAAAATTAGGCACTGTTGTGCACAGATTCTGGGACCATCGATCGATCGATGAAAAGGGGTCGATCGATCAATCACCCAAAAAATCTGACAGTTTCCCCTAAAAATGCCATAAGGCAAAATATTAAAAATTCAATTAAAAATTCGTTTTAAATCCGATTTCAATTCCGCTTGAAGTTCTATTCTTATAAAATCATAACCAACATATATAACCAATAAAATTTATAAAATTCAAAATTTTATTTTTCTCGAATTTTCTAATTTTTTTATTAAAAATATTCATTTAAAAAATTCGGGTTGTTACACTAGTCTAACCTTGTTTTGATCGTTCGCATCATAATCTAAAATGAGTGGTCGTAGCGAAGGGTATTATCATCGGGCTTATTTATCAAGAGACTGTAATAAATAGAAAAATATTATTAGTAAATTAGAAAAAAAAATAACTGTTAAAAGAATTGAAACAATGAACGAAGGCCGGAGGGTATCTATCGGAGCTTGATTAGAAACAATTGAAACAATGATAAAATTGAAACAATTGAAACGATGAAATTAACTGAAACAATGAACAATGTATTGAGATTAACTGTAAAAATCAACTATACCTTCATCACCGGAGCTTGATTAGAGATTAGAGGCCGCAGGGTATCTATCACGAAGGCCGGAGCTTGATTAGAGGTCGTAGCGAAGGGTATTATTATCGGAGCAAAGCTTGATTAGAGGCCGAAGCAGAGGGTATCTATCCAGGACAGTGTCGGAGGGAGCATAGGATTGGGGGTGCACGTGCAACGTCCAGGATTTAACAAAAAATTATAATCAAAAGTATCTAAATATACCCCCTTCAGCTATCCCACTTTTCTCTACTTTTCCCCTATCCCACTTTTCTCTACTTTTCTGCTGCTCCAGTTGCAGGAGTAAAACAACCCCTTTGCTTTGCCACTAGCTTCGGTTCGACGGTACCCTCTGCTCCGACCTTTAATCAAGCTCTACTCTTGTGATAATACCCTCTTCTCCGGCCTCTAATCAAGCTCCGACCTCCATGATAGATACCCTCCGGCCTCCGTGATAGATACCCTTTGCTCCATGATATGTTCACACACATAAGAATTCACACAATCTATATATATGTAGCATTAGTATAGGTGTACATGCAACCTATAATATATATCTCGTACATAGTATATATAAATACTGAATATCCTATATATTATTAAATTACCATTATACTTTTAGTCGTATATTCCCTTGTGTTTCCCACCATTAAAAGTGTCCGAATTTTTCTTATAAATTATTTCAGTAGGTAATTCACTCATACTCTATTGGTCGAAGTCATAAGTTTGTTCACCGTCACCGTAACTTGTTTACATTCTTCTGAATTCATCACATTACAAATTATGCTTATTAATCTTAGCCTTAATTTTTTTTCTCACTTATAACTAAGTTCCAATCCTACCATTAGCCTAATTAGTTTCCCCGATCATTGGTTACAAGTTCAAGGCTTAATTAGGAAAAATTGCCAAAATCTGATAAACCGAATTGATTTGCCTAATTACTGAATCGATTCGCCCGACCGAATTGATTTGCCCATGGTCCGAATCAATTCGAATATGTACAGGTCATCTCCTTCCTTTTAACTGTTACGATTTTCACGAATTTCAATCTTTCAAGCCTCCATAATTCAGTCCCAAACTCCCAACCAATTATACTAATCCTTATAATAACATTCATAAAGGATTTCTAACGTAATCAAAACATCAAGGAGGGTCATTTAAATCACATTAATCCTTCAATTTTACTCCAAAAACCCTAGGTTATTCTTTTTATTCAAGAACATCAACAAAACCTAGATTCTTCTATTATTATCATCTCATATGTTCTGATTTCGTTTTCTATTCACATAGGAAATTAATCTACATGAAAATTCTTACCCAATATTATGAATTAAATCTCCAATTCAAAGCCAAAATTATTTCGCTACACCAAAACTATCGGATTGTCACGGTCATTGACTGTGACAAGTTTGGGGACAACAACTGTTTTTGTCACGGACTTGTCACGGTCAAAGACCGTGACAAGTTAATTAGACTTGTCACGGTCCTGTTATGGTCTTTGACCGCGATAAACAAGTGACAAACTTTAAAAAATTATCATGGTTAATGACCGTGACAAGTTCGTGGCAAGTTTTAAAAAACATCTGCTGGGCAGTTTGGCCACTGCCACTACCCAATAGTATATTTGTACCTGTTATAGCAAAATTGTACTTGTTCAAATAGAATATATCCAAATAAAATAGAAATAATGCAATAAATCATTGCATAAATAATTCTTTATCCATATGCAAATAAAATAAAAATACAACCCATATCTAAATGAAAATTTAACAAATCAAAACAATTCAAATATAATCCAAGTGTCCAAATAAAAATAGATACAAATAATGTCATGCCACAGAGTCTGGGGTAGGTTCGAGGAGGAAGGAAGGCCAGAAGATATACGCATTGAGACATCCCTCAATATTTGTCACGTCGAATTATTCGCGCAACCACAATGCGGAGTTCTCCTTCTTGGTTATCACATGCGTGACGAGCACCTTGCCCTCGATGTTTTGAAGGATATGTCTATGAACCGGCATACTCAGGACAGTATTCGGGTCCTTCAACCCCTCATTATCCGTTGTCCACCATATATATTGCTAAAAACACGCTCGGCTAACCGATTGTTGACATAGGCTGCTGGACGGGATCCAAGTAGGGGACTGAATCATCAAGCGGTGAGTCAACACGTATCAACGATGAAGCAACGATGTCCACGTCCTCGTCCTCGTCCTCATCCACCATATTCTGCTTCCCCTTTCCCTTGACCTTTCCACCCAACTAACGCTTCATGAATGTTTACATATATAGGACCGTTGCCTCTAACCTTGATAGCTTCGCATCATGTGTGTCCACCTGATGAGCCAACCCGATGCGGGGTCCTATCCCATTTATAATATCAAATTCAATTTTTAAATTTCAAATTCAAATTCAATTTATAATATTAATTCCTATTTCCTCCATCTCCTCTAAAGGGTGAGGGTCCTGACCGCATATTTCTATAATATACTTAACAACTCATGCACATTGTTCCAAGTTGAGAAAAATTCAGCAGCATGTCCCCATATTTCTTTAGGTACACGACGTAGATTTGTAATTGTGAGTGTTATTTCAATTGATAATTCAAATAACACTCAATATCGCATCATCTAGTATGTATCCAGAGAACATTAAGATACGAGTGCAGAACTTCCTCTAAAAGAAACAAGTTTAAGCCACTAAGGATATTATTATACAGAAACTACTCTCGAACGAGTCTAAGGGCTATTGAATGCGTACACATGAGAACTAGAAAGCTAGTTTCTATGCACACTATGTGTAATTTATAGTATGTTTCATTTACTTATGATAAGTCCGTGATCGTGCAACTCTCGAACGGGTCGTGACAGAAAGTAATTTTAGAAAAAAATTGAAAACTCCCACTCCCTCCACTCTGACAATAATCCAGTGGTCGAGACACTTCCAAATTTAACCAACCCAACAAAGTAAGATAATATAATTATTTAAGATTTTATTAGTGTGAATTAAATGAAGGATTTAAAAAAAATTTAATAACCAACTTCCATATCCAACCACATCCGTCCAATATAATCCAACAACAACAACAAACCAACAAATGTATTTCCCGTACTCCTTTCACTACACCAAATCTGCCGAATTGTCATGGTCATTGACCTTGACAAGTTCAACTTGTCAAGGTCAATGACCGTGATAATTCTGGGCGAGACAACTTTTTTTATCACGGTCATGTCACCGTGATAAGATCGTTATAATTGTCACGGTCATGTCACGGTTATAAATCGTGATAAACCCGTGACACTCTTTAAAAAATTATCATAGTCATTGACCATGACAAACCCGTGATAATTATCTTTGTCACGGACTTGTCACGGTCAATGACCGTGACAATTCTGAGCAGAATTGAAAAAAATCTGCTGGGTAGTATGGCCACTACCACTGCCCAGTAGTATATTTGTACCTATTATAGCAACGTTGTACCTGTTCAAACATCATATATCCAAATAAACTAGAGATAATACAAATATTCATTCAAAATAAAACCAATATGCATCACGATCTAATCCAAATATAATTCAAATGTACCAACTTAAAAATAATTCAAATGTACCAACTAAAAAACAATACAATTCAATTCAAATAATGTCACTACATGTCTTGGGTAAGGTTAAATTCGAGGAGGTGAGTAGGCCACACGATATACGAATTGACACACCCACTGATATACATCGTGCCACATTGTTCAAGCAACCACAACGGGGATTTCTCCTTCCCGGGTATCACATGCGTGACGAGCACCTTGGACTCATTGTCTTGAAGCTCACGTCCATAAACTAGTCCACCTTGGATGATATTCGGCTCCTTCAACCCTTGCCCTATCCGCTGGCCATCAAAAATGTCCAGTATAAACACGCTCGGCCAACCAAGCGTCGACATCGGTCGGTCAAAGGGAGCCAAATAGGGAAGTGGATCATCAAAGTCCGCACGTGTCGGCGATAAAGCAACGAGGTCCACATCCTCATCATCCTGCACCTCGTCCTCCCACACCTCTTCCCTCATCACCTTCTCCTTCCCTTTCCCCTTGCATTTTTCGTCGCCCAACAAACTCTTCATGAATGAGAACATATCTTGGATCGTCGCCTCCAAACGGGACAGCATCGCGTCATGCGAATCCACCGTTCGAGTCAACCCAATGTCGCTCGTCTCCAATCTGATGATCCTAGATTTGGCCACCCGCGAGCTCACCCCCTTGTCCTCCCCTTACGATCAGAGACAAGCACTTAGCTGAGTGCGTCTGTGGACAAAGATGCCTTGTCGACATCAGACTGCGACTCGTGCACTTCTTTAAGATTTGCCTGAAACGACAAAAAGCACATGATTAGTAAAATAAGTAAATTAAAAAATTATAACATAATTAACAAAAAGTAAACTGTCGAATTACTTACAATCGTGGTCGCGACGCTCGGGGACACCTCCTTGTCCTTCCCCTTCTTCTTTCGAAAAGCCACATAAGTATCGAGCCTATGTGGCCTACCCCCAGGGCCACTCCCTGTCCCTTGAAATAAAATAAATTAAAATTAGTTTCGGCCTCGCAAAGTAAAATAATGCAGAATAATATACTTCTGTAGTTATAGAAAAATTAAATCTTACCATCATCTTATGCTCCACCTCGGCGTAAGACGTCCGGCTGGAGTAGTGCACTGGTAGCCAACGTAAACTGTGTGTAAAATATGTTGTTGGGTGTTTACACCTCTACACAAATAAATACCTAGACTTGGCACACTAACAACGGAATGCAACGGCAAGTAAGGATCAAATCCACAGAGAATGTTCGATAGATCGTAACGGATTATTAATTCAGGAATAAAAGTGTAAAAGGGTGATGTATGCTAGTAAATAAAATAAAAGAGATAAGTTAAGTCTAAATAAAGTAAAAGCGAGGATCAGGATATCATCCAACCAAACGTCTCGAAACAACTACTAATCAGAATTCCAGCTCGAAAGCTATTTAATCGAGCATTATCAATTAATCATAAACATCCCACAATAAGGAATTTAAGCCAAAGTTACGAGATTAATCATTTAACCGAATATTGGTCATACGCGGATTAAACTCGGATTATCGCTTTAAACACTAGCGTTGCATGACAAAGAAAGTTAAACGCATAATAATCCGACTTTAATTCGCGCGGGTTCAATTAAACGCAATTTTGCACAAAACCTAATTTTCGGAGCTCGGGACCCGTTAATGGCGGAACGACGTCCTAACCCTAATTATCTAAGGGCACATAATGATTAAATTAAATTATAACTAATTAAACTAGGAAAACAAGTAATAAACCAAGTAAACTAATTAAGAAAGCATGTAAATTAACCTACAAAGGAAGAGAAAATCAAGAACAACTATATAAATGGAGAATGAGATGGAAAGTTCAACATACACAACCCATATGGTTGTCAACCAAAAGAGAAATGAAGCGAAGCTCTCAAAACCCACAAAACCTAAGATAAACTAATTAAAACTGAATATATCTGAATATTACGCAAAATTGGGTTATATAGTAAGTTGGAATAAAAGAAAAGAAGAAAGAAAAGAAGGCAAAAATATCTTCAGAAAGAGAGGATCGATTGATTGACCCCTTCGGTCGATCGATCAATGGATGAAATTGTGCCAAAAAATATGAAGGATCGATCGATCGATCCTTCTGATCGATCGATCGAGAAGGCAGGGCAGAACCTCCATTCCTCCTGTTTTAGTGTAAATGCTTTCTTCTCCGCTAAAATCGCTAAAACTTCTTCATTCGGGATCAGAATCGCGCACCGTTCGTGGCCACGCGAAGCTTGCGAGGAGGGATACAACTTTCGTGAGATGTCGGACCAGGTGCCCAAACTGTGAATTGGCCGGATTGCCCTTGAACGTGTGAATGCGTACAGGACTTGAGCGGAATGCGTCTGAACTCCATTATTAGTACCTAAATACCTACAAAAGCCCAATTATACCTTATTTAGAATGTTAACAATATAAATCGAGGTTTTCTGGTAAACGGGCTTAAATATAGAGATTAAGGCACTCGAGGGGGATAAAATGTGTAGATTCGACGGATGAAATACGCAATATTTGCGTATTATCATGCACGTCCGTCATTTTTGCCCGATTTTCCCTCCCTGATTGGAGAGATGCCAATTGTCGCTCCCCGATCTCATTGTCAACGAACTTTTGCCATTGTACCAATGAGATCGGCTCCTTCGGCGGGACGGATTCACGCCTTTGGATAATGGACTCTCGTGCCTTCCCAAAGTACCGGGTCCGCATATTTTTCTTCCACGTCTTGTGTTGCTCCCTCAACTGCTCCAAGACAAAATCGCGTAGCTTTGGATCCAGACTGAATTGTTCCTGTCCAACAAATACAATGTTATTTGCAAATAAATATAAATATAAATATAAAATGAAAATGAAATCGAAATTGAAATATTCATATGAATATGAATATGAATATAAATATAAATATAAATATAAATATAAATATAAATATAAATATAAATATAAATATAAATATAAATATAAATATAAATATAAATATAAATATAAATATAAATATAAATATAAATATAAATATAAATATAAATATAAATACATTACCTGTAGTGCCACATAAACAGCTAACTTGAGCTCATATGGCACCTTCTTCCAACTAATTACCCCGGGCCGATGATCGTCTTTACCAGGTCGAGGGATCTCGCTAATAAGCCCCGACTTGTTCTTGATGACCATCCCCAGTTTTCCACATTTGGGGAGCCTAAGGGCCGAGGAGCCCTCGTCGCCTCCGCTACCATCGAGCCCATACGACATCATCATAACAAGCATCATCATCCTCGCCTTAATACCTGAAGAAGACATTTGCTGTAAAAAAAGTTATTAGTACATATCAAAATGAATTAAAAGAAAATAATGGAAATAAACTAACAATTAAAGTATACAATTATTAATTTACTAAGTTACAATGAGGGGCAATCCTACTTTCATAATTAATCATATATTAATTTACTAATTTACAATGAGGGGTAATCATATATTAATTTACTAAAAAAAAATTAATAACCAATCAATTCCTTTACAAGGGACATTGCGCATATACATGCACACTACACACACATATACACACCCGCGCACATACACACACACACACCCGCGCACATTCAAACACACACACACACGCATCCCCCCTACCCCACCACCCACCGATCCCTGCCACCGACCCCCCCATCTCCTCCTAAGGGTGAGTTCAAGTATGTTTCATTTAATTTCAAGTAATTTTTAAAAAAAGTTGAAAAATTCCACCCCCATATGGATAATAATCCAGTGGTCGTGCCACTTTTAAAACTAACCAACCCAACATCGATCCACCGTAATCCCGTACTCCTTCTAATTCATCTACTCAATTAATTCATTTCATCAATTAAACTAAAAATTAAAGTATAATAATTATTAATTTACTAATTTACAATGAGGGGCAATCCTACTTTCATATGAAATGGACACTAATTATTAATTTACTTTCATATAAAACTATACAATTAAAGCTATACAATTTATTAATTAAAGGTATACAATTGTTGAGATTGTCCCCCCCCCCCCCCCCAACACAACACCACACACACCTCAATTCTGAATTCCAAAACAACAACATCTAGCTCATAATATGTACACACACACACACACACACACGCAGCCCCCCACCCCTACCCCACCACCCACCCATCCCTCCCCCCCATCTCCTCCATCACCTCTAAAGGGTGAGTTCAAGTATGTTTCATTTAATTTCAAGTATGTTTCATTTAATTATCATACTATATATCTATTGTTCGATATACAAAGTAATTTTTAAAAAAAGTTGAAAAATCCCACCCCCGTATGGACATTAATCCAGTGGTCATACCACTTCTAAAACTAACCAACCCAACATCGATCCACTATAATCCAACCGCAACAATAAATGTATATCACGTACTCCTTCTAATTCATTTACTCAATTAATTCATTTTCTCAATTAAACTAATAATTAAAGTATAAAATTATTAATTTACTAATTTACAATGAGGAGCAATCCTACTTTCATATGAAATGGGCACTAATTATTAATTTACTTTCATATAAAACTATACAATTTATTTTATTAAAGCTATACAATTAAAGTTATTTCGAATCTCAACAATTATTTGTTAATGAGGGGAAATCCTAATTGCATATGAAAGAGGTAAAACATATTTTATTAATCAATTTGTCCGTATCAGTTGTTGAGATTGCCCCACCACACACACACACAGCCCACCCCACCCCCACCACCACCACACACACACACACACACCACCACACCGCCTCCCCCACAACACACACACACACGCACACACACCACACCACCCCCTGCCCCCTCCCCCCACCACACACACGCACACACCTGCACACACACACACACATACACCCACCACCCCCTGCTACCCTCACCCCACCACACATACACGCACACACCTGCACATATACACACACACACCACCACTCCCTGCCCCCCTCCCAGCCCCTGTCCCTCCCCTCCCTAGCCCCACTGTCCCTCCCCCTCCCCCACCACACGCACACGTAAACGCACACCCCCACCATCCCCTGTCCCCCTCCCCCCACCACTCACCACCACACACATATGTATACACACATATACACACACATAGAAATGAAAGAGAAAGAGAGGAAAAAAACATACCTTAGAGAGAGAGAGAGAGCTCGAAATCGCTTAGAGAGAGAAAGAGAGGGAAAACCAAAAACGGTGGGAAAAAAGAAAGCGTAGGTTTTTTTTACTAAACAAATTGTCAGGGACGTGTCACGGTCCTTGACCGTGACAATATTATAAGTATTTGTCACGGTCAATGACTATGACAAAAAGCTCGTGTTTTTTTGTCACGGTCAATGACCGTGACAAGGCTGGCCGGCTAAAGGGTGCCAATTTGACATTTTTGGTGTAGTGTTCTATTTCATATACTCAATTAATTCAACATTAATAATTTCAAACCTAAATAAAAATATGAAAACAATATTCATAATGTCAAATTAATTTTATTCTATAAACAATAAGATTCAATGAATATTAACAATACCTATTAATTTCAATCCTAGCTAAAATCACCCAATCAACATTAATAATTAATTTCAAGTACTAACTAAACATTAGTTTCAAGTCCCCAATCAACATTAACAATTAATTTCAAATTCTAAACTAAACATTAAATTTTAAGTCCTAAATCAATATTAACAATTAATTTCAAGTCCTAAACTAAACATTAATTTCAAGTACAAAATTAATAATTAATTTCAAGTCCTAAGCATTAATAATTAATTTCAACACACACACACCCCCCTCCCCCCTTCCCCCCCCCCCCCCAACCACACACACCTGCACACACACTCACTCACCTGCACACACACACCCCTCACCCCACCCCCGCCCCACCATCCCCTGCCACAATACCCCCTGCTCCCCCCCCCCCCCCACACGCACGCACACACACACACACACACCTGTACACATACACACACACCGCTTACATATACACACACACATATATACACACACATACACATATACAAAGTAAAGAGAAAGAGAGGAAAAATTTAACTTGAAAATCTCTTAGAGAGAGAATCCGTTTAGAGAGAGAAAAACAGAGGGAAATGAAAACGGTGGGAAAAAAGAAGAGGGAAGGTTTTTTTTTACTGATAAAGTTATCACGGAACTGTCACGGTCTTTGACCGTGACAACATTATAAGGTTGTCACGGTCAATGACCGTGACAAGGACGTGACAACACTACATGTCACGGACTTGTCATGGTCAATGACCGTGACAAGCCTTTGTCACGGTCATTGACCGTGACAAGGGTAGCCGGCTGAAAGGTGACAATTTTGCCTTTTTGGTGTAGTATTTATTTATGCATATGTTTAATCCAACACTAATATGGATAGTATATGCACTCAAATTTAGCAAGATAAACACTTGCCAGGAATCGTAGGTCTTATTTTTTGCAAAAAGGTGTTGGCCTTGTCTTCCTCTCCTCTCGATCAACACTCTGGGGGTGGTACAAAAATTAATGGTGTGGGAAGCCTTGAAAATCCTCTCATCCCTCCTCTAATGGTCTCTCTCTAATTTTTTAACCTCTAACCCTGGCACCCTCAATCTATCAGATGATATAACCCTAGCAAACTCGTAGGTCCCTTTACCTTAAAAATTCAAAAGACCAAAATACCCATTCGGTGTGCCGGTTTGGCCTAAAAATGCCCCGGGACTCAATCCAAATTCCTGACTGCACTTTTCTGACTATTTTGATCCTTCTGGACACACTAACGAACTCGAAATGACCATTTGAATTACCCATAATTAAAACATATTTTTATTTTATAAATCTAAGTCCCGACACGACTAACACCCGCGTCTCGATTAAATTACCGTAACTGCCGTATTTCTCACTCACAATAATCATAATACATTCTTACCAATTTATCACTCGTTCACTAAGTAATACTCAATATAATTCTTTCAAATAAATATTAACCCTGGTCTCGCTAATTAATATTTATTCTAAACTGGATTAATATCCAATTTTTAGTATAATTAATCCCAATATAAAAATCATTAAAAATACAGGGTGTTACATACTCTTCAAAGAGTTCGGATGCCTCTAAGGCATCCAAGCCTTAGTCCCAAATAAGGAGTATATTAACTCTTCACTTTTTTCACATTCTTCCAATGTGGGACAAAAGTCCTATACCAAGTTTACTCCATACTTCTCATCTCAAGTGGGTGACTTTGAAGACAATTTTCTCATTAAATACTTAATGGGTTTAGATATGTAAATATACCACATTATACTCTTTTCGGATGAGTACACGATTATACTAGGTCCCGCTAAAATGCAGATCCTACTTCAATTTGAACTTAAAGTAATTTAATTATGACTTATTTAAACTCATTTCCAACATTACTGTAAGAGAATACAATTTTTCTTCTTATTATGTGTGGCTGGATACTATTAGGGTCCGTTTAGTGTATTTCATGGAAAATATTGCCATGGCAATATTGTCCATAAACAAAATTTGTTAAGACAAATATTGTTTTCATCACATTAGGGTATCAAACACCAAATGAGGTAAAACAAGTTTTTTAGACAAAACATTTTAATAACACATTTCCTTCCCTGCTATCATATATAATAACAATATATATATATATATATATATATATTATTTTCGTTCGAAATTTTATTTAGTAAAAAAAAATATTTTATTTTTACTCCCGTTATTATTTATTAAAAAAGTAACAAACTATACATAAAAAATATTTTTTACCCCCCCAAAAATTAAAGAACTGTATTTTTCTTTTCTTTTTCTTCCTTGTTTTTATTATTAAAAATAGTTTTTACAGTTTATAAAAATGCTTAAAAATGTAACAAAAAAAGATTTTTTACAGTTTAAAAAAATGTTATGAAAAAACAGTTTTTAGCATACAAAAAAATGTTAGGAAAAAACGGTTTCTTAAAAATGGTTTTAAAATTATTTATTAAAAAAAAGTTTTTAAAAATGTTACGAAAAAACAGTTTTTACTTTACGAAAAAACGGTTATGAAAAAATGTTATGAAAAAACAGTTTATTAAAAATGTTTTTAAAATTATTTATTTGAAAAAAATAGTTTTTAAGAATGCTACAAAAAAATAGTTTTACGGTTTTTAAAAATGTTTAAAGCAGTTTTTTAATTATTCAAAATAGTTTTTAAACCTTCTAAAAAAAATTTTAAATTGTTTTTAAAACAGTTTTTTTAACGGTTTGAAAACATTTTAAAAATATTTTTAGAATAATTTTTTTAAAACATTTTTTTATTGAAAACAGTTTTTTATTTAAAACCATTTTTTGACAATTTATAAATTATTTTTTAAATATTTTGGTATAAAAAATGAAAAAAGCACTTGTAAGAATTGACAAATTTGTGTGGAAAATATTTTTCACTCAAATGGCAAAGAAAAATTTGCCAACATTTGTAGCAAATTTATGCAAATGAGGTATTGTATTTTGGCAAATAACTGTAGATAGATTTTTGTACAAAACACATCAAATTGTAGACAAATATTTCATTTGTCAACTTATTTGTCATTTATCATAACAAACAAGGATAACCAAACCGACCATTAAAGAGTTTTGCCATTTGTAGGGATTATAGTGTTCGTGAGATCATATGATTAAGATTCCTCGTAAGGATCTATTATCAACGATTTTCCAAAATCTCAAAATGAAGGTATGCAACCACTACTCTTGTCATCAAATTTAATCTTATAGTAAAAGTTTATTTTCATTGTTAATTTGTCTTATTCTTTCTCTTTTCAAATTAGTAAACAATTGTTATGTCTACTATTTATAAATAACAATTGTACAGAATTATGAACAATGACAGAATAGAAACAGAATTATAGAAATGAAATACTTACTAGAATTTGCAGAAATAATAATAATTAGAAAGAAATCCGAGCCCTGTTGAACAGTCTCCTTAAGACAAAATTATTCCTCCAACGTGCTTGAGTTTAATGAATAATTGCCTCCCAAGATAGAACGGATTTTCGAATTTAATCAAGAAGCACAGCAATGACTAATCCCAGCGAACACAATTTCTGTGTTTTGTACTCAACACAACCAAGAACATGCAATGCAGAAAATGAAGAAAAGAATTTTCTGGGCAGAGGAAATAATGCAGTAGCAATTTCGGAATTTTGGAGAGTTAATTTTTTCAGTAGTTAAAAACTGAAGGGGAAACATTTTATTTATAGTAAATGTCTTGACTGTTGGGAACAGTCAAAACCGAAATTAACTGTCAAAGCAGTTAATTTGGTTAACTGCTGACTCTTGGAATTAACTGATTATCAGTTAATTAAAGATTAATTAATTCCGTAATTAATTAATTAAAGCCCAGAAAGTTAATTAGATTCGGCCCAAAAATTTAAGAATTTTTATAAGCCCAAGCCCGAGCCGAGCCGAGCCGGCCGGCCGGACGGACGCGCGTGCGCGCGTGTGGACTTTTGACCGAAAGTCAACCCGAGCATAGCTTAGGTCATCTCCCCTTCAAAGAGTTGGGATAACCCCAAGGCATCCAAGCCTTAGTCCATACTTGGGGTGTTATTAACTCATCAAAATTCCACTACTCTTCCAATGTGGGACAAGAGTTAAAACACACCCAATTCATTAACTTTCATTGCTTTGTGAGTCACTTTGGGGACATAATTATCATTCATAACTTATTGAAATTGGACATATGAATATACTACGTTAATCTCCTTGCGGAGATGAACGCGTTCGTATATGGTCCCACAATTTTCGTAGTGTGGGTCCCACCTAAATTTGAGCTCAAAGTTGCTCAAAAATCTGTCCAGAAAAATCTGGACAGCTTTAAATACCCATTTAAGTTCCAATTTTCCAACAATCCCCCACATGAATGATATATCGCTATAAATAAAACAAAACAGATGCTGATGCAGATGCAGATGCAGACACAGGTTGAGTAAAACTGAATACTTATTGCATCGGGAGAAGTAGCCTAGTGGCCTTGAACTTTTCTTAGTGATATACTATCGGATTTACTTGGTTAATTAGTAGACTTCACGTCCTTGAACCGTCAACCGTTTTTGTAAACCTAGACAACAGTATTCACACAACAATTCTTTAACACAGTTGGTTCTCACGTTTGTGTTCATTTTGGCCGTGAACACCACTTGGTTCCGCAAGTATTTTAGAGAATATGCCTTTCATTATTCTCATAGAAGTGGCCCCCTTCTTACTTACGTAGGTGACTTCCATAAAGATTATTCTGCAATACCCCACTTAGACGTACTAAGATATAGATGTCATTAAAAGCATAACTTATCCTAATTTCGCGGCAGATATGCACTGTCTCATCTTTGGAATGGATAGGATTAAATATCCTCCAGTGCTTACTGAATACAACGTAGTTCGGTTTGCCCATTGAACCTAGATCTTGGGATCTCCAGTCAGCTAGGTTGGGTTGCCACTATATTGATTCTTATTTATTTATAGGCTTTAGACCCATTCCTCTCGATGATCTTTCAACTTGCTCTCGGTTTAAACCTTTCGTTAGTGGATCCGATATATTATCTTTTGACTTTACAAAGTCAATTGAGATAATTCCGTTTGAGAGAAGTTGTCTAACGGTATTGTGTCGACGATGAATATGTTGTGACTTTCCGTTATATATGTGATTTTGTGCCCTCCCAATCGCTGATTGGCTATCGCAATGTATACATATTGCGGGCACAGGTTTAGACCAATTTGGAACATCCTCTAAGAAATTTCGAAGCCATTCGGCTTCTTCTCCAGCTTTGTCTAGTGCAATGAATTCAGATTCCATTGTCGATCTAGCAATTCACGTTTGTTTTGAGGATTTCCAAGATATGACTGCACCTCCGAGGGTAAACACATACCCACTCGTAGACTTAGAGTCTTTTGTATCAGATATCCAATTTGCATCGCAATGTCCTTCAAGAACAGCTGGATATTTTGAGTAATGCAATCCATAGTTTTGAGTATATTTTAAATAACCCAAAACTCTCAATATTGCTTTCCAGTGATCTCTTCCTGGATTACTCATAAATCGACTTAGCTTACTTATTGAGTATGCTATGTCCAGTCGCGTACAGTTCATGATATACATTAAACTGCCGATAATACGAGAATATTCTAGTTGAGATATGCTTTCACCATTATTTCTTGCTAGATGTAAATTTACATCTACAGGTGTCTTGGTAGGACTAATATCATACTTCTTGAATTTTTAAAGTACTTTCTCAATGTAATGAGATTGAGATAATATAAGTCCATCCGATGTTCTAGAAATTTTAATTCCTAATATAACATCGGCGATTCCCATATCTTTCATGTCAAATCTACTACTCAACATTTGTTTTGTAGTTTTGACAATTTCCAAGTTACTACCCATGATAAGCATATCATCAACATAGAGGCATACAATGACATATCCATTATGAATGTATTTAAAGTAAACACATTTATCGCATTCATTAATTTTGAAACCATTTGATAACATTGCATTATCAAATTTTTCATGCCATTGTTTAGGTGCTTGTTTTAATCCATATAGTGATTTAACAAGCTTGCATACTTTTCCTTCTTGTCCGGGAGCTTTGAACCCTTCAGGTTGCTCCATATAAATTTCCTCATCTAGTTCACCGTTTAAGAATGCAGTTTTTACATCCATTTGATGTATTTCAAGTCCATTAATAGCAGCTATTGCTATTAACATCCGAATGGACGTTATTCTTGTTACCGGTGAATATGTGTCGAAGTAATCCAACCCTTCCTTTTGCCTATAGCCTTTAGCTACAAGTCTAGCTTTATATTTATCAATTGATCCATCGGCCTTCAATTTATTTTTGAAGATCCATTTATAACCTAACGGTTTTGAACCTGGTGGAAGATCCACTAGTTCCCATGTATGATTTTGTAATATGGATTCAATTTCACTATTAATTGCTTCTTTCAAATTGGAAGCATCGGGTAAGGATATAGCTTCTTTATACGATTGAGGTTCATTTTCTAACAAATATGTTAGAAAATCCGGACCAAAAGAAGTCGAGGTTTTTGCTCTTTTACTACGTCTTGGTTCATCCTCTATTGATTCAATAGGTTGATGAGTACCACTTGTAGTAGCTTGATTTGTCCTTTTAGGAGGACCAGATTCTCGGGTCATGTTATACGGGAATTCATTTTCAAAAAATGAAGCATCCCTCGATTCAATAACCGTATTTACATGAATGTCCAAAATCTCATATTTACAAACTAGAAATCGATATGCACTGCTATTAGTAGCATAACCGATGAATACACAATCCACGGTTTTTGGCCCTATTCTTACCTTTTTAGGTTTAGGAACCATCACTTTAGCTAAGCACCCCCACACTCGTAAATATTTATAGGAAGGTCTTCGACCTTTCCATAATTCATAAGGTGTCTTGTGAGTCTTTTTGTGAGGTACTTTATTGAGAATGTAATTAGCAGAAAGTAAGGCTTCCCCCACAAATTTTGTGGAGCTCCTGAACTTAATAACATTGAGTTAATCATTTCTTTCAAAGTACGGTTTTTGCGTTCAACAACACCATTCGATCTAGGAGAATAAGGAGCGGTTGTTTGATGAATAATCCCATTTTCAGAACAAAATTCCTCAAATGGATATTCATATTCACCTCCTCTATCACTTCTAATAGCCTTTATCTTTTTGCTTAATTGATTCTCAACTTCATTCTTATATTGTTTAAATGCATTAATAGCCTCATCTTTACTATGTAACAAATATACATAGCAATATTTTGTGCAATCATCAATAAAAGTAATAAAATACTTTTTCCCACCTCTAGTTTGAACAAATTTTAAATCATAAATATCGGTGTGAATTAAATCTAAAGGTTCAGTTATCCTTTCAATAGAATGGAAAGGTAATCTAGCTAATTTAGATTCCACACAAATTTCACATTTATGATTTTTATCAATATAGAATTTTGGCAAAAAATCCAAGTTAATTAATATACGCAATGTATCAAAATTAACATGTCCCAATCTAGCATGCCAAATATTAGATGACTCAATCAAATAAGAAGAACTAGCAACTTCATTCATTGAAACAGATGTTTTAGGGGTTACAGTAAGAACATTCAGTTTAAAGAGCCCCTCATTTAGGTAGCCCTTTCCTACATACATGTCATTTTTAGACAACACAAAGCGATCAGATACAAACACAAGCTTGAAACCATTCTTAGTAACGAGAGATCCAGAAATCAGATTCTTTCGGATATCAGGCACGTGAAGAACATTGTTTAGAGTAAGTTCCTTTCCAGAAGTCATTTTCAAAGCAATCTTTCCTTGTCCCACCACCTTAGAAGTGGAAGAATTTCCCATAAAAAGGTTCTCCTCATTTTCCAAAGGCTTATAGGTGGAGAACATCCATTTGTTTGCACAAATGTGTCGTGTGGCTCCAGTGTCCACCCACCATTCCTTGGTATTTCCAACCAAGTTACATTCAGAGACAATGGTATAAAGATTCATATCCGCCAAATCATTGGTGATATTCTCACCCTCAGTCACATTTGCTTGAGAGTTATTTTTATTTTGCTTCTTAGGCTTACGACACTCACTTGAGCGGTGTCTCGGTTTACCACAATTGTAGCATTTGCCTTTGAACTTTTTCTTGTTATGTTTGGAAGTGCCTTCCCCATCATACTTTCGTTTGTTCTTCTTAGGACCTTCAACGACATGGACCTTTGTTTCCATCAGATTCTTCCCACTTTTCTTTTGAGACTCACGATTGTCTTCTTCGATTCTTAGCCGGACCACCAACTCCTCCACATTCATCTCCTTACGCTTGTGTTTGAGATAGTTTTTGAACAAAGTCCAAGAAGGTGGCAACTTTTCAACAATTGCAGCAACTTAGAAAGTTTCACTAATTGACATTCCTTCAACATGAATGTCGTGGAGAATCACTTGGAGTTCTTGCACTTGCGAGATTACAGATTTAGAATCAACCATTTTGAAGTCCAGAAAACGCCCAACGATAAATTTCTTCATCCCAGCATCTTCAGTTTTATACTTCTTTTCCAAAGAATTCCATAATTCCTTGGAAGTTTTGATAGTGCAATAGACATGGTACAAAGTCTTGTCCAAGTATGCCAAATAAGGAGTATATTAACTCTTCACTTTTTTCACATTCTTCCAATGTGGGACAAAAGTCCTATACCAAGTTTACTCCATACTTCTCATCTCAAGTGGGTGACTTTGAAGACAATTTTCTCATTAAATACTTAATGGGTTTAGATATGTAAATATACCACATTATACTCTTTTCGGATGAGTACACGATTATACTAGGTCCCGCTAAAATGCAGATCCTACTTCAATTTGAACTTAAAGTAATTTAATTATGACTTATTTAAACTCATTTCCAACATTACTGTAAGAGAATACTATTTTTCTTCTTATTATGTGTGGCTGGATACTATTAGGGTCCGTTTAGTGTATGTCATGGAAAATATTGCCATGGCAATATTGTCCATAAACAAAATTTGTTAAGACAAATATTGTTTTCATCACATTAGGGTATCAAACACCAAATGAGGTAAAACAATTTTTTTAGACAAAACATTTTAATAACACATTTCCTTCCCTGCTATCATATATAATAACAAAATATATATATATTATTTTCGTTCGAAATTTTATTTAGTAAAAAAAAATATTTTATTTTTACTCCCGTTATTATTTATTAAAAAAGTAACAAACTATACATAAAAAATATTTTTTACCCCCCAAAAATTAAAGAACTGTATTTTTCTTTTCTTTTTCTTCCATGTTTTTATTATTAAAAATAGTGTTTACAGTTTATAAAAATGCTTAAAAATGTAACAAAAAAAGATTTTTTACAGTTTTTAAAAATATTATGAAAAACAGTTTTTACCATACAAAAAAATGTTAGGAAAAAACGGTTTCTTAAAAATGGTTTTAAAATTATTTATTAAAAAAAAGTTTTTAAAAATGTTACGAAAAAACAGTTTTTACTTTACGAAAAAACAGTTTTTACTTTACGAAAAAACAGTTATGAAAAAATGTTATGAAAAAACAGTTTATTAAAAATGTTTTTAAAATTATTTATTTGAAAAAAATAGTTTTTAAGAATGCTACAAAAAAATAGTTTTACGGTTTTTAAAAATGTTTAAAGCAGTTTTTTAATTATTCAAAATAGTTTTTAAACCTTCTAAAAAAAATTTAAATTGTTTTTAAAACAGTTTTTTTAACGGTTTGAAAACATTTTAAAAATATTTTTAGAATAATTTTTTTAAAACATTTTTTTATTGAAAACATTTTTTTATTTAAAACCATTTTTTGACAATTTATAAATTATTTTTTAAATATTTTGGTATAAAAAATGAAAAAATCACTTGTAAGAATTGACAAATTTGTGTGGAAAATATTTTTCACTCAAATGGCAAAGAAAAATTTGCCAACATTTGTAGCAAATTTATGCAAATGAGGTATTGTATATTGGCAAATAACTGTAGATAGATTTTTGTACAAAACACATCAAATTGTAGACAAATATTTCATTTGTCAACTTATTTGTCATTTATCATAACAAACAAGGATAACCAAACCGACCATTAAAGAGTTTTGCCATTTGTAGGGATTATAGTGTTCGTGAGATCATATGATTAAGATTCCTCGTAAGGATCTATTATCAACGATTTTCCAAAATCTCAAAATGAAGGTATGCAACCACTACTCTTGTCATCAAATTTAATCTTATAGTAAAAGTTTATTTTCATTGTTAATTTGTCTTACTCTTTCTCTTTTCAAATTAGTAAAAAATTGTTATGTCTACTATTTATAAATAACAATTGTACAGAATTATGAACAATGACAGAATAGAAACAGAATTATAGAAATGAAATACTTACTAGAATTTGCAGAAATAATAATAATTAGAAAGAAATCCGAGCCCTGTTGAACAGTCTCCTTAAGACAAAATTATTCCTCCAACGTGCTTGAGTTTAATGAATAATTGCCTCCCAAGATAGAACGGATTTTCGAATTTAATCAAGCAGCACAGCAATGACTAATCCCAGCGAACACAATTTCTGTGTTTTGTACTCAACACAACCAAGAACATGCAATGCAGAAAATGAAGAAAAGAATTTTCTGGGCAGAGGAAATAATGCAGTAGCAATTTCAGAATTTTGGAGAGTTAATTTTTTCAGTAGTTAAAAACTGAAGGGGAAACATTTTATTTATAATAAATGTCTTGACTGTTGGGAACAGTCAAAACCGTAATTAACTGTCAAAGCAGTTAATTTGGTTAACTGCTGACTCTTGGAATTAACTGATTATCAGTTAATTAAAGATTAATTAATTCCGTAAGCCGGCCGGCCGGACGCGCGCGCGCGCGTGTGGACTTTTGACCGAAAGTCAACCCGAGCATAGCTTAGGTCATCTCCCCTTCAAAGAGTTGGGATACCCCCAAGGCATCCAAGCCTTAGTCCATACTTGGGGTGTTATTAACTCATCAAAATTCCACTACTCTTCCAATGTGGGACAAGAGTTAAAACACACCCAATTCATTAACTTTCATTACTTTGTGAGTCACTTTGGGGACGTAATTATCATTCATAACTTATTAAAATTGGACATATGAATATACTAAGTTAATCTCCTTGCGGAGATGAACGCGTTCGTATATGGTCCCACAATTTTCGTAGTGTGGGTCCCACCTAAATTTGAGCTCAAAGTTGCTCAAAAATCTGTCCAGAAAAATCTGGACAGCTTTAAATACCCATTTAAGTTCCAATTTTCCAACAACAATTACTTCTAAAATTACGTTGCACCTCGACGTAGTTGTCCAATTAAAATTATTTATAGCTAAAGTAACACTTTCTCTTGTGAAGGTAGGTCCAAACAAATATCACGTGAAAAAAATTTCTTTACAAAATTCAAATTATCATTATATATTTATTATGAATACATAAATGAATAGAATGAGGAAACAATGAAAGAATTTAAGGAGGAAACCCTAGCAAGAAAACGATAGTCAAACCCGAAAACTTCCGCTATTAAGGTAAAGAATTACAAAAGATGAGAAATGTATTACAAACTTGACTGAGCCATTGAATCAAAATGAAACTTCCACGGCCTACTTTTTCAACCACCTAAATGTGATAGTGAACAAGGAACGCATTCAGCAACCCACAATGTCGCAACATCTTAATCTTGGCATCAATTGGTGTTGTCCTTTTGAATAATTTTAAACATTTTTTTATATGGGAGTAAATCTTGGTCCGGGATTTGGAATAAACAAGTAATACCAACCAAAAATATCTCCTTATGTATAATTTATAGGAAAGATATCAATGGGCTAGGTTCACAAAGTGGTATTATATACCCAAAAATTAAAATATCAAGAACTAAATAAAAAATATTTAAGGTCAAAAGTTTTAGAAAATTAAAACATAGTTTTACAGTTTACCAAACAAGTATCAATGGAAAAATATATATATCACTCAAAAGTTGACGTCTTATTAGACAAAAAAAGTCTTTGCTCTCAAAGTGTATTTTCTCTCTCTGAAAAATGCAAACAATAACAAAAAAACATATGAATCATCGTTTGACTTTTATGTCAACACTAGAAGGAATCATGAATGTTGATGCAAAAAATTGGATCGAATCCCATTTTTATGATCACAGATAAATAGATAAAAGCAATCCAATCACACACATGAGAGACAAAGATTTTTAAAGTGGTTCGGCTATAAGGAAAAGCCTACATCCACTGTTATTTTATTCCCAGGAGTTTACAATAGCATAATGTGGTGTAGAGAGAGAATAAGGTGTGGATCTTGTGTATGGTGTCTCTCATCGTTGTCGGATCTCTCATCGTTGTCGGATTTCCCCCTTTTGGCTAAGGGAATACATGTATTTATAGTGATGGGAGATAAAGAGATTCATTATATGTAGACATTTATACATTATGTCTACATTCAACGAATCTAATTGTTGAATTGCTTGGTATGCTATGTGTTGTCATCTACAGTATAAATGTACATTAGGGCTCATTAAATGCGCTGCCATCTTCATTAATGCACATTAAATGCATAGTTATCCTTTGATCTTCCAGGTTGGTATGCCGACCAAATCTCCTTGGGTGCCGACTAACTCTCCTCGGGTGTCGACTAACTCTCCTCGGGTACCGACCAACTCTCCTCGGGTGCCGACTAACACTCCTCGGGTGCCGACCAACCCTCCTCGGGGGTTGAATATTGCCACGTAGGATGACATGTGTCCTTTTCTGATTGGTCCTCATAGATGGAGAATTTTTGCGTTAACAATGACATTACGATAACTATGCTTAAACTCGAAACTTTTAATAATTTACCAGGGATTATGAGACAAGTTGGGCGGAGTCATTTAGGGATGAGTGGGGGCTCAAACCCTCACGAGTTTTTAAAAATATAAAATAGAAAATTAAGTATATAAAAGTAATTAGTATAAAAGTTTAAGTTTTAAATATTTGTAGGGCATTTTTATAAAGGAAAATATTATACACACCGGATGTTAGCACCGATTTAGTACCGATTGTGCTTTATTTGTTTGTACTATGGTGTGGGTCCCGCCAGAAAATGTTGTAGGTCCTACCAATGTACAATTAAGTAAAGCGCATTTGGTACTAAATCGGTACTAAGTACCGGTAAGAGTATCATTACCCTTTTATAAACAGGCTAAACTTTTAACTCAATAATACCTAAAGCCAAAGACACAAAGTCGACAACATCAAGCAGCAAAACAAATTCAGTGAATGTAAATGCAACTTGCTGGATTTTTCATTGGTAGCGATGAGAGAAAAAGTTGTTTCCTTTTGTTTTTCAATAAAGGGCAGCAATTTAAATTCAGTGAATGTAATTGCAACTTTGTTATAACTAGTTTTGACATAAGAAAATTATATGGTCATTTGATGAGAACGAAAAATCCTAAATTTTTCGGAACCCTTGCAGAGTTCAATTTACCTTCAATCCAAAGGGGTATGAGCATGAGAGACGGATGATGAAGTATGGTGAGAAGATTTTCAAACACTTTCAAAGCTTTTGGACAGTTAATCAACAAAGATTCAACGTTCGTATTACATAAATGAAATAAATAAAAATAAAAATTAGAACTGGGCTTAGAAAAATGATACACAAAGCCATAATACGATACAAATCGACACCAACTTATCTATTAATGGGTGGTCTCTTAATGGTTTCAAGTTATATAAGCACCAGCTTGATAGGAAGTAATGGTTAATAAGTCGGGTTTAGTGTTGATCCCATCACCTGTTAAAATCCATCAACTTAATTAAATAAGAAATGTTGTTGGGACTTTCAGAGAGTGAAAGTGGGGGAGTTCTGATGACAGCTACCCAAATAAAATTTATTACCTAGTTTTGAAAGATAATTTACTTTATTCTTATAAAGGATAAATCAATCATATAGTCCATGCATAAGTTAAGTTTATAATCCAAATTATAATTTCTTTAGTTAAGATAATGATTCCAACAACGTGGATTGGTAAAACAACAACATAGGACCGAATATAAGAGGGAAAAACCTAAAGACGATAAGAATGACAAATGTGTCAAGTCTACTATTTAATTAATATAAAAGTACAGAAATAAGAATTATAATAATTACATAAATAAGGTGAAATTATAGAAAATAAAAGGACTTACTTGAATTTCCAGAAAATTAATAAAAATAGAACAGATTTATTCCCTACAATGTGCTCTGAGGTTGATGAATATTGTCTCCCAAGATAGAACGGATTTTTCAAATTAATTATGTAGCCCAACAATAATTAATTTCGATGAACACAATTTCTGTATTTTTACTCAACCAAACAGTATATGTAGTGCAGAAAAATTGAGACAGATTTTCTGGAGTAAGGAGATGATGCAGGACGATTTTCAAAAATTTATGAAGGTGATTTTTCATTAGTCTAAAACTGTAGGGGCAAAGCTTTATTTATAGAGAAAGTTTTGATTGTTGGGAACAGTCAAAATCGAAATTAATTGTCAAAATAATTAATTTCGTTAACTGTTGACCTTTGATAATTAACTGACAAACAGTTACTTAATAGTTAATTAATAAAATCCCAGCAAGTTTAATTAATTCGGTCAAAAAATGTAGGAGATTTTTATAAGCCCAATCCCAAGCCCGAGCCAGCTGGAAGGATGGACGGCGCGCGCGTGGGCTTTTGGACCAAGCCCAACACATGCATAGTGTAGGCCATCTCCCCTTCAAAGAGTTGACATGCCCCAAAACATCCAAGCCTTAGTCCATCATTTGAGTTTTATTAACTCATCGTTTTTTCACTACTCTTCCAATATGGGACAACAGTTAAAACATACACAATTCATTAATTTTCATTGCTTTGTGAGTCACTTTGGGGACATATTTATCAATTGAAATTGGACATAGGAATATACTACGTTAATCTCCTTGCAAAGGAGAACGCATTCGTATGTGTTCCCAAAATTATCATGGTGTGGTTCCTACCTAAATTTTAGCTCAAAGTTGCTCAAAATTCTGTCCAGAAAATTCTGGACAGCTTTTATTAAGTCCAATTTCCAATAATCCTCTATATGAATGATATATTACTATAAATAAAATAGAACAGATGCTAATGCAGATGCAGACGCGAGTTGAGTAAAACTAAAGATTTATTGCATCGGGAGAAGTAGCTTAGTGACCTTAAACTTTTCTTAGTGATTTACCATTGGATTTACTTGGTTAATCAATAGACTTCATGTCTTTGAATCGTCAACTTTTTCTATAGACCTAGACTATAGTATTCACACAATAGTTCTTCAACACAGTTAGTTCTCACGTTTGCGTTTATTTTGGCCAGAACACCACTTGGTTCCGTGAGTATTTCAGAGAATTTTCCTTTCATTATTCTCATAGAAATTCCCCCCTTTTTACTCACGTAGGTGTCTTCCATAAAGAGTATCCTTCAATACCCCACTTAGACATACTAAGATATGGATGTCATTAAAAGCATAAATTATCCCAATTTCGCTACAGATGTGCACTGTCTCATCTTTGGGATGGATAAGATTATATATCCTCCAGTTCTTACTAAATACAATGTAGTTCAGTTTGCCCATTGAACCTAGATCTTGGATTTCCAGTCAGCTAGGTTGGGTTGCCATTATTTTTTCTTATTTATTTATAGGATTTAGACCCATTCCTCTCGATGATCTTTCAACTTGCTCTCTGTTTAAACCTTTCGTTAGTGGATTCGCTATATTATCTTTTGACTTTATATAGTCAATTGAGATAATTCCGTTTGAGAGAAGTTGTGTCGACGAGGAATATGTCGAGACTTTCCGTTATACATGTGATTATGTGCCCTTCCAATCACCGATTAACTATCGCAATGTATACATATTCCGAGCACATGTTTAGACCAATTCGAAACATCCTCTAAGAAATTTTAAAGCCATTTAGCTTCTTCTCCGGCTTTGTCTAGTACAATGAATTCGAATTCCATTGCTGATCTAGCAATGTACGTTTGTTTTCAGTATTTCCAAAATACGGCTGCACCTCCAAGGGTAAACACATAACCACTCGTAGACTTGGTGTCTTTTGTATCGGATATCCAATTTACATCGCAATGTCCTTCAAGAACAACTGGATATTTTGAGTAGTGCAGTCCATAGTCTTGAGTATATTTCAAATAACCCAAAACTCTCAATATTTCCTTCCAGTGTTCTCTCCCTGGATTACTCGTAAATCGACTTAGCTTACTTATTGAGTGTGCTATGTCCGGTAGCGTACAATTCATGATATACATTAAACTGTCAATAATACGAGAGTACTCTAGTTGAGATATGCTTTCACCATTATTTCTTTCTAGATGAAATTTACATCTACAGGTGTCTTGGTATTACTAATATCATACTTCTTGAATTTTTCAAGTACTTTCTCTATGTAATGAGATTGAGATAATATAAGTCCATCCGATGTTTTAGAAATTTGAATTCCTAATATAACATCAGCGATTCCCAAATCTTTCTTGTCAAATCGATTACTCAACATTTGTTTTGTAGTTTAGACAATTTCCAAGTTACTAACCATGATAAGAATATCATCAACATAGAGGCATACAATGACATATCCATTTTGAATGTATTTAAAGTAAACACGTTTATCGCATTCATTAATTTTGAAACTGAAAATATGTTATTAAAGCCGTTTATTAAAAATAAACTATTTAAGTAACTCCGAGCTGTTGTTTGAAGAAACTCTTTTCTTAAAAATCAAAACTATTTGAACATAAGATGTCTTTAACAAAACAGTATGTACGAGATCTATTCAAGATTTGACTAACAGGTTTATAAAACAGTTTAAAAAAACTTTAAACTCAGCACAACCAAGAATGAGATGAGGAGATGTAGAAAGATTAGGTTCACGATTTTTTACGTGGTACAACCTAACCAATTGAGGAAACATCCACGACTCCCTCTACAGAGTAAAATAAAAAATCCACTAAAACAAATTTATGAGTTACAAACTATATAACTAACATGCATACAACTCAGACCTATATAAGTTTAGGAATGTACCCTCTGGTGTCCTTATAACTTCTCTGCAGTTCTGATTGTAGATGTTGTTCTCCCAGTTTGTTAACTTTTGATTTGTTCCAGCACTTTACGTCGACTCTTGTTCACAAGATCTTATTACCAACACTTTTCTTGTTGTAGGGTGAAAGTGTTTGTGGAGGTGCTCTCTAACACATGCATGCACACACTCACACTTATTAAGTACAAACAGTCCTAGCAAATTACATATAAGGCTATATGCAGTGAGTTTTCTTTTTCTCTCTTCTCACAAAACTTTGAACCTTTTTGACCTTTAAATCAATCCCAGAATCCACGGATATCTTGCTTAGAAGACAATCAAGATCTTAATCAATCTTAGAATTTTGAAAAGATTTTCGAGATTGAAAACCTCCAAGTGTGATTCCAAACTAGGTCAAAGGTTTAGTTTTAAGAGAACTAGAAACAGAAAACATTTATTGTTGATTTCAAAGATAAAAACAATTTTCAGAAAAGAATTAACAATGTATTTCTCAAGATGAGAAATAAACCATGCAGATCTAAGTGTGATGTAACATGCAGAACATAGATCTGAATTTTTTATGAAGAAGAAAATAGATCTAAGTAAACAGTTTAAGTTGGGAATAAGATCTAACGAACAAGAGGTTACAGCAACACGAATATCTCTCAAAAACTCAAGAACACTCAGGGTAGTATTTTGGATATGTAGGATTTTTTTGTGGAGTGTTTGATTTGAAAGAGGCTTGACGAACAAGGGTTAGGGTTAGGGTTTCTAACTCTCTCTCTTTCTTTCTTTTTTGGTTCTCTCTTCTCTCTACTCTCTATTTTATTTTTTCTCAAAAAGGAAATGGACAAAAGTCTTAGACGATTGAGAGGAGGGTCCCTTTTATAGGACGAAGAGAAGGATCGAGAAGCAGGTTCAAAAACAAGGGTCAGGATTGAGTCAAGCTGGATTGACTTAAATCCAAGGGCTCACAGCACGCTGTGATTAAAATTCACCTGATTAGTTCAGGAGGGATACACAGGGATTACCAAAGAAAGCATACAGGTCGTTGATAAGGTTTGATCCAACAGTTGTAAGGATACGCGATTTTATACTCAGTAAAGAAACACAAAATGCACCAATCAGCAAGCAACAGGTGTTGATCAGTAAGTTGATATAAAACGCGCGTCTAAAAGTAATTACAACCACTCCCTGAATTCTCTGCCGCTTTTGGTTTCTACCCAAACCAACTTTGAGCCAATAAACCCATTAAACCATAATTATAGATTGAACCCACAAACTTTTAAAACCTAGTTTTAATTAATAAAACCTTTATTAAAAAAATGTTTATAAAATCCTAAAAAATATTTAAAAATCAAATTCAAGGATTTAAACATACTCAACATATATACACACATAAATATGCAATATGACATGTATAGGATGCATTCTACTGTGTGTGAGTGTTGGTAATTTGGTCTATATCACTACAAGATAATTGAATGAAATATCAATCCAATTTCTGAGGTTCTTTGGTTTCTAGGATAGACATAATTTTGTCTTAATTTCCAAACTAGATGAACTCTTATACAATATAGACTCAAGTGAGTCAAGAGTATAAGGGCTTCAATCTCCCCCTTTGGAAATATGAGACAAAATCTCTTTTGAGTCAACTAGGACTCGTAGGGCGACAAAAATATAAGAAAATCCTTATTACTATAAAAATTATATCTACCCAAATCCTAGGAAACAAAAGTACATAACTCAACTATTTACAACTGAATACCGTATTACAAAAGTTGAGAAAAACTGTACAAAGAAACCTGCAATGAATATCACTAAGATCAAGCAGTTTAGCATATGTACAAATATTCATAAAGACTCAAATTTCTCCCCTATTTGTCTCAAATGGACAAAGGAAAAAACTTGGATAAACAGCAAAGGTATTACTCAGCACAGCCCATACTAATAGATTTTCGCAAAGAAATGAATCTATTATAATCTAGAGGTTTGGTAAACATATCTGCGAGTTTCAAATCAGTAGGAAGATAATTCATTTCTAATTCCTTAGATTCAACCAATTCGCGTATAAAATGATGTCTTATTTTTATGTGCTTTGTTCGCGAGTGTTGAACATGGTTTTTAGAAATATTAATCGCACTTTGATTATCACAATAGAGATGCAATTGATTTTCTTGAATACCATAATCACTTAGCATTTGTTTAAGCCACAGTAATTGAGCACAACAGCTGCTTGCGGCTATGTATTCAGATTCAGAGGTCGAGAGTGATGTGCAGTTTTGTTTCTTACTACTCCATCCTACCAAGTTATTACCTATATAATAACATGCTCCTGATGTGCTTTTACTATCATCAGTACACCCAGCCCAGTTAGCATCAGTGTACCCAATTATAGTGCTTGGTGTGTCATTAGTGTACTAAAGTCCTAGATTCAGAGTGCCTTTCACATATTTAATGATACGTTTAACATAATTCAAATGGCTCTCTTTAGAATTATTTTGATAACGAGCACATACACACACAACATACATAATATCAGGACGCGAGGCAGTAAGATATAGTAAGGTTCCTATCATACTACGATATAGAGTAGGATCTACAGATTTCCCATTTTCATCTTTCGACAATTTTATCATAGTACTCATGGGCATTTTAGCATCTTTAGCACTCTCGAGGCCAAATTTCTTAACGATCTCTAAAGCGTACTTAGATTGCGAAAAAAATAATCCTTCTGGATTTTTTTTACTTGGAGACCTAAGAAGAATTGCAACTCCCCCATAAGAGACATCTGAAATTCCTTACTCATAATTTCAGAGAAGGATTTTAATTCTGAGGGAGAAGTTGATCCAAAGATAATATCGTCAACATAAACTTGAGCAATAGTGATGTGTTTCTCAAAATGTTTGACAAAAAGAGTTTGATCATTTCCACCTCTTTTGAAACCTTTATCTAAGAGGAAACTGGAAAGACGCTCATACCAAGCTCTTGGAGCTTGTTTAAGGCCATACAAAGCCTTTTTAAGACGAAATACATGATTTGGATATTGAGGGTCAATGAACCCTTTAGGTTATTCTACGTAGGTCTCTTCAGTCAATATTCCATTAAGGAATGAAAATTTGACATCCATTTGGTAAAGTGTAAAATGCATGTGACAAGCTATAGCAAAGAGCAGACGAACAGATTCTAAACGAGTAATAGGAGCAAAAATCTCGTTAAAATCTATTCCTTCAATTTGAGAGTATCCTTGAGCAACAAATCTAGCTTTATTTCTAATTATTATCCCATTTTCATCAGTATTATTTTTGAAAATCCAAGGTGTGCCAACAACCTTTTTGTGATCAGGACGAGGAACAAGATACCAAACATCATGAATGACAAATTGAAAAAGTTCTTCCTACATAGCAGAAATCCAGTGAGAGTCATTCAATGCCTCATTTACATTCTTTGGTTCCACGAGGGAAACAAAACATTCATAATGTGCATAATTTCTAAGTTGGGATCTTGTACGCACTGGCTCACTAGGGTTACCAACTACGTTATTTATGGGATGATCTTTAGAAACCGAGTTAGGCACTTCAAGAGTCTCAATTGGTAATGAATTATCTATTTCAGAAGAGTCATTTTCTAAAATGTTTGTAGACTCTTCCTCAATAGTTGATTCACCAGTCGTGTTCTCTATAGTAGTGTCACTTACAATTAAATTTATGGATTCCATCAATGTTTTAGTGCGAAGGTTATACACTCGATAGGCTCTACTGTTAGGCTAGTATCCTAGAAATATAGCTTTATCTCCCCTACTCTCAAATTTGGATAAGTGTTCCCTATCTTTGCATACATAACAAGTATTGCCAAAGGTTCTAAGGTACTTAAGATTAGGCTTTTTATTGTACCAAAGTTCGTAAGGAGTTTGTTTGGAATTGTTTCTAAGATAGACCCTATTTATGATGTGACATGCGGTACGAATAGATTCTACCCAAAAGTATTTAGGTAAGTTCTTGGAATGTAACATAACTCGTGCCATTTCTTGAAGGGTACCGATTCTTTTTCTCGACAATTCCATTTTGTTGAGGAGTCTTAGGAGCACTGAATTCGTGTTTGTAACCATTATAGTCACAGTATTCAATAATACCAGTGTCTTTGAATTCACCACCTCTATCACTACGAATTCTATTTACTTGAGTGTCCTTTTTATTTTCAATCCGAAGAACAATTTTTAGGAAAGTTTGAAAAGTATCGGACTTTTGTTTTAAAAAAGCTACCCAGGTAAATCTGGTGAAGTCATCAACCATAACTAGGATGTAACTGTGTCCACAGAGACTAACAGTTTGGGAGGAACCCATTAAGTCCATATGGATGAGCTCCAAAGGATTAGAGGTAAGAATATCATTAACTTTCTTATGAGGTGCCTTAACAATTTGACCTTCCTGACAAGAACCACAGACAATGTTAGGTATGGGTTTGATTTTAGGAACTCCTCTAACTATTTCCAGAGAGGTCAGTCTACTAAGATTATCGTAATTTATATAACCCGTTCTGTTATGCCATATCTCGTTGTCATCCATTCTGGCAACATTACAGATTTCAGAATTGTTCATGACAGTATAGCAATTGTTAGGAGTCCTGAATCTTGTAATTATGCATTCACCTTTTTCATTTAAATTTTTGCAATTGTTCTTTGAAAAGGTAACAGTATGATCTGAGTCACAAAATTGCGAGATACTAAGTAGATTGACCTTAAGACCTTTAACTAGAAGAACATCTTCAAGAATAGGAAGTCCATCTTCTTGGAGAGTTCCTTTGCCTATGATCTGGGTTGATACTCCATCACCAAAAATGATTTTTCCACCAGCAAAGCTGGTTTTATTTAAAAGTTTTGTATCATCACCAGTCATGTGCTTAGAACATCCAGAGTCTAAATACCAACCAGATGATGTGTGTTCATCTTTTAAAGCAGTGATAACTATGTTACACTTCATCTGAGGTAATAGATCATCTTTTCTAACCCAAATTGCTCTAGTTTTCATTTTGCGCCTATTAGCTCTCAATTGATAAAATTTGCGAGCATTGGATTTTTGTTGAAAAGTATTTTGCACATGATCTTGAATTTTGTAAAAGACTTGAGCATTTGGTTTAGGAATATTTTTAGGCATCCTTCTAGGAAATATTCTTTTAGGTTTGGTCTTTCTATTCCTATAATTAGAGTTTTTGTCTGGTTGTCTAGGAAGTACATAATTGTTGCGGCTCCTCCTGGAATAGTTAAAATTCTGATAGATATGAGGATTATAGACAGGTTTGAGAAGTATCTTAGCATAACAACCATAAAAAGAGTGACCGTATATGTCGCAGTAGGAGCAGTAAAGATTTTTCAAGATTGGGGTCTCCTTAGGAAAGTCTTTAAACAAAGGTTTTGTGGAATTTTGAGGTTGAACTCTATTCCTAGGTAGTACAGGTTTGAATGTAGATTCACTCTTTCTAATAAAGGGGCAGACGTATTTAGCCTTAGGTGAACTTTCATGTTTAGAGCAACTTGATTCCCGAATGCTAAAATTTTGATATTTTGAATCAAACTCAGTTTTTAGGGAATGAAAATCTGGGCAAGTTTCAATAGGTCTTTTACCTCCTGACAGAAACTTGATAGGTTCCAAAGATTTTGTTTATGTCTTCAAATTGGGGCAAAATCCTATTCCAGTTCGATCATCAGAATTGGTTTTATATTCAGCAACAAATTCATCAAAATAGTTAGAATTATTCTCAAATTTTGTAAATTTTTTGAAAACAGTTGTTGTCTTTTCTTTGGTTTGTTCCAATTCTAACAATGTCCCTTTGTATTTTTTCTCCAGAGTTTCATTTATTTCAGTCAAATTTTTTAGTTTTTCATCAAACACTTTAATTTCACTTTCATGAGTTAAACATTGGGTAGTATACTCTTCAGCATTCAGTTTGACCATCAGGCTTAGATCTTCCAACTTTTTGGTAAGATCTTTTACAATTTTTTCTAGTCTAGCGCTTTTCTTGAGAGTTTTAGTATAGAGTGTGTGAATGTCTGGGAGGTCTTCATTGTACGAGTCACTAAGTGTAGTGTTTGAAGTAACCCCTAAGGCTTTATTCTTTGAACTCACACACCCATTTACATCGTCATTATCGCTTTCCCTTTGACTCAAACACCCCGAAGAAGAGATAGCAATATTCTCAGTAATCAAAGCATCTAAACCAGTAACAGCAATATTCGAACCATCAGATATAGAATTATTTGATTCATCCTCACTAACAAGCACAGGCATATCATCATTGTATATAATCTTGGCAAAGAAATACATGCAAGGATCAAAAACATCAGATGACTCAGGTTCCTCATTTTCAGAGTCACTTGAATAATCCTATGTTTTGCAAATGTTGGCTCTAGTTTGCTTGTTTTGAGTGTTCAAGTTAACTCTACAATCTTGTGCAATGTGTCCTAGTTTACCACATCTATAGCATTCATTCTTCTTAAGGTCTCTGTTATATCTAATGTAAGAGTCCTTGTGATTTTTGTCATGGCTTTTCTCATGAGGTCTGTGATTAGAGGGAGTTGGATAATTTGACTTGCCTTGTTTATTTGACACTTTGTTTCTAAACTTAATGATTTTCTTAAATTGTTTTGACATTAAGGCAATCTGATTATCCAAACTCTTTATATCGTATTCCTCATCAGAGTCATCATTGGAAGTATTAAACTCAGGCATAATCAATTTAGAAGAAAAGCTTAGATTGGAACTAGTCTGTTTCCTATGGGACTGGGTCAATTGTTTCTTAAATTCCAGTTCCATTTCCACAGTTCTTAATTTACTACTGAGTAGTTCAGGAGTGAGATTAATATCGCACATTTCCTCAATAGCATATATTTTGTTATCAAATTTCTGTGGTAATGATCTCAGAATTTTAGATACAATTTCTTGTCTATCATAAGTTATCCCGTTAGCATGCAGTTTTGTCACAATATCAGTCAGGTTCATATAGAATTCATCAAATGACTCAGTCTCGGACATAATTAAGGAATTATACTGTTGAATGAGCATTTGAGTTTTAGCAGCCTTAACTCTAGTGTCACCTTCATGAGCAGTAACCAAAGTGTACCAAGCTTCCTTAGAAGTGCTACAGGATGAGATTCTTTTGAACTCATGTTCATTTATGGACATAAATATGGCATTCTTTCCTTTGTTATTATTTCGAGAAACTTGTTTCTCTTTTTGAGTGAACTCAATTAATGCTTTCTTAACCCTCTCATTACTTCCTTCAGCGGCTGGTTTTGTAGGAAAAGTGTAACCATTTTCAACAATGTCCCAGACATCATCTCCCAGAGTTCCTTGAATGAAAGCAATCATTCTTACTTTCCAGTAAGAAAAATTGGTTCCATCAAAGATAGAAGGTCTGGTCAAGTTACCAAATCTTTCATTTTTCTCGTCCATATTTGATTTTCAGAAACACAGGATCTCGTTAAAAGAATCTTACCAAGCTCTGATACCAATTGAAAATATGTTACTAAAGCCATTTATTACAAATAAACTATTTAAGTAACTCCGAGCTATTTTTTGAAGAAACTCTTTTCTTAAAAATCAAAACTATTTGAATAGAAGATGTGTTTAACAAAACAGTATGTATGAGATCTATTCAAGATTTGACTAACAGGTTTATAAAACAGTTTAAACAAACTTTAAACTCAGCACAACCAAGAATGAGATGAGGGTCCCTTTTATAGGACGAAGAGAAGGATCGAGAAGCAAGTTCAAAAATAAGGGTCAGGATTGAGTCAAGCTGGATTGACTTAAATCCAAGGGCTCACAGCACACGGTGATTAAAATTTACCTGATTGGTTCAGGAGGGATACACAGGGATTACCAAAGAAAGCATGCAGGTCGTTGATAAGGTTTGATCCAACGGTTGTAAGGATACGCGATTTTATACTCAGTAAAGAAACACAAAAATGCACCAATCAGCAAGCAACAGGTGTTGATCAGTAAGTCGATATAAAACGCGCATCTAAAAGTAATTACAACCACTCCCTGAATTCTCTGCCGCTTTTGGTTTCTACCCAAACCAACTTTGAGCCAATAAACCCATTAAACCATAATTATAGATTGAACCCACAAATTTTTAAAACCTCGTTTTAATTAATAAAACCTTTATTAAAAAAATGTTTATAAAATCCCAAAAAATATTTAAAAATCAAATTCAGGGATTTAAACATACTCAACATATATACACACATAAATATGCAATATGACATGTATATGATGCATTCTACTGTGTGTGAGTGTTGGTAATTTGGTCTAGATCACTACAAGATAATTGAATGAAATAGCAATCCAATTTCTGAGGTTCTTTGGTTTCTAGGATAGACATAATTTTATCTTAATTTCCAAACTAGATGAACTCTTATACAATATAGACTCAAGTGAGTCAAGAGTATAAGGGCTTTAGAAACCATTTGATAGCATTGCATTATCAAATTTTTCATGCCATTGCTTAGGTGCTTGTTTTAATCCGTAAAGTGATTTAACAGGCTTACATACTTTTCCTTCTTGTTTGGGAGTCCTGAACCCTTCAGGTTCATATAAATTTCCTCGTCTAATTCACCGTTTAAGACTCCGGTTTTTACATTCATTTGATGTATTTCAAGTCCATTAATAGCTGCTATTGCTATTAACATTCATATGCACGTAATTCTTGTTACCCGTGAATATGTGTCGAAGTAATCCAACCCTTCCTTTTGCCTATGGCCTTTATCTACAAGTCTAGCTTTATATTTATCAATTGATCCATCTACCTTTAAGTTCTCTTTTAAGATACATTTATAACCTAACGATTTTAATCCTGGTGGAAGATCCACTAGTTCCCACCTGTGATTTTTGTAATATGGATTCAATTTCACTATTAATTTCTTCTTCCCAATTAGAAGCATCGGGTAGGGATATCGCGTCTTTATACGATTGAGGTTCATTTTCTAGCAAATATGTTAGAAAATTCGAACCGAAGGAAGTCTAGGTTCTTGCTCTTTTACTACATCTTGGTTCATCCTCTATTGGCATATTATCAATAGGTTGATTAGTACCACTTGTAGTAGCTTGATTTGTCCTTTTAGAAGGACCAGATTCTCGGGTCATGTTATACGAAAATTCATTTTCAAAAGATGAAGCATCCCTCGATTCAATGACCGTATTAACATGAATATTCGATATCTCAGATTTACAAACTAGAAATCGATATGCACGGCTATTAGTAGCATAACCGATGAACACATAATCCACAATTTTTAGCCATATTCTCACCTTTTTAGGTTTAGGAACCATCACTTTGGCTAAGCACCCCCACACTCGTAAATATTTATAGGACGGTCTTCGACCTTTCCATAATTCATAAGGTGTCTTATGACTCTTCTTATGAGGCAATTTATTGATAATGTAATTAGCAGAAAGTAAGGATTCCCCCCACAAGTTCTGGGGAGCTCCTGAACTTAATAACATTGAGTTCATCATCTCCTTCAATGCACATTTTTGCGTTCAGCAACACCAATTAATTGAGGAGAATAAGGAGCGGTTGTTTGATAGATTATACCATGCTAAGAACAAAATTCCTCAAAAGGAGATTCATATTCTCCACCTTTATCACTCCTTATTGCCTTTATCTTTTTACTTAATTGATTCTCTATTTCATTTTTATATTGCTTAAATGCACTAATAGGTTCATCTTTACTGTGTAGAAAATATACATTGTAATATTTTGTGCAATCGTCGGTAAAAGTAATAAAATACTTTTTTCCACCTCTAGTTTGAAAAAATTTTAAATCATAAATATCAGTGTGAATTAAATCTAAAGGTTCAGTTATCCTTTCAACAGAATGGACAGGTAATCTGGATAATTTAGATTCCACACAAATTTCACATTTATGATTTTTATCAATATTAAATTTTAGCAAAAAATCCAAGTTAATTAATCTACGCAATGTATTAAAATTAACATGTCCTAATCTAGCATACCAAATATTAGATGACTCAATCAAGTAAGAAGAACTAGAAAATTCAATCATTGAAACAGATGTTTTTGGGGTTACAATAAGAACGTTGATTTTAAAGATCCCCTCATTTAGGTAGCCCTTTCCCACATACATGTCATTATTTGACAACACAAAGCGATCAAACACAAACACAAGCTTGGACCCATTTTTAGTCAGGAGAGATCCAGAAATCAGATTCTTTTGTATATCAGGCACGTGAAGAACATCATTGAGAGTAAGTTCCTTTCCGGAAGTCATTTTTAGAGCAATCTTTCCTTATCCCACCACCTTAGAAGTGGAAGAATTCCCCATAAAGAGGTTCTCCTCATTTTCCAAAGGCTTATAGGTAGAGAACATCCATTTGTTTGCACAAATGTGTCGTGTGACTCCAGTGTCCACCCACCATTCCTTGGAATTTCCAACAAGTTACATTCAGAGACCACAGTAGAAAGATTCATATCCGCCAAGTCATTGGCGATGTTTTCACCCTCAGTTACATTTGCATTAGTATTATTCCGATTTCGCTTCTTAGGCTTACGACACTCGCTTGAACGGTGTCCAGGTTTACCACAGTTGTAGCATTTGCCTTTGAACTTCTTCTTATTCTGTTTGGAAGTGTCTTCCCCATTATGCTTTCACTTGTTCTTCTTAGGACCTTCAACAACATGGACTTTCGTTTCCATTGGATTCTTCCCAATTTTCTTTTGGGACTCACGGTTATCTTCTTTAATTCTCAGCCTGACCACCAACTCCTCCACATTCATCTCCCTTCGCTTGTGCTTGAGATAGTTTTTGAATGAAGTCCAAGATGGTGGCAATTTTTCTACAATTGCAGCAACTTGGAAGGTTTTATTGAGGAAAATTCCTTCAGCATGAATGTCGTGGAGTATCACTTGGTGTTCTTACACCTGGGAGACCATTGATATAGAGTAAACCATTTCGATGTCCAGAAAATGCCCGATGATAAATTTCTTCATCCTAGCATCTTCAGTTTTGTACTTCTTTTCCTAAGAATTCCATAATTCCTTGGATGTCTTGATCGTGGAGTAGACATGATATAATATTTTGTCCAAGTAGGCCATAATATAATTCCGGCACAGATAGTCAGAGTGCTTCCAAGCATTAACAGCAGTAACCTTTTTAGAAATCATCTTCCTCTTGAATAGAGGGACAATCTTCATATACAAACCTACCCAGTTGGTAGGTAGAGAATTAGAAATATAGTTATCCTTGCCAATGTTTGAAGTCAGACCCATTGAACTTTTTCGATTTCTCCCCATGTGCCATTGATACAGGTGCAGTCACATTTGCAGGAATAATGTTTGTACTACGCGATTCAATTTCTATTACAAAAACAGAATTTTTATCAATGATAATATTCATATATAAATGAATTAATCAAAACAGAATACACAATTATGTTATACTAATTTCCTCAGTTATAATTAACAATAAATGAATTCCAAAAGAATTCTAAATATTATTCAGAATTAAACTAAAATATAAGCACAAGTTTATACTAGTCTAAGAAATAAAAAACTATGTCACACTATTTTTAATAAAAAAAATCCGTACAAAACAAAATTATAATTTCAAAGTAAAATCTTATATAACCAGATTTAACAACACTTACAGAAATAAGGTGAAATTACAAAAAATAAAAAGGACTTACTTGAATTTGCAGAAAATTAATAAAAATAGAAAAGAATCCGAGGCCTGTGAATTGACACAGTGTCCTTAAGACAATTTATTCCCTCCAATGTGCTCTGAGGTTGATGAATATTTCCTCCCAAGATAGGACGGATTTTCCAAATTAATTATGTATCACGACAATAATTAATTTTGACAAACACAATTTCTGTGTTTTTACTCAACTAAACAGTATATGTAACACACGAAAAATGAGACAGATTTTATGGAGTAAGGATTTAATGCAGGAGGATTTTCGGAAATTTATGGAGGGGATTTTTGATTAGTCTAAAATTGTAGGGGCAAAGCTTTATTTATAGCAAAAGTTTTGGCTATTGGGAACAGTTAATATCGAAATTAACTGTAAAAACAGTTAATTTCGTTAAGTGTTGACCTTTGGTAATTAACTGACATACAGATAATTAATAATTAATTAATTTCGTAATTAATTAATAAAATTCCAGAAATTTTAATTAATTCGGCCCAAAAATGTAGGAGATTTTTATAAGCCCGAATGGACGGCGCATGCGCGCACATGTGGGCTTTGGGCCCAAGCCCAACACATGCATAGTGCAGGCCATCTCCCCTTCAAAGAGTTGGGATACCCCAAGGCATCCAAGCCTTAGTCCATCATTTGGGTTTTATTAACTCATCATTTTCCCACTACTCTTCCAATGTGGGACAAGAGTTAAAACATACCCATTTCATTAACTTTTATTGCTTTGTCAGTCACTTTGGGGACATATTTATCATTCATAACTTATTAAAATTGGACCTATGAATGTAATACGTTAATATCCTTATGAAGGAGAATGCATTCGTACGTGGTCCCATAATTATCGTGGTGTAGCTCCCACCTAAATTTGAGCTCAAAGTTACTCAAAATTTTGGATAGCTTTTATTAAGTCCAATTTCCAACAATCCCCCACATGAATGATATATGACGGTAAATAAAACATAACAGATGCTAATGCAGATGCAGACCTGGGTTGAGTAAAACATAAGATTTATTGCATCGGGAGAAGTAGTCTAGTGGACTTGAACTTTCCTTAGTGATATACCATCAGATTTACTTGGTTAATCAGTAGAATTCACGTCTTTGAATCGTCAACCATTTCTGTAAACCTAGATAACACTATTCACACAACAATTCTTCAACACAGTTGTTTCTCACGTTTGTGTTCATTTTGGCCATGAACACCACTTGGTTCCGTGAGTATTTTAGGGAATTTTTCTTTCATTATTCTCATTGAAGTGCCCCCCTTCTTACTCACGTAGGTGACTTCTATAAAGAGTATCCTGCAATACCCCACTTAGACATACTAAGATATGGATGTCATTAAAAGCACAACTTATCCTAATTTTGCGACAAATGTGCACTGTCTCATCTTTGGAATGGATAAGATTAAATATCCTCCAGTGCTTACTGAGTACAATGTAGTTCGGTTTGCCCATTGAACCTAGATCTTGGAATCTCCAGTCAGTTATGTTGGGTTGCCAGTATATTGATTCTTATTTATTTATAGGATTTAGACCCATTCCTCTCGATGATATTTCAACTTGCTCTTTGTTTAAACCTTTCGTTAGTGGATTCACTATATTATCTTTTGACTTTATATAGTCAATTGAGATAATTCCGTTTGAGAGAAGTTGTCTAACGGTATTGTGTCAAAGACAAATATGTCGTGACTTTCCATTATACATGTGATTATGCGCCCTGCCAATCACCGATTGACTATCGCAATGTATACATATTGCGAGCACATGTTTAGACCAATTCGGAACATCCTTTAAGAAATTTCGAAGACATTCATCTTCTTCTCCAGTTTTGTCTAGTGCAATGAATTCATATTCCATTGTTGTTCTAGCAATGCACGTTTGTTTTCAGTATTTCCAAGATACGGTTGAACCTCCAAGGGTAAACACGTTCCCACTCGTAGACTTGGAGTCTTTTGTATAGGATATCTAATTTGCATCGCAATGTCCTTCAAGAACAACTCGATATGTTGAGTAGTGCAGTCCACAGTTTTGAATATATTTCAAATAACCCAAAACTCTCAATATTGCCTTCCAGTTATCTCTCCCTGGATTACTCGTAAATCGACTTAGCTTACTTATTGAGTGTTCTATGTCCGGTTGCATACAGTTCATGATATACATTAAACTGCCGATAATACAAGAGTACTCTAGTTGAGATATGCTTTCACCATTATTTCTTGCTAGATGTAAATTTACATCTACAGGTGTCGTGGTAGGACTAATATCATACTTCTTCAATTTTTCAAGTACTTTCTCTATGTAATGAGATTAAGATAATATAAGTCCATCCGATGTTTTATAAATTTGAATTCCTAATATAACATCAGCGATTCCTAAATCTTTCTTGTAAAATTGATTACTCAATATTTGTTTTGTAGTTTAGACAATTTCCAAGTTACTACCCATGATAAGCATATCATTAACATAGAGGCATACAATGACATATCCATTTTGAATGAATTTAAAGTAAACACATTTATCACATTCATTAAGTTTGAAACCATTTCATAACATTGCATTATCAAATTTTTCATGCCATTTCTTAGGAGCTTGTTTTAATCCGTTAAGTGATTTAACAGGCTTACATACTTTTTCTTCTTGTCCGGGAGCCTTGAACCCTTCCTGTCCATAAAAATTTCCTCGTCTAATTCACCGTTTAAGACTGCAGTTTTTACATTCATTTGATGTATTTCAAGTCCATTAATAGCAGCTATTTTTATTAACATTCATATGCACATAATTCTTGTTACCGGTGAATATGTGTCGAAGTAATCCAACCATTCCTTTTGCCTATAGCCTTTATCTACAAGTCTAGATTTATATTTATCAATTGATCCATCTGCCTTTAAGTTCTTTTTGAAGATCCATTTATAACCTAACGATTTTGAACCTGGTGGAAGATTCGCTAGTTCCCATGTGTGATTTTGTAATATGGATTCAATTTCACTATTAATTGCTTCTTCCCAATTAGACGCATTGGGTAAGGATATCTCTTCATTATACGATTGAGTTTCATTTGCTAGGATATATGTTAGAAAATTTGGATCGAAGGAAGTCTAGGTTCTTTCTCTTTTACTATATCTTGGTTCATCCTCTATTGGCGAATTATCAATAGGTTGATTAGTACCACTTGTAGTAGCTTGATTTGTCCTTTTAGAAGGACCAGATTCTCGGGTCATGTTATATGAAAATTCATTTTTAAAAGATGAAGCGTCCCTCGATTCAATAACCGTATTAACATGAATATCCGATATCTCAGATTTACAAACTAGAAATCGATATGCACGGCTATTAGTAGCATAACCGATGAACACACAATCCATGATTTTTGCCCCTATTCTTACCTTTTTAGGTTTAGGAACCATCACTTTGGCTAAGCACCCCCACACTCATAAATATTTATAGGAAGGTCTTCGAGCTTTCCATAATTCATAAGATGGCTTGTGAGTCTTCTTGTGTGGCAATTTATTGAGAATGTAATTAGCATAAAGTAAGGATTCCCCCCACAAGTTCTGGGGATCTCCTGAACTTAATAACATTGAGTTCATCATCTCCTTCAATTTACGTTTTTGCGTTCAACAACACCATTTGATTGAGGAGAATAAGGAGCGATTGTTTGATGGATTATACAATGTTCAGAACAAAATTCGTCAAAAGCAAATTCATATTCTCCTCCTCTATCACTCTTTATTGCCTTTATCTTTTTACTTAATTGATTCTCAATTTCATTTTTATATTGCTTAAATGCACTAATAGCTTCATCTTTACTGTGTAAAAAATATACATAGCAATATTTTGTGCAATCGTAAATAAAAGTAATGAAATACTTTTTTCCACCTCTAGTTTGAACAAATTTTAAATCACAAATATCAGTGTGAATTGATTCTAAAGGTTCAGTTATGCTTTCAACAGAATGGAAAGGTAATCTGGCTAATTTAGATTCTACACAAATTTCACATTTATGATTTTTATCAATATTAAATTTTGGCAAAAAATCCAAGTTAATTAATCTACGCAATGTATTAAAATTAACATGTCCTAATCTAGCATGCCAAATATTAGATGACTCAATCAAGTATGAAGAACTAGCAAATTCATTCATTGAAACAGATATTTTTGGGGTTACAGTAAGAACATTGATTTTAAAGATCCCCTCATTTAGGTAATCCTTTCCTACATACATGTCATTCTTTGACAACACAAAGCGATCAGACATAAACACAAGCTTGAACCCATTTTTAGTCAGGAGAGATCCATAAATCATATTTTTTTGGATATCAGGCATGTGAAGAACATCATTGAGAGTAAGTTCCTTTCCTGAAGTCATTTTTAGAGCAATCTTTCCTTGTCCCACCACCTTAGAAGTGTTAGAATTCCCCATAAAGAGGTTCTCATCCTTTTCCAAAGTCTTATAGGTAGAGAACATCCATTTGTTTTCACAAATGTGTCGTGTGGCTCTAGTGTCCACCCACCATTCCTTGGTATTTCCAACCAAGTTACATTCAGAGACCATAGCAGAAAGATTTATATCCGCCAAGTCATTGGCGATGTTTTCACCCTCAGTTACATTTTCATGAGGATTATTCCGATTTTGCTTCTTAGGCTTACGACACTCGCTTGAGCGGTGTCCAGGTTTACCACAGTTGTAGCATTTGCCTTTGAACTTCTTATTATTCTGTTTGAAAGTGCCTTCCCCATCATGTTTTTTCTTGTTCTTCTTAAGACCTTCAACAACATGGGCTTTCGTTTTTATTGGATTCTTATCACTTTTCTTTTGAGACTCACGGTTATCTTCTTCAATTCTCAGCCTGACCACCAACTCCTCAACATTCATCTCCTTTCGCTTTTGCTTGAGATAATGTTTTAATAAAGTCCAAGATGGTGGAAGTTTTTAAAAAATTGCAGCAACTTGGAAGGTTTCACTAAGGAACATTCCTTCAGCATGAATGTTGTGGAGGATCACTTGGAGTTCTTGCACCTGCGAGATCACTGGTTTAAAGTAAACCATTTTGAAGTCCAAAAAATGCACGACGATAAATTTCTTCATCTTAGCATCTTCAGTTTTGTACTTCTTTTCCAAAGAATTCCATAATTCCTTGGATGTCTTGATCGTGCAGTAGACATGATATAATATTTTGTCCAAGTAGGCCAGAATATAATTCCGGCACAGATAGTCAGAGTGCTTCCAAGCATCAACAACAAGAACCTTTTTCGAGTCATCTCCCTCTTCAATAGAGGGACAATCTTCATATACAAACCTACCCAGTTGGCAGGTTGAGAGATAGAAATACTGTTGTCCTTGCCAACGTTTAAAGTCATCCCTATTGAAGTTTTTCGGTTTCTCCCCATGTGCCATTGATACGGGTGCAGTCACATTTGTGTTAGTGACAGTCACATTTGCAGGAATAGTGTTTGCACTACACGATTTCATATCTGTTACAAAAACAAAATTTTTATCAACGATAATATTCATATATAAATGAATTAATCAAAACAGAATACACAATTCTGTTATACTAATTTCCTCAATTATAATTAACAATAAATGAATTCCAAAAGAATTCTAAATAATATTCAGAATTAAACTAAAATATAAACACAAGTTTATAATAGTCTAAGGAAAAAAATCTGTGTCATACTGTTTTTAATAAATAAAAAATTCCGTACAAAACAGAATTATAATTTTAACGTAAAATCTTATATAACTAGATTTAAGAAAACAAAAAATTTACAAATAAATTTTTATTTTCTAACCAGAATATATAAACAGTGTAGAAATTAATTTTCTGTAACACTAACTGTTTTATTAAATTTCTATAAAAAATAATATTTTAATTCAATTTTTTCTGTCAAAATAGATTTATTTTATACAGACAAAATTTTGTAATTAAAAAAAAATTGTACACTATACAAACATTATTGTTACGTCTATTATTTAATTAATATAAAATTACAAAAATACGAATTATAATAATTACAGAAATAAGGTGAAATTAAAAAAAAAGGACTTACTTGAATTTGCAGAAAATTAATAACAATAGAAAAGAATCCGAGGCCTGTGAATTGGGAAAGTGTCCTTAAGACAATGTATTCCCTCCAATGTGCTCTAAGGTTGATGAATATTGTCTCCCAAGATAGGACGGATTTTTCAGATTAATTATGTTGCACGACAATAATTAATTTTGCCGAACACAATTTCTGTATTTTTACTCAACCAAACAATATATGTAATGCATAAAAAATGAGACATATTTTCTGGAGTTAGGATTTAATGCAGGAGGATTTTCGAAAATATATGGAGGGGGTTTTTCATTAATCTAAAACTGTAGGGGCAAAGCTTTACTTATAGCAAAGGTTTTGACTCTTGGGAACAGTCAAAATCGAAATTAACTGTCAAAACAATTAATTTCGTTAACTGTTGACCTTTGATAATTAACTTACAAATAGTTAATTAATAATTAATTAATTCCGTAATTAATTAATAAAAGCCCATAAAGTTTAATTAATTCTGCCCAAAAATGTAGGAGATTTTCATAAGCCTAAGCCCGAATGGGCGGCGCACGCGCGTGCGTGTGGGCTTTGGGCCCAAGACCAATACATGAATAGGGTAAGCTATCTCCTCTTCAAATAGTTGGGATACCCCAAGGCATCCAAGCCTTAGTCCATCATTTGGGTTTTATTAACTCATCATTTTTCCACTACTCTTCCAATGTGGGACAGAGTTAAAATATACCCAATTCATTAACTTTCATTGCTTTGTGAGTCACTTTGGGAACATATTTATCATTCATAACTTATTGATATTGGACATATGAATATACTACCTTAATCTCCTTACGAAGGAGAACGCATTCGTACGTGGTCCCACAATTATCGTGGTGTGGATCCCACCTAAATTTGAGCTTAAAGTTGCTCAAAATTCTATCCAGAAAATTATGGATAGCTTTTATTAAGTCCAATTTCCAACAATCCCCCACATGAATGATATATTACTATAAATAAAACAGAATAGATGCTAATGCCGATGCAGACGCGGATTGAGTAAAACAGAAGATTTATTGCATCGGGAGAAGTAGCCCAGTGGGCTTGAACTTTCCTTAGTGATATACCATCGAATTTACTTAGTTAATCAGTAGACTTCACGTCTTTGAACTGTCAACCGTTTCTGTCAACCTAGACAACAGTATTCACACAACAATTCCTCAACATAGTTGGTTCTCATGATTGTGTTCATTTTGGCCATGAACACCACTTGGTTCCGTGAGTATTTTAGAGAATTTTCCTTTCATTATTCTCATAGAAGTGGCACCCTTCTTACTCACGTAGGTGACTTTCATAAAGAGTATCATGTACTACCCGACTTAAACGTACTAAGATATGGATGTCATTAAAAGCATAACTTATCCTAATTTCGCGGCAGATTTGCACTGTCTCATCTTTGGAATGGATAGGATTAAATATCCTCCGGTGCTTACTGAATACAATGTAATTTGGTTTTCCCATTGAACCTAGATCTTGGGATCTCCAGTCAGCTAGGTTGGGTTGCCATTATATTGATTCTTATTTATTTTTTCAGTTGAGATAATTCCGTTTGAGAGAAGTTGTCTAACGGTATTGTGTCGACGATGAATATGTCGTGACTTTCCGTTATACAAGTGATTATGTGCCCTTAGAATCGCCGATTGACTATCGCAATGTATACATATAGAGGGCACAAGTTTAGACCAATTTGGAATATCCTTTAAGAAATTTCTATGCCAATCAGCTTCTTCTCCAGCTTTGTCTAGTGTGATGAATTCGAATTCCATTTTTTATCTAGCAATGCACGTTTGTTTTGAGGATTTCCAAGATACGATTGCCTCCAAGGGTAAACACATACCCCCTCATAGACTTGGAGTCTTTGGTATCGGATATCAAATATGCAACGTAATGTCCTTCAAGAATAGCTGGATATTTTGATTAGTGTAGTCCGTAGTTTTGAGTATATTTTAAATAACCCAAAACTCTCAATATTGCCTTCCACTGATATCTCCCTAGATTACTTGTAAATCGACTTAACTTACTTATTGAGTATGCTATGCCCGGTCGCGTACAATTCATGATATACATTAAACGGTCGATTATACTAGAATATTCTAGTTAAGATATGCTTTCACCATTATTTCTTGCTAGATGTAAATTTATATCTACAGGTGTCTTGGTAGAACTGATATCATACTTCTTGAATTTTTCAAGTACTTTCTCTATTTAATGAGATTGAGATAATATAATTCCATCCGATGTTTTAGAAATTTTAATTCCTAATATAACATCGGCGATACCCAAATCTTTCATGTCAAATCGACTACTCAACATTTATTTTGTAGTTTTTACAATGTCCAAATTACTTCCCATAATAAGCATATCATCAACATAGAGTCACATAATGACATATCCATTTTGAATGTATTTAAAATAAACACATTTATAGCATTCATTAATTTTGAAGCCATTTGATAAGATCACATTATCAAATTTTTCATGCCATTGCTTAGGTTCTTGTTTTAATCCATAAAGTTATTTAACATGCTTACATATTTTTCCTTCTTTTTCGGGAGCTTTGAACCCTTCAGGTTGCTCCATATAAATTTCCTTGTCTAGTTCACCGCTTAAGAATGCGGTTTTTAAATCCATTTGATGTATTTCAAGTCCATTAATAGCAGCTATTGCTATTAACATTCGAAAGGATGTAATTCTTGTTACCGGTGAATATGTGTCAAAGTAATCCAACCCTTCCTTTTGCCTATAGCCTTTAGCTAAAAGTATAGCTTTATATTTATCAATTGATCCATAGGCCTTCAAGTTATTTTTTAAGATCCATTTATAACCTAACGGTTTTGAACCAGGTGGAAGATCCACTAGTTCCCATGTGTGATTTTGCAATATGGATTCAATTTCACTATTAATTGATTCTTTCCAATTAGAAGCATCGGGTAAGGATATTGATTCTTTGTACGATTGAGGTTCATTTTCTAGGAAATATGTTAGAAAATTCGGACCGAAAGAAGTCGAGGTTCTTGTTCTTTTACTACATCTTGGTTCACCCTCTATTGGTTCAATAGGTTGATGAGTGCCACTTGTACTAGCTTGCTTGGTCATTTTAGAAGGACCATATTCTCGGGTCATGTTATACGGGAATCGATTTTCAAAAAATGAAGCTTCCCTCGATTCAATGACCAACATGAATATCCAAAATCTCAGATTTACAAACTAAGAAACGATATGCATTACTATTAGTAGCATAACAGATGAATACACAGTCAGCGGTCTTTGAAGATTGTTAAGTCTACTATATAATTAATATAAAAGTACAGAAATACAAATTATAATAACTACAGAAATAAAGTGAAATTACATAAAATAAAAGAACTTACTTGAATTTGCATAAAATTAATAGAAATAGAAAAGAATCCGAAGATGTATGTTATTTATTATGCCATACGTCATATTTAGCTCACAAAAGATAAACAATTTTTAAATAACTTATTATACGAACCTATTAGTTTAAAAAATAAAAAAATTGAATGTTTTTTTACATACATACATACATACATACATATACCATGCTTATGTAAAATACATACATACATACACTATAGTACAAACCTATTATGTCAAAAGATTTTTTACAATACAAAACAATTTAAAAAGTTTGAACAAATTTTCATATGTTAAACAGATTGAACACACCGAATATTCAGCTCAACATCCATTTGTATTTCAATATGTTAAGGAAATAAATCGTACACAGAGAATATTTATCTCAGCATCCATTAGTACAAACATCACGTTTGAACAAAAATTGATTTAATCCTAATTGAGTAAATCAATACGTCAACATTAATAAAAAGAAATTTGTGTTTGTATGAATAGACACCAACATGAAAACTGATCAAATGGTAATCTAATAATCACTTATCCAATCATGATAAGAGAGCATTACATGATCAGATAGTACTGGGCTGTCTTCTACAACGACATGATGTACGCACTTTCTCTATCAGTTTGGGGATGACCAGGTTTTCCAGCACGTATCCTCGGTGTGACCAGGTTTTCAGCAATGACCAAGGTCTCCTTTTCTTTGTCATGTTAGAAGGAAATGATTATCCTCGAGCTTCTAGGGCTGAACTCTCTGTGATAGGTTATCTGGTTTGTGACATGAATTCGTTTGTACTCCACTTCTCGGCACACTTAAGAGATAAGTTTTCGGATATTAGGTAAAGTTTTAGTTACCAATATTCTTCGTCAATCTTCATCCAGAATTTTATTTATCCCCAATAAAAATTTATATATCCATTTCTTCTCAACGATCTTCTTGTATTTGATGTCATCATGCTAATAGTGAGTTGGGAGACTGAAATATTGAATGACCTGAAGATCACCTTAACGTAAATCATGGAGGGTACCTTTTATCTCAAATGACTGTGTAAGACCAAACGTAAATTTGCAAGCTTAAAAACAATTTGAAAAATTAATTATTTAAGTGAGTGGAAATTAAAGATAAGTTCTAAGCTTGTAAACAAAAAACCATTGGATATTACTTATGTACATCCATTCATCCACAATAAACCACTGGATATTACTTATGTACATCCATTTATCAAAACTAAACCACGATATGTTTTTATCACTTCCAAAAGTAAATGTGTATGATGCATGGTTGAACCTCAAATCAAATGTTTTTATTCTTTTTACCCCGAACTGTGCTTCTTCAGTAGCTGAGAAATTACATAACACAATCCCGATTAGGTAGCAAATAAGAAGAGAATAATAGTATGTATGAAATAGAAATAATTACCACATAATATGTAGAACATAAACTGAAAACTTAAAACAGTGAATTTAAGAGGATCATATGATAGATTATTATTCTCATACAAAGATGAGAAGTCAAACCCCTAGAATTAACACAAAGTGTTGATCAAAATATACACTCCAAGTCACATTAACAAAAATAAATTAGAAAATATGTCTAGTCTCGTTATAAGAGATCCAACTGTTTGTTCATTAAGGAACACAAAAGAAAGTATAAAAAGAAACATCGATTGACAAAAAATAAATAATTTACAAGATAGGATCTATCTGAATCTAAAGTATCAATTCCAACAAATATCGGACTTCAAAAAAAGATAATTTTTTTTTGCAGGGCACATTTTTGCAGGCGTGTTCATTTTACTTCTGCATAGACAAACACACATGGATCATGCATAATAATCATGTAGTGGTTATGATATTTGAGTGATTAAAAGGTAGATTAATATTTTGTGTTGGAATTGGTTATGCATTTTAAAATTTATTTTTTTATTGGGGCACAAAATAAATTGATGTGAGTTTATTGTCGCAATCCCATGTGTATTTGTTTATGTCAATTGTGAGTACACTTTGAGTTGTGTCAACTGTGAGTACAATTCATTTGTATGACCATAATAATCTTATTAGTGATTTTCATTAAGACTCACTTTATGGTATTGTTTGTTAAAATGCCTAACATAATGATTTTTATTCTCTTTATTTGCTACCTAGCTATAACTGTATTATTAAAAAAAATATTCCAGGTGCCAAAAAAAACACGACCCACGGTATATATATAGAGAGAGATCAATTCTTAGTATGTTTTATAAACTAGGTAGGAGTAGATCTGAGATCAATTCTTAGTTTATTTTATAAACTAGGTAGGAGCAGATCTCGAATGGCACCTATGTATGTCACTCTCTTAAGGTAAAGACTAGACAAATTTTCTAATTTATTTTTGTTAATATTAGAACAAATTTTCTAATTTTTTTTGTTAACTTTACTTGGAGTGCGTTCTGACTGACATTTTGTGTTGATTCCCGAGGTCCGACTTCTCATCTTTATAGGAGAATACTACTCTGTCATATGAACCTCCGAACTTCACTGTTTTAAGTTTTTGGCGTATGTCTACTTATTATGTGGTCATTAGTTTTATTTCATACATATTATTATTCTCTTTCTATTTTCTACCTAACTGGAACCGTGTAAAGAAGCACAGTTCGGGGTATATATATAAAGATCGATTCTTAGTTTATTTTATAAACTAGGTTGGAGCAGATCTCGAATGGCACCTATGTATGTCACACTCTTAAGGAAAAACAAAATTATTTCTAGTACCAAGACACACTATTCAGGTAATCTCAGTTTAGGAAAGGGTATTAAACAAACAAATGTTTATGTTCTGGAAGTCCAAAAATCAACGTCCCTCGTTAACAATATTATTCACGCCAAATATGGCAAAGGTTAAACTATAATGGGCCCAAGGAGTTCTTTGTCCAATAATGGGGCATGACTGAACTACCTTCCTTGCCAACTTCGATAACAAATCATTTAATGTTGATCTTGCTATTTAGACTCAAAGTTATAAGCATTGATAATAACAAAAGATGTATGGTCATCCATCTATGTACTAGTTGTGCCATGCAAGTAGACAGTGATACAAAATACGTTTCATATAATCAAAACCTCTTAAAAATTAATGCAAAGTGCATATACTTAGTTGTGGCCTGCAAAAATGAACACAAACCTAGCACGCTATGCATCCAAGCTTTTGAAACCAAACCAACGCAAAGCTAAAATTCGAACCCAATCAAACCCAAGATCCAAACCCAATCAAACCCAACATGGATGAGAGAAAAATTGAGGCAATAAAATCAAACCCAATCGGGTTGTCCTCTCTTTTAAAGCATTGGTTGAGTTGTATTTAAGGACCTAAAAAAACAACGTAGTATCCACCCTTGTTTTATCGAACACCGTTCACCTTTGTTGAACACTCCGAAAAACCAATGAGAGGGTTTAAAGATAAAGTAGGGTGTCAAAATAATGACGTCTCTCTCTCTCTCTCACTCTACTAGAGAAAAACCAAATGATGAAACTCAACACCATTAGCAGACACACACAGAATAAAAAGAAAAAAACTGGACCATTGGCTTTTTGCATACCTTCCTGCAAATGGTTTTCTTCGTTCTTTTGCATACCTTCGTGCAAACTCAACCATCCACCATTAGTGAGAGAAAGGATATTCTAAAAGGATAAATAGCTAAATCGATACCTTTGGGTCTCTAAAATACCTTCCCGCAAATGATTTTCTTCCTTCTTTTGTAACTTGAAAACAGTACACAAAGAATAAAATATCTTATTAAGTTAAATAAAAGAAAGAAAAGAAAAAGAAAAATAATGCAAAAGACTTACCTGCAAATGAAACTGAACTAAAGGAATAGGATTTCACTCTCCAGATTCATTTATTTGAGAGAAGAAAAATCGTTGAAGAAAAGTTATGAGGTAAAAGTGGGATTGGTATTTCAATAAAAGGGAAATGACATGATAAAAGTGAAACAGTATAAAAACATACTTTTGCTACTAACTAAATAAATCCATAATTAATACCTAAATAATGTTAACTATATATACCTGACACATATAGACATAAACATTCTTCTTATTCTTCACTTCTCACGGAAGCCAAACCTTTATGAAAAGTAATATGAGAAAGAAAGAAATTCAATTTGAACCCAATCAATAATTTGAAAGTATGTGGGTGTGTGTATGTGAAATAGAGAGAGAGTATACCTTAAGAACACACGTTATGAGCCTAGATTTTTACTGGAAAAAAGCACCCAAAAAAATTGTTAGTTATGCACCATGAAACTGAAAATGAAGTATTTAAAATTTTTAACATAAAAAAGTATGAAACTGAAGGAAATAATGCCTCAAAACTATACATCTTAATTATTAATGAGTTATTTATGACATCGCCACTCATCATATAGGTACAAGGGTACCATATTTAAATTCAAGCAAAGATGAGTACTTCGAGAGGAATGATGATCATCAAAATGCCATCGGTTGGGGTTGGGGTGTCACCCATTGTCGCTGAAGAAAAAAAGGGAACATCTAACATACATAACTTCATTCGTTCACCACTTAAAATTTTTAATTCCATACTCACACTAAGAAATGAATTACAGATTAAAAACTTGAGACAAAACATAATATGAATATTTAAGCTCCCACTTAAATAAAATGGTACCAACCTCATAATCTATATTACTTTGACATCTTTTCAAACCTTATGTAAATTTAAAAGTGGGGACAATAACCAACTTCAACCTAAGAAGATAAAAAACATCATATATAACATTGGTATGCGCAAGAATACACGCTATCAAGGAAAAATATACGATGAAGCATTTAGTCAAACATTTAGAACAAATTTGTTAAACCGAGATAACAAATTTAGAACAAATTCAAAAGAATCATAAATACCTTAATTATAAACAACTAACCTCGCCAAATACAAATGAATTGTTTAAAATCCAAAAACTAAATAGGAAGAAAAACTAGTAGAAATAATTTTACGGTAAGAAGTTATGTAGTATTTCAGGAGCTATAACAATGGAAAAATTTGCAAGTCGCAAATCGTGAATCACAAATGAATATCAAATTCTAAAACCCCTCTTTTCTAAAATCGCAAATCATATAAAATTATAATATTAAACCAAACAAAAACCTTAACAAAATCAAATGTGAGAGAGACCTAAGATACCCACAAAACCATAATTGAATTATGATACCCCCTAAACCATAACATAACATAACCTTGGTGAGCATTTAGAAACAAAATCAGATACCCCAAAACAAAAACATATTGAGCATATAAAAAACGTTTGGGTGTTGAATTTGCAAAATAAATACCCAAGAAATAGAAACATTGACCATAATAGTAGAACAAAAAAAGAAGAACAAATTCAAAACTTAATATAGAGAGAGAAACAATGAAGGACAAAAAAATCACCTAAGAGAAGCCACTTAAGAAGCGAGGACACCTAAGAGAAGTCGAATAAGAGAAACCAACCAAAATCTGAAAGCAACAGCTTCGGAGCTGAGGCCGACACCGAGGAGAAGACATAAGGGTGCGGGGGTTGGGGGGGGCTTTTTTATTTGTTGACAAAACGTAAGAATGAGGGATAAGAGTGAATGTGACGAAGGTAGTGTATTTTTCCTAATTTTGAGAAATTAAAATGTGTCAAATACTACCCTACCCCGGTTTTTGAATTTTGGTGATGATTAAAAAATAAATTTGAGTGTAAAAAAGAGAGAGAAATCAAATACTTGAAGGGTAAAAGAGGTAGTGCAAAAAAAACTTATCTTGTGACATCATAAGGTAATCTTATTACATACATAAGTTTTGTTCCTTATTATGTGTGTGTGTGTATATATATATATATATATATATATATATATATATATATATATATATATATATAGAGAGAGAGAGAGAGAGAGAGAGAGAGAGGTTCTTATGCATACTGCTGGGGCAGACCATTTTTTCTAAAATAGTAAAAAAATATTTTTGTGCTAATTTTTTTTATAGTTTTTAAACGTTTCAGAAGGACCATAAAAACATTTCAGCTCAAAATGAATTTTTTTTCTACTTTTAAAAAATCAGTCAAACTTTGTGAGTTTTTAACAACTTACTAACAAACTTTGACCGATTTTTTTAAAACAGCAAAACAATTCATTTTGAGTTGATTTCTTTTTATGGTCTGACTGAAATGTTTAAAAATCGTATAAAAAAATCAGTCCAAAAATATTTTTTTTACTATTTTTAAAAAATGGTCCACTTAGAGGTTGTGTAAACTGGGTATGCATGAGATCCTTTTTGTATATATATATATTCATCTGAAAAAGCATCCTTAATACTAAAAGCATTTTGTTTACTAAATTAATAACAAATAGTTATAAGTTGAGTAAACTCTGAACAAACTTATTGGGCAAAACTCTTTTTGAAAAATACAAGATGTGTTGTAAAATATTTTTCTGAATGTATGGATTAAATTCGATAGTTGATTGCCTTAAGTTTATTTTTTAATAAACATCTACTATCTTTACCATATAGTCCTAATCACAATAAAAATTAAGAACATTCACGGAAATGCACACGGGAATTTTTAACGTGGCAAAATCATTAAATAAGGGAAACATCCACGGCCCCCTCTACGAAGCAAAACAAAAAATCCACTAGAATAAAAATCAGGTTACAACACTTAAGCTAACCACAAAAATCCTAACCTAACTTCAAAATGTACCTACACGAAATTTTTCACTCCAAAAGTATTTAGACTTAGATCTTGATCGTTTTCTTGCTGCTTCTTTATTTTTTCCTTGATTTCCTTCTCTTTGGATTAAGGTTCGAGCAACTCTTTCAAGTACATGATTCTCAAACAGAACCACAGTGTTTAAGTGTTCGTGTGAGATAGTGTTTGTGATGTGTTACTACATGCAAACATGCAACTCACCCTCTCAAGATTTATACAAACTTTCCTAACAAATTACAACAGTTCTAATTTGAAAGTTATTTCTTAATCTTGATTTCTCAAGCAAAGACATCTTGATCTTTAATATAACCACAGATCTCAAGGATACCTTGCTCGGAAGACGATTCAAGGTCTTATACAATTTCTGAATTTTGAAAATATTTTTGAAATTGTAAACCTCCAATTGCAGATCCAACGAGACTAGAAGTCTACTTTATCAAATCAGATTCAGACTTAACATGAAAGTACTGGTTTAACAAGTTTTGATCTAAAATGTTATGTTTCAGATATGAGCACTTTAAAACTTTAGCATGAGTTTGGTAGTGTTCCTGTTATTTTTGTACAACAATAATTCATAAAATATGAAATTAAAACTTGGAAACATACACAACTCACTAGATCTGAAAAATATTTTAGAAACTAAAGATTTTATTTCAAAACTAGTTGAAATAAATTATATCTAAGAAATCAGATCTAATAAAGAAAACAAAAAAATATACATGAGATGTTCTCTTTTAGAAAGACTCAGTTTCAATAAAGAAAGTTAAATCTTTCATAGAGATGAATTCTGAGAGAATCAATGTATTTGAGGAGGTCTTCAAACGAAGAACACAAAACCAACAACACTGAAACCCTATAAAGATCCAACTCTCAAAAGGTGGCTTTTCTGATGTATGGGACTTTTAGGTTTTGGTATTTGGTTAGGGAGAAATATAACAGAGGTTTGGATCTACGAAGAAACTAGGTTTCTCTCTCTCTCTCTCTCTCTCTCTCTCTCTCTCTCTCTCTCTCTCTCTCTCTCTCTCTCTTCTCTCTTATCCCTTCTTTCTCTTTTCTCTCTGGTTTAATGAAATGGAAAAAGTCTCAAAATGCTAAGGCTTGGTATCCTTTTATACTAAGCGAAGAAGGATCGAGAACATCAACATCAATCCAATGGCTGAGATCAAGTCTAACTAGTTTGACTTTGATCCAACGATTTAACTTAGGCGGTGGGTTATAAGGTCACTGATTGGGTAAGCCTAAGATCACAAGGATTGAAAACGATCGCATGCAGTATGTTGATTAAAACAATCCAAGGGATGAGATTGACTATGAAAATTGTGAGTATAAGAAAACAAAAATCCAGCCGCTTCGAAACCAACACGTGTACGCATATGATTAAGCTGATATGCGTGTATGAAACTAATTACAAAGCACACCCCAAGGTCTCTAGAGCTTTCGAATTCTACCTAGCCAAACAATCAGCAAAGAATACAAGTTTTTGAAATTCCATTTTAACCCACAAAACTTTTAAAATCAATTTTTAATTAATTCAAAAATCATTTAAAAATGTTTAAAATTATATGAAATGATTTGTTTGGAAATAAATTGATTTTAAAAAGATTTCAAATGATGATAAACCATTCAAGCACATATATAATATGTAGGATGTTGTGCAAGTGTCCTATTTGTGGTTTTAGGGTTAGAATTTACTTCCCTTTGAAGATTCTCTTGGACTTGGACTTCTTCATATAGCATGTACCTTTTGAGGAGATGGAGTTCTCAAACTATACTAACCTATTTTGTCTATATATCCAAACTAGTTGGAACTACTTTATATGCAGACTTAAGTGAGTCAATATATAGTGTGTTCTCAATCTCCCTCTTTGGATATTAGAGACAAAATTCCCTTGAGTATTCTGTACTCTTGGGTCAAAAATAAAAAGAAATCATATGTGTCCTATATAAAAATTCTACCTAACCTTTCCCATCCTAGAACCGAAAATAAGGTAAAAAAAATACATTACTCAACTACATACAAACCAATACCCTACAAAGTATAAACATGTAGAAAGGGCTGAAATGTCTGAAATGCCTGTAAAACGATAAGCACTAAATTTGACATATTAGTTGAGTTAGAATAGGAATAAATGATAAAAACGCTAAGCGATACTCAAGATCTTCTCCCCTAATTTTTCTCAAATAGACAAGGGGTATAAATAAAAAAATATAGAGATTAAATAAGGGTAATCATGCCTATAGCAGTACGCAAATACTCAAAACGAATGTTATCTAATGGTTTTGTAAAGAGATCAGCAAGCTATATTTGAGTGTTCAGATATTCAATAAGGAGGTCTTTGGATTCAACAAGGTCACGGATAAAGTGATGTCTAATCTTAATATGCTTAGTTCATGAGTGCAAAACATGATTTTTAGAGATATTAATAGCACTTTGATTATCACAAAATATGGTTAATTATTTTTTGTGACACCATAATCAGTAAGAATTTGTCTAATCCATAGTAATTGAGCACAACAACTACCAGCTGTTATATATTCTGATTCAACACTAGATAATGAAATGCAATTCTATTTTTTACACGACCAACCAACAAGATTATTGACTACATAGTAGCAAGCACCAGAAGTGCTCTTACTGTCATCAGAACAACCGGCCCGGTCGGCATCAGTATATCCAATAATCGAACTAGTTGTATCTTTTGTGTACCAAATACCAAGTTCTAGAGTACCCTTAACATATTTAATAATCCTTTTTACACTTAATAAGTGAGACTCTTTAGGGTTACTTGGATATCAAGCACAGATACACACAACAAAAGATATATCAGGTTGAGACGCGGTAAGATACAATAAACTCCCTATCATACTTGTATAAAGAGTGGGATCAACATTTTTCCCATTATCATCCTTAGATAGTATAGTTGAAATACTCATGGGGGTTCTAGTAGTTTTAGCATTTTTTAAGCCGAATTATTTTAACTAAGTCTGCATCATACTTGGATTAAGATATAAAAAGACCATCACTGCATTGTTTTACTTGTCAACCCAAAAAATATTATAGTTCACCTATTAAAGACATGTGAAATTCGGTATACATGAAATCAGAAAAATTCTCTACTTGTTTAGGATAGTTGGAACCGAAAATAATATTGTCCACATATACTTGCACGATTAAGACATGTTGATTTTCCTTTCTAACAAATAATGTTTGATCATTTCCATTGAGGATAAAATTTTGAGACACTAAGAAGGTCGATAATCTCTCATACCAAGCTCTAGGAGCATGTTTCAAACTGTATAAAGCTTTCTTAAGCTTAAAGATGTGGTCCGGGTGTACAAGATCAACAAATCCTTTAGGTTGTTTTACGTAAATTTCTTCAGACAAAATTCCATTTAAAAAAGTGAATTTAACATCCATTTGGAATAACTTGAACTGCATATAACACGAAATTGCTAGAAGGAGACGAACTAATTTTAGACGAGTAACAGGTGCAAAGGTTTCGTCAAAATCAATTCCCTCAAAGTAGACTTGTGCAACCAACCTAGCCTTATTTCTAATGACATCCCCATTTTCATCAGTTTTATCTATAAAAATCCATCTTGGGCCAATAACCTTATAATCTTTAGGTCTAGGAACCAGATTCCAAACATTATGACTCTTAAATTGGATTAGCTCTTCTTGCATAGAATTTATCCAAAATGAGTCCGTAAGGGCATCATTAACATTTGTAGGTTCCTCAAGAGAAACAAAATAAGAATATTGTGCCACTTGACGAAGTTGGGATCTAGTTTGAACTGGTTCCGAAGGGTTACCAATAATGGTTTCAATGGGATGATCTTTAGAGACCCAGATGGGTACAGAGGGATCCTCAGGTGGCAGTGAATCAGAATCATCTTGAGGATCAGGGGTTAAAACAGGATTGTCCCCATCAAATGTTACTGGTTGACTATCACTACTCCTAACACTTGTGTCATCTACAATTTCATTAATTGATTCCATAATAGTTTCGGTTCTATTATTGAAAACACACAAATCCCTACTATTTTGGGAATAGCCAAGAAAAATTCCCTTTTCTCCTCGGGTATCAAATTTTGAAAGATGCTCTCTATCTTTGCAGATATATCATATACTACCGAAGGTTTTAAAATATTTCAGATTAGGCTTTTTGTGGAACCATAACTCATAAGATGTTTCTTTAGAATTTTTTTTGAGGTATATACGATTGATAATGTGACACGCAGTTTGGATAGCTTTTACCCAAAAATATCTAGGGAGATTCTTATCATGTAACATAACCCTAGCCATTTCTTGTAAAGTCGTATTCTTACGTTCAGTTATACCATTATGTTGTGGGGTTTTGGGAGCGCTAAATTCATGCTAATAGCCATTAGCTACACAATACTCAGAAATTCTAGATTCCTTAAACTCTCCACCTCTATCACTCCTAATCCGACATACTTGAGTATCTTTCTCATTCTCAATTCTCAGGAGGATTCTTAAGAATTCATTGAAGGTTTCTGATTTCTGCTTCATAAAAGCTCCCCATGTATATCTCGTATAGTCGTCTACTATAACTAGGATGTATGAGTTTTCACAGAAACTAATAGTTCTAGGGATACCCATGAGGTCCATGTGAATAAGTTCTAGGGGCTTAGTGGTGAGGACATCTTTAACTTTCTTATGTGTGGATTTACTTATTTTTCCTTCTTGATAGGGTCCACATGCAGGATTAAAAGAATTTTTAATTTTTAGTAAGCCTCTAACTACCTCTTGGGAACTCAATCTTCTAAGGTTATCATAATTTGTGTGTCCCAATCTATTGTGCCAAAGATCAAAATCCTCTAATCTGGTAATTTCGCAAGACTCAGAATTAGGAATTACTGTATAATAATTTTTCGAGGTTCTATTTCCTATCAAAATAAAATTGCCCTTTTCATCTATAATTTTGCAATCATTTTTAGAAAAGGTAACTGAGTGATTGGAGTCATAAAATTGTGATATACTTAAGAGATTGGCTTTAAGGCCTTTAACTAATAAAATATCATTTAGTTCAGGAATCCCTTGCTTACTCATTGTTCCCTTACCTATGATCTGATAAGAAACACCATCTCCAAACATGACACTACCTCCAAGGAAGTATGTCTTGTTTTTCAATTTTGTTTCATCCCCGGTCATATATTTAGAACATCCAGAATCTAAATACCATCCAGTTGAAGTGCTTTGTGCCTTTAAAGCAGAAATGACAATGTTGCACTTGAGCTGGGGAAGTAAATCGTCTTTTCTAATCCAAATAGGATTAGTTTTCAAATTTTTGTTGCCTTTTGACTTTGAAAAGATTTGAGGGGTCTTTCTAAATTATTTCTTCTTAGTCTTGGACCCTCCCTTTTTCTTTTTAGAGTTAGAGTTATTTGTGACCTGTCTAGGAAGTATATAAGTATTTTTGGATTTCCTAGAATAGTTAATGTTCTGGTAGGTAGGAGTCTATGTCCTTTTCTAGAAACATTCATCTAGAGTATGTCCAAAGATATTGCAATAGCAACAATATTGCTAGGTATAGGACTTGACTTTCTTATTAAAGTCTTTAAAAATAGGTTTGGATCTATTGGATACAGTAGTCGATTCATCACTAGAATTAGGTTTTTGTCTTTGGTCTCTGGCAAAAGGACAAACATATTTGGTTTCAACTGTTGATTGTACTGACTATGTGTTGTTTGAGAGACATTGAGACTAAGTTCACCTTTTTCAATATTTCGAGAAGTTTGGCCTTATTTTACAAAAGCCACATTTTTAGGAGAAACTTTGGTCTTACTTGCGTGCACTATTTATCCAAAACCTAGGCCATACTTATCTTCAGAGTAAAATTTACTTCCAGTAACAATTTTTTTCATAAGTCTTGGTTTGAGTTTCAAAATGTTAACACTTTTTAAACACATTTGAAACCTTTTTCTTTGACTCTTCTAGTTCAATAAGTTTTGCCTTGTACTTTTTTTCAAATTCATGATTCTTCTGAATCAAAGAGTTTATTTTCAAGTTGTAATTCTCAATCTCAGTCTCATAAGCCACAAAATGGGAAGTATAATCTTCAGTGTTCTTCCTAATGGTTTGGTTAATCAATTCGATAAGCTCACTTAAGGTTTTTATCATTTTCTCTAGGCGAGCACTCTTTTGACCGTTTTAGTATACAATTCATGTAGATCAGGTAGGTCATCATCAGACTCACTATGTGCATCGTGTGAATTGTCCCCCATGACTTGAATATGTTTATTACGCATGAAAACGTTCAATTCGTCACCAACATTCTCACTTTGACTCACACATAATATTTCAGCAGTAATAGGAACATAATTATCATCAATATCATTAACAACATCAACAGGCATAGTAGCTTCACGAACAGACAGGCATGCATCATCATTATTTATTATCTTAGCAAAGAAAGACATGTTGTTCTCATTCATTTGGGTTAACTCAGTTTCATCCTCATTAAAATCACTAGAGTCGTCCCATGTCTTACACATATTGGTCTTGTTGTTGTTATTAAAACTTGCTGGACATTTATTAGCATAGTGACCAAGTTTACCACAACGATGACATTTAACATCTTTTATGCCAAGTGTAGGTTTGTTAGTGTCATAATTCCTCCTATTGTCATAAGTGTGTTTGGTGTTGTCTCTGTTATGAGGTCTGTGAGATTGATTACCTTAATAATTTTATTTTTCTTGTTTAGAGGCTACAGCATTTCGGAGTTTCAAATTTTTTTTGAAATGCTTACTCATATGAGCTATTTCAATGTCAAGATTTTCTAGATCACGGTTTTCGAGATAATCAGTGTCAAAATCTATAAGGTTCAATTTAGTCACTGGAAATTTAAATGAGAACACAACATTAGAACTAGAGGCTTTACTGGTCTGTCTGGTCAATTGTTTTTTAAATTCCAATTCCAATTCAACAGTCCTAAGTTTACTAGTAAGTAGTTCAGGAGTCATATTAGGGTCATTCATTTCCTCAATAGCATATCTCTTGTTGTCAAATTTAGATGCGAATGACCTAAGAATCTTTAACACAGTTTCCTTTCCACTATAGGTTATACCATTTGCATGAAGCTTTGTAAAAATGTCAGTTAACCTTATGTAGAAATCATCAAAGGATTTATTGTCATTTATAATCAGGGTGTTATATTGCTGAATAAGCATTTGGGTTTTTCTAGCTTTGACACATTCATCACCCTCGTGAGCAATAACTAAGGTTTCCCATGCCTCTTTAGAAGTAACACAAAGGGATATTATTTTGAATTCATGTTCATTTATGGACATAAAGATGGCATTCTTTCCTTTGTTATTATCAATGGATAGTTTTTTCTCTTCCTTAGAAAATTCACTGAGAAGTTTCTTAATCCTTGTTGGATCATTAGTTGAGGTAGGTTTAGTAGGATGTTCATACCCTATTTCAATCATTTCCCAGACTTCATCACCCAGTGTTCCTTAAATGAAAGCAGTCATTCTCACTTTCCAGTACAAAAAATTATTTCCATCAAAGAGTGGTGGTCTGGATAGGTTACCTAACTTCTCAAATTTTTCTTCCATACTCAGAGATTTTTCAAAAATAAATTTTGAAAATAATTTCTCAAGTTTCAGGATCACAAAAGGTGTTCCTGCTCTGATAACATTTGAAAAACAGCATTAATACTAAAAGCCTTTTGTTTACCATATTAGTAACAAATAGTTATAAGTTGAGTAAATTCCGAACAAACTTATTAGGCAAAACTCTTTTCGAAAAACACAAGATGTTTTCTGAAATCATTTTCTGAATGTATGGATTAAATTCGATAGTTGATTAACTTAAGTTTATTTTTTAATAAACATCTACTATCTTTACCATGCAGTCCCAATCATAATAAAAATTAAGAACATTCACAGAAATGGACACATGAATTTTTAACGTGGTAAAACCCTTAAACAAGGGAAACATCCACGGCCCCCTTTATGGAGCAAAACAAAAAATCCACTAGAATAAAAATCATGTTACAACACTTAAGTAAACAACAAAGATCCTAACCTAAGTTCAAAATGTACCTACACGAGATTCTCCACTCCAAAGGTATTCTAACTTGGAACTTGATCCTTTCTTGCTGCTTCTTTGTTTTTTCCTTGATTTTCTTCTCTTTGGATTAAGATTCCAACAACTCTTTCAAGTACAAGATTCTCAAATAGAACCACAGTGTCTAAGTGTTCATGTGAGATAGTGTTTGTGATGTGTTACTACATGCAAACATGCAACTCACCCTCTCAAAATTTATACAAACTTTCCTAACAAATTACAACAGTTCTAATATGAAAGTTATTTATGAATCTTGATTTCTCCTGCAAAGACTTCTTGATCTTTAATATAACCACAGATCTCAAGGATACCTTGCTCGGAAGACGGTTCAAGGTCTTATACAATTTCTGAATTTTGAAAATATTTTTGAAATTATAAACCTCTAATTGCAGATCCAACTAGACTAGAAGTCTACTTTATCAGATCAGATTCAGACTTAACATGCAAGTACTGGTTCAATAAGTTTTGATCTAAAATGTTATTTTTCAGATCTGAACACTTTAAAACTTTAGCATGAGTTTGGTTGTGTTCCTGTTATTTTTGTACAACAGTATTTAATAAAATATGAAATAAAAACTTGGAAACATACACAACTCACTAGATCTGAAAAATATTTTTGAAACTAAAGATTTTATTTCAAAACTAGTTGAAACAGATTAGATCTAAGAAATCAGATCTAATAAAGAAAACATAAAATATACGTGAGATGTTCTCTTTTAGAAAGACTCTGTTTCAATAATGAAAATTAAATCTTCCTTAGAGATGGGTTCTGAGAGAATCAATGTATTTGAAGAGGTCTTCAAACGAAGAACACAAAACCAATAACACAGAAACCCTATAAAGATCTAATTCTCAAAAGGTGGGTTTTCTAATGTATGGGACTTTTAGGTTTTGGTGTTTGGTTAGGGAGAAATATAAAAGAGGTTTGGATCTACAAAGAAACTAGGGTTTCCTCTCTCTTTCTCTTTTTTTCTTCTCTCTTCTCTCCTCTCCCTTCTCTATTTTCTCTCCTTTCTCTCAGGTTTAATGAAATGGAAAAAGTCTCAAAATGCTGAGGCTTGGTCTCCTTTTATACTAAGCGAAGAAAGATCGAGAACATCAGCATCAATCCAATGGCTGAGATCAAGTCTAACTGATTTGACTTTGATCCAACGGTTTAACTTAGGCGGTGGGTTATAAGGTCACTGATAGGGTAAGCCTTGGATCACAACGATTGAAAACGATCGCATGACGTACGTTGATTAAAACAATCTAAGGGCTTAGATTGAATATGCAAACTGTGAGTATGAGAAAACACAAATCCAGCCACTTCGAAACCAACACGTGTACGCTCATGATTAAGCTGAGACGCGCGTATGAAACTAATTACAAAGCACATATCAAGGTCTTTAGCGCTTTCGGATTCTACTCATCCAAACAATCAGCAAAGAATACAAGTTTTTAAAATTCCATTTTAACCCACAAAACTTTTAAAACTAATTTTTAATTAATTCAAAAATCATTTAAAAAATGTTTAAAATTATATAAATGATTTGTTTTGAAATAAATTGATTTTAAACATATTTCAAATGATGATAAACCATTCAAGAACATATATAATATGTAGGATGTTGTGCAAGTGTCCTATTTGTGGTTTTAGAGTTAGAATTTACTTCCCTTTGAAGATTCTCTTGGACTTGAACTTCTTCATGTAGCATGTACCTTTGAGGAGACGGAGTTCTCAAACTACACTAACCTATTTTGTCTATATATCCAAACTAGTTGGAACTCATATATATACTGACTCAAGTGAGTCAATATATAGTGTGTTCTCATCATCATATATTTGACTTTCCACAAACTTAAATTGTAAGACATTTTTCAATTTATTAAAATATTTAACCATGGAGGTGACTCTAAGTCCTCTAATCAAATTATACATTTTCCTTAGTGGTGTACTTGAGGTGTTGTCATGAATGATCCGGGAAGAAATGATAAAGATTTTTAAAGACAAAAGATACAAAAAGAGATATACAAGCAATTGAATAAACTCAACACCTATGACATGACTTGCCTGGCCAAAGGCATAAAAGGTATAAATGTTAGTGCAAGTAACGAAACCATCAAGGCACTCATGCTTCGTCAAAACTCTTTTGAAATTTTATTTCCCAGTCACATACTAGCAAACTCTTTAAAATACCATTATGGAATGTAGAGACAATGAAATATGAATTATAAGACAAGCATGTGAATATAACAATAAGCACATGTGATCATCAAATTATTAAAAAGTAACTCCCCCTCAACTATGTGATCCCTCTCAATAAACATAATATAGTAGCAAAAAATGTTTAATCCTAAACATGAATAAGACTAAATACTCCAATTTTATATTTTCTCATTATATCCATAACTCTTTTTGTTTTAGCTTTCCATGTTTAAGTATGCAAAGCAAAACATGAATGAGCTAAGGATATAATGAGATAATATAAAATTAATTATTTTAAGAGAGTAGAACATGCTAATCTAACAAGAATAAAGAACCTAAATTTACTGACTACACATGGGGATAAAAAATATATCAAACAAAGTTATATGCAGAGGAGAGAGTGCATGCTCTCGACAGTAGCTACCCAATTAAAATTTAATTACCAATTGAGGGATAAAAATTACTAAATAGGTTAAAAATATGCAAAAATTATATGTGATAAAAATAATATCAATATCAGAATATGATCAATTTTATCTTCAAATTAAGACAAGTGATTCAAACATGCAGAAAGATAAAACATTGCACATGACAGAATATGTACAACCACTGCACCAAAAACAACAATCTAACACGATTTTAAACCGTTCAGAAAAGGACCATGCCAGCTTTAATAATCTAACACGCTTTTAAAATATGTTAAAAAAATCGTGCACAATCGATTTTGGCACGATTTAAAACCGTTCCATATTGATTTGACTATCTGACACGCTTTTGATGTGGTTTTAAATCATGACAGATATTGAATCTGGCATGCTTTTGGCACGGTTTAAAACCGGGCCAAATTTTCATTTTCTGACATGCTTTTGGCACGGCTATAAAGTCTACCCGATTGTGACATAAGTGTACTCATATTTTATAATATCGCATGACTTTAAAATGTGCCTGATTTTTCAATAAAAAAAATATATTATTTGCAAACAAATCAGGAGAATCAACAAACTCCAATTATGACAGAAAAATATTTATTATTTGTAAAAAATTTAAGAAACACATTGATAAACTAATGTACATGTTCATGTAAAAAACTATATTTGATCTAATTATTTAATCACAGATAAAAATGAATACATAAATATAAGACAATGGATTTTTAAAGTAGTTCAGCCTTGTAAGAATGGCCTACGTCCACTGTTTTTATTATTATTGACTGTTTGTTTCGAATTCTCGATAATAGATTTACCAAGAAATTTTGAGTCCCCCGCTAATGAGGAGGTTACAATGTATTTATAGCCTTGAGGCTATACAAATGAATGGACAATGCGCTGTTATCTAGTAGACATGAAAATCTGTATAATAATGAGAATTTAATGCGCAGATGTCTCTTTGATTCTCTTGATTTGGATGCGATGTACGCTATGTAGCTCAGATCGCTTAAGTTGCTCGGGCCGCTTAAGTTGCTCGGTACACTTGAGCTGCTCAGAATGTATGAGTTTCTCGTATGGAGTATTCGTATTTACCATGTGTCTTCAGGTGATTGGTCCATATCAGCAGATTAAATTTGGTATCAACAGAAGCCCCCAATGTTTCGTAGTTTGATGTTGAAGAAAAGTATGGAAGATTCTGCTACTTAGATTTTCGGTTTGTATGGTTTTTAGGAAAGCATTCGTTGTATATAACTCCTTTTCAAGTGCACAGTATCAGGCCTCATAAATATTTTGAATTTCCATAGCCGCTTCATTTTTTGTGCCCCTTTTCTTCTTTTTAGCCTCCGGATACGCAAACGTCTTTCTTTGTAATCATGGCCTCTCCTTATTCCCAACGTAAAGTATTTAAATGCTGCCCAAATCCTATCGTCTTCTACATTTCAAATTTGTATCTCTGAACTCCTTATTTTCTCTATCTCATGCCTTCGTTCTTTTCCATCTTTTATTATCACCTGATCCTCTCTTTCTCTGTAAGATTTTCTTTCCTCTTCTTTAATTTTATTTATTCTCCATGGTTTATCCTGTTGAGTCATTGGACAAATTTCGGTCTGATTTTTCAATCCCTTCATGGGTTATTTTGGAAGAATTATCTGATCCTTCTGATTTATTTTCCTTAGCTGAGGGACACTGGTTCCCAAGTATCTTTATAGCCGAATGTGGCTTTTCTTTCCCACTAAATCCACTGTGTTTGGAATTTTGCCACTATTTCAATATTGTACCTGCAAAAGTAGCTCCAAATACATGGAGGGTAGTTAACGGTGTACATAGATCAATTCAAATCCATGGGACTCATTTAGGAATACCAAAAATTATGTATTGCTATCGATGGGTCACTAGCGATAGTACTTTTTATTTAAAAACTAGATTTTTAAATAGAGCTTTAGTGGTCAATCTTCCTGATACCAACAAAGACTATTTTGATTACGGGGTAGTGGTGAAAAATTGGCAACACCCTCCACATGATGGAAATGATGTGTACCAAGGTCCCAAGTGTCCACCGTATGGTAATGGGATAGGTTGTTTTATTTTTATTTTATTTTTGAAATTATGTTTTCTTTGTGTTTGATAAAATACTTCACTGACATATGATTTTGTCTGTTACAGTTGATAGTAAAAGGAAACCCCCAAAAGAGATTGACGTCAATATAAAAAGCTTAAAACTTATCTGGAGCTTGCATCAGTCTGTTGCTGGGGAGCATATTAGGTCGGCATCTTATTTGCTGCAATACAGAACTTCGAGCTCATCTTTCATTGCTCGTCATGTGGTAGTTGACCTTGACCAAGTACCAGCTGCTAATAATAGTGTGGAAGGCTCTTCTTCAGAGTCAAATATTCCTATTGGTGACATAATGAAGAGGAGAAAAGCTCCTGCTTATTTTGACAAGTCTGCCTCTCCTGCTGTGGAGGAAAAGAAAAGTAAGAAATATATCCCAAAAGAGGGGATGAAAACTGTGGAGATACCCCCTTTTGATGCAGCCAAGAAATTTAACGAGAAGCCCCCTGTGGCTCTGAGTAAGATCGTTGAAAAGACCCTTGTGGCCTCAAGCAAGGATGTTGCTACCTCTCCTCCAAGTGAGGTTATTGTCATTTCTCCAACAAAGACAGCACCATTGATTGAAGACGTTCCTACTCCTCTAAGGAGATTAAAGAAGGGTTTGTCTGAGAAACCTGCTGAACCTATCTTTCAAACTTACAATATTGAAAGTATTGTTCCAACCTTTATTTCTTCAAGCTCCGCTGTGGGCTTAGTAAAATCTCGGACTATCCCAGAGGTCCATGACATTGAAAATACTCTCACTCGTGAGAGAGTTACTGTCCTAGCTGCTCAACACATTGACTCAATAAGTATTATTAATTTGAGCCTTTTACTTTTTAATACTATGTTCGTACATTGACTTAGAATTGTTTCTTTTCTCAGCTGGTAACGTGTTTCAACAGCATTGTAAAAAGGGATGAAGCCATCAAGGCCTCCAGTTCCTCGAATGGAGTGGAAAAAGCTTTTACTGGATTAACCCAGTCTTTGAAAGACTCTCATCAGAAGTATGAGGAAAATAAGGTTTCTTGGGAGAAGCAGGTTAAGTTCGTTGAGCAAGAGAGAGATCGAGCTGTGGAAGTCTCCAAGGAATTGGAGAAGAAATTGAAAGAGTTTGAGAAGAATAATAAAGAGCTTGAGGAGAAGCTCAATAATGGTGACAATTTTGAGAATAATCTCAAAACTGCTGAAGAGGAAGTTGGTAGACTTCATGATGTTGATCGCCAGAAATAGGAGGTGGAAGGGAAATTGAAAGCTGCTGAGGAACTTCTTACTGAGAGGACTTCCTCAGAGAAGGCAAAAATAAGAAATGTTGTTAAAAATTCCTTCAGTGCTGGTTGGGACAAAGGTTGGAACAAAGGCCTGGCTGCCATGTCCTCTCAAATGGAGTTTGCCAGCCTTAAATATTTCAGGATGGATGGGTTGCAGCTCTGCAGGAGCTAAAAATCGCTGAGAATTATGAACTGTTCCAGCGACACACTCATAGCCCTCCTTCCTCTCCTGGAGAAGAAGAAGTGGATGAAGCTGCCTCAGAAGAATCCTCCATGATGATTGGGGACCAGGCCCCTGCTGTTGATCCTTGCTCCGAGCTGCCCCAACCAGCAAACACTTCTGCCGAGCAGCTTTCCTTACCCTCCGAGCAACCAACCTCTTCGTCCCATCCTTCCGAGGAAGTCTTAGGAAGCAAGGAGAAGGTTTAGAGTTATTCGGATCTTTCTTTTGCTTTTTTGTTAAATGTAATTTTGGACTATGTACTTCTTTTTATGATGAAATAAAATTTGAACTTTGGTTGTTCGGCTTGATTTTTCAATTGTCCTTGCTCTTCTTGTATCATTATTGATTCTTTTTATTTTTCTTCTCTTTACTAGTTTATGGCCAGGATGGAGCTCTTATCAGCTCATGACACAGAACTGATGAAAAAATGCAATGACTACTTCAAGGCTGGTCATGCAGATCTGAATGATGCTCAGATCATTGATATCTTGGGTTCAGATGCTTCTGAGCGAGCAGTTGAAGCTTACCAGTATCTGAAGTGCTTGCTCGATCGAGTTGTTGCCAATAATGTGGCATATTATGAGATGATTGAGGATCTCCAAGGAACTATAGAGTAGGGGTGCACACGATTCGGTTTGGATCGGTTTTGGTACTAATCCGAGAACCGAACCGACCTGGGTCGGTTCCAAATTTTTAGAACCGGAACTGAACCGACTTTAATACAGAACCGAACCAAACCGAACTAGTGGTTCCCGGATCGGATCGGATCGGTTTTCGGTTCCAAAATCATATTTCATAACTAATTTTTTTTAAGATTAATGTGTTTCATAACTAATTTTTTTAAGGTCAAAATTAATTTTGACCTCAATAACTTAAGTTAGAAACTCAAATAATCACAAAAATAGAAATTACAAGTGTTAAATATATTAAATAAATATATATATGTAATTATAAATTGGTTCGGTCCCGGATTGGTTCGGATCGGATCGATTTTCGGATCGAATTGGGTTTTTTTACCCTGGAACCGAGAACCGAACCGATGTATCATTTTTTTTTTCAAATCGGAACCGAACCATTGAGAAAAAAAATTAATCCAAATCGAACCAATGCAGTCGGTTTGGTTTGGTTTATCGGATTTCTGGTTTCGTTGTGCACCCCTACTATAGAGGAACTCCAGCAGTAGTACAAAGAGTCCTCCACACTTTTGCACCAAGGGTACGAGAAGAAATATCAACTGTTAAGTGCTGAAAAAGGATATGATAAATTCATATCAGCTTATGAGAAGAGAGAAAATGTTCTAAAGCTTGAAGTCGAGGAGCATAGGCACATCGCCAAATTGCTGGAACAGGAAAACATGGCCTTACAAGAAAATAAACAATTAAAATCTGATGCATCTTCCTCGGGAGCTTTGGTTCCTGTTAACGATGAGGGTTTCTCTTTCTTGGAGGTCGAAAATGCCAACTTAAGAGATGAGTTGGAAACTTTAAAAAGAACTGGACCCTCCACTTCTTCTCGCGGACGAGCAAGATCTTCTTCTCGGGGATGAGCAAGGGCTGGTCGGGTCACCATTAAAGAAGCTAGAACTCAAGAAGCCTTGGAGAATTAGGCCTTTCAATTGGTAGCGAAGAACCAGGCCTTAGCAGAAATGTCCAAGAAGATTCTGAACCTCAGCGAGCAACTTTCTACACAAAGCTCGGCCTTGGAAAATAAAGAACTTTTGGTGAAGAACCTCCATGAGCAACTGGAAAGATTAACTTACCAATTCCATAAACAACCCAGAGAGTTTTGGATGGCTGGATACAATAAAGCCCTTTACCATCTTAATGATCGGATCCAGCAATCAAATAATGAGGGTTACAAGCAAGGATGGCTGAATGCACTGGGTGTGCTAAAGTTGGAGCAGGGCCACTATCTATGGGATTATTATGACCCTGGATTGCTCGAGTTTCCCGTGCCTCCTTTCAATCTTGATATGAGTTGGATTCCTTCTCGGGTAATTCCTCAGTGCTTAATTTCCAAGTATCTCGGCGACTACGACTTGCATTCTAATTTCGAGATATCTCGCCTGGAGCACTTGCTTGATCAGCCATCAGTGATGAATATTCGAATGCTTCGAGAAGTAAACTTTATAAATTCCCCTTATGCATTAGATGACTGTGACACCCCGCCTAATTAAATGTCGGGTGATCACTCCTTTATTAAATTAAATCAAGGTAAACAGTTGGTTCATTCTCAGCATCACTGTCGATAAAAATAAATTTTCCAATTTAACACCCTAAATAATTAAGCTAAGTGTCAAAACCATTTTCATACATAACTTTCCAAATTTTATTTAAATAAAAATCATTTATTTTATTAACAACATTCAATAAGTAAGAATCACACCACATTAAATTCGGCAACAAAGTCCAATTAATTTAATACATTCGTCAATCGAATGTCAACATACAAAATCTAAAGTCACAAATCCAAAATGAATAAATCCCATAGTAACAATACTGGAAATAATTGAAAAACAAATGTCCAATAACAACGGAATAATAGAAAGAGCTACACATGCTCAACTAGATGAAAGTACTAAGAGTGGATCCGAAAGAACGAAGTCGTCTAATCAAGAGACCTGCAACTCCCACCTAAGATGCAGCGCGTTCCTTCCAAGAGAACCGAAGCAAGACGCCCCTATGGCCGGGCACCAGTAATACATACATATATATACAAGAGAGAGAAAGAGAAAAAGAAACGGGTCAGAGCCCGATAGTGTGTTTGATTTAAAATACGATTAGCAAGTATTTAAATTGATACAGGCCAATGCAACAACATATTAGTGCGACACTCTCTTGAGAAATTCTCACCTCTCTTCTAATGTGCACACCTATCGCACTAACCCTCCCCACGGTTTGTCTTGTCATTTATCGCACTAACCTTCCCAATAATTTAGCTTATCTTAACTTACTCATAAGATTTCAAAACCGAACAATATCATAGTTTAAAAAGAATACTTCCAATTAGCAGCACAACTCTCATTTTAGCTTTATAAATTTATAAAGTTTCCCATTGTCATATTATACTTTCACAAAACAAGTATTTACTATTTGAGTCATCAACCATGTCCTACTTATCAAATCACAGTAGGCAGTTTCAAATTTTCAAATCTCATATATATATTAACTACTCGTATAATATATATAAAATAACAGCACCTAAAATAAAACTATGGTGCGTGCATACTTCTACAATCCAAACCCCGTACCACTCATATCAAGGGGAATACAAATTCGGAATCACTCTCGAACTGTATTAACACATACACAAACAATATCGAGGCGAAGCATAGATTCCAAGTCTCTAAGAGGATGGCACATACTCGCATCTCTTAGGACCGTCTGAACTATCAATTCGATAGCCTGTACCAAGGATATCTATCTTCTAGGGTACAAGTCAATATCCCCCATAAAGGTCCCATCGAGATAAGACTATCCCAGCGCGGTAACCTCAAGGATAGCAAGTAGCGCAGTATGTTTTTCACATGTATATATTATATGTACACACAATCATATAAATATACCACTTTTATCATATTAATATAGGTTCCTCTCGTCACCCATAATTACAACATTTATCCTTAATTTCACATTATTAGTATTACGTATAAGGTTTCATCTCTAACCTTAACTCGAAGAGTTTTCTCACTTATTACGTGACACTCGTGGACTCTATCCTTCCAAGTAGAAAATTTCAGTTGGTATACCTCTATTCACTATCGTAGCTATTCGCCGTAATCTCTCACTTGAAATACGTAGTTTCATCGTTCATTATATAATTATCCCAAAAGCAAAATTCTCGTCTTATAATAAAGTTCCCAACACTTATTCATATGTCCTACTGGTCTTTCCTATCTCCCAAAACATTTTATTAAGAATACCCAAGAATTATTTCACGACAAATTTAATTTAACTAATTAAACAAGGAAAATAGGAGTCTGCCAAGAAGGGTCGATCGATCGAGGTCTGGGACTCGATCAATCGAACCTTCGATCGATCGAAGCTCTATGCTCGATCGATCGATCAAGCAGGTATTTTGATTTCTGCAGAATTGCAGTTACGGGTTCTACCACTTTTCTTCATCCAAATCCATATTTTCCAAACCCAAATGTCCCAAAAATTCTACTACTAACATTATAACAGTGTACCAGATGTTTTTAACGTAAGGCATGTGTATTTCTATCATTTAAACATGAATTATCAACCCAAAATTCATACACAAATTCAAGAACCCTAAAATCTCTAAATCATGGTTCTAATCTGTTTTACCCCAGAATTTCTTTCTTAATTACAACCAAATTTCGTGGGTTATCTTTCTACATCACAAGAGACTTCCAGAATAAGGTTTAAGTCTTTACTACATGCAAATTCCTATCAAAATTTGGGCTTTCTTCCATATATTTCATCCCTAATCTTTCCTAAACTAATATGGAAATTGCACCAACGAAAATAGAAAGATAAATACTTGCCTGGAATTTTTGGTATTCTGATTTACGGCTGATTTTGGTATGGTTGCGTTCCTCGTCTCGCGATCTACACGTTGGCGGTGACGGCGGTGCAAACGGGTGGCTTTTTGGCCTTGAATTGCCTTGGAAGCTTTCTTCTTCCCTCTCCTATGGCCGTCACTTGTGTTTAGAGTTTCTAACCCTAGATGACAATCCAGATATCTGATATAACCCTTGGTATTTTCGTGGGTTTAATTACCCAAAAAGGTAAAATGTCCAAAATGCCCTCCCGGGGTACCAATTAGGCCTAAAAACGCCCCGAGACCCAAACTACACCCCCGGGTACACTTTTCTGACTATCTCGACCCTTCCGGGAGCGTTGACGCGCTCAAAATGACCATACGGGCAACTTATAAAATATTCACTTTTTATTTATCAAAATTTTGTCCTGACGCGACACGAGCACGTTCCGACTTAAATTTATGAAATTGTCATTTAACTCACTCGTGACATTCAATATAACCAATATAATATATTGCTTTGCTCATTAGTAATATTCAACAAATTTCCCATAATTACTAACTCTCGTCACGTTAATAATTATAACATAATTAATTTCTGGATTTTTATTAAATAATTAACTCACATTAAATTCAATAAATCCCCAAATTAATATAGCATAAAAATACGGGGTATTACATACTTCCCCCCTAATAACGTAATTTCGTCCCAAAATTCGGAAAATAAGGCATACCTGGTAAAAACAACTCTGGATATCTTTTGCACATATCTGCCTCGCGCTCCTAAGTGGATTCCTCCACATTATGATGCTCCCACTGGACTCGCACAAGTGGAACTATCTTCGACCTCAATCTCCTCTCACTATAGTCTAGGATAGCCACCGGTCTCTCCTCGTAAGAGCTATCAGGCTGTAAGTCGATCTCATCTATCGCAATGTGGGTATGGGCCATATCATCCCGAAGATATCGTCTCAACGAAGAGATGTGGAATACATCGTGGATGCGATGTAAATGTTCTGGCAGTCCCAACCTGTATGCAACCGGCCCAATCCTCTCGATGATGGGAAATGGTCCCACGTACCTCGGATCCAACTTCCCCTTCTTCCCGAACCTCATCACTTCCTTCATAGGAGATACATGCAATAACACTTGGACCCCCACACTAAACTCCCGAAAGAACCGTTTCGCATTGGCGTAGCTCTTCTGCCTGTCCTGGGCTATCCGAATGCGACTCCTGATTATCTCAATCCTCGCGGAGGTCTCCTGAATCACCTCTGGTCCTAGAAACTTGTTATCCCCCACTTCGAGCCAACAAGCTGGGGAACGACAAGGCCTGCCATACAAAGCCTCAATTGGAGCCATGCCAATCGTGAACTGATAAGAGTTATTATAGGCAAACTCTACCAGTGGAAGATGTGGCTCCCAACCTCCTCCAAAATCGAGAACACACATGCGTAGCATATCCTCTAACATCTGATTAGTACGCTCTGTCTATCCATCTGTCTGTGGGTGGTAAGCTTAACTCAACCTCAACTCAGTACCCATAGCCTCCTGAAAGCTTTCCCAAAAACGTGACACAAAAATCTTGTCTCTATCTGACACAATATTCAGGGGCACCCCATGTAATCTAACAACCTCAGCAATGAATAACTGAGCATACTGACCCGTGGTATAATCTATCCGCACCGGCAGAAAATTAGCCACCTTAGTCAAACTGTCAACTATCACCCAGATAGGATCGTGGCCCTGCTGTGATGTAAGCAACCCTGTAATAAAATCCATAGAAATACTCTCCCACTTCCACGCGGGTACTTCCAATGGCTGAAGCAATCCTGACAGTTTCTGATGGTCCACCTGCACCAGCTGGCAGGTAGAACACTTGGACACGAACTCAGCAATGTCCTTCTTCATCCCACTCCACCAGTATTGCCTCCTCATATCCTGGTACATCTTATCTCCTCCAGGATGTACTGCAAATCGGGACCCGTGAGACTGGGTCATCACTGCATGACGTAATTCTGCTCCTTCTGGAACCACCAATCTCCCGTTAAACCTTAAACCCCCATCAGAACTAACAGAATAAGACTCAGCACCCTCGGCTAAAAGTCGTACAATCTTCTTCTGGAAAAACGAGTCTGTGGTCTGGGCCTATATTATTCTCATACCAATCTCGGGTGTGATTGTCATAACAGATATGAAGGAGCGGGCTACTGCGTCCTAGTGGCCTAACTCCTTCCACTTTGCTTTCCAGACATCCGCTACCTCGTCTACCGATCTACGACTCAACGCATCAGCAACTACGTTGGCCTTTCCCGGATGATACTGTATATCAAACTGGTAGTCCTTCATAAACTCTAGCCATCTGCGCTGACGCATATTCAGCTCTCACTGAGTGAATAGGTACTGCAATGACTTGTGGTCTGTGAACAAATGGAATTTCTCCCCCAATAAATAGTGCCTCCATATCCTCAATGCAAAGATGACCGTTGCTAACTCCTGGTCGTGGGTGGGGTAATTCTTCTCATACGGCTTAATCTTGCGGGAGGAAAAAGTTATAGCCTTCTCCTCCCGATGAAGTACTCCCCCAAGTCCCCGTAAAGAGGCATCGGTGTAAACTAGGTACTCCGCACCCGTCTTCGGTAAAGCAAGGACTGGCGTTGAAGTAAGCTTATCTTTCAGCTCATCGAAAGCCAACTGACAAGCGTTATCCCAAACATATGGTACCCCCTTGCGAGTCAGATTGGTCAATGGACCCTCTATTTTGGAGAATCCCCGAATGAATCTCCTGTAGTATTCGGCTAATCCCAAGAAATTACGCACTTCCGTCGGTGTCGTGGGTTGTCCCCACTCCCTCACCTTTGATACTTTACTTGGGTTAACTGCTATCCCCTTCTCAGAAACAACATGCCCCAAGAACTGTACCTCTCGCAACCAGAATCCACACTTCTCGTACTTAGCATACAACTGATGCTCACGTAGAGTCTGAAGAACCTGCCTCAAGTGCTCGGCATGCTCCTCCTCCGAGTGTGAATATATCAAGATGTCATCTATGAAGACGATGACAAACTGATCCAAGAACTCTCTGAATACTCGGTTCATTAAGTCCATGAAGACGGCTGGAGCATTTGTGAGTCCGAACGGCATCACCCTAAACTCATAGGACCCATATCTCGTCAAGAAGGCAGTCTTTGAAACATCCTGCTCTCTAATACGCAACTGATGGTACCCCGACCTCAGATCTATTTTCGAAAAGAAACTTGTTCCCCTTAACTGGTCGAACAAATCATTGATTCGAGGCAACGGATACTTATTCCGTATCGTGACCTTGTTCAGCTTCCGGTAGTCCACACACAATCTCAGTGAACCATCTCTCTTCTTCACAAACAAGACTGGAGCGCCCCAAGGTGAGGTACTCCTACGAATGGAGCCCTAACCTAACAGCTGCTCTATCTGATCTCGTAGCTCTTGCATCTCTGCCGGAGCCATACGGTATGGTGCGCGTGTTATAGGTCTCGTATCTGGCAATAAATCTATAACAAAGTCTATCTCTCGACTTGGGGGTAGGCCTGGTATCTCCTGAAACACATCGGAATACTCCCTGACAACTGGGATCGAAGCCAAGGGAATCACAACCTCCTTAGAGGTATCCTCCTCTATATAATACAAATGAGCGGTTGAACCTCCCTCTGGGCGAGGCATCGCCACTACAAACATCTCTTGCCCCGGAATGGAAAAAACAATGCTCCCACCGAAGCAATCAATCATGGCTTTATAAGCTGCGAGCCAATCCATACCAATAATCACATCATGCTCGTGCATGTCTAAAACTAACATGTCTGCAGGTAATACCAAGCTACCAATCTCTACCCCCACTCCCCGGCATATAAAGAAAATAAGGGACCCACTCCCCAATGGTGAGTCTACACACGTCACTGTGCTCTCTGCTGTGGCTAACAACCCTAAGGACTTCGCAAAATGCGTAGCTATAAAACAGTGCGTCGCCCCAGTATCAAACAAAACCCGACCCATAGTACCATGGATAGGAAACATACCCTTAATCGCGGGTGGTGCCTGTGGAGTTGCTGCCTGGTGGACGTTATAGACACGTCCATACTGTAATTGCCCCTGCTGCACTGAAGCTGCTGGAATGGCTGGAAGGGCTGGCACCTGGGCTGGAGCTGGGAGGGCAGGTGGAGAAAGTGGTCTTTGTGGCTCATTACGGGCTCCCTGCTGTTGTGGGGCCCTATCGCCCTCTGGGCAATCCTGGCGCCTATGGTCGTGTTTACCACACCCAAAACATCGCCCCTTGAAGTTGCATCCCCTCTGTCCATGCTGATCACGGCCCTGCTGGCCGTTACCTCCTCGCCACTGGCCCTGTTGGCCCTGATTAGTACGCTGCTGGCCCTGCTGTTGTTCCTGCTGTCGGTGTTGGCCCTGCCTATAGCCCCCATATCCCTGTCTAGAATCACCTGAATGGAATCGCTTAGCAGGGTCCCCCTGATGGGAACTCTGCTCGTGCTGATGAGTCTGTCCATGAGATGGTGCCCCACTGGCACTATTACCCCTGGTCCTGCCCTGCTGGATGGACTCTCCTACTCTCTTGCTTCCCTGCAGATGGAGGCGGTGATCCTGGCAATGTAGCAATGTGGCATTGAGTACATCAGTGAACATACTCAGGGATAGATTCCCAATAAGGTGCTGACGGATCCTCCAAGATAACCCGTCGACAAACAGCATAATCTTCTTGCTCTCAGTAGGTGCCTCATCTGGCACAATGGTGAGAAGTCTCATGAACTCCTCCTCATACCCCGCTACGGTAAGACTCTCCTGCTTCAGGTTCAGTAATTTCCGCCTCATCTCAGTCTGCACGACGGGTGGAAAATACTTGCGGTCAAATCGCTCCCAGAACAACTGAATAGGGATCGTGTCCCTCTCCTCCAATGTGGTAGTGGACTCCCACCACTGCAAAGCATCTCCCACCAGCTTAAAGGAAGCCAATAACTGCTTTTGCACGTCATTGCACTCATACATACGGAGGTGCCGCTGGATGTCTTTCTTCCATTGTCTAACTGTGACAATATCGGAGCTACCAGAGAACTCAGGGGGATGCGCTTTCTGAAAAGCATCCCGAACCCTCTCCCGTGCAGATGGAATCTGTGCTGGTACTTGCGCCACTGCCTGAACCTGGGGTGGAGCCTACTGAGTTACCCCTAGTGCGGCATTCACCGCCTGAGCAACAATGGTGGCTACTTCATTTGCATTCATTGTGCCTTGTGCCGGAACTGCTTGCTGCTCGACCTGGGCACACCTATCTTTCGGAGCACGTCTCGGAGGCATCTGAAACGTGAACAAGTTTATTAGTCTACAGTTATTATCAAATCTCAAATAGCTGAAGACTTAAACGTAAGACAAGAGTACAACAATCCTATAAATAGGGCTCTATAGCAATAACGTTAAGCTGAAAGAGAAAATAAGTCATACAGATCCTATGGACACTAGAACCTAATGCTCTGATACCACCTGTGACACCCCGCCTAATTAAATACCGGGCGATCACTCCTTTATTAAATTAAATCAAGGTAAACAGTTGGTTCATTCTAAGCATCACTATCGATAAAAATAAATTTTCCAATTTAACACCCTAAATAATTAAGCTAAGTGTCAAAACCATTTTCATACATAACTTTCCAAATTTTATTTAAAGAAAAATCATTTATTTTATTAACAACATTCAATAAGTAAGAATCACACCACATTAAATTCTGCAACAAAGTCCAATTAATTTAATACATTCGTCAATCGAATGTCCACATACGAAATCTAAAGTCACAAATCCAAACTGAATAAATCCCATAGTAACAATACTGGAAATAACTGAAATACAAATGTCCAATAACAACGGAATAATAGAAAGATCTACATATTCTCAACTAGATGAAAGTACTAAGAGTGGATCCAAATGAACGAAGTCGTCTAATCAAGAGACCTGCAACTCCCACCTAAGCTGCGGCGCGTTACTTCCAAGAGAACCTAAGCAAGACGCCCTTGTGGCTGGGCACCTGTAATACATACATATATATACAAGAGAGAGAAAGAGAAAAGGAAACAGGTCAGAGCCCGATAGTGTGTTTGATTTAAAATACATTTAGCAAGTATTTAAATTGATACAGGCCAATGCAACAACATATTAGTGTGACACTCTCTTGAGAAATTCTCACCTCTCTTCTAATGTGCACACCTATCGCACTAACCCTCCCCACGGTTTTTCTTGTCATTTATCGCACTAACCTTCCCAATAATTTAGATTATCTTAACTTACTCATAAGATTTCAAAACCGAACAATTTCATTGTTTAAAAAGAATACTTCCAATTAACAGCACAACTCTCATTTTAGCTTTATTAATTTATAAAGTTTCCCAGTGTCATATTATACTTTCACAAAAGAAGTATTTACTATTTGAGTCATCAACCATGCCCTACTTATCAAATCACAGTAGGCAGTTTCAAATTTCCAAATCTCATATATATATATTAACTACTCGTATAATATATATAAAATAACAGCACCCCAAATAAAACTATGGTGCGTGCATACTTCTACTATCCAAACCCCATACCACTCATATCAAGGGGTATACAAATTCGGAATCACTCTCGAACAGTATTAACACATACACAAACAATATCGAGGCGAAGCATAGATTCCAAGTCTCTAAGAGGATGGCAGATACTCGCGTCTCTTAGGACCGTTTGAACTATCAATTCGATAGCCTGTACCAAGGATATCTATCTTCTAGGGTACAAGTCAATATCCCCCATAAAGGTCCCATCGAGATAAGATTGTCCTAGTGCGATAACCTCAAAGATAGCAAGTAGCGCGGTATGTTTTTCACATGTATATATTATATGTACACACAATCATATAAATATACCACTTTTATCATATTAATATAGGTTCCTCTCGTCACCCATAATTACAACATTTATCCTTAATTTCACATTATTAGTATTACGTATAAGGTTTCATCTCTAAGCTTAACTCGAAGAGTTTTCTCACTTATTACGTGACACTCGTAGACTCTATCCTTCCAAGTGGAAAATTTCAGTAGGTATACCTCTATTCACTATCGTAGCTATTCGCCGTAATCTCTCAATTGAAATACGTAGTTTCATCATTCATTATATAATTATCCCAAAAGCAAAATTCTCGTCTTATAATAAAGTTCCCAACACTTGTTCATATGTCCTACTGGTCTTTCCTATCTCCCAAAACATTTTATTAAGAATACCCAAGAATTATTTCACGATAAATTTAATTTAACTAATTAAACAAGGTAAATAGGAGCCTGCTAGGAGGGGTCGATCGATCGAGGTCTGGGACTCGATCGATCGAACCTTCGATCGATCGAAGCTCTATGCTCGATCGATCAATCAAGCAGGTATTTCGATTTTTGCAGAATTGCAGTTATGGGTTCTACCACTTTTCTTCATCCAAATCCATATTTTCCAAACCCAAACATCCCAAAAATTCTACTACTAACATTATAACAGTGTACCAGATGTTTTTAACGTAAGGCATGTGTATTTCTATCATTTAAACATGAATTATCAACCCAAAATTCATACTCAACTTCAAGAACCCTAAAATCTCTAAATCATGGTTCTAATCTATTTTACCCCAGAATTTCTTTCTTAATTACAACCAAATTTCGTGGGTTATCTTTCTACAACACAAGAGACTTCCAGAATAAGGTTTAAGTCTTTACTACATGCAAATTCCTATCAAAATTTGTGTTTTCTTCCATATGTTTCATCCCTAATCATTCCTAAACTAATATGGAAATTGCACCAACGAAAATAGAAAGATAAACACTTGCCTGGGATTTTTGGTATTCTGGTTTACGGCTGATTTTGGTATGGTTGCGTTCCTCGTCTCGCGATCTACGCGTTGGCGGTGACGGCGGTGCAAACGGGTGGCTTTTTGGCCTTGAATTGCCTTGGAAGCTTTCTTCTTCCCTCTCCTATGGCCGTCACTTATGTTTAGAGTTTCTAACCCTAGATGACAATCCAGATATCTGATATAACCCTTGGTATTTTCGTGGGTTTAATTACCCAAAAAGGTAAACTGTCCAAAACGCCCTCCCGGGGTACCAATTAGGCCTAAAAACGCCCCGAGATCCAAACTACACCCTCGGGTACACTTTTCTGTCTATCTCGACCCTTCCGGACGTGTTGACGCACTCAAAACAACCATACGAGAAACTTATAAAATATTCACTTTTTATTTATCAAAATTTAGTCCCGACGCGACACGAGCACGTTCCGAATTAAATTTCCGAAATTGTCATTTAACTTACTCGTGACATTCAATATAACCAATATAATATATTGCTTTGCTCATTAGTAATATTCAATAAATTTCCCATAATTACTAACTCTCGTCACGTTAATAATTATAACATAATTAATTTCCGGGTTTTTATTAAATAATTAACTCACATTAAATTCAATAAATCCCCAAATTAATAGAGCATAAAAATACGAGGTATTACAATGACCCTCCTACTGGGGTAGAACCTGTTTCAAAGGCAGAAGGGAAGAAACCAATAAAATAGGAATTTTTATGTAATGAAGTACTTTTCACAGCACATGTAATTCTTTTTATTTAAATGAAGAAATTTTTAGTCTTTTGCTATTTTACTTTCTTCTAAGTATTCTGCAGAATGTCTTCATTTGTGAATATATGCGTATTTTGATATGTACATTATGTTTTATTTTTTTATTATAGTGACTTATCACTCTTTGATCCTAAGCAATGAAACAACTTACATCCCATGATCCTGCTTAGTTTAACCAACTGGAGTTGATTTTATTTGATTTACCGACCAACCGGAGTTGGCGGTAATTGATTTGCGATCAACCGGAGTTGGAAGAGATTGATTTGCCGACCAACTGGAGTTGGAGGTAATTGATTTCCGACCAACCGGAGTTGGAAGAGATTTATTCCCGACCGACCAAAGTTGGAAGAGATTTATTTGCTGACCAACCGGAGTTGGAGGTAATTGATTCCCGACCAACCGAAGTTGTAAGAGATTTGTTCCCAACCAACCGGAGTTGGAAGAAGTTGATTCCCGAACAATCGGAGTTGGAAGATATTTGTTCCCGACCAACCGGATTTGGAAGAGATTTATTTGCTAACCAATCGGAGTTGGAGGTAATTGATTCCCGACCAACCGGAGTTGGAAGAGATTTGTTCCCGACCAACCGGAGTTGGAAGAAATTGATTCCCAACCAACCGGAGTTGGAAGAGATTTGTTCCCTACCAACCGGAGTTGGAAGAGATTTGTTTGTCGACCAACCAGAGTTGGAGGTAATTGATTCCCGACCAAACGGAGTTAGAAAAGATTTATTTGCCGACCAACCGGAGTTGGAGGTAATTGATTCTCGAGCAATCGGAGTTGGTCGGGATTTATTTCTGAATTTGATGCGTAGTGTGTAGCACTAATACTCCAAAAAATTTCAACAAAGAGAGAGAAACTGGGTAAAACATTCAACATTTTATTCATACTGAAGAAAACTGCATTACATAGGAATTCCAACTACTGATAATAGTTGAGTAGATGCTCTGCATTCCATGTGTTCTTGAATTCTTCTTCTTCCAATGTTTCAATCCTATATGTCCCTGGACGAAAAACTCTAGTTACTCTGTAGGGTCCATGCCAGTTGGCTTCCAGTTTGTTATTCTTTTGAATTATTTTCTTCAGCACATAGTCCCCTTCCTTTAAATCACACTTCTTCACCCTCTTGTTGTAGAACAAAGTTGTTCGTTGTTGGTATGCAGCATTCTTGATTGCTGCCTCTTCTCTTACTTCTTCAAGCATATCCAGATCTAATCGCCTCATCAAGTCACTGATAGGAGAATTGAAATTCAATACTCTATGTGTGGGTAGACCCAATTCAGCAGGTATAACAGCCTCACTTCCAAATGCCAGCATGTATGGAGATTCTCCTGTTGCTGCTCGCGGTGTTGTACAATAAGCCCATAGCACAAAGTGTAGCTCGTTAATCCAATTTGCCTTTTCATTATCCAGTCGCTTTTTCAAACCATTCAACAGCGTTCTGTTTGTTACCTCAGTTTGCCCATTGCTTTGGAGGTGGCCTGGTGCAGAGTGGATCTTCAATATGTTAGATTGATGATAATTTGCAGCAAACTCCTCGTTGTCAAATTGGGTTCCATGGTCAGTAATGAATGCATGAGGAAGACCATATCTATAAATAATATTCTTCCAAATGAATTGATAGACTTTGTCGTATGTCATATCAATAAGGGTCTCAGATTCTACCCATTTTGTAAAATAATCCACAACAACCACAAGGTACTTGAACCTTCCTCTGGTCGTTGAGAGTAGCCCGAACAAGTCTATCTACCACATGGTAAATGTCCAAGGGGATGTTATGGGTGTTAACAATGCATGAGGAGTTCTTCGGATGGACGAGAAGAGTTGACATTTATCACATTTCTTGGCATAATCTACACAATCAGCTCTCATCGTCGGCCAGTAATACCCCTGCGTTGTCATTCTTTGCAAAAGTGTCCGACCTGCTATATGGGCTCCATAAGACCCTTCGTGGACCTCTTCAATCAAATCTTTCACCTCGGAAGGGTGGACACATCTTTGCAAATCTTCTATAATTCCTCGTCTATATAACATGCCATTAGTCAATACATAACGAGCAGCTTTAAACTTTAATTTCTTAGCTGCGAGTTTATCAGCTGGTAAAGCCCCCTCCTCAATATAGGCCCTGATGGGATCCATCTAAGATGGTCCTAAATCAAGGGTAATGAAGTTCATCGTCAGATCTTTGTCAATTCTATGACCAACCAAGATTTTTATTGGAATTGTTCTTCGTAGCTCGATACGTGTGGCAGAGGCTAACCAAGCTAATGCGTCTGCTCTTGCATTCTCCAATCTTGGTATTCTGACCAACTGTACTGCGTTAACGCTCGATACCATCTCCATTGCTTTCACATGATATTGGATCATTAATTCTCCTTTTACTGCATACACTCCCAAAATTTAATTTATAATAAACTGTGAGTCACTGAATACAACGACCTGCTCCGCTTTCATAGTTTTGGCTAGACTGAGACCCACGATCATAGCTTCATATTTAGCCTCATTATTAGAAGCCTTAAATTAAAAACACAGAGCATACTCCACATCGATCTTATTAGGGTTGTTTAAAATAATTCCTGCTCCACTGCCTGTAGTGCAAGAAGAGCCATCTACATATAAATTCCACACAGGTATCTCATTATCAAACTTTTGGTCAGATAGAATTCCTTGGTGGAATATTTGATGCTTTCTTTTATCCTCCTCCAGCACTTATCGTTGCTCGTCGATCATCCTTTTTTGCTCGTCTGTTGACTTAAGTTGGTTGGGGATAAAATGTGATGATCGTGTAACATCCACAGGCTAGTCGGTATTCAACTTCTTCTCTTCGGAGGTGTCTGGATAGGTGAACTCTACGATAAAACCTGCAACTGCTTACCCTTTGAGTGACGACCTAGGCTTATAAATTATATCGTATTCACCCAATTCTATAGCCCAATGCATCAATCTTCCTGATTTCTCTGGTTTGTGCAGAGCTTGCCTTAACGGCATGTCTGTATACAGAACTATAGTATGAGCTTAAAAGTATGGCCTCATCCTTCTACTTGCTTCGATCAACGCAGTGCCAACTTTTTCAGCCTTGGATATCTGATTTATGCTCCTCGAAAGGCCTTGCTAGTATAATAAATAAGTTTTTGCACTCCATCTTCCACTCTTATCAACGCCGAGCTCACTTCATTTTCTGAAACTACTAAATACAAGTATAGTCTTTCTCCCATCACTGGTCTGGATAACAATGGAGGTGCTCCCAGGTATTTCTTCAATTCTTGAAAGGCCTTCTCGCATTCATCATTCCACTCGAAAGTCTTTCGGAGTGTTTTGAAGAAATGGAGGCATCTGTCAGTTGCTCGTGACACAAACCTGTTGAGTGCTGCAACTCACCCTGTGAGACTTTGTACTTCCTTCTTTGTGGTTGGAAATCGCAGTTCCAATAGAGCTTTGATCTTATCGGGGTTCGCCTCAATCCCTCGTTAGTTGACTATATATCCGAGAAACATGCCTTCTCGTACTCTGAATATTCATTTTGTGAGATTCAACTTCATTTGATATTTCTCTAGTTGATCAAAGGTCTGGCCTAAATTAACTAGATGATCAGCATCTTTCTTGCTCTTCGTCAGCATGCCATCAACATAAACCTCCATGTTATGACTGATTTTCTCTGGAAACACCTTTTTCATCAGCCGCTGATAGGTAGCACCTGCATTTTTTAGTCCAAAAGGCATAACATTATAACAATAAGTTCCCCTCGGGGTAATAAAAGAGGTACTCTCCCTGTCTTCAGGCTTTATTTTAATCTGGTTATAACCAGAATAAGCATCCATGAAACTTAATAGTTCATGCCCCGAGGTAGCATTCACCAGTTGATCAATTCGGGGTAAAGGAAAATGATCCTTTGGGCATGACCTGTTAAGGTTGGTGAAGTCTACACACATCCTCCACTTGTTATTTTTCTTCTTTACCATTACTACATTGCTAGCCAGTCAGGATATTTGACATCTTCAATAAAAGAGGCTTTTTATAACTTTTCTACTTCTTCCTATATAGCCTGATTTTTCTCAGGACTGAACACTCTTCTTCGCTGCTTTACTGGCTTGATTTCCTTGTTCACATTGAGCTTGTGACACAAGAAATTCGGATCTATTCCTGGCATGTCTTCATGACTCCATGCAAAAGTCTACTTTCTTTGCCTTAGGAATGCTATCAATCCTCGTTTTATTGATTCATCCAAGGATGCACCAATTTGAGTTGTTCGTTCTGGATGCTCATCGTCCAGAATAACATTCTCAGTAGCCTCCATGACCTGTCCTTTCACGAGTTGAGACTCATCTCTAGGGTCCAACGTTTCAATCTCCGCATCTTCTACCTCATCCACTTGATAGTTAGTAGTCTTCTTTCTGGATTCTTCATGCTCCTCCTGCTCGGTAAATGAATAGTAGCATTCCCGAGCTACTTTCTGGTCGCCTTTCACCACTCCTACTCCAAAATTAGTTAGGAATTTTAAATATTGATGTATAATAGATAGTACTGCTTCGAATTTGTTTAGTCCTACCCTTCCCATGATGATGTTGTAAGCTGATTGGACATTTTTATCCATTAAGAAGAAGCGGACTCTTTCTGTTCGACAAGTAGGCCATGTACCAATAAGCATATCCAACTTGATCGTCCCAAGTGGAAAAACCTTTTCGCCAATAAAACTAAGGAGGGGTCTATGATATGGCTCTAACTGGGATAACTTCAAATTCAAACTGTCAAAGCATGGATAGAACATGATATCTGCCGAGCTACCATTATCCACCAATACTCGTGAAATCACCACTTCCTTCATTCTCATCTTGATCTACAATGGGTCATCATGAGGATATAGTACACCTGCCAGGTAATTCTTAGAGAAACCAATGATCAGTTTGTCCTTATTCACCTTCCTCGGGCGATCATCTTTAGCCAGATTTATTCGCTGAATGTACGAGCAAGCTTGAGCCTCATTGAGGTAATCTTTTCTCTCGACAATCATATCTTCGCCTCCTACATCTCCACCTGTAATGACGTTACATTCAAATGATCTAAAATGGATAGAAAATACCTCACGTTCTGGCTATTTTGGTCTTTTGGGGAGATCGGGGTCGTCTTGGTCATCATCCAGGTCTTCTTCATGACTTCTTTTCCTACCTTCTTTTGCTCGATGAGGAGATCTATACCTCTATCTTGCTCGGTCGTTGCTCTTTCCACTATTTTGACGATCAACATACTTGGCCAGCTTTCCTCGTCTGATGAGTGCTTCAATTTCATTCTGAAGAGCTATGCAATTTTTGGTCGTGTGACCATGGTCTTTATGGAAATCGCAATATTTGGACTTATTCCTCTTGTCAGGATCTGCCTTCATTTTCTCTGGCCAGTTTATCTCCTCTCTGTTCTTGATCTCTTCCATAATGTGGTTTATATCTACTTTCAAAGGAGTATAATTTCTAAATTTCTTCAATTGTTCCAATGCTTTCTTTGCTTTTGACTGCCTGTTACCACCATTGTTCTTCTGCTCCTTCTTCTCAGCCTTATCAACCTAAGCTTTGGTCTCTTTAGTGTCCATATTCTTCTTCGCAGCCATAGCTTCTTCGGCGTTCATAATCTTGGCTGCCTTTGCCATTAGTTCTGCCATGGTTCTAGGCGGATCTTTGGCTAAAGTGTAGTACAATTTATCTGGCAACAGTCCACTCATCAGAGAAGTAATTGCAGTCTTCTCCTCGTAATCAATTACTTCGAGCTTCTCATTATTGAAACGAGTAATATAATCCCTGGTAATCTCACGTTCCTTCTGTCTAACACTTAGCAAGTGTGCTACTCATTTAACTGGTTTTTCTCAGAAATAGAAGTTCCCAATAAAGAGCTCGGCCAGTTGAAAGATAGTCTCAATCTTCCCCCGAGGAAGATTATTGTACCATATTTGAGTAGATCCGGTAAGAGTTCCTGAAAATGCCCCGCATCTCATCTCATCCGGGACTACATAGATATCGGCAGCAGTTTGGTATTGTTCTCTATGAAGGACAGGGTCAGTGTTTCCATCATATTTAGGCGTTATCATTGGAACTTTGAATTTTGATGGTGTTGGAAAATCCACAATGGCTTGTATAAAGGGTGTCCCTTGAACAAAAGTCCTTTGCAGAGGATTCTTGGCCTTAGTCATTTCCCCTAATATGTCCTCCAATCTCTGAATAGAGCCTTTCCATGCATCATTTCTTTTCTCAGTCCTATTGGTTCGATAATATTACAAAAGCCCGCATAAATATAAAATTAAACAATAAAGTTACAAAAGTCTGCACGACCATAATACATCAAAAACAATAATCCCGAATGTCAACAATATTGAAGAAACAATCTTCTTTGTGTAGACCATTGATTTGTTCATGTGTTTTATGTGGAACAAAGCTAACGCTGAAATGTCATCCCGTAAAAAAAATAAAACACAAAACATAGATGATATCAATAATCAAATATTGTTTAAAAAGGTGTATTGAAGCAAAAAAATTGTGTATATTTATCGTGATATTTAAGTCTAAGTCTAGGCATTTCTAAATTATCATCATATTCTTAAACCGGGACTCCCGTGACTACGCAGTTAGTTCCTATGAGTTACAATGGTCCCGTGCAATGTGTTCTTACCTCTTACGGGACTGTTTCGGGGTGTTTTGAGTTTTGGTCCTCTAGCGTCATATTTTTAAACCTAAGTCTAGATATGTATAAACTATCATTCGATTCTTAAATCAAGAGCGATTAGTTCCTATGAGGTACATTGGTCCTACGTGACGTGATCGTTCCTCTTACGAGGTTGTTTTGGTTTTTCGCCATATAACAACATGTTTTTAATCCCAATTCTAAATATTTGCAAATTATCGTCATATTCTCAAACAGTGGGTTCCATGACTATGCGGTCAGTTCCTGTGAGTTACATTGATCCAGTGTGAGGTGTTCGTGCGTCTTACTAGGACGTTTGGGGGTTGTTTTGGGTTTTCATCCTTTAACGACATGTTTTAAGCCTAAATCTATATATTTTCAAATCATCATCATATTCTCAAATTGAGGGTCTAGTGAGAACACGACGAGTTCCTATAAGTTACATTGGTCCAGTACAAGGAATTCATGCATGTTACGGGGCCGTTTGGAGGATATTTTGGCTTTTCACCCTCTAGCGGCATGTTTTTAAGCCTAAGTATAGATTTTTGCAAGTTTTAGTCATATTCTCAGATTGGGGGTCTCGTGACTGCATGGTCAGTTTCTTTGAGTTACATTGGTCCGTGTGAGGTGTTCGTGCCTCTTATGGTGCCATTTGGAAGTTGTTTTAGGTTTTCGCCCTCTAGCAACATATTTTTAAGACTAAGTCTAGATGTTCGCAGATTTTCATCATATTCTCAAACTGGGAATTTCCTGACTATAGAGTTAGTTCGTACGAGTTACACTTGTCCCGTAAGAGGTATAAATACCTCGTACAGGGCCGTTTAGGGGTTGTTTTGAATTTTGCCTTCGAATAGCATGTTTTTAGCACTAAGTCTAGGTATTTCTAAATTTTCATCATATTCTTAAACCAGAGTCCCGTGATTACACGGTCAGTTCTTACAAGTTACATTGATGCATATAAGGTGTTCGTGACTCTTACGGGGCCGTTTGGTGGCTGTTTTGGATTTTGTCTCTTTAACGATATTTTTTATGCCCAAGTCTAGATTTTTAAAAATTATCATCATATTCTCAAACAAGTAGTCTCTGGATGGCAGGTCAGTTCCTACGAGTTACATTGGTCCAGCGTAAGGTGTTCTTACCTCTTTCCGGGCTATTGGTTGGTTGTTTTGCATTTTCTCCCTTCAACGGCATATTTTCAAGCCTAAGTCTTGAGAATTGCAAATTATCATCATATTTTCAAACTGGGAGTCCTATTACTATGTAGTCAGTTATTATGAGTTACATTGGTCCCGCGCGAGGTGCTAGTGTCACTTACGGGACCATTTGGGGATTTTTTTGGGGTTTTCGTCTTTTAAAGGCATGTTTTAATCCGAAGTTTGGATATTTTTTAATTATTATTATTCCCAAACTGGGAGGTTGGTGAGAATATGATTGGGGGGTTTTAAATGCAAACCTAATGGCCCATAATGTATTATCCCCCTTTGTCGGGAGAATGTATACGACATGAAGTGAAATTGTGGTTGGAATTTTTAGATTATTTCAATTTTAGCGTAAAAGCTTTATGCTTTCAGATATCCTAGTGATATGCAAACCCAAGGTTATATACTCAACAAAATTTTGATAACGAATGAATATAAGTAGTTTCGTAAAATTTTAGTATAAAGAGCACAGTAAAAAGTTAGCTTATTTACCATGTAGTGCATATCAGGCCCGTCATCGTCGATTATGAAAAGAGCGCCACCTGCTGGTGGAAAATATTTCAACCTTCCCTTTAACACATGTACGCAACAAATCTCCATCAATTAGATGGATCAAAGTATTGTTGGGTATGTATATTATTGGTATATATATTTATTTTGAATGAAGTAAATAAGTTAGTGGGAGTGGCCCAGTGGTAAGTTAGTGGGTGTGTGTGCATGAGGTCTTGGGTTCAAGTCCTAGGGAGCACGCTAATTATTAAGGGTCAAAGATTGGGCCTTGGCCTCTTGGGGATTCCTAATATGCATTAAATCTTTTCAAAATCATTTTTATTTTAAACCGTTTTAAGTCTTTGACTATTTCTTCCACTATAGCTGTTAGTGGAGATATTAGTGGGTTAGTTGGCTAAAACCTCTCCCCACGTTTTTTACCATTTCTCTTATATAAGAAAAGGCTACATAGTCAAAAAACGATTGAAAAATCTCTCTCACGTTATCTGCAAAAATACTTTTGCTATACTCTGAAAATCACTTTCTGTGCAAAAATTCTTTTGCTATTTTCTGAAAATACATTTATGTTCGTCACTTTTTGGGAGTGTTGGAGTATCTTGAGAGTTCGAAGATTTAACACAAAGCTGGTGTTTAAATCTGATCGTTGAATCCTGGGAGGTGTATGTTCACGAGGCTGACAGCTACAAATATCAGCGAGCAATTTCACCTTTAGGACTTTGTGTCAAACACAACCCTCGATCGATAAGTCCTTCTAATTTTATCTATTTCGAATTTGGGTTATTTCGTTTATTCTGCAATTACTATTTCCAACAATCTAAAGGTGAAATTATGTTGTTATTCTACAACCTGCAATGGAAAATCCTAATGCAAAATACTCTGAAAAACCTGAATTTTTTGATGGAAAAAATTTTAAGAGATGGCAAATGAAACAACAATTTTACCTAACAACTCTTAAGGTTGTTGATGTTATTGCATCTGATAGACCTTCTACACCTGAAGAACTGTTTGTTTGGAAACAAAGATTTTATATGTGTAGGAATTATATTCTGAATTGTCTCTGCCTTGAACTGTATGATATTTATTGGTTATGTCCTACTGCTAAAGAATTATGTAACTTACTGGATAAAAAATATGCAACTGAAGATGCTGGGTCTAAAAAATTTGTGGTTGAAAAATTTTTGGATTTTAAAATGGAAGATAATAAATCTGTTGTGTCGCAACTGGAAGAACTACAAATTATTATTCATGAAATTCTGGCCGAGGGTTATAATATATGTGAGGGATTTCAGGTGTCTGCTATAATTGAAAAACTGCCACCGTCTTGGAAAGATTACAAAAACGGTCTAAGACATAAGAAAAAGGAGATTTCACTAGAAGATTTGATAGTTCGTTTGAGAATTGAGGAAGATAATAGGAATGCAGAACTTAGGGGGAAAAATTCTGAATTCAGTTCTAAGGCTAATTTGGTAGAGGGAAAATCAAATGGAAACCAAAAACAGAACCAGTCCAAGCCTAACCATTCAAACTAAAAACATGGGCGCCATAAACCAAACCAGAATTCGAGGTCCAACCATAAATTCAAACCTAATGATAAGAATAAAAATTTTAAACCTCAGTTTAAATCTAAACTTGTAGGTCAATGCTATGTATGAGGAAAACCAGGTCATTACGCTAAAGATTGCAAGTTTAGGAAGAGTCAAGATGTGAAGCCTCAAGCAAATGTAACCGAGGAGGGTAACTTTTCTGTTGTTGTGACCGAGGCAAACATTATGAGTAACATGACAGACTGGTGGTTTGATTCTGGCGCCACCAAATAAATTTGCGTCACGAGAGGTGCCTTCACTACCTTCACTGCTGTGGGTGAGGATTAACGTCTGTACATGGGAAACTCCTCTTCGTCTAAGGTTGAGGGAAAGGGAACTGTAGTTTTAAAGTTCACTTCAGGAAATGTTCTTACCTTGAAAGATGTTTTGTATGTCCCTGAGGTTAGGAAGAATCTGGTGTCTGGTTTTGTCTTAGTTAAGAAAGGTTTTAAAATTGTTCTAGAGAGTGATAAGGTAGTTGTGACTAAGGGAGGTGCTTTTGTGGGGAAAGGTTATGTTCATGAGGGTCTTTTCAAGCTAAATGTAATCGTGGCTGATAATAATAAAACATCTACTTCTTCTACTTATTTGATTGACTCTTGTGATATGTGGCATTTTAAATTTGGTCATGTAAATAAGGCATCTATTAAAAAATTAATGTTTTTGGGAAACATACCAAAATCTGATATTTCTACCAACTCTAAATGTGAAATATGTGTTGAATCAAAATATGCTAAAAAACCTTTTCCAAGTGTCGAAAGAAGTTCAACTATTTTAAGTTTAATACATTCTGATCTTTATGATTTAAAAGGTTATGTGACACGTGGTGGAAAATAATATTTTGTTACTTTTCTTGATGATTACTCTCGTTATTGTTATATTTATCTCCTTACGAGTAAAGAGGAGAGTTTCTCAAAATTTATTTCTTATAAATTAGAAGTTGAAAAACAATTGGAGAAATCCAATAAAACATTAAGATCCGATAGGGGAGGAGAATACACCGGTGATCTTGATAAATATTGTAAAGAAAATGGAATAATTCATCAAGTTACTCCTCCTTATTCACCCCAATCTAATGGTGTAGCTGAAAGAAAAAATAGAACTCTTAACGATATGGTAAATTCTATGTTAAGCACTTCGGGATTACCTTATAATATGTGCGGTGAGGAACTTCTTACTGCTTGTTATATTCTTAATAAAATACCTTTTAAGAATAATGATAAAACTCCTTATGAAATGTGGAAAAATAGAAAACCTTCTTATAAACACCTTAAAGTGTGGGGGTGTCTTGCTAAGGTTTCAATACGAGTACCTAAGAGAACTAAACTTGGCCCAAAGACTGTTGATTGTGTTTTTATAGGTTATGCTAAAAACAGTAATGCTTATAGGTTTCTTATAATTGATTCTAAAAATCAATATATGGATAAAAACACTATTTTTGAGTCAAGAGATGCTGAATTTTATGACGACAAATTTCCTTTTAAAGTGAGAAGTGAGGGAACTAGTAGTTCTGTTCCAGTGGGTCCTAGTGTTATAAATGAATCTCCAAATTCAGAAGATATTGAAAATAGGAAAAGTAAAAGACCTAGGATAGCTACTTATTTTGGTCCTGAATTTTTAACGTACTTAATAGAAAATGACCCCGTTACTTTTAGTGAGGCAATGTCCTCACCCGTTTCTATTTTTTGGAAAGAAGCTATTAATAGTGAATATGATTCTATTATTTCTAACAACACGTGGGAGTTAGTTGACTTGCCTAAAGGATGTAAGACTATTGGATGCACATGGGTTTTTAAAAAGAAATTAAAAGCTGATGGTTCTACTGATAAATTTAAGGCAGGATTGGTAGCTAAAGGCTATAGGCAAAAGGAAGGAATTGACTTCTTTGATACTTACTCTCCTGTTACTAGAATTACATCTATTAGGATAGTAATTGCTATTGCTTCATTACATAATCTGATAATTCATCAAATGGATGTTAAAACGGCTTTTTTGAATGGAGATCTTGAAGAAGAAATTTATATGGATCAACTAGAAGGGTTTATAGTCCAAGGCCTAGATCAAAAAGTGTGTAGACTTAAAAAATCTTTATATAGACTAAAAAAAGCTCCTAAACAATGGCATGAAAAATTTGATCAAGTAATGATCTCTAATGGTTTTAACATTAATGAAGCGGATAAATGTATTTATAGCAAATTCAAGGATAATTCTGGTGTAATTATTTTCTTATATGTGGATGATATGCTTATTTTTGGAACTGATATGGATGTCGTTAATAAAACTAAAATTTTCCTTAATAAGAAATTTGATATGAAAGATTTGGGTGTTTCCTATGTTATACTTGGAATTAAAATCATTAAAAATTCTGAAGGAATTGTTTTAACCCAATCTCATTATGTAGAGAAAGTTCTTAAAAAATTTGAACAATTTAATTGTATTCCTGCTAAAACACCTTATGACCCTAGTTGTCACTTAAGGAAACATTCGAGTCCTGGTGTATCATCACTAGAATATTCTAGAGTTATTGGTAGTCTAATGTATCTTATGAACTGCACTAGACCTGATATTGCATATGTTGTGGGTAGACTTAGCAGATACACTTGTAATCCTAATAATGAACATTGGGATGCCTTGATTAGAGTTTTGAGATATCTAAAATACACTATAAATTATGGTATTCATTATATTAGATATCCTGATGTAATTGAAGGCTTTTGTGATGCTAATTGGATTTCTAATAATAATGAATGTAAGTCTACGAGTGGCTATGTTTTTGCCTTGGCAGGAGGCGCTATATCTTGGAAATCTACCAAGCAAACGTGCATAGCTAGATCCACTATGGAGTCAGATTTCATAGCGTTGGATAAAGCAAGCGAAGAGGCTTAATGGTTAAGGAACTTCATATTAGATATTCATTTGTGGCCTAAAACAGTTCCAGCCTTGTCCATTCATTGTGACAGTCAAGCAGCGATCGCAAGAGCACATAATAACTCCTACAATGGAAAGTCTAGACATATCAGGAGGAGACACAACACAATGAGACAATTATTGAAAGATGAAGTTATAGCAGTTGACTATGTCAAGTCAAAGGAAAACCTGGCTGATCCATTGACTAAAGGTCTAGCTAGAGAGCTAGATATCAAACATCGAGGAGAATGGGCCTAAAGCCTATTAATATCTAAATCACCTATAATGGAAACCCAACCCATATGACTGGAGATCCCAAGATCTGGGTTCAATGGGATAAAAAAGTTATACGAGTGATTTGTGGGGATACAAATTTAAGTTTTACTTTAAACCCATTCCTATGATGTAGTACCTCTGTATCGATGGAGGATGAGATTTAATCTCTTAATGCTTTCTATAGTTGTTATTCAGTGGGGTGTGAGATACATTACACTCTTTATAGAAGCACCTATATGAGTGTGGTAGTGGGGCCGCTTCCTATGAGAATTAAGGCTGATTCTCTAGAGCACTCAAAGAAACCTGAGCATGCTCAAGGCCGAAATTAGCACAACTGTGGGAACTCGATGATGATTTTTTGGGAGTCACGTGTGTATTCTATTGACTTAAGTTTACAACAACGGTGAAATAGTTCAAGACATTAGTTCACTATCAACCGGTAAACTCAATAGATCATCACAAATCAAAGGTTCAAGTCGAATGACACCTTTGCCTTATACGTCACTCCTTTTGATACTCCATAGCGTCGTTTTATTTTACTTATTTATTTATTTCATTCATGTGGGGTATTTTTGGGTATGTATATTATTGGTATATATATTTATTTTGAATGAAGTAAATAAGTTAATGGGAGTGGCCAAGTGGTAAGTTAGTGGGGGTGTGTGCATGAGGTCTTGGGTTCAAGTCCTAGGGAGCACAATAATTATTATGGGTTAAAGATTGGGGATTGGGCCTTGGGCTCTTGGGGATTTCTAATATGCATTAAATCTTTTCAAAATCGTTTTTATTTTAAACCGTTTTAAGTTTTTGACTATTTCTTCCACTATAGCTGTTAGTGGAGATATTAGTGGGTTAGTTGGCTAAAACCTCTACCCACATTTTTTACCCTTTCTCTTATATAAGAAAAGGCTATAGAGTCAAAAAATGATTGAAAAATCTCTCTCACGTTATCTGCAAAAATACTTTTGCTATACTCTGAAAATCACTTTCTATGCAAAAATTCTATTACTATTTTCTGAAAATACATATATGTTCATCACTTTTTGGGAGTGCTGGAGTATCCTGAGAGTTCGAAGATTTAACACAAAGCTGGTGTTTAAATCTGATCGTTGAATCCTGGGAGGTGTATGTTCATGAGGCTTACAGCTACAAATATCAGCGAGCAATTTCACCTTTAGGATTTTGTGTCAAACACAAACCTCGATCGATAAGTCCTTCTAATTTTATCTATTTCAAATTTGGGTTATTTCGTTTATTCTGTAATTACTATTTCCAACAAGTATATCACAGAGAAACATCTTCAACGACAACCTTCAAAGATTGTGAAAGTTCACATAGCTCCACAGCACGTTGCTACTTAGGAGATAAGGGTTCAAAGGCTCCAACTTGTAAGGACACAAATTTCCAATTGAGTCCATATATAGTTTTGGCTCAATTTCGGACAAAAATATTAATTCATAGGATTGTATTTAATTGTAATATTCTCAAGCCTATGAAGTGTTTGTTGAACACGTAGCGGCAAAGAGTATAAAGCTTCATCAATATGTCGATTTTTGTGCCTCGTTTCTACGTCATCAACTATGGTTCCATGCTCCCAAGGTATGAATGCAATCATATATATATATAGGATCTTAGAACGTGTTTATTGGGTGTTAGGTTTATCTAAAATTTAATTTTACTACTTTCTGGTTTTTCGTTCGATAGAGTCGTTCGAACGAGTTTGTCATTCGAACGAAAATGTCGTTCTAACGAACTTGCCAATGACTTCTCATTATGGCATACTAGAACTTCGTTCGAAATGTCGTTCGAACGAGATTGTCGTTCTAACGAGATTTCTAACGATCTTCTAACGATTTCATACTGGAACTTCGTTAGAAGACTCGTTCGAACGAAATGTCGTTCGAATGAGTTTCCAGCGGGAACAGTTTTCTGGCAGTTTTGAGCAGTTTTCACCCACTTCCCCACTTGATTCTTAACCAACTATTTTCAGACTTTAATATGTGCGGGAATCACTTTTGAAAATTAATCTTTTTCATATCCTATTAACTCCTAAAGAGTGTTTTGAGAGTAAAATCAAAGAGGGAAAAGATTATGTTTTGAGTGTTAATTTTCAAAGAGAAAATCATTTACCACTCTAGTTTCCACCCATAGTTTTATGTATCCAAGTTCATATATATACATCTTGCTTGGAGTTTGGCACCGGGTTTATCTCTACACCGAATTGAAGAGAGTGTTTGGGTTTGCTTCTAAATCCCACAAAGAAGAAGTTGTTTGATGTTGATTTACCCACTTGGAGAAAGGCTCCTAGTTCGGGTGACGGTGACCATATAAAACCAGATCAGTGGATTCTGAGACCGCGGTGGAGCTCCAAGGTTATCCGCTAGGAAGAGGTGTCTACAAGAATAAGCGTCGAGGCTTGAGAGGGATCGAGTCGTGTGTTGTAAGCCTTTCTGTCTTGTATTTGTAAATCCGTATCTAGTGGATTTGTGGCTAGGGACGTCCGAGGTTGTTTCCCTATCTTGGGTTTTTTTTCGTACATCGCGGCGTAGTGATTTACTGTTTTTATTTTATCTTTCGCACTCACTTAGAATGCATGCTTATGTTAAAAAGATAAAATTGGTTTAATCACTATTTATTTATTTTGGTGCTAAAATAAATATTGGGTAATTTGTTTATTTAATTCAATTCACTTGCTAAAATTGGTTTGGCCTAACTTTGGAATATTGATAATTATGACTTAGGCAAATTCTAGGACTTGAATTAATTGGTTTAAGTGAAATTTAATATTTGTGTTTGTTATTGAACAATCATACTTCTTTACGCTTCCGCATCTTGATTTATATATAAAAGGAAATAACTATTTTAATTTTAAAAAAATTTAAATATTGGGGGCTTCGCATCCCAACAAGTGGTATCAGAGCCAAAGCGATAAATTATTTCGTTAAAGATCCTTTAAATAATTTTTGGCTAAAATGGAATTTTCCCCATTTTCTAAATTACCTATTTTCGATGGTTCTAACTACGCGTATTTGAAAGCGTGAATGAAATCGACACTAAAATCTATCGACGAGAGAGTTTGAATGTCTGTTGTTAACGGGTGGTCCCCACCAACTTAATTAGTTGAAAATGAACGTGTCCCCAAACCCGCTGATAGATGGACTGAGAATGAGTTTAAACTTTCTAATTTTAATTCCCGTGGTTTGAATGCCATGTTTAGCGCTGTCACACCGGATGAATTCCGACGTATTATGACGTGTGAAACCGCTAAAGAAGCTTGGGATATTTTACAACTAACTCATGAAGGAACTAGTGTCGTTAAAGCTTCGAAACTCCAAAACCTCACCACTCAATTTGAAACTATCAAAATGAACGATAATGAAACTTTTGATGAATTTTATGCTATACTTTCCGATATTGTCAATTCATCTTTTAATTTGGGAGAGAAAATACCCGACAACAGAGTTGTAAAGAAAATTTTAAGGTCCCTACCCGATAGATTTATTCCAAAAGTGACCGTTTTAAATTCTTTACCAACTTTAGCCTCTACGAAATTAGAAGAGCTTGTAGGTGATTTACAAACCTATGAACTAGATATGTTTACCTCTAAAACTGAAAAGAAAATCGAAAAGGGCGTTGCTTTAAAAGCCCGAAAAAATGTCAAACAATTAGTAGAGAGCAAGAGTGATAGTGACTCAGAAGACATGGCTTTGTTTGCTCGTAAATTTAGAAAATTTCTTAAATTTAACAAAGATAAATTTAAAAATGATTTTAAGAAATTTGAAACTTCTAAGCATGACAAAGCCGAGAAGATCCCTAAAGTCGAGAAGATCCCTAAACCTATTAATGAAAATTTAAATAGGGACGAGTCCAATAGGTGTTTTGGTTGTGAGGGGTACGGCCATAGGGCTTCTGAGTGCCCCACTAAACTAAGGAAAGAGGGTAAACGACCCATTGCATATAATGCGACCCTTAGTGATAGTGATAAGGAAGAGGGACCCGATTCCCCCACTAAGCCTAATTTTGTGGCTTTTATGGCTAGTCATGTGAGTGATAGTGAGGACTCATCGATTGATGAAACTTTAACACGTGACACTTCCAAGGTTATTGTTTATGATTCTCTTGTTTTTTATGATAGTGAGAGTGGAGAAGAAAGAGAGAGTGAAAATGAAGAAGAGGTTAATGTGAGTGAACTTCAAAATGCTTTTCAAGAATTATATCAAGAATCTATTAAATTGAAAAGAGCTAATTTGAAGTTAGAAGCTAGTTTAAAAGAGCGTGTCAAGGTCATTGATGATAGCATGTTGGTAGAAGACCTTAAGACACGTGAGAGGACTCTTCAAGAGAAGCTTGAATATGTAGAAGGCGAGAGAGATAGTCTTAGGGGTTTAAAGGAATCCTTGAAAAAGGTGATTCTTGCTTTTGAAGAGCAAAATGTTTTATTAGAGTCTAACATTTTAGAATTACAAAATAAATTAAAAGACTCTAGTAATGTCAAATTTGATTTGGAGTGTCGTTCGGAAAAATTAGATAAAATCTTAGGAACGGTCCAAATTAAAAATGACATGTGCGGTTTAGGCTTCAATACTTGTAATGAATCTTCTCATAAAGCCAAAACCAACGTTTTAGGAGAATCTACTAGGCCAGATTTTAGAGATCACTCCATAGGTAAATCTTTTCGACATGTTTTTACCTGTACACATTGTGGTCGAAAAGGTCATCTTAGGAAATTTTGTTTTGATCTTAAACGCTTTCCTAGAAAATCCCAACGCAATGCAACAAATGTATTTAAAATTCCTACACCCCAAGGTAGTCATTCTTCATTAATTTGGGTTAGGAAATCCGACTTGGTTGCTTTGCATAATAGGGTTTTTGATTCTCATTTACTTTCACAAGTTTCCTCCCATGCTAAATCTAAAGGATGAATGTGTTAGTTTTTGCATACTCTAGCTTGTTGTGCTTCATGTTATATATCTTTACTAGGGGTATGCATGTTTAATCATCTTCTAGTCTATGCCCCATGCTTAATCACATGCTAGAATAATGATTTTTGTTTATCTTTTGTATTTTATTTCTTCATTTTTGTTTGCATTAAATGAAAATTACAAAAAGATTTTTGTTCATCATTTGGTTTTTTATCTATTGGAATTTAAGCTTAATAAAAAAATTCAAATGATTTTTGTTTGTCTTTTGAGTATATATTTTTATTTTTGGTTAAAAATTTCAAAAACTCAAAAATATTTTATTTTTTGTGTAATTTTTGTTTGACACACTTTAAGTGGCATATACTTGTGTTTGAATCCCTCCTTTAACGCTCCCATGTGGCTAGAACTTTTGGTTTAGATTGTCAATCCTTAAAATGTTCTTTACCATATTTCTATGAAGTAGTTGGATTTTGTGTTGGTTAAATGGATTCTATTTTTATATGCCTCTATTCACACATGCACGAGCTCTTTTGAAATTTTAACTTCAAATGTATATTTGAGCTATGTGAGGTGTTCTCCTTCCAATCTTGTCATCTCAATATTTGTGACTTAGGAGGACTAATGCATGTCAAAATCCGTTGCACGTGAGATTTGTGTGAAAAATGAAAACATGATAAATATAAATGTGCACGGGGAAGGGCTCCGAAAGGACTAAGTGATCCTTTGCGATTGTAAGCCACCGTTTTGAATGGACCTAAAAGAAATACGTGGTCCAAAGGCCTAAAAACAGAAAATATGGCATTAAAAGAAAAACAAATTGCCAAGGCCTATGTTTGATTGATATATTCATTCAAACTTAACATAAATGCTCATTGAGGGAGATTGGATGGTATATCAACGGCTTGCACAATGTTCGTTTATCCTAGTTTCGTATTTCATGTCATGACTCTATTGGTTTGTAGAATCATCAATATGTTAGGCTTGTATGCATTGTGTATGTTTCTTCATTGAGTTCAATTTATATTGTCACATGAGGTTATATTCAAATGTGATGAAGTTTGCAATCAATTGACCGTCAACATGTTTTTAAGTGATTGGGTCTAAATTTAATCGTTACTAGTTCACACCCCAACACTTTCGTTTCCATATGACACATTTTTGCCATTCGAGTGTGCAAACTAATTGTATTTTGTGTCATGTGTGTGTTTATATCGATATATATGTGCGTGTGCATTATCAATATATTTCTAGTACATATATATATATATATATATATGATATTTTTTTTTGCCTTTGCCTTGCTTTCTAGTTCTTCTATGCTTATACTTTAGTTTTGGTATCACTTTAAGCTTCAACATGATTTTATATTTGTTCTTTATCCTTTGCATATTCCTGAAAAAAAGGAGGAAAATGATAGGGGGAGAAATGGTATCGTATCCTATTATAATCTTATCTAAGTTTAGGAGATTTAACTTAGGGTGAGTAGCTAACTTCTTGGGTTGATCATTTTGATAAAGGGGAGAATTAATTTTGGGGGAGTATTTATTTGATATTCCCTATGCATTTGATGAGTTTGCTTAAGTGTGCAGAAATTCTTCTAAAGCGGCATTTTTCAATGGCAAAGCATTTGATCCTTGGGTTGAGTCAAGTTTGGGTGGGTTTTGTTGTGAGTTTAGTGAGCTTGACGGCCTTTTAGGATTTTTGTTTGGTTTTTGTCCCGGAATAGCCAAAGGGGGAGATTTGTAAGGACACAAATTTTCAATTGAGTCCATATATAGTTTTGGCTCAATTCCGGAAAAAATATTTTATTCATAGGATTGTATTTAATTGTAATATTATCAAGCCTATGAAGTGTTTGTTGAAGACGTAGTGGCAAAGAGTATAAAGCTCCATCAATCTGCCGGTTTCTATGCCTCGTTTCTACGTCATCAACTATGGTTCCATGCTCCCAAGGTATGAATGCAATCATATATATATATATAGGAGCTTGGAGCTTGTTTATTGGGTGTTAGGTTTATCTAAAATTGAATTTTCCTACTTTCTGGTTTTTCATTCGATAAAGTCATTTGAACGAGTTTGTCGTTCGAACAAAAATGTCGTTCTAACGAACTTGCCAACGACTTCTCATTATGGCATACTGGAAATTCGTTCGAAATGTTGTTCGAACGAGATTGTCATTCTAACGAGATTTCTAATGATCTTCTAACGAGTTCATACTAGAACTTCGTTAGAAGACTCATTCGAACGAAATGTCGTTCGAATGAGTTTCCAGCAGGAACAGTTTTCTGGCAGTTTTGAGCAGTTTTCACCCACTTCCCCACTTGATTCTTAACCAACTATTTTCAGACTTTAATATGTGCGGGAATCACTTTTGAAAATTAATCTTTTTCATATCCTACTAACTCCTAGAGAGTGTTTTGAGAGTAAAATCAAAGAGGGAAAAAGATTATCTTTTGAGTGTTAATTTTCAAAGAGAAAATCATTTACCACTCTAGTTTCCACCTATAGTTTTATGTATCCAAGTTCATATATATACATCTTGCTTGGAGTTTGGCACCGGGTTTATCTATACACCGAATTGAAGAGATTGTTTGGGTTTGCTTCTAAATCCCACAAAGAAGAAGTTATTTTATGTTGATTTACCCACTTGGAGAAAGGCTCCTAGTTCGGGTGATGGTGACCATATAAAGTCCGATCGGTGGATTTCGAGACAGGGTGGAGCTCTAAGGTTATCCGTTAGGAAGAGGTGTCTACAAGAAGAAGCGTCGAGGCTTGAGAGGGATCGAGTCGTGTGTTGTAAGCCTTTCTGTCTTGTATTTGTAAATCCGTATCTAGTGGATTTGTGGATAGGGCCGTCCGAGGTTGTTTCCTGTCTTGGATTTTTCCTCGTACATAGCGGCGTAGTGATTTACTGTTTTTATTTTATCTTTCGCACTCACCTAGAATGCATGCTTAGGTTAAAAAGATAAAATTGGTTTAATCACTATTTATTTATTTTGGTGCTAAAATAAATATTGGGTAATTTGTTTATTTAATTCAAGTCACTTGCTAAAATTGGTTTGGCCTAACTTTGGAATATTGATAATTATGACTTAGGCAAATTCTAGGACTTGAATTAATTGGTTTAAGTGAAATTTAATATTTGTGTTTGTTATTGAATCATCACACTTCTTTACGCTTCCGCGTCTTGATTTATATATAAAAGGAAATAACTATTTTAATTTTAAGAAAATTTAAATATCGGGGGCCTCGCATCCCAACACAACTAGATCTTTCAGTACTTCATAAATAATGAACGGTCTTATGACACAATAAACATAAGCAAAAATAAATTACTCAATATTGATAAATATACTCATAATTTATAAGTGATATGAATTAACTGTGCATGGGCATAATTGTAATAGTTTAATATATATACATCATAGTCTCAAGCAATACATGTTGCTTACCCACCTGGATGAAATGAAAAAAAATTATTAGTGTAATCAAAAGTTCCCTATACAAGAATTACTAGTAATCAAATTGTTCCCTTTAAGAAGTTTGAATTATCCTTAGAGGTCTTATATCTTCATTGACTAAACAAGGACGCACAGTTTATCTCATAACTTACCACCTACGAATTATGTACATGAGTGCATGCCTAGAAAACATCCAAACCTCATCATACACAAAATGAATTACAATTCTCCAGTAGCATCGTCATTGACCAATCAATAAGAAAATATATCTCCCAAAGTTAATACCATAAGTAATAAATACCATATTGTGAGGTAGCTAATACTAAAACAACATTCATGAGTATCTTAATTTTCTGAATTTTCACATTTTCGAATAAGTCATATATGTTGAGGAAAATCATATCTCTATTCTGAAAGCATGAAAGTACTTTTTCACTTGTTTGTAAAAAAAAAATAAACGTTGAAATCCATATTAGATGAATAAATAATCTCCAGTTACAATAATTTCTAAATGTAAATTTAAAAACTTAAGAAAACATACATAAAGGGAATTTCGATAAAAAAGAAGAACGGTGAAGTGAGATGTCAAATTCTAAACAATGATGCATGGGTCATTTTGAACTCATTACAAAATCTCCATGATACATGGCTCATTTTCATTAGAGGCAACAAAATTTACTTACAAGCAAACATTTCGGGACAAATAACCCAAACTAATAAAATTAATTTTTTTTAAAAAATCATAGAGACTAGGTTTCAAGATGAAGCCAAGTTTACATAATTACTGAAACTATAAATTATATATACACAAATTGAGCTATCATTTTCAAGCATGGAGATACTTTTGCCGACAAAAAAACATTATTAACAAGAAGTATGTCGGCATCGTTGAGGAGATTTTTGCTTCAAATGTGACCAAGAACTGCTAGTAAATTTACCAAACGGTGTTTTATGCTTCCTAATAGAAATTGAAAATGCATAAATTTGATAGGGTCAGTACACTACTTATGACAAATATTAGGGCATAAATTTCTTAATACTCTAATTTCAACAATCACTTACCTGAATTTTATTTCATTGTGTCTTCTATCCAATTTATCATATGTACGAAAGCCCTCCGATTTATGATACTGAGAAAGTTCATCATAGTTACGTAAAAGCAACTTCTTTAAATGTGCTAGCCTCCTACCAAGATTAGCATCTGTGCTACCCGGCCTCGACAAGCTATTTATTTGTTGTGGAATTCTTAATTGGTTATTTTGTGTTCTAAACATTTTTTTAACCATGCCATCGAGCTCTAAAATACTCCCCTATAAATTGGTCTTATCCTTCTACAAGAAATATAACAGCAAACTCAAATAAACATATTGATGACCATATAGATAAACATGACACATCGAATTATTGTAAAATAGAAAAGTGTCCAAGAAGTTAACCATACCTTTAACATATCATTTTTTGTGGTTAACATCTGATCCCTCTCTTGCGATTGTTCAACAATCATCTGAATAATAATTATTGTCGTTTCTCTTTTATTTACTTCCGAAATGAATTCGCGTAGACATGAAATCCAAACACAAAATATGGCATGTAATTTTATTAAAATCATATTGTGGGATTGATTCATCAATGTGATACTTATAGAATTGAAAAATCTTAGGCCCCCTTTGGGAACACTTATTTCTTATATTTTACATCACACGAGGGACAAGGGCCTGCTAGATATCTAGGAGAGTGAAGGATTTTTCTCGGGGCACGGTTCAATGTAGGATAATTTCCTCAAAAATGACTAAAAAGTTTTAGTGTAACATATTATAATTATGAAGTTTCATCAACGTCAATAAAACACTAGATTTTGTAGTTGAGCACGTCAAGAGATAGTCACGGATCATGCTTGTACAACTCTAACTCAAAATATTAATAGACCTAAATCCAAATAACCACTTAGGTTAACTCTAAAGGTAAAAAAGAATGATCATTTAATTTAAAAACAAGGGCTGTGAAATTACAACTCATGTATAACACTGCATCGATTAACCAAATAAAAGTGGTGGAACCTCGATCAAGGGTTTGCACCCAAATCTAAGATAAAATGGAAGCAAAAATCAACCCTTGTAGATCTTGAGTGAGGACCACCTGGAACCCCAACCTAGAATGCTTAATAAAAACCATGTTTCTCAAATTCCTTTTTAAAATGTATTGCTCATTGTAAGTCTTTGGGGGGAAGCTTTTCGAGCCATTCTTTTGGGATGTTGACCTCGCACTCGGAGGAGTAGGCGTCAATGTAGTCGAAGCGATGAGAGTCAAGATCGATCAGGTTGTGGTGGGTACAGGCTCGGAGGAGGGTGTGGCATGACAGACCTACGATCTCACCCAAATGATAACATAGAGACAAAAAAAATTAAAGTGGTAGATCGGTGGTTTTCAAAGAGGGAGAGATAGATCGAGGGATTTGTTAGAGAGAGAGAAGTTTTGGTAGAGAAAGAGTGAGGGAGGAGGGTAGTGGATCCAGAATGAAAATCAAAATGAGATATAGAATTTTTTTAGTAACAAATTTTGGAAATCTTTCGGCACGGTTTAAAACAGTGATTCATTTTTTCATGCTTTCAAATCATGCCAAATGGGGAATAAACCGTGTCGAACTCTAGCACGATTTAGAACCGTGCCAGATTCTTCTTATGCAAGCGTGCCAGATTGCTATTTTTGGTTTAGTGAAAGAAAACCCACTAACGGGAAAGAACTTTGGGCTGAAATGAATAAAAAATATACCATGGTAGAGTATTACAAATAGAAGATAATAAATTATAATCAAATAATGAACTTACCGACTATCAACTCTTTTCCACCACAGTCTACGAGGAGAGGGCCAACAATTGGAGAATTCTACACAACCACGACCAGTTTTTGACTCGTCCAATGTCTTCAAGTCATATGCTACCAAAATCTTCATCTAAAGTGGAAAATCACTTTGTTCCAATACAACTGATCCATCATGTAACCACTGAATACAATTCAAACATGTGAGGATATCCTAAGGTTGAAAAAATGTAGCAAAAGGTTTGGTTTCTCTAAAAAACTCACAAGTGTATTTCAAGCTTAAAGATAAGGCCATAATCAAGAACAAATTATATATAGAAAATGATATGTGAAACCTAACTTGAGTAAAAAATTCTTAGTTCGAAGGATTCAAGAATGAATAAAAAAATATTGAAATTCACACAGGAGATGAACTAATAAAGATTTCTTCTCTTAAAAAGATGAGTATTTTCTCTATTCTTTTCTTATAAATTTCATTCTTAAATCAAAATGGAAGAAGGAAGCTTGAAAGAGTATGCGTAGAATTTGTGGATGAAGCCAAGTGGAAAGACACTCGAGTGGACGAACCTAATTGGCTTAGAAACCATCTTTATTGACTGCCAATAAAGATTATATCTAGTTAAAACTTCCAATAAGAAATATCTCAAAGAGTGGAAATATTTGACGGGCTTATGAGAACCTTTGCTATAGTGAAGACTTGGTTCACTGGCACAAAAGGACAAACCAAGTATTTTCAGTGTTGGTTACATAAAGTCGTGAATAGCGAGATAAAATTTCATTAAAGCAAAGTGTATTTCGCTGAAGAAAAACATAAGAAAAGAAGGGCGCCTGAGAGAACATATGTTTACACCGACTTAATTTCCATTTGTCGCGGTCAGAAAATTTCTATTTCAATGCAGTAAACGAAGTCAGAGATTTAATAATAAATTTCATTCTTTTGAATGTTTCACAAAGCATGTGATTTTATTATGTTCAATCAATAACATTCACAGATCTTCATAAAGGCGTATAAGATAAATAAAATACAGTAAAAAGTAACTAAAGACAAGACGCTTATAGACATTTGGAGATCTTCGTGTACCTATTTTCATGTCAAACACTAGTAAACTCACTAAATACCAATGTGTAATTTTAAGGAAAAAAGTATAATAGTAATATGATAAAACATGTGAATATAATTAGTGTACATGTGAACATCAAATTACTAAAGCATCTCCCCCTAATTACGCAATTTCTCTCAATAAACATGAACTATCATACAAACACTCTTTGTAAGACAACATGTTTAATAACTATGCTAATTAAACTAACAAAATGAGAGAGAACCATATAGTGTGTGAGAAATTGACACAACTATTTAGGCTAGATATGAAATATATGATACACATGTCTAAGATAATATACCAAGAACTACACATGAATATATATAATATATCAATCAAAGATATATTATAAACTCATACTAAAAACTGATAAGAATTAAAACTGAACAAGAGTTACTTGATTTATATATTATATAAGAAATTAAAGATAAATCATCACTCCCAAATCACAAAAGACCTAAAACAAAGGTAACAACTCAATTTCCTTACTTATTATCCAAGATGCTTTTTAAGATCCCAAAAATTCGACTTGATATTATATAAGGCATCCTGAATGTAATCTAGTTGAATGATAGTGTCATATTGATATGATTCATAAGGTTAAGAAGAGGAAGAACTGAAGGATTGTAATAACTATGATAAAAAAAAAAAAAAAAGACGAGTCCAATTCGTTGGAAATCCCATTCAAATTTCCTTGTGAAGTAGTGTGCATGATAGGTTGGCGAGAAGTAACTAAAAGATGTAAAACATGGTATCGAGAAGGCACAAAACGAAATAAAATAGGTATATCGCGGTAGTGATCTAATTAAGTAATCAATGTATAGTATGATTGAATTGTAATCATCCTTTAAGTTTTTCCATTACTTCATCCGGAAGAAGCAGAACCCCGAACTCCAAAATCAAGCGTCTGATCAAAATATCAAAAGGCAACATGTGAGACTTCATCTCATCCTTCAAATAAGACATGGTAAGGTCAAATATCATGCACATTAAATCAAAATGATAATCATCATAACCAATGGCGTACAGTAAGCCATGTTCCATGGAAATCTCATCTAGATGCATCGTCAGTAAAATACTTGAAGAAATAACCATATTAAGAATATGGTATTCCTTAGCCAAGAAGGCTAGAGGAGGCTAATAAGGTCAATGTTCATCAATCAAATGCAAAATAGCTTGTATTTTAAAAGGACCGGGATTATTCTTCTGGACAGGTAATTCAATGTCTTGACAACCTCAACTTAATAATGATTGGTAATCATCTTGATATATATACACACATTCACACCATGAACGAAAATATTTAGAACTTCTTCGCCCATATTGTTCTTTACTTTCATAACGGATGCATAAAATTATCTATCCAGGTTTGGAAAATAACCCTGATTTGAGAACAAAAACTAGTCTACCCATGCTCTCTCAAAATCTGAGGCACACACATCTTGGATAGATATTAAAAATCAATAGAAAGTTCATAATGCACAAAGTTCTTAGAGAATATCTCATAAAATTCAAAACATGTGTTGGTAGATATCAAGGCATACAAACGTGATTTGGGCAACATCTCAATAGCCTAAAATCATGAACATAGAATTCCTATGAGTAAATTGATATAATCTATAGATAATCCAAAGGATCCTATACCAAAATATGTGAGAGAGTTTCATGCAAGATATAATATCAAGCACTCATGAACTTTCTTTCATACTTGACACTAGAGAAACAAAGTTTTACAAGCGATGAAGCAAAGTAATAAATCACAAGGCTAGACACAAGGACTTATACTCTAAGACAAAAAAATTGAATATTAATGCAAATGAATTAATATATCATATATAAAACTCAAAAGACAAACCAAAAATGTACAACACACAACCCTAAGAACTAAGAAAATAAAATTATATAAAACGTAGGAAGTAATATTACTAAGGTGACAAATAGTCGTTTAGATCAAGATTGTGAACACCCAATCTTCCAAAATATGATAATGGTAGGAAGATAGAGCAAAAAAGGTGAATAAGATATCTTGGTTTGGGTGGGAAGGATTAAGGGATGGGAATTTAATGTAAATTTACTTTGCCCAGACCGATTCATTGACGTGAAGTCATTCTTTGATGGTCTTAATCTTATCGCTACAACTAAAGCTCCAGTTCGCAAGTCATGAACCAGGACATGGATCTAAAAATGTCCAGAAAGTAGGAACATGGAAGCGTAAACTTAGTGTTCTTAGTTTTAAGCAAGTATAATATACCCCTTTAAAAATAAATAATGACATGATCATTTATACTTTCAAAATCATACTCAAGGTTTTTGTTTATGTCAAATACTCCTGAATACAAAATGGTTTAGCATTCAGAAGGCATAAAGTTTCAAATTACGTACATTTATAAAGAAGAGTTATTTAAGAAATAACACATTATAAAGTTTATGATACCACATTTAGTTCATCAATCAGTCTAAGGATTTTTAGTTTGATGTTCTCCCTCGTCTAGAGGATGAGGGAACAAGGCCTACCACAAACCTCTATCAGACAGTTTCCACCCCTTAGTGACCATATTTATCCTAGTGAAAGGCCTATAAAGGAATTATATACCATGATCACACTATCAGTTTTACAAAATGCCCATTCGCACACTCAGACTTTGAAGATGAAATTCAGAGACCTTGGGGAGACCATATCCATACCGCAGATGGGTTAAACCAACCTTTGACTAATAGCAACTGACCTCTTTGTGGTTACTAACCATTTATTCAAAGATGAATTCCCATTTTAGTTCCTAACCATTTATCCAAGGATTAATTCCCATTTTATGTCAAAGTAACAAGAACATACAAATACAAGGTGACCAAAGTCACACCAAGATGGCTCAAATGTCCGGCAAAGCTTGTACAACTTCTATGACAGGTAGGTAAAAGTTATAAACATCATTCTGCCTACCTCCACAACTCACTCCCATGAACATTGAATAATATAATTAGCATTTAATGCTTATATCAACTACCTTGCACCAGATGCAAGTATTTCAACAACACGCCACCATGTCACTATAGTCATTAGACCTCAGAGTAGCCCCGCCCGTGCTACTACAATCCACTAACTCTCTTCACAGTGAAGTGCCAATATATTGTAGGCCTGTGAAGGATTAAAAAGGTTTAAAACAATCTAATAACTAATATACCATCAAGAAAACACTAAAAAAGCTAGAAAGATTTTATCTTTTCAGTATTTGTCAATTTAACTTTAGCTAACCTATGAGAAGTATTTTACCACTTGCAACCTCTCACATTTATGTTCTGTGTGGATTCCTAAACTAAGATAAGAAATCCATAAAGGAGTCTATAAGTTATTCCTAAGAGGTCCTTTGACTAGCTGCGAAGATCTTAGAAACCTCAAGTCATCATGGTTTACACCTAATAGATCTTAATATTGTAATACTCTCATTTACAACCTAATAAACAAAGCAACACCCTTCATAATGGAAGTATAATCCTCAGTTTAGATTTTAAACCATTTTATGCCCTTATCTGTCATTTTGGCACTCCTCCTCACTAACAGGTCTAAGGTGCAACGAGGTGCATTTATAGGGGTTGAGGTCGTGAATGATATCAAGCAAACATAAATATTAAAATATGTTTTTAATTGAAAATACAAAACAAGTTTAATACCCTTCAAAGATAACTAATAATGCCAAGTTATCTCGGTCCTTAAAAAATGCAAAGTCTCGCCAGAAGGAGATCCAATAGTAGTTGAATGACATTCTTCGAGGGCTCCCCTACCCCGAAATTGTACTGGAACATGTTGAGCGAAAAAACAACGAAATATGGGGAAACCGTACTCCTCATTTTGGAAGATAAAACTACCATAAAGGCAAGGATTAAATCCATCATTGGTTAGTTACTCGCATGTACGAGACCGCTTGTCGCTCTTAGGTTATAAATATCATGGAGGTTTTAGGGTAGAAATACCCTGGGGTAATGAGATAAAAAAGATATAATATAGGCTGGGAAACTTCCTCAACCAACACAAGACAAACTCCCAATACCATAGAGTTGCCTCTCCCAAAGACTTTGTCTCCTTTCCACGATGAGGTGCAACATTATTCTCTTCCCCCTAAGTAGAATACGCTTAACATTAATCCCTTATATGGTTTTAAGGATCTTATTTACAATTTGGAGACCTATGAATACCCCGTAATTTTAATGATTTTTATTATTGGGATTAATTTAATTAAAATGGGAAATTAATTAGAAATTAATCCGGATTAAAAATAATACTAAGTAAGCGTGACAAGGGTTAATATTTAATTGTATGAGATATATATTGAATATTACTTATTTAAAAAGTAAAAAATTATTATTTGTACTTTATAATTGTCGTGAGTGAGAAATATGGTAATTTAGTCGGGACGCACGTGTTTGTCGTGTCGGGATTTGTATTATGGGATAAAAAGGTAAATTGGAAATGGGTCATCTAAATGGTCACTTAAAGTGAGTCAAAGTGTTCGAAAGGGTCAAAATAGTCAAAAAACTATATTTGGGCATATGTATAGGGTCTCGGGTCATTTCTGGGTCGACCCAGCAAGTGAAAAGTTAATTTTTGACCTTTGGATTTCCAACCTATGAAGAGCTACGGGATTAGCTACTTTAAAGCCAACTCTTTGGCTAATTAAATGGGGAATTAAAAAAACAAAGGGAGGGGAAACCTAAGGAGAGAAAGTGTGAGAGATTTTACAAAAAATTGAAGTGTTTCTCAAGAAGTTGAAGGGTCATAGAGGAGGAACAACACCTAGAGCCAACTTGCGCCACCACCATATACAACCGAAATTTAGGAAGAATGATGAGGAACTTACATCATCTTCTTCAAAGAAAATTCAGAACCATCCTAAGAGGAAAGTTGTTTAAACTTGTTTAATTATAAGTTTACTAAAATACATGCTAGATTACACGATTTTTGCATAAAAAACCCAACTTTATAAGGTTTGATTTGAGATAACATCATTTGGGATTATAGAAATCATGATTTTGAAATGTGAGAAAAGCATGTGATTAAATTGGAGATTCAACTATCTAACTAGAAATGAAGTGAACTCATACGAATCTAAAAGTCAAACACATGTAAAATCGTTTTAGAAAAAGGATGAAAATTGTATGATAATTTTAGGTCTGTTTTAAGCGGAAGTTGGTACCGCGCACACGGCTTCTTGTATAAACTCATGTTCTGAACAACTTTGTAGTTTTACGTTTTTTCAAATTCGGATTAGAAAAGCCTCAAATCGTCATTTTATATTTCTAGGCATAATGTAAACTTTATTGAGAAAATAGATAATTGGGAACTAAAATATAATTTGGGCTTGTTATAAAGATCACGGATTTTGGACCGATAAGTACTGGTTGACGATAGCTACTGAAATAATTAATTAAATTATTTATATCCTTTCAGTTAACAAGAGATGTTAGGAATAATGGGAAATGGTAATAAAATATGAATTATTAGTTTATGGGATAAACTTGAAATATACTCTATGTATGTGTAGGATGAGTGCATGCATATATTATGTTGTGTGTGATATTATGTGTAATGAACATACATACACTATTTGCTATCAGAAGAGGTTTCGCGTCGGGGGCGGTCTTATCTTGATGAGCCATTTTGGAGAATTTTAGGCTCGTACCATAGAACATAGAATGTAGGACTGATCACTATTTGTGTGAAGAATGGTGTAACCGATCATTTGGGTGCGTTAGGTATGTATGTAACTATACTCGCCTCCAAATTGTGTGAATTGTATTTATATGTGTGCTTAAGCAGATGAGAGAGATAGTGGCATCTAAAATAACCTAAGTATGTGGAAACTTAATCTCTAATGGAAAAGTTATAATTGGAGAAATGATATGGGTTATGCGATAATATATTATATGGGCAATGCTGGTGGCACAACGAGTTAGTTTGTATAGAGATAGATATCGTTTGGACTAGTTAGGTGTGTATATAAGTTGAGAGGTGAGGATCTCAAGTGAGGGCACATAAACCTAACATGCATTTAGAATCTGCTATTTTTGCATTTTAAACACTTGCTAAAATTTTCAAATGTTTTCTTGGGCTCAAACCCGTTTTCTCAAAACCTAAAGTTTTGTAAAAACATTTTAGGTTCCCAGCCACAAGGACGCTAGGACTAGGAGTTCCTATCATTTGACGTGCTACAGCTGCTATGGAAGTTGCAGGATCTTAGTAGTATATGCCTCCACACTTATCATTTTCTTCATATGAGACACTTATTTAAGTCGGGCATGTAGCCCATTCCTATTCAGATATTATTCAGAGATAGTGGATTTACATCTTTATTTTTTTATGGGTTGGACTAGAATTTTATTTCGGATTACTGTATTTGGGATTCAGGCTGGAAGTGTTTATTCCAGTCATAGATATTCATTTTGTCACTTTATTCTCTATACGTTCGGTTATTGAATGGTGAATGTTTAAATAATTATTTATTTGTTTTTGTTGCATGTTAATTTAAAAAGAAAAAAATTAAAATAAAATAAAATAAAATTTTGACATCAGCTTTTTGAATACTTGGTGGTTAGTAAATATTAAAAAGTTTTAGATAGTGATGCTAAGAATGAACCAAATGAGATACCAATTTTAATTTAATAAAGAACTGATCACCCGGCATTTTATTAGGCGGGGTGTCACAGATGGTATGAGATCATCAGGTTTTAGTATCCTTAGGATCCGTGCGGCTTTTTACATTTCAGCTTAGCGTTCTTTGATATAGAGCCTTAATATAGGATTGATGTATTCCTCTACGTAAGAGCCTTACGTTCTCCTGCTATTAAGCACAGTTAATGTAATTCCTATACAAGTTCGGATGGGCTTCGTACATCGAACAATCTAAGACGACCTACGAGGGCCTTTAGAAGGACAACTGGAGGAGAGGTTCAACCGAAGCAATGAAGTAGTCTTGAAATGGTGATCATGATATAAGTTACCACGGATTTTGTTAAGCCAAATGGCAATAGGATAATCACTCAAGGGGAACTAGCTTCCCCAAACATTTTCATAGATAAAAGTGGTACAAATTCAGACCTACCCAGCATTGTAGTCATGAGGAGAGTTCGAGGGACTCTTTCGAAGAATCATCTGTAAGGATTTGGGGAAGAGAGGAAGTGTAATGGGACAGTGGAAGGAGAAAATCCATTGAAAATTGCGTAGAGTGGAGTGTAGAGACACCCAGGATTTATTGTGAGAGAAATTTTTATCTCGTTGGAGCTGGTGAGAGTCAATCACCACATATAAAGAAACATGCTTGGAATTTAAACAAGAAATTTGGGTGTGATTTGACCGTAAGATATTCCATTTCCTGTTCAGACAGAGATGCGAATGGAGTTTCGGAACTTATCACAAGGGGACTAGATAAAGACCAATCATGAGGGAAAAGTGACTTTTTTAGGGAACTTCGTATCCAACGAAGTCAATACGAAGAATATAAGAGTCCGTAAGTTAATAATGGACTCGTGGGTAGAATACACAAGCATGGATGGGAAACCCAGCTAGGATGATTAATGTCGATGTCTTCAAGGTTATACGTTTACAAGTTTACATAAACGATTCCATGAGAAGGGAGCCAAGAGGATTGGAGAATCTAGCCTAAAGAGCAAGACTAGGTTTAACGGTACCACTGAAGCACCACCGGAGGGTATACCCGATAGGGAACCCATTTAAATGATTCAGAGATATTGAATTACTACCAGGTGATAGTGGATTTAGTCAGGTCCGTCAAGGCCAATAACGAGTTCTAGAGGGCAAGCAGAGCCAAAGGGATAACGAGGGTAACATTCGGGGCCAGGACTACTAGGTCCGAGAGAAGGACACCCTGACATGGCCAATGGGGATAGATATAGGGGATGGAACATAAAGGTATCCTATGTGTGAAGAGTAGGACCACCCGTATTGAACTTATCTACAACGAGAAAGTTAAAATAATTAGGATGGGAAGGTAGATGGGAAAGGTGCTTGTGGCGCACCATATTAACAAGAGCGATTTTTTGATAGGGGAATTGGGCTAAGAAATTTAGATGCAAAGGTTACCAACTCGAGAATTATGGGTTCAGGAAGGACCAACAGGGTCCTCAGTAACAATAACATCCTATTCCTCAGTGCCAAGAGATGGGCGAGGGAGGTCAGTAGGACCAGGGCTAGAAGTAAAAGAGTTTCTCTAGAATTTTTTATAATTATGGATAGATGATCCACATGAATAAGTATTTCCAAAGAGAGGCAGGGGGAAAATACAGGATGAGATCTTGGATATACAATCATGACAATAGAACAATGGGTCAGTTCCAGCACGAGGGATCGTGCTTAAGAACCCGTTGACCTATAAAGGTAGGTGGAAAATGGAGATATAATAATATTCTTATCCTTATAAGTAGGGGATGACGTTTCGGGTGAATGGGTGAGTCATAATAATTGATTATTAACACTAAAATTCGAGTGTGCATCGGGTTTAGTGGGTGCGCTGGCGGTATCAACCTTATTATGCATATAATTACCATTGGGTAGCGGGACTTTTTGTGCCACCTACGGGGAAGAGCAAGTGTGAACACTAAGAGAATTTTTATGTAACGATTTTTTCTCCTTTTGAGTGTTATGAGAGTAGAGAATATTATTATTATATTGTGTAGTGACTGGATACCGAGGGTTTGAGCGGTAGTAAATGGTGTGATAAGACTATTGAACCCGTTATTTCGAGGTAAAATATATTATTTTATAAGGCATTATCTGAAGAGGGTTGATCCTGCATATATATCGTATTGTATCGTAGACTTTTGTGAGTATGTTGTCTTGCTATTTTTATCCTGATGAGTAGGGATGTTTACTGATGTAATTCAGGGTATATTAATATATTATCGAGCCGAGAGGTTTAGCTTGTTATTAATTTAGCACCAAGGACTTGGTGACAATAATGAGCACCGCGTTGTTATCGTCTTTAGTGACATGAAAGTGGACGAATAGACTTTTTATGCCTGGATACACCTAACGGATCTCGATAAATGACAATGTTAGTTGGTAGTGTATCGGGGGGTTCCTTGTTTGGATTTTGCTTCGCGAGACATCCCATGCATGAAACATAGTGAACGTCGAGAGTTGGGAAATATTCAGTGTTTAGTACATGGATTTAGTTCCTTAGTTATGATACGTATATGTAGGTATAATTGTGAGTTAGTATTAAGGTTGATAGAGACATATAGTGTTGATATGCCTAAATATTGGGGGATGCTTACACCACGAGTAGATCAGTGGGGCAGCTCAGAGAATAATTACGTTACAATTAGTAGGATAGTTGAGTATAACCTTACCATGTAAATTAGACAAAGTATGCAAGGCTTAGTAAAATAAGTTTATTACGTTCAGTTGATTTGTGTAACAATGCACTGCGCATAGGGTGTACGGATACCCTAATTAGTTGAGAATTTTCATAGTCAGCCACAATGAGTAGAAGTGGAAACTTATAAAATAAATATAGACGCATGGGGAAATTGAGGTAGAAAAATAATGAGACGAATGTAAATGAAGTGGAATTATGATCAAGGTGTGTCACTAGGGACTGAGGAGTAGACGGTAAGGGACAATTATAGTACAAGGAGTGTCCATTATAGATGTTCAACGAAAAATAAGAGTTACTCCATGAAGGAGAGAAAAATGATGAAAGATACGTCATAACCAATTGAAGATGTGAAAGTATGAAGTGGGTAGTCGGGCAGGATTTGAGATACATCCTACAAAGGGAGTCATGTGATTAAAAAAATAACAGGGAAGTTGGAACTTAAAGAGGAAGGTATTTTTTTCCCAGTATAGTGAATGGTATAACCATTAGAATATCGGTTCAATTATGTAGGAATATTCTTTGGAAAAGGGTATCTACTTTCGTATGTGTGAGGGTGAAATAGAAAGGAATGTGAAGGGAGACATTGCTGAGTTTGTCTCGAGGTGTACCACTTTTCAGTTGCTAAAGGTGGACCATAAAAAACCAGTAGAGGTTCTAAAGTCGTTAGCAATCCAAATGTAGAATAGTAGAGTATTTCATGGATTTTATCACCGATTTTCCTACATCTAAGAGGGTTCACGATTCTATATGGGTGATAGTGAATTGGTTGACTAAGGTAGCCCACATTCTGCCAATCCGCACGGACTGTACCTCGGGACAGTATGGCCAGATATTCATAGATGAGATAGTAAGATTACGTACGTTGCCCCTCGATATTATGTCCGATGAGGACAAGATTTTTTTGTCTCGCTTTTGGGAGATCTTCCAGGAGGTCATGGGCTTGGAGTTGAGATTGAGTACGTCCTATCACCTGCAGATGGATGGGAAGACTGCGCAGACTAATCAGATGCTAGAAGATATATGTATCCTTAATTTTAGGGGAGGTTGGTAGTAATACCTTGCACTGGAGTAGTTTGCGTATAATAACTCCAATCAGTCCACTATTGGCATGGCTCCATTTGAGGCTTTGTACAGTAGGTCTTATCGTTTTCCTGCTTGTTGGCTAGAGGTGGGGGACAACAAGATACTCGGGCCATAGTTAATGTAGTATACTTCGACCACGATCGATATGATTCGGAGTCGTATACGGGTAGCCTGGACAGATAAAAGAGCTACACTGATGCTAAGCGTTTCTTCCGGGAGTTTAGTGTGGGGGACCACGTATTATTACGCTATCTCCTATGAAGGGGTTAATGAGGTTTAGAAAAAAGGGGAGGTTAGCACCAAGGTATGTAGGTCCATTTCCTATCATCGAATGGATTGGTCCAGTAGCATATAAACTTGGGTTACCGGAGCACTTGCATCGAATTCATGACGTGTTCCACATTTCTTCGCTAAGGATTTATCTCTGAGATGAGTTAGCCCACCCTCATATTACTTTAGAGGAGATTTATTTATAGGCCGATGCTTCATACGAGGAGAGGCCAGTCGCTATCCTAGACCATAGTGAGAGAAGGTCGAGGTCGAAGGTAGTTCCACTTGTACGGGTTCAGTGGGGGCATCATAATACCGATGAGTTTACTTGGCATTGTAAGGATGGGATGTGCGATAAATATCCAGAGTTATTTCCAACAGGTATACTTTCTTATTCCAAATTTCTGGACGAAATTCTGGTCTAAGGGGAAAGTATGCAATACTCCGTAATTTTAATGATTTATATTATTGCGATTAATTTAATTAAAATGGGAAATTAATTAAAAATTAATCCGGATTAAAAATAAATATTAAGTAAGCGTGACAAGGGTTAATATTTATTTGTATGAGAGATATATTGAATATTACTTAGTGAACAAGTGATAAATTATTATTTATACATTATAATTATCGTGGTGAGAAATACATCAGTTACAGAAATTTAGTCAGGACGCGCATGTTAGTCGTGCCGAGACTTGAATTATAGGGTATAAAGGTAAATTAGAAATGGGCCATCCAAATGGTCATTTTGAGTACACCAAAGTGTCCAGAAGGGACAAAATAGTCAGAAAACTATATTCGGGCATATGTATAGGGTCTCGAGTCATTTTTGGGTCGACCCAACAAGTGAAAAGTCAATTTTTGACCTTTGGATTTCCAACCTATAAAGAGATATGAGATTAGCTACTTTAAAATCAACTCTTTGGATAATCAAATGGGGAATTGAAAATCAAAGTGAGAGGAAACCAAATTAGATAAAGTGAGAGAGCTTTCACCAGAAATTGAAGAGTTTCTCAAGAAGGTGAAGTGTCTTAGAGGAGGAGCTACAACTAGAGACACCTTGCACCACCACCATACACCGCCAGAATTTAGTAAGAATGAGGAGGATGAACTTACATCATCTTCTTCAAAGAAAATTTAGAATCATACTAAGTGGCAAATTGTTTAAACTTACTTAATTAAAAGTTTGCTGAAATACATAATAGATTATAAGATTTTTGGATAAAAACACAGGTTTATACGCTTTGATTTGACATAACATCATTTGGGATTATGGAAATCATGATTAGGATTATATAGTTTATTGATGATTTTGAAATGTGATAAAAGCATGTGATTAAATTGAAGATTCAACTATCTAACTAGATATGAAACTCATTAGAATTTGAAAGTCAAACGCATGTAAAATCATTTTAGAAAAAGGACGAACATTATATATGATAATTTTAGGCCTTTTTTAAGCGGAAATTGGTAGTGTGCTTGCTAGTTCTTGTATAAAATCATGTTATGAACAACTTTGTAGTTTTAAGTGTTTTCAAAATCTGATCAAAAAAGCCTCAAATCGTTATTTTCTTTTTCTTGGAAGAACGTAAACTTTATCTAAAAAAGGGATTATTAGGAATCAAAATATAATTCGGGCTTGTTATAATGATTACAAGTTTTGGACCAGTAAGTACAGGTTGAGAGTAGCTACTGAAATAATTAATTAAATTATTTATATCTAGGGGTGGACAAAAAAAAGACCGACCTGATTGACCCGATTGGACCGGACCAGACCGGACCCACATTTATACAGTTTTTTATAATTCGATCCTAATTCAGTCCTAAATTAAGAGACCCGAATATATTCGAGTCGGTCCAAAATATTCTTTTTAAATTCGGTCTTTGGATCGATCCCACGTATACGTTTGTTATTGTTTGTAGTTAACAAGATCCTAAAGCTAAAACACAAAAACACACATAGCCGTCGTGGCACTTCTCATTTCCCTCTCTCACTTTATTTCTCTCACTTAGGTTCCTCTCTCCCATTTACACAAAGAAAGATGGAAACCACAAAGAGCCAAAAACTGTACCTCGAAAACGTCAGATCCGGCGGCTGTACCTTGGAAACTCAACTCGGCAGTAGCAGCGCACCTCAACATAACCCCATCCTCTTCGTCACTGTTGCCTAAACCCATCGCCACCGCCTTCTCATCACCAACACAACCACGATGCTACCTTCTTATACCACTGTGTCAACCCTAGTTTTAGTGTAGACTTCTTTTGGGAGTCCAGATTATGAGGTTTAAAAGAGGATAGAATAAGCCAAACTAGTAAAAAAAAGGAATGAATTGGTCTAAGGGGCAATTTGAACCAATCCGAGGAAAAAATGAACGGGCCAAGGGGGAAAAATACAGCAGCAACTGCTCATCTCCAGGTCTGCCAAGCAGTTTACAGTTTTGATTACAAGCTCTATTTCACACATCATGTTGGTTGGCTATGTATGTTTCATTAAGATACACATCCTCTTTTGTAAAATTGATTAATTTCACTTATTATTTCATAGATATGTATATTATTTGCAATTTAGGGCCGCATACCAATTTTTTTGGCCCAAATAAATTTCAGCCTCTTTTCATTAAAAAAAAGAAGAAAAATAAAATAACAAAACTAAGAAACCACATTTTCTCATTCCCCGTAGCAACAATGCGAGGGGCCTTTCTTTAATTTGTTGTTTTTGTGAGCATTGCAGTAAGTATAAGAATTATATATATATATATGTATGTACATCAGATATGTTTAGAACAAAATAAATGCAGTTGTTGCTTCTCAATTCAACAGAACCCTTTCCAAAAAAATGCAATTGTTGCTGCTAAATTCCTTCGTTGGATGCCTCAGACTTTTAACTTTATTAGGGTTCAAAACAGTATTTTTTTTAGTAAAAACATAAAAAAAATTATTGAAAAAAATGTAAATGTGGACCGATTATTAACCGAATCGGACCGAAAATAGCCTAGACCGGATAAATAGGCTAAATCGATTAAATCGGACCGAATTCGATCTTATCATATGTAGGATCGAATAATTCAGTTCGACAGTTAAAATGGCCAAAAACTGGACAGGATCGGATCGCGCCCACCCCTATTTATTTCCTTTCGGTTTACAAGAAATGTTAGAAATAATGGGAAATGGGAATAAATTGTGAATTATTAGTTTGTGGGACAAATTTGAAATATACTATATGTATGTATAGGATGAGTGCATGCATATATTATGTTGATTGTGATATTATGTGTAATAAATATACCTACGCTTGCTATCATGGGATGTTTCACGTCGTGGGCGGTCTTATCCAAATGAGCCAATTTGGGGGATTTTTGACTCGTCGTTGGAACATAAAAGTTAAGGTTAATCACTATGTGTGTCAACAATGGCGTGACCAGTCATTTGAGTGCGTTAGGTATGTATGTATTCCAAAGTCCTAGAACTATGTTTGCCTCCAACTTGTGTGAATTGTACTTATGGTTCAAAAGTGATTCTGAACCTCTAGTCCTTTTATTTAGTATGTGATGTACCGGGACTTGATAGCAGAGTATGCATGCATCCCATCTCAGTCTAGGGGTGTTGTATACACACACACACACACACACACACTTGTGAATTATTCTAGTGTGTGTGCTTAAGTAAATGAGAGAGATAGTGACTTCTAAAATAACCTAAGTATGTGGAAACTTAATCTCTAATGGGAAAGTTATAATTGGCGAAATGATATGGGTTATGCGATAATATATGATATGGGCGATGCGGGTTGCACAACGAGTTAGTTTGTGTAGAGATAAATATGGTTCGGATTAGTTAGGTAGGGTAGTATAACTAGGATGGGTTAGAAAGATTCGTTAGGTGTGCACATTGGTTGAGAGGTGGTGATCTTAAGTGAGGGCACATAAACCTAATATGTATTTAGTATCTGCTACTTTTGTATTTTAAACACTTGTTAAAATTTTTAAATGTTTTCTTGGGCTCGAACCCGTTTTCTCCAAACCTATATTTTTATAAAAATATTAACCTGGGAGTTCCTATCATATGACGTGCTGCTGCTGCTGTGGAAGTTATAGGATATCGGTATTAGACACCTCCACACTTATCATTTTCTTTTTATGAGACACTTATTTCAGTCGGGCATATTGCCCATTCTTATTCAGATATTATTCATAGATAGTGGATTTACGTCTTTATTTTTCCGTGGGTAGGACTAGAATTTTATTTCGGATTACTGTATTTGGGATTTAGGCTCGAAGCGTTTATTTCAGTCACAGTTATTCATTATGTCACTTTATTCTCTATGAGTTTGATTATTGAATGGTGAATGTTTAAATAATTATTTATTTGTTTTTGTTGCATGTTAATTTAAAAAGAAAAAAATTAAATTAAATTAAATTAAAATTGGCATTAACTTTTTGAATACTAGGTGGTTAGTAAATATTAAAAAGTTTTCGACAGTGATGCTAAAAATCAACCAAAGGAGATACAAGTTTTAATTAATAAAGGACTGATCACCTGATATTTAATTAGGCGGGGTGTCGCAACCTATAAGTTTTTTATGCTCATCTATGACAACTCATATGAGATCCTATTTAGAACTTTTCCTGCTACTTTAAGGGAGCTAACTAGGCATTGGTTAAAGGTCAAACTATGGACCATAGGGAAATTAAAAAAACTGACAACATCATTTATCAGTCATTTTATCGAGGCCCGGAATATGAGTAATTGACTCACTTCTTTACTCCACTTTAGGCAAAAGTTGAGATAATCTCTCAGGAATATGCAAAAGGTTCAACCAAGAAGCCTTATAGGTCAATGACCATAATGAAACCATTTGTGTGCCCTCCTTCATCTCAGGTTTCACTTATGATGATTTACCGAGGTCTTTCAGCAAAATACCACCCTAGTCCATGACTGAGCTTCTAGATGGGGCTAAAAAATATATGAATGAAAAAGACATCATCAATTTCAGGTGAACCATTATTTCCACCCAACAAGGGAGGAAAGGGAGTTTTTCTCCCGCCTAGGATAATCCCTTGAGGTCGCCGATGAAAAATAATGGGGGAAAGAAAAATGAACCTTAAGAATTCAGGCACTACACCCCTCTCACATCCATTATAGAAGAAGTTTTGTTAGTTTTGGAATTAAAAGATCTCTTATCTCCTCCCAAGACCATAATAGCTCCATAGGAAAGGAGTGCTAAATCAAACTATTGAAAGTTTTATAAGGACCATAAGCATAACACTTGTAATTGCTTCTACCTCAAGGAGGGCATCGAATTTGCAATCAAATGGGGATATCTCATAGAATTTATGGACAGATTCCATAAAATCTCAGTAAAATAACTGAAACAAAGATGATATCCCTTTAAATGACACCAATACTATATCAAGAGGATTTGCAAGCGATGAACCTTCTTCCACAACCATGAGAACTTATCCTAGGATTATGCAGTAAGATGGGGCTCGGATTAGCAATGTCTATTTCAAAAATAAGTCACTAAAGGAGGCTCATATTATGATCTTTCCAAACACTGACCTCGGAAGGACTCCTTTCATATGATGACCCCTTCATCATCACAATCATCATTAGTAATGAAAATATGAGGCGAGTATTGGTTAACACTAGAACCTCAGTTGACATCCTATTCCTAGTTGCTTACAAGGACATGGGCATCCCCATAAAGCACATGCTCCCCAATGATACGTCATGAATATTGCATATTTGTTCCCTATATCTTTATGCATTCTAGCACTTTTACATTCTTAAGGCCTATATTTATGCTCGTTAACCAGACAACCTCGTATTTGGATATATACATGCTTTGTAGGGGTTAATTGTGCTTTTGTAGGTATTGGAATGCTAAAAGTGAGGATCTGTTGCATTTCGGAGAAGTTTCTTCATCGAAAGCTACTTCAAGGGCATTTTAGTCAATTCACATTTCATTTACGGTTCATGGAATTTTAACGGATGCTTAGTTCTCTGAGTTAACATCGTGTTCCCGTAAATGGCGCCTCGTTTGGAGTTCGGATGAAGGAGTTATCGCCATTTTTGTTTGCACACTTTTTACCCTCATCATGGACCAAGAAGGCCAAGAAACAGAGTGCCAGTCGACCGGCCTTGGGACCCCAGTTTGAAATTTTTCCTTGCGAAGGAGATAGTGGGTTTTGCCCTGCTCGATCGATCCATCGATGTTTTGGGTTGATCGATCGATCCTGCCAGATTTTTGGCAAAATGTGCCATTTCTTTTCATTTTCCTTTTTCTTTAATTGTTTATCCCAACTTACTATATAACTCATTTTTGTTGTAATGAAAGATATTTCATTTTAGATAGGATATTTTAGGATTTTGTTTTGGGAGCTTTGGCCGTTCACCTCTTCTTTGGGTTTATACCCATTTGTATGTAAGTTACTATTCATTCATCCTCTTCCTTTAATTAATGCTTTATTTCTTTGTTTAAGCTTTGTTCTCTTGATTTATTGCTTTGATTTATTAGTTTTTGGTAGTTTAATTCTTGTATTCTTTGGTAATTAGTTATTTTAACCTAGTTTCATTTATTTATGCTTTTAATTATGTGTAGGGGCTAATTTAGTCTACGTTGTGTCGGATTGAAGCCACCTAGGGTTGACGTGTTACTTTGCTTTGGTGATGGAGTTTACGGGTTTATTTCGAGTGGGTTGTCCTATTTATTACGCCTAGGAGATTTGACGGGGTATATCATTTATTCTCCGTACTTACGACCTTGCGTACGTAATTTCTGGGGTATTTATTGAGGCCAAAATCTTATTGGACTTTTATGCGAATTTTGGGGTGTGACAACTATTGATTTAATTAACTGTCGAAACGACACTCAATCTTAATAGCTCGTCGACCCATGTAACCATTTTATACCAATTAACTCGGGGTGAGGTATATTCGAGTCAACGTATAGTTTTTATTCTCTTTATTAATTTAGTTTAAATACAATCTCGCCTAGTATAATGTTTTCCTTTATTTATCTTTTCTTTTTAGGTAGAAAATCATCTTTTACGCTTTTATTCTAGGAATATTAAACCAAATAATATTCTAGCAACTCGTCTTTGTGGATTCGATACCCGGACTAGCCGTTATACTCCCTTAAAAGAGTGTACTCATAGTTTAGGTTTTTTTGTAAAGTTGGTGAGCCAAATATAAAATGGTCGGCGCTTAGGTGACGCTCGCGCCGCGGCGAAACCCCTGTCTATCAAATGGAGCGGTTGTGGGGGATGAGGTTGTTTTAGAATTTATTTGATCTAGTATTTCGTTGTATTTTCTTTCTGTTTGTATTTTTTTGCTAACCTATTTGCAGGACTTCTACATTTGAGCACCAAGAAATGCTTCAATTTTTCGCGTGCGCATCTACTTTGTGGAATTCGCCACTTCGAGCCATTTTTGGTGTAATTGTGTCTTATTCCAATTCTTTCGGTAATCATTATTATAATTCTCAAAATGCCCGTAATCCTATGACTTTCGGTCAATACTTAGAGTCCTAAAAAATTACAAATTCAAAAATGACTTTGGGCGTGTATAACGAAAGTCAAAACTTGAGTTATTGGAATTTTTAGGATGATGATAAAGATTTTGGTCCTCTAATTCGTTATAATAGTAATTTTGAAAAGAATTGCAATAATTTTCAATTTTCTTATAATAATGTGTTCGAGTATAGTTCCGGTAATAATTTTCAAACTTCTCATTTGCAAGTATCCGCGCCTCGACCTATGACATTCGGTTAGGGCTTGCGAATATTTGAAATTGAGAAACTTAAAAATCGTTATCGGGAAGAAAATCATTATTGGGAGCATGAGTTGGATTTATTATTTGAATCCGACGACGATTTTTTTTCTGAGACTTTTGAAGTCGAGGAATGTTTTGAACCAAATGAGGTCTTTGTGCTTACTTTGGAACAAACCATTGTTGACTTGGCCCATTGAATAATAGATATTGAAAGTGATAATAAAATGGAAGTAATATCCATTTGCAATGAAATGATTTCTTCTTTGGCCCCCAATGAAGAGCATTTGATTGAAAATGATCTTATTTCCTTCGAAAATCAATCTTCAAGCGATGATGACTCATGTCTTGATTTGGAATTTCTTTCCTCCACGTTTTCGTTCTCTATTATCACACTGTCACCAGTACCCGATGAATCGGTTTCAAACTTTAATTTGTTAAACCTTTTCGTCGATGAGGAGTACATGCTCGAGTCTCCTTCCATGAAGGCATTTGTGCCTCCATGTGCACCCCCTTCCATTTCAACTTCAAAATCCTTGGGAGGATATTCTTCTTTTCTCAACCCCCATATGTTTTTGTCACCCGTTCAATCCAAATCCCCCATCGTCCCTCCAAAACTTTTTATTGGTGATGGTTCATTTCTTCTGCCTTACACATGCCTTCCGTTGTTCAAACAGAATTCATACTTTTTGGAAGGCATGCTTGAGAGTGAGGGTACACCAATTATCCTCCAAAGTCAAATCGTTTTCATGGTGGACCCTCAACTATCTAGACTTCTAGTGTATAGTTAATGTGAAGCCTAAATAGTAGGTTGTATATAGTTAGCTTTTTATTCTTTCTTTCTTTCTTTTTATCTGTTCTTTCCTTTTTAATTTAGTCTCTTGTAATTAGTTAAATTTTTGTTATTTGTTTTTTCTATGCTCGGTACTAACTTGTTTTGTAGATTCTTTGGACATGTTCTTATGGGGATCGCTCCAATTTTGGGTAATATCGATATTTTCCTCTCTTTAACTTGGTTCTTAATTCACATTAAGGACAATGTCAGGTTTTAAGTTAGGGGGTGTGGGATATTCTATCCATTTCTTTATTTAGTCCATGTTTTCGCTCACATATTAGTTACTTAGTATGCTTTTCTTAGAAAAATTAAATAAATTTCAAAAAGATTTTCTTTCTTTTTTCTCCTTTTTTGGGCATTTTGCCTTTGTTTCCGATGATAAATTTTAATAATTGCCCGATCCAATTGACAACCCAATAATGCATGTTCTCAATTTTAGAAGTTATTAGACTTAGTCCTAATTATTGATATTATGAATAACTTCATGAATTAAACTTTAATCCCATGAGCATATGTGTTTTTCTTGTTCTATTTATTTGGTTTAAGATTTTTATAACTCGATAATCTTGTGTTGCATTGTATATACTTACACCGATTAAGATTTGTACATTTCGTCATTTGTGAGTGTATACACTATTCTTTCCTCTTTGAAAACGTTGCATTCATCGGTAATCTCTTTATTATTTCATTTGATCGTTCATTAATTGAGTTAATATATGAAATGTATTACTTGATCATGACTTTCAAAGTTTGTTTTGACTCTAGAATTGCGTAAACTTTAAGAAATGATCATAGGCAATCTTTGTTATATCACCCATATTGACCTTGACCTCACCTTATATGTTTCCCCTCGTCACACCCTTTGATAGTAAATATTATCCTTTTGATTCATAACCCAAAATCCCATAACCAACTTTAAATTGGAGTTTTATCCCATACTTATTACCCTCCTTACCCTTGTTTGGATTGTTACTTGGGATTGAATGATATGGTCGTGTGGTTGCAATTTAGGCTTGTGAGAGTGAGAAAAGTAAAGAAAAGAGAGATGTGAAAAAAAGAGAAAAAGAGAAAGCAAAAAGAAAAAGAAAACAAAAGAAAAAGTGAGAAAAGAAGAAAAGAAAAGAAAATAAAGAGAAAGTTATAAATGTTGTATATAGTTCAATAAGTTTTGATTGCTCTCCATTGTTATATTCAATGCCCTGTTTGGAACTTGGTTTCCAATTTTGATATTGCCCTCATTCTTCCCATTATTCTAAGTTTTCATTTCAAACACTTTTAATACGGACATACATATCCTTCGTTTTATACCCTAGTCAAACCTATATTACAACCCTATCAAGTCCTATGTGATCTTAGGTTGATTTAATTCAAAGGTTTAAATAGTTTTGATAATATGTGAAAATTCATTTTGCTCCTTTAATGAGCGGTATCTTTCATTGAGATTACAATTTTTCATTTTATATATAGCATTCTTCATTTGTAACATGTGTGCGGCGTAGTTTCCATTTACATTTACTCTTTATGCCCGTATGTTTCATGTTAACTCCCTGTTTCGAGTGAATTCACTTGATGAGTGTAATGCCTGTGAGGATTGAATACATGCTTGCTATATTTAGTATCCGGTTTATTTAATTTTTCCCAAATCACACTTTGCATGTGCTCTCTCCCCTCCCACATTTTAAGGTTTTAATTCTATGAGGTGCATTCTATAATGTTAATAACTACGGACTTTTGTTTGAATTAATTCATTGTGCTAATAATGCGTATGAAAATATTTTCGTTATTGTTGGGCTTGTCTCATGTTGCTTTGGGCATATTTTTAGGAAACCATATGATGTTTGTGGGTTTCATCCCTGAAAACCCTCACGAGATGACACTCATCCACTAGAGTAACCTATGGGGTTTAACGACTTATTACATACCCTAAATGCAATTGTGCTCCCTACGAAAGTGGTATTTATATTTCGATGCATATATACATCTTGTACTGCCTTCTGTGGACCAATTTTGTTTGGTTCATCACTAGGGATTAGCAATGTCTAAGTTATTGGGTGTGATACGTCACGAATATTTCATATTTGCGCCCAATATCTTTATGCATTCTAGCACTTTTACATTCTTAATGCCTATATTTATTCTCGTTAAACAGACAACCTTGTATTTGGATATATACATGCTTTTCAGGGGTTAATTGTGCTTTTCTAGGTATTGGAACGCTAAAAGTGAGGATCGATTGCATTTCGGAGAAGTTTCATCATTGGATGCTACTTCAAGGGAATTTTAGTCAATTCATATTTCATCTCTGGCTCATGGAATTTCCACGGATGCGTATTTCACTGAGTTAGCATCGCGTGGCCACAAATGGCGCGTCGTTTGGAGTCTGGATGAAGGAGTTATGGCAAATTTCCGTTTGCACACTTTTTCCCCTCTTCATGGGCAAAGAAGGCCAAGAAATAGAGTGCTGGTCGACGGGCCTTGGGACCCCGATAGACCGCGGCTTGAAATTTGGCCTTGCGAAGGAGATAGTGGGTTTTGCCCTGCTCGATCGATCGATCGATGTTTTAGGTTGATCGATCGATCCTGCCAGATTTTTGGCAAATTGTCCTGTTTCTTTTCTTTTTCCTTTTTCTTTTAATGTTTATCCCAACTTACTATATAACTCATTTTTTTTGTAATGAGAGATATTTCATTTTATATAGGATATTTTAGGGTTTTGTTTTGGGAGCTTTGGCCCTTCTCCTCTTCTTTGGTTTTATACACATTTGTATGTAAGTTACTATTCATTCATCCTCTTCCTTTTATTAATGCTTTATTTCTTTTTTTAAGCTTTGTTCTCTTGATTTATTCCTTTGATTTATTAGTTGTTGGTAGTTTAATTCTTGTTTTCTTTGGTAATTAGTTGTTTTAACTTAGTTTCATTTATTTATGCTTTTAATTATGTTTAGGGGCTAATTTAGTCTATATTGTGTTGGATTAAGCTCACCTAGGGTTGACGTGTTGCTTTGCTTTGGTGATGAAGTTTACAGGTTTATTTCGAGTGGGTTGTCCTAGTTATTACGCCTAGGAGATTTGACGAGGTATATCATTTATTCTCCGTACTTACGACCTTGCGTACGTAATTTTCGGGGTATTTATTGAGGCCAAAATCTTATTAGACTTTTATGCGAATTTAGGGGTGTGACAACTCTTGATTTACTTAATTGTCGAAAGGAGACTCAATCTTAATAGCTCGTCGACCCATGTAACCATTTTATACTAATTAACTCGGGGTGAGGGATATTCAACGCAACCTATAGTTTTTATTCTCTTTATTAATTTAGTTTAAATACACTCTCGCCTAGTATAATCTTTTACTTTATTTATCTTTTCTTTTTTAGGTCGAAAATCATCTTTTATGCTTTTATTCTAGGAATATTAAACCAAATAATATTCTAGCAACTAGTCTTTGTGGATTCGATACCCGGACTAGCCGCTATACTCACTTAAAATAGTGTAGTCGGAGTTTAGGTTTTTGTATAAAGTTGGTCAGCCGAATATAAAACGACCGAGGCGTAGGTGACATTTGAGCCACGGTGAAACCCCTGTCTATCACCCATTACGATTCCACTGATTTCCTTCAATGATGAAGAACGTAATCTATTGGGTATATCATTCTTCCTATGATAATTGGGTCTAAATATTGATGCTCTACCATTGGGAAAAAATTCGTAGTTATAGACCTACCCTCCACTTATAATGTCATCGTGGGAAGACCTTCGCTCAGCGAGTTGGATGATGTTATGTCTAATCAATGGATGGTGATGAGGTTCCCAACCCCCATGGGTTTATGAGAAGTGTATGCAAATCAAAAGAAATCTAGGGAGTGTTACAACACTTCTATGAAAGAGAAGAAAATACCCTTAGAGATATTTCAAAGATTTGCTAATGTTGTAGAGATCTCATGTTGAAGTTTTGAGGTACTACTCGAGGCTTTTCCTCCCCTACATGCACTACCTCAGCTCCCATAACAGAGTTAGCGCATAGAATCACTATATGTGAATACTATGAATCCACTGGATGAAAAGAACTAATATATATGTGAACCTGCTTAGGCTTTCATCATATTTGTATTGATAAAGAAAATTCGACCAACGCATTCAGATTGGGGTGGGTCTCAGCTCCTCCTTTGGAGAATAGTTAACCAAGTTCTTGAGAGAAAATAAAGATGTATTTGCATGGGTCCATTAAAATATGATTGGGGTAGATCATGAGTTTATTTTCCATATATAGTGTTATAAAATGTTACAAGTCCTCAATCATTAGTTCTAAGATAAACCTACGGTCTCAGGACCCATTAAGAGTTGTAAGGATTTCATCCTTAGCTTTAAAACAAAATGACTAAGGTCCAAAGACATCTTACATATGACTTTAAGAATTTCAAGGCTTTTATCCTTGGTTCCTAGTAATTTTATGGTCTTAAAGACCCAGTAAGAGTAGCAAGGCATTCATCCTTAGCTCGAAGATATAGTCTTAGGTATAAAGACCCCAAATTGACTAAAGGAATTATTAAGGCTTCCACCCATGATTTCGCTAGAGATGACTAAGTTTAAGTACCTAAAACTGTCAACTTAAAGGACTTTCGCACATGAATATGTTATTGAAAAACTCAAATGACAATCATTTTTAAATAATTTGAGCCCTTACTTTAACAGATGTTTAGGGGGTCACACATTAAAAATATGAAATCCATTAAAATCATGGCTAGAATTCCTGAGAGTGCGCTTGGGATCTTAATGGAATATTTATATAATTAGGTGTCCACCAAACACAAATTCAAATTTTATTTTTTTTCCTAAGACATGCATCGAGGTGATAAAACAGATAAATTAAACTATGTAATAAACAAAAGCAAATTGGAAAAAAAATCATTTACGGGTAAAACGTTTTTATTCAACACTTTAGAAATATTACAAAATAGTGGACTTACAGTACTACTTGATACCAACCACAAGTATAACTCGCTACTCTTCGCGAATCTCTAAAGAATACCACGTCTCCAAGCAGTTCACAGGCAGCCTTTCACCCTAGGTCTCCATCTGTTAAATAAAATATAATTAGTCATTTATTAATTATAATTAATGATCATTTTTTTAATTGAATATAAATATTTCTTTTGATGATAACAAACAAATGATTATTAATTATCATTTCTGTTTATAAAATAAGTTAATATATATTTACATTAAGTTAAACCTACGTTTATTGATTTAGTTAACTACTTGTATTTTTTGTTTATTTGCCATTTCTTATTCTATTTATTTTCCATTTTTTATTCTAGAAAAACAAACCTATAAAATTCCCTTTTATCTATAATTTTTTTAACGTTTTTTTATATCTGTTCGATTAAAATTTGCCTTTTATCTGCAATATTGTTTTAACATTTTCCTTTTAACGTTTTTAAAATGTTTTAATTTTGAAATATGTTTAACATTTTTTTTCTACCCGATATCCCTTTTTTGAAGCTAGAAGGCATGGAGACTTTGTTTTATAATTTGTTGGCCCCCACACGATTTTATCTTCTAAAAAATCTATCACAATCCTTGTCTGACAATGATATGAGATGTCGGTCTTTTCCAACATACACTTTCAAGACAAGATTTTTGGGCCACTAAATTTTGACATCTTCTTAACAACATGACTTGGTCAGTAGTCTTTGGAACTTTTGATTTGTTCCTTGCTTTACACAAATTTCAGTACGATTTGTTTTTCTCATAAATCTGATATTTTTTATGCATATCATATATACATATATTTTTTTGTCACTTTGTATGCATTCATATATATTACTTGTTCCCGGATTTTATCTTCCTTTATTAAATCTTTGAAAGACACTTCATCTGCCTTGGTAAGGTACGCACAACTCTGTGTCAGTTTGACTGACCTACACGCTATTTATTTAAGTCAATTGGAAGCTTTCATGAAGATTGTGTTTTATATATTGTGGCACCACACTTCAATCTATTCAGTATGTTTCAGAGATTGAAAAGAAGATCGTCTTCTTTGAGACCCTAAACTTGTAAGCATATCTCAAAATCGTTTTATATTATAACTAATATAATATGTGTGTTGTGAAATCGTAATAACTCAATGATTTTTTTTAACAATTATTTTTTTTTTTTAAATGTTATTATATCTTTTACATAAAATTATGTATTTTAATTTTTTTAATAGTTTGTTGTACAATTTCTTTTAAAAATTTGTATGAGATTTATTTTATAATCTGATGCTAACAAAAATATAATACGTATTAATTTTATTGCTCATTTTAAAAATCAAATTGTTGTCTGTGTAAACTTGTGACAGTTGTCACCTTTCTTCAAATACCTCATCTTTCATCCATTATCTATCACTTCACACGAATTCAGCTTTTTGCATTTAACATCTAACAACTCTCTCTCTCTATCAGTCTATTTTCTCTCATTTTCTTTTTGACAAAAATCAAAAGAAGAAGATATAGTCTCACTCTCTCCATCAGTCCTCAATTAATGCTACTCCATGTTGATCAACAACTATCTCCAACATTCATATCTCCAACGATAATTTTTGGGATGCCATATATTTATCTTTTCCAACAAAAATCAGAGATACGCAACTCTCTCCCATAAGATAAACTTAAAAGTTTTTCAAGAAAAGAAAAATCATATACTCAAGTGTGATATTCTACTTTGAAAAATCAGCTACAACATCTACATCAAGAACAAGAATTCTTGTTGATTTGTTTGGGGTTACTTCTAGACACACTCAAGCTCAAATTTGTATCATTTCAAGGATGTAAAACTTCATCTATTTTTTCTGCTCCATTTGTAAAGTTTGAAGTTGGTTGTTAAGCTTTGGGAAAAATTTGCAACTCACGATTCTGCTATAAGAGTGGTGGTTTCATCCTACTGACAAGTGGATCATTGTTAGTGAAGCATGAGAGACGCAGGCTGCTATCGGCGCATGGATGTAGTATATATCAAACGAATTTCCATTTAATTATTTCAGTTACTTTTGTTAATTAAAATATAGTTAAACTCTTTTCAGAAATATTAATTCTCTTTTAAATCCGACAATATATTTTCCTTCATTTCCTTTAAACTATATATTCTGAAATTCTCAACTTAGACTAATTCTTAAGTTTAGCATATTAAATAAATTAATTAAAGATATTTTAACTTGGTATATTAACATAGGCTGAAATTAATTAATTAAAATAAAAATACAAAAAAGTTTGCAAAACTCAATTCACCCCCCCCCCCCCCCCCTTGAGTTATATCAAGGCAACAAGGGTTATCAGAGCCTAGCTCTAATTTATTAGCTTTGATTTAAATATCTTTAGAGTCTAAATGATTTATGGCAAACTTTAGTGCTTCATCCTTTGGTGAAGGGCAGTCAATTAACAGACCTCCTCTATTTTCTTAAAATAACTATAGTTATTAGAAAAATATAATGAAAAATTTTGTCCAATCAAATTACAATGCTGTATGGAGAGTTATTACCAATGGATCTAATATTCATATGAAAGTTTTAGATAATGTAAATGTTCCTAAGGATGAAACTGGATGGAATGATGCTGATATTCAAAAAATTCAAGTAAATGCCAAAGCCATGAACATTTTACATTGTGATCTTGATGTAAATGAATATAACAAAATATGTTATTGTGAAAGTGGATAAGAAATTTGGAATATATTATAAATTACTTGTGAAAGAACTAGTCAAGTAAAAGAGGATAAAATAAGCATGCTTATTCATAGCTATGAACTTCTTAACATGAAATCTGATGAAGCCATCTCTGATATGTTTACTAGATTTACAAATATTTTAATTGATTTGAATTCTCTTGGAAAAACCTATACTGACTCTCAGTTTATTACCATATGCTTATATGACAAAGGAGCTAGTAATCAAAGAAGCAATACGAGAAAGACCCATTTCTCTTGATGAATTGTTGGGCTCCTTAATTACTCATGAAATGGAACTTAAAGAGCTTGTTGAAGATGAGAAGCCCAAAGTAAGAAAAAATATTTATTTCAAATCCATTGAGGAAGATGAAGAAAGTGAAGAAGCTGATGATGATGAAAATGGTGACATAGTACTCCTCGCCAGAAAATTCAAAAAAATTCTTGCCAACAAAAAGGGTCAATCTGGAAAAATGAAGAAATTCTTTTCAAAGAAGGCATATGAAGGAAAGTCATCATCCAAGTTTGAGCCAAGATGTTACAATTGCAAAAGAGTTAGGTCATATCATACCTAACTATCCAAAGGCCAAAGATGGAAAGAATGACAGAAAAGAGAAACGAAATGAAATATACAAAAAGGTCATAAAAGCAATAACCTAGAATGATTCAGATGATAGTAGAAATGGTAAAGATTCAAGTGAAGAAAAAGCTACAAATCTTTGCCTTATGGAAAATAATGATGAGGTATCTTCTAATTTTAATTCTGATAGTGAATATGAAACTTTAAATGATCATGATGAATTTCAAAATGCTTTTGACGAACTTTACTATAACTTTAATGAACTTAGGACTAAATACATTAATATTAAAAATAATCATTCATCTATGACAAATAAATATGATTTCCTCTCTAGAAATGTAGATGTGATAAAATCAGAAAATCAGTCTTTAAAATCAGAAATTGAAAAACTTAAAACTAAAGATTCCCTAACTCATTATCTTATTTCTGAAAATGATAAATTATAACTTTAAGTTGAAGATTTGACACACTTCTTTGAAAAGTTTGTGAATGGAAAGAAAAACTTAGATATGCTACTTGGAAGCCAAAGATGGATGTTTGATAGAGATGGATTTTGTTATATTGAATATAAAAATGAGAAAAGTTTTGAAACTTATTCTAAAAATATAGGAAACTCTTTATGTACATATTGTGGAAGACACACCCAATTTTTAGATTCTTGTAAATATAGATTTTCAACTAAAGTTGCATGGATCCCTAAGGGAACTTCTATCTTTTCTAACCCCTATGGATCCAACACATTTTGGGTACAAAAAGAAAAGTTATTTAAATGTCCATTGTAGGTATGCTTAAGAGATCTTTCCCACAAGTCGAGATGGATCTTAGACAACGAGTGTTCAAGACACATGACGGGTGACAAAAGAAAGTTTTCCGTCTTAGTTGCTAAGGATGGAGGGCTAGTGACATTCGGAGACAACTCAAAAGGCAAAATCATCGGGATAGGTAAAGTCGGTAAGGAACTTTCCCCTTACATTGAGAATTTTGATTCTTGTTGATGGTGTTAAACACAATTTAATTAGTTTTAGTCAATTGTGTGATAAAGGTTATGAAGTTAATTTTAAAGAAGATTTTTTAGTAATAAAAAATGCTAAGGATAATAGTACTTAGCTTCTAGACATGAAAACGTTTATACACATGATTTTAATAATCTGTCTCAATAAAATGTAAAGTGTCTAGCTGCCCTAAATGAAACTTGTTTGTTATGGCATAGAAGGTTAGGCCATTCTAACATGGAACAACTTAATATTTTGTCTAAAAATGAGTTAGTTAGAGGGCTGCCCAAAACTAAGTTTATTAAATATAAAATATGTAATGCATGTCAATTTGGAAAACGAACTACAACTTCTTTAAAAAGGAAAAGAGATATTTCAACTAGGAGACCCTTAGAATTATTACACTTAGACTTATTCGGTCCAAACAAAGTTGCTAGTTTTGGTGGTAAATAGTACGCTCTTGTTATTGTTCATGATTATTCTCAATTTATATGGGTTTTCTTTCTTACTCATAAAAATGATACACACCCCATTTTTGCTAAATTTTGTCATAAAGTTTAAAATGGAAAAGGATGTAACATTATTTATATAAGAAGTGATAGAGGAAGAGAATTCGATAACAAGGATGTTGAATTATTTTGTGATCAAAATGGTTTTGAACATAACTTTTCAGCACCTAGAACACCTAAAAAATGGAGCTGTAGAAAGAAAGAATAGGTATTTACAAGAAATGGCTAGAACTTTGTTAAATGAACATAATTTGCCGGATTATTTTTGGGCAGAAGCTGTTAACACATCTTGCTATATAATTATGAAAAACGTGAATGAAACGCGGTGTGTGATAGCGATTTAAATTAATTCGCAAGTTTTTAATTGAATCTTATTTAATTGAAGTCTATTTTGAAACCAAATCAAATTAGCCCCTAAACATGCACCTATGTGTGTGCATGTGTCAACCCATAAATAAATAAAGCATGTGACACAAATTTAGGGAAAAATCCCTGAAGGGAAAAACCTTTTATTTCTAGAACTTTGAAGAATTCACAAGACCGTTGACTTATATACAACCTGATAATCGCCCACAAGTGTAACGCATGGTGTCTTCGTCAAACCTTCAAAGCAACCGCTAGAAACATCGTCAGCTGGAATCTCCCGCAAGAACTCTAGGTGGTCAGCAATGAAGAAGAAAACGGTTTCTCCACAAGTGTGAACTTTATAAGGACTCCCTCCACAATAGCACGCAACTCTCCGGTTGTAGAGTTCTCCCCATAAAGATTAAACCACAGCAGAGTGTGTTCTTCAACACCAAAAACAATTCACCAAAGCATATTGGGATCTTTATGAATTGTAAACAAAGAAGGATTAAACCCTAAAAGAAGAAGTCAAAAAGGATTCTGATTTCTCAGTTTTCTGTTATGATAAACGCTGGGACTTCTTAACGAAAATGAAGCCATTTAATGAGTATTTAAAATAAAAATGCGTCACCTCGGAATACATGCTCATTCGAAAGAGATAAGGGTCTCGCATGAACGACGTATAGATGTCGTTCAAACGACATCTCTTGACATCCCTATGTCGCTCGAACGAGATAGCTAGCTCGCTTGAATGACCTGGGCATCAAAATCGAGGTACGCTTCAGCACTTAGAAAAAATACTCATACACAAATTTTAACGAAAAATTCTGCTCCAACACTTAGAAAATATTTTGTAAAAATATCCCAAAAGCTCTAAGTGGAAAGTTAAGGTATTTAAAACAAAACCTTACCAAATTAAACTTCATGGAGTCTTTTTGATGAAGAACTTGATTAATTTGGATCCGTCTTGATGTAGATTACTCTTGAATGCTCTTCGACGGTGTAGCGGTATATGACATAATAAATTGATAACGGACTTATAAAAATATGTCCTTACAAATCTCCCCCTATGTCTATGCCGGTACATACATAAAAAATTCGAATTACCAAAAACCAAAATGCCTATACAAATCTACCCTCCCATGAATAAATTTGAAACATCTCAAACTATTCTTTAAACATCTTCGTCAAATCTCAAAGCTTTTATCATCAGGGAGTGCAACATAATGATTTTCAATCTTCGTACCTACACACATGAGATAAAGAAAATACCTTCGTGACGCATCGAGTTTGAAATGATAAAAGAATAAATCATTAATAAATCAAATCTCCCCCATAATATAAAAACTCCCCTATAACATGATAATTCTTTCTCCCCCTTTTTATGATGTCCCAAAAAAGACAAATAAGAAGAAACAATCAAAACATGGAGTGTCACGAAAAAATGCACAGCAAACAAGAATCAAGCTATGCGCACGCAAAGTCATGTCCCAAAAACATCCACAAATTATTTTTGGACTTTTCAATTTTTTTAAAGCAAAAATAAGATACAAAAATCACACCATGGATTTAAACTCAAACAACCAAGTCATGAAAATGGAATGTATGGGTGTGAACACATTCGATACGTAAATCAACTCAATCAATCATATGTGCACGATGCATATGTGTACTCCTAACAAATGAACATCAAAAGTATCCTTGGATGCAAAAAATTGTTGAATTTAGATGACGTCGTCTTATGCAAATCAACAAATCAAAGTCAAAGTGATTTCCACACCAATAACGTCCAAAACTATGTAGCGCTTTTTCAAGACTTTTAAGGACGTGCAAACCCGTTTTAATTCTCCAACCAAACTCCCTCAAAAATATTTTATTTTAGAGGTGTATAAACTAAATTCTCAAACTTTGGAGAATTGGTGCAAAAACCTCAATGGCCCATAATTGGCATGAATTTCTTTTTATTGCCTTTAAATTTTTTTGGGCTCTTTTAAACCTCTTTGGGCCCCGGATAATAAAATTCCTCAATTTTTTAGGTCCAATTTAAACGGCGGCTTAATCACAAAGGATAAATGATAATCTTTCGTAGCCCTTCATCGTTTTCAAAAAAAGCACACAAACTCACAAACGGCTTTTACATCCATAACTTTCTTACCAAGTTTTATCGTGCTTGGTTTGTTTTAAGGACATGATTAAAGTTAAAACACCCAACCAACATGTGATAAGACAAGCATAATAATCAAACAAATCCATGCACGTGTGCAATAAAGGAAGTCATGAGTCAAACATGTAGGAAGTATCACTTAATTACATCTTAATGACTCCAAACATTATAAAGCACATGGATGAATTGACCTATTATCTCAAAACACTATCAAATAGTCACATGAATAATGGAATGATGTTGTGATTTGGTCATCCTAAGTTCTCATCCATAAAAGGTGCAAACAAAAAAAATAAAACTCTTTTTGGATTTTTCAAAAAATTTATCAAAATAAAATATTTTTGTATTTTTCAAAAAATTTCAAAAATAAAAATTCTAATACAAAAAGTACATGTCACAATGCTGGCAAACCTAAATATCATGAAACAAAAATTAGCGCATGACAAACATGTGAACACAATCATCTATATGATATGGCAAGAGAAGAATCATATGGAAGCAAACGAGAATCAACTTGTCTAAAATCTAGTGCCTCTAAAAGTGATTTCCTAACCCAAATAGATGCGAAACGTCATGTGGGGGATTTAGTAACCAAGGGAGAACTAGACATAAACCTCCTAGGACATTTTCCAAGATAAAAATAAAAATGCCTAAGGTGACCTTTCCTACCACAATATGAACATGTGTAAATGGGTGGAACGACACCTATGGGTTGAGAATGCTTCATTTATATTTTATTCATTCTATATTTCAGAATATTGTATTTATCTTAGACTAACACTTTTACTGAACCTATATGGGATTATCTCCAAGTTCTACTTTCGATCATATATTTTAAGAATGCATATCATGTCTCAACAACTACATTTTATTGAGAAGACAAATGAAGATTTGCAGATCATTTTGTCAAGATATTTCATCTCAGAATATAAGGAGCATTTAATGCTCACAAGCATATGCCTAATAGCTAGTTTTTAAAGTTGCTACTTAAGAATTTAGAGAGATGCATTGAAGACACAAGAATGAGACTACGAGCAATAGCTAGAGAATTTATTGAGGGCATTTGAATTTATTACTCAGCTACATTCAAGAGAGCAATTAATTTTTCATTCTGCTCAATGACTGAAGAAGAATATTAGAGCCTACACTACCATCATTTATTTAAGTCTCATTAAAGAAGAAGAAACTCAGATTGCAAGTTTTATTTTATGGAGTTTTAGTATTCTACATTGTACTACAAAAATTATAGTTCTTTGAAGCTTTGTTAGAAGCTTGGATTGTAATTGGTAGCTCGGTTTTAGCTACAGTTGTTGTATCGGTGATTAGTTCCTACCCGCAAATTGGACCATGGTGTTTGAAGCTCGGTTTCAGCTTGCAAACGGATGTACATAGTAGTTTAGTCCTACCATCAAGTGGATCAAGAGTAGTGAAACGCAAGCTCTAGGCACGTTGACGTAGGCTGGGTTTTGGCCGAACCACATTAAATTCGGTGTTATTTAATTTTTCGCACTTTATTTTCTTATTTATTTGTGCTTTCTTTAATTTACATTTTTCAGTACTTAAACTTGCAAATATATTAAGTTCGAAATTTAACAAAATTATTTTTAAGGTCAAAATAATTATTTTCAAATTAATTAATTTATTTTAGAATATTAATTTTTATTTAAAACAAAAATTAACTTAAATATTTATTAGGTGTAAATATATACATTTTAATTTGTTTAAATATTGGTTGTATTTATTTGATATTCTTGGTTTGAATCATTAGACATTTATTAATCTCAAATTTGCTTAAATGATTTAAATTTAATATTTTTCTGGAATATAAATTTAACCCAAAAAGTTTACAAAAACTCAATTCATCCACCCCCCCCCCCCCCCTTCTGAGTATAATCTGGGCCAACAAAAATATTTTAATTTTCAATCTCCCCCTTTGGCTATTTCTTGGCAAATCCTTAAAATTGCAAATTACTCTTGATTACTCCTACCAAAACCACTCCACATTAGCGATATAATTCGAATACTAGGAAATAAAGTACATGTGAGTCAAAAAGACCAACGACACATCAACATTGAGTCTAAATCGATGGGTTCAAGTCTGAATCAACATGATTATACCTGAAATCACATGAAAAAACAAAGAGAATCACGCAAGCAATATCATGCATAAAGATAAACCCCCTGCTTAGGGATCCTCCCAAAAATTCAAGTGATATAGATAATATAAAGCATGTGAACATGTTAAATATAAAAAAAATCATATAATATCAATTAATAACACAAATAGTAAAACTCCCCCAAAAAATTATCTCCCCAAAATAATAATCAATAATAATGAATCATATCCCCCTTCAGATCTGTTGATGCAAAAAACTTGGCTGTCCGAATTAATTGATCACAGATAAAAATGAATAAAAGAGACAAAGAATTTTTAAAGTGGTGCGACTAAGAGAAAAGCCTACTTCCACTGTTGTGTATTGCCTTGGGCTTGTTCAATTACCTATTGTCTCATTTTTCATGTCCCTTGGGTGTAGGGTTTACAATTTATTTATAGCCCCTTGAGGATGTACAAGAGTTGATATATTAAAGGATGGAATGCCTTTATTACATAGACATTTACATCTGTATACTGTTAATAATTTATACAACCATTAGCAATTTACTATCAGTGTTGGTCGGTCTTCCTGGTGTTGGTTGGTCTTCCTCATGTTGGTCGACATTCCTTTAGTTGGTCGGTAAATCGCTCTTTCTGACTTGGATTAGTGCCCATGTGTTTATACATGAATGATCCATGTGGCAGGATAATTTTTTGTATCAACAGAATCCCCCAATGTATCATGCTTGAGGTTTTTTACAAAAGTATGGAACATTTAGCTCTTAAAGTCTCTCGAGAAATAATTTTGTGGCTTGGTCGATTACCGACTTCCCATACTTGTAAATTTAATGACTTTAACTATCGACATATAACGAGGATAATATTTTTGTAATTATCCACAACTTTAGTGAATCACTTTTGGGTAAATATGTCTTTTCTGTCGTTAGCCACCAATATTTCAATCGACGTTTCCTTTTAATCATTACCTTTCTAATTTTTGAGGTAACCTATAAAGGCAAGAAGAGCCACAATCGTCTATTACCTCAAACTTTCTGAGTTTTTTCTACCGTTGTGTCTTCAATCTCTCTCTCTCTCTCTCTCTTGTACGATCGTTCTCTGTTTTTCAGTTCTTGCTGAATCCTTAAATTCTATAAGAATCATTTATTTCTCTTTTTCTTCTTCATCAATCATGGTTTATCCTATTACTTCTCTTAATGAATCCAGAAGTGAATGGATTATCCCTTCATGGGTAGAACTAAAATATCCCAGTTTTCCCGCTGATCTTTTTTCATTAACTGAGGGTCACTGATTTCCCTCCATTTTTATTGTTGAATGTGGGTTTACCTTTTCCCCAAACCCATTTTGTCTTGAATTTTGCCAATATTTTGATATCGTTCTAGCTAGAGTATTCCTGAATACCTGGATAGTAGTTAATGGAGTATATAGATTAAACCAACTCCATGAGACTCATCTAGGGATCCTAGAAATTACGTTTTACTATAAGTGGGTAACTAGTGATACCACTTTCTATTTGAAAACTAGGGCTGTGAATAGAGCATTAGTAGTTAACCTTCCTGACTCCAATAGAGATTACTTCGAGCATGGAGTAGTTGTTAAAAATTATCAACATGATCCTTTGATTGGGAATGCTGAGTACCAGGTATTTTGGTGTCCACTAAGTGGCAATATGATAGGTTGCATTTGTTTATTTGTCTTTCTTTACATATTCTTCTTACTGCTAATACTGATGTATACTTTGTTAACTTTAATTGCAGTTGATCGAAAGAGAAAAGTGTCCCAATGAGAGTGATATCAACCTTAGAGATTTGAAGTTTATTTAGGGCATTCATCAGAAAGTTGGGGAAGAGCATACTAAATCAGCCTCATACTTGCTGTAGTATAGGAACACCATCACCTCATTTATTGCTCACCCAACTATAGTTGCACCCTCTCCTATAATCAACCTTGACGAAAACCCCATCTCCATATCCTCTGCCACTTCATCTGGCAGTGGTGAACCTGTTGTTGTTTCCTCTTCTTTAGATTCAGACTTACCTCTTGCTGCTACCATGGGAAAGAGGAAGTTAATATTCTTGGTGACATAGCTGCTACTAGCTCTTCCAAATAAGCTGCTGATGGAGCCAAAAATACAGAGGATGCCAGGAAGAAGCCCCCATCCCATAAGGAGGATGCTGGGAAGAAGCCCCCATACAATAAGGAGGATGCAAGGAAAAATCTCCCAGCTGAGAAAACTGATGAAAGCTTCCTCAAGAGGATGAAAAGAGGACTCCCTTTTAGGTTGGAAGAAGGGTCTTCAGCCAACACCGATAAATATGAGTTGGTGTATTTATCTGCTTCTGACTCCCCAGTGGCTCTTGGCCCTGGTTTAGCCAGACAATTAATAAAGTCGGGTACATTATAGACCATAGAGGTGCTACAACTGCACTGCCCTGATCAAAGAGTTCTGAAAGGGATGCTCAAAGCCTAGGTCTGGTAATTTCCTTTGCTTTCTTCATTTTCTTGGTTTGATATATCTAATATTAACTCGCCTTGTTTTTTTTTTTGAATTTTCTTGTTAACTTAGACAATATGTTAGAGAAGGATGATGATTTTATTTCCTCTTCTCATGAGGTTTAAGAAGCTTTTGATGAGCTTAAAAAGTCAATGCTTGACTACCAACAGACACTGACCAATGAGCAGAAAAAATGGGAGGAGAAAATAAAACTTGCAGAAGAAGATGCAGCGACTGCTCGAGGCCTGATTATTGGTCTATAAAAAGACTTAGATTTTGAAAAATCTAAGATCACCAAGATGCAAAAGGATTTAGATGCCAAGAAGGCTTATTCATTGCTGAGAGGGCTAAAAAAGCTAAGGCCATGGAGGCTGGCTTCAACAAGAGATGAGATAAAGTTATTGGAGCTTCTTATTTTCAAATTAAATTTGCAAAGAATAAATGCTTCAAGGATTGTTAGTCGGCAACCTTGGTGGAGGTCGGTACCCCTCAAGATTCTGAACTCTTCCTCGGATATGACACAGGATCTCCTCCTAACATGGATGAAGAGATAGAAGATGATAGAGGTTCAAGTGAATCCATGATGGTGTTGGATTCTGTCGACTAACACCAAGTTGTTGACGCTTCTGCTCCTCCAACTGTCAGCCATCCATCTCTTCCTACTCCTTCTTCTACTTCTCCTGAGCCTGCTCTAGACATGAAGAATGTATAAATATGTCTGAGCAACCTTTGTTCTTATTTTCTTCTGCACTTGTAATTTTTCTTTTCTTTTTAATGATATGTATGTTCTTGACAATTTATCAATGAAAAGAAATCCTCCTCTTCATTTTCTTGTCTTTTCTATATATTTTGCACATTGGTGTTGATTGGATATTCCTCTCGCTCTTAATAGTTTATGGATAAACTGGAACACTTCCTCTCTACTGACTTCGAGCTACTCAAGAGATGCAACGAACTTTTTAAAGTAGGCCATCTATATCTGATCAAGGAAGAGTTATTGAGGTTGCTCGTTGAAGGTGTGTCTGAGCAAGCCAAGGATGCCTACCTTTATTTGAAATGCCTTCTTGATCGGGAAGTGGCTAATAATGTTACCTACTATGAAATGATTGAAGAGTTGCAAGAGGACCATAAGGAGGTAAAGGATCTTTAGCATTCTTATTATGAGAAGAAGTAAAAGGCCTTGAATAAAGGTTGGGCCTTTGAACAGAAGTTGGATAACTTTGCTTCTCACTTTCGAAGACAGGAATTTTTGCTCAAACGTGAAGTGGAGGAAGATAGAGCCATTGCCAAACTGTTGGAGGAGAAGAAGAAGAATTTAAGAGATGAGATAAATGCCTTGAAGTATTCTTCTACTGATTTTGCTACTACCGACTAAGGTCATTCTTTCTTGGAGGCTAAAAAGGCAAGGTTAATGGAAGAATTAGAGGCACTGAAAAAGACCAAGTATGCATCTTCTTCCCAAGCAAGAATTAGACCTAACCAAGGTACTACAGATGAGACTAGGACTTAACAAACCCTTTATAACCAAGATTCCCAACTAAAGGCCAAAAACCAAGCCCTTACTGAGATGTCCCAGAAGCTTCAAACTCAATTCGAGCAACTTGCCACTCAGTCTTCTCAGTTGCACGCTAAGGATGGAGTGCTAAAGAAATTGCATTATCAAGTTGAGAGGGTGACCCTCCAATTTCACAAGAAATCTAGAGAGATATGGATGGAAGGGTATAATGAAGCTTTGGGTCATTTTAATGCTAAGTTTAAACAGCCCAGAATAAAGGCTACAAATGAAGTTGGACTAATTATCTGACAATACTGAAGGTAGAACAAATATTCCTTGCTGGAAATGGTATGATCTTGGGTTGTTAGACCTTGAAGACCCACCCTTTAGACTAGATGTTAACTGGATTCCTTCCAACACAATTCCTCAAAGCTTAATTTCTAAATATCTGGGAGACTACGGGTTATACGATGAGTTGGAAATCATCTGACCACCTCATCGGCTAGATCGGTCAAGCAGTAGCAATAATAGAATGCTTCAAGACTTTAATTTCATCAATTATCCTTATACTTTATATGATCTTCCAGCTGGCATGGATCCAGTTTCCAAAGCTGAGGGGAAACTCCCTTTAGAATAATGTCCTGTATTTCTTTTGTAAGTAGAGTTATGTAATGAAAAATGAAATAGATTGTATTTTACCAAATTATCTTGTTAATCGTTGGACGTGACTGTTTTCTTCATGTGAAAGATTTATTCTTTTTCATTAGTTGCATTGACACACGTAGATTAAAATCTAAATTTAGTATCAATTACCAATGAATACATAGGTTTTACCAACATACTTAGATTAGAATCTAAATTTGGAGCTAGTTACCCATGTGTCCCTAAAGGTTTTACTAACACACTTAAATGCTTAAGTTTTCTGTATTAGTTACCAGTGGTGTGACCAGGAGTATGTGGAATATGTGCCTATATTCCTCTTGAGGAATCTTCATAACATTATATATGCACTTTTCCCAGTAGGATAAAGATCTAGTTTTATCCTTATACTTGTTGACCATGTTGAGGTCGTAATAACCTGTTTGGTATGCTACCGATCAAGTTTTTCTTGTGCCGAGCAACTTATTACTCAACCTAATTTTTTTGTAGAAGACTCTTATGCCGAGCAACATTTGAAAGTTTTTCTTTCAAATTATTTAAGATTAAGTATATAGGTAGTGCATAGCACTAGTAGTCCTAAAAAAAATTAAAAACAGATTTTGGAGGAAAGACCATTTTATTAATACTAAAAATTGATATTGAACTGAGTACAATTGATTATGTTATTTGTAATATTTTCTAAGATTCTCAGTATGCCATGGATTCTTGAATTTTTTTCCCTTCTAAAGTCTTAATCCAGTAAGTTCTAGGTCACGTGACTGCTGAAATACGATAGGGTCCATGCCAAATAGCCCCAAGTTTATTATTTTTCCGGAGCACCTTCTTCAGCACATAATTCTTATAAAATCGAGTTGTTCGTTGCTGATAAGATGCATTTCGCAGAGCAGCGTCTGCTCTTACTTCTTCTATCATATCCAAATCTAACCTTCGCATTAGATCACTCACAGGAGAATTAAAATTTAAAACTCTATGGGATAGAAGACCCAACTCAGCATGTATGAATACTTCAGTACCAAATGCAAACATGTATAGGTATTCTCCTGTTGCAATCCTCAGGATTGTTCGGTATGCCCATAAAATAAAGTGTATCTCGTTGATCCAGTTTCCCTTTGCATCATCAAGCCTTATCTTCAACATATTTAGCAGAGTTATATTTGTAATTTCAGTTTTCCCATTACTATGAGGGTGACCTAGAGCGGAGTATAATTTTTGGATATTGGACTGAGCACAATAAGTTGTGAATTCCTCATTGTCAAACTGCGTTCCATGGTCAGTGATGAAGGAATAAGGCAGCCGATACCTACAAATGATGTTCTTCCAAATAAATTCATAGACCTTCTCATAAGACATGTCTATCAATGGCACTGCTTCTAAAGTAATCCACTGCAACAACCAAGTACTTTAATCTTCCTCGGGTGGTTGGCAATGGCCCGACCAAGTCTCTTTCCCACATAGAAAACGAACAAGGTGAAGTGATTGGGGTGAGAGCACCCACTGGAGTATTATGAATGCTGGAATACTTTTGTCACTTGTCACACTTTATAGCAAAAGATGCACAATCCGCTCATAGAGTTGGCCAGTAGTATCCTTACGCACTTATTCGCTGCAGAAGTGTTCTTCCTGCTATGTGAGCTCCAAGATCCTCCATGTACTTCTTGAATTAGGTCTCAGAACTCTGATGGATGAATGCAGTGTTGTAAATTGACTGTCAATCCTCTCCTGTACAAAACTCCTTTGTCTAGCACATATCTGGCAGCTTTATACTTTAAATTTTTGGCTTCAACTATATCTGCGGGAAAAGCCCCTTCTTCAATAAATGCTCCGATGGGATCTGAGAGTGCACTTTTTGTTCAACTCGAGAAATAAATTTAATTAAATCCAATTTTTAAATATCTAGATTTAAACACACACTAAAGTTATGCATCTAAAGGTGATTGATTTGACATTCAAGATATTCACATCAAGCAAGGATCAATCACACACAACAAATTAGGAAAAATCCCCCAAAGGGGAAAAACCTTTTTATTTCAATATGGTTTGTAAACACTTACATATATAAAGAAATATAGTTTGACAAGAGATGACCCTCAGGCATCGGACCGTTGTCGTTAGCAAGAGTTACCTCAAGACGCTCCAAGTTCAATAGTGTAGAGAATCCTTTTCTCAATACAAGATGCTCCACGAATGGGTATGACAAAGTTTAGAACGATTCACATATATGATTCTGAGTGTTTGTGAATCTCAAAGTGTTTGTGTTTGAAACATATGAAGACTTGACGTATTAGGTCAATAAAGTGCCCCCTCAAAGTCTTTAATGAAAACATCTCTGAAGTGGGAATTTATAGAGGCAAAAAAATCTGATGCGCTGAATTTTTCTGATCCCGTCGGACCGGTCCGAAAAGGATCACCGGATCGGTTCGGTCATCCAGATCGATTTAATTTTCTTTTTAAATGGATTGGTCCGGATAGATGATTATTCTTGTAAAGAATTACAAACCGAATCGGTTCATTTTTCTTCATCTCCGAATCGGTTCAGTCATAAAACACTTTTTGAATAAAAATGCCACCCGGATCGGTTCGATTATCTCCAAATCCAGATCGATCCGAGTCTTCTTTCTCTCTGATCCTGTATGAGAGGACTTATGAATCCGTAAAATTAATTACAAAATCCAACGATGTAGGTAATGATTACGACGCATGATATTAATGATGATGGGAACGTGAAACACAAAATTCGAATTGCGGCCATCAAGATATGATCGTTCTGAGATGAGTCGACTATAGCGGTAGACGACATATATGCTGAGATCTAGGATAAAACTGAAATGCCTAGATACTAACCCGAGCATTTATAAAACATGTCCTCACAAATCTCCCCCTATGTCTATGCCATTACATACATAAAAAATCCGAATTAGTTCCCCCTCCCCCTCCCAAAAAAAAAATGTCATACAAAGTAATATTCCCATTAAACCCAAAAACTGAAAATACTAAATGGATAGCATGACTTCAATCATCTTCAAATCTTCAAAGCTCTTCAACCTTTCTTTGTCCTCATCAAGGTGTGCAAATAGAATCCTCAATTTGGTACCTATACACATGAGGCAAGAAACAGATATCCGTGACACGCAATAGTTTGATATATAATGATAAGAAAAATAAAATATCAAATTAAGCTCAAGAAAATCATTATAAAATATCTCCCCCATAATTCTCTCTCCCCCTTTTTATGATATCCCCAAATAAACAAAAAGAATAACAGAAATAAACGCTAATGGAGATTATCACAAGAAGAACCACTTTCTCTTTTTGAATTTTCAAAATTTTTCTTACAAAATATACAACAAAGAATCACACCAAGAAAGAACACTAAAACAACCAAGTTGATGATACAGGAAATGTAGGGTTGTGAACAGATTTGACAGGAAAATCAACACATACAACCATAACATATATGCACGATGATTGTTGGATATTCCTAACGAATGAACTCAACATCTTCCCTAGTTATAAAAATTATGGAATTAAAAGAAAGTAACTTAATCAAATCAGCAAATCAAATCTCAAAGTGATTTCCACACCAATAATGTTCAAAACATTTGAAACGTTTTTTCATGACTTTCATGGACGTGGAAACCCATTTTTCATTTCTTTCCATCCAAACTCCCTCATAAATAATTAAACATTATATTTTTCTTTTGAGGTGATGAAACTAAAACCTGTTGTCCCATTTGATTTGGCATATTTCTCTTTTTATTGCCACTTAAGTTTTCGGGCTCTTTTTCAAACGGTGGCCTTACAATGAGTAAATTTTGAACTCTCTCAACCCTTTCCCGTGATTCACTCGTCATATTTTGTTGCAATTAAGTCCTCACTCTAAACGGTTTTTACATGCACTACTATCTTGTCAAGTTTTATTGCATTTTGGTCATGTATGAACATAATTGAGATGGGAATATTTAAGCCGATATGTGAAAGACAAGTACAATACTTAACAAATTTCGTGCATGTGTGAAATAAAGGAGATAAGGAGCCAACATGTAGAAGATATCACTAATCACATCTCAAAGACTCCAAAAGATGTAAAGCACATGGATGAAATGCTGTAGGATCTCAAATCACTATTAAACAGCCACATGAAATATATAATGAAGTTGTGACTATGGTTATCTTAAATGTTCATCCAGAAATGGTGTAAACAAAATACAAAAACTTTTTTTGTGTTTTTCACCAAATTTATAAAACGAAAATCTTTTTGGTTTTTTCAAAAGTTTTCAAAAAATAAAACCATTTTGGATTTTTCAATTTTTAAAAAAAAATTAAAAATTAAACAAATAAAGATTCACATGATACAATCTAAAGATAGGAATAATATGATATGAACATAAAAAATGCATCATACTCTAGACATGGTGACCACCCCTCGGTCCACTGTGCAAACACCTAAAGATCTCATAAGACTCTCGAATCTAAGGCCATCTAAAGTCTTCGTGAAAATATCGGTTAACTGAAGATTGGTAGATACAAAACTCAAGGATACGACCTTTTATTCTACAAGCTCATGGATAAAGTGCTCGCGTATCCTAATGTGTTTTATGCACGAGTGCTAGACATAATTACTGGATATGTGTATCGCGCTCGTGTTATCACAAGAAATGGTCATGGTGTCCTGTGATTTCCCATAATCCTCCAGCATCTGCTTCATCTATAGAAGTTGCATGCAATAACTCCAAGTGGCTATGTACTCAACCTCCGCAGTGGACAAAGAGATGTAGTTTTTCTTCTTAGTCAACCAAGAGACAAGAATAGAACTAAAGAAGAAACACCCACCAGAAGTGCTCCTACATCCACCTGCATCCTCGGCCCAATCAGCATCCGAATAGGCACAGAGTCGTTCATTGGTATCAATGGAATACCAAACGCTATAAGAAAGAGTCACACTCGTGTATTTGATAATACGTTTTAGAGAGAGTAAGTGTGACTCTTTGGTGGATGCCTGATATTGCGCGCAAACTCCAACACTAAAGGCGATGTTGGGATGACTAGCAGTGAGATAAAAAAGACTGCCTATCATACCCCGATACAAGGTTTGCTCAATGTCCTTGCCTGAAGTGTCCTTACTAAGCTTTGTAGATGTACTCATAGGTGTACGTGCGTGCTTAGTGGAGTCCAAACCAAATTTCTTCTCGAGATCTCTAGCATACTTGGATTAGTAGATGAACATCCATCCTCTAGCTGACGAACCTAAAGACCAAGGAAGAATGTAAGCTCACCAACCATGCTCATCTCAAACTCACTCTTCATCTCCTCCTCAAAGATGTGAGCATGCTGGGAGCACGTGGATCCGAAGACTATTTCGTCCACATGGACCTGAGCAACCAAAATAGCACTGTCATCTCTCCTGACAAATAATGTTTTATCAACTCCCCCTCTCTTAAAGCCACGGGCTAAGAGATAGGAAGTAAGACTCTCGTACCAAGCAGGTGCTTACTTCAAACCATACATGGCTTTTCTCAGATAATAGACGTGTCTTGGATGTTAGGGTCTTCAAACCCTTTTGGTCATTCCACGTATACTTTCTCCTGTGGAATGTCATTCATAAAGGCAGTATTGACATCCATCTGATAAAACTTGAAGCTCGGATGACATGTGATGGCGAGTAATAAGCGTAAGGACTCAAGCCTCGCAATAGGATCAAATATCTCCTCAAAGTCTGCTCCCGTAATTTGTGTGTAGCTTAGAGCGACCAACCTATCCTTGTTACGGATAATCGTATCATTTTCATCCATTTTATTCCTGAAAATCCACTTGGTACCAATATCGTTAGGCTCACTAGATCGGGGATAAGTTCCCAAACATCGTTCTTTTTAAACTAAAGTAACTCATCCTGCATAGCAAATATTTAGTGTTAATACTTGAGTTCTTTTTGTAGGTTTTGGGCTCGACTTTAAACGTGTAGTAAACATGGTGAACAACGTTCTCAAGTTGGGAACAAGTCTTGACCACTAGAGTGGGACCTCTTAGAATTGCAGTAGGATCATGACTCTTGCAAACCCAAGTAGGTGTGTTCCCTAAGATGGGAGTAGGTTCCACCCTAGGTGTGTGAGGGACAAAGGGATCATTACCAAAAAGATCTTCATACTCACAAAAGCGGATGGGGTCAACTAATGCCAAAGGATCATCATCTTGCACAGTGAAATTAACTGACTCCATAACTTTAGAGATGAAGCACTCTATATCTTTGACTCACTTGAGTCTATATTATATAGGTGCGCATGTAGTTTGGAAATAATGACAAAATTAAGTCATATCCTAGTTTGACCAAAAAGCCTTCAGACTCTTCATTTTGAATTCTTTAAATTGTTCCTAAAGGTAGAACACCAACACCTCACCTAGGATTGCATTCATGTCTTGCATTATTCATAATATGGGTGTGTGAGTTAAATCCTACTAAAATAATTTTTCCATAATTCTTGGGATATTTTAAATAATTTCTAAGTTTTTTTAAACATATTTTTTTAAATTCGCTTTTACAAATGTTGTGGGCTATTTTGTAATTAATAAAAGATGTTAAAACATAGCTTGGGTAGAAACTGAAAGCGCTAGATAATATTTTGGATAAAATTTTTATTTCTATAAGACCAAAAACACGTGTTTTTAAGTCATCACAGCTCTACACGTATTGGACGTATAAGGGTTGGATATGTGTTTATTTACACTCACATACCTAAAAGTTATTGAGAACCCTTGGATCATTTTAATCTCTGTCCGCGATGCGTTCTTACCTAATCCTTGTGTTTACATTTAAACCAATCAGAACTTTTATAATTTCAGTGCGTTAGTAGCCATCAGATTTCCTTCGATCAAATCCTGATCGTTCATTTACCTGAGACGTTCAAGATTTTTCCCCTCCTTGTATAAAAAGAGACGTCATCCTTTCATTTCTAACTTTTGGTTCACCTCATTTATTAGAGAAAAAAAAAGAGGAGAGAGAGAGAGAGAGAGAAAAGAAAAAGAGGGAGAAAATACAAACCCTAAACTAACTCCGGCAAAATCTCACCTGAAAATAGTTCTGAGAGTTGAGTTAGTTCTAGATTTGAGAAGATACATCCTCTCTTGTTCTTAATCTCTTGTCCAACCAAGTCACGTTTTCCAAATCTCATTTTCTTTCATAGAAACCTGAGATTTGTGAGTCTATGATACACTTCAAGTTTTATCTTACTAGTTTTGATTTCTTCTTTCGAGAAATCTCAATTTTGTTGGTTGTTTTAAACTGTTATGTTTCTTTCAAACCCTAAACCAACAAAATCATTTCTGATTTCAATTTTTGAGAATAATTGGACTTAGATCTAGTTAAGATCTTGATTAGGGATTTACACTTTCAATTATTTCACATTTTGTGAAATATTTGTAAATATTTTCGAATAACGAAAGTATTTAGGGTCTCGGATATTTTGTATAGCAAGATTCCCTTTTGATCTGCGGATAAATTGAAAGGTGCAAAGTCTTGAGTTTTGATTAAACTGATTTTAGAAATCTTTATTGCATTTTAGAATCTTCTTGTAATTTGATAATCATTTAGTCTGTAATAAGTGTGTGTGGGTTGCTTGCATACGATTTAGAGCACATCACCACTTACACTTTCACATTACAATACTAAACAATGTTAGTAAAGAGATTCTGAACTTTTGAGTCGACATAAAGCTAAAAGGAGTGGAGTTACAAAGCTGTGAGAACATCAACAACATTAGAGCCTTGAGAGAAGTCAGAAAACACCAGAGGAGTAAGTATAATTTCTTAACTTAGTTTAGGCTTGATTGTTATATAGTTTGTTACCTATTACTCTATTTTAGTTGATTTTTACTTTTGAGGTGTAGAGACCTCCGTGAATGTTTCTCCAATTGGGTGGGGTTTTACCACGTTAAAAATTGTACTTGTATACTCCCTCTTCCTCTCATCCCTTTCTTGAGTCTGTGTTGATTTGATTTCTTTATAAGTTTTGGTTTTCAAAACTGGTAAACCTATACCTTAAATAACTCGTTCATACTAATTTACACATCTTGTGTTAAGAAATTTGTTTTAAGAAAAGAGTTTTTATAACAAACTGTTTGGAGCCATTTAGATAGTTTAATCTTGAATTAAAAGACTCAAGTGGTACATTTTTCAATTGGTATCAGAGCTTTGGTTTTTAAAAATTCTTTAGATCTTGAGTTTCTAAAATTATTTTCTCAAAACAAATAATGGACGAGAAATTTGAGAGACTAGGTAACCCATCCAGGCCCCATCTCTATGATGGAACCAATTTTTCTTACTGGAAGGTAAGGATGGTTGCTTTCATCCAATGGACATTAAGAGATGATGTCTGGGATGCTGTTGAAAATGATTATACTTTCTTACTAAACGAGTCATTGAAGGAAGTACTATGAGGATTAGAAAGTTACTATGTCAATTCACTAAATAAGAGAAACAGACTTCCCTTAACAATAACAAAGGCAAATATATCATATTTATGTCTATCAATGAATATGAATTTTAGAGGATATCATTATGTACTACCTCTAAGGAATCAGGGGACACCCTAGTGATTGGGCATGAGAGTGACACCAGAGTTAAAGCTGCTAAAATACAAATATTAATCCAGCAGTACAACTCATAGATCATGACTGAGACTGAGTCATTTAATGACTTCTATATTAGATTAACAGACATTGTGAACAAATTGCATGCCAATGGGATTATCTCTGATAGAAAGGAAATTATCTCTAAAATACTAAGATCACTTCCACAAAAATTTGATAATAAGAGATATGCAATTGAGGAGATGGATGATCAAAATCTCACACTTAAACTCCTTAGTAGAAAATTAAGAACTGTGGAAATAGAATTATAATTTAAGAAACAATTAACCCAGTTCCAAAACAGACAGTCTACTTCCAATATTATTTTTTCATCTAAGTTGACCACACCTGAACTTAGCATATCTAACATTGACTTAGACTCTGATGAGGACTGTAATTTAGATAGTCAGGATAATCAACTTGCCTTAATGTCTAAACAGTTTAAGAAAATTGGGATCTTTTGAAATATAATAGCAAAACGACAAGGCAAGCCTACTTATCCAAACCAATCTAATAATAGGCCTCATGAGAGAAGACAAGATAAACACCAGACTGATAATCACAAGAGACCTGAGAGAGTCCTTAAAAATGTTGAATGTTATAGATGTGGGAAGTTAGGACAGATGGATAGTGACTGTAGAGTTATCTTAGACAAATTCATAAATATAATAACGCTCATTTATGTAAGACTTTGGATGACTCAAGTGAATCTGAAAATGATGAACCTGAGTCATCTAACACTTTTAGCCCTTGTAAGTCATTCTTTACTAAGATAATCTACACTGATGATGAGGAATCCGATCATGCTATGTTAACTGATACTATGCCTATTGGTTTATCTGCCTTATTGCTTGATAATGATGATAATGCTTCAAACGTTGTGTGTGTGAGTCAAAGGGAACGCTCTATTGTTGATGTCAATGGGGTTGTGAGCCCTAAAAATGAATCGCTAGGGGACACTGCACACTACACACTTAGTGACTCTAACAACAATGAACTTCATGACATTCACACACTATACACAAAAACTCTCAATAAAAACACTAGACTTAAAAATAATATCAAAGATCTTACCCGGAAGATAGAAACTCTAAGTCATATGATCAAACAAAATGCTGAAAAGTATACTACTCAGTATCTAACTCATGAGAATGAAACCAAAATTTTTGAACAAAGACTGATAGAACTGTCTGACTCAAATAAAATTCTAGAAAATAAATACAAAGGAACGTTGTTACAATTGGAACAAACAAAATAAAATACATCAACAGTCTTCCAAAAGTTTGCAAATTTTGAAAATAATTCTGACTATTTTGAAGACTGTGTTGCTGAAAGTAAGACCAATTCTGATGACAGAACTGGAATAGGATTTTGTCACAACTCTAAGAGCCAAACTAGAAACTTTGAAATAATAAAGTTTGTGTCTGGTGGCAAAAGACCTATTAAAACATGTCAGAACTTTCAAGGTTTGAAAAATGAGTTTGATATAAAACAACAGAAATTAGACATTGGTGAATCAAGTAACTCTAAGCATAATGTTGAACATGAGGCTAAATACATTTTTTCCCCTATTCGACAAGTTGATTCGTCATTTCATCCTGTGCCAACTAGGAACAAGACTGGAGCTTAAAACCTAGACAAGCCTTTGAATAATAATTTTCCTAAGGTTATGAGTTCTACGTGCCATCTTTACTGCTCCTATTGTGATGTATATGGACATTACCTTTACGGTTTATATTCCAAATGTCTATGTAATCCAGTCTATAACTCTCCTGTTTAGCATAACTTCAACTATTCTAGGAGAAGCCTAAACAACGATATCCTTCCTAGACAGGCAGACAAGAAATCTAATTATCGTAATAGAAAGATAAGGAATAGTACTAAAAGACCATCAATAAGAAGGAATCCTACATTATTTTCTAAACCAATTGCTCAAACTATCGATAGTACTCATAAACCTTCATAAAAATATTTTAAAGAAAAGACAGAAGCTCGCAAGGTTTATCAAATATGAGCTAATAAGTGAAAATTGAAAACTATAGCAATTTGGGTCAGAAAAGATGATCTACTACCCTAGTTGAAATGTAACATTGTGATCAGTGCTTTTAAAGCTGAGCACGCAGCATCTGGATGGTATTTAGACTCTGGATGTTCTAAACATATGACCGACGATGATTCCAAACATTCAAACAAAACAACTTCTCCAGAGGAAAAGTCTTGTTTAGAGATGGTGTATCAGACCAGATCATTGGTAAAGGAACACTCCATCAAGAAGGATTACCCATTCTTGAAGATGTTCGCTTGGTAAAAGGTCTTAAATCTAATTTACTAAGTATATCATAGTTTTGTGATGCCAACATACGGTCACCTTTTCAAAGAACAACTGCAAAATTTTAAATAAAAAAGGTGATTGAATTATTACAGGACTTCGTACTCCAGATAACACTACACCAAATCTGCTGAATTTTCAAGGTCATTGACCTTGACAAATCCAACTTGTCAAGGTCAATGGCCGTGACATTTCGAGGCGAGATAACTTTTTTTGTCACGGTCGTGTCGCGGTCCATGACCGGGAGACGTTTTGTCACGGTTTCTAACCGTGACAAAGTCGTGACCCTTTTTTAAAAAATTGTCACGATCATTGACCGTGACACGTCCGTGATAAAAAGTTGTCACGATCAATGACCGTGACAATTCTGGGCAGAATTGAAAAACAAAATGCAGGGCAATATGGCCATTGCCACTGCCCAGCAGTATATTTGTACCTGTTATAGCAACGTTGTACCTGTTCAAACATCATATATTCAAATAAAATAGAGATAATGCAAATATACATTCAAATAGAGACAATATGCATCACGATATAATTCAAATGTAACAAATTAAAATAATTCAATTCAAACTTAAAACAATGTCGCTACATTTCTGGTGTATTGTTAAAACTGAGGAGGTGAGTAGGCCACACGATATACGAATTGACTCACCCACTAATATATGTCGTACCGCATTGTTCGCGCAACCACAATAGGGAGTTCTCCTTCCCGGGTATGACATGCGTGACGAGCACCCTGGACTCCATCTCTTGAAGCTCACGTCCATGAACTATTCCACCCTGGACGATATTCGGGTCCCTCAACCCCCGCCCTATCTGCTTGCCATCAAATACGTCCAATATGAGCACGCTCGTCCAACCAAGTGTCAACATCGGTCTGGGGAAGGGAGCCAAATAGGGAAGTGGATCATCGAAGTACGAACGTGTCGGTGATGAAGAAGCGAGGTCCACATCCTCTTCATCCTGCGCCTCATCCTCCCGCAACTCCTCCTCCACCGCCTTCTCCTTCGCTTTCCATTTCCCTTTACGGTCTCCGCCCAACGTACGCTTCATGAATGCATACATATCTTGGACCGTCGCCTCCAAATGGGACAGCTTCGCGTCCTGTGAATCCACCGTTCGAGCCAACCCGGTGTCGCTCGTCTCCAATCCGATGATCCTAGATTTGGCCACCCGCGAGCTCACCCCCCTTGTCCTCCCCTTGCGATCAGAGCCAAGGACTTGGCTGAGTGCGTCTGTGGACAAAGATGCCTTGTCGGCATCAGACTGCGACTCATGCACTTCCTTAAGCTTTGCCTGAAACGACAAAAAGCACATGATTAGTAAAATAAGTAAACTAAAAAATTATAACGTAATTAACAAAAATTAAACTGTCGGATTACTTACAATCGTGGCCGCGACGCTCGGGGATACCTCCCTGTCCTTCCCCTTCTTCGTCCGAAGAGCCACATAAGTATCGAGCCTATGTGGCTTACCCCCTGGCCCACTCCCTACCCCCTGAAATAAAATAAAGTAAAGTAAAATTAGTATCGGCCCCGCAAAGTAAAATAATGAAGAATAATATATTTCTGTAGTTATAAAAAAATTAAATCTTACCTGCATCCTATGCTCCACCTCGGCGTAAGAGGTCCGACCGGAGTAGTGCACGTCCGTCTTTTTTGCCCGATTTTCCCTCCCCGATTGGCGAGATGCCAATTGTCGATCCTCGATCTCATTGTCAATGAACTTCTGCCATTGTGCCAATGAGATCGGCTCCTTGGGGGGACGGATTCAAGCCATTGGATAATGAACTCTCGTGTTTTCCCAAAGTACCGTTCCCGCATATTTTTCTTTCACGACTTGAGTTTCTCCCAAATCTACTCCAAGAGAGTCGGGTTTGGCATGAATAAAGTGAGAATTACATTTAAGACTTTCTAACAACATGCAGGTGTATATATATATTGTGAATTTCATGTATGTTTCATTTAATTATCATACTATATATATATATATTGTTCGATATACAAAGTAATTTTCAAAAAAAGTTGAAAAATCCCACCCCCATATGGACAATATTCCAGTGGTCATGCCACTTTTAAAACGAACCAACCCAACATTTACTAAACAAAATAACTCAACAGCAATGTCAACAACAAATGTTTATCCCGTACTCCTTCTAATTCATCTACTCATATGAAATGGGAAATTACTAAAGTATACAATTATTAATTTACTAATTTACAACAAGGGGAAATCATACTTTCATATGAACTGGGCACAATACAATTAAAATTACAATTAAAGCTATACAATTGTTAAGATTGACCCACCACACACACACCACATCCCCCCACCCCCTGCCCCTGCCCCCGCCACACACATATGCACACACTTGCACACACACACACACACCCCACCCCACACCCACCCACCCCCACCCCAACATGTTTACGGGCTTTCATCACCTGTCATAAATTTTTTGGTCCGTGACTTACTGGCCAGTTGTCTTGGGTCTTTTCACCCTAGGGCTCTGGGCCCTTCTCAATTTTTTTTCTCAATACTCTTTTGTGAAAACTCTTTTAGTTTTCATTAATTTCATTAATTTACGGTCTGACTGCCAGTCGATTTTTTTTAAATGGCTTATTATCTTACTTTATTTACAATATGGTGTACCTTTTAGTCCCTTAACATTACTTTCAGAATTTTACCCAATCTAAATACCACATTTTCTTTCTTGTTATACACTTGAACACGTTTTGTTATTTAGTCCTTATTAATTTATCTTTGATGTATTACCAGCATCTTTACTTTTATAAACTTTATTTAATTTTCAATTTTAAGAACTATTTTCATCACTTAGTGTTTATCTAAGTTCTAGTATAACAAGTTCCCATAAAAATCTTTAATAAAATTCTCATATCTTCTTTCAATTTAAACTCACATTATTTGGTCTAATATTATCTTTAAATTACTAACACTATAATCTCACCTTGAACATCATCTTGATATATTACTAATTAGTCCAAAATTAAAAAAGTGACTTTGTGAATGTTTAACCCATAAAATCATAATTTTAGTGTCTTAAAACTCTTAAATGTAATCAAACATTTTATCAACATGATATAATACCAAATTTATAGAATAATATCTTTTAAGTGTGGTTTCTTTACAAAACAACTCACATTTTGTTTCAATTTTTATTTTAGCACAGAAAGCCACTTGAAATTCCTCATTTTTAACATATTCTTCAATTTGTTAAAAATGCTAACATACTTATTACTTTTTGATACAAACCTTATGTTTATCAACATTAAATTTTCCTTTGCAAAGTCATTATTTTCACTCATTATTTTGAGCTCTACTCATTTTCATGCCCAAATGTTAATATTCATCATGTTAACTTTACTCATTATATCAACTTTTATTTTTAGAACATAAAATCATGTTTCTTAACCATTCTTAACACAAAGTAGCATTATTTTTGTGTAGAATTATTTTTAAAATTATAGTTCCATAAATTCATATGTAAACTCCATATGGCACATATTTAAGTAATTTTCACATTTAATCCATAAAGAGCTATACCCATGAAATCCATTTAATGAATATTTTACCCATATGTTCATAAGAAAACTCTATCCCCTTTCCCTTTACGATCTCTTATCCCCACCCCCTACCCCCACCCCACACACGCACACACACACGCACTTATATACACACACACACACATATATATAAATGGAAGAGAGAGAGAGAGAGAGAATTGAGAAACCAAGAATTACGTGTGATAATTGATTAACTTCGCAACTTTCTAATATTGCACACTTATTTAATTTCAGCCCCTAAACATGCATCTAAGGTGCGTGTGTCAACCGATAAATAAATAAAGCATGTGACACAAAAAATATGCTGAGACACAGAATTCAGGAAAAAAAAACTTTCGGGTAAAACCTTTATTTCACTATGAATATACAAGCCGCAACTTACAATTACATAGAGAAATCTGCAATGGATCAACACGCAGCCAACCCAAAAAGACACGCAGTCTTGAACTCAGCAAGAGAATACACGCAGCACCCTCCAAGGACTCGCAACCCAAACAACGAAGGAAGAACCGCAGCTCTCCTCAATGACACGCAGTCATAACACTTTGTAGAGACTCCCTCGGCAATGACACGCAGCCCTCGGTTGCAAAGTTCCCCCTACAAAGATTAAACAATACCAAAGCTTGTGTTCTAGGGTTCCAAAAGATTCACAAAAGTAATTGGGATTTTTGTGTGAATCAAAAAGATGTTTTGCACATCAAAAATGTGAAGACTTGGAGTATTTAGGACTCTGAAAATCGTCTTGAAAAGTCTTGAAAAATAACTCCCCGAAGATGGCTTTAAATAGGAAAACTTTGAGCCTAAAAAATCTCCAGCGAATCTGGCCGAATTTATCCCAGACGGACCGGTCCGGTTCTGAGGCGGATCGGTCCGGTCAAGCGGATCGGTTCTTTTATTTTTGACTTCATCGGTTCGCTTGCGGTCCGGGGTATACTGGATCTGCAGCAAGCGGATCGGTCCGGTTTTCCCAGAAAAATAAAATCCTTTTAAAAGCCTCATTTTTCTTTAAAAAACTTACTTCTTATTTTTATAAAAAACATTTTATAAAAATTTCCCAATACTAAATATGAACTTTAAGGAACGTAAAAACAAAATTTTACCAAGTTCATTCTCGCAGAGGCTATGATGTTGAAGACACTTTGATATTCGGATCCGTTGATGTAGATGCGATCTTGAGTTTTTCAACGGTGTAACGGCGTACGACATATAAATTAATAATGGACAAAAATGTCCTTACAACAATTAAACCTGAAAGTAGAGAGAGAGAGAGAGAGAGAGGGAGGGAACGGTGGGAGTAAAAAAAGAAGGGGGAAAGGGTTTTTGCTGCAAAACTTGTCACGGTCGTGTCAAGGTCATTGACCGTGACACTTATTTAAAGAATTGTCACGGTCAATGACCGTGACAAGTCTGTGACAAGTAAATTTGTCACGGACTTGTCACGGTCATTGACCGGGACAATTCTTTGTCACGGTCGTGTCAAGGTCAATGACTGTGACACAAAACGCGTGTTTTTTGTCATGGTCAATGACCTTGACAAGGGTGGTCGGCTGAAAGGTGATAATTTTGTCATTTTGGTGTAGTGTAACTATTACAGAGTCAATCCAAGTAGAAAGGTTTGTAACATTGCTAGAATGGATGACAATGAGGTATGGTATAATAGGTTGGGTCACATTAATTATGATAGTCTTACGAAATTGTTCTCCCAAGAGATAGTTAGAGGTCTTCCTAAGATCAAACCAATTTCAAACATCATATGTGGTCCCTGTCTAGAAGGAAAAATTATTAAGGCTCCCCACAAGAAAGTTAAAGAAGTTCTATCCACTAAACCTCTAGAACTCATCCATATGGACCTAATGGGTCCTTCTCATAATGTTAGTCTTTGTGGTAACAGTTATATCTTAGTTATGCTTGATGACTTCACTCGATTTACCTGGATTGATTTTTTAAAACACAAGTCAAAAACTTTTCTTAGGTTTTTGAAAATCTTAGATCGTACAGAAAATGAAAAGGATTCCAAAGTGGATAGAATTCGTAATGATAGAGGAGAAGAATTCATAGATTCAGGTGTCATCGAATACTGCGACTATAATGGTTACAAACATGAATTTAGTGCCCCTAAGACACCTCAACAAAATGGAATTTTTGAGCGTAAAAATCGTACTCTTCAAGCAATGGCCCATGTGATGATTCATGCGAAGAACCTACCTAAATATTTTTGGGTAGAATCCATTCGTATAGCCTGTCATATAATAAATCGAGTTTACTTAAGGAAAAATACCAAATAAACATCCTATGAGCTTTGATATGGGAAAAAAACGAACATAAAATACTTTAGAACCTTTGGTAGCACCTGTTATGTCTGTAAGGACAGAGAACATCTCTAAATTCGAAACCATAGGAGATAAAGCCATTTTCTTAGGATATTCTCCAAATAGTAGAGCCTATCGTGTCTACAATCTTCGTACCAAAACCATGATGGAAACCATTAATGTTGTTGTAAGTGACATTAATGTAGAAATTAAGATCAAAGAACTAACTATTATGGATGAGTCCGAAAACATTTTAAATTATGACTCTCCAAAAATAGCTGAGTCCTTACCAACTGATACCCATGAAGACCTAACTAGGTTTCCAAAGATCATCCTTTAGATAGTTTAGTTGGTAATCCTACTGAGCCAGTTCGTACAAGATCTCAACTTCGTAACATTGCTCATTTTGCATGCTTTGTGTCTCTTATTGAGCCAAAGACTGTAAATAAAGCGTTGAATGATACTTTGTGGATAAGTGCTATACAGGAGTAACTTCTCCAATTTGTCATTCATGATATCCCAGGCCGAAAAATAAAAGGTTTATCAACACATGTTGGATTTTTAAAAATAAAACTGATGAATCTGGAATGATTATTCGGAATAAAGCTAGATTAGGTGCCCAGGGCTAGGGCGGTTGTCAATGGACCGGGTCTGGACCCGGACCCGACCCGAATTAAAGGATCTGAGAAAATTTTACAGAGCCAATTATCCGATTACCCAATTACCTGATTAGTTAATGGACCTGATTTGGATATACAAGACTCCGATCTGATAAGGACCAGACCCGAATGTGTATATATATATGATATATATATATATAGTAATTATAATTACTATTTTATATATCAGTAAGTTAGTTTATATATATAGTAACATAATTACAGTTACAGTTATATATATAAAAATAAGTTTAATTACAGGTATTCGGGTCGGATATTCGGGTCGAGTCCTCAGGTCCTTAATGGATCCGGCTCTGGATCCATTACCTGAGATCCGACGGGTAATCGGGTAAGACTTGATCCGTTAAAAAAATACTCGGATCGGATATGGATATACCCTTACCCGATCCAAACCTGATCAGTTTACACCCCTACCCAAGGCTACTCTCAAATTTAAGGAATAAACTTCGAGGAACCTTTTGTACATGTCACTCGCCTCGAATCTGTTCGCTTACTTTTTGCAATAGCTTGTCATTTGCATTTCATACTATATCAAATGGATGTTAAGTCGGCCTTCCTTAATGGAATTTTAACTGAGGAGGCCTATGTAGAACAACCCAAAGGGTTCATTACCCTTGCCATCCAAATCATGTTTATCATCTTAAAAAAGCTCTTTATGGGTTAAAACAAGCTCCTAGAGCTTGGTATGAACGTCTATCCACCTTTCTTTTAGACAATGATTTTAGGAGAGGAGGGACTGACCAAACCTTATTTTTCAAATATTTTGACAACAATATTACTATAGCCTAAGTTTATGTTGGCGATACCATTTTTGGATTCACCTCCCATTTAGAAGTTAAGACCTTCTCGGATATTATGCACAAAGAATTTCAAATGTCACTTATGGGGGAGTTACAATTCTTCTTAGGTCTCCAAGTTAAACAAAATTCAAATGGATTATTTGTATCGCAATCCAAATACGCTTTAGAGGTTGTCAAGAAGTTTGTCCAAGAAATAGCTAAAGAAGCTAGGACTCCTATGAGTACTTCTGTCAAACTTTCAAAAGATGAGAATAGTAAATCAATTGACTCAACCTTATACCGTAGTATGATAGGAAGCTTAATTTACCTTACTGCCTCCCATCCCGATACCATGTCCTCTGTCTGTGTGTGTGCCCGATATCAAAACAATCCTAAAGAGAGTCATCCATTATGTGTTAAAAGAATTATCAAATACATTAAAGACAATCTAAACTTAGAACTTTGGTACACTAAAGACACTTCTAGTACTATAGTAGGTTACACCGATGATGATTGGTTCGGTAATTCCAACGATAGTAAGAGTACTTCAGGAGCGTGTTACTACATTGGTAACAATTTGGTAGGATGGAGTAGTAAGAAACAAAACTGCATTTCCTTGTCTACTGCCGAATCCGAATATATTGCCGCTGGAAGTTGTTGTGCTCAATTACTTTGGCTAAAACAAATGCTGAAATATTATGGTATAACTGAAGATAAGTTACATCTCTATTATGACAATTAAAGTACGATTAATATTTCTAAAAATCCTGTTTAGCACTCTCGTACCAAACATATTAAAATCAGATATCATTTCATACGCGAGTCTGTTGAATCTAAGGAGTTAGAAATTAATTACCTACCTACTGAATTGCAATTAGTTGATTTGTTTACTAAACCATTGGACTATCTTCGATTTGAATCTTTGCGCAACTCTATTGGTATGGTTATGGCACAATAATGATTTATTATTTCATACTTGTTTTCTTTGCCTCTTGTCCATTTGAGACAAAATAGGGGAGAAATTTGAGTCTACTTGGACATTATTGTTGTATTGTTAACTAAATAGCTTGATCTAAGTTATATCATTTTCAGGAATCGGTACCTTCATTTTCAACAGAATTTTGATAGGGTATTTGATAGTACAAATACAGCACCCTATCGCGGAGGTAACTCAGACTTATAGAAGCTTATTGGTCGCGGCCTAATACTACAAGGTGCGGCACCCACAACTTTAGCTATGTAGGGTGAGGCACTCAAGATACCTGTCGTATATTCACCGCATCCCTCTCTATTACAGCAGCTCCAGACTTTGTGTGCGTCATGTGCTCAGGGCATGTGAACATATCTCCTATAAATAGAGGACCACACCTCGAAATAAGGGATCGATCGGTCCCCTATTTGGAAAATTCTACAATACAAATTCTCTCTACATAACCTCAACATACGACTTGGAGGCTATACATCCACATCGCAGCCACCTCTCCAGTACACCGAAATGCTCAATACTGCCATGTACTCCCCTTTATTCTCATACTTGTATGCCTCTATAGGCACGATTATATTGTATAATGCAATGCAGATAATGAGAACGAAGCAACACAGTGGATGTAGGCCTATTTTAGAGGTTGAACCACTCCATATCTTATCTTTGATCTCTTTTACTTGCTCTATTTTCTTATTATGCACTTTATATTTGATTTGCTAATACGAGAACGAAAAATGGACGATTTCTCGTATCATCAATTTGTCGCCATCTGTGGGAAATGAGATATTTCAATCTTTTTTCTTTATGTTTCGAGTTCTTAAACACCTTATTCTATTCATGGCGATCCTCTGGATTATCATCCCACGAGTAAATTTTGGTTATTGAGCTCTATTTTATACTCACACCCTTAAATGGGTATTTCGTACCTTCAGATCTGCTCTCGAGTCTCCATTTTATGACCGTAGATCTATTTTACATACCCCTGTGATATCGCCCCACCTAGATAAAGCTGGAAAGCTTGATGGGCTTTAGCTCCGTAAAGGTGGGTGATTAGGGAAGAGTTATATTTACTCCTTTTTTGTTGTTATTTGCCTTTGATCTAGGGTTTATCATTAGAATTGTGCCATTTTGTGCACCGAGAGGTTATTCTCTCATGGATAGACCCTAGTAGGTATGCTCACCATGAGTTTCAGGAGAAAAACTCAGTTTCTGGGTTTTAATTTTGGGATTATCCCCACTGCCTAGGTAGGGATGCGGCGTGGTAGTTCAATTGACTTTTATGTTGCGGCCTCTACTAGGGCAGTTGCACTACAGAAGCTTCAAAACATCAAGGGACGGACTCAGATGGTCTCCAGCTCAACCTTGGTGAATATCATATAAAGGCCATGGCAGTACACCTGTGTGCTTTACTGGTCGCGGCCTCAACAGAATATCATGCAGTAGTTCAAACGTTGCATCCCCATTTCCTACTTGGTTACCCCAATATTTCTGAGATTACTCACTTCTGCTAGTTTTGTCTCAGATTATATATTTTGTAAAGACTAACAAAGCAGAAAATGGAAGGAGAATCCATCCAGAACAAAGAAATGAAAGATGAGATTGTGCAGTTGTACAATCACCTCACCATATCTATGACAGTCATGCTTCCCTCCAGACTCAAGTTAACTACTTGACCCAGATGGTCCCCATGCTAGAGTTCGTGACCTCACCCAAAGTGGGTGAGGCACCCAGGGTCATTTCCCCAACAACCTTCACTTTCACGACAGTACCAGAGGTTCCTCAAAGATGTATAGAAGCAGTCAGCAGGAGCCATAAAAGGAAATCAGAGAAGACAGAAGGGACCTCAAAGGCCTACACCCCATTGGCATTCCCAATTGAAGACATCTTTGAGTCCATTAAGGAGTATAAGTTGATGAGGTGGCAAGAGAAGCTCAAAGCTCCACCCCACAAGAGGAACAAAGCCAAATGGTGGAAGTTCCATCTAGATCATGGCCATGACACTGAGCAATGCTATGCACTGAAGGATGAAATTGAAAGGTTGATTGGGCAAGGGATGCTGCAGAGATTCCTCAAAGATGTTTAGGGGATACAGCCTAGCCTCACTTATCACTTGCCCATCTTTCATTATTATTCCTTATATTTAATCTATTTCTATTTTCGACGTAAGTCTTCCTATGCTATTTCAAATTAAACTTTGTATTGAAATAGAAAAGCCCTATATATATATGAATAGATATATGAAATTAAGTTCACTCTTATAGTGCTATATTTTGATTCTCGTTTCCATAAAATATTATTTTACAAAAAGGCTATTTTATCTTAAACAGATCTCGATTCGAGACAATATGTTATATCGGGAATGATAATATCCAAATGGGCCCACAATGCCCACCGAGACGCTTGATTATCTGAAAGCACGTAATAGTTGAAATGGCAAAAGCAACTACTGAGAGCAACTATCTAAATTGATCTGCAACATCACTCATATAGGCTATATCCTCGAAAGCATTTATCAAAAAGCAATATCAGCATCGAGGACTTATAAAGCCTATTCTTAGCCTTCTGGATGTGTCAATAACCACGAGGCCTGGGGAGGTCACTCCCCCGGGAAACATCATTAACTTAGTGGATATGAGACTAACATCATTAACTTGGTGATCCCCTATCAGCTTGGGGAAGCTTCATAATACCTATCCCGGGAAGGCCTGAAAATAACCCACAGGGGCCGAAGACTTAATTGTCTACGGATAATCCTATATTTGAAGGGGTCAAAGACTTAATTGTCTACGAATAATCCTATTATAGCCTGGGAAGGCATTATATATATCCAAACATAGCTTGGGGAAGCTTTATAATACCTAGCCTAAGGGGCCTAAAAATAACCCAATCGACTAAAGGAAAGCTACGAAATGCAATCGAAGCGACTTGATAAGGCTGTGTTGTTGTGATCACGAGGCGTGCCAAAGCTACAAAAATATGGCCTTAATTTCCTAAAGTGCTAAAAAGGTGTTGCAGCCTTATATATATGGTTGTAGCCATTAAGTGGAATCATTCCGAAGATGTGGCAGAAAAAGGCAAGCAGGATTGTTAACCTACCACAGCCATGTACAAGAATTCAAGTGGACCACACTAGAGTGTCGCGACCTTAAGCGATATCCCATATTGATTTCTAAAGGTAGCCATGGAAAAAACCCATTCTCGATATCCCATATCAGTTATTCGATGATCACAAAATATGGCCGCAGCCTATGACCCATACGTTATTGTTAAAACTCATTTTTTCAAGAAGTAAATGTATGGTTCAAGCAATCAAAGATGTATAGATAAAGCATTGATTCAAGTATTGAAGCAAGAAAAATAAAAGAATAAAAAAGCTACTAGAAAAGGAAGAAGATAGTCAACATTAAATGTGGTCGCAACCTTGATAATAAAGTTGGGTGTCAAAAATCTTGGCAATTATTAATATTAAAGATTACAGACAAGAAAAAGATAAAGGCAACAAAAAGGTAAAGAGGGACGCAACCCTAAGATTCAACATCATCAGCTTCATCTCCTTCTTCTCCCTTCGCGGTCGTCATGGTCTTTTCATCCACAAACACTGCCTCAGCCTCTGCCCTTAACCTGGATTTTTCCTCGGCTGTAGCATTGAGCTCAACTATACATTGCTGATGCTCGACATCACCAAGTTCACAGGCAAGAACTGTCCCTTTAGTCTCAGGGAATTTATTTATGATTTTGTGCCTGAGCTCTTGGTAACCATGGAGGTAGGCCCCATTATTTATAAGCTAAAAATATCTAAAACCCTTGAATGACTCCACAGTGTTGTCGATGGCCAATTGAAGGACTTCGCCATGATCTACCTCCATTTTCTTGATTGTCGCGGCATGAGCTTCAGCATCACAAGCAGTCTTGGTCTCCAACTCATCGTACCTCTTTTGAAGGAGTCTGATATTGTTATTGGAAGACTCTGTGACTTGGGCAGCTTCCGCGACCTGGGCCTGAGAGACCTTGAGATATTCCATGACCTGGTTCAAATTTTCCTCCGCTTCCTCTTTGGCTTTGATTACAGCTTCAAATTTCATCTGAGCTACCTGAAGAGCCGCGGTAGGAGACTATTTTCCAGCTTCGAAGGAAGAATTCCTAGCATTCTCCAAGTCAGTGGCGTGTACCCTCTCCACAACCTCCTTTAGCTTGTACAGGGCCTCGTACTTCCTTTTCTGGCAAATCATGACGTTCGCAGCCTAAAAAGAGAAGGAGTCAGGAACAAGGGACGGAATGCAAAAATAAAACTGGGTACTTGCACTTACCCTCAAAACACTATAGAGACCATAATCCTCCAGGTCGTCATGATCTTCATCCACCAGTCTATCAAGGTTCGTGGCATCGGGGACCCTCTTCATCCTGCGGGCAGCCCTCGCAGTAATGTCCTAAGAGGATTCAGGGTTTGGTTGTCTAAGTTGTGGCTATGGAATACCGTCAAGACCAACCTCGGTGCGACACTGAGGAGGCGCAAGGTTAGCACTAATTGCAATAATGGATGGCGGTGGGGGAGAAGTTGAATGGATGGGGGCATCAGACGTTGACATCAGACATGTCGCGGCCAAATTGGCCCCGATATCATCGTCGAACTTTTGAAGTTAGGGGAAGCAGCAATAGTTTTTTTCCCGACTTGATTTTGGGTCGCGACAGGTGGATTTTGGTCGCTGGAAGGGATTACGACTGAAGCCTTGGTCTTGGGCCTCTTCCTTTTTCTGTGCCTTGCAGCATTATTGAGAACGGTTGCGTCCTCATCCATCTCTGCCAATTGGGGAGCCAAAAGCTCCCTATCAACTTCCTCACCTAAAAGAAGAAAGGCAATAGTCAATATTTCAAGATTTAAATATAAATTTCCGCAGAGAAAAACTGTTGATCGAGTTATTACCTCCCGCAGCCATCTCTTTTGGTATGGATTTACTGGGGAAGTATCATGCTTCAAATACGGTGGAAGAAGTTACGAGTATGCTGAATTTCTTCTCCTTAGTAGGAATGGCCACGGCCTTAGCAACTCTTTTCTCTTACCGCTTGCTCAATTACAAGTTGTAAAGAACTACAGAAAACATTTCAAAGGTTAGTACAGAAAGAATAATAAGAAATTATAAAGAGGGGACACGGCTATAATTGAAATACCTAGCTTGGAGGGACATTCTAAATGATTTCTCCCTTTTGTTATCCTGAGGGTGAATCTCTCACCCTTCTCCAGAGATGTAGAAATACTTCCCCTTCCAATTCTTTACACTGGTCGGCCTCCTAGAGTAAAGGGTCTCATCCCTGCCGCGAAAGGAGAAATAGATATAGCCAATAAACTTCACAGAGTTTTCCTTAGGGCGGTAGAAGTGGAAAAACTCCGCGGGAGTAATATCTTTTCTGAATTGATTCTCCCAAAGCACGAAGGCTACAAGAATGGCCCTCCATCCATTAGGATCATACTGAGCTGGTGCTAAGTTCATTATTTGAAAAATTCTTCTAATGGGAACAGGAACGGACAGTCGTAAATCGTAAATGAAAGCGTGTAAAGGGAAATAGACCCCATCATGAGCAAGGGCTGTACAGGGTCTTTGTTTCGTGGCAGGAGCTGAGCACATAAAGCCCTCAGGAAACTCAAAGGCTTCAGCAAGTTGATCAACCCATTCTTGGGTCATAATGTTACATATGTTGAGTGCAGCAGGAAGCATCTTATCCCTCCCAGATGGGCCAGCTGGTTCATCCCTAACATTAGTTACACCCCCTACCGTGGTGTTATCTTCTATGTCCATTGGTTCATTACTAGAGTTGGGTTCCTCTTCCATTGGAGTGGTCTCAAAATCTTTCCTATAAGTGGAATTCGCGGAGTCTGAGTCTAATACTACGCAGTTGGGGCAATCCTTCAGTTGATAAGGCCCTATTGACCTCAAAGGAGGCACGAAAGGAAGTTCAGGAGGGGAGGCTCCAAAATGTTTTTACCATAAGCCTCTCAAAAATTCATCTGGGTCAAAGTTCATATGGCTGTAGCAATACCTGAAAAGTAGAGTCTGCAGTTAGGCACCATAGCCAATATGGTTCTAAAAAACCTCTAAGAAGTCGCGGTAGAACTAGTTATATGAAGATTAAAGTGAATAGAAGTGATCAGCAAGGTTGGAAAAATATGCCAAGTGTTGGGTTCTAAAGCCCTAAAAGACAATTGTCATCGTGGCATATTGATTTGATAAGATTTATTTCCTTGCATACCACAGTTACTATGGGCTAAAACACCGTTGAATCTAATGTGAGAACCTAAGGTCATAATCATCAATCTATGGGATTAACTGTCGCTGATCCTTAATATAAAAACCGAAGGGATTACCCAACCAAAAAGAAGCAACAGGTCGCAACCGTCGCTTGCCACAGGCCGCAGCATGAGGCTTAAATTAGTGGTGGAATGTTATATGGATGAAGCGCAGCCCTAGATTGCTAAAGAAGTATTTTATTATGCCGCGACCATTCACTCAAACAGTTTAGTATCTAATGTTTATTCGTTTAAAGATCAAAGACCCTGAATAGGAAGAGTTTATCTAAGAACATCAAGAACAGTTATTTGATACGATTCGACACAAATACAGTCCATATGATCTAAGCATTGGAAGATTAAGGGCTCATTTCATCATGAAAAGATCGATTCAAGAACAATTACCAATTCAGATCCAATAAACTACGTATTATTGGATTCAGTTCAAGTTTAAAATAAATGCATAAATTCAGTTCAAAGTAAAAGTACAAATTCAATTCAAACATGACTCGAGTTCGATTCAAGTTCAAAGTAAATGCAGAAATTCAGAAGTTCAAATGATGAATTGTGAATTGCAAACTAAAAAGGCTATTGAATAGGTCTGATGTTGAAAAAACTACCTGGAAAGAAAGAAATCAGTGATGCTCAGCCTCGAATCACCTCAAAACACCTTGGAACCACCATACACAACTTTCGAAGGTCGCCAAAAAAAGCAAGAGGACAAACCCATAGAAATTCTCTATCGATATGCTCTCAAAGATTTGGAAAACATAATGAAATCCACGGCTGGAACAATTTACATAAGAGAGCGCGGGAAGATGAAGCATCGCCTTAAAAGTACCGTGGCACCTTAAGAGGAATCAACTACTCAGCCGCAGCCCCAATCATAATTTATTGGCACTACGACTTGGGGCTTATTGATAGTAAAAATAGGACACCCTGTCGCGGAGGTAACTCTGAATTATAGAAGCTTATAGGTCACGGCCTAATACTACGGGGTGCGGCACCCACAGCTTTAGCTATGCAGGGTGCGGCACTCAAGATACATGTCGTATACAGGCCGCACCCCTCTCTATTACAGAAGCTCCAGACTTTATGTACGTCATGTGCTCAGGGCACGTGAACATATCTCCTATAAATAGAGGACCACACCTCGAAATAAGGGATTGATCGGTCCCTTCTTTGGAAGATTCTATAATAAAAATTCTCTCTACACAACCTCAACATACGACTTAGAGGCTACACATCTACATCGCAGCCACCTCCCCGGCACACCGGAATCCTCAATACTTCCATGTACTCCCCTTTATTCTCATACTTGTACGCCTCTATAGGCACGATCATATTGTACAATGCAATGCATATAATGAGAACGGAGCAACACAGTGGACGTAGGCCTATTTTAGAGGCTGAATCACTCTATATCTTGTCTTTGATCTCTTTTACTTTCTCTATTTACTTATTATGCACTTTTATTTGATTTGTAGATACGAGAATGAAAAATGGACGATTTCTCGTATCATTAGGTATGGGTCTATAAATAGTTGAGTTATGTAATTTTCTTTCTCTAGGATATTGGGTAGATAGAATTTTTGTATAGGAATAGGTTTTCTTATTTCTTTTGTATCCCTATGAGTCTTCAATGACTCAGAGGAGATTTTGTCTCATATTTCCAAAGAGGGAGATTGAATCACCCCATATCTTTGACTCACTTGAGTCTATATTATATAGGTGCTCATCTAGTTTGGAAATAGTGACAAAATTGAGTCATATCCTAGTTTGACCAAAAAGCCTTCAGACTCTTCATTTTGAATTCCTCAAATTGTTCCTTAAGGTATAACACCAACACCTCACCTAAGATTTCATTCATGTGTTGCATTATTCCTAATATGGGTGTGTGTGAGTTAAATCCCATTAAAATAATTTTTCCATAATTCTTGGGATATTTTAAATAATTTCTAAGTTTTTTGAAACATTTTTTTGAAATTTAAAATTCTCTTTTACAAATGTTGTGGGTTGTTTTTTAATTAATTAAAGCTATTAAAACTTGGCTTGGTAGAAACCGAAAGCGCTAGATAATATTTTTGGTAAAATTTTTATTTTTGTAAGACCTAAAACATGCATTTTGTAAGTCATCGCAGCCTTACATGTGTTGGACGTATAAGGATTGGATTTGTGTTTCTTTACACTCACATACCTAAGAGTGATTGAGAACACCCTTGGATCGTTTTAATCTATGGCCAGCATGCTTTCTTACCTGATCCTTGTGTTTACATTTAAACCAACCAGAGTTTTTATAATTTTGGTGCGTTAGTAGACATTAGATTTCCTTCGATCAAATCTTGATCAGTCATTTGCCTGAGACGTTCCAAATTCTTCTGTTCCTTGTATAAAAGGAGACTTCATCCTTTTATTTATAACTTTTGGTTGACCTCATTTTTTTAGAGAAAAAAAAGAGAGAAGAGAGAAGAGAGAGAGAAAAGAAAAGGAAAGAGAAAATACAAACCCTGACCTAACTCAGGCCAAACCTCACCTGAAAATAGTTCTGAGAGTTGAGTTAATTCTAGATTTGAGAAGATTCGTCCTCTTTTGTTCTTAATCTCTTTTCCAACCAAGTCACATTTTCCAAATCTCATTTTATTTCATAGAAACCTGATATTTGTGAGTCTGTGATACACTTCACGTTTTATCTTACTGGTTTTGATTTCTTCTTTCGAGAAATCTAAATTTTGTTGGTTGTTTTAAACTGTTATGTTTCTTTCAAACCCTAAACCAACAAAATCATTTCTGATTTTGATTTTTGAGAATACTTGGACTTAGATCTAGTTAAGATCTTGATTAGGGATTTACACTTTCAATTATTTCACAATTTGTGATATATTTGTAAATATTTTTTAATAGAGAAATTGTTTAGGATCTTGGCTCTTTTGTATAGCAAGATCCCCACTTGATCTGTGGATAAATTGAAAGGTCCAAAGTCTTGAGTTTCGATCAAACTGATTTTAGAAATCTTTGTTGCATTTTAGAATTTGTTTGTAATTTGATAATCATTTGGTCTATAATAAGTGTGTGTTTGTTGCATGCATTTGATTTAGAGCACATCACCACTTACACTTTCAGACTACAACACTAAATAGTGTTGGTAGAGAGATTCTAAACTTTTGTGTCGACATAAAGCTAAAAGGAGTGGAGTTACAAAGCTGAGAGAACATCAACAACATTAGAGCCTTGAGAGAAGTCAGAAAACGCCAAAGGAGTTGGTATAATATTTTAACTTAGTTTAGGCTTGATTGTGTGTCTTGATTGTTATGTATTTTGTAACATGTTACTTTATTTTAGTGAATTTTTACTTTTGAGGTGTAGATACCTCCATGGGTGTTTCCCCAATTGGGTGGGGTTTTACTACGTTAAAAATTGTACTTTTATACTTTCTCTTCCTCTCATCCCTTTCTTGAGGCTGTGTTGATTTGATTTCTTTATAAGTTTTGGTTTTCAAAACTGGTAAACCTATACCTTAAATAACTCGTTCATACTATTTTACACATCTTGTGTTAAAAAATTTGTTTTAAGAAAAGAGTTTCTTCAACAAACTATTCGGAGCCATTTAGATAGTTTAATCTTGAATTAAACGACTTAAGTGGTACGTTTTTCAAGAGCGGCTTAGGTTAAACACCCGATATGCTCTACTGTTCGATGAATATCCTAACAGTATTCCCTCGTCACTCCGGGAGTCAAACTTTCCTAATTTCTCTCTATCCCGTATGATGTATCATTTACTGCCAAAAATACGAAAATATGCCAGGTTGGGCTTCTTTACAGTCCAAAATTCATAAGGCGTCTGATGTGTGTGTGGACACAAGTAAACTCTATTCACTGTATGGTATGCGGTAGACACCGCCTCAGCCCAAAATCTCCTAGAAACTTTACCACCAAGAATCATAGATCTATCCATCTCCTGAATCATTAGATTCTTCCTCTCAACGATACCATTTTGCTGAGGGGTTTTTACGGTCAAAAACTCATGTTTGATTCCAAGGCTATCACAGCAAAGATCTACTTTAAGCTTCATAAATTCAGTGTCGTTGTCACTACGTATCCTATTGATAGTGACACCGTATTAGTTTTGCAAGACACGACACTTGGTCATTAGGAACTCTATAACATCTGATTTCTCTCTCAAAAAACCTACGATGGAGTATCTGGAGAAATCGTCCACCATCACGAGGATATACCTCTTACCACCTAAACTTTATGTACGATTAGGACCCATAAGATCCATATGAATTAACTCAAGTACCTTGGAGATAGTAATGGAATTCAACTTCCTGTGGGGGCTACGAATTTGCTTTCCCAACTGACAGGGTCCACAAACTGTGGAAGTTGGTCTTTCAAGAGATGGTAAGCCACGTACTAGTTACTTTTTCACTAATCGATCTAAATCTCTAAAGTTCACATAACCTAGACACGGATGCCACAGATCCATGGGAGTGATCGTGGCAATATTGAAGACAAATGAGGACTTGGGCATTATTCCATAACAATTATCTTCTATCCTCACCCCTTACAATATAATTTTACCGACTTGATCATAAACATTATAAGCATCCCGGTCAAACTTAACTACAAAGTCAGTGTCGCATAGTTGGCTAATGCTGAGAAGGTTTGTCTTCAAACCTTTGATGTACAATACATTCTCTAGCTTAAGAAATCCTAGTATCTATATAGTACCTCGTCCTACAATGCTAGACATGCTCCCATCACCAAACATGACTTTACCTTCCTTGCGATCCACTAAGAAGGTAAAAAATGAAATGTCATCAGTTATGTGTCTAGAACACCCACTGTCAAAATACCACTATGAGGTATTCTGAGCTTTCAGAGCAACATGAGAAATAATATCTTTGTTGTCATTTTTAGGTACCCAAGTGGAGGTAACCTTTTGTTTGCCCTTGTAACTGTTGGTTATAGTCGCAAAGTTCATAGTATCCACAAACGGTCCAAATAACCATTGGAATTCTCCCATTAAACTCTGAGAAGTTGGAACTAAAAACTCAACTTGTTCTCTTCATCTCGTGAGATTAATCATGGGGTGTGATGGAGCATACGTACATCATGTTCAACCCAAACTATAGCAAAAGTCTCTCAGGTGGCCTTTCCTCTTACAATAAGTATAAAAGTACACAGTTCGAGGACTACCTCGGTTTACTTTTCTTGGTCGAACAAATTTCTTGGTTTTGGTGGATGACCATAAGGATTCGTGTAAACTTAGGGACTGGTCCAGATGCAATTTGTGAAGTGGATTCACAATCCTAATGCAGGGGCGAGGAGCATTTTCCCCATATTTCCAGATTTATCCTCGATTTGAACCTTGACTTCTCGTGCTCTTTCAAGATCGTGAGTGAGCTGGGAACAAGGGCTTCCAGAATCTTACGAACCTCTTTCGATGCATAGAGGTCTCTCTTCAGATTAGACACTTGCTTTGTCAAGTCCCCTTTGACTTTCTCAAAATACTTCTCTTTCTCTCCAAACAAACTCTCTCTCTCTCTCCAAACAGGCTCTCTGGTGCACAAGAAGGACTCACTATCTCTCATATCTCCTAACTCTTTCTTTAACGCTGCAATCCTAATAACTAAACCTTTATTATTCTTTTTGATTTTAAATGAATTAGTATATAAATCAGCATAAGCGCGACAAATGTCACTCTCCCTCTCACTCCCTGCATCCTCTCTCTCACTCTCAGTGTCAAGGTCTCCATGTGACAAGGCATCCTCATCGTCATGAGGTGAATTAGAATCTATCACGTGGCTAGCCATGAATGAGGTGAATTTGCACTCATGCGGTGATTCTTCTCATGAATCTACCGACTCGACTTCGCTTTCTTCACTCAGGATGGCACTAAGAGCAGCTTTGCCTTTTTTTTTTCTAGTATGTTCAGCCTAGTAGAACACTCAAAAGCTCTATGACCCTTACCATCACACTCATAGAAGCTCTCATCGTTTCTCTTGGATGTATCATTCTTTTATTTTTCAAAATTCTTGACATTTTTATTTTTCTCAAATTTCTTCTTATCATTAACTTGGCCACTATTTTTTAACTTTAGAAATTTCTTAAAATTCTTTGTAAAAAAAGACAAATCATCTAAATCAAAGTCGAAATCAGAATCAGACATATCTTCCTCACTCCATTTAGACGATTCTACCCTCCTTCTAGCTGACTCAAAATTCTTTTTGGCTTGGGCTTTAAGAGTTATCCCTTTATCTTTTTCTTTAACCGCTTTAGAAAACATATCTATTTCATAGGTTTGAAAATCACCTACTAATTCTTCTAGTTTAATAATGTTCAAATTTCCTAAAGAATTTAACATAGTGACTTGGGGATAAATCGCTTAGGTAAAGAACGCAGGATTTTCTTAACTACACATGCATTAGGAATGTTCTCGCCAAGGTTAAAACTAGTGTTAGCTATATCTGACAATCGTGCATAGAATTCATCAAAACATTCAGTCTCAAACACAGTTATAGTCTTAAATTGTGTAGTTAGGTTTTGCAGTTTTGATTCATTAACAGCGTCCGTGCCTTCATGGGTAAGTTGAAGAACATCCCATGCTTCTTTAGACGTGGTACACGTCAATATGAATCGAAACTCGTCAGGAGTGACGGATCCAGAAATGGCACTAAGCCCTTTAGAATTATATGTGGACCATTTAAATTCATCCTCGGTCCATTGAGCCACAAATTTTAAACTTGTCATGTTATCAACAGTGACAGTGGGAGTTTTCCACCCATTTTCAACAAGAATACACACACATTCATCAATGGCTTTAAGAGCTAATTTCATACGGGCTTTCTAGTATGCATAATTAGACCCGTAAAAATTGGAATTTTATTAAATGATTTTTCCATTTGAACAAACGCCATTTCAAGAAATCAATTTTTTAAAGAATCTATATTTAGAAGAAAAGAAACTTCTGCCAAAAATTACACGATGAAATTATGTTATTGACTCTGATACCAATTTGAGATGCGCTTTTTATTCAACCGGGGAAACAAATTTAATTAAATCCAATTTTTAAATATCTAGATTTAAACACACACCAAAGTTGTGCATCTAAAGGTGATTGATTTGACATTCAACATATTTACATCAAGCAAGGATCAATCACACACAACAAATTAGGAAATATTCCCCAAAGAGGCAAAACCTTTTTATTTCAATACAGTTTGTAAACACTTATATACATAAAGAAATACAGGTTTGACAAGCGAAGACCCTCAAGCACCGATTCGTTGTCATCAGCAAGAGCTCCCTCAAGACCCTCCAAGTTCAACAGTGTAGAGAACACTCTTCTCAACACAAGATGCTCCATGAATGGGTATGACTAGGTTTAGAAACATTCATACGTATGATTCTGAGTGTTTGTGAATATCAAAGTGTTTGTGTTTAAAACATATGAAGATTCGACGTATTAGGTCAATAAAGTGTTCCCTCAAAGTTTTAAATAAAAACATCTTCGAAGTGGGAATTTATAGAGGCAAATAAAATCTGATGCGTCGGATTTTTCTTTGCCCATAGGACCGGTCCGAAAAGGATCAATGGATCAGTTCAGTCATCTGGATCAATTTGATTTTCTTTTTAAACGGATCGGTCTGGACATATGACTATTCATGTATAGAATTACCAACCGAATCGATTCATTTTTCTTCATCTCCAGATCGGTCTGGTCAGAAGACATTTTTTGAATAAAAAAATCCACCTGGATCATTTCGATTATCTCCAAATCGAGATCGTTTTATATTTTTCTTTCTCTCGAATCCCAAATGAGAGGACTTATGAATCCGAAAAATCAACACCACAAACCCACGATGTAGGTAATGATCACGACACACAATATTGATGATGATGGGCACGTGAAACACATAATTCGGATTGAGGCCGTCAAGATATGATCGTGTTGAGATGTTCTGAGATGAGCTGACTGTACAAGTATACGACATATATGCTAAGATCTAGGATAAAATTGAAATGCCTAGATACATTTATAAAATATGTCCTTACCGGATCCATCCGAGATGTCCCCATGTCTACAGCAATAAAATTTATCATCAAATCTTTATCTATACTCCTATTGGCCAAAATCTTAATAGGAATGGTTCGTCGGAGTTCAACTCCGTTAGCTGAAGCTATCCGAGCAAGAGCATCTGCTCGGGCATTTTCCAATCTTGGAATTCTATTCATCTGAACAACTGGTAATTTTATTATTACCTCCATTGATTTGGACAAGTATTGGGTTGTCAATTCTCCTTTAGCTCCATACAAGATTAGATTTGATTTACTACCAACTGGGAATCACTATGTGTCACCACTTTCTCGGCATTCAGTGATTGGGATAAACTTAAGCCCACAATGAGAGCTTCATATTATGCTTCATTATTTGAGGCTTATAATTGAAATCGCAGGGCATATTCAATATCAATATTATCAAGAATGTTAAGTATTATATATGCTCCATTACCTGTTACGCAAGATGATCCATCAACGTATAATTTCCATTTTGGGAGATCATCATCAAATGCTTGGTCTATCAAAATCCTATAGTGGAATGATTTTCTCCTTGCTTCTTCACACTGCTTAGACTTATCCTGTGTTCGGGGAGAGGAATCTAGTAGGTCGGCAATATCTTCTTCTAGTAAAATTTCCTCAGGATTTTGACTTTTAACAACCTCTTTCACTTTATTTTCTCTGGATCCTTGCTCGCCTGCTGATTTTGTTGCTCGAGAACCTCGAGATAAGTGAATTCATCTACGAAATCTACTACTGCTTGGCCTTTTAGAGAAGACCTTGGTTCATATATAATTTCATAATCCCCCAATTCCACTGCCCAATACATTATTATGTCACATTTCTCTGGCTTGTGTAAAGCCTGCCTTAGTGGCATATCGGTGTGTACTACTATCATATTAGCTCGAAAATAAGGCTTGTCTAGACGCTTCAATCAACGCCAATGCTAACTTTTCAAGAGAGGGTACCTAATTTTTGCACCTCAAAAAGATTTATATGTGTAGTAAATAAGCTTTTGAATTCCATTCTCCTCTCTGATCAAAGAAGACCTTACGGCTAATACAGAAACAGATAAGTACAGGTACAATTTCTCCCCTATAATTGGTCGGGAAAGTAGTGGACGTGACCCTAAATAATTATTCAACTACAGAAAATCTTTCTCACATTCTTCATTCCATTCAAAAATCTTTTTGAGTACTTTGAAAAATGGTAGGCACTTGTTTGTATCTTAGGACACAAATCTGTTCAGAGCTGCTACTCGCCCGATTACCCTTTGCACATCCTTTTTATAAGTCGGGGACTGCATCTCAAGTACTACCTTAATCTTGTCTAGGTTTGCTTCAACTCCCCTCTGATTTACTATATACCCTAGGATCATTCCTTCTTGTACTCCAAAAACACATATGGTCGGGTTTAATCTCATTCGGTGCTTCTCAAGTTGATCAAAAGTCGGGTTGAGGTCGGTAATATGGTCAGACGCTTTTTTTTCTCTTTGTAAGCATATCATCCACATATAATTTAATCTTTTTTCCTATTTTCTCCTCAAAGACCTTATTCACCAGCCTTTGATACGTAGCACTTACATTTTTCAAACCAAACGTCATAACATTATAACAATAAGTTCCTCAGGGAGTAATGAAAGAAGTGTTCTCCCGGTCTTCAGGCTTCATTTTAATCTATTTAGAACCAGAATAAGCATCCATAAAATTGAGTAACTCGTGTTCGGGTCAAAAGAAATTAATCTTTTGGGCATGCTTTGTTAAGATCTATGAAGTCTATGCACATCCTCTACTTATTATTTTTCTTCTTGACCATAACTACATTGGCCAACCAATCTGGATATTTCACCTCATTAATAAAAGCTGCTTTATGAAGCTTTTCAACTTCCTCCTAGATGACTTGGTTCTTCTCAGGGCTGAACACTCTTCGCCTTTGCTTTACTAACTTGATTTTTTTATTAACATTGAGCTCATATAAAAGAAAGCTAGAATCAAGTCCTAGCATATCTTCATGACTCCAGGCAAACACGTGTTTTCTCTGTCTACGGAAGCTCACTAGTTCCTATTTAAGAACAGGATCCATCTTTGTTCCAATTTTAGTGGTGCGCTCTGGTTTATCATCATCTAACACAATGCTTTGTGCTGCCTCCACAATCTAGACCTTTACCAGCTCTGTCTCCCCCCTTGGATCTAAGGTTTCAACCTCAGATTCTTCATCAAGTTCAGAGGTATCCACTTGGTAAGTGGTGGTTTTCCTTTTCATTTCTTCCAAATATTTTTGCTCGACAGATGAGTAGTAGCATTCCTGGGCTACTCTCTGATCACCCTTCATAATTCCTATGCCAAAATTGGTTGGGAATTTCAAGCATTGATGAATAGTAGAGGGCACTGCCTCAAACTTATTTAGCCTAACTCTTCCCATAATTATATTATAAGCTGAATGGATGTTTTTATCCATTACAAAGAAATGGATTTTTTAGGTTCGACTGGATGGCCACGTGCCAATCATCACTTCCATTTTAATGGTTCCCAAAGGGAAGACTTTCTCACCTACAAAACCTATTAGTGGTAGATGATAGAGCTCCAACTGGCTGAGCTTAAAGTTCAAGTTGCTAAAATAAGGATAGAACATGATATATGTCGAGCAACCATTATCTACTAACACTCTAGAGACAATGACATCTTCCTTTCTTATTTTAATTACCAGATGATCGTCATAGGGGTACAGTACTCCTGATACATCATTTTTAGTAAATCCTACTACCATCTTGTCTTTATTAACCTTCCTTGGTATGTCTTCCTCGGTAAGATTAATCCTCTATATGTACAAGTAAGCTTGAGCCTCATTGAGGCTTTTCGCTCTGTTGTATGATCTCCTCCTACTGCATCTCCACCTGTAATCATTTGGTAATCAAAATAACCAAAACTAAGTGTGACTACCTCGCGTTTCGAGTGTCTTGGACTTTCGGGTAACTCGGGATCATCGTCTTGGTCATCCTCGTGAGCTCGTTTCTTTTCCTCTCTAGGTCTGTATGGAGATTTTTATCTGTTTCGAGCTCCCTCATTTTTCTGTTGATCAACAAACTGATTCAATTTTCCTCTTCGAAAGAGAGTTTCAATCTTATTTTAAAGGGAAATGCAATGATCCGTCGTGTGACCATGGTCTATATGGAACTCATAGTAATTAGTTTTGTCAATTTTGGTAGGGGAACTCCTCAACTTATCATGCCTATGGTCAGTGGATTAAAGTTGTTATACTTTTTGAGCTTCTCTATAATTCCTTTATTTTCTGACTCCTTGTGTCCATTAGAATCTTTGTAATCCTTCTTGTCATTTTTCCCTTCAGCTTTCTATCCTGATCTTTGCTTGGTTGCCATTACTTTCTCGGCATTCATGATTTTGGCTTCTTTATCCATCAATTCTGCCATGGTCTTTGGAGTATCTTTAGTAAGTGTATAATAGAGCTTCTCTAGGAGCAATCCACTCATAAGGGTTGTTATAGCAGCTTTATCCTCATAATCCACAACCTCTATCTTCACATTATTAAAAAGAGAGTTGTAGTCTATGGTGCTCTCTCCTTCCTTTTATTATACACTGAGCAAATGTGTTACCCTTTTTATAGGCTTGGCTCCAAAACAAAAGTTGTTAATAAATAGCTCGGCCAACTGGTTGAAGTTGGAAATCTGTCCCCGAGGAAGGCTATTGTACCAGATTTGGGCAGATCCAGTAATTATTCCAGAAAATCCTCTACACCTCATTTCGTCGGGAACTGCATAAATATTGGCGGCTGCTTGGTATTGCTATATATGGAGGAATTGTTCAGTTTTCCCATCGTATTTGGGTGTAACCACTGGAGCTTCAAACTTTGATGGAGTAGGAAAATCCACAATTGCTTGTACAAAGGGAGATCCTTTTACAAAGCTTTTTCATAATGGGTTTTTAGTCTTAGCCATCACTCATAGACTGTCCTACAATCTCTGGATAGAACCTTTCTAAGCATTGTTACCAGCATCAAAACTATGCATTGCTTCTCTATTTTTTGCTAAACTCTCCTCTTGGGATTATTGCTTGGTCCGAGCAGTACATCAAGCATCTGATCTAGACTGGGCAGAGCCTTCCCTTCGATTAGTTAGTCATTGAGTGTTTCCTGACATTGCCCTAAGAACATTTTTGTTTTCCCTGGGTCCCAAACGATCTAAGGTAGAAGCCCATCTTAGCCTTTCTAAAGCACTTAGCCTCTCTGTAGAGTAGGAATGTGTAGGGAATTCAACATTGGGTGATAGGATGTATCCCCTATAGTTCTAGACTGACTTTACCTGCCACTTCTTGGTGGTGGTGGTGGTGGAATATTTCCACGGGTAGACAGAGCAGGTGCTCCTACTTGAAGAGTCTGCACGAATGCCCTGATAGTGTCCTGCATAGCCTCTTGCAAGACTGGCCAGAATTCCAGTTAATTCATTCGTTGTTAGTGGGGCAGAAGGGACAAATGGAATGCCTTCGTTCCTTAGATTTGATTCAGGAATATCATTCATTTAGGTATTTGAATGAATGAGAACAATTATAAATGCGTTCCCACAGACGATGCCAATCTGTTGATGAAAAAAACTAGACTGAACTAATTAATTTATCATAGATAAAAATGAATAAAATACACAAAGAATTTTGAAAGTGGTTCATCTAAGAGAAAAGCCTACATCCACTGTTGTGCATTGCCTTGGGCTTGTTCAATTGAAAATTGTCTCATTTTTTATGTCCCTTGGGTGTAGGGTTTACAATGTATTTATATCCCATTGAGGATGTACAAGAGTTGGAATATTAAAGGATGGATGCTTTAGTAACATAGCTATTTACATTTATACATTGTTAATAATGTATACAACCATTAACGATTTACTATCAGTGTTGGTCGGTCTTTCGGGTGTTGGTTAGTCTTCCTCATATTGGTCGGTATTCCTTTAGTTGGTCGGTAACTCGCTCATACTGACTTGGATTAGTTCCCATGTGTTTATACATGAATGGTCCATGTGGCAGGATTATTTTTCGTATCAACAGGGTCATCTCCCCATATCTTAGAAATTTCTCTCCCTTTTAAAAACAAGGGAAATAAAATTATCTCCCCCCTTTTCACATGAAAAGTCCAAAAGGAAGAAAATAATCATATACAACGGGTATAGGATGGTTATAAAGCACAATCACAATGACAAAGAGAATTAGCAAAGAAAAAGCTAGTAAAGTATGTGAAACACCAAAGCTATAAAGAGAATACACAATGAACATATATAAGTGTATCTTCATATGAATCTCAAAAAATAGAAACTAGTGGATGAAAAATATAAGGCAATAAGCACAAAAGTAGGCTATATGATAATTGAACAATCTAACTAGAATGAGCTCATATACAAAGTATGAATATATCATGGATAAAGAAAAATAATTAATAAAACCAACAAAACATCCATACAATCATCCAAAAGTATCCAAAGTGTCCAAAATACCAATATAAATGGTAAAAATACCCGAACACAAATACAAATAACAAATTACCAAACAAAAAATAAAACAATGACTTAACAAATCAAGAGATAAACAAAGGATCTCTAATCCTACTAAATCACATGAGCGAAGAATAACCAATTTATGCTAAGAACAAAATCACATAATGTAAGGACAAAAATTCCAATTGAGTCTCTTGTATAGTTTTGACTTATTCTCGGAACAAAACAAATTTGAGTCATAGGTCGTATTTTTATTATCACGATCCCACACAGACTATGACGTACTAAAGTATATTGAAGACCTTGCAGCAAAGCTTAAAGGAATTATTTATGTCGAAGTTTAATTGGTGCAATTTTATACGTCTGCAAGTTCAATTGCATTCCGAGATCACTCGGGTATGAATGCGTAATTTTATTGGGACTCGGAATGTAATTTTTATAAGGATAAGGATGCTATTTTATTAAATAAATGGTTTTAAAATGTTTTATAAGTGTTTGAAATTTTTTACACTTCGTTTAAATCTGATAAGGATGGATTAGAGTATAGTTTTATTTGGACTCTAATTTGCGCGTCGCTCAAACAACATCAAATGACATCAGAAGTCGTTCGAGCGAGATCACCATGTAGTTCGAACGACATGAGCATTTCGTTCGAGTGAAACCTTTAGTCATTTGAGCGAGACAGCGCCTCAAGAAAAGTATTTATAGGCGTGTTTCCATTAGATTTCATAAGTGTGCATTCTGGAAAAACTGTTTAAGAACCAATACGTTTCTGCACACAAGTTTTCTAAGGTTTTCCAAAGTAAATGCATCCTTAGAGTTTCAAATATATATATATATATATATATATATATATATGCGATGGTGATATTTGTAGCACTAGGAAGAGTTGTTCTACACTTGAACATTTCTTATTTTACGGTGAAGATTCAGTGGAGTCCGGTTTCAACATCGTAGACATTACAAGCCATATCAATGGACATCGAGACATACGTGGACGCATGTGTTATGGACAGGTATCGTGGAAGAAGGACTTTTTATGTGGGCATTGTGAGAGGAGTGGTTGAAGATCAGAAGAGCATCAAGTCTCGTGGGGATAGATTCGTTGAGTAAGACTTGTGTTTGTTCATTGTAAATTCCCATTCATAGTGATTTTCTAGCTTGCGATGTCCGAGGTTTTTTTCCGTTGTGGTTTCCTCGTACATCCAGCGTTGAGAGTATTCTTTACTTTATTTTACTGACTTTAATCACTAGATGGATGTTTAGGATTAATCAAGATAAAATTTGGTTAAGTTAAAATTTGTTCACAACTTTGTGCGAATTAAAAATTGAAAAAAGGTTTTCACAAAAAGAGAAAAAAAAATTATCATCCTTATAACACTTTTCGCATTTGAAATAATAAGGGACCATCACACAAGAAATACATGATAGCAATAAGAAACATGTATCATGAAATCTAAAATTGTAGCATGGTGATAATATCCACAATAGAGTGACATCTCAAGCAAAGAGATACAAACTCCACTCAAACAAGCATTTATTCCATAAAAAGAAAATAAACCTCCTTCTAAATAAATAAGCACTCCCCCTAAGACTATGCATGCGAAGAGAATTAAGAAAAGCATGGCAAAGAAAAGAACATATGAAACATGTTGGGAATAGAAGTATCACAACAAGATATCATGAGACCATGGGATAAAGATATGTGAGCATGAATCATGGAACATGATAAGAAACATGTTAGATAGCGAAAATTACAGTGTATGTAAGAAAAAAGAGCAAGAATCATGCAATATCATAAAGAGATATCTAAATTTACATATGCTCACAAATGATTGTCATCAAGATAAAGTATCAAAAACATGTCAACACAAGAACAAAAAATGTCACTAGGGATAAGAAAAGCTACAAGGATCAAGGGTATGTCTGAGACAAAACTCGAAAGATAATAACAAGATAAGTGTAATATCAACTCACAAATTCAACAGATAACACAAAGGTCTAACCAAAAGATGATCAAGGTCGCATTACCCACTCGAACTACGTAGGGCATAAACAACTTAGAAAATGGTAGCCGAAAACTATCCTAAAGAACACACAAATCTCTAAGATAAGCAATCATGTCAAACACAATGTCACATAAGCTTTATCGATAGAATAATATACAAGTACAAGCTTTAAGGAAGAAAATACAATACATAAGTTGAATGTGACCAGGAATGGAAGTTTCAACAAAACAAAAGCTACCATGAGCATAAAATAAAGTGCCAAAACAGATTATCCGAGCTCGTGAGGGAATCACGTTCGTGCAAACAATTAGCGTGTGAATAGAGGGGGTTTTCTGTTGGAATGATTTAACCCACAAACTCAGTCAGAAACAAATTTGTCTAGAAAAGACTAAAAGTGAAACATGAGTCCCAGTGCTCTCAATATTAGTGTAATGAATGAATGCAATGCATGAAAAATCATTCATTTGTTTACATGAAATGCACAAATTTGAGATAAATGCAAAGAAATGCATAAAAATCAACAAGTCGCACACATAGAAATATACAAATGTAAACACAAAAATCTAAAGTGTGATTGTTATTAGTTACCTTATGATAAATATGATTTGACATGTAGATTTCCTTTAAATCTTGATTAAAACATGAATTAGAAACAGATTCAATCCAAATCTCAATCAATTCAACATAAAAGGCATAAAATTCTTATCAAATTAATCTCTTGAAACTTTGTAATATCAATTAGGACTTGATTTGTGTGACAAATATAGATACAAAATCAAAATGAATACACATAACCAAATCATATTAAATTTGTTATTGCATCAATATCCTTTAAGATCTCATGTAAATAAGAGTTTCTAATAATTATTCTCCCTTAAGCATATGTTGTACAAAATGTTTTGAATGCCAAATAAAAAAGCAATTTTAATTTTTGAAAATTAATGTTCTATCTTGTTTTGAATGTTGGTTAAGCTCTTATCTTGTGTCTCTTTCCAATATATTGGCTTTTGTCGTTGCTTTGTTTTCCACACATCTAGATAACACCTACCCGATGATACTTGAATTTTAAATCGAGTGTAATCATTTTAATGGTATCCCATATCGACGTATGAAACGATCCTTTTTCAATTCCTTGAATGCATGAACAGACAAAAATCTCACATATGGACCATAGAAAATTTCAAAACCAACAAAAGATTTTAGAATTTGATCATGATTAAGTTAAGTATTAAAATAAATAATCACATAAGTACAGTCATACGCATCAAGTGATATACACGACACCAAAATGCATAAAATGTCACTCTTCACCCGGCTAGCGTTGTCACAGTTAAAAATCGGGACAAAAACATATGCGTTTGTTATCACCGTCATTGATTGTGACATTATCGTGACAACGCCTTCTCACGGTCAATGACCGCGATAACAAATGCACATTTTTTATCGTGGTTTATTACTATGATGTGTGTCACGGTCCTGCCAAGACTATTGACCACGACAACATCACAATGTTGTCACAATCACAAGCCTTGGTAGGACCGTGACAACTTTTTTAATGAAATAACAGGGCAGGGGAAAAAAAATTCCCCTTCCCGCCAAAACTCTATCCCTCTCCCTCAGGTAACTGGCGATTCTCTCGCTCTTCGATTATAGGTCCTCTCTCTCTCCGATTTCAGGTGTGATTCCAACCACACACGTCACACACAGCACACACAAAAACACACGCAGAGCACATATACACACCACACAACTGTACACACACAAAAAGAATTTAAATTACAAAAAATCGAATGTACTTTTTGTGTGTTATAAAGTGTGTGTGTGTGATATTATGTGTTATTATGTGTGTGTATTATGTCCTCCCTATTTATTGTGTGCGTGTTACTCGAATTTTGTGGTGAATATCATTAAATACCTTTTTTATTATATTTTAATTACGCATGCATATATAAAACTAAAATAACGAGTTTATTAATGGACACCTCAAAACGACGTAATTTTGGGTGTTTTGAGGCAAAGCGAGGGGTTTTCTTTAAATTTTGCCCTCATTGTCACACCAGAACTACGTTATTTTGAGGTGGTCCATTAGGTTGTTCTCTTTAAGTGTTTATACCTTAGTTTTGAGTTAATTTCTCCTGGTATGACCTTGGATCTTAGATTATTTAAATGTTAAAACTAATCGGTTGAACTATATTTTTTAAGATGGGGTATACAAGATAGTTATCGATTTTAGGTTTTTCAATGGGAATCGCATGTTCCTTTTATTAGGGGTGGAAATTCGGATCAACGGGCCGTGTTTTGGCCCTACACGACACGACGATAAGGTTTTTCGAACACGAACACGACATGACACGACTTCGTGTTTTTTTTAGCTGACACGAACACGACCCGAATAAAAAATAACACGACACGACAACCATAATTTCTTAAATTTCAGGCTTAAAAAACACGATAACACGAAACGACACGACTTCGTGTCTAAAAAACACGACACGAACACGAAACATCGTGTCAATTTCGGGTCAATTTCGTATCATTCCGTGTCATTTTTTTGTGTCGTTTCTAAAATTACCACCCTGAGGAACCTTTACAACAATCAACAAGTACGATAGATATATAAGGGAAGGAGGACAATATAGATAATAATATGCTAGAGGATTTTGTTGATGATGCGTATGGAGTTCATGAAGTGGAAGAAAATGAGGTCTCTGACAATGTACAAGATTCAGGTGTTCATGAAGATATCAGGATAAACCTTGACGATGACTATCAAAGTTTAAAACTTAAGGCGGCCCAACCATTGCACCCTGATTATAACAAAGATTAAATAACTTTACATGCCATGGTTGGTTTGCAAAGTTTGAAGATCCAACATGGTTTGTCTGGAAATAGCGTGATAGGAATTTTGAATTGGGTGAAGTGCTTACTACCCAAAATGAATATGCTTCCAAATAGCTATCCTACTATGAAGAACAGTTTGAAAGGTTTAAGAATGAAATATGAATTCATTCATACTTGTGTGTATGACTCCATACTATACCGAAAGGAGTACAAAAATCTCAATTGGTGTCCAGTATAGGATGAACCTAGATATGTGAATTCTCATGGCAAGGAAAGCACAAGCTCAAAATTGCATCAAAAAGTGTTGAAATATTTACCCATTGGGCCTAGATTGAAATGATTTTTTATAGTACCATGGATAGCGTAGGCAATGACTTGGCATGCTAGGGCAGAAGTAGGGGATAATATTGATGATACAAGAAATCTTCCACTTGTCGTTCTCATACCAAAAAATCAAGAGTAAAGTGCATAATAAGAAAATAGAGCAAGTAAGAGAGATAAAAGACAAGTTATAGAGTGGTTCGGCTATAATGATGAGCCTACATCCACTTTGGTGCCATATTCTCATTATATATGTTGTTTGGTACATAGTAGTTATGCCTAAAGAGGCGTACAAGCATTTGAATATAAAAGAATACATATTTATGTGGACTTCGGTGTGCCGAAGAGATAGTTGCGATGCCGGCGAGTAGCCCCCAAGCTGGATCGAGTGGTCTGGAGACCGTTGAGGAGAGAATAATCAGCTTTGAGCTAAGTGTTGGTGTAAGAGAAATGGATCCCCCCTCTTCTCGAGGTGTGAACCTATATATATAAGAGGTGTGCACTATAATGATGTTGTGATTAGAGATGTTGAGGCCAGCTGATTAATGAGCTTAGGTACGCGGCATATGTATTATAAATGGGGCGGCAGTCTATACATTCAGGGCTGCAGCAGGTATAGAATAAGTGGTCGCAACCTATATGTTAAAAGACTGCAGCATGTATACAAGGCATTTATGTATTCAATAGGAATTAGGTCCGCGGCCAATAGATGATAATACTATGATATTGGTGGTCCGTGGCAGGTGGTGCAATATATGTACTATCAATAAGCCCCCAAGTCTTAGTGCCAAGAGATTTCTATTGGGGCTGCGGTTGAGTAGTCAAGTCTTCTCAAGATGTCGTAGTACTTCCAAGGCAATGGTTCATCATCCCGCGCCCTCTTATATAAATTGTATCGATCGTGGAATTTATTATGTTTCTAAATCCTTGATAGCGTATCGTGAGCGAATTTATGTACGTTTGTCTCCTTGCATTTCTTGACAATCTCTAGCAGCTGCGAGTGGTGGTTTTAAGGTGGCTGAAGGTGGTTCGAGGCTGAGCACTAGTGGTTTCTTCACTTCTAGGTAATTTTTCCAATTCACAATTCATCAACTGAACTTCTGAATTTCTCAATCCCTACCTTTATAAATCACCCACTCTTGAAATATATCTACTAAACTCATCACAAATTAAACTTACTTGAATGTGTTTTGTTAAATTACAATTATGTTTGCTGCTTTCTGGGAAGTTCATGCTGTAACTGAATGATTCTTTATCTATATTTGTTTCTTCCAATTTCCTAACTAATCGAGCATCTTATGTTAAATCAATCTTCAATGTTGACCCAATAAATGAATTTTGTTCTTGACATTTGGGTTTGACTTTAGGGTTTCTGAACTCCCATTATGTTCTTGACGTTTTTTAGAGGGACTCTTCGTATTCTAGGGCTGTTGATCTTTGAATATACCTAGACTAAATACTAACCTGTTTGAGTGAGTAGCCGTGGCATGGTAAAATCCCTTTAATAAATTAAGGTTGTCCTGAATCAAAGCGACCTTTAAATATTGATTTGTGTAAGAGACATCTGCACCATACAAAATGTTGTTACGGTAGGCATTAAACATAATGCTACGGCATGTCGAAAGTATAAGCTGCAGCATGTATATATTTGGCTGCGGCCTATGATAACTCTTCCTTGATAGGATACTCCTTTACTTAGGCTCAGTTTAGAATCCGCGGCATTTAGCCCGTAGTTTAATGACTACGGCATGTAAGAAAATAACGCCTCCTACCCTCAAAATAATATGTCGTGGCGACATTTAACTTCTAGGGCTTTAGGACCCAACACTTGGCATATTTAGCCAATTTTGCTAACCATTTCTATTGTTTTTAATCTACATATCATTATTCCTATCGTGGCTTCTTAGAGGCTTTCTAGGACCATATTGGATGCGGTGCCTAACTGCGGACTCTCTGCTTTTCAGGTACTACTGTAGCCATATGAACTTTGACCCAAAAGAATTTCTAAGAGGCTTTAGGAACAAACATTTTGGAGCCTCTCCTCCCGAACTTCCCTTTGTGCGCCCTTTGAAATCACTTGGAACTTGTCAGTTGAGAAATTTTCCCAACTGTGTGGTGCTAGATTTAGACTCGAATTCTAGAGCCATGGAGGAAGAGGTCAATTCTAGCAACCAACCTAAGAATTCCGCGTTAGGGGGTCCGTCTGAGGTTAGTGATAATCCTTCTCGTACATTTGTGAGAGCCTAGAGACCTCCTGCTGCACTTGGTATCCGCAACACTATGACCTAAGAGTGGGTTGATCAGGTGTCTAAAGCCTTTGAATTTCTAGAGAAATTGATGTGCTCAACACCTGCCGTGGAAAAAAGGCCATGCACGGCTCTTGCTGACAATGGGGTTTGTTTCCCCCTCCATGCCTTCATTTATGGGTTGCAATTTCCTGTCCCTATTCCCATTAGAAGAATTTTCTAAACCCATCCCAGTTAGATCTTAATGGATTGAGGGCCATTATTGCAGCTATTGTACTATGGGAGAATAAATTAAATAGAGATATTACTCCTACAGAGTTTTTCCACTAGTACCTCCCAAAGAAAAACTCCGTAAAGTTTGTGGGGTACTATTACTTTTATGTCTGTGGAAGAGACGAGACCCTTTGTTCTGGGAGGCTTACCAGTGTAAAGAAATGAAAGGGCAAATATTTTTTCATTTCTGGAGAAGGGTGGGAGATCCACCCTGAAGAGACTGAGAGGGAGAGAACCTTTAGAATGCCGCAGCAATGAGGGTGTCCCTCCAAACTTGGTACCTTTACAATTATAGCCACGTCCCCTATTTATAGTTGCATATTATTCTCCACATTTTACTTTCGTACTAATCTTTGAATATTTCTATAGCCCTTGATAATTTACAGCTGAGTCGGTAGTAAGAGAAGAGAGTTGTTAAGGCCGCGGTAGTTTCTGCTAAGGAGAAGAAGTTCAGCACACTTGTAACCTCTACCACCGTTTTTAAAGAGGGCTAATTCCCCAGCAAATCTATTCTAAAAGATGGTGAAGGTAATAATATTACTTGATTTTTTATTCCGTGACAGTTATTTTTAAACTTCAGATTTTTACTGATGCATTTCTTCTTTCAGGTAAGGGAGTTGATAGGGAGATTTTGGCCGCCCAACTGGCCAAAACGAATGAGGACGCAGCTGTCCTTAATAACACAGCGAGGCAAAGGAAAAGAAAAAGGACAAGGTCCAAGGCTCCTCCCGCAGCCGCTCCTAGTGGCCAAGTTCAGACTGCGGATCAAACTACTCCTGCCATGCCCTCACTCCAAGTTGAGCGTTAGTCCCTCACGAGAGACCTGAGGGTGACTTAGACGATGATATTGGATCCAATATGGTCGCGGTAGGGCTAATTTCAACCTCCGAATAGCTCGACATCCACGACACTTCTCCAATCCATACCAATTTGCCACCTCCAATAATAGTGGTTGTAAACACCAACCTGGCACCACCTCAATGCCATTCCAGTGTTGGTCTTGACGATCGTCCGTGGCCCCATCTTAGACAGCCCAACCTTGAATCTTCATGGGACACAACTGCGAGGGCTATTCGCAAGATGAAGAGAGTTCCAGACACCGCGAACCTTGATCGAATCATGGATGAAGACCACAATGACTTGGAGGATTATGGTCTCCATAGTCTGTTGAGGGTAAGTGCAAGTACCTTCTCAGCTTCATTCACACATTTTAACTTCTAAATTTTAATCCCTTTACAGGTCGCGAACGTCATGATCTCTTAGAAGAGGAAGTATGAAGCCCTTTATAAGATGAAGGAGGCCGCAGACAGCGTTCACAATGCGAATTTGGTGAAGGAAATAATTGAATCCTTTGAAGCTGGGAAGAAATCACCTATCGTAGCCTTGGAAGCATATAACATGAGTGCTGATGCTAGGGTTGATGTTGAAAAAAAGGATAAAAATAATGTCGAGGAGAACTTCAACTAAGACGCGGAAGCTCTCAAGGCTTCCCAAGTTCACACTGAGGCTGCTGCCCAAGCTGTGGAATTTTCAAATAGCAATCTTGGACTTCTTCAAAAGAAGCATGATGAGTTAGAGACCAAGGCTAATAACTATGCTGAAGTCCATGCCACGTCTATAAACAAGATGGAGGAATTTTATGTTGCGCCCCTTACAAGAAAAGATGAACAACCTGGAGAAGCCCTTCAATTGGTTATTGACAACGCGGTGGAGTCATTTAAGGGATCCAAATACTTCTACCTAATCAATAATAAATCCTACCTCTGCGGCTACCAAGAGCTCAGGCATAGAGTCATAAAAAACTTCCCTAACTCTAAAGAGACAGTTCTTGCCTGGGGCTTTGGTGATGCTGAGCATCAGCAGTGCGTGGCTGAGATGAAGGCCACCGTTGAAAAGAGGGCAAGACTAAGGGTTGAGGCAGCAGCTGCGGCAGCTGATAAGGAGACCATGACTGCCGCGGAAGGAGAAGAAGGTGAAGAAGATGACGACGCTTCCTCTTAAAATTCTAATTCTCTGGACATAGGTTGTGTCCATTAATTTCACTTTAATTTTTGTTCACATACATAAGGTTGCGGCCCTTTAAACATTGAACTTCATTATCAAGTTTGCGGTCTCTTATTTGTATAACTTCAATACTTTAATTTTTTGCTAAGGCTTTAGCCTACGATCTTTCTATTTGTCTTAACTGCTTCTTTACTCTCTTTTATTATCTACTTTGATACTTGAATTGATGCTTTTACATTTGAATTGCTTGCTTGAATGCACTTGGGAAAACACTTCACTGACGCACTTACTCAAAATAGGTTGCGGCCTGCTAATTTTTCCTTGTCGCGGACCACTAAGTGTTTGCTTTAATATTTGCTTGCTTTATTGAATGAGCTTGTAAATCTTCAATATGAATTGCATCGTACATAAGGCCATGCCATAACTATACAAATTATTTGTCCAAACAGGTTACAGCCCTTTTTTTTGCCTTAGACTTCTTACTTGTATTTTACCTTGTAAGACATCGAATTTTTCAAGTGTCTGTGGCTATCTCCCTCGAGCGGCGATGCCAAGTAAAGATGGCTTTGGGCCTTTGATGCAACCACTCAATGAATGCTCTTTGAATACCGCGGCCATATTAATAAGGATGCAGATTATTTCAAGCCCTTACCAAGAAGTTTATAATAGCATGCTGGGTTGGGGCCATCCTTCTATAGCTTTGGCATGCTTCGTTGCGACAGCAACACATCATCCTTCGATTGCCTTTTATGTCTTTCCTTTAGTCACTTCGATCGGGTTATCATCAGGCCCCCCGGGATAGGTATTATAAAGCTTCCCCAAGCTATATGGATATATATAAAGCTATCCCAGGCTATAATATGATTATTCATAGATAATTAAGTCTTCGGCCCCTTCAAATATAGGATTATCAGTAAACAATTAAGTCTTCGTCCCCTATGGGTTATTTTCAGGCCTTCCCGGGCTAGGTATTATGAAGTTTCCCAAGCTAAGATGAGATCACCAAGTAAATGATGTTTAGTCTCTATACACCAAGTTAATGATGTGTTTTAGGGGAGTAACCTCCTTGGGCAAATGACGCATCCCGAAAGCTAAGAACAGGCACTGTAAGCCCTTACAGCTAATGACTCATCCCAAGAATGTAACCATTATATGCCGAGATATAGTCTCTCTAAGCGATGTTCTTGACCAATTCAGATGGTTGCTTTAATAGTTGCTTTCTGCATTTTCAATTACCACTTACTTTCAGATAATCAGGCATTATAACGAGTGTTATGGGCCCATTTAGATATAAATTTTCTTGATATAATATGTTGTCTTCGGTTAGGATCTGTTTAAGATAAAGAGTCTTTTATAAGATAACCTTTAATGGGAACATGGCACTATAAAAACATGGTACTATCAAGTGAACTTGATTTCATATATCTATTCATATATTCATGACTTTGCTAGGATAATACAAAGTTAACATGGAACTATTCAAAAGTGCTCACTAAGAACGGGAATAGATGAAACATAAATATGGGCATAAAAAGAGGGATATGGCTTGTCAGACTAGGCTGCACCCCTCCGGCATCCTTCAGGAACCGCTGGAGCATCCCCTGTCTTATGAACCTCTTAATTTCATCTTTCAGGGTATAGTACTACTCAGTGTCATGGTCGTGGTCCAGATGGAATTTGCTCCACCTGACTTTTTTCCTTTTGTAGGGTGGAGCTTTAAGCTTCTCTAGCCACTTCAGCAGCTTGTCCTCTTTTATGAACTCGAAGATGTCTTCAACTGGGAAGGCCAATGAGGTGTAGGACTCAAAGACCCTTTTTGCTTTCTCCACTTCCCTTTTCTGGTTCTTACATGCTACTTTTATGGACGGAACTTCTGGTACTTCCACGGCAGTGAAGGTTGATGAGGTAATGATCCTGGGTGCCACACCAACATTGGATGAGGTTGCGACCTCTAGCATGAGGACCCTCTAGGTCAAATGGTTGATCTGAGTTTGGACTGAAGCATGATTGTCGTAGAGATGGTTGAGGTGATTGTACAGCTGCACAATATCATCTTTGACTTTTGTGCTCTGGCTGGATTCTCCTTCCATTTTTTGCTTTGTTAGTCTTTTTAAAAAATATATAATCTGAGACAAAACTAGCAGAAGTGAGTAATCACAGAAATATTGGATTAACCAAGTAGGAAGTTGGGATGCAGCATTTGCACTGTTGCATGATACTACAGTTGAGGCCGCGGCCAGTGAAGCATATAAGTGTACTACCGTGGCCTTTGAATGATATTACTGATGAGGTCGCGGCCAATAAGGCACATAACTGTACTACCATGGCCTTTGAATGATATTAACCAAGGTTATGCTGAAGACCACATGAGTCCAATCCCCGATAATTTGAAGTTGTTGTAATACAACCGCGCTAGTAGAGGCCGCGGCCACATCCCTACCTAGGCAGTAAAGGGAGCAATACCAAAATTGAAACCTAGAAACTGAGTTTTTCTCCCAAAGAACATCAAAAAGGGAGTAAATATAATTCTTCCCTAATCACCCACCTTTACGAGGCTAAAGCCCATCAAGCTTTCCAGCCTTCTCTAGGTGAGGCGATATCACAGGGGTATGTAAAATAGAATTAAGGTCATAAAAAAGAGACCCGTAAACAGATCTGAATATACAAAATACCCATTTAAGGGTGTAAATATAAAATAGAGCTCAATAACCAAAATTTAATCATGAGATGATGATCCAGAGGATCCCCATGAATAAAATAAGGTGTTTAAGAACTCGAAGTATAGAGAAATAAGATTAAAATATCTTGCTTCCCATAGACGGCGCCAAATTGATGATACGAGAAATCGTCCACTTGTCATTCTAGTACCGGCATATCAAGAGTAAAGTGCATAATAAGCAAATAGAGCAAGTAAGAGAGATAAAAAACAATATATAGAGTGGTTCGGCTATAATGATGAGCCTACGTCCACTTTGGTGCCACATTCTCATTATATATATTGTTTGGTACATAGTAGTTATGCCTAAAGAGGTGTACAAGCATGTGAATAGAAAAGAATACATATTTATATGGATTCCGATGTGCCGGAGAGATAGTGGCGATGCCGGTGAGTAGCCCCCAAGCTGGATCGAGTGATCCGGAGACCGTCGAGGAGAGAATAATCATCTTTGAGCTAAGTGTTGGTGTAAGAGAAATGGATCCCCACTCTTCTCGAGGTGTGAACCTCTATATATATAGGAGGTGTGCATTGTACTACTGTTGTGATGAGAGATGCTACGACTAGCTGATTAATTAGCTTAGGTCCATGACATATGTATTATAAATGGCACGGTAGTCTGTACATTTAAGACTGCAGCAGGTAGAGAATAAGTGGTTGCAGCCTATATGTTAAAAGACTTCAGCATGTATGCAAGGCATTTATGTATTCAATAGGGATTAGGTCTGCAGCCGATAGATGATAATACTGTGATATTGGTGGTCTGCGACAGGTGGTGCAATATCTGTACTATCAAATATCATGCGTCATCCTATTGATTCTACAGCTTAGAAGAGGATGAATTATGAGTATCTGGATTTTTCTTGAGAATAGTGTAGTATTCGTTTGGCAATATCAACAAATAGTGTCAATCCATTTTGAAATCTAAGCACCAATCAGAGTGCATAGCCAGTGATCCTAACAGCACTTAACCTCCCTCCTTCATAGTGTATGAGACCTGAATTTTTTATGTTGTCTTTGTTAATACTTGAGCCAAAGGCACCAAGTTAGGACATCCATGTCTACTTGGCTCCTTTGGTAAAAGAATTAAATAAGTTAAGGGAAGAGGGTGTGCAAGCATTTGACTATTTTAAAAAAGGAAGAATTTACCCTTAAAGCTATGTTGATGTGGGTAATTCATGATTTTTCAGCTTATGGGATATTAACTAGTTGTGTAGTACATGGTTATTTGGGGTGTCCTATTTGTGGAGAGGAGACTGAACCTCTGCGTCTCATCGCTAACGAAAAAAATATACTATTTCCATAGGAGGGTTTTACCCCCCGCTAATAGTTTTAGATTTGAGAAAGGTTCCAATTTTTTATCGGGCAAGGTTGGACATAGGCTACCTCTGATAAAACTTTCAGGTTTAGAATCTAAAAGTAAATCTTCTAATTATGGCCCTAATATTCCAGGTAAGAATCCAAAATTGAAGAATGTCAAGCATAAGAAGACCCTAGAAGGAATTGAAATTGAGGCGACAAAGGCATGGTTTAGGAGGTCAATTTTATTTCACTTGCCTTATTGGAAGAGTAACCCACTGCGCCATGTATTGGATGTAATGCATGCGGAGAAGATCGTCACTGAACATATTGTGGGCACATACCTTGTTGGGAGTTACTCCAAGGATGGATAAGATGCATGGAAAAACCTTAAATCGTTGAAACTTAAGCCATAACTATAGTTGAAAGAAGATAGTAGGAAAAGGACAATAATTCCCCCTGGTGCATTTACTTTGATGAGTGATGAAAGAAAGGTTCTTATATACGCAGTATACAATTTGAAGGTTCCATAAAATTTTATATCCAACTTGCAAAGGATTGTGAATTATGTATCCATGATTTACATAAGTGCAGGTCCCACGATGGGCATGTGATCATGCAATTGGTTCCTATGTTGTCAAAGAACTTTTTTCTCCAAGCACAAGGATTTGCGAAGGGCCATTATGAAAATTAGGATCTGCTTCACACTTTTATGTGAGAAGGTAGTCAATCGAAAGCACATAGTGGTTGCAAAAGTAGTCGTTGCCCGCGCGATTTGTGTGTTAGAGAAGTACTTTTCCCCATCACTTTTTGACATAAATGTTCACTTGTTAGTACACTTATGTAAGAGGCACTTCTTTGCGGCCCAGTTACATATCGATGGATGTACCGATTTAAAAGGTTGATTAAAGTTTTTAAAGACTACATTAAGAATACACGATACATTGAAGGATCAATTGCAAATGAATACATCACTGTGGAGTCATCAATCTACAGTGTGGATAATAGTGATGAGTTCGTCAATGAAGGCGGTCAGGTGATAGTATGCGAGTGAAATTAATAAGTTTATAGTATGAACAAGTAGCTAGTTATCTATTTGACACACATGAACATGTCAAATAATTGAAAAAGTAAGTTTATATTACTTTAATTGTTATATATAATCAATTTCGTAATACATTCGTCACAATCAATTGAGCCAATGGGTGAGTTCACATATCACGATGAGGCGCTGGATGTCGAAGAAGCTGCCATCGAGCTGAGCTGGACTGAATCTGTCGTAATTGCACTGGTTCCTCGAATAAATCCACATTTACTCTCCTCATCAGTTATTTTTTCGAAGCTCCGACCCCAAAGGATGTCAATGATGCAACGGGCCGAGGCAGAGGTACATCCCTGGAACTATCGGCCTACATACTTGTGTTGCTTTCACGCTTCTTCCTGACTGAGAAACCCAACGATCAGCCCAGGAGGGACCTTATAAACATTTCAATTCGTTTGGCCAGAGGTTTCAATCTTCCTCTGGCCTCCATCGCCTTGGGGTCCCTCTACACCTGGTTGGATCAAACCCACATCGACATGGCACGGTCACTGGGCCGTTATAACTTGGCTAATTTTTCCAACACCATCATTTTGACGGGCTTTCTTTACACTCCTTTCGTGCCATCGCCACCAAGTCTATTCCTCTGCCTGTGGACGATATCAAGCCCCCACGCCTCCTATGTTTTCACAAAAAATAAAGTCAAAAGGAGATAATGGAAGTTTTTGATGTTTTAGACTCCTTTGTGATGAGGCCATACGGTGAGTCTACATTTTCCCATAGTTGGGATTTCTTTCCTTCTGTAGCCACAACAGTCAAGTTCATCCCAGTTGTAGAAGATCCCTCGCAAGCCGTGGTGCTTCTATTTACCCCCCGAGTTTCTTCCTTCCTATATTGAATGGGGGTATACCTCGGAGCCCTACAACCCTGACAAATGTATCAGGCAGTTCGGGTTTGATCAGGGGGCCCTCGACCTGTGTTTCAACACAACCACCTAAGGGACACTTCTGTTGAAGCTTGCACCTTCTATACTGCAGCCGCGGTGCTTGGTGTGACGTCCACCATCGATGGTCGTGTCACCCTTCTAGTGCTACTAGGAAGGGAGACGTGTCCACCTTCTTTTCCACAAAGTTCCATTTGGGGCAGTCGAAAATGATCCGTGAGTACATTCAGTCCCCCCTCAATATCCCCCCGGTCCTTACTTTTTCTTCTTCTGAACTGGGTCTTAAGGGGAACTCCATTCTTGGGGTTGAGTTTCCCTTGAGTAAAACCATTAAAGAATCTCCCCAGGAGCTACCCCCTCATTTCCCAATGATCCTAACTGCCTCCACGAAACCCAAGGCCATTACAGCTCCCAAACAAACTGCCCCTTCGACCAAAGCTGCAACGGGGAAAGGGCCTTCTCAACCACCTGCTAAGAAGTCCAAGTCCTCAAAGTCTAAGCCCCAAGTTCAAGTACAAACTCCTTTGGAGTTATTTCCCATTTCCTCCGTTCCCCCTCCTATGTCTCCAGAGGTAGCTGAGGAGCTAAGGAGGCAGGTGTAAGCTGAGGTCCAGAGAATAAATGCTGAGTTTCAACGGCGCGCTGTCGTCGTTCCTCCTTTGGCTACCTTTCCCACGATCGTGGTTGATCCGACTGAGCCATTGGCAAAGAGGAGAAAAAGGTCGAGGCTACCTCAAGGTGATGATGCAGCGATCACAAGGGAGAAAATTTTGGGCACTAAGTCCCAGAAGAAATGAATAAACGATATACCTCCATCTTCTACTCCCTCTGTTACTGCCTCCTCGCTACCTCCACCAGTGGTTATATCTTCTCGTTCTACCTCTGGATCTTAGGTATGGGTGAATTCTTTATTTCTTATTCCCCTTCTCTTAAGGTGTGTTGCATCTGCTCATTTCTTTAATAAGAAAATGTTTTGGTGAAGGGAGTTGAAGAAGAAGGGCCTAGTCCCCCTAGCCCCCCCATAAGACGTTTCATGGGGGGTGTTGCGGTATCTCTCCAGCAGACACTACCCTTCCCCGTTCCCCCCTGATAAGTCTTACTTATTCTCGCCACTCATCCTCCCAACGGGCTAGAGATGCTGCTGCGGGGGCCACTACCGTTGAATATAGTTAGGCAATGAGACCACCCCTAACTTTTTCTGAATTAGAACCTCCGCTCGAGGCTCTTCTGCCCCTTATTCCAGTTGCATAAAGTTTCCCCGAGGTAATATATTATCTATTACCTGTTAGGTCTGTCAAAATTTCTCTACTCCGCCTCTTTTCTTTCTGTGTAATATGTTGAACCTTGACATGTTTGGGTGTCCCAAGTTGAGATGGCATCTCTGGTAGCTAGCATCCTTCTTCCCCCTGTACTGGTGAGACCTATGACTGCAATTCCCCTCTTTAGTGCCATAAGGGGGGCAAGTAATGTTTATAAGTATTTCTCTCTTTTTTAGTACTAATTTTTCGTATCTGACACTTAGCTTTGTTGCTGCAGCTTTCTCCAAGTCTCTCTCCACCCTTTCCTCCTAGTGGCCTTTTCCTTTCTAAGGCCCAGGTTGATGTTGTTACTCCTCATGTTAGTTCTTCTCTACCCACCGGTGTTGGGGCATCTCTTGAAGATCCAATATCTTCTACTGATGATACCCCCGTGTTGGCCTTAGTACCTTATATTGGCGAGGGAGGTTTGCCTACCGTTGAGGCTTCTTCAACCAGGGGCCCCGTTGAAGCTACTGAGGCAATGAGCCCACCCCCAACAGTTTTTGCCATTATGGCCCCCGTGGTGACTCCTGTTCTCGTTTCTACTATTGCTGAGGTATTTTGCTAATTTCTCTGTATTTCTTAGTCTCCAACTTCACCTATGTAGGTGACTTAACAATGAAAACACTTGTTAAGGTTTTTTTCATAAACTCCACCTATATCGGTGACTTAACAACGAAAATGCTTGTTAAGATTTTGCATAAACTCCACCTATATTGGTGACTTAACAAAGAAAATGCTTGTTAAGATTTTGCATAAACTCCACCTATATCGGTGACTTAACAACAAAAACACTTGTTAAGATTTTCTAAAAAAACTCCACCTATATTGGTGACTTAACAACGAAAACACTTGTTAAGATTTTTTCATAAACTCCACCTATATTGGTGACTTAACAATGAAAACACTTGTTAAGATTTTCCAAAAAACTTCACCTATATCAGTGACTTAACAAGGAAAACACTTGTTAAGGTTTTATTTCCATAAACTCCACCTATATCGGTGACTTAACAACGAAAACACTTGTTAAGATTTTTTCATAAACTTCACCTATATTGGTGACTTAACAATGAAAACACTTGTTAATATTTTTTCATAAACTCCACCTATATTGGTGACTTAACAACGAAAACACTTGTTAAGATTTTCCAAAAAACTCCACCTATATCGATGACTTAACAACGAAAACACTTGTTAAGGTTTTATTTCCATAAACTCCACCTATATCGGTGACTTAACACCGAAAACACTTGTTAATTTTTTTCATAAACTCCACCTATATTGGTGACTTAACAACGAAAACACTTGTTAAGATTTTTTCATAAACTCCACCTATATCGGTGACTTAACATAGAAAACACTTATTAAGATTTTTCATCAACTCTTTATTTCCTCTAACTATTTCAGGTTGCTCGAGAGGATTCTCCACCAGTTCGTTCGCCCATTGCGTCGCCCCATCGGGAACCTGTCATTTCAGAAGATTCTAGCCATAATGATCAAGGTTCCATGATCGGTACTGCTGCAGAGAGAGAATCTGGCTGTGAACTTCCTCTGCCCGACCTAGCTCATCACGCCTTCTGCTGATGGTGCTTCAGCATTCCCCTCAAATGCCTATTAACCATCGTCTGGTAGTTGAACAACTTGTAAATCATCATCCTGAGACGTTCACGGTGGATTGCCTGTGCTCAAACATCGTCGTTATGGGTTACAGGCTTCAAGGCATGGTTATCGTCGTTGCTGAGATTATCAGCAGTCCGACCTCAAATATTACTAGACCCCTCCTTAACCAATTTCTGGGTTATCTGAGGGATTTGGGTCGTGACGGGTTTCATTTTGACTGGCTTATCACGCATTTGAAGACCCTGAAGAGCCAACGAGTGGACAGCCAGAGGGAACTCTTACAAAAATATCAGGAGGATCAGCGTGCCGAGGAAGCTAAGTTTTTCGACTTAGCACCTCTTCTAGAAGATGTTGATAAAGAGGTGGAGGACATCGAAGAAGCTTTGCATCTGGTGAAGCTGAAATGTGAGAAACTCCTGATCGAGCGCACACAAGCACAAATAAGGCTGGAGGTCTCTATCAATGCTCAACGGTCTTGCCAATCAGCTTCTTCGGGCCTCCCTCAATATTTTTTCTCTTCTACAGATTTTTGGTTCCTCTTAGGCCAATAAACTTGTATATATATTTTCTCTTTTCTTCTCATGTAATTATTGGGAAATAGCTCCCAATTTTGTAATGCTCCAAAGTTTATGAATGGAAAAAGATATTTATTTTCCTATGCTATTTCTTTGTGTTGCAATTATTTTCATAGATCGTGAAGTGTGAAGTTATGTAATTCTTTCATCTCTACTTCAGTTATAATAAAAAGAACATGCATACTCATCATAAAAATAACTTGTGTATTTATAACAATAGCCAGCTACATCAGTGGTCCAAACATAATTGTCTACACATGATAGACTTTCATCCATTTTTTGTTAATCTTGAATGGCCTGTCTTCTTCTATCTTAGAAATTAAGCAATTACCTGAGTCCTTAGCTTCTTTTACAATAAAAGGTCCTTCCCAATTTGCTGAAAACTTGGGTAGAGGAAGCCCCCTGATGTGTTTCACTGTTGCTTTCGAGCCAAGGTCTCCCTCCATGAATTTTCTTGGTCTTACTAAGTTATCATATGCCCTGGAGATCTATTTCGTATACATTTGAAAGTGTTGCATCGCATTATCTCTGTGTTCATCCAACGCTTCCAACTGCACATGTCTATTCTGAGGGAGCATGCCACTTCACAAAGCATATCGAGCAGGGGGAACTTCTAACTCCACTGGGAGAATCGCCTCGACTCCATAAACAAGAGAGAATGGTGTATACCCTGTGGGCTTCCTCTTAGTCGTTCGATAGCACCATAATACGGTTGGTATCTTGTTATCCCACGATCCTAGGAAGTCCTCCATTATTTTATCCAAGATATTAACCAATGTTTTATTAGTTGCTTCGGCTTGATCGTTTCCCTTTGGATATGCCACCGTCGAAGTATGATGGACAATGGAGTACTTGTCTGTGAGCATCGTTACTTCTGAATTGATGAAAGGGGTTCCATTATCTGAAAGGATAACCTTTGGGATCCCAAAATGGCAAATGATGTATTCTATGATGAAGTTTCTCACCACCCCCGTTGTTGCCCTTCTCAGTGGTATCGCTTCATCCCACTTTGTGAAACACTCCGTTGCTACTAGTATCCATATTTTCCCCTCGAAGAAGGGTGTATTACCCCTACTAGGTCGAACGCCCAAGTGTGAAAAGGATAGGGCATTACCAAGGAGTGTAGGTCCACCGATGGGGCATGGATCATATTTTCATGAAGTTGGAAAGCCTTGCACCTCCGAACGAACTCAGCAGAATCTTTATCCATCGTTGGCCAATAGTATCCTAATCTCATCAACTGGTCATATAACTTGGCTCCTTCTATGTGAGCTAGATCATGCACCTGTTTGAGTACCTCAACTGCTTCTTCCTTCGTGATGCAACGAAAATGTCTGTTGAAGTATCCCCTTCGATAAAGCTGCCCCTCATGAATGTAGAATCTCGGGGCCCTTCACCGGAGTCCCATTGCATCAATCTAGCAATCCCAACACCAATGCTTCATATTCTGCCTCGTTGTTAGAACAAGGGAAATATAATTTGTAGGAAAGGCAAATATCCTCAATTCCTTTCTAGAGAATAACCCCCTGCTCCTCATTTCCTTTCTGTCGAAGATCCATAGAACTACATTGTCCACTCTTCGTCCATTGTTTCTAGGTGATTGGCCTGTAAATCGTCTCCTGGAATACTTTTTTGGGGTAGTTCAAACATTCCCAAGGGGAAAATTGCCAATAAATTGGTGTACGCTTGGCTTTTGATTGCGCGAGGAACCACACATTTTAAGTCATACTCGGAGAGGATGAGTAACCACCTAGCTGCCCTACCAATCAATATCGTTCTTGCTAGCAAATACTTAATAGGATCACATCTAGTTACAATATGAATTGTAAAAGACAACATATAATGTCTAAGTTTTTGTGCTACAAATACTAAGGCTAAACAATGCCTTTCTAAGCTGATATATCTGACTTTTGGCCCATGGATGATCCTGCTGAGGTAGTAAAATGGTCTTTCTTGCCTGTCAATCTCTTATGCCAGCAAATCTCCCATGAACCTCGTGGTGGATGTGAGGTACAACTGCAACGGTATTCCTGCCATTGGGGGAACCATGGTCTGTGGTGAAATGAGCAGTTTCTTCAGCCCGTCGAGAGACTCCTGATGAATCTCCTCCCACTTGAACTTCGTGTTCTTTCGCAACAGTTGCATCAATGGATGTGTTATTACGGCTAATACAGGCACAAATCTCCTAAGGTAGGAGACTTTGCCAAGGAAACTCTTTAGATCCTTCGTCGTTCTAGGACTTGGCATCTCCAAGATCGCTCGTTGCTTGTCCTGGTCCATCTGCACCCCTTGTCGATCGACCATGAAGCCTAGGAATTTCCCACTCGTCACTCTAAAAACACACTTTAGTGGATTCATCCTCAATTTAAACTTCCTGTAACGGATGAATATCTTCCTCAAATTACCCAGATGGGACTCCTCTTTCCTCAATTTGATGACCAAATTATCCACATAGAATTCCACAAATTTATGGAAGAAGTCATGGAAAATCGCCATCATTGTTCTCTGGTAAGTCGACCTACCATTGTTGAGTCCAAACGACATCACTTTGTACATGAAATTTCCCAATGGGGTCCTAAATGCTATTTCCTCTGCATCCATAGGGTCCATCTTGATCTGGTTGTACCCTACATACCCATCCATGAAGTTATGCATCAAATGACCAGTCGTTGCATCTATCATGCTATCACTGGAGGGCAGAGGGAACTCATCTTTGGGACAAGCTTTGTTCTAATCTCTTATATCCACACAGATCCTTATTTGGTTTTTGTCTTTCTTTCCCACTGGGACAATGCTAGATAGCCAGAGTGGGTTATATATCGGTGTGATGAACCCTGCCACTAGTAAGCGTTGAACCTCTTCCTTGATCTTCAAATCTATCTCACGCTTGTACGTTCCCATTGCTTATTTCACTGGAATGGCTAAAGGCATTACGTTCAACTTGTGGCAGCTTACTTCCTCATCCAGCCCCTTTATCTTTGGGTATTTCCATGCAAAGATGTCTATAAACTCCCAAATCAACTCAACCAAGGCCTCTCGTTTCTCCTTACTGAGATCTTTCGAGATAAAGATGGGATTGGATCATCCTCTTCTTTCGCTAAGTTCAACTATTCTAGTTCTTGTGCCTATGGTTTCGATCGATCCGCCATGGAATCTGGTTCCTCAATGACTTCCTCCACCAATTTTTGTATGCTGGAGTTGTCTATCACCATGAATTGTCCCCGTTGATCTACCAAAAAGCATTCATATATCGGTTCAACCTCATCATTAGTTTCTTCGGCCGCCCTCTCACACTATTATAATCGATATACCACTTTTCCTTCCTCGTTAATGACCTTCTTTCACTGTCTGCTGGTAGTGGTGACTGCCTTCCTCTTCTTCTCTCTAGAAGCCTTGGCCACTCTTTTTTTTAGAACCGGCTCAGCACGCTTTGTCATTGGACTGCATGTTCCATCGGATCCGCTCTGGGCCTCATCTAGTCTTTGAGCTACTTCGAGATGCTTTGGGCCGAAGGACCACCTGGTGAGCTTCTTAGGTCATCACTCTTGCGCTGCTTGCAACTTCTTTACTCTGCTCATTTAAGGGCCCCATCCTTTCTCTGATCGAGGGAACCCATGTTCCCTCCATTCTTCTCGTTAGGACGCGAACATCGTCCTCCAATTCAGTGTAAAATGAAGCATCTACCAAGTGAGCTTCTTCGACAGCGAAGGGCCTCTTTGTAGCCCTAATGGACACCTTTTTCTCTTGATATTTGCTTTAGCACATTGGTGATACATTGAAGGAACTAGCCCTTGATTGTGCATCTATACTCTTCATATCAGCATATGGTAGGAAGTTGCACTCTCTATTATGTGTAACTTGACATGGGAACTCATATTTTCCATTACAATCCCAACATTAATGTACCCAATGGATTTGGAAGATTGGTTATCATACCCCGAAATCACCAAAGGCATGGGGACCAACCTTTCTTCTGGAATATTGGATGCGTGGAATGAGTTAATTGGCATGATATTAATGGAAGCTCCCCCATCCATAAGAGTCCTTGAAAAGCTAACTTCATTGATGCTGGAAGTCACATATAATGGCCTGTTATGAGGGAACCTTACAGCCCTATCTGCATCGCTGAAGGTTACTTCTGACAGAAACCTTCTCACCAACCTGGCCATGGATCCCTTCCATCTCAGCGAAGGGACTGCATTCTTCCTCGCAATATCAATTATTGCCTGGGTTATCTCCAACCTACTCTCCTTCGGTATCCCCACTTGGTCGAAGAATCAGGTGAACTTTGGGATTTTGCAACTGCACATTATTCTAGGACTGGGTCTGCTTCCTCACCTTCAACGTTGTATACGTCTTCCACGTCTTTGGCGCTAGCCTCATCGTAGGCTAGTACTACATTGGCCATTCCCCTCGTACAATCTTCCAAAGCTTCCTCGTACTCTTCTTGCTTCGACATTGTCTCTCTTACTTCTCTTTCGGCCTCCTCGTCATAGTCCACCACCAGATTGGCCCCATGTGCTAGAAGTGGGTTATTGTTAATGTTCTGCGGAGGGATTTGCAACATCCCTACCTTTACATACTTGTCGATGATTCTCCTCAGTGTGAAATAACTCTCTGTTGGGTGTTGGATCTTCCGATGGACCTGGCAATACTTGGGATTCTCCCTTATTGCCGCATCGGGTTCTCCAATGGGAATACCCTTTGGCTCATAAACCGTTCCCCCCTGGACCATCGCGTTGTAACAGCTGACAGCTTCCTCCACTGTACAAGGCAATGGTAGTGGATCCTCCCTGTCTCTTCCAAACTTCCTCTTATTGTCCTTCTTTGGTGCCTTGCCCCCATCTCCCCCCTCGGTGTACCCTACCCGTGGGGGCTGACACCTCTCCCCCCCCCCCCCCCCGCCCCGCGGGTTGTATCGGTTGCTTAAACATCATTGGTACCACCACTGGATTTGGTCGTACCACTAAGGAGATATTTTTTGCTAATTTCAAGAAGGCTAAAAAAGTCCCCTCGAACATCTCATTGATAAGATGGCAGATGTACTCAGGAAGTAGCCCCTCAGCGCAGATCTGCAATAACTTGGATTCTTTGGCCTCATCCCTCACATCGAGGGACCTTTTCCTAAACCTTCGAACATACGCCACCACTTCTTCCCAGGTCGTTGTTTCTCCCTTCCCAGTTGGGTCAGAGTAAACTCATCTTCCGCCAGAAAGAACTTCTGGACGAACAAAACATGCATCTCTTCCCATGTAGAAACGCTGTTAGGAGCCAAATGGGAATATCAGGTATATGCTTTATCGGTTAAGGATTAAGAAAACTCCCTCAACTTGAGCCTTTTATTATTAAAATGTGCCCCCAAATGTTCAATAAAGCGCTTAATGTTCTCCTTCGGGATCTCACCCTTTCCTGTGTATTTTTTGAAAATGGGAGGAATATAGTTCTTTAGATAGAGATCATCATTGTATTCCTGGGGATAAGGTGTTCGAAAGTCATCATAAACCGAAGCTACCTCACCAGCAGATTGCGAGGAGGCTTGCATGAACTTCAGCATATCTTTCTGCATCTCCTTTCTCATTTCCTCCATGGGTGATGCTACTGGGGCAACAACCAACAGGACCATGGGCTGAGTGCCCATTGCAGTTGGAGAAGTCATCATAGTTGGGACCGTTGATACTCCTAAAGTTCCCACTGCTAGATTCACAACAAAGGGTATGCTTTCTGGGACCATTCCCTCTACACCTGCACCTGGTGGGGCTACCCCTGGTGTTACGAAGGCATTGGCTTCCAATCCTCCCAGCATTGTTGAAGCTACTGGAGTTTGTAAAAACTCATAAAACTTACTCATGAGGAGCGCCACCTGAGTGGGTCCCAACCCTGTACTCGTGGAAGCTTGTGTCACCCCTGGAACGTCTGTCGTCGCCTGAACCGGGGGTACCTCTATTCGAGGAGCCCCATCCCTTAGAGCCTCCAGTTCTCTTGCAGCTTATTCTTCATTGTGTTGGATGTCATCAAAGTTGAGCCTTCGATTAACGTTATCTTGCGCCATACTCCTTGCTTAGAATAATGCCTCCCCAGCAGAGTCGCCAAATGTAATAGGGTAGTTTAGATAAGATGGAGGCGTAACCCCTTTTGAGTATGGTAATGATAAGTTAATTATCCAAAACCTTGGATTAGTTATAGTACATACAAACACAACTCAGTGAAGATAGACTCAGTTTAATCTCACAAATCTCTCGTGTATAACTCAGAAAGTAGTAATGAACTTAGAAATGACCTAGTTAGAGGGAGAGAGAAGTAAGCACCCTAGATACACCTTGGCATGCAGCCAAAACACACCAACCACCCTCAATAATCTCCATCAAATATTAAAAGCTTCGTAATAAATGACGATGGTGGGTAAGAAGCTCTCTGATTTTGTAATAACTCTCTCTAATGTATATTATCTCTAGCAATAACTTCTGAACTCTCAGAAAAGATATCTTCTTTCCTCAAATGGGGTTGGGGTCCTTAAATAGCCCCCTCACACCACCTCCGAGGCAAATCAGTCATCAGTGATTGTCAAAGACCTCCCTCATACTTTATGTCACAAACATTAAATACCTGATGCACTAGTTGTCTCCACATCATAAACATTAAATTCCAAGACATGCCTTTTGCCTAACCACTATGTGTCAGGGGGCTATTGTCGCAGAGGTGGCTCACCAACTGCCTGACAGCCCCAAATACCACGGTGGTTTACTCAAGTGCATGTCTGACACTGTTTAGCTGGCTAGTGACATCACCTACAGTAGATGTGACATTAAGTATAGGGTTGTTTGGTTCACAACTCAACGCCCGATGGAATTCCAAGATGCTATGCCTGAGGTTCCACGGTCAGGGTTCTTCGGTGTTTTACCAGGTGTATCCAAGATGGTTAGGACAAGCCCCAACACTGCCTCACTTCTCAATCCTCCAAACTAAATCCCTCTAAAGTTGCCACGGTGAGGTCATTCGATAGAACATGAAAGCCCTCCCAGGTCCTGCCAGGCCTGGTCTCTCGCGAGTACCATTTGACCTCACACTAAAACTCATTATTATTCTCGTTACATCATTACAACCGTTAAATCTTATAGTCAATATAAACAAAGATACAACATGACTTAACACAACAAACTAAAGTATGAGTTGCCACGCTAAGCTGCCTCGCTGAGTTGCCATGCTAAACTGCCTCGGCTTCTTAATCCCGAACACTGTTGCTAATGTGGAATTACCCCTAATCTAAAAATTACCTTCAAGCCCCCTCTACAATGATAAAGGGCAAGGAGAAAGCGGTAAACTAGGGTACCATTGATCCGTCTTTCTCAACCTCACCCTCACCCTCACCCTCACCCTCACCGACACCCCCACTCCTCCTCGTCTACATATGATGACATATTCGCCACCCCCACCCATACACCCGTCCCAAGGCCAATTTCAATAATTGATTCACCTATTGTGTATATAGTAGACACGCGTTATGGACATAGAATAGCTAAGGGGTTGAGGGACCCGAATACGAGCCCTGGTACTCTGGTGCACAACCATTCGTTGTAACGGTACGAGGCACGAGTCCTTGTCATAGATGTGTATGTGGGAAAAGAGAATGAACCCTTATGGTTGAGTGAGCAGCGCAATGTAACTACTATTGGGGGTCGTCTCAATTCCTATATAGTGTGTCCTACCTTCCTCCTTCAAAGTGATGACCAATGAACAATTATTTGTAATAATTTGATTATGATTCGTTTATATGATTATGAACAACAAGTTTAAGTATTGAATATTGAATTGATATTTATTGTTTATTATTTTATATAATGATTGAATGAATGTTGTATGGTTTTTTATTTTATAAATGAATGAATGTTGGTTGATATATATATATTTGTTGGTAACAGGTACTGTAATAGGTTGAAATAGACTGTTGGGCAGTGGTAGTGGTCATAACTACCCAACAGTTTTTTTTTAAATTTTGTCCAGTATTGTCACGAACTTTGACCGTGACAAGTTCGTGATAAAGAAAAACTTTTCACAAACTTTGACTGTGACATTTCGTGACAAGTTAATAATTGTCACGGATAAAGTCTGTGACAAGATTTTCTTTATCATGGACTTGTCATGGTCAAAGTCCGTGATAAGAAAAAAAGTTTCATGGACTTTAACCGTGACACGTCCGTGATAATTTTTGTTATCACCCCCAAACTTGTCACGATTTTTCACCGTGACAAGGGCGCCTTGTCAAGGTTTTTTACCATGACAATTTGTCAGTTTTGGTGAATTGATAAATGTGCTCATGTAGTGTGAAATTAATACCAAAGACTTGAAAAGGTTTGATAATCATGATTTTTTCAAACAAATTTTAACCTAACAATTATATTAATCAACATTTTCTATTAAATGGTTAAAAATTCAATTTTAGTCATCATTCAAGTTCAATCAATTATCAAATCATGTAAATCAAAGACTGAACCATAAAATCACAAAACAAAAGAAAATATAATTTTTTTTGGATTTTTGATAAAAGAATAATGCATGTATTTATAAACATGTTTTGTACAAAATATAACATAGAAAGAAAATATTTGAAAAATGGACATATGTGTGTGAAATCCTCACCAAAACAGGAAAAATGATACCAAATGGTGTTTTCAAACTCATATCCACAAGATATGTTCCCCTCAAAATCAAGAATGACATAAGAGGGACCTACAATAAAAAAGAACCTACGCAACCTATCATACTATATACATGGATATCTATTGGTGTTCGATCTCTCGTATCAATGGGAGAGACAAAGACGGCCTCTTTCATCACAACTTTTTTTGGGGTGCAACAACTTCCACTTTCTTTCTCGGTGCATTCCTAGTTAATTTACTACCCACCCTTGGAATCCATCCCTCATTCCTCCGAGGAATCTTAAGCCTAATCCTCGAAATTTGAGTATGTGGTCTAGGTCTAGGAAATTTACTTCTACCCTCACCTCTATTTTTTATTAATAAATCTATCCTTATCATCAACTCATTTAATTGACCTCTAAGTTGATCAATCGGATCTCTCCGAAAAACTTTTCTCCCATTGCCAATGAATCTACAATTTCGTTCCCTCAAAACCTATAAGCTTGATCTGTGTGACCTTAAACTTTTCAAAAAGTATAAAATAGAATGTTCCTTATGTTTTTTTCTTAACTGCGCGAGTTTTCCTCTTAATTGACTTAAAAGGTCTTGGATTTTCATCTTGATGCCTAACAAACTTCTTCATATAACAGACATCACCGGGAATAAAATCATTTTCTCTTTTCAATCTCATGGAACTAGAACCAGGTTTCCGTGTAAACTTTTTGAATTTGTAATAAAAATATTGTATATGTCCTTTCTTATGACAAAATATGCAAGTGAACGTTTTTGGATGATACTTTAAAACTTTTTGATAATTCTCCTTCTTTTTCGAATGAACATTCTCTTTCACTTCATGTTTCTTCTAATTTTTCTTCAAGATTAAGTAATCGATATCCTTTGAATCATGTGATGAGCATTCACTCGATGTGTCAACTTGAGAATAAGATGACCTGGTTTTAAAAAAATTGAGTCAAATTCATTTTGCAAAGACTCAAATCTCTTCTCAAATTCACTTTTAAAAACTTCACAAATAAGAAGCGATCTCTTAACTTTTTTCGAGTTCAAGAGTCATATCATTTTTATCTTGTTCAATAACTTTAAGTATTTCAAAAATAAAAAAATGTGTTGATTAAAAATTTCAAAATAAAAAAAATGCGTTGATCATTTTTATAGTCTTAAGACATTGATCCCATTTTTCAAATCACAAGCCAATTCTAATAAATCACCCTTCTCTTTTTCAATCCCTTTAAACTTTTTATTGGTAAGTTGACTATTCATTCAAACTCTCTAAGATCTTCTTTTTATTATTCATGGAGTTTGTCTTGATTAACCAATTTAGCATTCAACATTTTAATTTTGAGAAGTTAAGCATTTAACTCATCATTATTTTGACACAATGATTTGACACTTTCAACATCATCACATTCATTAAAGTCAACATCAATAGACTTTGATTTTCTAGAAGAATGAGAAGGTTTATTTTTCTTCTTTTCCCTTTGGATCTGACATGAATTATCCTTTAATTAATATTAGAAATCAAAGGACATTCATCACAAGAAATAACATCATTAAAACAACCAAAGCCTAAAATCCTAGCACTCATAGTCATTTAGAAAAAATAATGATCAGATCACAAAAATTATATCTACTCACAAGTTTTGTTAGTTTTATAAAATACCACAAGTGCACGGGCTATTATAGAATAGCTTATGCAAGTATGGGTGGAACCGATAGAGATTTGATCAATTTTATAAATCAGTGACTTTCCAACTAGACGGTATAGTGTAAAGTTTAAAATTATAATCTAAAACTAAAATAGGAGAAACCAAGGGGAGAAACCAAGAATATGTAACTAATGATGGTAGAAACTAGGATTTCGGATCCATATATCAATTTTAACTAATATTACGCATTAATTTAATTTCGTCATTCCCGATTTTATAACTCAAATTAAACCGACTCTTGTATTTCGCGTTCAATTCGGAAACTAAAACATTTAAGTTCACACAAAATTTAACACCTCTAATTGATACGTCCGAAATCCTTATTCCCTTAGAAATATCAATTATAAGTTTTAAATTTTGTCTTTAAGCTTGGATTATCAAAACAATCGGGTGCAATCATAACCCATCAAAAAGTAATCACACAAAAAAATTTAAATATGAATTAGAATCACTTATAAGAATTTAAAACACATTATCGTGTCGTTTTAAGTTAATATCAAATCTTTAAAGCATTTAAAACATGTCGAGAATTAAACAAAACTAAACTAACTACATAATACTAATCAAGAATGATAAACTTCACATAGTCCTAGTGGAGAATTTATGCTAACATAATGATAGACATAATCAGATTCGAAGAATGACTAAACAATTCATTAATGATTTAAACTTGTAATAATTGTGCCTTACAATTAAGCTTTAAAAAATTCGCCCCGCAAAAGTACAATTCTTAGCCCTCAAATTGGATACAATCACTCAAAAATTACTTTCGAAATTGTGTGTGAAATTGTGAGCCCAATGGTCATTTTTATAGGACATGAAGTGAGGTGTTTGGGTTGAAGTGAAACTCTTTTTAATTGGACAAATAGTGTTGGAACCGGTCACCCCACCTTTTTAGTCTTTGGATCGAAAAAAGGGTGCTCAATTTCATCCCACCCGAGGACTCTTATTTTTCCTTGTCAAACACGCACATTGATTTCGTCTAATTCGGAGAATACATTTTTTTTTCAAATGACTGTAAAAATTAGTTTTTTTGCGCTTTTCTCAAGTTGATAGACAATTTACACCAAATTACATCATTACTTACAAACTTTCACTAGGAAACGTTTTTAACAAATTAGCACAAGAAAATTATAAAATTATCGAAGTGCCCATGTTGATATAAAATTACTGTTTTGAATCCGAATTCAATCACTCTTGCTTTTTTTCCTTTCTAAAAAAATGGTCCTAAGAATTTATTAAATAAAATAAAATGGGACAAACAAAGTATAAATTTGGTTATAAAATATACAAAATAATGCTCGCTTTAAAACTCAAGGCACCAAAGTTAAAGTTGTCTAATGACTTTCTCGTGTATCTGAACTGATTTCCCTTCCTACACACTACGGTCGGTTTATAGTTAGCTATAATACTCAAAAGGAAAAATGAACTCTTAGTGAGCCATTTACTATTTTGTGAAAGAAGAGGAAATATTGAAGCGAGAAAAGACAATTAAAAGTGTTCATATTGTATCTACCTCAAAGAATAATAAGAGAAAAAGGAATGATCATAAGAAAACTGCAGTAGGAATATCACAACCCAAAATTTCACAAAAGAAGCTGGATCCAGAATTTACTTGTTACTTTTGCAAGAAACCTAGGCATGTGAAGAAATATTGTTCCATGTATGTCGCATGGCATGTAAAGAAAGCTATACTTTCCACTTTGGTTTGTTTTGAAGTTAATTTGGCTTTTGTACCTAGTCATACTTAGTGGGTAGATTCTGGTGCTACTACTCATGAAAGTGTATCTATGTAGGGTTGCCTGTGAAGACGACCGCCAAGTGATGATAAAAGGTTCATCTATGTAGGCGATGGTAAAATAGTTCCAGTTGAATCGATTGGAACCTTTGGATTATCTTTTGAGACAGGCCATTTTATTGAATTAAGAGAGACTAATGTAGTACCGTCTTTCAAACGAAATTTGGTAAAATTTTTATTTTGCATAAATGTGGTTTTTCTTGTTCATTTGGAAATAATAAAGTCAGTTTTCTTCTTAACTCTACTCTGATTGCAACTGGTTCTTTAATTAAAAATTTATATACGTTGAATACGAATGCTTCATTTAATGAAACTTTGCAAATAACTACAAGAGGCACAAAATGCAAATTGACTAATGAGAATTCCACCTCCTTATCACAAAAAAGTTTGGGGCATATCTCCAAAAGGAGAATTGAAAGGCTTGTGTTACATGAAATACTTGAACCCTTTGATTTAATAGACTTTGATACTTATATTGGGTATATACAAGGGAAATAGACAAACCTAAGAAAATTAAGTGAGAAAAAGAGTTCTGGCGTCTTAGAATTGAAACATACTTATATTTGCGATCCATTCCCTACAATATCTTGGATTGGTCAACAGTGTTTTATCACTTTTATAGATGACTATTCCCCTTATGGGTACTTATATTTAATTCATGAGAAGTCACAATCCTTGGACTTTTTTAAGACCTTTAAAGCCGAAGCTGAAAATCAACTAGGCGAGAAGATTAAAGTTATCAAATCTGACCGTGGTGGTGAATATTATAGCAGATATGATGGATCAGGACCTTTTGCCAAATACCTAGAAGAACGCGATATCATCCCATAATACACAATGCCAGGGCAGCCTATCATAAATGGTGTTTCTCAGAGACAAAATAGAATGCTTAAGGACATGGTAAGAAGTATGATTAGTCATTCTTCGTTGCCAGAATCACTCTGGGATAGGTACCTAAGACTGAAGCATATATTCTAAACAGAGTACCTAGTAAAGCAGTAGCTAAAACCCGTTATGAACTATCGGTAGGCCAAAATCCTAGCATTAAGTATTTACCTATTTAGAGATGTATAGCTGAGGCAAGGCCTTATAGTCCAAATGAAAAGAAACTGGACTTAAGAATTGTTAGTTTCTATTCTATTAGGTACACTGAATGGTCGAGGGGTTTTAAATTCTATGATCCCTCAATTAAGTTGTTTTTTGAGAAGGGAAATGCGATATTTCTTGAGGATGTTGAGTTTGAGGGAAAGATACCGTTAAGAATAAGAATGTTATCTTTGAAGAGGAATCAAGTATTCTTCCGAATATTATTTATCCTGCGGATAGTGTTCAAGAAGACAACTCTTCCCTACTAAAATCAAAGAGTTACTTCAGAAGATCAAACTCAATAACCTTATAAGGAAGTGCCACCAAGGCGACCCACTAGAGAAATAAGAAGTGAAATTTTAAGTGATTACATTGTGTTTCTTCAAGAGTATGAGTTTGACATGGGTCAATGGAAGATGATCCAATCAACTTCCAACAAGTTATACAAAATGACAACTATTAAAAGTGGATTGATGCCATGGATGATAAGATGAATATCATAAAAGATAACGACGTTTGGGATCTTATCAAGTTATCTGAAGGTGCGAAGCCCATTGGTTATAAATGGATATTTAAAACCAAACGGTATTGTAAGGGCATTGTTAATAGATATAAGGTGCGTCTACTCGCAAAGGGTTTCACTGAGAAGGAAGGCATTAACTATAAAGAGACTTTATCTCTAGTTTGACGAAATACTCCTTTAGGACAATAATGTCACTTGTAACTCATTTTGATTTAGAGACACTTCAGATGGATGTTAAGACGAATTTTCTTAATGGTAATATTGAGAAACCATATATATGGTGCAACCAGAAAACTTTGTCTCGGGTGATCCAAAGTCTATGGTTTGTAAACTCAAGACATCCATCTATGGTCTTCAACAACATGCTCATCAATGATATCACAAGTTTCATAAAATCATTATCTCATATGGTTTTGAGATTAATGCATTTAATGACTGTGTATATCATAAGTTCAGTTGGAGTAAATTTATCCTCCTTGTGCTCTATGTCGAAAACATACTACTGGCTAGTAGCTATATGGGCTTATTGCATGAAACTAAGATATTTCTAAATAATAATTTTAAAATGAAAGATTTTGGGGATGCCACTTTTGTATTATGAATTAAGATACACCGAGATCGCTCTCCGGGTATCCTTGGGTTATCACAAAAGCGCTATATCAAAAAGGTACTCGCTAGATTTGGCATGAAAGATTGTGCATAAGGAGATACTCCCATTGCTAAAGGAGACAAGTTTAGTCTCTGTTAATGCCGCAAGAAAGACAGAAAGTGAATAAATGAAAAAGGTTCCTTATGATTCAGCTATAGGGAGTCTTATGTATGCTCAAGTATGTATGTGTCTAGATTTAGCATACATAGTGGTTATATTGGGTAGATATTTGAGAAACACTGGGATGGATCATTATAAATAAGCCAAACGGGTTATGAGGTATTTATAGAGAATAAATGATTACATGCTCATCTATCGAAAGTCAGATAATTAATAGATCATTAGGTATCCTGAAGCCGAACTTGCGAATTCCCAAGACACTAAGAGATCCACTTATGGATTTATCTACATGTTGTCTGGAGGTGTTATTTCCTGGAGGAGTGATAGATAGTCGCTCATTGCACCTTCCAATATGGTAGCGTAGTTCATAGCTTGTCATGAGATAACAAATCATGCAATATGGCTGCAAACTTTTGTCACTGGGTTGCGAATTCTAGATGGTATTAAAGATCGCTAAAGAAATATTGGGATAATAATTCATCAGTTCTATATTCAAATAACAATAGAAACTCATCCAAGTCTAAGCACATAGACATTAAGTTTCTTGTTGTTAAGGAAAGAGTTCAGAATAAGATAGTGTCTATTGAACATATAGGAAAAAAACCATGCTCACGGATCCCCTTACTAAAGGCTTACCACCTAAGGTCTTTTATGAGCCTCATATGGGTGTTGTTTTATTTTATGATATGCAGATTTAGTGGGAGTTTGTCCTTGTTATAATATTCTTTCCTTTGACACTATTAAGATACTTTATGTATGTTTCAGTTTTCTGCATAATAAATTTGATGGTATTTTCATTTTGTTGTTTACTTTGAATGTGTTGTTTTTTAGTTGTGGTATAACGTAAGGTTTAAAAGACTAAGGTTTGATCTCACTACATAATAAAGTAAGGACCAATTGTATATAGGCATGTTTGAGATCACATTGCATGTAATTTCGAACCACACATCCATACTTGTTCTATATTATTGAATATATTTTATATGGTGATCAATGATGGATTAGGTTACGAAATAAATTAAACAAAGGTTGCTTTGGTATCATACCGGTATATGAGATGGACCAGATTTATTCAAAAAATGTTTTCAGAATAGATAGAAAATATGTTACGCACCTAAGGATATCAAATATAATTTCCTTCGAAGTTAATATATAGCCCAAATAGGAGATTATTGGAATAATTTTTAATATGGGCTTACATATTAAACAATAATTGTATTTATTCTTCTTTTCTAATTGGGACAATTAAGGTTATCAAATTAGTAGAGCCTGATAAAACATCTAAAATGAGTATGGGTTTTGTAATGTGTGGTTATCCAAGAGTCACCAAATTAGAATTTATGGGGTTCTAATTAGATGCCTATATACTGAAGGGTTCTGGTCCCCAAGGCTAATGTACTCCAAACACTCTCCTCCTCATTTTCCATCATTGAGAGGGAACTCATAGAGAGAAAGGGATTACTCTGTGGAAGACCTCTAAATCCGAAGTCTCATTCACCACAATTGATTCAGGTACATAGTTTTAAAAAATTTATGTAATCTTGATAATCTAATACGTTGATATTAAGAATTTTGTCCCAACAGTAATAAGATTGCAAGAATGAAAAAAAATCATTAAAATTCATTAATGATTCAATTATCGTGCCTTACAATCAAGCTTGACAAAATCTTCCCCACAAAAGTACAATTCTTTACCGTCAAATTGAATACAATCACCCAAAAATTACTCCTCGAGATTGTGAGCCAAAGGGTGACTTTTATAAGACATGAGGTGAGGTGTTTGGGTTGAAATGAAACTCTCTTTAATTGGTCGAATAGTGTTGGAATTGAACACTCCGCCTTTTTAGTCTTTGGATCGGAATAAGGTACTAAATTTTCCCCACCCAAGGACTCTTATCTTTGCGTCCCTAACACGCACGTTGATTTTTGTCCAATTCGGTGAATAGAGATTTCTGAACGACCATAAAAAATCAACTTTTTTGTAATTTTCTCAAGTTGATCGTCAATTTGCACCAAATTCCATCATTACCCGTAAAATTTTCACTAGAAAATTTTTATAAAAAATTAGCACAAAAAAATTATAAAATTATCAAAGTCCCCATTTTTTACTTAAAATTACCATTTTGAATCCGAATTCAATCATTCTTATATTTTTTTCCTATTCTAACAAAATGGTTTTAATAACTTATTAAATAAAATAAAATGGGACTAACAAATTATAAATATGGGAATAAACATACAAAATAATGCACTCATCAATAAGCAAACTAGATCTATGAGGAAAAAAACACAAATAACACACAACAAAATCAAGATCTACTCTTAGCACATAAATACAAAAACAAGATCAACTGCTCTGACACCAAATAAGGATATGTGTTTAAACCGAAAACGTTCACTCTAAAAAAACTAGAGGGGGGTAAATAGGTTTGGTCACATAACATGGCTAAGTTTTTGTTTTACACGATTTTGCTTGCAAATTCAATTATCCTAGTGCATGAATTGATTAGGCGATGTGATATATGTCTTGAATTATCCACACAAAAGATTAATTATTCAAATCTAAAGAGAATAACTAGAATTCAGTACCTAACTTCAGCTTTTAACCAGTTACACTAGATGTAGATGTGATCTACATGTAGTGTGTGATCAAAGTATGCAGTTGAACAAATAACAATCACAAACATCCATAAGACATATTTTATGAGAAAAAACCCCACCAAAGGGTAAAAAACCTCTATGCACTCCATTTTATATTTAAACTTAAAAAAGAATTTTATACAAAGTAAGATGGTACTTCTCACTCATGCCCTCACAAGTAGTACCTATGGACTTTGAACCTCCCCCATAAGAAATAGAAATTCATTTTGAGCTCCACATAGCGAACGAGAAACTCCACTCTTCTTCTTAGAATCACGCCATGCTCCAAGTCCGCAAAAGAATCAAAGCACCTCCAATTTTAAATCTAGGAGTGATAGATCTCCGATTCAAGTGTAGATATGATTTGAATTGAATAAGGCTATGTGGATATGAATCAAAATACTCTCAATTATCTCTTCAAAGTAGATATCAAGTATAGATCTAAGGTTTCTCAATTTTGGAGGGAACAAGAGAAATTGGAAATAGAGAAGCAACGTAAAATGCTCTCAACCTCAAAAATGATCTCATAAATGTATTTGAGTTGTGAGAATTTCAGATTTTATGAAATGGGAGGGAAAATGACATAATTATGGAAAATTTTCAAAAAAAAAGCTCCGTCGTGCACATGGCGGACTTTTTTCGTGCCCACGATTTTAGGCAGTGCTGAAACCTTATTGCAGTCATGTGCACGGGTCAACATTGGACGATGTGAACGGGTACAATTAGGATCGTGCAAACGGTTTGAGGCTGAAATCCATAAAATACCTTAAACTTTGCACAAAAGGCTACGTCATTTTCCAAAAACGGTTTACACAACACTCTGAGAAAAATATCACTTGTTCATCCAATTTAAGATGCACATTTTGAAAAATAACGTGCAAGTGTGTGTAGCCATAGGACAATTAATAAAATCATCAAAAACTATTTTCTTCAAAGTATGTGGGAACAAAAGTCTTGAAATTGTTGAGGGGCGTGCATGATATTCAAATTTAAAAGTCCATATATTCTAAATGAGTGCACCTCACTCAAACTTATCAAGCCTATATGACTCGAATGACTCAATGACTTAAATGTTTTGTCACTGAACTTAGCTAACTTTAATATATACTAATTATAGTACAAAATTTTACATTTTCACACCAATTTAGCATGTGACACACATCAATTTGGGTGGAAGTTGGGTAGGGCACGTCATTATCAACATAAAATCAAGTCGAGTACGATCATCAAATATCAACTCAACCTAATTTCGAGGGGAGTGTTGGGAAAATAACTTGGGAATGACATTAAAATGAGTAAAATTTCCACCCTAAGATATTTTATTAACCATTTATGGAAAAGAAATCAAGAATGATGTTAAATATTAAGCCTAGGGTTTCAAGAATATAATACCATAGCGAATCATGTTGTTATTCGTATGAGGAGAAAATGTTGAAAATGATGAGAATCTTGCTGCCCTTCAAGGCCTCTTAAGAAAACTCTGAACGCCTTGAATTTTCTAGCATGTAGTCCACCCAAATTAAGCCTTGTGCGTGGGTAGTTTTTGAGGTGACGCCATGAAGAAATATGAGAGAAATCACCTTCTCTATCCTCATCCCTTCACAAAAATGTGAATAGTGTTTTTCCTCTCCCTCTCTAGCCCTCAATAACGGATCATTCAACTAAAACCCTAGCTTAAACCAATATAAAGAGGTATAGGCTATGGGCTATAGTCAAACTGGGCTTCCAAACAATTTCGAGCCTACTACTTGGACAACGGACTATACTAGGGATCCAAGATAAATAATTAAATTGGCTTCCAAATAACTACTTAGAAATACCAACTATTATTACCCTAATTATTTTCTTTCTTAATTTAATCGCAATTAATTCCACTAAATAATCATGATTGCACTCCAATTTAATTACCTCTGAATCACTCGGAATAAAGAGGTCTTATTTACAAAGTTATTTATTGTACATAATAAGATTACCTACGTTAAATTTCTAATAACCATTAGTCAAATCAATTTACAACTAATCGATTTTAACAAACCTCTAATCAACTCCTTAATTTTTATACTTAACTTATTTGCTACCCTACCAGGATTATAAAATAATCCACCGACCGTGTTTTATTGGGAGAAACAAAATATATAAGTCAATTAAGGGGGTATCACAATCCAATATATCTATTAGAAACGGATTCCTCTAAATTATGATTCCCTACCTACTCACACAATGATTGCCCAACTCGCGGGGATCATTTGATTCAATCTAACATCGAATCGCACTTGTAGCAGTCAAAGAAATAATCGTGCAAGCATTACAATCCTCATTATTCTCGGGATTAAAAATATATGCATCATTTGCAAATGTGTGAGATTACTTAAGTCTAATCAAGACAATCCTTAGACTTAAAATTTCATGAGTGGTCCTGTTTAATACATTCTTGGATGTATTGATCACAATCTTCCTTTGAACTATCACACAAGCTCTCGAATTATCAAACATATTCCTGTATTTTGAGATAAACCACTAGATTTGTGCCGTAACCATTCCATTAGGATGTCAACTCTCTATCTATATTGTGAACTAGTAAATAATGCTATAACCAAAATCTCGATCTCCTGTGATTAAGCGGAACCCAACTCATCAAATATCATACTAGGTATAATAGACCGACATGTATACAATATATTTAAAGAATAAATATAGACATTATCATAACCATGTTCCTTATTCCAAAATGAACTTGTGTCCATCCCTCTGTTTCCCTTCCTCCCTGGGGGGTGTCATCGGCGCTCGCGCACGGGGCTTGGGGGTAAAGAGAAAAGGTCTCGTGCCCTTTCTGGGAGCGCTTCGATCGCCGTCGATGTGGGGATGATGTAAAGAGATAGAGTCTCCATCCTATTTGCATAAAATAGGCAAAAGAAATGTTGTCACTTTGAGATAACGGCATCAAAGACATACTGATATTTGTTAAACCAATAGTTCAAAGGTTCAGGGGCTAAGTTATAGAATGGGAAGGTATTAGGCACCCATCCCGCCCTTTCGATTTCTCATGGCCATGTGTTATTATTCTCCTTAAAAAAACTCCATGAAGTGTGTGAGCGTGTAAATACAAATGAACAATATAATTTCTAAACTCATGTCATGGAGAAAGGTAGAGTGAGATCATTCGTAGGAGTGTTCCCAAAATAGTAATTAAAAAAAATGTTGTGTGCATTTATCAATATCTTGATCGTTATGGTGAAACGATGATATATGTTAGATAAAGCATGAATAAGAATCACAAATACAATATATAGAAATAATATATTAATAAAAAAATATGCAAGGATGACTCGAGCTTCGAGTTTTAACCCGAAATGCCTATGTAGCCTAAAAGGCATCAAAGTCCGCATAGTTCACATGAATTACGATGGTGGGGTTTATCCCATGAACCCAACCGAGGATTTTATTTAGATGTGTGTGTAGAAAAATGATGTTTTGATCTAAGAAGATGTAGTGAAGAATCTCGTTTGGAGTTTATGGGCAAACCCTTTTTTTCTTATTTTTGGGTCTTTTTTAGAAAATATGTTATGTGCAATACTAATAATAAAAAGTGAGATTATTTATATGTGTGTGCTAACAAGGATGAAATGATAAAGTAAAGATTGGATAATTAATGCGAAAATAAGGAAATTGAAGGAGAAAAAATGTGTTTGGGCCTTATTTGGAGACTTGAAGATTGATCTTGATTGTTGAAAAAGATTCCTTCACGAGTGGATGGAGGTTGTAGGAGGAGAGAGAAAGGATTTTTTCTAAATTGGGTGTGAAAGGAATGGGGATGGAATGTGGAGGAAAGATTTCAATAGAGTAGACACGCTGACTTTGAGAGAATATTCTTAAGATCCCTGAGAGGGATATTTTTGGGGTGTCTTTCAAAGTGATATCATGATATCCTTATATAGGGTCAAGGTGGTGTCGATCGGCATTGTACTTCACGTGCCTATCGACAGGCATCCCCAGACACATTACCGACAGGTAGGAAAATGGGTTTGCCATTCGACAACCTCATGCAAATTTCTCAAAAAAATGATCGTAAAATGAAATAAATTAATCTGAATCGCGCACGACGTTTACTGTTGGAATGTGTATGCAGATAAAATTAAGAATCCATAGGGTTGATCTCGATTTCTGGAGTTGACTTTGGTTAAACGGGGCTTGGAAGCGCCCAATGGTCGTTTGGATAGAAGATTCTTAGAGGAAATTAAATCGCTCCTCCGAACCCTAAAGTTGATTCATAAAAGGGACAGACCTTGGAAATGGTAATTAGATCCATTCAAAGATCTATTTAGTCTCGTTCAGTTCAGAGAGTTGACCTTTTTCAAACGGGGCTCGAAAGAATCTAGTGACCCCTCGAAGTAAAACGAATCATTTGTTCGTACTGTAAGGCTGATTCATCCATAGGATGGACATTTAGAAAAGATATTTAGTGACCTTTAAATATTCATTCGTTCATATTCGGTATGAATAGTTTATGAGAGTGAAATGGATTTTGAGAGAGCCTAGTGGCCTCCAAGTCAATTTTTGGCAGAAAATGGATCGTCCGTCTGAATAGTAAGGCTAATACACGCATGGGGTGGACCGTTGGAAAGTATATTCATAGAACTTTAAAGATTCATTGTTCTTTTGTTCAGGAGAGGAAGTTTATTGGGGACAAAATGAGTCCCGGGGGGTGCCTGGTGGCCTCCAATTCAAATTTCGATAGTAAAATTGACCGTTCGTTCAAACTGTAAGGCCGATTCATGCATGCAGTGGACCTTTGAAAAGGGGATTCAGATACCTTAGAATATTCATTGAGATTTCACTCAGAATAGAAAGTTTACCCAAGTCAAACGGGCTTCGAGGGCTCCTAATGGCCTCTAAATTGGTACTCAGAGTATGACCCAGGGTTTTATGGTGAATAGGAAATTGATAAGGATTAAAGGAGAGTCTTAGGATAATCCTAGAATGTGGTGTCTACAGTACCCCTCGACGGGTGAGCTTTGGAAAAAAGTGAAAGCCGACGAATAGAGACCACATGGTTGGTTAGTAAAAAGGATAATTTTGCAAACCAAAGGGACGAGGATGACCGATTCAAAGGATCGAGGTCGATTCTGAGGACCCAAGGTAGTTCTGGGTATGAACGATTCTTCAGGTTGAGGTCAATTTGTAACATCTAAGGTTGAGGCGATCGATTCTAAGGGTCGAGGTCAACTATGAGGACCTAAAGTGGAGACGACTAATTCTGCAAGCCGAGGTTGCTTATGAGGACCTAAAGTGGGGATGACTGATTCTATGGGTTGAGGTCAATTCTGAGGACCTATAGCTGAGGCGGACGATTTTGAGGGCCGAGGTCAATTCTGAGGACCTAAAGTTAAGATGAACGATTTGTGGGCCGAGGTCAATTCTGAGGACCTAAAGTTATAGCGACCAATTTTTAGGGTCGATGTCAATTCTGGAGACCTAAAGTAAGGACGACCAATTTTGCAAGTCGAGGTCAATTCTGAGGACCTTAAGTTTGGACGATCGATTCTATGAGTCGAGGTTAATTTTGAGCCTAGGAATAAATAATTCTGCGGGTCGAGGTCGATTCTGAGGACCTAAAGTGAGGACCACCAATTCAGCGGGCCGAGGTAATTCTGAGGAACTAAAGTGAGGATGATCGATTCTAAGGACGAGGTCAATTTTGAGGACCTAATGTTTGGAAGACTGATTCTGTGGGTTAAGGTCAATTTTAAGAACCAAAAGTTAGGACGATTGATTCTAAAGTTTGGACCTAATGCGATTTGGTATTTTATTATAATGCCTATGTAGCATTATAATCTAAACATTACTAAACAACTGCGTATATATATGGCAATATATGAATATTGAGAATATTAAAATTGTCGCGAGATAGAAATACGGCAATTTGGAAATTTTGTTGGGACGCGTGTGACAGTCGCGTCAGGAAAATATTTAATTTAATTAAAAAGTAAATTTTATTTTTATTAACCGTATGGTCATTTTGAGTGCGCCAACGTGTCCGGAAGGGTCGAAATAGTCAGAAAACACTAGCCGGGGGTTTAGTTTGGGTCCCGGGGCATTTTTAGGCCATACCGGCAACTTAAAAAGGGTAGTTTGATAATTTTGGGATTTATGATTAACAAATTTTAGGAGTTTAAAATATAAAATTAAATGACCCACTAACCCATTACCAGTAATTAACTGATTAGAGGGCTACGGGGGTTTCATGAGAAGTTAGGAGAAGTTCCCAAAGAGAGAACCCTAACCCCACCTTCAACCTTCAACCTTGGAAGAAAAGGAGAGAGCGACCTACATCCAAGATTCAACACCAAATTCAAAAAAAGATCAGAGGCAAGTGGTTTAATTACGTTATTTGCAATGAATGTTTCTTCCATGCTTAGACATTTATGAAAATTGCATTGTTTTTGGGAGATTGATAAAAACCCATTGAATTGGAATTAGAAATTCACATTTTGATAAGGAGATTGCATGTAGAATTGTGTTTGGGTAATTATTCCGATAGAAATACATCTTTTATATCACAAAAACGGATTTAATTATGTCTATTGATGACAGTAAATTTCTAGGGTTCATGTTCATGAGAATTGGGAAAAATTGGGGAAATTTGATGATTAGATGTGGTTTAGGATTATTTGACCCCATATAAATGTTGTAATACGATTTAAGTATGTTTAGGAATGTTTATAAACCTTTAAATACTGTTGGAATGACGTTTAGATGAGATTAAAGGTGAAAAAAATTGGGAAAAATGTATTAGGAGAATTCTGGGCTCGAAATTGTCACCTCGTTAGAAGGCCTGCCCAGGTCGTTCGAACGAGCTTCTAACGAGTTGACAGTTTGACTTCTAACGAGTGGGATGTTCGTTTGATGTCTTTCGTTCGAACGAGATCTCGTTAGATGGCCACTTCGTTCGAACGAACTCTCGTTCGAACGAGACTTCTAACGAGTTGACAGATTGGCTTTTTTGGCCTGATTTGATTTCTAGTGTCCCGCAACCATATTTAATTGTAGAGATAACCTTCCCTTGTTAACTATTTGGTATAATTGGGAGATTTGGGATATATTGAGGAGTGAACCAAATGATAATTGTGGATTAGAATGCTAGTGACTAGATACGATGTGAGGATTATTAATTAACGGCTTAAAAGTTTGTGCTAACCGGGGATATGAAAATTGTGTAACGTTATAAGTTGGTATGAGAATGAGAAGTATACCACTAATAAATTATAGTATTTACTAAGATGTGTGTATGCTTAGTATATGTATATGATTTTATGTGTATGACATACCTACCATACTTGCTATCACGGGAGGTTTGCGATCGCTTAGGGCCATCTATTCTTTGTGTGCCTACGGGGGGAATATAGATTGGTACCTCGAGAACATAGGTCAGAGAAGGACTTATTGGGAAGTTAATAAGTCTGCTGATCGTGGGAGCGTAGGTATGTGCGTGACCCATGTGATGTGACTGTGTTCGCCTCCATTGATTGTGATTGTTGTTATATGAGAACGATTCCTGAGAGATTCGGAATGTGTGATCCTTATGTACGTGATGTACCGGGATGGATAGCAGAGTATGTGTGCACCGCAGCTTAGTCTCGGGGTGCTTGTATTGTATATTCATGACGTGAATAATATACGCTTAAATAATGATAACTTTCATGTTGGTATTGTGAGTATAATTATGGTAACACTTTGGGGGAAAAAAAGGGATAACCTGTAGTGAATTGTATTGTTAATCATTGAGAATCCGAGTTTAAGTAAAACCCTTGATTTAATTGATAACGTTAAAATGTATAATGGGAATCGAGTAGAAAGGGGTAGAACTTATGACGGTTTAGTTAGATATGGATGTCACTTAGATGGGTACGGTACGTTAGGAGTGCACAATTAGTCGAGAGGTGAGTATTTCATGTGAGTGCACGTCCTAACATGTATTTTGCATTCATTGTTTTAATGTTATTAAAGCACTTGCTATTTTTTAAATACTCTCCACTTTCGGGCTCTGACCCGTTTGCTTTCAAATCTATTTTTGTAAAAACATTTTAGGTGCCCAGCCACAAGGACACCATGCATAGGATTTTCATTCAGGTGATGAGATGTAGCTGTTGTGGAAGTTACAGGGCCTTGATAGTAGACGCCTACTTTTCTAGTCTTGACTCCATATTCAGTTTCATAATTTGTAGGGCATGTCGCCCATTTCTATTAGAGACATCTCACATTTCAGTTATTCAAATTTTTGGCATGTAATTAATTCAGGATACACTATTTTATATATTTCAGTTGTGGGATTGTGTGAGGAGTTTTCCTCCGGACTCATTATAAATTGTTGGTTATTCTATTGCTTCTTCATGGTGAATGGTTATGTTATTCTTTCATAAATTCTTTTATTGCATGTTAATCAGATTTAATTTAAAATTTGACAACTTACTTTTTAAATACTAGGTGGTTAGAAATCATTAAAATGTTTTCGACAGTGATGTTGTTAACTGGACCAACTTGGCATTTTGTATTAATTTAATAAAGGAGTAGCTACCCGGTATTTAATTAGTCGGGGTGTCACAACAAGTTACCTGACGTATGGCCGACTAAAGCCATTTATGGATGATCTTGATTAAATGACAACTAATTCATAAAATACGTGAAAAATATATATATAATCATCCAAATGAGGCTAATGTGTATATAACTCAACTTCAACAACATGATAAGCATCAATTTAATAGATTAAGAATCGAGGAAGTATTATATATCACTATACTCCATGACATCTATAACTTTGTATGTGTATATATAAGTTCCCCCCCCCCCCCCCCCCCCCCATCATGAGGAGATCATGATCAAATACATTGTACCCTAACGTTTGACTCTTAAGTGACATTCCAACATCCAAGTGTAACAAGTAATACAATGCACTCTTTATGTCCCTCATGGACGTAACCAAGAAAGACTTGTTGAAAATCATATATCTTTGTATTCCTTTTACATTAGTGCATAACACTCGGGGAAATTAAGTAATTCATATACATTTTAGATAAAAATATTTTATTAGTTGAAGAATGCATTATCATCTTAGAGAGAGAGACAATAGAGAGCTAGGTGGAAAGATAACATAATTAATGACAAAATGAAAATGGAAAATTTAACAATCATCCATCGACGTAAATAGGCAGATGATTAGTCGGTCTCAAAGGAATAGTAATTCCTTGATTCAAATCAAAATGGAAGCAATGGGCACAACATTATCGCTTACATGGTAGCATCATATTGTTAATGGTGAATTTTAGGGCTAGGTATCGGTCGGTTTGGTCAGTAAAAGGAATATACCAAAACCAAAACCGATTTAAATTCACTAAACCGAAATTATCGATTTTATCGATCGGTACACTTGCACCTAAACCGAAACCGAACTGTGCGGTTCGCCAGTAAAATCAGTATTTTTAGTAAATATCGAAATCTTTAAAATAAAAAAAACTAATATTTCAATAAATAATAAATATTTATTAACAGGTCCCAAAACTTGAGTCCCGAAATAAAATATTAAATATTTACTGTTAAAACATAGCATTAACTTTGCCATGAATTGGCTTTGCTGTAAAGCTAGCCTATGTTCTAAGAAGTTAGGTAGTCCTTATATAGAGAGATAGCAACACTTTTGGTTATCAACTCTTCCGATATGGGACTTTTGAAATTCATAAAGGCTTACTCACTTTTGCTTTAAAATCATCACTTAAATTTTTAAACTCATCCGATAGCAACACTTTTGATTATATACAAAAAAATTTGTACAAATTGATCTCACATCACTTAAATTTACATTTATTTTTGAAATTATTTACATATATGCATCTATAAATGGTAAATAACAAATTAAAATAATGATTTACATTAATATGAAAAATAAATTATTAATTAAACAAATCAAATAATCAAATATTTTTGTTCAACTATATTAGTACGGTAAATTTGAAAACTTATGTTTTAGTATTTTAAAAGCGGTAATTTCGGTAAATCGATTTTTTAAATGTAAAAATCAAAACCAATCACAAAAAAATCGATAGTTTTGATTTCGATAGTTTCGATTTTCGATAAGTAAAAATGATAAATCATTACCATTTTTTATCAGTATTTACCGTACCGCGACCCCCCTAGTGACTTTGGTCGGAGAAAGAATCAAAAAATCATAATAATAGTATTAAGGAAGAAACCGTGGGGGTAGGTCTACTTATTGGATAATGTTTGTTAAGAGGGCACCGCTGTCAAAATATGATTTGATGACAACCCTTCTTGTTGAGCTACAGGTTATCATGAACACAAATACAATTTAATTGTGTGCTTTTCGGCCATTTGTTTACCTCTTGGGACATATACCAAATAATTTCTCGGACATTTTTTAATATCCATTTAGTCCAAATTTTTTTATTTTGCCTCAAAAAGTCTTTTGCCACATATTTTGGAGAGGGAGTGCCGCTGGCACGGACCTCTAAAAATAAGAGAATATTGAGTGCTTGAGCGACTAAATGGGTTAAACTAAAAATATGTATCCTTTTTAAAAAATATATATATATAATAGGTACTATTTAATAATTGACCCTTACCTTTTTCTACATTGAAAAACTAGATACGCGGTGACTAAACATGGTTTAAAGATTCAAGTAGGTAATGTAGAATAAACTACTTTAAGTAGGTAATTTAGAATAAACTACTAAATAAATCTACCAAGATCTTGAAGTATATTTTATGCATATTGAGCCCTTAAAGAATTTTAAGTTGTTTCACTTGGACCATCCGTAAAAAATGATATTTTGTGCATATGGTAATTAAACAATTCTTACGAATATCTTTAGGCCTCTTCAAAATCATGTTTAAAAAAATGGTCAAACGGGTCAAACTCGTTTTTTCTTTATATAGTTTACATGATATCTACATTATATAGTATTGAATTACATAAAAATAAAACTACATATTTTTTTTCATCACAAATAACATTATAACCAAACTATAAATGTTATTTTTTTCTCCTAATTTTTTTATATCCAATTTTGTTTTTTAATTTAATTATTCATGATACTTTTCAAAATCTAAGTTTTATAAAACAAAATATAAAATAGAAACAAGATTGAGCACTAATTTGAGATAAGGATGCTTCGATTGTTTCGCATTTACGGAGTTAAGATATTTTGAAAAAAGAGTTTCAATATATTTATTTTCTGATAAATAAATTATATAAATTTATATTTATATAATTCATTAATTAAAAAAATAACTCTTATCACAAATTAGCCAAAAAGGTACGCCTTATGACACTTGTGACAGCAAGTTTTTTTATCTAATAAGAAAATGGCAAATTACAGTAAATCCCTTGAACTATAATGGTTTTACATATTACCCCATGATCTAAAAAACTCCACAAAGGGTCTCGTAAGCTATTGAATGGTGACAACTAACATGATATTGTTAAAAAAAATTAAAATTATATGTACAACATGTTTATCAATTTTTAACAAAAATGTGTTGATTGTCACATTTCAACAGTTTATGAGTATTTTGTCGGGTTTTTAGACAAGCGGAATCTGTAAAACCGCTATAGCTCAAGGGGATTGCTACAATTTACCTTTAAAAAACTAGCTTTTGACCGAGTCTAAAGCTACTTTAAAATATTATTTAATTTGTATTTCATAAAGTACCATTTTTTCTCTTGTTTCCATTAAAATTAATGCAAACAATAGATGTATGACCAAATTGAAATAGTTTGATTATGTTTTTAATAACTTTAATACATTATTAGTTCTCACTATTAGACGTTAATACAATTTAAATCAAGCATTAGACTTTGCTCAAATTGTTAGAAAGCAATGGTAATCTTACCAGTCATGTGGCAATTTAATTTTAAAATAACTAAATACCGCAAAAATCGTCAGAATAATTACTAACCCTGGTTTTTTCTTTTCTAATTTATTTTGAATTTTTGAATCACTTTCAACTTGAAAAACCACATGACCGTTAAGCTTAAAAGTTTTTCTAATGTTTTTTGGAATTAAATCTTAATATGGAAAGTTAGTAAGGTGTTAAAACAAATAAAAATATCATTTAATTGTTGTAAAGCTCATAGATTACAAGATATACTTTTAAAATCAAGATTCTTTTATTTCATATATATTCTTTAATAATCATGTAACTAATTTACTCACTAATATATTCACCACCATTTGATTAGCATAATCATTTCATGCGGTCACATTAACATACACAATACGGTTTGACAACTAGAACTGAAAAACTATAAAAATATGAATATGAGGAAATATAAAAATAGTTCGATTTAAGTGAGCAGACGTAAGGGAGAATGAATCTAACTCAGGTTGGCCCAAACGTGGAGTTTGACCTTTTGATAGAGGTTTTGGGGTGGGTCAGCGACGCCAATTTATACTTTACAAACCTAACAAAAACGGTAAGAGAAAGTGATGAAGTTTTCAAGGCTTCATTGGCTATCACATGGCAAGAGGTTTGGTAGACGCATGACCCATGACTTGGATTAGTATGGTCAAGTCATGATATGTGTAATCACTATTAGAGATTAAATAAACATCATGTTAATGCCACGTGAAATTATAATATTAACTTGTGCTTATACAATGAATGAATGCTCTCACGTACAAGAAATCTTGTTTAATGTCTAAAGTTAGAGTGAAATTTTATCTCAACGATATTGAACGAGACTCGTATCTCTAATTTTTCATATGTATTGTAGGTTCCAATTTTCCAACAAAAAACACTTCACCAGCTCCTCAAAAATATATTTCGAACATCTTTATATATTATTTTACTTGGGAGTGAAGTCAGGAATATAAGTTGAGGGGGGCCAATATAACTTCTTTTTAATTAATTAAGTTAAAAATTATTTTATTTAACTAATAAAGTTATTAGAAAAAATTTCAACACAAAATAGTTATAATTTGAATATTATTATGATTTTTTGTGTTGGGATCTACATTATACTCCTAAATAATATATTGTGTTGATAAAAGTTGTTAAAAAAAACTCAATTGTATACTCTGCAAAATTTATAGGGCATGATTTTAAATTTTTCAAAGTTGAAGGGGCTATGCCCCCCCTCGAGAAAGGCCAGCTTCACTATGGAGAAGCCAATGGAGTTGTGGATCTTGTGTCTAAGCATGGCAAGGACAATTTTGACTTTGATTTCATTTTTGAATCACCTCCATCGTTAATAGCTTCTGATTTTGGATATTTCATGACATGTTTATTCCCGCTTAATAGCTTCTGATGATACTTGTACTAAACAATTATTCTAGTTTAATATAAGTCTTTACTTTTGTGGGAAAAAAAAGAAAGCTAAATGTTAATTAAATCATATGCTTCACTTTAGACAATTACACTCTTTCAAAAATTAGGCATTATTCATTACCCATTAAAACACCCGTTTATCACTTGGAAACCAAACCCAATATTAAACCTCACCAAATCTCTCTCTCTCTCTCTCTCTCTCTCTCTCTCTCTCTCTCTCTCTCTCTCTCTCTCTCTCTCTCTCTCATACACACACACACATATTATGGCCTTGGAAAATTATTGCATGTGTGACAAGATATTAATTATCTCTAAATTTCATCTTGTTCATTCTTTGCAATTTTATTTGGAATTGAAAGATTTCACGCATCTCTTTTTATCACTTTGTCTTCTGTAACTTAATTCTTCCTTGTTTTAACATTTAAAAAATAAATAATTTCATCACTCACTTAGTTGATTGCCACTGTTGATGTAAAAAATTAGATCACTCTAATTATTCAATCACAGATAAATAAATGAGTCAAAGAATTTTATAGTGGTTCAGCCTTATAAGAATGGCCTACGTCCACTGTTATGTTATTGCTGAGTATTTTGGGAATTCTCGATTACAAATTCTATCCAGAAATTCCCCCCCCCCCCCCCTTACAATGAGGATTATACAACGTATTTATAGCCTCGAGGCTATAATCTGAAAGGGTGATACATTAAATGATATACATATGAAAGGGTAATACATTTAATGTTGTTTAAGCGTGTGCGTCTAAATGATAAGCATTCAATGAATAGTTGAACTGTTGATTATCTGGAAATCAATACTGTGGCCGAGATGCAGCTCGGACCGCCTTAGATGCTCGTCGTTCAGGAGTTCCTCGGAGAGTTGGAGTTCCTCGGAGTACACTTGTTGCTCGGAATGAATATGACTTGGTCGGGGAAATAAACTTCCTCGTTGCTATTGTACCACGTAGATCGACACGTGTCTTCTTATTATTCGTCTATATCAGCATATTAATTTTGGTATCAACAGCCACCTATTGTTCAATTAATATTTTTTAGTTCTCATTTTTCTTAAACATCACCTTGTGCCACTGAGAGCTCCGCCCAATTTCGTATATTTTTATTTTTTTTTTCTTATACAAATTTTACTCTCGGATCAATTAATCATTTGATTAATCTTAACTTTCTACATTCCATATAAACAAATATCAATATTTATTAGAATAATGTATAAGTAGTGTGTACGTAATTATTTTTAAATGTATACATGAATTTAAACTTGAATTTTTTGTGTGATCTGGGGGTAACGTAAACCTGAATTTTTCCAATAATGTGTACGTAATTATTTTAAATGTATACATGAATTTTTTAAATGTATACACGAATATTTATAATTTATATCTAAAATTTTATAATGTATACATGTACATATATTAAGTTTGTTTATACCCCAACATTATATAATTAACCTTTCTACCCAAAATAATATCTTAGTGAGTAGAACATAAAAAAATCATACTAGTATGAAAAAGTTGGCTTTAGAGCAATACAGTAAATAACAATACATGAGTTTACTTCCTCACAAAATATTTATTTTATAAAATAATGATGCATCCTAAATAAATTCTTCAAATCATTTCTCAGGTGATGTGACCCTGCAATACATATTGTCTAATTTATTATAATAATGAGATACTACAAAATGTTATTGCTATATCACATAATTTAATAAATATGCAAGATATATTTTATTTTTATAGCATTACTCTTCACCAAAATCCCATGTTAAACTATTAATTTTTCATTCTATATTTTTATAAAACCAACTCATCAAGTGACATGTGGCACCAAGATTTTAATAATTTACCGCTTCATTATGTTCTTCTTAGTGATGCAATCATACCTCAACTTACCTTTCAGCCAAATAGTGTACTATAATAGAAGCACGTGCAATTGAAAAACTTGTGTTCTCAATTGAAAAACTCTGATATTAACTTTTGTGATAAGTGAATTAAACGAATGATATAACTTTAAAAATATATTATAAAATTTGTATTTTGGGCAAATCAAATAGTCCAGTATTTAATCTTGATATGATAACTTCGATAAATCGGTTCAATCACCACATTTTTGGTACTTTCAATTTCAATAATTTTGATTAGCGATAATGAAAAGTAATAAACTAAAATCATAATTTTTCAAACCAAAATGATATGATGCGATAAAAATCGTACCGTAAGTACCACTAAATAAGATCCTATCACTTGTTATTTTGCCTTTTAAAATGTAGGCAAGCTTGAGATATATACTTAGTTAACAAAGATACTTACATAATTGATTCACATTGTTACCCTCAAACTTGATAGATACTTGATAAGCGTTCAATTAGACCCAATAGCTTAAAAAGCATCTACGGAGTCTAAATATTCTAATTATCATTATCACCGGATTTAACATTTTTTTTACATCAATATTTGGTATCACTTGAAGGTGTGCACATATTGTATATTGACAATTTTCTTTGGAATATATATAAAATTGTCAACTATATGAGCTTTTAAAATGTACATAACATAGTAAGATACTTTGTTAGCTTTGTGCACTAGCTTGGAGCAGTTCTTTGTGAGTTAATTATATAAGAAGTTGTTTACTAATTAATAATCTTTGATTATATGATTCTTTTTTCATAGTTATATAAAGTCCGTCTTATATTGAAAGGTCAATGTTAGAAAAACTTTTGTATTTTTCCCATTCTTTCTTAAATAAAAATTTAGCTGTATTAAATTCTCAAAGGATGGTAACTTGGCTAACATCGCCCAGCTAAAAGACAAAAGAAGGTGGACCATGGTCCGTGAAGCATTAAGACAATTCTATTAGGCATATACGCATACATATGCAAGTGACAGGTTGCTAAACAAGATACATCGCTAACTCAATTGATATTGAATGTTGGTTTGAGTAAGCTAGTGGTTAGGTGTTATTAACTTTAAGCCTGAAGTAATGCCATTGGTGTTGACAGTTTGCCCAATCGACATCAACATATTTGGGTTGGTGAACTATCCAATGAACCCTACAAGGGTTTATCGATGCTGACAAAATCATATCTTTTGGGACAATATTGCTATGGTTGCAAGTATTGGGAACCCGTATAATTTTCACTTATTGAAAGATATTTTAAGTGGCTGGCTACCATCACTATTCACACACCTTTTAACTAGTGCAATAGTAAAAATAAAGAAAAATAACTAAAATATTAAAAAAACGAAACATTAAATATTAAAGGGGCATATACCAAATAGTCCCTCGAATATTTTTTAATACACGTTTAATCCAAGCTTCCAAAAAGTCTTTTACCATGCCGCTGGCGCGGACCTTTACAAGTGAGAGAATGAGAGACTTTTTGGTACAAAATAAAAAGTTTGGAGTAAATGTATATTAAAAAATGTTTGAAGGACTTTTTGGTATTCGATCCAATATTTAAACCCCAAAACCTAAACCATTAAATCCTAAAATTATTTCCTAAAAATAATTATAAGAAAATACACGATGGACTTTTTGAAACATATAAAAATTAAGGTGGACTAACTGGAAATGTACTCAAATTGTGGGGACTCAACATTAATTGTTCCAGGTTTGTTAATACTTATTTACATAATAAATAATTGTTAATCATGTTTGGCCTAAAACTGACTAAGCAATAAGACTCAAGCTTGGCTCAACATAAACAACATGTTAATCTTTTTGGTTAAACTCACAATTAATCTTGTTGGTTCGAGAGCTGAACTGAAATAGTATTCAACTGTTAGAAGCGAGAAACATGACCACTTACGGTGAGTGCAAAATAAAGGCTAAAGTGCAACACCACAACAACAACAAAAAAAAAAGGCTTAACTTTCAAATTCTGTAAGAAACCTCACTCAACTATTTTTTAAGCAATAACCCACGTTTTGATAATAGAATTTATTTGTGGTGTATATCTGCTAGGGTTTATTGAGATGCTTTCGTACTTGGCAAAGTTAGTGGAAGGCGTGGAAGTTGTTGATTTGAACATGCTGAATTTTTTAAATTTTAGGTTGTAGTTGGGCTTCTTTTGTTTTTATTGCTAATGGGTTGATTGGACCTACTTTTGTTTGTAGGGGTGTGGTTAGTATTTGTGTAGGCCAGCGTGTTATGATTGGGCCCAGTTTGGGCTACTTTGTACTCTTTGCTGTTAATTAATAAATTTACATTTTAGGGCCGACAAATGAGCGGGTATGGACGGATTTGATCGAGTCGTTAACGGGTTAGGATCAAATATGGACGGGTTAATAGCGGATTAATGATTGTTGCGGGTCGGATTTGGGTCGAATTAACTGCCGACCCATTTTCTCATTCAAATTTTTTAATTACAGATCCCTAATTTATATGAGTAAGAAGGACAGTGGATCATTTCTCAACCCACCAAAACCCGCAAATAATCGGTGAGTTTTTAATGACCCACATGATACCCGCCTGAAACAAACATGATGGTACCCATTCTCAACCATTACCAATAGAAATGGATGGACAATACTATTTGGATCCATTTTGTCAGCCTAACATTTCACCCAAAAAAATTGTTTTAAGTCGGGTACGAGCAACAAAATACATAATTCAGAGATTATTTGCAAAATATAAAAGTCCATGAGAGCTTTTTCTACTTTAGCATACCATATAATATAATCACATCAAATGGGCTCGTTTTAGAAGAAACTCGTCCTGTGACAAACCAGATTTAATGGAATTGGTGGATCCGAAAATGAGCCATTAACAATTTGATCAAATATCCACTTATTAGCTGCTTCTGTGAAGTGAGTTCCATCCCAATTAACCCGAACCGATGGATCTTGGCAAGACCTTGCAATTACAATCTCTTTACCATTCACAGTCTTCTTAGTGCCACATTTAATGAATCTGTTGTAGTTATATTTCCCTCCATGCCCACAGCAAGCTAAAAAGGGGTTCTCAAATCCTGCCATTTCATCTAAAAATTATGAATTCAATGGCATCGATGGAAAAAAAATGGGGCACTTTCTGAAACAGTGATGTGTCATTAATAAATTGACGGTAAATTACTTTGATCAATGAGTAATGCTATATTCACAAACATATCAACATATTGTACAATACTTATTATATTGATACATCAATTTGTGTAATTTCTCCATGGTGAAATTATTTTCCATGATCAATATAGTTATGATGTATTTGTGTGGGCTAATCAAACTGTGTAGAAAATATCCCTATGGGATGTCACAAGGGTCAAAAAATGTTTTGCACGTCATGTCCAGAATGCGAACAAAAACAATACCATTGATTTTGATGAGTTTTTAAACTATTTATGATTTTCGGGCCTGTGCTAAATATTTGGTAGTTAAAGCTATGACCTGGCAGGAGCCAAGAAATTGAATTACAAAGTCACTTTTACAGGTAAAATACAACTTCACAAATTAATTTAGGAGCATTTTAACTTTGACACCATAGATAACACCGTAATTAGACATACTCCTATCCCTTCTGCTTTAAGAAAAATTAAACTCGACCCCCTGCATTTGCATTGTATCTTATGCATTGACTCACTTGTACGTTATACATATGGGGTATAGTTTATAATTCATGACTGTTGAAAATAATATGTATAATATGGGAGTCTAGAGTTATAAGGAATTACCAAGCTTCTTTGCTTTGCTGATGAGGGTATACTTCACCGAGTAGACATCAACATATGTGATTGCAGCTAAAGGAAGATCCTTCCTGAGCTGGACTACAGTTTCCTTTAATCTAAGGTTGAAATATTGGGCCACCTCATTGAATGGACTAGCACACCCAAACTTATCTACCTGGGCTGCAGATATCAAAAACCGGTCCAGAACGTAAGGAAGGCAACCAACTGGCCCGGTGTTGTGTATCAGAAAAGATCTTCCACCTTGACCATATACATTCTGTGAAGTAATTGAACAGCCAACGTATAAAAAAAGGTTTCTTTAATTTCTCAAACCACTAAATCTGATATAATTAGTCGTTATAAGTTTTTACTCAAGAAATCTGAGTATTGTAAATTGATTAGATATTTTTTTTATGTAAAAAAATATAATCAATTTATATGAAATATACGAAATATGAAAAGATACAATTATCTACTAATCATTTTTTAATCAAAATTTGCAAGTTTATGTTTGGGGTGAAATGATTTTACAGGGTTGAAAATGACCAAAAATGGTAAGAAGAATAATTAGAAAATAATACTGTGAATTCTAATTTTCACTCAAGCGCCGGTGACATCCATCATGGCCTAAATTTAACAAATAGTAGCATTGGTTCTATTATAATAAATCATGAACAACTTCGGCAGCATAAGTCTATACATAAAGACTACACTTGTATGAATGCCAATGTATCATACACTAGTATTGTTGTGGCTTAAATTTCCATCTCCTTGACACGTTGACTCAATGTAGGGCTGTGTTTTTTTTCCGAACTTTCCGATTTTTCAGATTTCCGATCCGATTTTTTCCGAATTTGGAATGAAATTTCCGATTTCTGATTTTTCCCAAAAAAATCGGATCGGAAATCGGAAATAATTCTGAATTTCCGATTTTTCCAATCCGATTTTTCCGAAACTATGTTTCCGATTTTTTCGGAATTATTTTCCGATTTCCGATTTTTCCGATTTCTTTTCCGATTTTTTTAAAGTTTCCCATATCCCACATCGGTTGGGAGAGGGAGAGGGAGAGGGCTTCAAAATATGCTCTATAAAAGGAGAGTATCCTCCTAGCTTCCACACAAATGAAAAAATGAGCCAAATCCTCACGTGTTTACATGTTGGGTTAAGCCATTTTCATTGTTTCTTTAAAATGAGAATTTCGAGTAATCGAAAATCCATAATTTATTTTTTTGAAATTTTTGAATTTCTGAAATTTTGGATTTTTAATATATTTTGTGAATTTCCGATTTTTTCCGAATTCGGAATTTTTTTTAATTTTCCGAAAAAATCGGATCGGAAATCGGAATAGTTATTTTATTTCCGAAAAAATCGGAATATTTTCCATATAGGCATTTTCCGATCCGATCCGGGCGAAACACAGCTCTAACTCAATGCGATATATTTTGGTGACTGGAATATGCACAAGTGGGATCTTACATATTATGGAGTGTCGGGGGTTCGGGGGCTGGCCCCCGAGGTGGTACAAATCGTGCCGTTTTCTATAATTTTACACTTCTGGAGGGCAATTTCGTCATGTACCGAATAGGTTTTAAACCTAAATTGTTAAGAGTAAAATTTAATATATGGGCTTATATATGAAATAAATATGAATTATAGGCTGTCAAATAAAGTTAGGCTAATTGAAGTGATTAATTTAACTTTTGGGGCCTTAATAATGTATTATTAAAGTGTGGGTTTTAATGTGTAGAGACAACTGTAATTTCTATTTTTATGATGGGTTAAAATAGAAATATACGAAATATGAAAAGATACAATTGTCTTATAAATAGGGGTCATGATCCCCAGATCACACAACTCTTTCTTCAGATTCAAATTGTCAGAGAGAAATTCAGGCATAAAATAAACGTGTTGATCTGGAATATCATAAGACCTCAGACTCAAATATTTTACTCTTCTCATTATCGATTCAGGTACGCTTCTGCAAATTCAATATTTTTATTTCTTGATAATTCAATATGAATGTTCCTGTTTGTGTGATGGTGTAAGGACACAATTCTCAAATTGAGTCTTACTATAGTTTTGGCTCAATTCCGGACAAAAACGTTTATGTCATAGGATAGTGTTCAAGTGTACCTATTCAAGCCTATGATGTGTTTAGTTGAAGAAATAGCAGCAAAGAGTATAAAGCTTCATCTAATGCCGAGTTTATGTGCCTCGTTTCAACGTCATCAACAGAGGTTCCATGCTCCCAAGGTATGAATGCATTTTATATATATATAGGAGCTTGGAACAAGTTTATTGGGTGTTGGGTTTGAAAACTGTGTTTTGTTTTCAGAAAGATTTCTATTAAAACTTTAAAATAAAGTATATAAAGTTTCTGGACAAAAATAGAATTTTTCAAACTTTCTGGAAGTTCGTTCGATATGTCGTTCGAACGAGTTTTTCGTTCGAACCAGATGTCGTTCGAACGAGTTTGCCAACGAGTTCCCATATTGGCCACTGGAACTTTGTTCGAAATGTCGTTCGAACGAGACGGCTGTTCGAACGAGATTTCCAACGAGATTTCTCACGAGTTCACACTGGAACTTCGTTAGAAGCCTCGTTCGAACGAGATCTCATTCGAACGAAAATGTCGTTTGAACGAGATTTGGCGGGAACAGGTTTTTTGCAGTTTTGAGCAGTTTTTTCAACTTTTTCCACTACTTTACCCCACTAACTTTTGACAGATTATTATAGTGCGGAAACCAAAGTTTGTAACTCAACTTTTTTATAATATTCTAACTCCTAGAGAGAGGTTTGAGAGTTGATTCTTCCAAGAAAAAGTTCATGAGTTTGAGTGTTTATTTTATAAAGAAAAATCATTTAAACACTTAGTTACACCCATAATTGTTTCTTCCAAGTTCATATATACATATACTTTGCTTGGAGCATTTTGGCACCGGTTTATCTCTACATTCGTTTGATGAGAAGTTTGGGTTTTCTTCTAAATCCCTCAAAGAAGAAGATAAATTGTTTAGCTGCAGCTTTCTCACATGGTAAAAGGCACCATGTGTGGTTGACGGTGTACCTATTGTCCGATCGGTGAGTCCGAGATCGCGGTGGAGCTCCGTGGTTATCCGCTAGGAAGAGGTGGTTACAAGAAGACACGTCAAGGCTTGAGAGGGTTCGAGTTGAGGAAGTAAGCCATATGTCTTGTAAATGTAAATTCCGTACTTAGTGGATTTGAGGCTAGGGCCGTCCGAGGTTGTTTCCCGTTGTGGGTTTTTCCTCGTACATCGCGGTGTAGTGTGATTGATTTACTTTTATCTTGCTTAATAACTTAGAACGCATGCTTAGGATAATTCAAGATAAAATTGGTTTTAATTGTTACACTTAATTTAATTTGGTGCAAATTAAATTTGGGTAATGTTTATTTAATTCAAGTCTATAATTAAAACTGGTTTGGCCTAATTTGGAAATATTGGTAAATATGACTTAGGCAAATTCTAGGACTTGGATTAATTATGTTTAAGTGAAAACCTTTTAATAGATTAATCTTACTTTCACTTGGTTTAATTTTAATTTTTGAAGTAAATTAAAATTTGGCAATTCATTTTTTTTGGAACCATCAACTAACGCTTCCGCATATCTACTTAACAAGGAAATTGAAAGTAAAAGGATTTTAAAATTGGGGGCTTTCAAATTGGTATCAGAGCCAAAGCGATAAATTATTTTGTTAAAGATCTTTTAAATAATTTTTGGCTAAAATGGAATTTTTTCCATTTTCTAAATTTCTTATTTTCGATGGTTCTAACTACGCATATTGGAAAGCGCGAATGAAATCAGCACTAAAATCTATCGACGAGAGAGTTTGGTTGTCTATTAACGGGTGGTCCCCACCTACACATTTAGTAGAAAATGAACGTGCTCCCAAACCGGCCGATAGATGGAGTGAGGGTGAATTTAAACTTTCAAACTTTAATTCGCGAGGTTTAAACGCCTTGTTTAGCGCTGTCACACCGGATGAATTCCGACACATTATGACGTGTGAGACCGCTAAAGAAGCGTGGGATATTTTACAGCTCACTCATGAAGGTACTAGTGTTGTTAAAGCTTCTAAACTCCAAAACCTCACCACTCAATTTGAAACTATCAAAATGAACGATAATGAAACTTTTGATGAATTTTATGCTAGACTTTCCGATATTGTCAATTCATCTTTTAATTTGGGAGAGAAAATACCCGACAACCGAGTTGTAAAGAAAATTTTAAGGTCCCTTCCCGATAGATTTATCCCAAAAGTGACTGTTTCAAATTCTTTACCAACTTTAGCCTCCACAAAATTAGAAGAGCTCGTAGGTGATTTACAAACATATGAACTAGACATGTTTTCCTCTAAAACTGAAAAGAAAATAAAAAAGGGCGTTGCTTTAAAAGCCCGAAAAGAGGTCAAACAAGTAGTAGAGAGCGAGAGTGATAGCGACTCGGAAGACATGGCCTTGTTTGCTCGGAAATTTAGAAAATTTCTTAAATTTAACAAAGATAAATTTAAAAATGATTTTAAGAAATTTGAAACTTCTAAGTATGACAAAGCCGAAAGGATCCCTAAATCTTTTAACGAAAATTTAAATAGGGACGAGTCAAATAAGTGTTTTGGTTGTGAAGGGTATGGCCATAGGGCTTCTGAGTGCCCCACTAAACTAAGGAGAGAGGGTAAGTGACCCATTTCATATAATGCGACCCTTAGTGATAGTGATAAGGAAGAGGGACCCGATTCCCCCACTAAGCCCAACTTTGTGGCTTTTATGGCTAGTCATGTGAGTGATAGTGAGAACTCGTCTATTGATGAAACTTTAACACATGACACTTCCAAGGTCATAGTTTATGATTCCCTTGCTTTTGATGGTAGTGAGAGTGAAGAAGAAAGAGAGAGTGAAAATGAAGAAGAGGTTAATGTGAGTGAACTTCAAAATGCTTTTCAAGAATTATATGAAGAATCAATTAAATTAAAAAGAGCTAATTTGAAGTTAGAAGCTAGTTTAAAAGAGCGTGTCAAGGTCATTGATGATAGTATGTTGGTAGAAGACCTTAGGACACGTGAGAGGACTCTTCAAGAGAAGCTTGAATATGTAGGAAGCGAGAGAGATAGCCTTAGAGGTTTAATGAAATCCTTGAAAAAGGAGCTTCTCGAGTTCGAAGAGAGAAATGTTTTATTAGAGTCTAACATCCTACAATTAGAAAATAAATTAAATGACTCTAGTAATGTCAAATTTGATTTGGAGTGTCGTTCGGAAAATTTAGATAAAATATTAGGAACAAACGGTCCAAATTAAAAATGACACTTGTGGTTTAGGCTTCGATACTTGTAATGAATCAACTCACAAAGCCAAAACCAACTTTTTAGGAGAATCCACTAGGAAAGACTTTAGAGATCATTCCTTAGTTACCAAATTTCGACGTAATTTTACTTGTACACATTGTGGTCGAAAAGGTCATCTTAGGAAATTTTGTTTTGATATTAAACGAATTCCTAGAAAATCCCAACATAAAGCAACCAAGGTAGTTAAAATTCCTACACCCCAAGATAGTCATTCTTCATTAATTGGGTTAGGAAATCCGACTTGGTTGCCTTGCAAAATAGGACGTTTGATTCTCATTTACTTTCACATGCTTCCTCCCTTGCTAAATTTAAAGGATGAATGTGTTAGTGTTTGCATACTTTAGCTTTTGTGCTTCATGTTATATTATCATGCTAAATGTATGCTTGTTTAAATCATTTTCTAGTCTATGCTCCATGCTTAATCACATGCTAGAACTATGATTTGTGTTTATCTTTTTGTATTATATTTATTTATTTTTGTTGGCATTAAATGAAAAATTCAAAAAGATTTTTGTTTATCATTTGTGTTTTATTTGTTTCATTTAGGCTTAATGAAAATACAAATGATTTTTGTTTGTCTTTTGAGTATATATTTTTTATATTTGGTTAAAAATTTCAAAAACTCAAAAAGATTTTTATTATGTGTGTATTTTAGTTTGACGCACTTTATGTGGCATATACTTGTGTTTGAATCCCATCTTTTACGCTCCCATGTGGCTAGAACTTTTGGTTTAGATTGTCAATCCTTATTATGTTCTTTACCATGCTTACATGGAGTAGTTGGATTTTGTGTTGATTGATTTAAATGGATTCTATTTTTATATGCCTCTATTCACACATGCACGAACTCATTTGAAATTTTAATGTCACATGTTATATTTGAGCTTTGTGAGGTGTTCTCCTTCCAGTCTAGTCATCTACATATTTATGACCTAGGAGGACTAGTGCATGTCAAAATCCGTTGCACGTGAGTTTGTGAGATATAAAAAATGATATATAAATGTGCACAGGGAAGGGCTCCGAAAGGAATGATAATCCTTTGCGATTGTAAGCCACCGTTTGAAATTGACCTAAAAGAAATACGTGGTCCAAAGGCCTAAAAACAGAAAAATGGCACTAAAAGAAAAAGAATTGCCAAGGCCTATGTTTAATTGATATATTCATTCAATATAAAAAGAATATATATGCTTTTTGATGGAGATTGGATGGTATATCAACGGTTTGCACAATGTCCGTTTATCCTAGTGGTCTTTATTGTCATGACTCTATTTGGTTTGCAGAATCATCAAAACTCTAGGCTTCTATGCATTGTGTATGTTCGTTCATTGAGTTCAATCTTTATTGTCACATGAGGTTATATTCAAATGTGATAAAGTTTGCAATCAAATGAGAACTCCGTGAACGTATTTTAAGTGTTTGGGTCTAAATTTAATTGTTTCTAGTTCACACCCCTACACTACCGTTTCCATATGACACATTTTTGCCATACGAGTGTGCTAAACTTATTGTATTTTTGTGTCATTTGTGTGTTTATATCTATATATGTGTACTTGTGTATATTAGGTATATCTTATGTATACATATATTTGATATTTTTGTTTAGTCTTTGCCTTGTTTTCTAGTCCATCTATGCGTTACTTCATTCATTGGTATCTATCTTGGATTAGTTATGCTTTTGTTGCTTATATGCTTTAATGCCTTATCACTCTAAGCTTCAACGTGGTTAATTAGTTTTATCCTTTGTCTATTCCTGAACAAAAAAAGGGAGAATGATAGGAGGAGAAATGGTATCTAATCCTATTGTAATCGTATCTAAGTTTGGGAAATTTAACTTAGGGTGAGTCATGACCTTCTTAGGTAGATTTGTTTTGATAAAGGGGGAGAATTAATTTAGGGGGAGTATTTATTTTCATTGTATTAAATACTTTGATATTCCCTATGCGTTTGATAGTTTGCTTAAGGGGGAGCATTTATTTTCATTGCATTAAATACTTTGATATTCCCTATGCGTTTGATAGTTTGCTTAAGTGTGCAGGAATTCTTCTACAGCGGCAACCTTCAAGTGGCAAAGCGTTTAATTCTAAAGTGGTATTCGAGTCAAGCATTGTACTCTTTATTTTTGGGTGGGATGTTTTTTAGTCTAGTGAGCTTGACGGCCCTTTAGGATTTTTGTTTGGTTTTTGTCCCGGAATAGCCAAAGGGATTTTTGTCCCGGAATAGCCAAAGGGGGAGATTTGTAAGGACACAATTCTCAAATTGAGTCTTACTATAGTTTTGGCTCAATTCCGGACAAAAACGTTTATGTCATAGGATAGTGTTCAAGTGTACCTATTCAAGCCTATGATGTGTTTAGTTGAAGACATAGCGGCAAAGAGTATAAAGCTTCATCCAATTCCGAGTTTATGTGCCTCGTTTCAACGTCATCAACAGAGGTTCCATGCTCCCAAGGTATGAATGCATTTTATATATATATAGGAGCTTGGAACAAGTTTATCAGGTGTTAGGTTTTAAAACTGTGTTTTGTTTTCAGAAAGATTTCTATTAAAACTTTAAAATAAAGTATATAAAGTTTCTAGACAAAAATAGAATTTTTCAAACTTTCTGGAAGTTCGTTCGATATGTCGTTCGAACGAGTTTTTCGTTCGAACCAGATGTCGTTCGAACGAGTTTGCCAACGAGTTCCCATATTGGCCACTGGAACTTCGTCCGAAATGTCGTTCGAACGAGACGGCTGTTCGAACGAGGTTTCCAACGATATTTCTCACGAGTTCACACTGGAACTTCGTTAGAAGCCTCGTTCGAACGAAAATGTCATTCGAACGAGATTTGGGGGGAACAGGTTTTTGGCAGTTTTGAGCAGTTTTTCCAAATTTTTCCACTACTTTACCCCACTAACTTTTGACAGATTATTATTGTGCGGGAACCAAAGTTTGTAACTCAACTTTTTCACAATATTCTAACTCCTAGAGAGAGGTTTGAGAGTTGATTCTTCCAAGAAAAAGTTCATGAGTTTGAATGTTTATTTTATAAAGAAAAATCATTTAAACACTTAGTTACACCCATAATTGTTTCTTCCAAGTTCATATATACATATACTTTGCTTGGAGCATTTTGGCACCAATTTATCTCTACATTCGTTTGATGAGAAGTTTGGGTTTTCTTCTAAATCCCTCGAAGAAGAAGAAGAATTGTTTAGCTGCGGCTTTCTCACATGGTAAAAGGCACCATGTGTGGTTGACGGTGTACCTATTGTCCGATCGGTGAGTCCGAGATCGCGGTTGAGCTCCGTGGTTATCCGCTAGGAAGAGGTGGTTACAAGAAGACGCGTCAAGGCTTGAGAGGGTTCGAGTTGAGGAAGTAAGTCATCTGTCTTGTAAATGTAAATTCCGTACTTAGTGGATTTGACGCTAGGGTCGTCCGAGGTTGTTTCCCGTTGTGGGTTTTTCCTCGTACATCGTGGCGTAGTGTGATTGATTTACTTTTATCTTGATTAATAACTTAGAACGCATGCTTAGGATAATTCAAGATAACATTGGTTTTAATTGTCACACTTAATTTAATTTGGTGCAAATTAAATTTGGGTAATGTTTATTTAAGTCAAGTCTATTATTAAAACTGGTTTGGCCTAATTTGGAAATATTGGTAAATATGACTTAGGCAAATTCTAGGACTTGGATTAATTATGTTTAAGTGAAAACCTTTTAATGGATTAATCTTACTTTCACTTGGTTTAATTTTAATTTTGGAAGTAGATTAAAATTTGGCAATTCGGTTTTTTTTTAACCATCAACTAACGCTTCCGCATATCTATTTAACAAGGAAATTGATTTTAAAGTAAAAGGATTTTAAAATTGGGGGCTTTCAGATGGTTTTCACAAAATAGAAATTAATCTAACATGTGGTATCTGAGTTATTTCATGTTGAATTGTTGGGAATCTATTAGGAATGTATTTATATTAATTTTGGGCAGAAAATAATTTTTTGGAAAGTTCGATATTTCTGAAAAAATTTTGTACAAAAATATTCTTCATTTTATTACAATTCCAACGATATAAAATTCATGAAATTTGGACTAGCGATTGATTTTATATGATTTTTTTTAAGAAGAAGAAGAAAAAAAGAAAAAGAAAAAGTCAGGATTTGATGGTAGTAGAAGGTTAAGGGTTCGACTCTTGGTGCTTCATTTTTAAGCCTTTAAAATGACCTTTCAAGTCTGGAGTGCAAGGGGTTTTGAACCATGACCTTTCAAGTCTGGAGGCCAAGGGGTTTTGAACCCATGACCTTTCAAGTATCGAATCTTTAATTAAGACAACCTACCACTAGGTAAGCCAACTCTTTGATTATACTACTATTTCCAAATATATAGTAGTTACAGAGTATTACTTTTATATATATATATATATATATATATATATATATATATATATATATATATATATATATATATATATATATATATTTAAATAAGAAGTCATCAAAGTGACCTCTTTTGTTAAAAAAAATAATTTTTATTTCGAAATATAAAAAGATTATGGTCATGTAATTTATGTGAAAATTAATCCGTCCAAAGGAAGACTAATTTTTAACAAAATTGCATGTGCACCTTTAATAATAAGTGCGTGATAATTATTTGGTATTTTACATATGAATAATAAATCGGTCCAAAGGAAGAATTATTGTTCGATGTGTTCTTATTATCAATGTTTGATTACTACATCAAGATATCACTTACAAGTTTATATTTTTTCCAAATATAAAATATTAATAGAGTGTCTGATATCTTAAAATGGGGTTTGCCTTCATTTGAATTTATTTTTTATTTAAGACTTGTATGAGCTAGTTTTATTTATTTGTTGTTCTCTGATTTAGCTATCAGTTCTGCTTGTAACATTACTGCCAGTATTAATTATATTCCTATGCTTAATGGCACAAACTTTAAGTCATGGCAAGAGAACCTCCATATAGTTCTCGGTATCATGGATCTGGACCTTGCTTTAAGGGTTCCTTCTCTTGTACCTCTTACGAATAAAAGTTCCTCTGATGACAAAAAGGATATTGAAAGGTGGGAGAAGTTAAATCACATGTGTTTGATGATCATAAATAAGGTCATTCCAGAAGCATTCAGGGGCACAATATCGAAAATGATAAAGACCACCAGAGAGTTCATAGAAGAAATTAAGAACAGATTTACCAAGATTGAAAAGGCTGAAACGAGTACACTTTTGGCAAGTCTCATCTCAATGAAATATAAAGGTAATGGGAACATTAAGGAGTACATTATGGAAATATCTCATCTCGCTTCAAAGTTAAGAGCACTTAAGCTTGATCTCTCTGAGGATTTGCTTGCACATTTGGTTTGATATCTCTTTCCACACAATTCAGTCAATTTAAGGTGAGCTACAACTGCAAAAATGAGACTTGGTCTCTTAATTAGCTCATCTCACATTGGGTGCAAGAAGAAGAAAGACTGAAGCAAGAAAAGATAGAAAGTGCTCATTTGGCCAGTACTTCCAATGATAAAGGGAAGAAAATAAAGAAGGATATAATTTGACTTTGGTACCTAAACACACTTGGTGGATAGATTCTAGTGCAACCACTCACATCAGTGCGTCTATGCCGGGTTGCCTGAGCTGCCGAAAGCCAAATGATGGTGAAAGATACATTTTTGTGGGCAATGGCAAGAAGGTTGAAGTTGAATCAATTGGGATATTTAGGTTATTATAAAAGTCTGGTACTTATTTGGATTTGAATTAGACATTTATTGTATCGTTATTTAGACGGAATTTGGAATCTATTTCTCTATTGGATAAATTCGGTGAATTTGGTTTCTATTTCTCTATTGGATAAATTCGGTTATACTTGTTCTTTTGGAAAAATAAATTTAGTCTTCTTCATAATTCAAATTTCGTTGGTACTGGTTCTTTATCTTATGTGGATAACTTTTATATAAATAATACGGTTGCTGCATATCATGAAACCTTGTAATTAAGGTGTCAAAAGGAAATTAATCAATGAGAATTCCGCATCATTATGGCTTAAGAGATTAGGTCACATCTCCTAAAGGAGAATTGAAAGACTTGTGTCAGATGGGATTCTCGATTCCCTTGATTTTTCAAATTTTAAAATTTGCACAAATTGCATAAAGGGAAAACAGACAAACATAAGGAGATTTGGTGCGATTAGGGCTACAGACGTCTTAGAACTGATACATACGAATATTTATGGGCCATTCCCTGCTGTTTCATGGAACGGTCAACAACATTTATCACATTCATAGACGATTTTTCATGTTATGACTACCTTTATCTCATCTATGAAAAGTCCCAATATCTAGACGTGTTCAAATCATTCAAGGCTGAAGTTGAAAATCAACTCGGCAAAAGGATTAAAAGCGTTAGCTATGATCGTGGTGGTGAATACTAACGTAGGTATGATGGTTCAGGTGAACAACGCCCAGGACCATTTGCTAAATTCCTAAAGGAATGCGGTATCGTCCCACAATACACCATGTCAGGTTCTCCAAGCATGAATGGTGTTGCTGAAAGGCAAAACAGAACGCTTAAAGACATGGTAAGGATTATGATTAGTTACTCTAACTTACCAGATTTACTCTGGGGTGAAGCATTAAAGACTGCAGTGTATATCTTTAATAGAGTACCAACTAAAGCAACTGCTAAAACCCCTTTTGAACTTTGGACAGGCAAGAAGTCAAGTTTGAGGCACCATCATATTTGGGGATGTCCAGCTGAAGCAAGGCCTTATAATAGGCCACATGAAAAGAAACTGGATTCAAGAACGGTTAGTTGCTATTTTATTAGATACTCTGAAAGATCTAGGGGTTACAGATCTATGATCCTACTATTAATACAATTTTTTAGACGGGAAACGCCCGGTTCTTTGAGGATGTTGAGTTTGCCAGGGGAGATAAAGTTAGGGAGATTTTGGTTTTGAAGAGGAATATGTTGATATTCCCACAACTGTTATTAACATTGATCAGGGTCCTATTCCTGACATTGTGAAGCAAATCCTAATCAAAACAATATCCAGAACCTCCCATTTCCGAAGAACAAACTCTACCACCTCCAGAACCTATGCCATTAATGAAATCCACTAGAGAAAGGAGAAGTGCTATGCCAGATGATTAAATTGTATTTCTCCAAGAACATGAGTTTGACATTGGTGCGGTGGAAGATGATTCAATCACCTTATGTCAAGACATGGAAAGTTCTAAATCTTAAGAGTGGATTGATGCCACGAATGAGGAGATAAAGTCTATGAAGGACAATGACGTTTGGGATCTTATCCCATTACCTGAAGATGTGAAACCCATTCGTTGCAAATGGATATTTAAAACCAAAAGGGATTCGAAAGGTGATGTGGAGAGATACAAAGCCCGACTTGTCGCTAAAGGTTTTACACGAAAAAATGGCATAGATTATAAAGAGACTTTCTCTCCGGTTTCATCGAAGGACTCTTTTAGGACAATAATGGCACTTGTGGCGCACTTTGACCTTGAGCTTCATCAGATGGATGTTAAGACTGTGTTTCTCAATGGTGACATTGATGAAACAATATATATGGTGCACCCAGAAAACTTTGTGTCAGGGGATGCAAAGAAGACGACTTCCAAATTAAAGAAATCCATCTATGGGCTTAAGCAAGCTTCTCATTAATGGTATTATAAGTTTCATCAAGTTATCATCTCGTTTCGTTTTGAGATGAATCTGGTTGATGATTGTATATTCCATAAGTTCAGTGGGAGTAAGCATATACACTTGGTTTATCACAAAAGAGCTATATCGAGAAAGTTCTTAAAAGGTTTGGCATGCATGATTGTAAACCAGGTGACACCTCTGTGGCTTAAGGAGATAAATTTAGTCTCAATCAATGTACCAAGAATGATTTTGAGATTCGGGAGATACAAAAGATTCCTTATGCGCCAGCAGTAGGAAGTCTTATGTATGCTCAAGTATGTATGCGTTTGGATATTGCGTACAGTATTGGCATGTTGGGCAAATACTTAAGCAATCCTCGAAAAGATCAGTAGATAGCAGCCAGCACCCAAGCGAGTCATGAGGTACTTATAGAGAACAAAAGACTATATGCTCACCTATCGGAAGTCAGATCAGCTAGAGATCATCGGATATTTTGACTCCGATTTTGCTGGATGATAGGCGTCCAATTATAGAATATGGTTGTGAAATTTTGTCACGGGGCTGCGTATTTTGGATGGCATTGAAAGATCACTTAAGTTATTTTGTGACAATAAATCAGTAGTACTATATTCCAATAACAACAGGAGTTCTACGAAGTCAAAGTTTATAGACATCAAGTTCCTAGTTGTAAAAGAAATAGTTCAGGGTGGACTCATGTCTATAGAGCACATTGGGACAAACTCCATGATTGCGGATCCGCTGACTAAGGGATTACCACCCAAGATCTTTCATGAGTACACTGCTCATATGGGTGTAGTTTCTTTTCAGGATATGTCAGTTTAGTGGGAGTTTGTATTTTAGATGCTTTCATAGACACATTTGTTATGGGTTTTATGGTTATTTACTGCAGTAAAGTATTCAGTTTATATTCACTCTGATTTTATATGGTTTGATCTCACTAAGGTTTAAGAAGGATCAGTTGGAAATAGGCATGTTAAGATCACACATGAAATTTTCATGCTACACATCCACACTTGATCTTTGTCATTAGTTGCACTGATATATGTGATCATTGATGGGTCTACTTACGAAATATGTAATGACGATCACTTTGATTCTATATTGGTGCAATTAGTGGAAAAGATTGTTAAGATGCATAGAGTTTTGGTAACAAAAACTCATGAGCTCATAAAGTATAATTCAAGTTTATAAAGTTACATATATAACCCAAGTGGGAGACTGTTAAAGTAAAATTTAATATATAGGCTTATATATGAAATAAATATGAATTATACGCTATCAAATAAAGTTAGGCCAATTAAAGTGATTTTGGCGCCTTAATAATGTATTATTAAAGTGTGGGTTTTAATGTGTAAAGACAAGCATAATTTCTATTTTTATGATGGGCTAAAATAGAAATATACGAAATATGAAAAGACACGATTGTCTTATGATCATGGTTCCGGATCACACAACTCTATTCTTCTGATTCCCATTGTCAAAGAGAAATTCAGGCATAAAATAAACGTGTTGATCTGGAAAATCATAAGACATCGGACTCAGATATTTTACTTTTCTCGTTATGGATTCAAGTACGTTTCTGCAAATTCAATATTTTTATTTCTTGATAATTCAATATGAATGTTCCTGTTTGTGTGATGGTTTTCACAAAATAGAAATTAATCCAACAAAATATGAATGTTCCCTAGTGATGGTTTTCACTAGGGATTCATGTCATATAAACTAAATCAGAGAGAAACAAATATTGTATATTGTGATCTTGATTCTCCATTATAGTGAAAACTGCCGCTTCATCAAATTGGCCGAACCACGTATATCGTGTTCTTCTGCGTGTAATTGTTTTTCTTTTAATCCCTTTCGTGATTGTGCTTTGTTGGTATTTGTCGTAACAAACTAGCCCCACACAACACATAAAAAGTATTGTACACTATGATTAAAAAAACGTATTGTTATGTAAGAAAATCTTAGGGTGTCTTTAACAGCATCCTTATAAGAAAAACAAAGAAAAAATTGATAATAGAAAAAAAAATTAATTATTTTAAGAAAAAATAGGGCCCAGGTTTGTAAATAAATAAATAAACATGGACTATTTTAATAGTATATTACAGAGTTAAGATATCTTCTATTTATTTTTAAAGTTAAATTTCATAATATTATTTAAGGGCAGATCATAACTGTTGGGATTATATATGTGGATCAATTTCTAACCTTGATGACATTGGAAAACTGGCCTAGGACATCTGGAACGTAAGCCTTGACTTGTTCAGTGGACATGTTAAGTTTGTAACCAGCAGTGAGATCATTCTGACCAATGTCAAATGTGTAAAGGCCACGAGAAAAATAATCCTCTTCAGGCAACAAATCTCGAAACAACCCTCCTATACATAACAATGGACAATGATTATACTTCAGAATATAAAAGTCCATTATAACAGAAAAAGGATACTCTAGAACCAAACAGGGCCTTATTGAAACCGCAAGTATTCGGTTTAGTTACCTTGTTTACGTAATAACTGGGATCTTCTGTGAAAATCAGAGTATTGAATATACTGCACGTCTAGTGAAAATGGACTGTAACCACTCTGGGACATGGTTGTGTTTTGGGGTCTGATTGTCGAACCAGCTGTAGCAAAATTGGCACCATGGCTGAAATTTGAACCAATTGAGTCCAGAAATGCACTCAGGTAAGGTAATTCTAAGCTTTGTGCTGAAATCCAAGAAAAAAAAAAGCGGTGATATTATTACATATCATATAAATACTAACAGTCTAATAAGCCGTAATAAAAAAGTGCTAGTGACCAATTTGGTCTAGATATATGGGTGCCTCTAGCACATCCCTTAAAGAAAGTACTTGGCATAATGTTAGCAGTTCTAAATTTTTAGTACAGCTACCTGATTTTGTACAGGTCTATTGTCTTTTTATTTGAGAATGATCCCAAAGGCAGTGTGTAACAATTCTACTTTGAGTAATATTGAAACCTCAATCACCCTTGGAACAATTTACATGAATTTTATCTCTTGTTAGGTATAATTACATACACATTTTTTAATCCTTAAACGCCGTTGCATTCATTTTGATGCGAAAAACTCCTTCTGGGTACTTTTTACCGACATTTATCAACACTATTCGGAGGAGATTTGTAATAAAATTCATCATTCAGGGTGCTTTGTTGCATTTTTTAAGATACGAATATCTGGGATTTTTATTGAATTTTTGTAAGATGGCTCAGTGTATTGACATAGCTAATGTATCGCGATGTAGTTGCTCACGTGTGTTATGGGCATACATATTGACTAGGGTGGTAACAGTACCGTATCGTTTTGATTTGGAAATTTTTTGTTTTGATTTACTAATTTTCATTACCAAAAAACAAAATTATCTAAACCGAAATTATTGGACACTATGTTTGGTTTTGGTATAGATGTTTGAAAAGGCGATTTACAAAAATATCAAATTTAACTACCATCCACAAACCGATTTAATATGCCAAAAATACAAAATTTACATTATGTTTTTAAACTTATGTCATCAATTGGACTTATTTATCACAAAAGATAATACAAAAGGTGGGCGGTATTTTTAATTTTACAAACTATATATACTTTTCATGTAAAGAAGACATGTTTATTAATTTGTTTTGTCTCTCGTACGAACACTTTTCAGTGCTTATGTGAGGGATTCGACGCTTTGTGATATTTTAAATGTATGGCGTATAAATAACTCAACGTTAGCTGGTAGTCTTGTATGCATAATCCTCACCACTACTTATCTTCTTCTTTTTCCGGTGGGTAGTAAAACATCCGTACTCCAAATCATACAGAAATTTAGTTTGTCATTTAGTTTATTTATTGCATATGGAAATTGAACATACAAGAAAATAAAATAAATTGAGCAAAAAACTAAGAAAACCGAAACTAAAAATATTGAAAATTATTGAAAGAAAAACTTATCAAAAATACATAAAGGTTTGGTATTGGCAAGTGTTTTCAAGAACTCAAAAACTGAAACTACCAAAATTGAACATATCAAAAAAATTGGTATGGTATTGGTATAGGTGAAATACCGACCAAGTCGACCGATAAACAACCTAATGTTGACCAATACATTGCTAACACATTAATTGTGTCAATAAAATGTGCTCTTCGATTCATGTTCAAATAATCTAACAAAGTTTTACACGGATACATACACGTGGGGTCAAGAATTGCACTGGCACGTGTTCAGCCACGTGCGCCTATAATTAATGAAAACTCCAAGGTAGAGAAGAATCCTTCAACTCAATCACTTATAACGGCTAACTTGATCAAGGATAAGTCCGAACTCTTAGGGATAGCTATTAACAGGACTTAGTACTCTTCTAAACTGTCTTATAAATGTAAAACTACCCATATGAGAGGGGCATGCATTATTGTAACGTCAAGCAGTACTACAACTCTGTCGACCTGAGTTCTTGAGTAATAAAGAACAAACCCTAACACCCCGTGGACGTAGGCACGTTGCCAAACCCAGCACATTTTGCGTTGTGTGTGTGATTTCATTCTCTTTTGCATTGAATATCATTATTTGTAGGAAATTACCACATACAATACATAATGCAACCCTCTTTTTTATTCGGGTTTGGGAGTTATACTATATAAGAAATATGAGAAATTAAGCACGACACGGTTGGAGTTATATTGTGTGGCTCTAGGAGTAATTCTATATTACTTTTTCCCCTTTTAAATATCATACTAGCTTAACCTTTTTAATAGAATACAATGTTGTGCTAAAATGCGTATCAACAAATATATTTGGTAAAGAATAGTTAAGGAGGGTCTTTTGATTCAAACAATAGATCATGGGATTTCTTGAAAGAACATCTTCTTTAATTACTTTTTACCCTTTTGAAATCAGGTGTGTTAAAGCACCCAAGAAATTTCAACCTACCACCACAACATTGTCCTTTCGACTTGATGATAATGTTTTTTTATGCGTTGTGTGGTGTTGGGGAGAAATGTTATAGGTGCGTTTAGCATCTCCTTTGAAATTTTGTACATAGTTTGTAACACAACCATCAAACTGATTTTGTTTTTATAAATCTTATTGTTCAAGAGTAACAAGAGGGAAATGCTTATAAAATTTGACTAATGATGCTCTAAGTCTAAGTTACATAAAACAAAAAAAATGGTATTGAACATCACCAATGCAGCATTACGTTGCACCATGTCAATAAATTGGGGATTATATCTTTTGAAAACATGTAAGCATCATTTCCACCAACTGCTTAAAGGGGTGAAATCAATTAAACCATATTGTTCTCCCTTCTTGTAAAATATGCCAGAAACAATTGTACCTTTTAGGCACGGAAGAATTCTCTTGGCAATGTGGAGATGCAACACTTTGGTGTTCCATGTATCGACTGATGAGACTTACTCCATACATTATCGACTGATCAACTGTTGATTTTGGTTTGAAGCTAACAAAAGATCCAGAAGGAAAGAAGGTTGATAGCACTTTATACAAATTGCCTCTTTAAAGTGCTATCAACCTTCTTTCCTTCTGGATCTTTGGTTAGCTTCAAACCAAAATCAACAGTTGTACCGAGTTACAATGCTGCATCTGAAACTTGGCCAACATTTCTTTAACACACTTCCATTGTGAGAGAAAGACACCATCAAACGACTGAATTACTTCGATACCAAGGAAGTAGTGCAGCTTGCTAAGATCAGTCATCTTGAACTCTTTCATCATCAAAATTTTAGAAACATCAAACGTGGCAATATCATTTGCTATATAGATCAAATCATCCACATATAGGCATACAATCAGTAACTTGCCACTAGGACCAGATTATATAAATAAAGAAGGGCTGTATGGGAACTTATGAAAGCCCGACTTCAAAAAATATGCTTAATATGACTGTACCAAGCTCGGGGAGCTTGTTTCAATCCATATAGAGCCTTTCTTAACTTATGCACCTTTTCTTCATTCCCTGCTGGTATATATCCTAGTGGTCAATGTATACCTCTTCTAGCAAATCGCCGTGGAGAAATGCTGATTTAACATCCAATTGAAAAACAGGCCATGGGTTTTGTGCTGCCATTGCAAGTAACAACTTGATCGTATCATGCCTTGCAACTGGAGCAAAAACTTCATTGTAGTCGATTCCAAGCTGCTGCTTATACCCTTTTGTGACCAAGCGAGCTTTATATTTTTCAACTTTGCCTTGTGCATTCAGCTTTGCTTTGTACACCCACTTGACACCAATCGACGTGTGACCTTTTAAAGATTTGTCAATTTCCAAGTATTATTATTCTCAATAGCATGGATCTCCTCATCCATTGTTTGCTGCCATTTTGGATCTTGAACCGCATCGTTAAATGTTACTGGATCACAATCTGAAAATATAGCAAAATGAGTAATGAGATCATCAAATTGATTAATTCCAGTTACTTCATAATCTTGCATCCATGTTAGATTCTTTGTGTGCTGATATCGTGACCTGTGAAATTTCTGGTTGCTCTTCTTCAGATGAACTAATTGCTGCGAATAGGGTGAGATTTGTGGTTGTTCGGAAGGAAAGGACTGCAATCCATCTAAAGGAAGTGAAGGGTGACTATCTTCATCATCAAAATGGATAGGAATCAACTCCCCTGCAGTAGTAACAGTCCAGGGCTATCATCATCAAACACCACATCTTGGCTGACGACGATTTTCTCAGTGATAGGGTTGTATAATTTATACGCTTTGGATTGTTCGCTAACCCCGAGAAAAATATAATTTTCACCTTCAATATCGAGCTTCTTCCGTTTTCATCCGGAACATGTGCATATCCTATGCACCAAAGATTCGCAAGTGGGAAACATTGGGCCGTCTTCCACTCCATGCTTCTGCAGGTGTCATATTTCTTACAGCAATACTGTTGGACTTCTGTTTAAGAGACAAATACTTCACAAGACTGCTTCAGGCCAAAAACTCTTAGGAAGACCAGATGTCCTTTACATGCTTCAAATGGTACGATTCTTTCGCTCTGCCACACCATTTTGTTGCGGGGTGTAGGAAGATGTAAGTTGTCTTTTGATTCCATGCATCTCACAGAAATTCACAAATTCCCGTGAATTATATTTTCCACCACAATTGATTCGAAGAGTTTGAATACACATCCCAACTTCTTTTCTCAACAAGGGCCTTGTAACTTCTTAATGTTAAAAAAGCTTCAGATTTTTCAACTATAGATCGATGTTTGCCAACAAAAGTCATCAATAAAGTAATAAAATGCCTCTTATTAGAATTAGATGATGAATCTATAGGCCCACCGATATCGGAGTGAACCAGCTCCAACACTTTCTTGGCTCTCCATGTTTTCCCTTTTGGAAATGCATCACGATGTTGTTTGCTAACAACATGTGATCAATAGCCACCATATGTTTATAATAAAGAGTCTTCAAACCATTGAAGTTCAAATAGCCATAGCGAAGATGCCATAACCATGCTGGATCTTTCACCATAGCAGAAAAACAATCATTAATATCATTCTTGATATATAATGGAAACATTCGATTTATGGTCATATTAACTTTAGCAATCAACCCCTTCTTTGGATCTTTAATCTGACATGTTCCATTACTAATAATTGATCTCATAGCCCTTTTCTTGAAGTTGGCCAATGCTAAGCAAATTACTCTTTAAATTTGGAATACAGAAAACAATAGAGATATATTGATTAATATTATCTTTGGTCCGAATTTTAAGTCCCTTCCGTGACAGAAACTTTAGAGTTGTCTCCAAATTTTACCGTATTTCGAAAGGATTCTTCTAAATCAGAAAATAGAGATTTATTTTTACACATGATTACTAAAATCAGTGTCTAAATAGCACGGATTTTCCTGAGTTTCTTCCATAGTATCGCACATTAAAAGACTAATTTCTTCTTCTTTCCCTGCAAAGTCTGAGTTTTCACCCTTATTGGAATACAAATTTGTTGTGCACTACTTATAATGGCCATACCTGTGATAGCGGCATAGTTGTTGAATCGTGATACGTATCGTGTATCAAAAACCCTATGTATCGTATATCGATACATATCGGCACAAAAAACAAATAAAATTGTAAAAATAAATAAAAATATAGAGAACACTTTACAATCAATTATACAACATAATATGATTTTGATGGGAATCCATTTTATTTTTCATTGTATTTTCTATTTTTAGTTCTTTTTAAGCCTTTCCTTTCCTTAATTAGTTTTTAAGCATGTTTGGGACTAATTAGGCATTCTTTTATTTTTTTAGTTGGTCCTTTAGTCATTTTAGCTATTACATGATTAGCAAGTAATATCTCTCATATAAATAGCTCTTGTATTCTCATTTTGTACTCATTCCTCAATTCTTGAAATATAAGAACTCTTTTGTTCCTCTCTCTAGATATCATATTGTCTTGATTTTTAGGTCATTGACGTGTAGTTCACATCAAATTGGTATCAGAGCGAGGTGTCGTTCCCCAATTCGTGTATTGGTGTGTTGGTAATCAAAAAAAATCGTGCACTACTTTCAATGGCCCCGAATAAGGCAACACGAATTCAAGAAGAGATTAACAAAGATTCCAAAAAAATTTATCAAGAATTGACGCGACGAATGAATGAATTGACAAAAAGAAATCAAGAACAATTTGAAACCCTAATATTCCAATTCTCCAAATTCCAAAACCCTAACCCCTCGAAGGAACTCCTGGAACCAAATCTCCACAGGCTCGGGAAACAATCCGAAGCCACTGACCACATTTCTGGGCACATTCCGGTGCTGGAAAATCAGTTGATTGAAAAGTCTCCAGCCGGTCAAGTCCGGCCTTCATCTCAGCGCCATCAGGTTACCATTCCGGTTGTCGACATCCCTCTTCCTGCCACCAATCCATCAACCTCTGACAGGCGACTTCCAAATCCTTTCTCCGACCCTGGAAAGCATCGCACAACCACTAGCTACCCTAGCCCTAACTCCGATCCCCTTATTTATTCTTCCGACCCCAAAAGAAATTTAATCCAGCCCCATTCTAGCTCTGACCCAAACCCGGAGTTACCCAAACCTGACCCTAGTCAAAATTTATCCAACCAACAATTGTTAGACCAAACCAACCACTTCGTCCTACCCAATATACTACCCCAACCTTCTGCCCGCGACCACCCGACCCCAGACGTAAAGTCCGGACAGAACCCAAACCCCATTCCACTCACCACGACCAAATTTTGGATCCAAGAACCTTGTTTTAACCCACGAATTTGAACCACCTTATCTCGGCCCTATCCGACACCCCGCACTACCTTACCATCGTGCACAACCGTGTGATTTTGGTGAAAATATTGATGTTTTTGGTTCCCGACACATTGACCCACGTTTACATCCTCATCCACCACCATACAGACCACCTCCTCCACCCTCACATCACACACCATCCCATCATGATCTCTCACTATTTTACACCGACTCTTCTTCATCCGGCAATGCCGAAGATACCCGCCGTAGCGTCCTAGATTAGATTCCCCCGGCCCCACGCGGTGGTCCTCGCTACGTACCACTACGAGACCGCCAGTGTTTTTATTGCGGCGAGTACGGTCATCTGATTGGTACCTGTTCCCACAGCAATCCCCCAGCATTGCCCATACCCCCACATGTTCATCCTCTTCATCCACCACCTGTTCAGATGCCAATGATTCTGGTTGATCCTGTTACACCTGTGCCAGGTGATGTGATGGGTTTAAGAGCTCAACAAGATGGAGACCCACTCTTATTAGCACTCCAATTACTTTCACGGAGTCTCCACGGGGATATCCGCATAAATATTCCTATGTTCGATGGTAGATTCTCGCCGGATGATATGACCGATTGGCTCGCCACTATGGAGACAGTTTTCGATTACAAATGGGTTCAGGGCTGCTCATGTGTTCTTCTAACGGCCACCAAATTTCAAGGTTTTGCTCGAGTTTGGTGGAATGACCTTTGCTATCATAGGACAACTGCAGCAGTCCCTCCTATCCAGGACTGGCTCGATCTCAATGTCGCTCTTAAGGTCTCCTTTATACCCCAACATATGAGCGAGACCTCTTTACATGCATTCAGTCTCTCCAGTAGGATACGTCTTCGGTAGTGGAGTATACGAAGGAGTTCCAGCTCCTCTGCACTAGAGCTCGCCTATTCGAGACTGAGGATCAGTGGATCAGCCGTTATATTCTGGGACTCCAACCTCATATTCAGCGCGATCTTGGATTGAGAGAGATACCGACCTTTCTGAAGGCGGTAGAGTATGCTACCAAGGTCGAGGCCTATCATACAGCCCTGGAAGCTCCTCCAGCATCCTGACCTCCACTTTCCTTGAGCTTTGTTTCCCTTGCAGCATCAGCCTCGACATCTTCTGCTAGTACTCCAGTTACCACCACTTCTGCTGCCACCCATACAGGCCCTCCCACGTTTCGGTGCTTTAATTGCAGCACCGTGGGACAATGAGCTTCAGATTGCCCTCTACCACGTCGCCGGGCCTTGTTAGCGATGGATCAGTCACCAGAGTATCTCGATGAGACCGAGCATCCTCCTGGCCATGAATTGATTACAATTTGAGAGGGTGACTCGGTTGGCTTTGGTCTTCCCCTTTGAGTTCGTGGACGAACTCTTTTTAGGGGAGGAGAGTGATGGGAATCCATTTTATTTTCCTTTTATTTTCATCGTATTTTCTATTTTTAGTTCTTTTTAGGCCTTTTCTTTCCTTAATTAGTTTCCAAGCATGTTTGTGACTAATTAGGCATTCTTTTATTTTTTAGTTGGTCCTTTGGTCATTTTAGCTATTACTTGATTAGCAAGTAATATCTCTCATATAAATAGCTCTTATATTCTCATTTTGTACTCATTCCTCAATTCTTGAAATATATAACTCCTTTGTTTCTCTCTAGAAATCATATTGTCTTGATTTTTAGGTCATTGACGTGTAGTTCACGTCAGATTTAAAATTCTAATTTCTCCACAAGTCATATCAAAAAGAGAATCCACAAGTCATATTTAGATTTATTAAGTAACTATTAAGGTATTGTCATGGTGTCATCCTCAACTACGATGATGATACTCTAAGAGTATCCAAAAAACAATAACAAAAATCCAAAGTATATCCAAAAAAATCATCATCTTGATCATTCCTCTAATTATTCCTAAATCCTAATCATCATCAATGTTTAGTTCATTATCATCATCATCTTTTACAACGATTCTCTCCTCGTCTCTTTTGTCCCCCTCCTCCTCCTCCTCATCATCATCAATAACTTCAACATCATCTTCATCAATACGAACCGATTTTCCTTTCCTCCTAGCATTCAAGTTCGTTGGTCCTATATGGAAAAAACATGCAAATATATACATTAATTACTTCATCTTGTTAGTTTACTAGTTCCTTTTGTTAATAGTTCCAAAATAAATATACTAAAGCCATACCTCGCTTCCTTTTCTTACCACTTCCTTCATCTTGGAAACATTCAAGCACATCCATCCACGAGTGGTCTTTGGGGAGACATTCCTTTTGTTATCATACTGATTTTCGGCTAGAAAAAAATTAAAAATTAAAAAAAAAATTGTTTTTTTTCCTATTTTTAAACCCCTGGTTCCGAAATACCCGACCCAAACTCGGCCATCACTGTATCGCGAGTGACTCACGAGTCATACAATTCCCCTATCGTATCACGATACACTATCGATTCACCCGATAAATTGATAATATTGATTCGTTTCAGCGATACATATCTTTTCTCATGCATATCAAACCTAGTGTTTTAAATAGCTCGCTATTGCCTTTTGCGACGGGAAAAGGCAACGCAAATGGGTCTGCTAATTGGGATGTTGCTATTGCATGTGCTATTGGGCGCAATTTGGCGCGATTTAGCGCAAAAGTGTGCACATGTTTTTTTAAAAATCCTCTGGCTTACCAAAACAAGTACAAAGGTTTAAAAAAAACGCAGACACTTCCTTATTCACTTTTGATAGCCCCGATCTAAAAAAAAAACCTTCTTTATTATAGTTTTGACAGCCCCAACATAACAAAACCCTTCTTCAATCACTTTTAACAACCCTGATTTTGAAAATAAAAAAAAAAAAACTCATTAACAGTGCTCCGGACTCTTCCTTCCATAGTTTGACAGCCCCTGATCCAACTTTGGTAAGAATTTACACAATTCTTTATTTTTATTTTTTATGTTTGATAATTTTTGAAAAACCTCATTCGGTGTTAATTTATTTTTGAAACTTAATGCCTTTGAGATTTTTGGAACAATATGGTCCTATGTTTGGAACAATATGGTCCTATTTTTGTGTTTTATTTGGAATGTTGTAGCACTTTATGGCTTTATGACTATATTTGAAATTATTTTGAGTGTGATTGTTTGAGCTTATTTATTTATTTATATTTGTTACATGTTTTTCAAATTAAAAATCTGGAATGCACGATACGCGACGCTATTTGCGCGACGCGATTTCGGAACCAAAATGCGACACCCTGTGCGACCGCGATTTAAAACATTGATCATACCGAATCGTTTGATATGTATCGCGAATCGGGCAATACTAACAACAGAGGATAGCGGTAGCACTCAATATTTGACTTGTCAAACTTTGATTCAGAGTTAGATCAACGCTGGTTATAATGTATTCTACCGCTGCTTCGAGAATCTGGATTATAAGCGCTTCTCCCTGTTCCTCTCACTCGTCCTCGACCTCTACCAGACCCTCTCACGGGGGAGGAGTCAACATGAGTTGACACCTTCAAAGCTTGTTCCTATATGGGAGGAATTGCCATTCTCTGCTCATGCACTAGCAATTGAAAGTTCATCAATTGAAAGTTCATCAATATCCTTTGACTCTTCAATTAAACATATCACATAGGCAAATTTCGGAGACATTGACCGAAGAATTTTTTCGATCACAGCAACATCTTCCATTTTACCACCATGAATATGCATTTGGTTGACTACAGGTAACGTCTTGGAGAAGTACTCATCAACAGACTCTCCTTGCTTCATATGAAGAGTCTTAAACTCTTTGTGAAGGGTTTGAAGCTACTGTCATTTCACCCTTGTCGTAACTGCAAGTATGCTTCCTTTTCTTGGAATCCAAATCTGTTTAGAAATCTCCTTTTGAAGTATAGTCCCAAAAATTGCACGATCTATTGCTTGAAACAAATAGTTCTTCGCCAGCTTCTGTTCTGCCAATTTCTTTTGTTGTGCTTCCGTCAAAACTGCTCCACTTGGCGGTTCGACAATCACCATTTTCCACGAGAGTCCACTACTCCTTGGATCTCAGAAAATTCTACATCAACAGGATCCAGTGATCATAATCACCATTGAAGCGGGAAGTGTCTGGCTGGACATAGTTATCAACTACCTTGTCAGCCATGAACGCTTGCTAGTGCAAGTAAAAAAAAAAAGCTGCTGCTTCTGTGGAGAATTAGTTTACTGTTTGTTGGGATACCAGATGCGAACTCCAATACAATAGCAGAATATGACTATTAACAAAACAAAGTACACAACAAAGAAATTAATAAGCTTTCTGCACACATTTGTCATTCACATTCAGCTTCTATAAAAGAAGGAACTCACATACCATAAAATAAGGAGGTGACTCAACAAAGACTTATACAAACATTAAAATAAATGATCAATTACCAAAAAGTCCATTCAATATTTTTTAGGGGGTTTTGAGGAAAGGTCCTCATAATTTTCATAGTGTATAAAAATAGGACACTCTAAATAATTTTATAAATTTAGTCCGTGTATAAAAACACCATGAAAAATGATGCTGCTGGCGTGGACCAAAAAAATGAAATCCTAACTCTAAAGGGACCACACAAATAAATGTATTGTACCACGGGGACTAGATTTATAAACTTGAAAAGCATTGTCCTAAAAATCCAAATATAGGAAGGATCATGACCTTTACCTTAATTCTCTATATTTTTATTATACGTTTAGTCCAAGCCTTTTTATTTAGTTCCAAAAAGTCCCTCCCCACATAAAAACACAAAAGACACTTATTTTTATTTTAACCCATTTAGTCCCTCAACACCCATTTACCCAATATTCCCCCATTTTTATGTGGCGAGGAACTTTTTGGAACAAAATAAAAAGATTTAGACTATACGTGCATTAAAAAATGTTCGAGGGAGCATTCAATATATGCCCAAAAATAAACTCTTAACAAAACCAATTTAATGAGTCATTATAGATTCTATGTTTGAATAAAATAGAAAAATCCTAATCATACCAACATTACAACTCAACTCAACTCAACAAAGCTCTTCCCAATTATTTGGGGTCGGCTATATGAAGCCTATTTTTCCATTTCATTTGGTCCAGCGCAATATCTTCGGTTAAACCACGTGATATCATGTCCTTTTTTATAATATCCAACCAAGTCAATTTAGGCCTACCTCTACCCCTTGTGTTACTATGAATACTAACTAAATCACTCTTCCTTACGGAAGCATCCATTGGTCTATGCTTGACGTGTCCAAACCATCTAAGTCGATTTTCTCTCAATTTATCTTTTATAGGAGCTACTTTTACCGTTTCACGAATTTGTTCGTTTCTAATTTTATCCTTTTGAGTTTTACCACAAATCCATCTCAGCATTCGCATCTCAGTCACACTCATTTTCTGTACATTTTGTTTCTTGGTTGCCCAACACTGTGTCTCATATAACATAGCGAGTCTAATGGTCATCCTATAAAATTTTCCTTTAACTTTAAATGTATACGCCTATCACACAATACGCCAGTAGCACTTCTCCACTTGACCCTGCTCTAATCCTATGAGTAACATCATCACTGATATCTCTATTGGATAATCGATCCTAAATAAAGAAAAATTATCATTTCTAGGTATCTCTCGACCCTCCAATTTCACCCCATCTCCATTTGCCCTCTTATTACTACTAAAATTGCAATCCACATATTCTGTTTTGATCCTGCTTATTTTAAATCCTCTTGTTTCTATAGTTTCTCTCCATAATTCCAACCTAGTATTAATCCCCGTCTTAGTCTCATCCACTAAAACAATATCATCTGCAAATAGCATACACCATGGCACCTCATCTTGTATTTGTCTAGTCAACTCATCCATAACAAGAGCAAAAATATAAGGACTTAATGCTGAAATTTGGTGTAGATATAAAGTAATTAAAAATTCACAACTTTCTCCGGCTGATGTTCTTACTGTAGTCATAACTCCATCATACGATCACATCAATATATCTATGAGTCACTCCTTTTTTATGTAGAACCCACCATATTATATCTCTGAGTATCCTATCTGATGTGAATCGAGGGTATAACAGTCCTTTTTTGATATATTTTTGGGTACATTAGTATTTTAATTTCTTTTGTTATTTTTCATTATTTTTATTAAAGCATTCTCGCTTGTTTTGTTTTAGTATCTAAAGGCTAGAAATAGTAATGGCATTTTTGTAATTTGTGCCTTAGCTTGGAGCCTAAGCTACTCTTTCCTTTAAATACCCATGTAGTCTTCATTTGAAGACATTCCTCCATTTTGAAATATAAGATATCATTTGGTTCTCTCTCTAAAGTTAGGGTTTGGTATTTCTTTTAAGCCATTGACGTGTAGTTTACGTCAAATTGGTATCAGAGCGGGTGTCGCTCCAACATTGGTGTGTAGTGTATCGGTGTTTATTTTTATCAAATCGTACACCACTCGCAATGGCTCCCAAGAAATCCAAACAGCACGAAGAGGCCAACCGAGATTTGAAAGATCAACTCGAAGAATGGGCAAAAAAACAACAAGCCGAGATGGAGGAGTTGAAGCATCAAATGGCACAACTTCTCTCTGCCTTCAAACCACCCATACCTGCTGCCCAACTCAAAATGAAGCCCAAACCCTAGCCACCACCCTTCCAATCACCACCTGAAGCTACCCCGAACCCAACCCACCCATCTGGTGTCCAGCCACCAAAAAGCCTCAACCGACCCATTAAACCCACCCTCCATCACCGCCGACCTCACCTTCCCCCCCCCCCCCTCGCCTTGCTTCAGCCCCCGAACAGCCCCTGTTCCCACCCTTGCTGGCCTCCGGAACTCCCGACGACCCACCCTTACTACTCCGCCCTCTGAGGGCAGCCCCTACCCCCAACCTCCTGGAAAACCTCCGTACACCCAAGAAACTGCCCTAAACCACCACCAGCCCACTCGCCACCCTCACCCGCACCCCTCCGGCTTCCAAAAACAGCCCCCCGACCCCCCACCAAGCCCAGATTACTCCCTATCTTACCCCTCCCCAATTCCGCCCCCTTTTTTTGGGTCGTCCACCTCCTTTCAGCGTCCCCTCGACCCACATAGTGACCCCCACCCATTTTCGGGTCTCGCATCTACTCTATACTCCCATCCAACCGCTTATTCTCACCCTCCGGCCCCATTTCACCCACCCACAATAGTTAAACCCTCCACTTTTACCCGAAACCATCACCCCGATTTATATCCCAACCCCCACAGTACATTCACTTACCCAGGAACCCTCAACCACCTAGGGCCCCTTACCCCCACTTTCACACCATACGCCCTCTCACCACCCTTTCGACGCTCCATTCACATTCCTCCTCGTCCTCCTCCGAGTTTGGGGATGGCCACCCCAGTATTCTAGATTAGCTACCACATCCACCACCCGATGCCCGTCTCCCTATTCCGCTTCGAGACCGGCACTGTTTCTATTGCGGCGAGCTTGGACATTTGATAGGGGCTTGTCCGCATTACCCTCGTATACCTCCGGCACCTCCAGTGCCTCAGCATGAGCAGCCTCTCCGTCCACCATCTGCCCAGCAATCTCAATCTATATTCAATCTCTTTCCCAAAGTTTCATTGTATGACGCATTAATTTAATACCACGATAATTTGAACAACTCCGTATGTCCCCTTTATTTTTATAAGTAGGTACTAAAACACTCTTTCTCCATTCATCGAGCATCCTATTAGTCACTATAATTCTATTAAATAATTTTGTAAGCCAATGTACTCCTTCCTCCCCTAAGCACTTTCAAATCTCAATAGAGATACCATGTGATCCAAAAGTCCTCCATGTTTTCATCTTTTTTAAAGCAATTATAACCTCTATTGTCCTAATTTTACGAAAAAATATATTTTCTCGAGTCTTTATAAGTTCCTCTGTATCTAATCTACTCTCATTATCTCCATTTAAGAGGGGCAACATCCCTTGCCTATTTTAATACCCGGTGGCAGGTGCAACGCATCCCTTAAGGGAAATGCCCAATAATTCTACAAATCATGATAGCGACCAACTCAATGCCCGTGACTCTGCTCGTGATCCACAATTCAAAAAATAAAAATCACTTAGGAAAGGCATCAAAGGATACCGTAATGCTGCCAATGGGAGTGAGACTTGTTTGGTAACTAAAATCGACAAAATGGTGAGAGCAAGAAAGAGAATATGATACATGTCTATATTCCCCAAGAATGTATGTGAAAGAGCGGTGTATATAAATGTAACCTATGAAATCAATGATGAGACGGCCATCAGAATAGCGTCCGGCAGGGGCATGAAAGAAGGTTTCTCCGTTTGGCGACGGAGCTTGACCAAAAGCTCCTGAGATACCACCAGTATCGGAATTTGAGTCACCAAAGTTGAACACGCCTGGGAAATTGCACTTGTTTGAGCATCTGATTGAGCTCGGTAATAATGTCAGTGTAAATACAAGGCAATATAACTCAAGTCTTACGTTGTAAGAATCCATGAATGAATCACTCACTGTGAGACACAAAGTGTTGGGAGAAAGAATGAGGAGATGGTTGTATTGTATCGGAGATTTCTAGCATATGTAATGTTTTATACGTCATTTATATATCTTATTGAGGGGTAGGGGTGGCCATGGGCCCGGCTTGGGCAGGCCCGGCCGGGCCCGGGCCGGGCTATAAAAATACGAGTTAACCCAAGCCCGCCCAGGCCCGAAACGGGCCTTACTATGTAGACCCAAGCCCGCCAAAATTTGAAAACACTTTAACCAGGCCCGTTTGCCAAGCCCGGATGCTGTTTCATTTAAATAAAAAAATCCGTATTTTAAATCTGTTTTGTTAATTAAATCTGCTTTTTAAATTAAAAAATCTGTTTTTTAAATCTGCTTTTTAAATCTGTTTTTTAAATTAAAAAATCTGTTTTTTAAATCTGTTTTTTAAATTAAAAAATCTGTTTTTTAAATCTGTTTTTTAAATGAAAAAATTAAATCTGTTTTTTAAATCTATTTTTTAATTAAATCTATTATTTAATTTGTTTTTATTAAAGACCTACCTACTTTTTCTTTTGTTAAATCAAAAACCTTACTTCGAAGAAATGAAAAACCCACTAGATCTGCTTTTGTAAACATTCACCAATATTCATATCATACATCATTCACCACCAACAATAACAACACTAACAGCAGAAAACAACAACACTAAAAAAAAAAACAAGTCTTCCACATCAAGCCAACTACATATTAAAGCAGGTCTTCCACATCAAGCCAACTAGGACCAAAAAAACCTTGGACCTGAAACATGGAAAAATGAAATAAAATCAATACATATTAAAAAAATTAAGCAGTTGTCATGTGCGTAAAAAATTAAAGCTCCTTACCATTATAAAAACCCAATAATGCTAGAGATCTTCTACATCAATCATATTACCGTCATCATCATCAGAGCTCGAATCTTCATCTTCATCTTCATCTTCATTTAACTTTATTGATTTTCCTATACAATAAATTAAAACATAATTAATAAAAACAGAAATAAGTTTAATACTAAATGCAGAATTAATAAAAACAAAATTAAAAAAAAAGAATAAATACCACTTTTGTCTCTTGCTCTCATCCAATCTTGGAAACATATCAAAGCTTCTACCGTGTTTGAATGCAACGAACTTCGAAAACGGCTTAACACTCGACGTCCCGTGCTAAAAGCTGATTCAGATGCAACAGAAGAGACTGGGATAGACAGGAGATCACGGGCCATGTTGGCAAGGTCGGGGTATCTTTGGGAAGAAGAACGCCAATACTCTAAAATATCTAACTCACTATTAATATCAAAGCTTGGCTCTTCCAAATAAATATCAAGTTGAGACTTCTCTGTGTGCAACCTACACCTTGTACCTTGAAACGAATCATAATCCTCAAACCCTTCGCTTTCCCCGCCAATACTATCACTCCGATTAGGAATAGAATGGCTGGGTGATGATTTTTGTATGTACTCATTAAACAAACTATAGAGAGTGCTAACAATTGTATTAATATGATATTCAGCCCCACTAGGGCCACTACCATATATCTTAGTGTAGCAATACTCTACAAATTTGACCTTATATCGAGGATCTAAAATAGCAGCACATGACAAAATCAAGCTATACTCGTACCAATATTTATCAAATTTTTCTTGCATTTCCTTCACCATATCCGTCATAAAGTTGGGCGGACCCCTTATAACATCTAACAAGCGGGAATGAATCCTCCACACACATCTAAAATATATATTTGCAGTAGGATATTTTATTCCTGAAAACATGCATGTAACCTCATAAAAAGGTTTCAAAAATGTGTGCATCACGTTCACCTTTTCCCATTCGTCCAAAGATAATTTCGTTGTGAAATTAGAATCTCTCCTACCCAAATGCAAAAACACTTCTTTATAATAAAGAGCACAATCAATCATGTCATATGTAGCATTCCACCTAGTTGGACAATCAGTTTTCAATTTTCTTCCACTATTTAAATTAAAACTAGAAGCCATGTTCTCAAAATTTTTCCTTCTCAAACCGGACCGCTTCACATACTTGATACTAAGACGAAGTTTACTAATAGAATCATCGATGAGATTCATACCCGCTTGCACGATAAGATTTAGTATGTGAGCACAACATCGGACTTGAAAAAATGAACCACCACAAGGAATAAAGCTTTTTTCTAACAAACGGCTTTTAAGAGTTGATGCCACAACATCATTAGCACTTGCATTATCTAAAGTGATACTAAAGACCTTATTCTCTATATTCCAATTAACGATGCATGATGCAACTGAGTCACAAATGGACAGACCATCATATGGAGGCGGGAGATATTTAAACCGTAAAATTCTTTTTTGCAACTTCCAATCAGAATCAATAAAATGGGCAGTAACACACACAAAATGATCCTCTCTAATGGACGACCATGTATCCGAAGTTAAGCAAATGCAACTTTTAACCTTTGACAAAGTATCATGCATATTTAATTTCTCTTTAGCATATAAAGACATGATATCCCTCTTAATGGTTTTACGACCCACCATCTTAAATTGGGGACACGCAGCAGCCATTACACGCCTAAAACCATACGATTCAACAATTTTAAATGGACGTTCATCATACACAATCATCAAACCAATTTCCCTACGAATTTTTTCTTGATCAAATTTCCAGGTTACTATAGAAGTCTTCCCATCAGGTAATTGTTCAGTATCGACCATAAACTGTCGTATATCTTCATTAGCACGACCCAAACATTTTTTATCAATGTGACGTATCAAGTGAGATGTTCCATTTTTTGAAGCAGCAACAAAAAGAGCTTTACAATACTTACATTGAGCCTTAATATCCTTTTTGTCTTCAGCAGGTAGCTTATCAAAATGCAACCAAACTCTTGATGTTGTTTTCGGTTTCTTTTCCGTGTCTTTACCTCCATCATCATCCCTAGCTGTTAACATAATAATAACAGAACTGTTAGAACATACAAATAAATAAATAAGCATCTGTAAATGACAACAAATAAAAATCTGTATAACTAAAAATCTGTATAACTAACAAAAATCTGTATAACTAAAATCTGTATAACTAACAAAACAGACTTGTATAACTAAAAAATCTGTACAAAAATCAAACCCTAATCGACCATAAATCAACAAAAATCTGTACAAAAATGATATTAAGCCAATCTCGACTATAAATCAAACCCCAATCGACTATAAATCAAACCCCAATCTGTTAACAAAAATCAAACCCCAATCGACCATAAATAAAACCCCAATCGACCATAAATAAACATAAATGAAACATAAATAAAACCCCAATCTCAACTATTCGAACATAAATCAACAAGACTTACGACGCTTGCCGATTTGTACTCCTTCTCGCGTATTTATTGTATCCATGGCTGGTATGTAGAGATCGGTATGAAGATCGTGTAGTGTAGGTAGAGGAGATTGAAGATCGTGTAGTGTAGGTACTGTGTGTGTAGACGAGACTGAAGATCGGGTTGGGGTTGAGATCGAAGAAGAAAAGATTTAGAGAGATATAGAGGGGACGACGGCTAGAGGGGATGTCGTCGACGGCTGCGCTGCACCTAACCCATTAGGGTTTTCAGCGTGTGTTCTTGATAAATGAGAGAGAGAGAGGCATGTGTTTTTATTAAATGAAAGAGAGAGAGGCGTGATGGGACGACGGCTGCAAAAGCACCTAACCCATTAGGGTTTTTTTCTTGATAAATGAGAGAGAGAGGCGTATTTTTCTTGATAAATGAGACAGAGAGAGAGGCGTGTGTTTTTTTAACCCATTAGCCTTGGCCTTTTTTAGGTATAAGTTTATATATTTGTAAAAGTTCCCATTTTATATATTTAATTATAATTTTGTAATCTCAAACTTTAATAATAAATTTATATATATATATATATAAACATAAATATATATATATATATCCCGGGCCTCGGGCCGGGCCGGGCCTTAACGGGCTTAAGAATTCATGCCCAAGCCCGCCCGTAAAAAAATCGGGCCTATAAAATTATACCAAGCCCGCTTTGCGGGCCTATTCACATTACCCAAGCCCTATTTTTTTATTGGGCGGGTTGGGCGGGCTTGACGGGCCTCGGGCCTATGACCACCCCTATTGAGGGGTAAGGTTGGACACCTCTCAAAATAGGAAAATGTTAGGGATCGTGGACACATTTTGTGGACACACTCTATTAAAAGTTTATATCTTATTATTTTGGATCCCGTCAGGGCATCAACCAACGCATTAAAAATTTGTACCTATTTTTGTCTTATTCGCGGGTTCACGAAATGTGTCCACGAATTGGGTCTCCCTAACATTACTCCTCAAAATAATGTTTCGCCATCGAAAAACACGAATAGTGAATATGAATTAATCGATGTGTAGTTAAAGTTGAACCGAACACTACGTAATATGATATAAAAAAAATATATATCATATTTAGTTTTAGACCCTAAAAATAATAATTTTCCAAATTTTTTTTTTTTAAATTAACCTACCAATCAACCCATATTCAAAACATTAGATCAAAATACAATTTTTAGTTATTTTTAAAAAATTCACAAAAAAACTACTCGAAACACCTTATTTGTAAGGGTTTGCACTAGCAATTTTTTTGTTGATTTTTTAAAAATACCTAAATAATATATTCTGACCTATTTTCTTTAATATGAGTTGATTGGAAGGTTAATTTCAAAAGAAAAATAAAAAAATTGGTAAAAAAATTTAGGGTCTAGAATTAGATGTGATGTATACATCATGATATAGGTGAGCATTTCTCTAATTGTATAAGGGCAAAATTCTAAAGGCATGAACAAAACAATGATCAAATCTACAGAATGTAAGCTATGATAGAGAGAATTAAAGATGTCTTTCCAAAAACAGTAAATTAAACACTCTAATACGTACGAATCAAAAGAATCCTATATTTTTAAACAATGACTAAATCTAGGCACATTTTCTAGTAATTCTAGTTCTCCTCTATCAATAGCTTATTTCGGAACCCTATCCGGATTAATTATTAAATAGTTGGATCTAAGAACCGAATTAGGAAGTGTCAAATGATCAATTGTTTTTCATTTCCCCTTTCCTTTAATGATATGCCCAAAGTGTACCTGCCAGTTCAGAGACATCAACCTCGGCCTGTATGACGCCCGAGGTAACAAGAGCTCAAGATTACCCATCAGCGATGTCGTCCTTCAACAGGTCGCCCACAGCCGACGTTGCAAGTATCACCACGATTGGGCATCAGCCGAGATCTGCATGACTCATGCGGTCAGCCATCCATCAGGTCGGCCACAACCGACATTAGAAGTATCACCACGAGTGGACATCAGCCGAGGTCTGTATGGACATGGGTTATCCATCAGCATCAACATTAACATCGGCCACAGCCAAAGTTACAAGTTTCACCTAAGATTAACAAAGCCTCACTCCCTCAGCATCAAGTGTCAAGACACTATCGGCCCTGGCCGATGTTCCAGATATCTAACCTCGGCTGGCATCCCAGCCAAGGTCATCATGTAATCCTCAGCTAAGGCAAGGGTCATACTTCACTAACCTCGTACTCATCCAGGCCGAGGTTGGTACCAAGCAAGAACAGCCGAGCATCTACGCGCACATGTATGGCTTGGAGCACGTGGACGAATTTGTTATAACTGAATCATTCTCTCCATATGAGGGAATATTGAGGTCATCATTACTTAGTTGAGATCAGTCAGGTGTCATCCTTGCACTGACTGGATCTCCATGCACATTCACATTGAATGCTTGGGGGTACATTACACCCCCCAAGGACTATATATTGAGGTCATCCTCAACATTATAAAGGATCGAGAATTGCAACCCTAGCTGAAACTCTGTCAATTTACACAATAGAGAAAGAAAGCTTGAGAGATTGTATCAATGGGCGTTAGTGCCTTATTCAGTGACATTACCCACTCACTTGCACAGTGGACGTAGGCCTAATTGGCTGAACCACTTACATATTGGTGTTCATCTTCTTCTCCTGACCTCCTTTTACATATACACTTATATTATCCTATGTTGTCATTGTTATCACTGGCTTGAGCTTGTCAACACCTTACCTGGTGGTGGTGTTCCCAGCATCATCATTTTGGCGTCGTTTGTGGGAACGAGAAGACATATCTCTTCCTTCTTAGCTTAACCTCACTGGAGACTCTGGTAGTGAACCAGGCCTCATCCCTTACGTGGAGTTGTTTCACCATTGAAAGAGGTCCTTTAAGGTATTAAGATCACCTTCTTTACAAGTTCTTTAGTTTTAACATATGGAATCGGAGTTGCCACTACCTCCTCCACCGTCGGGTGTTAGAGGACCCAGTTCCAGTCAGGCACTACCCCAGTCCGAGATGACTGAGGTGGCAGCAGCCTTGAAGTCATTGGCCGCAACTCAATAAGCAATGAAGGAGCAATTTGCACAACTCAGTCAAAATATGATGAGGCCACCAAGGGTCTCACCGGAGATGATTACTCCGACAGCTGTTCAACCCCATCCTGAAGCCAGGGGACCACCCCAGGCATCGCAAAAAAACCAACCTACCCCTCAGCGGAGGAGGGATGTTACTGACCCTAGGTGTTTACGTCTGAGGAGGCAAGGAAACCCTCGCCCTGAGGATAAGTATAAAGATATGGAGTCAGAAGATGCTCCAGAGGACTGCTGGGAGCCATATGAGGTTTCGAATAACACGGTACATCCTATCCAGCAGAGCAGAGGTTGTGGGGGTAGAAGAGATGGTGGTGCCCACCAAAGAGGGTCAGTTTTTGATCTCTTGAGCAGAGGGTCGGCCTTTGAAAGGCTCGGCCTAGTCAATGACCTAAGATAGAGGTTATCCAGGTCTAGAAGTGTAGTAGGCTCACAAAGGGAAGATGGGGAACATTGGCCTCAACATGGCTGACCCCAATATGGCCGAGATAGGGATCAAGAGGAGGTCAACAGCCGACGTTGTGTTGCGACTGGGGAACCCTCAATCCACCCCTTGGAGGTGGCTGGGGACAACCTCGGCCAGGCCGATGTTGCAAAACCATAGAGTGACTCCATCCAACGTTTGGAAGAGAAGATAGGGAACCTCATCAAGAGCCGAGACCCAATGCAAGAGGGTTCTCAGAGGGTTCCCCTATCATGGCAATGATAGTGAACTTACCAACCCCCGCCAAGTTCAACCCACCTACGGTGTCTCCCAAGTATGATGGTAGTACCAACCATTTGCATCATATTTAAATGTACCAGTCTGCAGTAGACATTTATTCAATCCCAGATGAGATGAAGTGTTGGGCCTTCTCTGGGACTTTGATGGGAGATGCACACATTTGGTTTACCTCTCTTTCGAAGAACTCTATTGAGAACTTTAAGGGCTTGGCTGAACGGTTCATTCATAATTTTTGTTTTGGGGTAAGACCTTAGAAGAATACCACTCATCTGATGTACATCAAGCAAGGCAAGAACGAGAGTCTAAGAGACTACATTGCTAGATTCAACAAAGAAAAATTGGAGGTTGAGGATTATGAAGAGAATATAGCTATGACAACCCTTATTAGAGGACTCCAGAAGGGTAAGTTACTGTGGAATCTTGCTGAAGACCCTCCAAAGTCCATGGCAGAGCTATTAGCAACTGCAAGAAAAGTCATTAATGCTGAAGAGGCTATGGCCGCAAAGTATGAGGATGAGAACGAAAGTAGCAACGAAAGAATCCAAAGGAAGAAAGATGGAAAAAAGAGGTCTGTAAATGACAAGTTTGCACACTATACTCCTCTAACTGTGAGCTGCGAACACACCATCAACGAAATAAAAAATGATCGATCCCTGAGATGGCCGGAGAAGCTCAAGGCTCCTCCGTATAAGAGGAATAAGAATTTATGGTGCGAGTTCCACCAAGACCACGGTTATTTAACTAACAAGTGCTTCGCCTTGAAGGATGAAATTGAGAAGATATCGAAGTCCTAAAAGCTCAAGAAGTATATCGATGGTAAATCTCCTAAGAGGGGAAGAGATGACCCTAAAAAGAAGAGAAACGACAGATGTGAAGATGATCCCCCAACAAGAAGAGATGATGACTCAGATGATGATGACGAGGACGATCCTGACCTCCCACTAAAAGACGCCAATACCCCTGTGAAGAGGGTTTGTATGATCTCCTTTGGTGTTAACACCATCTATATAGGTCTAGCAGGGGGTGGCTCAGAAGTAGCCGACCGTAAAGCTCGTGTGGTAGAGGTTAAGTCAGTGACCAAAGTAGAGGTTGTGAATCTAGCATCTTCAGAGGCTAAACAGAAGAGAAATAAGGTAGATATGGATACTCTTATAGTTGGATTCTCCCGACTTAACTTCAAAGGTATCCTAGCTCCACGTGATGAACCGTTAGTAATTACAACAAGGGTGCATGGATATGAAGTGCAGATAATCCTAGTCGATGGGGGAAGTTCAGCTGACATAATATTTTGGCCATGTTTCAAGACCCTAGGCCTCAGCAGAGCTAGGCTTATACCATATCATCATCCGTTAATTGGCTTTAGAGGTGAAAAGGTCCATACGTTGGGCATGTATGAGATGGACGTTCGAATGGGAGACGAGTGGCCTAAGAAGCTAACCCGAAAGATCAATTTTTTCGTAATGGATGGAAACGTCTTCTCGGCCTACAACATCATCATAGGACTAGTAGCCCTTAAGGAATTTGAGGCAGTGTCGTCGACGGTCCACCAAATGCTGAAATTCTCGACCCCCTATTGGGTAGGGGAAGTGCAAGGTGACCAGACCTCAGCACGAGAATGCTACTTCAACTCGACGAAAGAGAGAGAGGCCCATAAGAGGGCGATGACCACATATAATATTTATACACTTGATCCAAGGGATGAAACAAAATTGAAGAAGGGAGAGGCCGTGGAAGAGGTAGAATCCATCATCCTCGACGAGGACGAGCGAAAAAAAATGTCCAAATTGGCAAGGCCCTAAGACCTGAGATCAAGGAAGAGTTGGTAAAACTTTTGAAGAAGAAACAAAGTGTATTGGCTTGGAGACATGTAGACATGTCTGGCATTGACCCTGAGATTATGTGCCACAAACTCAATGTGGCAAAAGAAGCCAAGTCAATCAAGCAAAGATGAAGAGTTTACTCCAGGGAAAAGTATGATGTCATCAGGGAAGAGGTCTGATGATGCTGGAAACAGCACCACCAGATAAGGTGTTTATGAGCTCTAATCAGTGTATAACAATGGAAGCAAAAGTATATCAAATGTATAAGAGATGGTGGTGAGGAGAAGAGGATAAACACCGAAATATAAGTGATTCAACCAATTAGGCATACGTCCACTGTGCAAGTGTGTGATTAATATCACTGTATGAGGGCACTAATGGCCATGGATACAATCTCTCAAGCTTTCTCTCTACTGTATATTTGGACAGAGTTTCAGCTAGGGTTGCCAATTTCGAATCCTTTACAAGGTAGAGGATGACCTCTATATATAGTGCTTGGGGGGTGTAATGTACCCCCCAATCATGCAATGAACATGTGTATGAGGATCGAACCGGTATGAGAATGACACCTGACTGATCTCATGTAGATAATGATGACCTTAATATTCCCTCACGTGAGGGGAATGATTCGGTTATAACTAATTGTGTACACGTGTTCCCAATAATATATATGCTGATAAGGACTCGACCATCTGTGAATGGTCCCAAACTCAGCCTGGAAGAGGACGAGGTGGTGACCTTGGCTCAGTGGGAGAGCTGAGGTAAGGCATGTTGAGCTGTGACGTCGGCCTGGGCCGAGGTAATGGTGGCGTAGCAGGAATGTCGGCTGATCCCCAGCCGAGATTGGTTATGATGATGGGATGGCAACCTCGGCCTGAACCAAGCCGAGGTTGCAAGCCTTGGATGACCAGATGGATAACCACCCCTGTGGATTATGGAGACCTCACCTGCCTAGATAGTTAGTAACGTCAGCCTTGGACGACCTTGCTTAGGACAAGACCGGTGGTTGTTGATCTAAGGCCCTTCTAACATCGACCATCTCCATGGCCGAGGTTGGTGTCTCTGAGCCGAGGGGGTACATTTAAGGCATATTAATCACCCTCTAGCCCTTAGTTACCTGTGTGATCAGGTGCCTAAGGAGTATATTTGCCCGAGGTTGGACTTTCTTAGGTGTTAATACCTTTTTGACAAGTGTCAGCTACTGAAGTGGCTAGCGTGCCTGGCAAGTGTAATGATTGCAGTCTTTTGGGCTCCCAAGGCAATGATGGGCCTTGGGATGCGTGTGGGGATGTTTGAGGGTTAAACCCTCATTTCCTTTCTCTTTTTTCCCCACTTCTTCATTTTCTCACCTGAAATTTTTTGCCTCTCTCTCCCTACAAGAGCTCCGGTTAGAAGTGCATTGGGTGGACTTTTCCTTGCCAACTCGTCCTCTCTTCTCATCATTCTCCATCAGGTACCGTCTGTCATCCCTTCTTCTCCGCTTTTTCCTGCCTTGTTCCTATTTTTTGCATTTTTCGACGAGTTCTTTGGGTTTTCAGTCATCGCTTATGTTTTTTGGTGGCCCTGGTTCTTATTGTTCTTGGTTGCTTTTTGCCCAAAGTTAATAGTTTGATCTTTAATTCAATTATCAATATTATTTATTTATGAGAGTTATAAGTGTAGGGTCTGACTCATATGCTCAGGCCCCTTTACCAACTCTTAGAGGAATTCCCCTCTCTTAGGGAGAAGACCTTAGATAAAATTAGGCAAATAGAAAGAGCCTAAGAGGAAGCTCGTAGGGCAGAGGCGTTCCCCCTCGGACCTATCTTTCCACCCCCTTTGAAGGTCATATACCCTGAGCCAACCGAACCAGTTAAATCAGCAGAGGTCCCAGTTGAACCTACCCCATGTCTGAGTCTGAGTCATCCACCTCAGACCTTATGTTTGTGGACTCTTTTCAAGATGCTATGGACTTTTCCACTTAGCAGGATCAGGTTCCTGATCAAGCCGAGGTTTCCAGTCCAGCCTCGTCTCATAAGAGTTCAAGCACATCGCACTCTTCCTCCGACGTTGAAATTATAGGACCTAGTGTGGTTGTTCCCCCAATTCTTGAAGTTATTCCTCTGTCGGCCGTCACAGGAGCCGAATTCACTCAGAGGTTCCCAAGTGGTGCCCCATCGTCTGCTCAGGCCGACGTTGAACCGGATGAAGATGATGGAAATAAAAACGATGTTGATACCTCTCAGGCGGCCGAGATAGAGAGCACTGTCAGCGAGGTGACCTTCTAGCCTTCAGACATCGATATTCTATAAGTCCTTCCGTAAAACTCGGGAGACCTCTGAGGGAAGAAAGGGCTTTCGACGACCGAGATGGTGAGATCTGCTTGTACGAGCAGATGTTCAAGTTAGGATTTCGTCTGCCCATTCATCCCATTATCAGGGTTATATTGTCCTACATCAACTTGGATCCTTCCCAGTTATCACCCAATGCCTGGAGGGTGATAATTGGAGCTATTGTCTCATGGTGGGCAGTTCATCATTTAGACCTTCTCGTCCAAGTCTTTACAGGGTGCTATGTCCCCTCATCTTCCAGGAATCATCCAAGCTATTACCATTTTTTAGCTCGGAAGTCAAATAAAAAGATGTTGCAGGTTACCCAAACCTCGAACCATAATTGGAAACCACGCTACTTATTTGCTTCAGAGCCATAGGAGTTTGGTCCCTGCCCCCCCCTCTTCCTCCTTAGAGCCTAGAATACCCCTGAGATGGGGAAAAATGGCAATGGCTGCCAGGGCCGACCCCGGGCTAAGCCTAAATAATCTTCAGAAGGTAAAAGACCTTTAAGATCAGGGGGAGAATGGTCTACTTGTCAAGTACGAGCATTTGATGACTCCCTACTATCTCTCCGAGACTGGCCTTAGGGGGAGTCCTTTGACCGAGCTTCGTAAGCTGCTTTATTTTTTCAACAAGTTATACCTCTGAATTTATGTATCTCTGATTTTCTAACTCAAACCTTTCTATTTTGCAGAGCGTCCAAAAGGGATTTTCGACGAACTCTGGGAGATGGCAACCCCTAGTCTCACGAGGCTGCTTTGAACGCGGAAGTGGAGCGTCTGAAGGCCTCTTTAAAGAAGTCTGAGTCCAGCGTGAAGGGGATAGAGAAAGACATGGACACGCTGAGAAAGGATCATAGCGCTTCCCTGAAGGCTTAGGGTGACTCACTTCAACATAAGGTCGATGTGGCTGTGAAGGCTGCCTTGGATGATGCCTCCGAGAAGATCTTAGATGAGTGCAATGTGTTTGATGAGTTTGTCAGCTTCAGCTTCGAGTACTTGGAAAGGGGTGTAAAGGCCACTAGAAAATAAGTTGCAATAAAAGAGAAGGAATCAGGGAGCCTTGCAGCCTCTGACTTCATCGATTTGGGTTATGTCGACCCTCGGTTTGCTCAGGCCTTACAAGAGGTAGATGAGGAGGGTGGTACTGCACCTACCGAGACTGCCCCCCAAGATGACACTAGGACTGAAGATGTTGGTGCTCAGGACGACGAGATGGAAATGACCACCCTCGGCGAGGAAGATGGGGGGGCATGGCAACTAATCCTGAGGCTTCGAATACTTGACTACTTTATGAAGATTTTTATAATTTTAGCTTTCATGAACTGTAACCTTTGATAAAAAAAACTCTGATATCTTATAATTTGTAACGCTAACTTTAATCTATATCAGCCTCCAAGGAGGGTTTTATTTCTTTAATTGCTGACTGTTTATCGAATGATTTTCTATATCTGAAGTCTCAATATAACCGTCTAAGGTCTGAGCTCATCCAAGTATGATGTCTTACCTCAAACCTTGTTACCAAATTATGATGTTATAAGGTCTGAGGTCATCAACTGAGATGTTATCCCCATAAAATTTTCACCAAATTAATGATGTCTAGGGTCTGAGGTCATCCAAGTATGATGTCTTACCTCAGACCTTGTCACAAAATTATGATGTTATAAGGTTTAAGGTCGTCAACTAAGATGTTATCCCCATACAATTTTCACCAAATTAATGATGTCTAGGGTCTGAGGTCATCCAAGTATGCTGTCTTACCTCAGACCTTGTTACCAAATTATGATGTTATAAGGTCTAAGGTCATCAACTGCGATGTTATCCCCATAAAATTTTCACCAAATTAATGATGTCTAGGGTCTGAGGTCATCGAAGTATGATGTCTTACCTCAGACCTTTTCACCAAATTATGATGTTATAAGGTCTGAGGTCATTAATTAAGATGTTATCCCCATAAAATTTTCACCAAATTAATGATGTCTAGGATCTGAGGTTATCTAAGTATGATGTTTTACCACAAACCTTGTCACCAAATTATGATGTTATAAGGTCTGAGGTGATCAACTAAGATGTTATCCCCATAAAATTTTCACCAAATTAATGATGTTTAGGGTCTGAGGTCATCCAAGTATGGCGTTTTACCTTGGACCTTGTCACCAAATTATGATGTTATAAGGTCTGAGGTCATCATTTAAGATGTTATCCCCATAAAATTTTCACCAAATTAATGATGTCTAGGGTCTGAGGTCATCCAAGTATGATGTCTTACCTCAGACCTTGTCACCAAATTATAATGTTATAAGTTCTGAGGTCATCACTTAAGATGTTATCCCCATAAAATTTTCACCAAATTAATGATGTCTAGGGTCTGAGGTCATCCAAGTATGATGTCTTACCTCAGACCTTGTTACCAAATTATGATGTTATAAGGTCTGAGGTCATCACTAAGATGTTATCCTTATAAAAATTTCACCAAATTAATGACGTCTAGGGTCCGAGGTCATCCAAGTATGATGTCTTACCTCATACCTTGTCACCAAACTATGTGTTATAAGGTCTGAGGTAATCATCTAGGATGTTATCCCCATAAAATTCTACCATTCGAGCACAATGAACCAAGTTTTGACACAGGAACTGATCTTCTCATTAATAATCTCTTCATAAGATGATACATTTACATGAAATCCCCGGTAACATCATATATAATACTTTTTTAGATGATCAGCATTCTAAGGGTTGGAGAAAGGTTCCCCTTCGAGGTTTTCTAGCCCGTAGGTCCCAGGTACAACCTCCTCAATCACTTTGTAAGTACCATGCCAATTTGGGTAAAGCTTGTTCTCCTTCTGCAACGTCTTCTTCAACACTAGGTCCCCTATAGCTATGGGTATTAATTTTACCCTTTGATTGTAGAATTTTGCTGTTCCCTGCTGGTAAGCTGCCTGCCTAACTTCTACGTCTTCCCTCTCTCTTCAATCAAGTCTAGGTCAAGTCTTATCTCCTCCTCATTCTTATCAGGGTCATAAGTCCTACCTCTGTTGGTATGATAGCCTCTGTGCCATGTGACAACATAAACGGGGTCTCCCCCGTTGGTGTCCTAGCCATCGTTCTATAGGCCCATAACACAGCATAAACCTCTTCAGTCCATCTTCCCTTAGCATCTTCCAACCTCTTCTTGATTTCATCGAGGATTGTTCTGTTACTGACTTCGGTCTGACTGTTTGCCTGAGGTCATCCAGGAGAAGAGAAAAATTGCTTTATCCCTACTCTTTCGCCGTATTTTTCTAAGGAAGAATTCTTGAACTGGGTTCCGTTGTCCGAGATAAGGGTGTTTGGGAGACCATGTCTGCATATGATATTTTTCCAAATAAATTGGAAGGTCTTCTACTCTGTAATCGTGATCATCGGTTCAGCCTCTACCCATTTGGAGAAGTAATCAATGGCGACTATCTGTGACACCCCGCCTAATTAAATACCGGGCGATCACTCCTTTATTAAATTAAATCAAGGTAAACAGTTGGTTCATTCTCAGCATCACTGTCGATAAAAATAACTTTTCCAATTTAACACCCTAAATAATTAAGCTAAGTGTCAAAACATTTTCCATACAAAACTTTCCAAATTTTAATTAAAGAAAAAGGTTTATTTTAATTTAAAACAACATTTCTACAATAAAGAATCACACCACAATAAACCAAATAACATAATACATTCGTCAAACGAATGTCAACAAATGGAACTAAAACCACAAATCCATCCTGAATAAATCCCATAGAACAATACTGGAAATAAATGAAATATAAAATCCCAACAACAAATGAAACGATGAAAAGGGCGACACTTGCCCAATAAATGAGAATAATAGGAGTGGAGTCAATAACAGAAGTCGTCTACTCAAGTGACCTGCAACTCCCACCTAAGCTGCAGCTCGTTCTTCTCAAGGGATCCTAAGCAAGACGCCCCTGTGGCTGGGCACCTGAAAATATACATATATATATATATATACAAGAGAGAGAGAGAGAGGAAAAGAAACGGGTCAGAGCCCGAAAGTGTGTTTGATTTTAAAATACGTTAAGCAAGTATTTAAATTGATATAGGCCAATGCAAATCATATTAGTTCGACACTCTCTTGAGAAATTCTCACCTCTCTTCTAAGGTGCACGCCTATCGTACTAACCTTCCCAAATAATTTAGTTTATCTTAACTTACTCATAAGTTTTCAAAGCCGAACGATGACAACGTTTTAAAAAGGTTACTTTCAATATGTAGCACTCCTCTCGTTTTATCTTCATTAAATTATAAAGTTCCCAGTGTCTTCTCATACTTTCACAAAACAAGCATTTATTATTGCGTCAACAACTATGTCCTACTTATCAAATCACAATAGGCAGTTTAAAGTTTATAACCTCATATATATATTAACTACTCGTATAATATATATATATATATAACAGCACCCCAACTAAACTATGGTGCGGGCATACTCTGCTATCCAATCCCCGTATCGCTCACACAAAGGGGAATACAAGTTCGGAATCACTCTCGAACTGTATTAACATATACAAAACAACGTTGAGGCGAAGCATAGATTCCAAGTCCAAGAGGTCAGTACATACCCACACGTCTCTTAGGACCGTCCGACTATCAATCTGATAGCCCGTACCTAGGATCTCTAACTTCTAGGGTACGAATCAATATCCCCCATAAAGCAACACAGGATAAGATCGTCCCAGCGCGGTAACCTCAGGGATAGCAAGTAGCGCGGGTACGTTTTTCACATGTATATAATATATGTACACACAATCACATAAATATACCTATTCATCATATTAATATAGGTTCCTCCCGTTACCCATAGTCACAACATTTATCCTTAATTTCCCATTATTATGATTACGTATAAGGTTTCGTCTCTAGCCTTAACTCGAAGGATTTTCTCACTAGTTACGTGACACTCGTGGATTCTATCCATCCAAGTAGCAAAATCAGTAGGTAAACGTCTATTCACTATCGTAAGTATTTGACGTAATCTCTCACTTGAATTACGTAGTTTCCTCGTTCTATAATTTATTGTCCCTAAAATATAAGTATCATCTCATAATAAAGTTCTCAACACTTAATCATATGCCCTACTGGTCTCTCCTATATCCCAAAGAATTTTATTCATAAAGCCCAAAAGCTATTTCACGATAAATCATGTTCAATTAATTAAACAAGGGGAAATAAGAGTCTGCCAGGAGGGATCGATCGATCGAGGTCTGGTGCTCGATCGATCGAACCTTCGATCGATCGAAGCTCTAGGCTCGATCGATCGATCAAGCAGGTCTGCGAAATCCTGCAGAAGTGCAGTTACGGGTTTTACCAAAATTCTTCACCCAAATCAATATTTTCCAACACTAATCGTCTCAAAACTCCTACTACAAACATAATAACATATTTCCAGATGTTTTTAACGTTAAGCATGCGTATATCCATCATTAAACATGATTAAACAACCCAAAATCTCATTTAAACATCAAGAACCCTAATGTTTTATTAACTTTTGTTCTAATCAGTTTTCTCCAGAATTTCCTTCTAACATAACATCAAAAATTCGTGGGTTAATCATCTACTTCACATACTATTTCCAGAATATGGTTATAATGTTTTCTACATGCAAATTCCTATCAAAATTTGGGGTTTTCTTCCTTTGATTACACTCCTAATCATTCCTACACTAATATGAATATTGCACTAACGAAAATACGCAAGTTAAACACTTGCCTGGGATTTCAGAGGTCTGGTTTCCTGCTGATATTGGTGTGGTTGCGTTCTCCTCCTCGCGATCTACGCGTTGGTGGTGACGGTGGTGTAAATGGTGGTGTTTTGGCCTTGAATCCTCCTTGAGAGCTCTCTCCTCTCTACTCCAATGGCCGTTCTAGGGTTCTGAATGTTCTAACCCTAAAAGGCTGACTTAAATGGCTGCTAAGGATGGCTGAAATTCGTGGGTTTAATTACCCTATTTTGTAAAATGACCAAAATGCCCTCCCGGGTCACTAATTAAGTCTAAAAACACCCCGAGACCCGAACCAAACCCCCGGGTACACTTTTCTGACTATCTCAACCCTTCCGGACGCGTTGGCGCACTCAAAACGATCATACGAACAACTTATAAAATATTCACTTTTATAACTCAATAATTAGTCCCGACGCGACACGGGCGCGTCCCGACTAAAATTCTCAAAGTTATTATTTCATTCACTCGTGACTTATAATATAACCCATATCATATATTACTATGCTCATTAGTAATATTCGACAATTTTATATAATTACTAACTCTCGCCACGTTAATAATTATAACATAATTAATTTCCGGATTCTTATTAAATAATTCACTCTCATTAAATTTAATAAAACCCTCAAATTAATATAGCATAAAAATACGGGGTATTACATACTTCCCCCCTAATAACGGAATTTCATCCCGAAATTCGAAAAATAAGGCATACCTGATAAGAACAAATCTGGATATCTCTCGCGCATATCTGCCTCACGCTCCCAAGTGAATTCCTCCACATTATGGTGTTTCCACTGGACCCGCACAAGTGGAACTATCCTCGACCTCAATCTTCTCTCACTATAGTCTAGGATAGCCACCGGTCTTTCCTCGTAGGAGCTATCAGGCTGTAAGTCGATCTCCTCTATCGCGATGTGAGTATGGGCCATATCATCTCGAAGGTATCGTCTCAACGACGAGATGTGAAATACATCGTGAATGCGATGTAGATGTTCCGGCAGTCCCAATCTGTATGCAACTGGCCCAATCCTCTCTATGATGGGAAATGGTCCCACGTACCTCGGAGCCAACTTTCCCTTCTTCCCGAACCTCATCACTCCTTTCATGGGAGACACACGCAGTAACACTTGGTCCCCCACATTAAACTCCCTGAAGAACCGTTTCGCATCGGCATAGCTCTTCTGTCTGTCCTGGGCTACTCGAATGCGACCCCTGATCATCTCGATCCTCGCAGAGGTCTCCTGAATCACCTCTGGTCCTAGCAACTTGTCATCCCCCACCTCAAGCCAACAAGTTGGGGAACGACAAGGCCTGCCATACAAATCCTCAAATGGAGCCATACCAATCGTGAACTGATAAGAGTTATTATAAGCAAACTCTACCAGTGGAAGGTGTGGCTCCCAACCTCCTCCAAAATCGAGAACACACATGCGTAGCATATCCTCTAACATCTGATTAGTACGCTCTGTCTGCCCATCTGTCTGTGGGTGATAAGCTGAACGCAACCTCAACTCAGTACCCATAGCCTCCTGAAAGCTTTCCCAAAAACGCGACACGAAAATCTTGTCTCTATCGGACACAATATTCAGGGGCACCCCGTGTAATCTGACAATCTCAGCGATGAACAACTGAGCATACTGACCCGTGTTATAATCTGTCCGCACTGGTAGAAAATGAGCCACCTTGGTCAAACGGTCTACAATCACCCAGATAGAATCGTGGCCCCTCTGTGATGTAGGCAACCCTGTAATGAAGTCCATGGAAATACTCTCCCACTTCCACGCGGGTACTTCCAATGGCTGAAGCAATCCTGACGGTTTCTGGTGGTCCACCTTAACCAGCTGGCAGGTAGAACACTTGGCCACAAACTCAGCAATGTCCTTCTTCATCCCGCTCCACCAGTACTGTCGCCTCATATCCTGGTACATCTTATCGCCTCCCGGATGCACTGCAAATCGGGACCCATGAGAATGAGTCATCACTTCATGACGTAACTGTGCTCTTTCTGGAACCACCAATCTCCCATTAAACCGCAAACCTCCATTAGAACTAACAGAATAGGACTCAGCACCCTCGGCTAGAAGTCGCACAATCTGCTCCTGGCAAAACGGATCTGTGGTCTGCGCCTGTATCACCCTCGTAACAATCTCGGGTGTGACTGACATGACGGATATGAATGAATGGGCTACTGCGTCCTGGTGACCTAACTCCTTCCACTTTGCTTTCCAAACGTCGTCTACATCGTCTACCGGTCTACGGCTCAATGCATCAGCAACTACGTTGACCTTCCCCGGATGATATTGTATATCAAACTGGTAGTCTTTCACAAACTCTAACCACCTGCGCTGACGCATATTCAGCTCTCGTTGAGTGAACAAGTACTGCAGTGACTTATGGTCTGTGAACAAACGAAATTTCTCTCCCAATAGATAGTGCCTCCAAATTCTCAATGCAAAGACGACCGCTGCTAAATCCAGGTCGTGGGTGGGGTAATTCTTCTCATGCGGCTTAAGCTTGCGGGAAGAAAAAGCTATAGCCTTCTCCTCCTGCTGGAGTACTCCTCCAAGTCCCCGTAAAGATGCATCAGTGTAAACCAGGTACTCCACACCCGGTTTCAGTAAGGCAAGGACTGGTGCTGAAGTAAGCTTGTCTTTCAGCTCGTCGAAAGCTAATTGACAAGCATCATCCCAAACATACGGTACCCCTTTGCGAGTCAAATTCGTCAACGGACCCTCTATCTTGGAGAATCCCCGAATAAATCTCCTGTAGTATCCGGCTAACCCCAAGAAACTACGTACCTCTGTCGGTGTCGTGGGCTGTCCCCACTCCCTCACTGCTGATACCTTACTCGGGTCAACTGCTATCCCTTGCTCAGAAACAACATGGCCCAAGAACTGTACCTCTCGCAACCAGAATCCACACTTCTCGTACTTAGCATACAACTGATGCTCTCGCAGAGTCTGAAGAACCTGCCTCAAGTGCTCGGCATGCTCCTCCTAGGAATGGGAATATATCAGGATGTCATCTATGAAGACAATGACAAACTGATCCAAGAACTCTCTGAACACTCGATTCATTAAGTCCATGAATACGGCTGGAGCATTAGTGAGGCCAAACGGCATCACTCTGAATTCGTAAGACCCATATCTCGTCAAGAATGCAGTCTTTGAAACATCCTGCTCCCTCATACGTAGCTGATGGTACCCCGACCTCAGATCTATCTTCGAAAAGAAACTCGCTCCCCTCAACTGGTCGAACAGATCATCGATTCGAGGCAACGGATACTTATTCCGTATCGTGACCTTGTTCAATTCCCGGTAGTCCACACACAACCTCAGTGAACCATCTCTCTTCTTCACAAACAAAACTGGAGCGCCCCAAGGTGAGGTACTTCTGCGAATGAAGCCCTGACCTAACAGCTGCTCGATTTAATCTCGTAGTTCTCGCATCTCTGCCGGAGCCATACGGTATGGTGCGCGTGCTATAGGTCTCGTATCTGGCAATAAGTCTATAACAAAGTCTATCTCTCGACTGGGGGTAGGCCTGGTATTTCCTGAAACACATCGGAATATTCCCTAACAACTGGGATCGAATCCAAAGGGATCACAACCTCCTTAGAGGTATACTCCTCTATGTAATACAAATGAGCGGTCGAGCCTCCCTCTGGGCGAGGCATCGCCACTACAAACATCTCCTGCCCCGGAATGGCAAAAACAATGCTCCCACCGAAGCAATCAATCATGGCTCTATAAGCTGCGAGCCAATCCATACCGATAATCACGTCGTGCTCATGCATGTCTAAAACTAACATGTCTGCAGGTAATACCAGACTACCGATCTCTATCCCCACTCCTCGGCATATAAAGAAAATAAGTGACCCACTCCCCAATGGTGAGTCTACACACGTCACTGTGCTCTCTACTATGGCTAGCAACCCTAAGGCCTTCGCAAAATGCGTAGCTATAAAATAATGCATGGCCCCCGTATCAAATAAAATCCGACCCATAGTACCATGGATAGGAAATGTACCCTCAATCGCGGGTGGTGCCTGTGGAGCTGCTGCCTGGTGGACGTTATAGACACGTCCATACTGTAACTGCCCCTGCTGCACTGGAGCTGCTGGAATGGCTGGTAGGGCTGGCACTTGGGTCGGAGCTGGAAGGGCAGGTGGAAAAAGTGGCCTCTGTGGCTCATTACGGGCTCCCTGCTGCTGTGGGGCCCTATCGCCTTTTGGGCAATCCTGACGCTTATGGCCGTGCTTGCCGCACACAAAACACCGACCTCTGAAATTACCTCCCCTATGTCCCTGCTGGCCGTTACCTCCACGCCATTGGCCCTGATGTGCACGCTGTTGGCCCTGCTGGCCCTGTTGCTGACCCTGCTGTCGGTGCTGACCCTACTGATTAGGCTGGCCCTGCCTATAACCCACATTTCCCTGCCTGGGATCACCCGAACGGAATCTCTTAGCAGGGTCCCCCTGATGGAAACTCTGCTCGTGCTGACGAGTCTGTCCATGAGATGGTGCCCCACCGGCACCGTTACCCCCGGTCCTGCCCTGCTGGCTGGACTCTCCTGCTCTCTTGCTTCCTTGAAGGTGGAAGCGGTGATCCTGGCAATGTAGTAACGCTGTATTGAGTACATCAGTGAATGTACTCAGGGATAAGTTACCAATAAGGTGCTGACGGATCCTCCAAGCTAACCCGTCGACAAACAACAAAATTTTCTTGCTCTCAGTAGGTGCCTCATCTGGCACAATGGTGAGAAGTCTCATGAACTCCTCCTCATACTCTGCTACAGTAAGATTATCTTGCTTCAGATTTAGTAGTTTCCACCTCATCTCAGTCTGCACTGCAGGTGGAAAGTACTTGGGGTCAAACCGCTCCCAGAACATCTGAATAGGGATTGTGTCCCTCTCCCCCAAAGTAGTAGTGGACTCCCACCACTGCAACGCGGCTCCCACCAGCTTAAGGGAAGCCAATAACTGCTTTTGTACCTCGGTGCACTCATACATGCGAAGATTCCGCTGGATGTCTTTCTTCCATTGGCTAACGGTGACAATGTCGGAGCTACCAAAGAACTCAGGGGGATGTGCTTTCTGAAAAGCATCCCGAACCCTTTCCCATGCAGATGGAAGCTGTGCTGGTACTGGCGCCACTGCCTGAACCTGGGGTGGAGCCTGCTGAATCACTGCTATCGCGGCATTCATTGCCTGAGCAACAATGGCGGCTACTTCATTAGCATTCATTGTGCCTGGTGCCGGAGCTGCTGGCTGCTCGGCCTGGGCACGCCTATCTCTCGGAGCACGTCTCGGAGGCATCTGAAACGTGAACAAAATTTATCAGTCTACAGTTATCATCGAATCTCAAATAGCTGAAGACTTAAACGTAAAAGCAGGAATACAACAATCCTAAAAATAGGGCTCTATAGCAAAAACGTTAAGCTGAAAGCGAAATAAGCCGTACAGATCCTATGGACACTAGAACCTGATGCTCTGATACCACCTGTGACACCCCGCCTAATTAAATACCGGGCGATCACTCCTTTATTAAATTAAATCAAAGTAAACAGTTGGTTCATTCTCAGCATCACTGTCGATAAAAATAACTTTTCCAATTTAACACCCTAAATAATTAAGCTAAGTGTCAAAACATTTTCCATACAAAACTTTCCAAATTTTAATTAAAGAAAAAGGTTTATTTTAATTTAAAACAACATTTCTATAATAAAGAATCACACCACAATAAACCAAATAACATAATACATTCGTCAAACGAATGTCAATAAATGGAACTAAAACCACAAATCCATCCTGAATAAATCCCATAGAACAATACTGGAAATAAATGAAATATAAAATCCCAACAACAAATGAAACGATGAAAAGGGCGACACTTGCCCAATAAATGAGAATAATAGGAGTGGAGTCAATAACAGAAGCCGTCTACTCAAGTGACCTGCAACTCCCACCTAAGCTGCAGCTCGTTCTTCTCAAGGGATCCTAAGCAAGACGCCCCTGTGGCTGGGCACCTGAAAATATACATATATATATATATATATATATACAAGAGAGAGAGAGAGAGAGGAAAAGAAACGGGTCAGATCCCGAAAGTGTGTTTGATTTTAAAATACGTTAAGCAAGTATTTAAATTGATACAGGCCAATGCAAATCATATTAGTTCGACACTCTCTTGAGAAATTCTCACCTCTCTTCTAAGGTGCACGCCTATTGTACTAACCTTCCCAAATAATTTAGTTTATCTTAACTTACTCATAAGTTTTCAAAGCCGAACGATGACAACGTTTTAAAAAGGTTAGTTTCAATATGTAGCACTCCTCTCGTTTTATCTTCATTAAATTATAAAGTTCCCAGTGTCTTCTCATACTTTCACAAAACAAGCATTTATTATTGCGTCAACAACTATGTCCTACTTATCAAATCACAGTAGGCAGTTTAAACTTTATAACCTCATATATATATTAACTACTCGTATAATATATATATATATATATATATATATATATATATATAACAACACCCCAACTAAACTATGGTGCGGGCATACTCTGCTATCCAATCCCCGTATCGCTCACACAAAGGGGAATACAAGTTCGGAATCACTCTCGAACTGTATTAACATATACAAAACAACGTTGAGGCGAAGCATATATTCCAAGTCCAAGAGGTCAGTACATACCCACACGTCTCTTAGGACCGTCCGACTATCAATCTGATAGCCCGTACCTAGGATCTCTAACTTCTAGGGTACGAATCAATATCCCCCATAAAGCAACATAGGATAAGATCGTCCCAGCGCGGTAACCTCAGGGATAGCAAGTAGCGCGGGTACGTTTTTCACATGTATATAATATATGTACACACAATCACATAAATATACCCATTCATCATATTAATATAGGTTCCTCCCGTTACCCATAGTCACAACATTTATCCTTAATTTCCCATTATTATGATTACGTATAAGGTTTCGTCTCTAGCCTTAACTCGAAGGGTTTTCTCACTAGTTACGTGACACTCGTGGATTCTATCCATCCAAGTAGCAAAATCAGTAGGTAAACGTCTATTCACTATCGTAAGTATTTGACGTAATCTCTCACTTGAATTACGTAGTTTCCTCGTTCTATAATTTATTGTCCCTAAAATATAAGTATCATCTCATAATAAAGTTCTCAACACTTAATCATATGCCCTACTGGTCTCTCCTATATCCCAAAGAATTTTATTCATAAAGCCCAAAAGCTATTTCACGATGAATCATGTTCAATTAATTAAACAAGGGGAAATAAGAGTCTGCCAGGAGGGGTCGATCGATCGAGGTCTGGTGCTCGATCGATCGAACCTTCGATCGATCGAAGCTCTAGGCTCGATCGATCGATCAAGCAGGTCTGCGAAATCCTGCAGAGGTGCAGTTACGGGTTTTACCAAAATTCTTCACCCAAATCAATATTTTCCAACACTAATCGTCTCAAAACTCCTACTACAAACATAATAACATATTTCCAAATGTTTTTAACGTTAAGCATGCGTATATCCATCATTAAACATGATTAAAAAACCCAAAATCTCATTTAAACATCAAGAACCCTAATGTTTTATTAACTTTTGTTCTAATCAGTTTTCTCCAGAATTTCCTTCTAACATAACATCAAAAATTCGTGGGTTAATCATCTACTTCACATACTATTTCCAGAATATGGTTATAATGTTTTCTACATGCAAATTCCTATCAAAATTTGGGGTTTTCTTCCTTTGATTACACTCCTAATCATTCCTACACTAATATGAATATTGCACTAACGAAAATACGCAAGTTAAACACTTGCCTGGGATTTCAGAGGTCTGGTTTCCTGATGATATTGGTGTGGTTGCGTTCTCCTCCTCGCGATCTACGCGTTGGTGGTGACGGTGGTGTAAATGGTGGTGTTTTGGCCTTGAATCCTCATTGAGAGCTCTCTCTTCTCTACTCCAATGGCCGTTCTAGGGTTCTGAATGTTCTAACCCTAAAAGGGTAACTTAAATGGCTGCTAAGGATGGCTAAAATTCGTGGGTTTAATTACCCTATTTTGTAAAATGACCAAAATGCCTTCCCGGGTCACTAATTAAGTCTAAAAACACCCCGAGACCCGAACCAAACCCCCGGGTACACTTTTCTGACTATCTCAATCCTTCCGGACGCGTTGGCGCACTCAAAATGACCATACGAACAACTTATAAAATATTCACTTTTATAACTCAATAATTAGTCCCGACGCGACACGGGCGCGTCCCGACTAAAATTCTCAAAGTTGTTATTTCATTCACTCGTGACTTATAATATAACCCATATCATATATTACTATGCTCATTAGTAATATTCGACAATTTTATATAATTACTAACTCTTGCCACGTTAATAATTATAACATAATTAATTTCTGGATTCTTATTAAATAATTCACTCTCATTAAATTTAATAAAACCCCCAAATTAATATAGCATAAAAATACGGGGTATTACACTATCAGAAATTGGTAGTTATTTGCAGCCCTTGGCAGGGTTCCTACTAAGTCAATTCCCCATACTGCGAATAGCCAAGGGGAACTGATTGACGTCATAGGTTGATGAGGTTGATGTGGGATAGTGGAGAATCTATGACATTTATCGCACCTCTTTACATAGGCTGTAGCATCTTTGGCCAAGGTCGGCCACCAGTATCCTTGCGTGATAATCCCCTTCGCCAAAGGTCTCCCTCCTATATGACTGGAGCAAGAACCCTAGTGTACCTCCTATAGGACGTGGGGAACTTATGTGGGATGAAAACATCTGAGGAGAGGTAATAGGAATCTCTTCTTATACAAGATATCTCTTACTATTGAGAACTTTGTAGCTCTGTACCTCAGTTTCCTCCTTTTTAATTTTAATTCCGGTAGCTCTCCCTCTCTGATATATCTGATAAGGGGATCCATCCATGAGTCCCCTAGGTTCAAATTTAGGCAAGGGTTACTAACCTCTTCGTCTTCAATGGTCGCCTTAGGCAAGATCTCAACTGGGACTGTCCTTCTGATATCTGTCCTTGTCGCCGAAGCTAACCTTGCTAATGCATCTGCATGGCTGTTATTTTACGCAGGTATTCTCTTCATTTTTACCTCTTCGAAATCTTCTAATGTCACTCTTACCCTCTTCAGGTATTTGGCCATTATTTCATCCTTGGCCTCATAAACCCCCAATACTTCGTTAAAAACCAACCTTGAGTCACTGTGATGAAGGAATCGTCTTATCCCAAGAGTCCTTGCCAAGGAAAGGCCTGAGGATCAGAGACAGAAGAAGAAAAACCAAAAGGGGGATAACCTTATAGCAATATGTCCCTTTGTCAGTGATAAAGGCTATCTTCTCTGAGTCTTTAGCATCCATGAAGATCTGGTTGTAGCCTGAGTACGCGTCCATGAAGCTCATGAGCTCATATTCTGCCATTGCATCTACCATCTGATCGATACGAGGTAAGGGATAACTATCTTTTGTGCAAGACTTATTCAGGTCAGTATAATCAACGCACATTCTCCACTTTTCATTGGCTTTGGGCATAATGACTGCATTCGACAGCCACTCCGAATATATCACTTCCCATATGAATTCAGCCTCTTCTAACTTTTTGACTTCTTCCCGGATGACGTCATACTTCTCCCTAGAGTAGACTCTTCGTCTTTTCTTGATTGGTTTTGCATCCTTAGATACGTTAAGTTTATGGCACAGGACCTCGGGGCTGATGCTCGGCATGTCTGCGTGACTCCAAGCGAAGACACTCTGCCTCTTCCTCAGGAAGTTTATCAGCTCTTCCTTGATCTCCGCTTTTAAGGCTTTACCGACCTGGACGGTTTTTTCCGGTTTGTCCTCATTGAGGATGATGAATTTTACCTCTTTTACGGCCTCTCCTTTCTTCAACTTTATTTCATATCTAGGGTCAAGTGTATCGATGTTATAAGTGGTAGTAGCTCTCTTATGTGCCTCTCTCTCCAGCCGAGTTAAAGTGGCATTCTCGTGCTGTGGTCTGGTCACCCTGCACTTCCCCTACCCCATAGAGGGTCGAGAATTTTAGCATTTGGTGGACCGTTGACGGCACCGCCTCAAACTCCTTAAGGGTTACTCTTCCTATGATGAGTTTATAGGCTGAGAAAACATTTTCGTCCATAACGAAAAAATTGATCTTTCGGGTTAACCTCTTAGGCCACTCATCGCCCATTCGTACGTCCAACTCATACATGCCCAGCGGATGGACCTTTTCACCGCTGAAACCCATTAACGGATGATGATAGGGTACCAGCCTAGCTCTGCTAAGGCCTAGGCTTTTGAAGTAGGGCCAGAACATCACATTTGCTAAACTTCCTCCGTCTACAAGAATTCTTTGTACCTCACATCCATGAACTCTTGTTGTGATTACTAAAGGGTCATCATGTGGAGCTAAGATGCCTTTGAAGTCGAGTCGGGAGAACCCGACTATGAGAGTGTCCATGTCTACCTTCTTTCTCTTCTGCGTTGTCTCGGAAGAGGTCAGATTTACTATTTTAAGTTTGTCCACCGACTTGGCCTCTGCCATATGAGCTTTCCGGTCTGCCACCTCAGAACCACCCCCTGCAAGTCCTCCGCATATAGTGTTAACACCAAAGGAGATCATACCAACCCTCTTCACTGGGGTGTTGTCATCCTTTGGTGGGAGGTCGGGAGCGTTTTCGTCATCACCATCTGAGTCACCATCTCTTCTTACTGTGGTGTCGTCACGACACTTGTCGTGTCTCTTCTTTTTGGAGTTATCTCTTCCCCTTTTGGGAGCTTTGGCATCAACATATTTCCTCAACTTTCCTGACTTCAACATCTTCTCGATCTCATCCTTTAAGGAGAAATACTTATCTGTTATTGGCCATGGTCTTGGTGGAATTCACACCATAAGTTCTGGTTCCTCTTATGAGGAGGAGCCTTCTGCTTCTCTGTCCATCTTAGGGACCGATCATTTTTTATCTCATTGAGGATGTGTTCGCAGCTCACAGTAAGAGGGGTATAACGTGCAAACTTGTCATCAGCTGACCTCTTATTTTCATCCTTCTTTCTTTAGAACTTCCTGCTGCTACCTCCGTTCTCGTCTTCATACTTAGCGGCTATTGCCTCTTCAGCGTTCATGACCTTCCCTGCAGTTGCCAACAGCTCCGCCATGGACTTGGGTGGGTCTTCTGCAAGTTTCCACAATAACTTCCCTTTCTGAAGACCTCCTATGAGGGCGGTCATGGAAATATTCTCTTCATAATATTTAACCTCAAGTTTTTCTTTGTTGAACCCGGCGATGTAGTCTCTTAGGCTCTCGTGCTTGCCTTGCTTGACATACAACAGATGGGTGGTCTTCTTTTGAGGCCTTACCCCGAAGCAGAAATTGTGAATGAATCGTTCAACTAAGCCCTTAAAGTTCTCAATTGAATTCTTTGGAAGAGAAGTGAAACATATGTGCGCAGCTCCCGTTAAAGTCCCGGAGAAGGCCCGGCATTTCATCTCATCTGGTATTGAGTAAATATCCACCACCAACTGGTACATCTTAATATGATATACATGATTGATGCTACCGTCATACTTGGGAGTCACTGTAGGTGGCTTGAACTTGGCCGAGTAGGAAAGCTCACTATCTTAGCCATGAACGAAGAGCCTTCTGAGAAACCTCTTTGTTGTGGATCCCGACTTTTGATGAGATCTCCTATCGTGTCCTCAAGATGTTGGATGGAGTCATTCCATGGTCTTACAATGTCGTCCTGGCCAAGGTTGTCCCCAGCCACCTCCAAAGGGTGGACTGAGGGTTCCCTAGTCGCAGCACAACGTCTTCTATTGACCTCTTCTTGATTTCTTCCTCATCCCAGATGAGACCAAAGTTGCCTCTCTTCCCTTTGTGAGCTGGCTGCACTTCACGACCTTGACAACCTTTGTCGTAGGTCATTTACTGGGCCGAGCCTTTCAAAGGCTGACTCTCTGCTTAATCGGTCAAAAGCTGACCCTCTTTGTTGGGCTTCTTCACCCCTTCGGCTTCCACAACCTCGTCTCTGCTGGATAGGACACGCTGTGTTATTTAAAACCTCATACAACTCCTAATAATCTTCTGGAGAATCTTCTGCCTCCAAATCGTCATACCTATCCTAAGGGCAAAGATATCCTTGCCTCCCCAAATGCAAACGTCTAGGGTCAGCAACGTCCCTCATCCGCTAGGGTGTAGGTTGGTCTTTTCGTGGTGCCTGGGGTGGTCCCCTGGCGTCAGGATGAGGCTGACCAGCCGCCGGAGTGATCATTTTCGATGAGACTCCAGGTGGCCTCATCATATTTTGACTGAGCTGTGCAAATTGCTCCTGCATTGCTTGTTGTGTTGCAGTCAAAGACCTCAAGGCTGCGTCCACCTTTTCCATTTTGGATTGGGGCGGTGCCTGGCTGGAGCTAGGTCCACCAACCCCAGGCGGCGGAAGAGACGATGGTAATTCCGGTGCCATGTGTTAGCATAAATGAGATGGTGTAGTAGATGAGCTTAATACCTTGCAGGACCTCTTTCAATGGTGAAATAGCTCCACACAAGGGGTGAGGCCTGGTTCACCACCAAAGTCTCTGGTGAGGTTAAGCGAATAATAAGGAAGAGACAACTTCTCGTTCCCACAGACGGCGCCAAAATGATGATGTTGAAAACAACACCACCATTTAAGGTGTTTATGAGCTATAATCAGTGTATAACAATGGCAGCACAAGTATATCAAATGTATAAGAGATGGTGGTGAGGAGAAGAGGATAAACACTGGAATATTAGTGGTTCAGCCAATTAGGCCTACGTCCACTGTGCAAGTATGTGATTAATATCACTGTATGAGGGCACTAATGGCCATGGATACAATCTCTCAAGCTTTATCTCTCTACTGTATATTTGGACAGAGTTTCAACTAGGGTTGCTAATTTCAGATTCTTTACAAGGTAGAGGATGACCTCTATATATAGTGCTTGGGGGGTGTAATGTACCCCCCCAAGCATGCAATAAACATGTGCATGAGGATTAAACCAGTATGAGAATAAAACTTAGCTGATCTCATGTAGATAATGATGACCTCAATATTCCCTCACGTGAGGGGAAAGATTTGGTTATAACTAATTGTGTACACGTATTCCCAATAATACATATACTGATAAGGACTCGACCATCTATGAATGGTCCCAACCTCGGCCTGGAAGAGAACGAGGTGGTGACCTTGGCTCAGTGAGAGAGCTGAGGTAAGGCATGTTGAGCTATGACATCGGCCTGGGCCGAGGTAATGGTGGCGTAGCAGGAACGTCAGATGATCCCCAATCGAGATTGGTTATGATGATGGGATGGCAACCTCGGCCTGAACCAAGCCGAGGTTGTAATCCTTGGATGACCAGATGGATAACTGCCCCTGTGGATTATGGAAACCTCACCTGCTGAGGTAGCTAGTAACGTTGGCCATAGCCGACCTTGCTTAGGATGAGACCGCTGGTTGTTGATCTAAGGCCTTTCTAACATCGTCCATCTCCATGGCCGAGGTTGGTGTCTCTGAGCCGTGGGGGTACATTTAGGGCATATCATTATCAGGGCAGAGCTGAGATCAAGGAAGAGCTGGTAAAACTTTTGAAGACCTGAGATAAAGGAAGAGCTAGTAAAACTTTTGAAGAAGAGGCAAAGTGTCTTCGCTTGGAGACATGCAGACATGTATGGCATTGGCCCTGAGATTATGTGCCACAATCTCAATGTGGCAGAAGAAGCCAAGATAATCAAGCAAAGATGAAGAGTTTATTCCAGGGAAAAGTATGATGTCATTAGGGAAGAGGTCAGAAAGATGGAAGAGGCCGAGTTTATCAGAGAGGTCATATACCCTGAGTGGTTATCTAACGCCGTCATCATGCCAAAGGCTAACGGGAAATGGAGGATGTGCATAAATTTCACTGATTTGAACAAGTCTTGCCCAAAAGACAACTTCCATTTGCCTCAAATTGATCAGATGGTAGATGCCATAGCAGGGCATGAACTTATGAGCTTCATGGGTGCGTACTTAGGGTATAACTAGATTTTTATGGACCCAGAAGACTCAGAGAAGATAACGTTCATAACTAACACGGGGAACTATTGCTACAATGTCATGCCTTTCGTCTTGAAGAATCCAGGGGCCACTTATCAACGTCTTGTAAATAAGATGTTTGAGGGTCAGATTGTTAAGACCATGGACGTATATATGGATGACATGTTGACAAAGAACTTGAAGGCTGACACTCATGTGGTCGACCTGGAGAGGACTTTTAACACTATGGACTTATACACGGTGAAGCTAAACCCTGCCAAGTGTGTCTTTGGAGTAAGAGCAGTAAATTTTCTTGGATTCATAGTCAATCAGAGGGGAATAGAGGAAAACCCCGAGAAGATCAAAGCTCTACTTGAAATGAAGACACCGAGAACTATAAAAGACGTTCAGAGGCTAACTGAAAGAGTTGCTGCACTCGACAAGTTTGTCTCCAGAGCTACAGATAAGTGTCTTCCCTTTTTCAAAGTGTTTAGAAAGTCCTTTGAATGGGATGAGGAATGCAACAAGGATTTCAAAGAGCTTAAGTCCTACCTTGGGTCTCCCTTGCTCCTACCTCGCCCCATCTCGGGGGAAAAGTTGTATGTCTATTTAGCAGTCTCAGAGTCAGCTATAAGCGCAACCATAGTACAAAAAGACGATGGAGTACAGAGACTTGTATACTTCAATAGTAAGGCCCTTCAGGGGTCTGAACAGAATTATCTTTGGATAGAGAAGTTAGCATCTGCCTTGATACACGCTTCCAGGAAAATGAAGCCCTATTTCCAAGCCCACTCTATAGTGATCCTCACCGACTCCCCACTAAGACAGGTCCTCCACAAGCTCAAGAAGTCAGGCAGATTGATGACCTGGGCCATCGAGTTGGGGGAGTATGACATTGTTTATCAACCCAGGGTAGCCATCAAAGGGCAGGCGCTCGCAGACTTTGTTACTGAGTTTACATGGGGAGAGGATGAGATTGAGAATAGTCCAGAGATTACAGACGAATCAGGCAGTAACGTCTTCCAAATTTTGGAAGAGGTTGTGTCCAGTAGAGCCAGAAAAGGAGCAGCCGAGAATGAGGAAGATAGGTACCTCTTCAAGCAAGGGATCCTGTCATATGAAAACTTCTCTTCAGATGAAGATGTTTGGAACCTATTTGTCGATGGATCTTCTTATGAAAGTGGTAGCGGAGCAGGATTGATAGTGTCACTACCGGATGGTACCGACATTGAATATGTAGTTAGATTCAACTTCAAAGCATCAAATAATGAGTCAGAGTATGAGGCCTTTATAGTAGGCCTCTCATTGTCAAAAGCTCTTAGTGTTGGCCAACTCCTAGTCCCTAGTGACTCAAGGTTGGTTGTTAACCAAATCCTGGGAGTATATGAGGCCAAGGATGAAACGATGGCCAAATATCTAAAGAGGGTGAGAACGATGCTAGGAAGCTTCACAGAAGTGAAAATGAAGAGGATACCCCGGTTAGACAACAATCGTGCATATAGACTAATAAGGTTGGCCTCAGCAATAAGCACAGGCATCAGAAGGATAGTACCAATCGAGATCCTACTCAAACCGACCATTGAGGAAGAAGAGGTTTCCATACCTTTCCTCAACTTGAACCTAGGGGACTCATGGACGGACCCCCTTATCAAATATATCAAATAGGTAGAGCTACCAGAATCAAAGTCGAAAAGGAGAGAGTTGAGGTACAGAGCTGCCAAGTTCTCAATAATAGGAGATGTCCTGTATAATAAAGGATTCCTACTACCTCTCCTCATATGTGTCCATACCACAGAGGTCTGCCACATCCTGCAGGATGTACACGAGGGTTCTTGCTCCAGTCACATAGGAGGAAGACCTTTAGCCAAAAGGATAATTACGCAGGGATACTGGTGGCCGACCTTGGCCAAAGATGTCACTGCCTACGCGAAAAGATGTGACAAGTGCCAGAGATTTTCCACTATCCCTCATCAACCTCATCAACCTATAACGTCTATCAGTTATCCTTGGTCATTTACAATATGGGGGATTGACTTGCTGGGACCATTGCCAAGAGTTGCGAACAACTATCGATTTCTGATCGTAGCAATTGATTACTTCTCCAAATGGGTAGCGGCTGAGCCTATGATCACTATCACAGAGCAGAAGACCTTCCCGTTCATCTGGAAGCACATCATATGCAGATACGGTCTCCCAAATACCCTCATCTCAGATAATGGAACGTAGTTCAAGAATGCTTCCTTAGAGAAATACTGTGAGAGAGTCGAGATCAAGCAGTTCTGCTCTTCTCCTGAACGGCCTCAGGCAAATGGTCAAACTGAAGTCACGAACCGAACAATCCTTGATGGGATTAAGAAGAGGTTGGAAGAATCCAATGGGAGATGGACAGAAGAGGTTCATGCAGTGTTGTGGGCCTACAGAACAATGGCAAGGACACCAACGGGGGAAACCCCATTTATGTTGGCTCATAGCTTAGAAGTCGTCATACCTACAGAAGTAGGCCTCCCCACCCACAGAGTTCAGACCTATGACCCTTAGAGGAATGAGGAAGAAAGAAGGCTTGACTTGGACCTAATTGAAGAGAGGAGGGAAGATGTTGAGATCAGATAGGCAGCCTACCAACAGAGAACAACAAAGTTCTACAATCAGAGGGTGAAATCAAGACCTATAGCTGTAGGAGATCTAGTGCTGAAGAAGACGTTACAGAAGGCAAACAAACTCCACCCAAACTGGCATGGCCCTTATAGAGTGGTTGATGAGGTTGTGCCTGGCACTTACCGGCTAAAAAATCTTGAAGGGGAACCTTTTTTAAACCTTTGGAATGCTGACCACTTGAAGAAATATTACATATGATGTTGTAGTTTTCCTTTTAATACATGTATCATTTTATGAAGAGGATATGAATGAAAAAAGCAGTTCCTGTGTCAATATTATTTTATTATGTTTAAACATCATTAAGTTGGTGAAATTTATGAGGTGAAACATCATATTTTGATGACCTCATACCTTAAACACCATTAATTTGATGAAAATTATGAGGTGAAACATCATACAATGGTGACCCCAGTCCTTAAACATCATTAATTTGGTGAAAGGAATGAAGTAAACATCATAATTTGATGACCTCAGACCTTAAACATCATTAATTTGGTGAAAATTATGAGGTGAAACATCATACAATGGTGACCTCAGACCTTAAACATCATTAATTTGGTGAAAATTATGAGGTGAAACATTATACAATGGTGACCTCAGACCTTATACATAATTAATTTGGTGAAAATTATGAGGTGAAACATTATACAATGGTGACCTCGGACCTTAAACAATATTAATTTGGTGAAAATTATGAGGTGAAACATCATATTTTGATGGCCTCAGACCTTGAACATCATTTGTTTGGTGAAAGGTATGAGGTGGAACATCATAATTTGATGACCTCAGACCTTAAACATCATTAAGTTAATGAAATTTATGAGGTGAAACATCATATTTTGATGACCTCAGACCTTAAACATCATTAATTTGGTAAAAATTATGAGGTGAAACATCATATAATGGTGACCCCGGACCTTAAACATCATTAATTTGGTGAAATTTATGAGGTGGAACATCATATTTTGATGACCTCAGACCTTAAACATCATATTTTGATGACCTCAGACCTTAAACATCATTAATTTGGTAAAAATTATGAGGTGAAACATCATATTTTGATGACCTCGGACCTTAAACATCATATTTTGATGACCTCAAACCTTAAACATCATTTGTTTGGTGAAAGGTATGAGGTGGAATGTCATAATTTGATGACCTCAAACCTTAAACATCATTAAGTTGGTGAAATTCAGGAGGGTAGACATCATATATTGTAACTCTTGACCTTAATGTAAACATCATTGTATGACTTTTAAGACAACATTCAAGAGAGCAGTCATTGAAAGAAGCAAAATCCTCTGAAGAAGAGGTGATAACATGAAATATTTAGAGTTGCAAATACAATGTACCAAAATATGTCATCAAAGTTTACAAAAATTACAAATGAAAAGAAATAAAATTACAAAGGCCTCACAAGTCAAGATCTAAGCATCTGCAGCAATATTAGTCTGCTCTTAGCCGACATTGGTCACCTCCACTGTATCATCCTAAAGATTGGCCCCTTCAATTTCAATAACCTCCAACGGTGAAGTCTCTGCAGGAGCAACGCCTTCCTCCTCAACCTCTTTCAAGGCCTGAGCAAAGCGAGAATCGCTAGAGCCCAGACCAACAAAGTCTGAGGCAGTTAGGCTCCCTGACTCTTTCTCCTTGGAGGCTTCCCATTTACTAGTGGCTTTAATACCTCTTTCAAGATACTCAAAGCTAAAGATGATGAACTGGTCATAGACCTTATAGTCTTTTAAGATCTTCTCAGAGGCATCCTCCAGGGCAGTTTTTACTGCAACATCCATTTTGTCTGAAGGACATCGTCTTTGGCCTTCAGGGAAGCAATATGGTACTTCTTGAGTTGGGCTATATCCCTATCCCTCTACTTAACTTGGTTGTCAGACTCTTGTAATGTTGCCTTCAGACGTTAAACCTCTGCATTTAAAGAGGCTTGCACCTTTTCAGCTTCCTTTCCCTTTTCAATAAGGGGCAACTTCCTTAAGGTTCAATCGATGAATCGGTGCATGGACAAAATACCCTGTAATGCAAAGTCAAACGTATGAGTTCAGTTTTAACCTAAATTTAGGCCGAGGTTACACTTGAAAGAATAAAAAAATAGAAGTTTATACCTGAATTGACCTATGAAGGATAAACTTGGCCAGCAGGGGGTATCCAGGGAGCGTAGGAAACGCTTGTCTGCATCGATCATTACTGAGCCTATGGTATCCATTGCTTTCAGACCATGGCCTATCAGGTTGTCGCTGATCTTCAGCTTCTCTAGACGAGCTGCCAGAGCATTATCTGTTGAGATAGGGATGACACGATCTCCCTTTTGGTTCTTACTCGGCCTCTAATCCTCCGAGTCAGTGGGGGGGTTTCCTTTTCTTAGTAGCGTCAACCTTAGACGTACCGACATTCTATTTTGGGGGAGGAGGGGCCACATTATGCCCTGCCTTCTTCATCATCTTAACGAGACTGGGGGGCAGACATCTCCCATAAATAGTCAGATATGCCTTCTGGGCATTCTGTAAAAAGAAGAATCTGAGTTAGTAAATCAGAGGTATTAAAACTCAAAGGTACAACATGAAAAATAATACTTACGAATCTCGGTCAGAGGACTTCCCCCAGGTCAGTCTCAGAGAGGTAATAAGGGGTCATCAAATATTTGTACTTGACTAGCCAACCGTGCTCCCCCTGATCTTGAAGATCTTTAACCTTTTGTAAGTTATTCTGGCTAAGCCTAGGGTCGACCTTGGCAGCAAGTGACACCTTCCCCCACTTCAGAGGTGTCCTCGGGTCCAACGATGAAGAGGTGGCATAAGGACCAAACTCCTATGCCCCTAAGGCAAAGAAATACCGTGGTTTCCAGTTATGATTTGAAGTCTGGGTAACCAACAACATCTTTTTGTCTGACTTCCTAGCTAGGAAGTGGTAGTAGCTGGGGTGGTTTTTAGCAGAGGATGGGACGCAACATCCTGTGAAGACCCTAACTGGAAGGTCTGAGTGGTGGACTGCCCTCCAAAGGACAATAGCCCCAATAATCACCCTCTAAGAATTGGGGGATAATTGTGAGGAGGCTAGGTTGATATGGGACAATATTGCTCTGATTGAAGGATGGATGGGGAGACGGAAGCCCAATTTAAACATCTGCTCATAGACACAGATCTCACCATCTCGGTCATCAAAGGCCCTCTCACCCCTAAGAGGTCTCCTAAGCTTGATGGAATGACCTATAAAATAGAGGTGCCTAAAGGCTAAGAGGTCATACTCGGTGACATAGCTCTCTATCTCGACCGCCTCCGAGGTGTCGATATCACTTTCATGACCATTATCTTCGTCGTTGGCAACATCGGCCTCGGCAAATATTAGGGGACCATCAGCAAACCTCTGAGCGAACTCAGTCCCTGTGGAGGCCGACAATGGGATGGCATCGATGGGTGGGGGAATAACCACACTCGGCCCCATAATCTTGACATCAGAAGAAGTCTGTGAGGTGCTTGCACCATTGTGAGATGAGGCACGACTTTGGACCTCGTCCTGGTCAGGGACCTGATCTTGCCTAATGGAATAATCCATAACCTCTTAGAAAGAGTCTATAGACATAGGGTCTGAGGTAGACGACTGACGCGACTAAGAATATGTCTCAGAAATGCGTTCACTCTAGGCTCAAGTGCAAGCCTGTCGCTCAAGTAATAATTCGATAAGTCGGGTATCGATCCTCAGGGAAATAAGACAACGAAGTTGTGACGACGGGAAAAGACGAAGGAATCCTAACTTTGACTCTAAAAAGAAAAAGGAAAATTTATTTGGTTTTGGGACTGATTAAACTAAATGCAATTGTGAAATTATGAAAAGATGAAATTATACTAAATTACCTAACTTGCTAATGAAAAAAAATTTAAAACTTTAAATTATGAATGAGAAAAACAGGACGGGAATACAATCCACCAACCCTAGTGTATTGCAGTTATAATACTAATCGTAAATTTAACTAATTAATTTGACCCAGAATTTAGTACTCCCAAGCATTATGTATACGGGGTTCAAGCCCGCGTCATACTTAATCTGAGGATGAGTAAATCGGTATCGCGATAGTAACACTCGAATTGCATTATAAATCATCCCAGTTACCCAGAGGCAAACGAGATATAAAGATCTACAATTATTGTGTAACTACGCAATACGGTCGCAATCAATCACTAAATTCAAAGGATTAATGTTATACACATGCAATTAACACATCAGGCTGGGTTCATGTATCCCGGCCTTAGAAAATCTAGCCTAGCATGCTGAAAGTGATGAAAACAGTGTTTAATGTGCAGAAAACCTTGAGTAATCTAAGGAAAACTTGTAAATTGATGTGGAAAGGAGTTTAAGATAAGAAACAACTCACTAATTTTACCAAAGCAGTAACTACAGCAATTTCAAATACTGGTAATTAAAGAACTTCTGAATAATCTTCACTATTGCAATTGAAACAGGAAATTGTATCTAAACTAGGGTTTGCTGGAAAAGAAAGGAAAATTCTATTAATTCCCCCTAATTCTCCGTACAAATAAAAATAATAAAATTAGTTTTTATACCCTACAAAAATTCAAGAGTTTCAGCTGCACTAGGACTCTTTTTCGGAGAAGATAAGATTTGGGAATCTCGATGGTTGGACCGGTCTGCCTCCCAAGCGGATCGGTTCTTTTTATTTTCTGGCGGACCGGTCCGGGGCAGATCGGTTCTTTTATTTTTCACCCTTCTTCGATTTGATTTTGATCCGGGGTCTTCTGGAGTTTGGCACAGCGGACCGATCCGGGGTAGGGGCGGACCGGTCTGCCTATTTGACTTTTTTCTCATCTTTGACTGCTCATATCTTTTGTTCTGGGACTCTGATTAAGGTGTCGTTTCTTCCTATGTGCTCATGAATGAAATATATTTAACTTCTCTTTAGGTACCTCATCCGAATTCCGGGTAAAAATTATGCTTTTGCCCTTTTAACTTTTCTTCTTGTCTTTCTTTATTCTTCCGGTCTCCTTCTTTCGTTTCTTGACATCAAGTACCTGCAAAACTCATACAAAATACCAGAAACTCGGTGTACTTATTAGGAAAAGTCAGTAGCAAGATTATGAGATAAAGTCAAATCGATTACGTTGTTCGAGGTGCTAAAAGTAACCAAATTAAGGGATAAATTAGGAAGAATTTATGCCTAATCAAACCCCCCTAACTTAGAACTTTGCACGTCCCGAGCAATGTAAAATAGTCCTAGCACTGCTCAATTCTTGAAAAACATTTTATTAGAATAGAATACCTTTTTTGCGGGCAAGCGATTGCATTTAGCATATGCAACAAGCCTTTAAACCCCTAGGTTACCCTAGTAGGACGAGTTGTGTCTCGTGAGGGTTTGCAGTGAATATACCCACAAAATTCGACTCAAAGAAAATTCAAAATGCTCAAAAATTGTGTAATTCAAACTTTTCCAGAAAATAGTCATCATCAGGTCATGTTCAATAGTCTCAAATCATAGTGCGTGTGTGCGAAGCCGGAAATATAACCGCCGATTTCCACCGATTGATCATTACGTTACTTACCCGAAAGTTCGTTTTGATTTCAAATTCTCACGGAATGCTCTCTCAAACGAATCACTCGGAATGTGGCTATTCTCTCGATATGCGTGATATAAAGAGTAAATGTAATGGATGCAAAGTCACGCATACAAGAAGAAAAACGGAAATTTCATAGTGATAGGATCTCATCAATGGATTACAGTTTTAAAAACGGGAACATTGCCTCTTTTTCGCACTTTTAATCTCTTATATTATCTTTTGGTGTATTATCTCTCAACGCGGTAATCAATTTCGCAATTTAGATTCGGTTAGGACTTTGTCGGGTTTTAAGGTATATGGGGTAAAAAGAAAATGGTAGGAAAGATGGGAATTGGAAAAGTCATTTTGTGATGTCCATTTGTGCTTTTTCCGGGCTATTGCTCATTCTTTTCTTCTTTTTTTTTATTTTTTTTCTGTTTTTCACTTCTTTTCTTTTCTTGCTATTTTTGTTGAGCATTCTTTTATTTTTTTCTTGCCCCTTTATATCCACTTTTCGGGCTTAAATTCTGAATTTTTCCATTTTTTGCAATTCCGGGCTATGATAATTTCCTTGGTGACCGGGGGGACGTTTCATGGATAGGTGAATTCAGGAACGTCCGGAACATCGTACTCGACCAACTTGGCCGAGAGAAGAGCCAAATAAAATGGGATGACATTCCCATCCACGTAAGCTTGGGCCTCGAATTGGCCCGTCCTAACTAGGGTACCATAAAAGGATCGGACTTCGGTTGCCCAAATCGCTTCATAGGGTTCGTTAAGGAATAGACACCGTCCCCTAGCCATGAATAGGGCGGTGACGGAGTTGGGCAGCCCGATCCATTCAGCGCACTCCATATGGAGTTTAAGGTCCAAATCGAAAAAATGATGGCACCATCGCTCCTCTTGGCGGGAGCGGAATTCTCCATGGCCGGAGGGATGGATGTCGGTGGAGTCATACTTAGTGGGGGCAGCGCATTGGGCCATGAGAACAAGAGAGATTGCTGCTTGGAAAACTAGGGAGGGAGAAGAGAGGAGTTTGGGTGAAGGTGTGGAGGGAAAAAGGTGGGTGTGGGTGTGTATTTATAGGTGAAGGGGTGGGTGTAGGGGTTAGATTTGGAGGGAAAAAGGGGTGAATTTGGGAGGGAAATGGAAGGGTTGGGAGTTGGGAAGACGAATTGGAGGGAATGAATAGGAATGAGGAGGAGGGGGTGAACCTTGGAAAAAGGGGGAAAATTCTGCAGACAGGCGGATCGGTCCGCCTAGGGATCGGACCGGTCCTTTTAAATTTAGGCAAATTCGACTAGCGAACCGGTCCACCTTAAAATTAAAGGAACCGGTCCGGCCCTAAAATAAAGGAACCGGTCCGAGCCAGGGTTTTTGGGCTGGATTTCCCCCTCACTTGGTTTCGAACGCTCTTCTCCGAAAATTTTCACTTTCACAACATACTCCCGATCAATTTTGGTCTAAAACCTCTCGATACCAATGGTCAATGTGACTTGACTCAATTTTCTAAAAATGTGAATGCTCTTTCTCGAATGTACCCTAGTCCTATTGACACTCACTACACACACGACTCTCTCTACACACACGACTCTCACTACACACATGACTCTCACCCCATATGCATCGGGGTTGCGACGACCTCGCTGTAACAGCTCACTCTACCCCATAAATGGGGTTCGACAACCAAACGGTGTCGACTTCTTCATTACACGCCTCTAGATATGGATTTAGACCTTGTCCATTCACTTTGAATGTATTTCCCCCTTTTAAATCGTCTAGTTCAACAGCTCCGTGAGGGAAAACAGTCTTCATAACGAATGGGTCGGACCATCGTGACCGTAACTTTCCCGGAAAGAGATGAAGCCGAGAGTTATAGAGAAGAATTTTTTTCCCAGGAAGAAACTCTTTGCGATGAATGATTTTATCGTGTGCGAGTTTCATCCTTTCTTTGGAAATTTTAGCATTCTCATACGCATAATTGCGTAGTTCTTCTAACTCATTCAATTGAAGCTTGCGGGCTTCACCGGCCTTGCCCATGGCATAATTTAATTGCTTAATCGCCCAATACGCCTTGTGCTCTAATTCAAAGGGAAGATGGCAAGATTTTCCATACACAAAGCGGAAAGGGGACATTCCGAGTTGATTTTTATTTACGGTGCGATAGGCCCATAGCGAATCTTTCAATCTAAGTGACCAATCTTTTCGGGTAGGATTGACAGTCTTTTCAAGAATGTTCTTAATCTCCCAATTTGCTAGTTCGGCCTGCCCATTCGTTTGTGGGTGATAAGTCGTTCTGACCTTGTGAACGACACCATACTTTCTCATGAGCTTCGTAAATGTCCTATTACAAAAGTGCGTGCCATTATCGCTGATTATCGCTTCCGGTGCACCGAAGCGGGAAAGTATGTGTTCCTACAGGAATTTTATCACCACTTTGTTGTCATTTGTCTTGGTAGCTATAGCTTCCACCCATTTAGAAATGTAGTCTACCGCAATTAGGATGTATAGGAAACCAAAGGACGGGGGGAAAGGGACCATGAAGTCAATACCCCAACAGTCGAAGAGCTCAATGATGAGTATGGGGGTAAGAGGCATCATGTCTCATTGTGTAATGGCTCCCATCCGTTGGCACCTATTGCAAGATTTGCAAGCATCGTTCACATCCTGGAATATTGTGGGCCAATAGAGGCCACATTGCAGAATTCTAGCGACCGTATTTTTCGTCTAAAAGTGGCCTCCACAAGCTTTCGAATGACAAAACTGGATGACTTTTGGGATCTCGTCATTCGGTACACATCGTCGGATGATTTGGTCGGTGCAATATTTAAAAAGGAATGGATCGTCACAGAAAAACATGCGCGACCAAGTAAGAAACCTCTTCTTATCTTATTGTGTCCAGTCGGGAGGGACGGCTCCCGTGACAAGGTACTTCACTATATCCGCAAACCAGGGCAAAAGGGAGGTAGCAAAAAGTTGCTCATCCGGAAAGTATTCGTCTATGGGTATGGGATCACTAGGTACGTCGAACGAAAGCCGTGATAAGTGGTCGGCAACGACGTTTTCTACTCCTTTCTTATCTTTATTGGAGAGATTGAACTCTTGTAGGAGTAGGATCCACCTTATGAGGCGCGGCTTTGCATCTTTCTTTGCAAGTAGGTATTTTCAAGCCGTGTGGTCGGTCAAGCAAGTAATGGGAGAATCGATGAGATATGATCGGAATTTATCAAGGGCAAAGACTACTGCTAGCAACTCTTTCTCCGTGGTAGAGTAGTTGAGTTGTGGTCCGGTAAGAGTCCGGCTAGCGTAGTAGATGACATGATCTTGCTTATCTTTTCTTTGGCCCAAAACAGCCCCTATCGCATAATCACTAGCATCACACATTAGTTCGAATGGCAAAGACTAATATGAAACTTTCATGATGGGAGCGGACACAAGCATGGTTTTTAATTTTTCAAAAGAGCTTTGGCATGCTTCCGTCCACTCGAATGGGGTGTCCTTCATGAGTAGGTTGCTTAAGGGTCTAGCGATGGCACTAAAGTCCTTAATGAACCTTTGATAAAACCCCGCATGGCCCAAGAAAGAGCGCACGTCGTTAAGCGATTTTGGTGGGGGAAGATCAGTTATGACATCTATTTTCGCCCTATCAACTTCTATTCCCTTGGATGATACTATGTGGCCAAGTACTATTCCCCCGGTGATCATAAAATAACATTTCTCCCAATTCAGCACTAAGTTCTTTTCCACACACCGGGCAAGTACTTTTTCCAGTTTTTCTAGATAATGATCGAAAGAGGTGCCAAAAATGCTGAAATCGTCCATGAAAACTTTGAGTCCTCTTTCGACCATGTCGCTAAATAAGCTCAACATGCACCTTTGGAAGGTCGCGGGCGCATTACACAAGACGAATGGCATACGTTTGTAAACAAACGTACCAAAAGGGAAAGTGAAGGTTGTTTTCTCCTAGTCAAGTACGTCTACCTAAATTTGGTTATATCCAGAATAACCATTAAGGAAGCAATAATAAGTGTGGCCCGGTACTCTCTCAAGCATTTGATCAATAAATGGTAAGGGGAAGTGGTCTTTCCTAGTTCACGCATTGAGTTTTCGATAATCAATGCAAATGCGCCACCCGGTGGTGGTACGTTGGGGAACTAGCTCTCCCTTAGCATTCTCAATCACTGTTATGCCCGACTTCTTCGGGACGACTTGAATGGGGCTCACCCACATGTTATCCGAGATTGGGTAGATAATTCTGGCATCCGACAACTTAATAATCTCGGTTCTCACTACTTCTTTCATGTTGGGATTTAACCTTCTTTGAATTTCTCTTGAGGGCTTAACATCCTCTTCGAGATGGATCTTGTGAGTGCAAATCAAAGGACTTATCCCCTTCAAATCAGCAATGCACCAACCAAAATCACTTTGGTGCTTCCTTAGAATTTTTAACAGTTTACCCTCCTGCTCGTCGTCTAGGCTAGAGGAGACAACAACAGGAAATGTCTCATCATCTCCTAGGTATGCATATTTAATATGGGAGGGGAGTTTCTTTAATTCGAGGGTTGGAAATTTTTCGCTGGAGGGAACCATACGTGTATCCCTCGATGGTAACTCCTCGAATCTCGAAACCCAATTAACCTCTCTCGCATCCTCGTTCGACGCTCTCTCCTCGAGTAACTCTCTTAACTCCCTAACCTCCCTCTCGAAGTCGGTGTACGTCCCCTCACTTGCATGGCTCGACACTAGACATGACCCTAAGTCATCGCCGCAATAATTCTCCTCAAAGAACTCCTCTACTATCTCATCTATCAAGCTCACCACGTGAATATCATCATCTTTCCCCGTATGTTGGGCTATGTGGAAGATGTTGGTTTCCAAGGTCATGTTCCCAAATGTGAGTTGCATTCGCCCATTCCTAGTATTGATGATTGTGTTAGCCGTAGCAAAGAATGGGTGCCCAAGGATGATGGGAACATGATTGCTCGAGTTGAAGGAGGGTTCCGTGTCCCAAATGACAAAATATACCGAGAAGTAGAAAGTGTCAACTTGGACGATCACGTCCTCAACTATACCTCTTGGGATTTTCACGGTTCGATTCGCTAATTGGAGAGTGACCTTTGTGGGCTTGAGGTCGCCCAAGTCAAGTTGACTATAGATGGAGTAAGGGAGGATATTCACACTTGCTCCCAAATCAAGTAAGGCTTTCTCGATTTTGTTTTCTCCAATGATGCATGAAATAGTGGGTGCACCGGGATCTTTGAATTTAGGTGGGAGATCATTTAGTAGAATGGAGCTCACGTTATGGGCTAGAAAGACATTCTTCTTTACCTTCATCTTTCTCTTTACCGTCAATAAGTCTTTGATGACTTTTCCATAAGCTGGAATTTGCTTAATGGCATCGAGGAAAGGTAAATTCAGATTTACTTGTTTTAGCACTTCTAGCACGTCTTCACGTGGGTTTCCTTTATGGGAAGGAATCAACCTTTGAGAAAACGGTGCCGCGGAGGGTGGTTTCACGACTACCTCAGGCTCATTAGCGTCTTCTTTGTCACTCTTATTTAAGGGGACATCTTTGGCCTCTTTCGTGCCTGGCAAAATCTCCTTATCTTTCATTGTGTCGTGTAGAGGAGGTGATAAATCAATGACTCTCCCACTACGAAGAGTGGTCACAGCTTGACATTGCTCCTGATGTTCAGTAAAAGTGGAGCTAACACTAGTTTGACCTTGTGGAGGTCTTTGGCCTTGGGCAGGAAACTTGCCCTTCTCTTGGACACTCAACGAAGATTGTATCTTTGACAGACTTGCATTTATGTCGCCAATCAGACGATCATATTTAGCATTGGCTGCAGTCTGGCTTGTGATAAATTGATTCATGGTATCCTCGAGAGTTCTCCGCGGTGGCGGGATATAAGATCCTTGATGTGGTGGTGCTTGCACATGTCCTTGCATGTGTGTGGCTTATTGAAAGTGTTGTGGTGGAGGAGGGGAAACATGGGAAGTAGTGTTCATCGCAGCATGTTGCTGCCCATAGCTAAAACTAGGATGGTTTTTCCATGAAGGGTTGTAAGAATTTCCGTGCGGTGCACCGAAATTACCCTTAAAACCTCTTGTACCACTAACTTGCTCTTACAGCATCACTTTGTAGGCGGGTATAGTCGGGCATTCCTCAATTGAATGACCCGCCTCACAAATTGCACACACCTTTTCAACGGGGTTTGGTAGGAATCTAGTTGGTCCTCTTCCACATATCCCACGTAGGTCTTGCACTTCTTTTTCAAGTATATCTATCCGACTATTCTCTATACAACTCTTTTCGACATGAAATAGGTCGGACGCTGTCGGAGTGGTGGTCACTTGACGATTTCGATTTTGAGCATTAGGGTCAGATGTATCCCAGGATTGGGTAGTCTCGGCGACATACCTCAGGTGAAGCTCAGCATCGTGAGCGTCTAAATCGACAAAGGGACCACTTCCCATGGTTTCAACAAGTTGCTTGGAGTTAAGATTCAACCCATTATTGAGAAAAGAGATGATTTGCGCTGCATCAAATCCATGATGGGGACATGAAGTAACTAACTCATTGAAACTCTCGTAACATCGATGAAATGGCTCATTTTCAGATTGTCTGAATGCTTGAATTTGAGCCTTTATAGATATCGTTCGATGTGGTGGGAAGAATTTCTTGAAAAATCTCGATTGCAACTCGTTCCTGGATGGAATCGAGCTGGGAGGTAAAGACCATAGCCAGGTCTTAGCTTTATCTTTGAGTGAGAAGGGGAAGAGTTTGAGGCGGATCACCTCTTGTGTGAAAGTTTAATCATTAAGAGTATCACACACATCCTCAAATTCCCTAATGTGGAGATATGGCTTTTCAGAATCCATACCATAGTAATGGGGTAACATCTGGATCATCCTAGTTTTGAAATGGAATTGCTCGGCATTATACGGGAGTATAATGCATCTCGGAGTGACAGTGCGCTCGGGATATAAGATTTCTCTCAGCGGGTGGTACGGGGCCTCTTCCTCACCGGCATGTGCATTACTGTGTTGTGACATATCTTTATCACTTAACGACTCGGTGCTCTCACTTGGTGTGCTCGAAGTGTTCTCGGAGGTGTGTCCTAAGAAGGAAAACGGGGTGTTATTGGAGATTGAGTGTGACGATGTGGGAGGAGGGATCTAGAGCTGTGGAGAGTTTGGAGTGTGAGGGCTATCGGGGTTATACTCAACTATTGAATTTTCGTGAATGTTGGTCGGAGTATTATGGGGTGTGGGAGTGAGTTCAGAATTTTGCATTAAAATCTTATGAGAGATGATGATGGATCTTTTTGTGCTTTTTTTTGAAATTTTTTATGTTTTTGGATTTTTTTGAAATTTTTGGTCAAAGCTTTGGATTGACTCGATCTAATCCTAAGTCTACCTAATTCCCCGGCAACGGCTCCAAAAACTTGACGCGACTAAGAATATGTCTCAGAAATGCACTCACTCTAGGCTCAAGTGCAAGCCTTTCACTCAAGTAATAATTCGATAAGGCGGGTATCGATCCTCAGGGAAATAAGACAACGAAGTTGTGACGACGGGAAAAGACGAAGGAATCCTAACTTTGACTCTAAAAAGAAAAAGAAAAATTGATTTGGTTTTGGGACTGATTAAACTAAATGCAATTGTGAAATTACGAAAAGATGAAATTATACTAAATTACCTAACTTGCTAATGAAAATCGATTTAAAACTTTAAATTATGAATGAGAAAAACAGGACGGGAATACAATCCCCCAACCCTAGTGTATTGCAGTTATAATACTAATCGTAAATTTAACTGATTAATTTGAACCAGAATTTAGTACTCCCAAGCATTACGTATATGAGGTTCAAGCCCGCGTCATACTTAATCTGAGGATGATTAAATCGATATCGTGATAGTAACACTCGAATTGCATTCTAAATCATCCCGGTTACCCAGAGGCAAATGAGATATAAAGATCTACAATTGTTGTGTAACTATGCAATACGGCCGTAATCAATCACTAAATTCAGAGGATTAATGTTATACACATGAAATTAACACATCAGGCTGGGTTCATGTATCCCGGCCTTAGAAAATCTAGCCTAGCGTGCTGTAAGTGATGAAAACAGTATTTGATGTGCATAAAACCATGATTAATCTAAGGAAAACTTGTAAATTGATGTAGAAAGGAATTTAAGAGAAGAAACAACTCACTAATTTTACCAAAGCAGTAACTACATCAATTACGAATACTGGTAATTAAAGAACTTCTGAATAATCTTCACTATTGCAATTAAAACAGGAAATTGTATCTAAACTAGGGTTTGCTGGAAAAGAAAGGAAAATTCTATTAATTCCCCGTAATTCTCCGTACAAATAATGATAATAAAATGAGTTTTTATACCGGACAAAAATTCAAGAGTTTCAGCTGCACTAGGACTCTTTTTCGAAGAAGATAAGATTTGGGAATCTCGATAGCTGGACCGGTCCGGGCCTTAGGCGGACTGGTCTGCCTCCCAAGCGGATCGATTCTTTTTATTTCCTGGCGGACCGGTTCGGGGCGGACCGGTTCTTTTATTTTTCACCTTTCTTTGGTTTTCTTTCGATCCGGGGTCTTCTGGAGTTTGGCACAGCGGACCGGTCCTGGGTAAGGGCGGACCGGTCTGCCTATTTGACTTTTTTCTCATCTTTGACTGCTCATATCTTTTGTTCTGGGACTCCGATTGAGGTGTCGTTTCTTCCTATGTGCTCATGAATGAAATATCTTCAACTTCTCTTTAGGTACCTCATCCGAATTCCGGGCAAAAATTATGCTTTTGCCCTTTTGACTTTCCGTCTTGTCTTTCTTTATTGTTCCGGTCTCCTTCTTTCGTTTCTTAACATCAAGTACCTGCAAAACTTATACGAAATACCAAAAACTCAGTGTACTTATTAGGAAAAGTCAGTAGCAAGATTATGAGATAAAGTCAAATCGATTGCGTTGTTAGAGGTGCTAAAAGTAACTAAATTAAGGGATAAATTAGGAAGAATTTATGCCTAATCAACGACTCAAACATGGGAGTGGGGTCTATTAGATCCTCTGCAGACTTAGCTGGCTCAGGGTATATCACCTTCAGAGGTGGAGGGAAGATAAGTCTGACAGGGATGGCCTCATCCCTACGAGCTTCCTCTTAGGCTAGCTCCATCTGCCTAATTTTTTCAAAGGTCTTCTCTTTAAGAGAAGGGAACTCTTCTATAAGCTTATACAAAGGCCTGGGCAAAAGACAGAGGACCCTACACTCGAGATTCTAAACCACAAAAAAATAACTTGGCATAACTTAAACTAAAGATCAAACTTGGATTTTAAAACCTTTCAAACTCAGAACAGAAAAAAACAAGTTCACCAGAAACTTCAAAGAGTCACCGAAAAAGCCTTAAACTACCACCGAAAAGCCTTAAACTACCACCAGAAAACCTAAACTACCACCGAAAAATGCAAGAAATGGAAATAAAGGGCTAAAAATGGAAAGGCAAGGTGAAAATGATACATGAGGGAGTACGCGATGAGGAATAAGAGGATTAAGCAAAGAAATCCATAAACACAGCCTCGATTAAGTTCTTGAAAAGAGAGAGAAAATGCAGAAGGCACAGGTAGGAAATGAGTAAGAAATGTGGAAGAAGGAGAAGGAAATGGGTTAAACCCTCAAAACATCTTGTACGTATCCCAAGGCCCATCATTTCCTTGGGAGCCCAAAAGACAATCAACATCATTACACTTGTCAGGCACACTACCCACTTCAGAATTTGACACTTGTCCAAGAAATGTTGGCACATAAGGATATATAGCCTCGGACATGCATACCCCTTACTCACTTACTTACATAGGTAACTAAGGGATGGGGGTGATTGATATGCCCAAAGTGTACTTGCTAGTTCAGAGACATCAACCTTGGCATGTATGGTGGCCGAGGTAATATAATCTCACGATTACCCATTAACGATCTTGTCCTTCATCAGGTCGGCTACAACCGACGTTGCAACTATCACCACAATTGGGCATCAATCGAGGTCTGCATGACTCATGCGGTCAGCTATCCATTAGGTAGGCCACAACCGACATTGTAAGTATCACCATGAGTGGGCATCAGCCGAGGTCTGTATGGACATGGGTTATCCATCAGCATCAACATCAATATCGTCCATAGTCGACGTTATAAGTTTCACCTAAGATCAGTAAAGCCTTGCAGGCTTAGCATCAAGTGTCAAGTCACCATCGGCCCTGGCTGATGTTCCGGATATCTAACCTCGGTTGGCATCCCGGCCAAGTTCATCATGTAATCCTCAGCTAAGGAAAGGGTCGTACTTCACCAACCTCGTACTCATCCAAGATGAGGTTGGTAGCAAGCAAGGATAGCCGAGCATCTACGCGTAGATGTATGGCTTGGATCACGTGGAGGAATTTGTTATAACTTAATCATTCCCTCCATGTGAGGGAATATTGAGGTCATCATTACTTAGTTAAGATCAGTCAGGTGTCATCCTTGCACTGGCTGGATCTCCATGCACATGCACATTGAATGCTTGGGCATAAATTACACCCCTAAGGACTATATATTGAGGTCATCCTCAACATTGTAAAGGATCGAGAATTGCAACCCTAGCTGAAACTCTGTCAATTTACATAGTAGAGAGAGAAAGCTTGAGAGATTGTATCCATGGGCGTTAGTGCCTTATTTCAGTGACATTACTCACTCACTTGCTCAGTGGACGTAGGCCTAATTAGCTGAACCACTTATATATTGGTTTTCATCCTCTTCTCCTCACCTCCTTCTACATATACACTTATATTCTCCTGTGCTGCCATTATTATCACTGGTTTAAGCTTGTCAACACCTTACCTGATGGTGTTGTTCCCAGCATCATCATTTAGAATGAACCTTTTGAAATTCATCCACCTTTTCCCCTTTTCCTATCGACTTTTATACCCTTATCAAAGTCACATAAATGTGACGCGGTTCGAAGAAAAATACAAAACTTCTTAAGTTGTCTTAATTTATGACAATGTGTGCTCCTAAAGGGTTATGGGTCGACAGGGAGATTGAGTTATTTCTTACTAAGTTTAAAGAAAAACTCCTTCAAGAGTCCTTCCTTATTGCAATAGGAACAAAAAAAATTAACTTTCCCTTGGTTTTCATCGGGTATAGAATGAGTTGAAGATTCAATAATGGGATACGAAAAAATAGATTATGATGCTATGAAATCTTGATCCTAAAACCATCACAATCAAAATCGAGTCCTCGTTTATCCCTAGAGGATAACTTGGCACCCAAAAGCATCTTATCTTACCGTTGAACCTACCCACTATATTCATCTTGAAAGTAGTCAAGGATAATAGCTTGGTTTAAAGCAAAGAGATTTCGTTTTATAGGTATATTCTTGATTTTTCACTCATGTGTAAAGACATCCTAAGGAACTCAATCTCCACGTGAAGAAAGTTAATGGAACTTCCTGTAAAATGTGGTTCACTACTCAGTATGTGTGGAGCAATAAAATCACTCACATAACTCTCACTCGCCGTAGACATTTGATTCTCAGCACTGGCTAACTTGGTGGAGAGTTCCATGTTATGCCTTCCGAGGTCTATGGACTCCTTGTAAATCCTGGCATAAACCGCTTGAAGATCATTTACCTTTTATTTATCAATATTCCTCAAAGAGGAGCTACGAGTAGTCACTTCTTTACTAGGTGGAAAAGGAACATCAAAATTCTCTAAATCATCTAAATTATTAAATTTCTCGATTGCCATCAAGATGACATAGTTGCAGTCTTGAGACTCATCTTCAGGATCTTAGTCATCATCACTATAAGTGGCTTGATATTCATTTTTGATACCATCGTGACTCATATTTGAGGGACGTTGCTTCGACATATGCCCCAGACCATCACACGTAAAGCACGTAATTGTCCTTGGAGAATCATATTTCTTTTCTCCATTTTCATGACCAATCTTAAGTCTAGGCAGATAATTTTTGGGTGTGCCTCTAGACTGAAATTATTTTATCCACTTCTTAGAAATTTTATTGAGAAATTTCGGATCATACTCACTAACATAGGAACTAAAATTGGGAGATGCCTTCTTAACCTTAAAATTTATATTGTTCTTCTTTTATTCAGGAGACACTCATTAGTTTAGAGAGAACCAACAAATTCGTCTACACCCATTGGTTCCGAAAGAAAGGCTCTAACCTCTTCAATGGCATCCATTTTGCCACGGAACCAAAGGGGAAGAGATCGTAAGATTTTATCAATAATTTATGCTCATTTACATTCTTCCCTAAAGTAAAAACAAAGATAAATATTATTACACTAAAACAACAATCTGGCACAGTTTTAAAGTGTGTCAAAATCAATCTGGCAAGGTTTAAAATCGTGTCAGAATCAAACCGTGCTAGATTTTTTTAATTTTTTTGACACGATTTTAAATCGTGCCAGATATCGAATCTGACACGCTTAAACTGTGCCAGATTTTTATTTTTTGCCACGATTATAAAGCGTGCTAAATTATGGCATAAGCATACTCATATTTGACAATCTGACATGGTTTTGGCACGGTTTCAAACCATCCCAAATTATATTATAATTAAAATAATATTATTTGATGCGTTTCTGGCACAATTTTGAACCGTGCCGAATTTTTTCAGAAAATACAAAATATTTATTATTTAAAAAAATGGAAAATCCGTAAATTCCGAATCTGGGAGGAAAAATATTAATTATTTGCAAACAAATCGGGATAATCTCTAAAGTGCAAATGCGATAGGTTGTCATTGATAAACTAATGTACATAGTAAACATTAAAATATTATAAATCTTAATAGTTCACAAACCAAAACAAATTGGGAGTTTATTTATTTTTAGAACATTCTGAAACCTGTCAATGTAGAACACGTTTTAATATAAAGCGTCACTGCCATAAAATTTAACAATACTATCAGAAAAGCCCACATGCCCATAAAATTTAACAATAACATCACAAAAGCCTGCACGACCATAATACATCATATAAGCAACCCCAAATGTCAACAATAATAATAAATAAACAATATCCTTGGTGTTAACCATTGACTTGTTCATGTGTTCCACATGGATAAATGCTAATGCTGAAATATTATCCTGAGAAAAAGAGAAGGTACAAAAAAAATATCGGTAATCAAATATTGTTTAAAAAGTTGTATTCAAGCAGAAAAATTTCAAAAAACTTATTCTCGCGTATACTTATCATTTTGTAAAACCAATAGTCCGACAAGGACAAAACTAGTTCAAAAACACTACATTCATCCATATTGAGGTGTTCGTGTGATCGAATGCTCCTCGTATAGTCGTTGTAGAACAAAGCTTTTCAACTATAATTTTCCTTAAACCTACAAATACACTAAAAATATTCATAGGACAAGTGAGGGTGCCAATAAAACTCTCAAGTGTAAGGAACTAAATATGTGAAGACAAGTGTAGAATCATTTTCATGTTATTATTTATTTCTAATGATTTTTAAGGGATTTTACTTAACTAAGTGTACTTATTTTTAAAGTAACTAATTAAGAAGTATATATCAATGAAAGAAATATGAGATAAACTAAATATTTCTAGAATTACGTTAACAAGTGAACTAACTAAAATTAATATTTATAATTTTTCCTCTCAAAATGTAACAATCTCAAAGAGAGAGAAAAATATTTTAAAAAAAGAAGACTATTTATACTATGTACAATGAATGAACTCTTAATGCACTTTGTTATGATCTAAAATAACATGATCAGGTGGACCAATAATAAAGTGACAATTGTCATCATACTCAAAGGGACCAAAGACAATATATAGAACTGGTAGGCTTTATTACCTTCCTAGTCGGGATGCTAGCCGACCTCCCTTAAGTATATAAACAGTCTGTAATGTAAACAGACGCATGTGAGGATCTCAACAGTCACCATGCACATACACATCGAGAATATGCAACTGCTAATTGTAATGTAAAGGTATAAATACCTAATGTATAAATGTATTCCACCTCTTCACCTTCCTATTACTATAAATATCGCAATACCTCTCTCAGCTAAGGGAAACTGAAAAAGAGTTTACCCTAAACCCTAGAGAGTTCCTGAGAGTCTTGTATTAAAATCCTAATATCTAGTGACATTATACCCATGGATGTAGGTACCTTGATGGGTTGAACCACATAAAAATCATTTATCTCTTTCTTTGTCTCACATCTCTCTAGCTTATATCTTTGTTTATTTATATATGGTTGATAATAATTACTTTATCTAGGTTATGACTCATCCTGGTCATCACATCAATTTTAGGCACCAAAAAATTAGCAGATAAGCCATTGTTGTTTCCTACCTATTTTATATTAAGCGATAATTTTTTCAGCCATTTGCTATCAAGTATTGAAAATGGTAGATAATCTGGAAGGTAGCCACGTTATTCGTGATGCCTTCAGTCCTTATGCCCCTCCTAGTATAGGGTATTTACAAGGGATTCCGATGAACGTAGCTAAGGGTCAACAAGTTATAAAAGAGACTGTGAGATAACTAACTCACACGCTCCAAACCCAGCCCATAGTTGGACCCATCACTAGAGGATAAATGTTTCCTCCTGCACTGTATGGGGATAGGCAACCTGCAAACCTGATAGGAAGACAGGAAAGAAGTAAATCTAGACAGACTAGGTCAACTAACGACCGATCATATCACCCTAGCGCGACCTCATCACTCAGATCTATTGACAATTATAATGAATATTCACTCTCTTAGGAAAGGTCCAACGCCCTGGGAAGGTTAAGTAAGGGCTCAACATTTGATCATCTAGGTTCCCGAACTACAAGGGGTCATAACCACAAAGAGCCCTCCAGATCACGAGATGGCCGAAAAGGATCTGTCAAGTTAAGAACCAATGTGCAAGGATCCGTGCGTGCTGAGAAGACTTTTCACAATGAAAGCTTAGGACAAACCCACGGGTGAGCACCTATGACTATCCCAATCAAAGCCGACCCAGACGAGCATCCCTAGAAAGGCTTAATTAAACGGTTGGAAGACCATTTGGGAGAAATAGCTAAATCCAAGAATCCCCTACACTAGAGTTTTGTGAAGGGATCGCCTTTCATTATTGCAATCATGAACTACCATATACCTGCCAAGTTCAAATAACCTATGGTCACTCCAAAGTACGATGTAAAAAAAAATCATGTACTTCACGTGGAATAATATTAAGTTGCTGTCGATATTTATTCAATCCCCGATGAGATGCGTTGTAGGGAATTTTCTAGCACTATTACTGTATCGACACAGATCTAGTGCAATGAATTACCGTGATGATGGATTCATTGGTTTCAATATCTCGCCAAGTTATTCATCGATAGCTTATACTTTGGATCCGAACCAATTAAGAGTAGCTCATTTTCTGAGTGTTCGCCAATGAGTAGGAGAGACGACGTAAGAATATATCACTCGCTTTAATAACGAAAAACTAGAAGTCGTTGATTATGAAGAGGAAAGGCAATCACTGCACTAATGAGTGGTGTTGATACCAAAATTAATATGCTGATGTGGACGAATAAGACGAAGACACGTGTCAATCTACGTGGCACAATAGCATCGAGGAAGATCATTTCCCGACCAACCATGCTTCTTTCCGAGCAACGAGAATACGCCGAGGAACTCTATCACACCGAGGAACTCTATAGCACCGAGGTACTCTAATGTTCCGAGGAACTCCTGATTAGCGAACAGCTATGGCGGTCCGAGCTGCATCTCGGTCGTATCATTAATTGCCAGATAATCAACAGTTCAGATATTCATTGAATGCTTATATTCTTGGCACGCATTCTGCATTAAATGTATTACCCTTTCATATGTATGTCATTTAATGTATCGAACCTTTCATGTACAGCCTCAAGGCTATAAATACCTTGTATCATCCTCATTCAAGGGGACCGGAATTTCTTGAGAGAATTTGTAATCAAGAATTCCACAAACACTCAGCAATAACATAACAGTGGACGTAGGCTTTATTACTAGCCGAACCACTTTAAAAATCTCTTTCTTATTTATTTATCTGTGATTGAATAAGTAGCCAACCTCCTTTGGTTAGGAGGACAGCTCTACGGAGCAAAAGTGCTATAAGTAGCCAACCTCCTTTGGTTAGGAGGACAGCTCTATGGAGCAAAAGTGATATAAGTAGCCAACCTCCTTTGGTTAGGAGGACAGCTCTATGGAGCAAAAGTGCTATAAGTAGCCAACCTCCTTTGGTTAGGAGGACAGCTCTACGGAGCAAAAGTGCTATAAGTAGCCAACCTCCTTTGGTTAGGAGGACATACTCTAAGGAGCCAAAAAAATGCTCTAAGGAGCCAAATGCTTTAAGGAGCCAGAAACTGTACACCAGCATGATCAACTACGGTTGGTAAGATAAAAATATACTCTCATATTACAACTTATGTTGGTCGGGAGGTAATATTATTACAATGAGTTCTTTGAAGAACAAAATGTTCAAAAAATACACCAAGTATAGTTGGTCGGGGATAAAAACCCAATAACTGTAGTTGGTCGGCGAGGACAAATTATTGATCTTAGTTGGTCGGACGCAATTTTATAATTAAACCAAGTATAGCTGGTCGGGGATAAAAAACCCATCAGCTGTAATTGGTCGACAAACATTATTCACCCACCTTAGTTGGTTGGAAACAGTTTAAACATTTTTACTCATTACTTTATTATTAAGTGATCGAGAAACATTACTAATACTTGTAACTTTTTATTAAGTTGCTTATTGAACAATAATATTGTTATCTTTTTAACAGATACATAGATACATATGTACAAATATAAAGGTGTTTGATAAACACAAGACTAACAAAATTGGCAAACAGAAAATGAAAATCTTTTCATTAATCTAGAATAAATTACAAGTTACAAGAAGGTACTAAATTGTTACATGGATATTACTATTCTATTGGTTTTTTGCCCTGTGCTTTAGAAACAGGTTCCTCGCCGGCAGGAGGGTCTTCTAGGCAAAGGGGAGAATTGATGAAATTAACATCTCTGAGCATTCTGACGTTCATAACAGAAGGTGTATCCAAAAGATGCTCAGGACGAGATAATTCAACTTGGGAGTGAAGGCTATAATCACCAAGATATTTTGAAATTAGACTGCGAGGAATGGAACGAGCTGGGATCCATGCCATATACAATTTGAAAGGTGGTACAGGCAAGTCTAATAATGATGGAGCATGATAGTCCCATAAAAAATGCCCTTGCTCCAACTTTAACACACCCAATGCATTTAACCATCCTTGCTTGTAACCTTCATTGTTAGCATGTTCAATGCGAGCATCCAGATGAACGAGAGCTTCATTATATCCTGCCATCCAGAATTCCCTTGGCTGTTTATGGAATTGGAAGGTTAATCTATCCAATTGTTCATGAAGGCTTTTGGCAAAGAGATCCTTGTTATGCAAGGCAGATTTCGTTGATGCCAGCTGATCTTCCAGAGACAGATTTTTATTGGACATTTCAGTCAGAGCACGGTCTTTTACTTTCAACTGGAATGCTTGAGTTTCCAGAGTAGATTGAGTGCGAGCCTCTTCAACATTTTGGCTGAGGACTCTTCCTCGCCCCCGAGAACCTCTTCCTCGTCCCCGAGCAGTTCCAGAAATGGCAGATCTTCTTAAGTCCTCCAGCTCTTGCCTTAGTTTGGCATTTTCGACCTCTAAGAACGAGAAGCCTTCATCAGTAACTGGTATTAATGCAGTAGAAGATGAAGCAGCAGATTCATATTGAGCCAATTTTTTCTGCAAATTATTATTTTCTTGTTCCAGGATCTCGGCAATTTGTCTGCAGGCTTCAACTTCACCTTTTAGGGTCCTTTCCATAATATCATATGCAGCGATGATCTTCTTATGGCCTGTTTCAGAAGAAAGTTGTTGGTATCTATTTTCATAATCTTTGTGTAACAAAGCCATTGATTCATTGTGCTGACCTTGGAGATCCTCTAAGGAACAATGCAGTTCTTCAATCAGGTCATAATAAGCGACATTGTTGGCCACAGCTCGGTCGAGTAAATCTTTCAAGTACCGATAAGCCTCAATAGCCTGCTCTGAAGCACCATGACCAAGGATATCAGCAATTTCCGATGTACTAAGGTCTGTATGACCAGCCTTATAGTATTGATGACATTGCTGCATCAGCTCGGTATCATGTGAAGAGATCAATTCCATTCTAGCAACAAACTAAGGACGAGAAAAAGACAACAATCAACAAAAACAAGTTATCAACAACAGAGATGAGCAAAGATATGTTTTATTAGATCATCAAAAAGTTACATTGTTCGATTACAAGGAAATACAGAAATGCTATCGAACAACTTCACACCTTTTCCTTGTCTCCCAAGACTTTCTCGGGAGGCTGGGACGAGGAGCTCGGTTGCTCGGAGGTAACAACAGCTTGATCGGTAGGAATCTTCTCGGGAGGAGGAGGCATGGAAGAAACGTCCTCGGTGGCAGAGGGTTGAGAGGCAGAAACTTGATCGCCCATAGCCATAAAAGACTCATCTGAGGCAGGTTCATCTTCTTCTTCTTCCACAATTGGTGGAGGAGGACCAGGGAGATGCTGTTGGAATAGCTCAGAATCGTCTTGGACCTTTAGCTCTTGCAGAGCAGCTACCCAGCCATCATGGAAGTATTTCAACTCCCCATATTGAACTTGGGATGTCATTGCAGCTATCCCTCTCTCCCATCCTTTCTCCCAACCAACACTGAAATGTTTCTTGATTGCAACTTTTCTCCTCGACTTCTCCGAGGAGAGCTTCACCTCCAATTCCTCTTTCTTAACCTTGATATCTCGCAGAGTAGATAATTCTTCCTCTGCCTTTTTCAACTTATCATCAGAATCCTGATGTTTAACCTCCAAAACTTTAACTTTCTCCTCCAAGTTCTTGGAGGTTTCGGCCATTTTCGCCTTCTCAGCCTCAGCCACAGCCAGCTTTTTCTCCCAAACAGTTTTCTCCTCGATGTACTGTTGGCGAGATTCATTCACAGATTGGGCTAAACCCAACAAAGCATCGTCAACATCGGACGAGGAACTGGAAGCTTTAATAACTTGATCTTTCTTCACGATGGTATTGAAGCAGTTCACCAGCTGAAAGATAAGAAAAACAATAAAGTCAACACAAATACAAGAATTCAAGAAAAAGAAAGAAAGACCAAAGGAGTGAGAAATTTACTGAAGAAAGATGACGAGCAGCTAGGGATGTCAGTGTATCCCTAGGAATTTTTTCATCAACCCCGAGAACCTCGGGTATAACTGAGCTCTTGGAAGAACTCGGAAGAATGATGTTTGAAACACTACTACCACCAGCGGGTAGAGAAGATGCAGTTCCAGCAAGATTAACTGAGGATGATTTCCTCAATCTCTTCAAAGGAGGGTCAGCAGCATCAACCAAGGAAGAAGTCTTGGTCGGAGAGATTGTAATCACATCAGCAGGAGCATTTTTCTTGCTCGGGGCCACTGGGGGCTTCTCGGCAGCTTTGGAGGACCCAGCATCTACTTTTTTAGTCCCTTCTGGGACATCAATCTTGCCTTTCTGGGCTCCAACAGCAGAAGAAATTTCACCAAATAGAGCAGGAGGAGCTCTTTTCTTGCCCATTCTCTGAGATAGGGGGATATGAGAATCTGAAGATGAACTTTCTGGTGTTGAAGCTGGTTCAACAGGGCGAGCAGTATAAGAGGTTGTGTAACTCTTATACTGTAGTAAATATGAAGCAGATCTAATATGCTCGTCAGCAATGGTCTTATGCAAATTCCAGATAAGTTTCAAATGCTTGATATTCACTTCTGACTCTTTTGGAGTTTTTCTTTTGCTATCAACTGCAAATAAATACATAATGGAATATCAGTCATACATTTTGTCGAACATGATGAAAGCATAATTTCATAAGTAAAATAAAATGAAAAATAAACCTATCCCATTGCCGTATGGGGGGCATCTGGGACCGTTGTATACTTCATTCCCAGATAAAGGCGCATGTTGCCAATTTTTTATGACCAACCCATGCTCAAAATAATCCCTATTTGAGTCAGGGAGATTAACTACAAGAGCCCTATTCAAATACCTAGTTTTTAAATAATAAATATTATCTAGAACAGCCCATTTATAACAAAACATAATTTCAGGGATCCCAATACGAGTCCCATGAGTTAGATTTAATTTGTGCACCCCGTTAATTATTCTCCATGAATTGGGGGCTATTTTTGCAGGAACAAGATCAAAATATTGACAAAACTCAAGACATAATGGGTTTGGTGGAAAGGAAAAACCGCATTCAGCAACAAAAAGACTGGGGAACCAATGTCCCTCAGCCAATCGAAAATAATCTAAAGGCTCAGAAAGAACCTCTAGAGCTACCCACGAAGGAATGGAAAAACCAGAACGGAATTTCTCAATAGACTCCACTATATAAACCATATTGAATAAAAGAGATACAGAAGAAAGAAAGAAGATCTTACAGAAAGAAAGGAGATGTGTTGACAACGAACGGAAACAAGGATGAACGCACAAGAGAAGAAGAGAATAGAAAGCTTGAATGCAGAGAATGAAAAACGTAGACGACGGTATGGTTACCAAAGAAGTTTAAATACTTTGCATTGGGAAGCGGCGAAAGAAATGATTACCAAAAAGAAACTACTAAACTTCCGGCGGCTAAGAGGATAAAATTTGCACGAATATCAAAGCGCTTATAAAAAAGGCGGAAACTGCGAAATAAAAAGGAAATTTGAATACAATGTTCCTGAAACCCGGGAAGTACATTTAATATTGCCATATACCGAGAAAGAATGTTCCATACTCTTCAAAGTTCAAAATATGAAACATTGGGGGCTTCTGTTGATACCAAAATTAATATGCTGATGTGGACGAATAAGACGAAGACACGTGTCAATCTACGTGGCACAATAGCATCGAGGAAAATCATTTCCCGACCAACCATGATTCTTTCCGAGCAACGAGAATACGCCGAGGAACTCTATCACACCGAGGAACTCTATAGCACCGAGGTACTCTAATGTTCCGAGGAACTCCTGATTAGCGAACAGCTATGGCGGTCCGAGGTGCATCTCGGTCGTATCATTAATTGCCAGATAATCAACAGTTCAGATATTCATTGAATGCTTATATTCTTGGCACGCATTCTGCATTAAATGTATTACCCTTTCATATGTATGTCATTTAATGTATCGAACCTTTCATGTACAGCCTCAAGGCTATAAATACCTTGTATCATCCTCATTCAAGGGGACCGGAATTTCTTGAGAGAATTTGTAATCAAGAATTCCACAAACACTCAGCAATAACATAACAGTGGACGTAGGCTTTATTCCTAGCCGAACCACTTTAAAAATCTCTTTCTTATTTATTTATCTGTGATTGAATAATTAGAGCGATCTAGTTTTTTACATCAACAGATTGGCAGCTCCATCCATTCCTCGCAGTCTAATTTCAAAATATCTTGGTGATTATAGCCTTCACTCCCAAGTTGAATTATCTCGTCCTGAGCATCTTTTGGATACACCTTCTGTTATGAACGTCAGAATGCTCAGAGATGTTAATTTCATCAATTCTCCCCTTTGCCTAAATGTATTACCCTTTCATATGTATGTCATTTAATGTATCGAACCTTTCATGTACAGCCTCAAGGCTATAAATACCTTGTATCATCCTCATTCAAGGGGACCGGAATTTCTTGAGAGAATTTGTAATCAAGAATTCCACAAACACTCAGCAATAACATAACAGTGGACGTAGGCTTTATTCCTAGCCGAACCACTTTAAAAATCTCTTTCTTATTTATTTATCTGTGATTGAATAATTAGAGCGATCTAGTTTTTTACATCAACAGATTGGCGCCGTCTGTGGGAAACGACTGTTATTATCGTTTTTCATAAAAATCATTTATCACCAATGGCAGATAATCCAGAATCCAGTAATCGAAATGTTGGAAATACTGGAAATCTTCCAAATCCATCTGCATCCCCAGATCTGGCTGGAATTATGACGAATCTGGCTCAAGGACAAACCGCCATGCAATAATCTATGAGGCAACTCATTCAAACTCTTCAGGGCGGTGCACCTACCTATTCAGGGCAAAGGAGTGATCATAGGCAATCGCAATCTAGACGTACCGGGTCATATCTCAATGAGGAGTCTAATGATTCTTCTTATCAACCTGGGCGAACTTCATCGATACGGGCTACGGATACAGATTAACGTATCACTCTTTCGCCGGAGAGAACTAGCGCTTTGGAAAGATTAAGCAGGGTGTCTCCTTTCAGTCGGTTAGGACCAAGGAGGAACATGAGTCCACCTAGGGCTCCATCAAGAAGTTTTCGACCACCACCAGGTTTGAGAGAAGGATCTGCACAATCGCGACCAACTACTCGTCGAGATAAATCTCAGGAAGCTACGTCAGAGCAATCAGTTGCTCGGACTAAGCGGCCCGAGGAAGGGAATGAAGCATGGAAAGGTTCCATTCAACGGTTGGAAGATAGATTGGGAGAAATGGCTAAGGCAAGGAACCCCTTACAGAGAACTTTTGTTCAAGGAACACCTTTTGTGCAAGCCATTGTGGATTTCCCTACACCGTCAAAATTCAAAGCACCCGTAGTGACCCCCAAGTACGATGGAAAGATAGATCCCGTACTTCATATAGAACAATACCAAGCTGCTGCAGATATCTACGCTGTCCCTGATGAGATGAGATGTAGAGCATTCTCAGGAACTCTTACCGGATCTGCACAGATATGGTACAATAATCTTCCTCGGGGTAAGATTTCAACCTTTGTTCAGTTAGCCGAATTGTTTATTGGCAATTTTTGTTTTGGAGCAAAGCCGGTAAAGCGAGTAGCACACTTGCTAAGTGTTAGACAAAAATCAGGTGAAAGTACTAGAGATTACATAACTCGTTTCAATAACGAGAAGTTGGAAGTCATAGATTATGAAGAAAAGACAGCAATCACCGCTCTGATGAGTGGTTTGCTGCCTAACAAGCTGTACTACACTTTGGCCAAAGATCCACCTAAAAATATGTCGGAGTTGATGGCAAAGGCGGCCAAAATCATGAATGCCGAGGAGGCTATGGCTGCGAAGAAGAATATGGACAAAGAAGTTAAAGTTGAGGTCGACAATTCTAAGAAGAAAGATCAGAAAGGTAATGGTGGTGATAAACATTCCAGGAATAACAGGATGAAGTTGGAAGTCCTAAAGAAGTATGATAATTATACTCCATTGAAAATGGGTATTAATCATGTTCTGGAAGAAATCAGGAATAGTGAGGAAATCAAGTGGCCAGAGAAACTGAAGACAAATCCCGACCTGAGGAATAAAGACAAATATTGCGAGTTTCACAAAGATCATGGCCATATGACCAAAAATTGTATAGCCCTTCAGAATGAGATTGAAACACTCATCCGAAGAGGAAAATTATCAAAGTATGTAGATCGCAGAGGTGAAAGGAAGAATGATGATAGAACTAGAGAGAGATCTAGATCTCCTCGTCGTGCAGAGGATAAAAAGAAGAGGGACCATGAAGAGGATCCAGATGATGACCCCGATCTTCCCAAGAAACCAAGGAAACCTGAACGAGAGGTATTTTCCATACGTTTTGGGTCACTTGATTGTAATGTTATTACAGGAGGAGATGCAGGAGGAGGAGACCTTACTGCAGAAAGAAAAGCTTACCTCGGAGAGGCTCAATCTTGTTCATACATTCAGCGAATAATCCTGGCCGAGGATGATCGTCCGAGGAAGGTAAACAAAGAGAAGCTAGTGATTGGTTTTTCAAAAAACGACTTGGCAGGTGTTCTTTACCCTCATGATGATCCTTTGATGATCAAAATGAGGATGAAAGATGTGATCATTTCAAGGGTGTTAGTAGACAATGGTAGTTCGGCAGACATCATGTACTATTCATGCTTTGATAGCTTGAATTTAAAATTATCTCAATTGGAACCTTATCACAGACCCCTTCTGGGTTTTGCTGGCGAGAAAGTTTTTCCACTTGGGACGATCAAGTTGGATATACTCATTGGAACTTGGCCTGCTTGTCGAACAGAAAGAATACGCTTCTTTGTGATGGATAAGAATGTGCAGTCCGCCTACAACATCATCATGGGAAGAGTTGGATTGAAGAAGTTCGAAGCAGTTCCATCTACAGTACATCAATGTTTGAAATTCCCAACGAATTTTGGAGTAGGAATTATGAAAGGTGATCAAAAAGTAGCTCGGGAATGCTATTATTCGTCTGCCGAGCAAGAAGAACTTGAAGAATCAAGGAAAAAGACTACTACTTATCAAGTGGAGGAGAGCACAGAAATTGAAACTCTTGACCCTAGGGATGAATCTCAACTCGTAAAAGGGCAGGTTGTGGAATCTACAGAAATTGTTATCCTGGACGACGAGCATCCTGAACGAGTAACTCAGATAGGATCGTCGTTGGATGTTTCAATAAAACAAGATTTGATAACTTTCTTGAGAAATAGGAAGAATACTTTTGCTTGGAGTCATGAAGACATGCCAGGTATAGATCCAAACTTTTTATGTCATGAGCTCAACGTGAATAAGGAGATCAAGCCTGTGAAGCAAAGAAGAAGAGTGTTTAGTCCCGAGAAGAACCAGGCCATACAAGAGGAGGTCGAGAAACTCCAGAACGCCCAATTCATTGAAGATGTGAAATATCCAGATTGGTTGGCAAATGTGGTGATGGTAAAGAAGAAGAACAACAAATGGAGAATGTGTGTTGATTTTACTGATCTCAACAAGGCATGTCCAAAAGATCATTTTCCATTGCCCAGAATTGATCAACTAGTGGATGCTACCTCGGGACACGAGCTACTCAGCTTCATGGATGCTTATTCTGGCTACAACCAGATCAAAATGAAACCTGAAGACAGGGAAAGTACTTCTTTTATTACCCCAAGGGGAACTTATTGTTATAATGTTATGCCTTTTGGTTTAAAAAATGAAGGTGCAACATATCAGCGGTTGATGAACAAGGTTTTTACCGAACAAATCAGCCGCAATATGGAGGTCTATGTCGACGACATGCTCACCAAAAGCAAGAGAGCTGCAGATCATTTGGTTGACTTGAGTCAAACTTTTGATCAACTGGATAAATACCAGATGAAGCTCAACCCGGCGAAGTGTACCTTTGGAGTACGAGAAGGAATGTTCCTCGGATACATCGTCAACCAGCGAGGTATTGAGGCAAATCCAGAAAAGATCAAGGCTCTTTTAGGGCTGCGATCTCCGACGACGAAGAAAGAAGTGCAGAGTCTTACCGGACGGGTTGCAGCACTCAACAGATTTGTATCCCGAGCAACTGATAAATGCCTCCCATTCTTCAAAACACTGCGAAAAAGTTTTGAGTGGACTGATGAATGTGAGAAAGCCTTTCAAGATTTGAAGAAGTATTTGGGAGCCCCACCATTGTTGTCTAGGCCAATAACTGGAGAGACGCTGTACTTGTATTTGGCAGTATCAGAAAATGCAGTTAGCTCGGCATTGATCAGATTGGAGAATGGAGTCCAGAAGCCAATTTATTACACAAGCAAGGCCTTCCGAGGTGCGGAAATCAGATACCCAAAGCTGGAAAAATTGGCACTGGCATTAATTGAAGCAAGTAGAAGAATGAGGCCATACTTCCAGGCCCATACCATCATTGTGTATACCGACATGCCGTTAAGACAAGCCCTTCACAAGCCAGAAAAATCAGGAAGATTGATGTACTGGGCAATAGAGCTCGGTGAATATGATATTGTGTATGAACCCAGATCATCGTTGAAGGGGCAAGCCGTGGCAGATTTTATAGCAGAATTCACATACCCTGATACCCCCGAGGAGCAAAAGGTGCTTGCTGACCTACCTGTGGACGATACAGGATCAACAGACACAGATCCAGACCAACCAAGGTTGGTAAAAGGACTTGTGGATGTAGAAAAATCATCATATTCAAACCCCGACCAACTCCGGTTGGTAGAAGGGCGCGAACAAATGATCAACGAGGAACGAAAGATACCCGGGGATGATGAAAGAAAGCAGATGATATTTCACCGAGGAACTCTAACAGATAAGAAATTTGAAAACGAGTTACATACATGGAGATTATATGTAGATGGATCATCTTGCACGGATGGTTGTGGAGCAGGGATTGTTTTAAACTCTCCAGACTATATTGACATGGAGTATGCCTTGAGATTCCAATTCAAAGCTTCCAATAATGAGGCTGAATATGAGGCTATGATAGCAGGTTTTCATTTGGCGAAGCTTATGGAGGCACGACAAGTAATTGTTTTCAGTGATTCTCAATTAATTGTGAATCAAATGATGGGAATATATGCAGTGAAGGGAGAGTTAATGGTGAAGTACCATGCAAAAGTGATGGAGTTATTAACAGAATTTGATGCTATTCAATTGGTAAGGATACCGAGAATGGAGAATGCTAGAGCAGACGCATTGGCCCGACTAGCGTCAGCTACGCGCACCGAGCTGCGAAGAACAATACCAATTGAAGTATTAGAAAGTCGGAGCATAGAAGAAGATCTGACGGTGAAGATTATTACCCTTGATTTAGGACCATCTTGGATGGATCCTATCAGAGCATACATTGAAGAAGGAGAATTGCCAGAGGACAAACTAGCTGCCAAGAAATTGAAGTATAAAGTTGCTCGGTATGTGTTAACTAATGGTGTTTTGTACAGACGAGGAATTATGGCAGGTTTGCAGAGATATGTGCATCCATCAGAAGTCAAAGAATTGATTGAAGAAATTCATGAAGGATCTTGTGGAGCTCATGTAGCAGGTCGGACACTTTTGCAAAGGGTAATGACACAGGGATACTATTGGCCGACGATGAGGGCTGATTGTATAACCTATGCTAAGAAGTGTGACAAATGCCAACGTTTTTCCTCCATCCGAAGAACTCCACAGGCATTGTTGACACCCATAACATCACCTTGGCCATTTGCCATGTGGGGAATTGATCTGGTTGGACCACTGCCAACGACCCGAGGAAGGTTCAAGTATCTCGTCGTGGCAGTAGACTATTTTACTAAGTGGGTGGAAGCTGAACCACTAATTGATATGACGTACGAGAAGGTGTATCAGTTCATATGGAAGAATATCATTTGTCGATATGGTCTCCCCCACGCTTTCATCACAGACCATGGAACGCAATTTGATAATGAAGAATTTGCTGCCTATTGTCATCAGTCAAACGACTTGAAGTTTCATTCAGCACCAGGCCATCCCCAAAGCAATGGACAGACTGAAGTGACGAACAGAACATTACTAAATGGGTTGAAGAAGAGGTTAAGTGAGGCTAAAGCAAATTGGATTAATGAGCTACAGTCAGTTTTGTGGGCTTACCGAACAACTCCCCGAGCAGCAACAGGAGAATCACCATATATGCTAGCATTTGGAAGTGAGGCTGTGATACCTGCCGAGTTGGGCCTACCAACACACAGGGTGTTAAATTTCAATTCTCCGATCAGTGATCTGATGAGAAGGATGGATTTGGATATGCTCGAGGAAGTCAGAGAAGAGGCAGCCATTAGGAATGCTGCTTATCAACAACGAACAGCTCTGTTTTACAACAAAAGGGTAAAGAAATGTGATATAAAAGAGGGGGATTATGTGCTAAAGAAGGTCATTCAGAAGCAGAATAAACTGGAAGCAAACTGGCATGGACCTTACCGAGTTACAGAGGTTGTTCGACCAGGAACTTACAGAATAACAACTCTAGAAGGAGAGGAATTTAAGAACGCATGGAATGCTGAACACCTGCGCAAGTATTATCAGTGATGTCAAATGTAAAGCATTTCTTTCATTATGAATAAAACGAGGATGTTTCGCCATTTTCTTTCTGGTTGAAAGTTTTTCGGGGAATACTAGTGTAATACACTACACAACAAAAGTGCTCTAAGGAGCCAACCTCCTTTGGTTAGGAGGACAGCTCTACGGAGCAAAAGTGCTATAAGTAGCCAACCTCCTTTGGTTAGGAGGACAGCTCTACGGAGCAAAAGTGCTATAAGTAGCCAACCTCCTTTGGTTAGGAGGACAGCTCTACGGAGCAAAAGTGCTATAAGTAGCCAACCTCCTTTGGTTAGGAGGACAGCTCTACGGAGCAAAAGTGCTATAAGTAGCCAACCTCCTTTGGTTAGGAGGACATACTCTAAGGAGCCAAAAAAATGCTCTAAGGAGCCAAAAGCTTTAAGGAGCCAGAAACTGTACACCAGCATGATCAACTACGGTTGGTAAGATAAAAATATACTCTCATATTACAACTTATGTTGGTCGGGAGGTAATATTATTACAATGAGTTCTTTGAAGAACAAAATGTTCAAAAAATACACCAAGTATAGTTGGTCGGGGATAAAAACCCAATAACTGTAGTTGGTCGGCGAGGACAAATTATTGATCTTAGTTGGTCGGACGCAATTTTATAATTAAACCAAGTATAGCTGGTCGGGGATAAAAAACCCATCAGCTGTAATTGGTCGACAAACATTATTCACCCACCTTGGTTGGTTGGAAACAGTTTAAACATTTTTACTCATTACTTTATTATTAAGTGATCGAGAAACATTACTAATACTTGTAACTTTTTATTAAGTTGCTTATTGAACAATAATATTGTTATCTTTTTAACAGATACATAGATACATATGTACAAATATAAAGGTGTTTGATAAACACAAGACTAACAAAATTGGCAAACAGAAAATGAAAATCTTTTCATTAATCTAGAATAAATTACAAGTTACAAGAAGGTACTAAATTGTTACATGGATATTACTATTCTATTGGTTTTTTGCCCTGTGCTTTAGAAACAGGTTCCTCGCCGGCAGGAGGGTCTTCTAGGCAAAGGGGAGAATTGATGAAATTAACATCTCTGAGCATTCTGACGTTCATAACAGAAGGTGTATCCAAAAGATGCTCAGGACGAGATAATTCAACTTGGGAGTGAAGGCTATAATCACCAAGATATTTTGAAATTAGACTGCGAGGAATAAAACGAGCTGGGATCCATGCCATATCCAATTTGAAAGGTGGTACAGGCAAGTCTAATAATGATGGAGCATGATAGTCCCATAAAAAATGCCCTTGCTCCAACTTTAACACACCCAATGCATTTAACCATCCTTGCTTGTAACCTTCATTGTTAGCATGTTCAATGCGAGCATCCAGATGAACGAGAGCTTCATTATATCCTGCCATCCAGAATTCCCTTGGCTGTTTATGGAATTGGAAGGTTAATCTATCCAATTGTTCATGAAGGCTTTTGGCAAAGAGATCCTTGTTATGCAAGGCAGATTTCGTTGATGCCAGCTGATCTTCCAGAGACAGATTTTTATTGGACATTTCAGTCAGAGCACGGTCTTTTACTTTCAACTGGAATGCTTGAGTTTCCAGAGTAGATTGAGTGCGAGCCTCTTCAACATTTTGGCTGAGGACTCTTCCTCGCCCCCGAGAACCTCTTCCTCGTCCCCGAGCAGTTCCAGAAATGGCAGATCTTCTTAAGTCCTCCAGCTCTTGCCTTAGTTTGGCATTTTCGACCTCTAAGAACGAGAAGCCTTCATCAGTAACTGGTATTAATGCAGTAGAAGATGAAGCAGCAGATTCATATTGAGCCAATTTTTTCTGCAAATTATTATTTTCTTGTTCCAGGATCTCGGCAATTTGTCTGCAGGCTTCAACTTCACCTTTTAGGGTCCTTTCCATAATATCATATGCAGCGATGATCTTCTTATGGCCTGTTTCAGAAGAAAGTTGTTGGTATCTATTTTCATAATCTTTGTGTAACAAAGCCATTGATTCATTGTGCTGACCTTGGAGATCCTCTAAGGAACAATGCAGTTCTTCAATCAGGTCATAATAAGCGACATTGTTGGCCACAGCTCGGTCGAGTAAATCTTTCAAGTACCGATAAGCCTCAATAGCCTGCTCTGAAGCATCATGACCAAGGATATCAGCAATTTCCGATGTACTAAGGTCTGTATGACCAGCCTTATAGTATTGATGACATTGCTGCATCAGCTCGGTATCATGTGAAGAGATCAATTCCATTCTAGCAACAAACTAAGGACGAGAAAAAGACAACAATCAACAAAAACAAGTTATCAACAACAGAGATGAGCAAAGATATGTTTTATTAGATCATCAAAAAGTTACATTGTTCGATTACAAGGAAATACAGAAATGCTACCGAACAACTTCACACCTTTTCCTTGTCTCCCAAGACTTTCTCGGGAGGCTGGGACGAGGAGCTCGGTTGCTCGGAGGTAACAACAGCTTGATCGGTAGGAATCTTCTCGGGAGGAGGAGGCATGGAAGAAACGTCCTCGGTGGCAGAGGGTTGAGAGGCAGAAACTTGATCGCCCATAGCCATAGAAGACTCATCTGAGGCAGGTTCATCTTCTTCTTCTTCCACAATTGGTGGAGGAGGACCAGGGAGATGCTGTTGGAATAGCTCAGAATCGTCTTGGACCTTTAGCTCTTGCAGAGCAGCTACCCAACCATCATGGAAGTATTTCAACTCCCCATATTGAACTTGGGATGTCATTGCAGCTATCCCTCTCTCCCATCCTTTCTCCCAACCAACACTGAAATGTTTCTTGATTGCAACTTTTCTCCTCGACTTCTCCGAGGAGAGCTTCACCTCCAATTCCTCTTTCTTAACCTTGATATCTCGCAGAGTAGATAATTCTTCCTCTGCCTTTTTCAACTTATCATCAGAATCCTGATGTTTAACCTCCAAAACTTTAACTTTCTCCTCCAAGTTCTTGGAGGTTTCGGCCATTTTCGCCTTCTCAGCCTCAGCCACAGCCAGCTTTTTCTCCCAAACAGTTTTCTCCTCGATGTACTGTTGGCGAGATTCCTTCACAGATTGGACTAAACCCAACAAAGCATCGTCAACATCGGACGAGGAACTGGAAGCTTTAATAACTTGATCTTTCTTCACGATGGTATTGAAGCAGTTCACCAGCTGAAAGATAAGAAAAACAATAAAGTCAACACAAATACAAGAATTCAAGAAAAAGAAAGAAAGACCAAAGGAGTGAGAAATTTACTGAAGAAAGATGACGAGCAGCTAGGGATGTCAGTGTATCCCTAGGAATTTTTTCATCAACCCCGAGAACCTCGGGTATAACTGAGCTCTTGGAAGAACTCGGAAGAATGATGTTTGAAACACTACTACCACCAGCGGGTAGAGAAGATGCAGTTCCAGCAAGATTAACTGAGGATGATTTCCTCAATCTCTTCAAAGGAGGGTCAGCAGCATCAACCAAGGAAGAAGTCTTGGTCGGAGAGATTGTAATCACATCAGCAGGAGCATTTTTCTTGCTCGGGGCCACTGGGGGCTTCTCGGCAGCTTTGGAGGACCCAGCATCTACTTTTTTAGTCCCTTCTGGGACATCAATCTTGCCTTTCTGGGCTCCAACAGCAGAAGAAATTTCACCAAATAGAGCAGGAGGAGCTCTTTTCTTGCCCATTCTCTGAGATAGGGGGATATGAGAATCTGAAGATGAACTTTCTGGTGTTGAAGCTGGTTCAACAGGGCGAGCAGTATAAGAGGTTGTGTAACTCTTATACTGTAGTAAATATGAAGCAGATCTAATATGCTCGTCAGCAATGGTCTTATGCAAATTCCAGATAAGTTTCAAATGCTTGATATTCACTTCTGACTCTTTTGGAGTTTTTCTTTTGCTATCAACTGCAAATAAATACATAATGGAATATCAGTCATACATTTTGTCGAACATGATGAAAGCATAATTTCATAAGTAAAATAAAATGAAAAATAAACCTATCCCATTGCCGTATGGGGGGCATCTGGGACCGTTGTATACTTCATTCCCAGATAAAGGCGCATGTTGCCAATTTTTTATGACCAACCCATGCTCAAAATAATCCCTATTTGAGTCAGGGAGATTAACTACAAGAGCCCTATTCAAATACCTAGTTTTTAAATAATAAATATTATCTAGAACAGCCCATTTATAACAAAACATAATTTCAGGGATCCCAATACGAGTCCCATGAGTTAGATTTAATTTGTGCACCCCGTTAATTATTCTCCATGAATTGGGGGCTATTTTTGCAGGAACAAGATCAAAATATTGACAAAACTCAAGACATAATGGGTTTGGTGGAAAGGAAAAACCGCATTCAGCAACAAAAAGACTGGGGAACCAATGTCCCTCAGCCAATCGAAAATAATCTAAAGGCTCAGAAAGAACCTCTAGAGCTACCCACGAAGGAATGGAAAAACCAGAACGGAATTTCTCAATAGACTCCACTATATAAACCATATTGAATAAAAGAGATACAGAAGAAAGAAAGAAGATCTTACAGAAAGAAAGGAGATGTGTTGACAACGAACGGAAACAAGGATGAACGCACAAGAGAAGAAGAGAATAGAAAGCTTGAATGCAGAGAATGAAAAACGTAGACGACGGTATGGTTACCAAAGAAGTTTAAATACTTTGCATTGGGAAGCGGAAAAAGAAATGATTACCAAAAAGAAACTACTAAACTTCCGGTGGCTAAGAGGACAAAATTTGCACGAATATCAAAGCGCTTATAAAAAAGGCGGAAACTGCGAAATAAGAAGGAAATTTGAATACAATGTTCCTGAAACCCGGGAAGTACATTTAATATTGCCATATACCGAGAAAGAATGTTCCATACTCTTCAAAGTTCAAAATATGAAACATTGGGGGCTTCTGTTGATACCAAAATTAATATGCTGATGTGGACGAATAAGACGAAGACACGTGTCAATCTACGTGGCACAATAGCATCGAGGAAGATCATTTCCCGACCAACCATGCTTCTTTCCGAGCAACGAGAATACGCCGAGGAACTCTATCACACCGAGGAACTCTATAGCACCGAGGTACTCTAATGTTCCGAGGAACTCCTGATTAGCGAACAACTATGGCGGTCCGAGCTGCATCTCGGTCGTATCATTAATTGCCAGATAATCAACAGTTCAGATATTCATTGAATGCTTATATTCTTGGCACGCATTCTGCATTAAATGTATTACCCTTTCATATGTATGTCATTTAATGTATCGAACCTTTCATGTACAACCTCAAGGCTATAAATACCTTGTATCATCCTCATTCAAGGGGACCGGAATTTCTTGAGAGAATTTGTAATCAAGAATTCCACAAACACTCAGCAATAACATAACAGTGGACGTAGGCTTTATTCCTAGCCGAACCACTTTAAAAATCTCTTTCTTATTTATTTATCTGTGATTGAATAATTAGAGCGATCTAGTTTTTTACATCAACAAGTGGCTTACTCCCCAAAAAATTATATTATGCTCTAGCTAAAGATCCTCCAAAAACTGTAACCGAATTGATGGCTAACTCAGGAAAGATTATGAATGCCAAGGATGTAATGGCTACGAAATAATCTCACAACTCCAAGGCCAGCAACAACAAAGGATTCGAGAAGAAAGAGGAGAAGGATAAGAAGGTGGAAAAACCCAAGAGGTAAGATGAGTATACTCCTCTTACTATTGGTGTGCATCACATTTTAGAGGAAATTCAAGGAAGCCTTAAAATAGCCCGAAAAAATCTCCCCCAAAACGAATGGACAAGTCTAAATATTGTGAATTCTATAAAGATTACAGACATAACACTAACAGTTGTAAAGCCTTATAGAAGGAGATAGAAAGCCTGATCCGAAGAGGAAACTTTCCAAATTCGTCGAAAGAGAAGGTAAATGAGACTCTTCAGAAGAATGTGAAGCTAGGAGACGGTCAGAATCCCCTTGCAAAAGAGTAGACGATAAGAAAAGAGGCAGAGATGATGATGTCGAGGATGATCCTGATCTGTTGAAGAGACCCAAAAAGATTATACACAAGGTGAACATGATTTCTTTAAGTTGTAATTTCATTACAGGTGGTGATGCTAGCGGAGGTAAAAAAAATAGCCGAGAAAAAATCGTACTTGAATAAAGACAAAGCATGAAAAATCAACTTGTTTAGCGATATTGATAGTTACATAAGGAAAGTAAATAAAGAAGGGTTAATGATAAGATTCTCCAAGGATGATTTATCTAGATTATTTACCAATGATGATCTTCTGGTAGTCTTAATGATGGTGTACAAAGGAAAGGTTTTCAAAATACTAGTGGACAATGGTAGCTCGATCGATGTCTTATTTTATGACTACTTTAAGGGATTAGGACTACAAGACAGTAAATTAGAGCCTTATCACAGGCCCCTTATTGGTTTCTCAAGAGAAAAGGTGTATCCCTTGGGATCTGTCAAATTGGAAGTCATAATTGGAACTTGTTCAACCTGCCAAACTGAGAAAATTCATTTCTTCATCCTATATAAGAACATCTGCTCAGCCTATAACATTATCCTTACAGGGTCAACCTAAAAAAGTTTGAATATGTACCATTTACTACACACCAGTGCTTAAAATTCCCTACATATTATGGGGTCGACGTTATTACTGGAAAACAAATTGAAGCTAGGGAATGGTATGACATCTTAGTTGACCAAGAAGAAGTGAAGAAACTTACCACCACTTATCAGATAGAGACCCCAGATTCTCACGAGGAGGCTAAAATGGTCAAACAATAAGTTATTGAGGTAGTAGACATTGTATTACTTGATGATGAGCATCCGAAAAAGATAACACATATCAGCTCATCCATGGACCCATCCATTAAACAGAAGTTAGTGGATTTCCTCAAATAGTGGAAGAACGTGTTTGCTTGGAGCCACGAGGATATGATAGGAATTAACCAGAGTTTATATGCCATGAACTAAAAATTATCAAAGATGCAAAGTCGATCAAACAGAATTGGCATGTCTTTCGCTCCAGGAAGAACATAGCTATCCAGGAAGAGGTGGAAAAGATACAAAAGGCAAATTTCATTGAATGCGTCAGATACCTCGATTGGTTAGCCAATGTAGTTATGGTTAGAAAGAAGAACAACAAATAGCGTATGCTATTGATTTCATGAATCTGGACAATGGTTGTCCAAAAGACCATTTCCCCTTGCCAATGATTGATCAACCGGTCAACGTTATTGTTGGACACGAGTTTCTTAACTTCATAGATGCGTATTCGAGGTACAACTAAATTAAAATAAAACCATATGATAAGGATAAAACCTCCTCAATCACTTATCGAGGTTGCTACTGCTACAACGTTATGTATTTGGGGCTCAAAAACATTGGAGCAACATACCTAATGCAAGTGAACAAGGTTTTCGAAGAACAAATTGGCAAATGTATGGAGGTATATGTGGATGACATGCTCACCAAGATCAAGAAAGCATTTGATAACATCAAAGACCTATGACAAACATTTGACTAATTGATGAAGGACCAGATGAAGCTCAATTCGACCAACTGTATATTAAGTTTGTATAAAGGAATGTTCCTCGAATTCGTAGTAAATTAGATAGGTATTGAGATTAACACAAAAAAAATCCAAGCATTGATAAATATTTAATCTCCTACAAATAAGAAGGACGTGCAAAAGTTGTCTGGAAGAGTAGAATTCTTCAACAGGTTTGTGTCCCGAGCTACTGACATGTGCCTACCTTTCTTCAAGGTGATAAGGAAGACTTTCGAGTGGAATGAAGAATATAGAAACGCCTTTCTAAAGTTAAATAAATACATAGGGGTCTCCATCATTACTTTCAAAACCACTCATGGAAGAGAAGCGCTACTTATAGTTGGCAGTGTCTGAGTCAGCAGTTAGCTCAGCACTTATACGATTAGAGAATGAGGTGCAAAAATTGATTTGCTACACAAGGAATGACTTTTGAGGAGACAAAATTTGTTACCTACATATGGAAAAGCTAGACTTAGTCCTCATTGAAGCCTCTCGAAGAATGAAGGCATACTTCCAAGCCCATACCATTATGGTATACACTGACTTGCCCTTACACCAAGCCATTAAAAAACTAGAGCAATTAGGAAGGTTTATGGCTTCGGCTATGGAGCTGGGAGAGTAGGACATACAATATGATCCTAGAACTATAATATTAGGCCAAGTGGTGGTTGATTTTATAGCAGAGTCTACTTATGAAGAAAAACCTATCGAGCATATTTCTACGGAAGACAGCTCAGTACTGAGTCTAATCGAGAAGACTTCTACGGAATAGAGATCAAAAGTAAAATTACCCATGCAGAGAAAGCTATACCGAAGGCATCAGCTAAGCGAGAAGTAAAGGCTCGATACCTTGAGTAAAATTAAAAGATATTTAATAATGGGATCCTGGTTGAAGGGGATTTTAAAGAGGAACCACCAGTTTGGAAGATCTATGTGAATGGATCATCATGTGCCTCTGAAAGTGACGCTGGGTTGATAATCAACACACCAGTTGACATAGACGTAGGATATGTACTCAGGTTCCAGTTCAAAGCTTCCAATAATAAAGTAGAGTATGAGGCATTGGTTGCAGGGTTTGAATTAGCACTCTCTTTAGGCACCAAGCGGATAAAGGCATATAGTGACTCTCAATTGATTATAAACTAAGTGTTAGGAGTCTACGAAGTCAAAGGAGAATTCATGAGGAGGTACTTGGCCAAAGCAGAAGACATGATATCTAAATTTCCAGTGGTTAAAATGATCAGAATTCCAAGGATTGATAATACTCGAGCAGACGCGCTCGCTCAGCTTGCTTTTACGACCAAAATTGAGTTGAAAAGGACCAATTTGGTAGAAATCCTCATGCCCAGAGCTTTAGCGGAGAGAAAATCCACCTAAATGAATTGGATTTGGGTCCCTCATGTATGTATCCAATCAAGGAGTACATTGAGAAGAACATCCTACCAACCGACCTAAAGGAAATAAGGAAACTAAGGTGAAAAACGACCAAATATGTCATGGAAAGAGGAATTCTATACAAATGAGGATTCATTATTTTATTTCTCAAATTTGTCCATCTCGCTGAGGCGCTAAATTTGACTAAAGAAATACATGAAGGATCCTATGGGGCCCATTCGATAGGCAAATCATTGGTTAGGCGAGTGTCCACACAAGGGTATTATTGGGGGACCATAAAAGAAAATTGTGCTGCTTATGTAAGGTGTTGCGATAAATGCCAAATATTTTATATTATTAACAAAACACTTGGAGCTACGCTTACACCAATTACATCTCTATAGTCATTTGTTGCTCGGGGAATTGACCTGGTCGTCCCCTTACTGAAGACGAGAGGAAGGTTAAAAAAATTTATCGTTGCTATAAAATACTTCACTAAGTGGGTGAAAATTGAACCTCTAATAGACATGCTTTATGATAAGGTATTTCTGTTTATATAGAAGAACATCATATGCCAGTATGGTATGTCGTATGCCTTTATCATTGATCATGGAACACAATTGACAACAAAAGTCTGAAGATTACTGTATTTAATTCAAAATCCAAAACTTGCATTCCGCTCTCGGACACGCTGAGTGAAATAGGTAAATATAGGTGACAAATAAAACTCTGCTCAACGGAGTGAAGAAAATGTTGTATAACACCCAGGGAAACATGATCACTGAGATGCAAAGCATAATCTGGGCATATAAAATCACTTCGAGGATAGCCACCGATGATACCCTCTACGTGTTAGCATTTGGAACAGAGGAATTAGTCCCCACAGATATTGGTCTGCCTAGTCACAGAGTACTCAATTTTAATTCCTCGAAGAATGATCTCATGAGAAGTTTGGATTTGGAATTAGTCAGGGAAGTTAGAAAAAATACAGCACTGTGCGTGCAAAATACCAATAGCAAATTGCCCGCTTCTATAACAAGAGAGTTAAATCAAGAAACCTCAAATAAGGAGACTGCCTATTGAAAAGGTGATCTAAAAAAGAAACAAACTAGAAGGAAATTAGCATGGATCATATCGTATTTCAATAATTGTCCGACCAGGCACTTATCGTCTGGAAACCCTAGAAGGAGAATAGTTCGAGACCCCGTGGAATGCCGAGCATATAAGGAAATATTATTAGTAATCAAGTGAAATGTAATCTTTTACTATTTCCTATAACTCTTTTTTTGCTTTCAATAAAGAACATTCAGTTTCATAAAAAGTTGGTTTCCTTTTCATGTTTTATTTTATTTTTTCGGAGTGGGAGATGAACAATCTCTAATAACAGAGAAAAAACTAATCACTAAACCTAAAAATTTAAATCAAAACTTCAAGTATGACATAATCTTTGATAAGTCATAAATAATAAGTTCAAAATATAAAACTTCATGTATAACTCCTCTATGTCAAGAACAAGAAGTTTTACCAGACCGAATTAAGGAAAGTTCCCCAAACATTTGATTGCCAATGGTAAATAATGCAATCACTTGGTCAAAACGGCATGATCCATTTGAACAACCACAAACAAAACCACGTTAGTAGTACCTAAGGCAGGACAACCAATAAGGTAGATTAGTCGTCTTAACACTAACCACATAATCGTAAGACTAAACTGCTGGTAGGACACAATCACACAATAAAGATTTAAAGTTTTTATTCAAATATTTCAAATCTCTTTGCATCATTACATGGGAAAATTTAACATGCATCATTACATGGGAGGACTTAAGAATAGAAAATACAAACCACTTAATGAACTTGGCATTTTCTTAGATCTTTCTCCATCCCAGCATGAGGAATGTTTAGTGCAGAAGGAACAACTATTGATCTCAATTCTCTAAGCCCAGATCGACTGCCAGAACTAGCTTTATCCACCAAGTGCAAGTCGACTAAGGACATCATCCCCTTATATACCATAACCCCCAAGATACTTTCTGACCAAACTAATAGGGATTGCATCTATAGAAATCCATGAAGTATCCAACTTGAATGTAAGAGTAGGCTAGTCCAAACATCCAAGGTCATGTCAGTACCAAAGATTATCTCTTTCGACACCTTCATTACAGTAAGAGAATTGATCCATACCCAAGTGTAAACTTCTTTATGAGCTTGCTCAAGTTCGTTACCCAGATGTTATAAACCTCATCATAATCATTCATCTATAAGATACGAGCTACTTGTACAAATAATAAGTGAAGCAATTGACTATCTCATTTAACCTTTTGATGGTTACCGACTGGTTGTATATAAGTTTTGCTTGGTCGACCAATGTCTTCTTTATTCTATCCTCTTCTACGAATGTATGAGAAACAACCATTTACCGAGAAGATTGACCTCCCTTTGATTTCTTCTATTTTTCCAACACCTCCACTACACCAAAAAGATTAATCTGACACAGTTTAAAACTGTGCCAGATCAAATCTGGCACGGTTTTGAACTGTGCCAGAATCAGGTGTTCCAAAATGACCATTTTTTTCTGGCATGGTTTAAAAGTATGCCAGATTTGACCAAACATGAACACTTCTGCTACACTTTTAAACAGTGCCAGAATTTGATATTACTGGCAGACTTTTGACACGATTTTGAACTGTGCCAGATTGAGTACATTTTCATAAACTTCTGGCACAGTTAAAAAACGTGCCAAAATATGATACACTTTTGGCATGGTTTTGAACTATGCCAAATTTTTGGATAAAAGAAAAAAAAATATTTGAAAACAAGAAAATTCACAAATTGCAAATCTTGCACATTGTTGATAAACTAATGTACATATAAACTTCAAAATATTACAAGTCTTTAGTAGTTCACAGACCAAAAAAAATTGGGAAATGTTTCCTCTATTTTCTTGACATTCTAAAACCTGTTAATATAAAACCTGCGTAGTATAAAGCCCACACGACCACAAAATATAACAATAAAATTACAAAAGCCCGCACGGCCATAAAAGTTATAATAATAAAACTACAAAAGACCGTGAAACCATAACACAAAAAAATAGAATCCTGAATATTAACGACATTAAATAAATAATCCACTTGTTGTAAACCATTGACTTTTCCATGTGTTCCACGTGAATAATTGCTAACGATAAAATGTTATCCTCCAAAAAAAATAGTATACAAAAAAGAGATGATATTAGTAACCAAGTAATTTATAAAAAAAAAGCTTACTCAAGCTAAAAAATTACATATAGGAGTTATAATTATTATTATATTCTCAAATTGAAAATCTTACACAAGTTATGACTACCTGATTAACTCCTACAAGTTATATTGGTCTCGTTTGAGGTTTTAGTGCCTTCAACGGCTTGTTTCTAAGCCTAATCTATATATTTTTGAATTATAGTCATATTCTCAAATCGAGAGGCCCATGACTATGCAGTCAGTGCCTACGAGTTACATTGGTCCCGTGCGAGGTGTTAGTGCCTTTTACGGGGCCGTTTGGGAGCTGATTTGGGTTTCCACCCTTCAACGGCTTGTTTCTATGCCTAATCTATATATTTTCAAATCATCATCGTATTCTCAAATCGAGAGGTCCGTGACTACATGGTCAGTTCCTACGAGTTATATTGGTCTTGTGCGAGGTGTTAATACCTCTTACGGAGCCGTTTAGGGGCTAGTTTGGGTTTCCACCCTTCAATGGGCTGTTTCTTAGCCTAAGCTATATATTTTTAAAGTATCATCATATTCTCAAATGGAGAGTCCCATGACTACGCGGTCAGTTCCTACGAGTTACATTGGTCATGTGGGAGGTGTTAGTGCCTCTTACGGGGGTTGTTTGGGGGCTGGTTTGGGTTTTCACCCTTCAACGGCTTGTTTATAAGCCTAATATATATATTTTCGAATTATAGTCATATTCTTAAGCCGAGAGGCCCGTGACTACGAGATGAGTTCCTACGAGTTACATTGGTCCCGTACGAGGTGTTAGTGCCTTTTACGGGACTGTTTGGGGGCTGTTTGGGTTTTCACCCTTCAATCGCTTATTTCTATGCCTAATATATATATTTTCAAACTATCATCATATTCTCAAATCAAGAGGCCAGTGACTATGTGGTCAGTTCCGATGAGTTATATTGATCCCGTGCGAGGTGTTAATACCTTTTACGGAGCCGTTTGGGGGCTAGTTTAGGTTTTCACCCTTTAAAGGCTTATTTTTAAGCCTAATATATATATTTTCAAATTATCGTCATATTCTCAAATTGGGAGAACCGTGACTACATGGTTAGTTCCTACAAGTTACATTGGTCCCATGCGAGGAGTTCGTGCCTCTTACGGGGTCGTTTGGGGACAGGTTTGGATTTTTACCCTTTAACGGCTTGTTTTTAAGCCTAATCTACATATTTTCAAATTATCGTCATATTCTCAAACCAAGAGAATCGTGACTACACGATCAGTTTTTACAAGTTACATTGGTCCCGTGCAAGGTGTTCGTGCTTCTTACGGGGCCGTTTGGGGACTGGTTTGGGTTTTCACTCTTTAACGACTTATTTTTAAGTCAAATCTATATATTTTTAAATTATCATCATATTCTCAAACCAGAAGAACCATGACTACACGAATAGTTCCTACAAGTTACATTGGTCCCGTGCGAGGTGTTCGTGCCTCTATATTTTTAAACCAGAAGAACCATGACTGTTTGGGGGCTATTTGGGTTTTCACCCTTCAATCGCTTATTTATATGCCTAATATATATATTTTCAAACTATCATCATATTCTCAAATCAAGAGGCCAGTGACTATGTGGTCAGTTCCGATGAGTTATATTGATCCCGTGCGAGGTGTTAATACCTCTTACGGAGCCGTTTGGGGGTTATTTTTCGTTTTCACCCTTTAACGGCTTGTTTTTAAGCCTAATTTACATACTTTCATATTATCATCACATTCTCAAATCCGAAGATCCGTGACTATACGGTCAGTTCCTACAAGTTACATTGGTTCCGTGCGAGGTGTTCGTGCCTCTTACGGGGTCGTTTGGGGGCTGGTTTGAGTTTTCACCCTTTAACAGCTTGTTTTTAAACTTAATCTAGATATTTTCAAATTATCATCATATTCTCAAACCGAGATAATCATGACTACACGACCAGTTCCTACAAGTTACATTGGTCTCCCGTGCGAGGTGTTCGTGCCTTTTACGGGGCTGGTTTGGGTTTTCACCCTTTAATGGCTTATTTTTAAGCATAATCTACATATTTTTAAATTATCATCATATTCTCAAATCGGGAGAACCATGACTACATGGTTTGCTGCTATAAGTTACATTGGTCCTATACGAGGTGTGAGTGCCTCTTACGGGGCCGTTTGGGGGATGGTTTGGGTTTTCACCCTTTAACGGCTTGTTTTTAAGCTTAATAGAAATATTTTCAAATTATTGTCATATTCTCAAATCAAGGTCCTACAAGTTACATTGCTCCCGTGTGAGTTGTTCGTGCCTCTTACGGGGTCGTTTGAGGGTTGGTTTGGGTTTTCACCCTTTAACGTCTTATTTTTAAGCCTAATCTAGATATTTTTAAATTATCATCATATTATCAAACCGAGAGAATCGTGACTACACGGCCAGTTCCTATAAGTTACATTGGTCTCCCGTGCGAGGTGTTCGTGCCTTTTACGGGGCCGTTTGGGTTTTCACCCTTTAATGGCTTGTTTTTAAGTATAATCTACATATTTTCAAATTATCGTCATATTCTCAAATCGGGAGAACCATGACTACATGGTCTGTTCCTACAAGTTACATTGGTCCTGTGCGAGGTGTGAGTGCCTCTTACGGGACCGTTTGGGGGATTGTTTGGGTTTTCACCCTTTAACGGCTTATTTTTAAGCCTAATAGAAATATTTTCAAATTATTGTCATATTCTCAAACCGGGAGACCCGTGACTACACGGTCACTTCCTACAAGTTACATTGGTCTCGTATGAGTTGTTCATGCCTCTTATGGGGCTGTTTGAGGGTTGGCTTGGGTTTTCACCCTTTAACGTCTTATTTTTAAGCCTAATCTAAATATTTTCAAATTATCGTTATATTCTCAAATCGATAGATCCGTGACTACATGGTCAGTTCCTACAAGTTACATTGGTCTCCCATGTGATGTGTTCGTGCCTCTTACGGGGCTGTTTGGGTTTTCACCCTTTAACGGCTAGTTTTTAAGCATAATCTAGATATTTTCAAATTATCATGATATTCTCAAATCGAAAGAATCGTGACTACATGGTCAGTTCCTACAAGTTACATTGGTCCCGCGCGAGGTGTTCGTGCCTCTTACGGGGCCGTTTAGGAGCTCGCTTTAAGCTTAAGTATGGTTTAAGCAGGTTTGAAATGTTATTTATGTGTACGAGCATTCCTAGCGCATAGGTTGTAATGCAAAATGTGGCATAAATTTACTTGGGTAATTTTGAGAGTTGTTTTTGTATCCCCCATTCAAAATTTAGGATAATTTAGTCATCTATGGTAGTTCTAGTGGGAGATAAATTTTAAGCTTTTTTTATATGTGTGATAAGGTGTCACTGAAAATTTAGGATAATTTAATTCCATCTCAGATTTAATGTTAGATGAGATGAAATTTAAAATGGGATAAATTATACTAAGTAAAGCTTCTATCTATGAGTTATGTTGTGGGATCAATAGCTCAAAGGAAATATTTTCTTCATTGTGAGTGCTTAGTGTATGATTATGGACAGTCAGCCACAAATCCTTTCTATGCCATGCACAACGAGTAAAATAATTATCATATAGTAGTGGATTATTAGTTTGTAACGTTTATAAAGCAAATTAGATATTTGCAAGTATTTTATTTGGGGCACAAGGATACGCAAAACAAAAAGACCAAACACAAACCTGTAGAAACTAGAGTGAAGACCAAACTGTAATACCCCGTAATTTTAATGACTTTTAAAAATGGGTTATATTTTAAATTAATGGATTAATTGGATTTTATTATAAATTAATTCATTTGTTTTTTATCCGAATTGTGGATATTAAAAAGAACGATTCTGGTTATTACTTAAAGATATTTGGGTAATATATTAATGTGATGTTATTGATATTGCTGTGAGTTAGTAATTCAGTAATTTGAATTTTTAGTCGGACGCGGTATGGGACGTGTCAGAACTAATTTGTTAAATTAAAAAGGAAACTTATTTTTTTTCATCGACCTTATAGTCATTTCGACTGCGTTGTTGCATCCGAAAGGGTTGAAATAGTCAGAAAAGTCTATTTGGATGTTGGTTTTGGGTCTTGGGTCATTTGGAAATGAAAAAATAACCAAAAATGGCATTTTGGTCATTTTTACAAGGGAATGAATAGTGATTTTAGATTTTGTCCTATTATAAGTATTTGGAGATTAGTTGTAAATGGGTTATTCATCTCTTCTACACAAAACTTGAGAGGTCACCTTGTAAGAGAGAGTGAAAGGTTGCTTGGGAAGAAGAAAAGATTACTTGGGAAGGAGAAGAACAAAGACCAAAGGTCACCACCACCAATCACCACCGGAAGTTGGCCGGAGAAAGGGAGAACCACCCGTGTTATTCAATTCCAAAGGATCAGATCTTCATTAGAGGCACGTGTTTGATAATTGCAATCTAAGTTTGTATATTGTCCATGTTAGGATAGTTATAAAAATGAGATTTTACATGGTTGGAAGATGAAAAGATAGAGTTGTTAAATGGATTTCTGGAAACTGAAAAGATATAAGAATCAAACTCATGTTGTAAGTAGATAGTAAACAACAAAATAACCATAAATCTGTTGAAGAAATGTTGGGAATCAATGGTGTGTTGTTGAAGATATTATGTTGATAATTTTCTGGAAAAAGAGGATATAAACATGCTTTTAATTCAATCTCTTGATGATTCTAGGATGTTTAGAGCATTAGAAATCATTCACATATGTTGCTATATAATGTAGTAAGGTTTATAAGGAATTTGGGATGTTAATATGAAGGTTTGAATGATCAAAAGTGATGAAACCCGTAGTAGAAGAAATGCAGAAAACTGGGTTGTTATGTGGGAGATTGATCGATCGACCCCCTGCCTTCGATCGATCGACCTCCCCAGAATCCTTGAAGTTGTTTCTTTTTAATGCTTGTTCGTATCTCAAACCTTTTCTAAATCTTTGGTGATTATTAATTGGATATAATGGTACTTAGGGAAGATCAATAAGCCTTAGATAAGAATCGAATTAATGTGATTTGGATTTAATTGATTAGAATTATTATAATTAAATTGAAAGAATTTCGGTTAATAGATTCATGTGTTGGATTCTAAAGGGGTATGCATGAGGATTAATGATAGGTCCAGTAGGGGAGATTGAATATAACACCTGGGTAGCCTTAAGTTTACAAGAAGGTTTAATCCTATGTGATAGAGGATGTGTTTATAAGAGATTTAAAACTATCCATTTTAACCCTAATTAAGGGAGAGTTTAATTCGTAGTAATTCGGGAGATAAGATGAGGTGGACCAGTAGGATATTAGTGATTTCTTACTGAATAAATATATTGAGGAAAAACCTATTTAAACCTTGGGTAATGAGTGAGACTCTGGAATGATTAGATTATAGAAGTAAAGTCAAAATATTTTAATACGTAGGATTTAAAGAGATATAATGCTACGTATGGGAAGTATCTTTGGGTAGTGTGATTAACTTGTTGATATTGTATTATAGGTAGATGATAATGCCTATTTGATTGATTGATGATTTATGTGTATGACATACCTAGCTTACTTGCTATCTACGGGAGGTTTGCGCGTGAGGGCAGTCACATCTTGATGAATCCATGGGATTTTTGATTTATCGCTCGAGAACATAGGTCTATGAAAGACTTATCGAGGAGTTGATAAGTCCGCTGACTATGGGAACGTAGGTATGTGCGTGACCCATGGATACGAGAACTATGTTCGCCTCCAATGATTGTGTTGATGTTTATGGTTCGAGGAATCCCTACCGAACCTTTAGTCTCCTATTCGGCGACCAGCGATATTGGGACGTGATAGCAGAGTAATGCATGCATCGCAGCTGTGTCTCGGGGTGCCGTATTATATATGTATATATATATAATGAATTAAATTGATGTATATAAAGTGGTTTGATTAATCTACTGTGTGATAATTGTAGATGACGGTGAATAAAGAAAAAGAATTGAATTAAGTTAATGAATATTATTCTGATAGATTTGAAAAGCTTAACTCATTTCAATGAGAAACGTATATGAATGATTATATTAAGTATGGTATGGGACATACGGGTTTATGATAGGGGGTGGAATCATATTATGGAAAATTGTGAAGAGGAACCTTTAACTAGGAGGTTAATAGGAAACGTTAGGTGTGCACTCTAGATGAGACGTGAGAATAGAAAGTGAGAGTTGGATACTAACAAGCACATAATAAATGATTTATTGCACTTTTTAAATACTTGTTGTTTTCAAAATCATTTTTACAATCGGGCTCTGATCCGTTTCCTTGTATATTTTCTTTTCTATTGTACCTTCTATATCAGGTGTCCAGCAACAGGGACGCTAACCTTAGCGGATTATGACGAGCTATGGAGCTGGGGAGTATTGCTTAGACGCCTATCTTCATTTGATTCACAGTATTCTTTTAGTTAGGGCATGTCGCCCAAAGGAACTCCATTATCTCTTTTCTATATGAGTCATATACTCTTGTATTCGTGTCGTTTTAATACATTTACTATTGTTGGGATTACTGTATTGGATTATTTTGTGGGAATGTTTATTCCAATTGCATTTAAATTCTTTTGTGTTATCTGTTCAGTCATTATTGTGGAATAATAATTTGTGTTATGTTAATCGTAAACTAAAAATGGATTTTTTTGAATTAAAATTTGGATAATTTTTAACACCAGCTTAATTGGGTATTGGGGGAGTTGTAAATATTTTCGACAGTGATGCTAAGAATGAGCCAACTTTATATTCTGTTTTAATTTGGTATGGGACTAGCCACCGGGTATTTAATTAGGCGGGGTGTTACAGGTGGTATCAGAGCATCAGGTTCTAGTGTCCTTTATGGTCTGTACGACTTACTGTGTTTTCAGCTTAGCGTTCTTTGATGTAAAGTCCTATGTTTAGGATTGTTGATTTCCTTGGTGAGATTTTGTTCTCCTGCTATAACGTATATATTAGTGAATATTATTTGCGTTCGGACGTGTTCGTACTAAAGGTATGGCAGATGAGGGCCACTGGACGGATAACGGAGGTTGTACTTAGGAGGCTATGAAGTATGTTCGAGTATGATGACCGTAGTCGAGGTCACCCCTATAATGGACAATTGTGGAGAGTCATCAGTAGAAGTTCTAAAAATACGAAAATTAGGTGTGTTACCCAACAAAGGCAATATATTCAAAGGCTTGGACATATAGTGGAGTGTGGTTAACTAGAACTGAAAATTTGGGGTAAATTTTTTTTTCTTGACTCATCGGAGCAAAGTTATAATATTGGGAGTCAACAATCACCACCCGCGAATGAGGGTATGTTTTCTATCTAAGGAGTTATGAGGCGCATACTGATTTATATAGCAATTAATATTGTATGGACAAAAGGGTTACTAAACTTAGCCTATAGCACTGTTATCTGTGTAGACTCATTGAGAGGTGTGGGACACCTATATTTTCATGTCATCACGTGGGTCTGATATTATCAGGGAGTTATTTACATTAGGCATGTCCGAACATGATGTGACTATCGACGTGCATTGACTTGTGGTATATGAGAGCGTATATACTACTATAGCCAGTATCTTGTCTTTAATTAGAAAGTAGATGAGTAGACTTTAATTGAAATTGATAAAACCTGTAGAGAGGTTATAAACTATTGACTAAGGACCTGAGGAGTTTCGATGACCGACTACTTTAGGTAGTAGTGTATCGGGGGGTTCCTTGTTTGGATTTCGCTTGCGAGATGCCCCACGCATGAAACTAACAAACGTTGGGAGTCAAAATAAGTTAGGTCTTTAGGATATGAGTTTATAACCTTTTCGTTAAATCCGAGTATTATGCGGGTAACCATATCCATTTTATCATGGAAGTTGTACGATAGGGTGTATGGGCGCCCTGGATGGTTGGATTGTAGTATTTTTCATAATTATGAAACTGAAAGTAGTTGTGACTTCAAGATGTATTTACTTAATGATTGAGGATCACTTTTTCCCAAACTTTGTCACGAGGATAGTATAGGGAAGATTGGGTAAAGTTTAAATTCGATTCAGTTGAAACTATATGGTGAGGCTTGGCGTATAACATCAATGGGGATTTTCGTTAATGTATTGTATGGACGGTAAGACATAGATTACTTGCGATGTGATATTTATACTATGAGTTGACCTTACCAGTATGATTTATCTTTTCGAATTTCGGGACAAAATTCTGTTATAAGGGGGGAAGTATGTAATACGCCGTAATTTTAATGACTTTTAAAAATGGGTTATATTTTAAATTAATGGATTAATCGAATTTTATTATAAATTAACTCATTTGTTTTTTATCCGAATTGTGGATATTAAAAAGAACGATTCTGGTTATTACTTAAAGGTATTTGGGTAATATATGAATGTGATGTTATTGATATTGCTGTGAGTTGATAATTCAGTAATTTGAAATTTTAGTCGGACGCGGTATGGGACGTGTCTGGATTAATTTATTAAATTAAAAAGGAAACTTATTTTTTTCATCGACCTTATAGTCATTTCGACTGCGTCGTTGCATCCGGAAGGTTTGAAATAGTCAGAAAAGTCTATTTGGATGTTGATTTTGGGTCTCGGGTCATTTGAAAATGAAAAGACAACCCCAAAGGGCATTTTGGTCATTTTTACAAGGGGAATGAATAGTGATTTCAGATTTTGTCCTATTATAAGTATTTGGAGATTAGTTGTATGTGGGTTATTCATCTCTTCTACACAAAACTTGAGAGGTCACCTTATGAGAGAGAGTGAAAGGTTGCTTGGGAAGAAGAAAAGCTTACTTGGGAAGGAGAAGACCAAAGGTCACCACCACCAATCACCACCGGAGTTGGCCGGAGAAAGGGAGAACCACATGTGTTATTCAACTCCAAAGGATCAGATCTTCATTAGAGGCACGTGTTTGATAATTGCAATCTAAGTTTGTATATTGTCCATATTAGGATAGTTATAAAAATGAGATTTTACATGGTTGGAAGATGAAAAGATAGAGTTGTTAAATGGATTTCTGGAAACTGAAAATATATAGGAATCAAACTCCTGTTGTAGGTAGATAGTAAACTATGAAATAACCATAAATCTGTTGAAGAAATACTGGGAATCAATGGTGTGTTCTTGAAGATATTATGTTGATAATTTTCTGGTAAAAGAGGATATAAACATGCTTTTAATTCAATCTCTTAATGATTCTAGGATGTTTAAAGCATTAAAAATCATTCACATATGTTGATATATCATGTAGTAAGGTTTATAAGGAATTTGGGTTGTTAATATGAAGGTTTGAATGATCAAAAGTGATGAAACCCGTAGTAGAAGAAATGCAGAAAACTCGGCTGTTATCTGGGAGATCGATTGATCGACCCCCTGCCTTCGATTGATCGACCTCCCAAGAATCCTTGAAGTTGTTTCTTTTTATTGCTTGTTCGTATCCCAAAACTTTTCTAAATCTTTGGTTATTATTAATTGGATATAATGGGACTTAGGAAAGATCAGTAAGCCCTAGATAAGAATCGAATTAATGTGATTTGGATTTAATTGATTAGAATTATGATAATTAAATTGAAAGAATTTTGGTTGATTGATGTGACACCCCAACTAATTAAATACCGGGTAGCTACTCCTTTATTAAAATCAATACAAAATGCCAAGTTGGTCCAGTTAATAGCATCACCGTCGAAAACATTTTTAATGATTACTAACCACCTAGTAGTTAAAAAGTGATTTGTCAAATTTTAAATTAAATCTGATTAACATGCAATAAATGAAATATAGAAATGTAACACATCAATTCACGATAAAGTCCAACTATAATGAATCAACAAGTAAAGATGAGTCTCGAGGAAATACTCCTCACAATAATCCCAATATGAAATGAAATAAAATAAGTTTGCATCCTGAATTAATTACAAACCAAAGTCTGAATAACTGAAATATAAAATGAAATGTCTCTAAAAGAAATGGGCGACATGCCCTTCAACTGATGAAATATGAATATAGAGTCAAGGCAAATGAAGCGTCTACTAGCAAGGCCCTTTAACTTCCACAACAGTTACAGCTCGTCACCTGACTGGAAATACTATGCATGGTGTCCTTGTGGCTGGGCACCTAAAATGGTTTTTACAAAAAGATAGATTTGAAAGCAAACGGGTCAGAGCCCGAATGTGGAGAGTATTTTAAAAACAGCAAGTGCTTTAATAACAATTGAAACAATGAATGCAAGATACATGTTAGGACGTGCTCTCACATGAAATACTCACCTCTCGTCTAACAGTGCACTCCTAACGTTCCTGTACCCATTCATGTGTTATTTATCTAACTAAACCATCATAAGTTCTAACCCAACTACTTGATTCACAATATGAATTCCCAATGTTATTACTTAAATAGATAGCTTTACTTGAACTCGGATTCTCAATTGTTAGCATTACCGTTTACTGGAGGTTATCCCCTTATTTATCTTCTCATGGAGTTACTATAATGATTCTCATAAATAAACATCAAAATTCCTTTTCATTCAACCGTATATTATTCGCATCATAAATATACAGTATGAGCACCCCGAGGCTAAGCTGCGGTGCACACATACTCTGCTATCCATCCCGGTACATCACGTACTTAAGGATCACAAATTTCGAATCTCTCAGGAATTGTTAGAATAAGCACAACACACAAAAATGGAGGCGAACATAATTCAACATATCCATGGTCACGTACATACCTACGCTCCATAGTCAGCTGGCTTAATAGCTCACAATTAAGTCATTCCCTTGAACTATGTCCTCTAGGTACCAAACTAAATCCGGGCACACAAGGATTAGAAGGCCCTAAGCGAACGTAAACCTCCCGTGATAGCAAGTATGGTAGGTATGTCATACACATAAGATCATATACTAAGCATGCACACATCTTAGATATCTCAATATTAATAAAGGTATTTTCTACATCCTTATACCATTATTCCAAATTGTATACATTTTTAGTCTTCCGATAATATATAATGTAGACTGTCGACGCATCTCACGTCATAGATTCTTATACTTAAAACCTATCTCAAAGGGGTTATTAAGTTTCCTATTATTCCCATATATTTCATCATTAATCTTAAGGTCCTTACTTCTGCCCCAAACCTCAATTCAACAACTTGTTCAAAATTACTCTATTAATCATAATATTAACTCACTTATCGAGCTTCAATAGCTTTTAGAATAATTCCTCAAATTAAATTCTAATTAAGGTCCAAACTTTATAACCATACCTACTGGTCTTCCTTAAGTCTAAGGATATTCATATGGTCTCCAATAATATTTTCCAAGGGTTAACATCATTAAAATTTAACTAGGCGAAATTTGACTCTTTCTGGGAAGGTCGATCGATCGACCTTGACCTTCGATCGATCGATGGTGGTCGATCGATCGACTGATGAATGTCGATCGATCGAACGCACCAGGTAGGCTGCGGACTGCTTCGTTTTGCAGTTTTAAAATCATCTCAAAACACCATTAACAATCATGAAACTCCAAGAATACGTTATAATATCATCATACAATCATCCTACAACAGTGTTAACGTTCTAAAACCAGTAATTCATCATTCAAGGGCTTTGTTTGGATCAAATCTTCATCAAGAATTCCAGTTTTCTATTTCTTTCAAGAACATTAATAAACTTCTTCTAAAATCCGTTTTTAGATCATCAACGGTTCTATTTTGAATGCATAATTCATCCAGAAAGTTTCTACATGCAATTCCTAGCATAGTTCATAGTTTTAATCCTCAAATTCATGGGTCTAATCAATCTTCCAAGATAAATTTGATGATAATCATAAACATGGAAAAGCATAGCATTGAATCAATTATAATTAAACCACTTGCCTCTAATATTTCTCTGAATTTGATGTTGAATCTTGAAGGCTGAGTTGTTCTCTCTCTCTCTCTCTCTGCAGAATTCTCTTCTCTCTCTCTCTCTCTCTCTCTCTCTCTCTCTCTCTCTCTCTCTCTCTCTACAAGTTCTCTAAGGATGATGACAATGGAGGTGGGGTTGGTTTTTGGCAAGTTAACACTATTTCTTAACTTCTCCCGTAGCCCATTAAGTCCCTTAGTGTAGTTAGTGGGTTTAGTGGATAAAGAATAATTCAGATTTTTGTTTCTAATTTTCGTGGGTTTTAATTCCCAAATTTTCGAAATTACCAAAATGCCCTTTTTAATTACCGGTATGGCCCAATAATGCCCCGGGACCCAAACTTAACCCCCGGCTAGTGTTTTCTGACTATTTCGACCCTTCCGGACACGTTGGCGTACTCAAAATGACCATACGGTTAATAGAAATAAAATTCACTTTTTAATTAAATAATTACTTTTCGGACGCGACTATCACACGCATCTCAACAAAATTTCCCAAATTGCCGTATTTCAATCCGCGACAATTTCAATAGTTACAATATTCGTATATTGCCATATATACACATTATAATCAAATACTAACTCACATCTCGTTAATATTTTATCCGGATTAATTCTCAATTAATTCACATTTAATTCAATTAATCCCATAAATAAATATCGATAAAAATGCGGGGTATTACAATTGATTCATGTGTTGGATTCTAAATGGGTATGCATGAGGATTAAGGATAGGTCCAGTAGGGGAGATTGAATAAAACATCTGGGTAGACTTAAGTTTACAAGAGGGTTTAATCCTATGTGATAGAGGATGTGTTTATAAGAGATTTGAAACTATCTATTTTAACCCTTATTAAGGGAGAGTTTAATTCGTAGTAATTCAGGGGATAAGATGAGGTGGACCAGTAGGATATTAGTGATTTCTTACTGAAGCAATATATATTGAGAAAAAACCTATTTAAACCTTGGGTAATGAGTGAGACTCTGGAATGATTAGATTATAGAAGTAAAGTTATAATATTTTAATACGTACGGTTTAAAGAGATATAATACTACGTATGGGAAGTATCTTAGGGTAGTGTGATTACCTTATTGATATTGTATTATAGGTAGATGATAATGCCTATTTGATTGATTGATGATTTATGTGTATGACATACCTAGCTTACTTGCTATCGACGGGAGGTTTGCGCGTGAGGGCAGTCACATCCTGATGAATCCATGGGATTTTTGATTTGTCGCTCGAGAACATAGGTCTATGAAAGACTTATCGGGGAGTTGATAAGTCCGATGACTATGGGAATGTAGGTATGTGCGTGACCCATGGATACGAGAACTATGTTCGCCTCCAATGATTATGTTGATGTTTGTAGTTCGAGGAATCCTTATCGAACCTTTAGTCCCCTATTCGACAACCAACGATATTTGGACGTGATAGTAGAGTAATGCATGCACCGCAGCTGTGTCTCGAGGTGCCGTATTATATATGTATATATATAATGAATTAAATTGATGTATATAGAGTGGTTTGATTAATCTACTGTGTGATAATTGTAGATGACGGTGAATAAATAAAAAGCATTGAATTAAGTTAATGAATATTATTCTAATAGATTTGAAAAGCTTAACTCATTTTAATGAGAAACGTATATGAATAATTATATTAAGTATGGTGTGGGACATATGGGATTATGATACGGGATGGAATCATATTATGGAAATTTGTGAAGAGGAACCTTTAACTAGGAGGTTAATAGGAAACGTTAAGTGTGCACTCTAGATGAGAGGTGAGAATAGAAAGTGAGAGTTGGATACTAACATGTACATAATGAATGCTTTATTGCACTTGTTAAATATTTGTTGTTTTCAGAATCATTTTTACAATCGGGCTCTGATCCGTTTCCTTGCATATTTTCTTTTCTATTGTACCTTCTATATCAGGTGTCCAGCAGCAGGGACGTCAACCTTAGCGGATTATGACGAGCTATGGAGCTGGGGAGTATTTCTTAGAAGCATATCTTCATTTGATTCATAGTATTCTTTTAGTTAGGGCATGTCTCCCAAAGGAACTCAGTTATCTCTTTTCTATCTGAGTCATATACTCTTGTATTCGTGTCGTTTTAATACATTTACTATTGTTGGGATTACTGTATTGGATTATTATGTGGGAATGTTTATTCCAATTGCATTTAAATTCTTTTGTGTTATCTATTCAGTTATTATTGTGGTATAATAATTTGTGTTGTGTTAATCGTAAACTAAAAATGGATTTTGTTGAATTAAAATTTGGAAATTTTTTAACACCAGCTTAATTGGGTATTGGGTGAGTTGTAAATGTTTTCGACAGTGATGCTAAGAATGAGCCAACTGTATATTCTGTTTTAATTTGGTTTGGGACTGGCCACCCGGTATTTAATTAGGCGGGGTGTGATACAAACACAATGTCATGTCCGACTCCTCGTTTGTCTTATATTCATGGGGCAATGTTCTGTTAAATCTCGAGTAAACCTTAGTAAAGATTACAATAAAACAACGCATAGACTTGAAGTTAAATCTCGTTGAATTCAAACAACAAAGCTGAACTTTGAGACATTGAATTCAAATTACAACACATAAATCGAAGAATTCATACATTATTTAGCGAATATACTAAATATATAAAGAAATCGGTATAAAACTAGTCCTTTTGTTAACACAAATTTGCACTAACCCAATTACTACCCCTACTTTAGTTCTTCAGTAAACATAAATTTACACCAACCCAATTGCTACCCCTACTTCTATAAAAGTATCATTTTTACATCATACCATGATATATGCATGAGACTCTCTTGCAACAGATCCAAGATTTACAATATGGACAATAGGAGACATGGTGGCATATACCTACAACAGAAATATCAACATTGAAATAGGATAGTGTATATATATATATATATATATATATATATATAAACATACATGCATATGGTAACTTTTAAAGAAATTGGAATAGTTCCCAACTATAGTAATATTTTAATTAACGACCAAGGATGACTGGGGGTAGCCCTCTATCATATATACAATAGCGCAGAAGCACACTTAATAAAACTTGCATAATAGGCACATAATTAATAAATTAACTACAGAAACGCATCAATCTCAACTTAATATCCTTCATTTTTTTGGTTAGACTCAAAATGTATGGTTTACATATAATTCTAAACTACTCACTAACATAATTGAAGCAAAAAAAAATGCCTAGAAATAAAAGCAAATACGTTACTAATATGATAGGAATGAAGAGCAAAGAAATTCGAATTCGAATCTGAAATGGTATTACTAATATGATAGGAATGAAGTAATAATTTGAATCTGAATCAGTATACCATCATTTTGGACTCTAACGGCATGTCAACAACTTCAAATTCTGTCTCTTTGTAGCTCAGGGTGCGATATGCATACACCCCCCTATAAGGGAAAACAAGTTATTCATATTGATATGGGCTACTTGTAACACAAATGATTCCATATGAAATTCTTAAACTTAGGAATAACAACCTTGTTTAAACTCATATAATTCTTAAATCAGTTTGATCACAGCTACAAGTAATATACAATGCATGATTGTCCATCTTTGATGGTCCCCGCATGAAAAAAGCCTGTAATACTCCCCAAACCAGCATATTTTAAACATAAATCATAAAAGCATATGAGTATAATAGATAGTCTAAACATGCATCAGTAAAAGAAAAAGTGTCACCTTAACACATTCGAGTCAGATGAATCAACCTTGTTCCATTAGCATTGTAGGCCATTGTTGTGCACCATCGACCGGGAGCGGGAGCATCAGAATCAACTCGAGATCCCAAATTATCATATAACCACACTTTTATCTTTCCATCTAGAGCTAAAATTAAACCATATAAAAGTCATAAACTAAAGATGAAATAACAGTGCCAAATTTACATGTTTAGCTCAGTAATGTATTAATTTAACTTTCCTCTTCAATACATAGCCAAATTATACTATTTATTCCTAAAACGAGAATCATCTATAGACACAAAATGCAAAACAAAAATCGAGCTAATTAAAAATAATGTTTCAAAAACAAATCTAGGTAACAAAGAAATAGTCAACCTCACTGATGAGTGAGGTGAAATCGTATAAATTTCATGGCCGACTAATATCTCGTAAACCTCATAGTCAGCCCTCTTTTTGTTAGCATTGAAAGAAAAAACATAGGGTGATTTAGATTGTGGTCCTTATTTATCCCAGATTATTTCATTTTGGAAAACAATTTGACTAACAGAGTGATAATGAGTGCATTGATCATTTAATTATGTCACTCATACGGAGCCCGCACATCTACCCTACAGAATTAATTAGTTCACCAATAAAAAAGACGCGAACAGTTGTAGGATTCAATCTCAATGGATGAAGAAAAATATTTTATTCACCAAAGAATAACACCAAATTGATAATAAAGTAAAGTAGAGTTGGTAAATTCACAACACTGTATAACCAAGGTAACTTTTGGTAAATTTATTTGCTATTCTGTAATATAGTAATGTCCATTGATAAATTTCAGAGAGAGAGAGAGAGAGAGAGAGCAGATTTTAGTCATCTACCAAAAATAAACGAATCTCCCATACTCTCAAGTAATCAAATCGGAGCAGCAGGTAAAAGAAGCAATAGCAACAATACAAATAAAAAGAAAAATATATATATACAGAGACACACACTATCCCGCCTACAACGTAAGTAGACAGAATTATTAGAAACCTTAAAAGCATGAGTCGAATAAAAAATGCAAAATGATTCCAAAATACCCCACCACAAACACCACCGACAAAAATGCAACAACAATTAATAATAAACTAGGATAAAAAACTCTTGAACTGAATCAGTTCCTATTTCTTCAGATCTATCTATCCCCACCAACATAAAATCATTCATCCAACTTCCAAGCATAGCATTTAACCAAAATAAATAATAAAATTAAAAACATACCAAAATGTTAAATCTCTATTTAGAAAAATAAAAATGCATATCTTCTGGGGTTAGCAACAACCTTAGGAACCGGTGGGGTAACTTTGTTGGGCGTCTTAGTTTCCTCGACCGGAAACAAAACCCCATCAATCCCCTGAACGGAAATTCTGCCATCAGTGTAAATATCCGGATCAAACAACAATGACAATCTTAATCGACTAAAAAAAATACAATGTATATACTATATACTGTGACACCCCGCCCAACTAAATATAGGGTGATCAGTCCTTGACCAATTTAAAACAGAATGTTAAGTTGGTTCATTCTTAGCATCACCATCGAAAAACTTATAAGCATATTAATCACCTAATATAGAATTAATTTAGGCATCAAAACATTTTCCTTTTTAAATATAACCAAATAAAACCATTTCTCAATTTAATTATTAAAATATAAACCATTCATCATACACAAGAATATACTAAATACTGAACATGAATCAAATACTGAAATAAATAAGACTGGGTAAAACCTCCTAGTTCAAAACTCCAATTCACAAACTCATAGTAAAATTCCATAAAACTAAAAGAACTGTAAAGTAAACTGAATAATAACTCTGATAAAAACTAGGAATGGGGACACATGCCCCAACTGAGATGTCTAGATAAAATTGAATGGAAACGATGGATGCGTCTAATGCAAGGACCTACATCTTCCACAACAGTTGCAGCACGTAAAGCAATCCAAATCTCTAGTTTTGGTATCCCTGTGGCTGAGCACCTGATATAATACATATATATATATCAAAAGAGAGAAAAGATACAAGGGATGGGTCAGAGCCCGATGTTTAAAAAATATTTACCAAGTATTTAAAACTGCACTAATGTAAGTATTATACGCATGTTAGTTATCGAACTCTCACATGAGATTCTCACCTCTCATCTATTGTGCACGCCTAACGTAAATATAATTCCCCCTAGTTATGCTACCCAACCTGACTAGTCTGAAGCCATTATAATATTAACTATACTCACTAGTAGTATTCTCGTATCGCCCATACAATACTCTATTAAATTAGCCTATTCTGAATAGCTAATTAACATGTTTCTCAATTTTCATAATAAATTCGTTATACGTTAAGATTTATTTTATATATCAATATTCTTCTATCTACTAGTTTCATCAAGTAGAAAATTCCCCAAGCATACTCATATATATAGTCACACCATCCCTATATATATATATATTCACTAATCCTGTACCCTTAGGTTAAGACCGCTTGGTGCAAAGCATTTATTATTATTTCCATATCTACTAGTTTCACACAGTAGAAATATTCACAAATTCATATATATATAGTCACATCATCCCTATACATATATATACAAATCCTGCACCCATGGGCTAAGACCCATTAGCGCACCTAACCATAATAATCCTGCACCCCCGGGCTAATACCCATTAGTGCCCTTAACAATAAGGTTAGTGTACCCCCGGGTTATCACCCGTTTGTACACTTAACAATCGGGTTATCATCCATTAGTAGACTTAACAATAATATCCTTGTAACCCCCGGGTTATCACCCATTAGTACACTTAACAATATAATTCCTGCACCCCCGAGTTATCACTCATTAGTGCGCCTAGCAATAAGATTCTTGCACCCCCGGCTTATCACCCATTAGTGAACTTAATAATAATATCACATAATAGGCATACACACATCCTAATAGAATTCATAGGTATTTTCCCAACCTAATTATATACTTATCATACATATTTTATTCTCATCACTACGTATAGTATAAATATTTAGATTACTATCTCTCTCGTAATCTCCAAGGTTCATTCTCTATACCGAATCATTAAAGTATTAATTCTCACATACTTTCCCAAAATTCTGTCCTATTTAAATTTACTCTCTGGAAGTTTCTCTCACTCCAATAAATCGGTAAACTCAAAACTGGACTCTAAGAAAATTTTCAAAATTCACTACGTCACTCGAATTAGAAAGGATTGTCGCTCGAACGATTGCCACATGTCGTTCGAATGACTTCGCGTGACATACAAGTCTCGTTCGAACTTAAACTTCACGCAACAGTACGAAGTCATTTGAATGACTCTTCGCGCGACTTCGAGCAACGCGCACTAGTTCGTCCCCTTTGCCCAGAATTCAACATTTTCACTGTTTGTTATCCGAAAAACCTCTAAGGTTCATCACCCAACACTTCATCATCAATCCCAATCAAAACATAGCAGGTTATATGACATTCCTAACATCCTAGGATCGTTAAATCGTCATCAATCATCAAGATTATATGAAATCCCCAAATTAATTCATAAGAACCCTAGTTTCCAAATTTTCAATTAAAGAACCTAATCAATCCAGATTCGTTCATCAATATATAATCCAATTTTGTGATTAATCATCTACATACATGAAGGAATTTAAACTACTAATTAAACCAGTCCTTAATCATAATTTAAATCTCCAATTTTCACCCAATTCACATGTAAATCATGATTAATTTCACCTACACTAACATGAGCATGATTATTGCTAAAAGAAAGCAAGTAATAAACACTTGCCTAAAATATGACGATCTGATCCACTGGTGATGTTGGTATAGACGCGTTCCTATCTTCGTGATCTACACTTTGGTGGAATTTGTAGTGTGGAAGCTCGAGTTTTGTGCCAAGGACACTAATGGCTTCCTTCCTCTTCCTCTATGGTTCTCTCCCCCTCTCTCTTTAAGTTTAGAACTGATAACTTCCCTCTCCCCCACGTACTCTTAATTATTTAATTAATTTTCATCATTAATTAAACTCCCAAAAATCTAAAATTACAAAACTACCCCTACGTGGTGCTGGTTTGTCCTAAAATATTTTGGAGTCCAAATAAAATACCCGAGTAGTGTTTTCTGACTATCTTGACCCACCCAGACTCAACGGCACAATCAAAATGACCATACGAGTTAATAAAAAATAAATTCTCTTTTTATCCCAATCAATTAGTCCCGACACGACTCACAAGTGTGTCAGACTTAAATTACCAAACTGTCGTGTTACTCACTCTCGATAATTTATCAAAGTGTATAATTCCATATTACATATCACATAGTAATATTCAATTAATAAGTATTAACCCTTGTCACGCTAGTTAATAATTAATTTAACTCGAATTTATTAACAATTAATTTCTCGCATTATAATTTAATTAATCCTACAATAATAATTAATCACATAAATATTCTAACAATAATAACTAATCACATAATTATTAAATCATAAAAAATACGGGTGTTACATATACATACATATATGTGCCAATGTATAGTGAGTGAAAGAGGTGAGCTTACTCAGCATATTGAGAGCTCTGAGACCAAACAATGGTGGTCTAGAGAGCAGAGCTAGGGTTTGGTGAGCTATAGAGAAAGAACGTACATGTTTAGCTCAGTCCCGATCCATGGGTATCCCTCGTGGATATTCAATCGATAAAACCTAGATGGAATTTTCTTGGGCGTGTTATAGGGAGAGAGAGAGAGATAGAGAGAGCGGGGGCCTGAGCGGGAGCCTAAAAATTGAGGGGGTTAATTTTTTATTTTTTTTAGTTATTTATATTTAGTGAAGTGTTCTCAATTTTGGCACACTTTTAAACATTGCCAAATTTTGGCACTATTTTAAAGTGTGCCAGATTGTCATTAAACCATGCCATAATTTGCCACAGTTTTAAGTTGTGCCAGAATTTGGATATCAAGGTATGCCAGATTGCTATTTTTGGTGTAGTGCTCTATGAGCTAAGCATTTTCTTTCTCCAAAATGATGCTTCTTCACTTTGATTAGCATTGTTCGCCTTCTTAATACCCTCCAATTCATCCTTCAACATGTTATTCTCCTGTTCCAAGAGGCTGGCCACCTCCCGAGCACTCTTCACCTCAGGCTGCAACATAAAATCCTTCTTAGAATATATCGAGGATAATTATTACAACCTTTTGTCAAATCCACTATCGCTCGAAGAATAGCAAATTTCTTATCATAATCTGCCGATAAACTAGCGACCGCTTCCTTGGGATCTTATTAGAGTTGAAGTATCATCCCATAGTAAGAGGTATTGGTCGCCACAACCTAGTGGAATAACCTGTGCATATGGATGTAAGTTTTCTTAGTCTGGTTGAAAACATTTAGGCCGATCACCTCCTCCGTCTCCTCTTATCCAAGCTCTTCCTGGACAGCCCCAATCAGTTGGCTACTCTTTCTAAAAATCTCACTTTCGACCGTAGCCAAGTTAACCCTCCTGGAGTTGAACTGAAATAAATAGGACATTGCATGAGTATGGAATGAAAAAAGGTGTTCAAAACTAAACAACATCTTCACTCGAAAAATGATCCATTTTATTGAAACTGTAAAAGGTGTTACAAATAGGAAAATTGATCAACTACATCAACAAAATCATAAAATAAAAATACAAGGACCCTATTCATTACACCTTCTCTTTATTTTAATGCACCTCCTCCTCTGGTGATGCCACCACCACCATCTTCTCTTGAGGCATAGAGGACTCAGTCATCCCTTCTTTATCATTAACCACCTCTTCAATTTTTATAGGAGTGCTTAGATTGTGTTGGTGGAAGAGGTAAGATCCCACAACAATACTTACCTAAGTGAGGGAAGTTTCCCAACCTTCCTTGATGGAGGATTTCTTCAAGTACTCTACCTGAACATTAGCAATGAAGAATGCCTTATCTCACACATGGTTGTAGGCATCCCTCTTATCTTTATTAGTTTTGGCCTTCAACTTAGTAATCTTACCCTTGGCATCCTCAACCACCTTTTTACCTCTTGGGTAACCTTTACGCTCTGGTCGACCTTTTTCTCAGCATCCTTCCAGCCTTCTTAGCATTGGCCTTTCCATCCTTCAGCTTTTTAATGATGTCCTCCAACTTCTTCTTGTCATCTTTATGGGATTTTTGATAGCCTCTAAGGACTCTCGCATGACCTGAAAAGTTGCCTCCACATCCGTAAAGGACTCCTTTAGTCGGTCGTCCCTCCTCTATAATTGGTTATAATCAACCAAGAACTACAAAAAACATCATTCATAAACGTTATTCAATGAATAAACAGTGACACATGGAAATAAGGAAACAATATAGGATACTTACCATAGCCAAGTTGTGGTTAGTACGCTCGACCAACCTGGCCCGAGGAAGGGCAACAACAATAGCCACGTCGGTTGGAAGGACTTCATCTCTAATGAACCTTAGGGAACTTCCTCGGCCCTTGTCGATCTGATCTTTCCCATACAACTGTAGAGGGGTGGCTGGACCCCTCCCGAGCCATTTAAATAAGGGCTCCTAATTCTTCAACACAAAGGAATCAATTACTATGGGGTGTTTGGATCCCCAAACATCAAACCTCTTCTTCTAAGTAGGGGTGGAGACTTTAAATCGATAAGGATGTTGAGAATCATTATTTTGACCATTTTTAGAGAAGAAAAGTTGGTCGGCACAAGAGTGGGGTCTAAGGGTACGAAGGATGAGGATGTTCCCCCAATAGAGAAATTCCCATTTGGTTGAGGTGAGGATTCAAATTCAGCGACTGAGGAAGATGATGTTGGATCCTCTAAATTAATGGGGGTTGATGGAATATCTTCAGTGGGGTGAGTGACAAAGGATGATTGAACTCTGGTAACTGAGCATAATAGATACAGAACGAGGATAATCTTTTCATATCCTCTGTTGGATAGACCAAACAGCTTTCAGGTCGATAAAATTGACCTCTGATATACGAGTTATATCCTTCTTCTTCTTCTCTGCAAAACAGAAAAATAAAAAATGCAATTATTAATAGAATTAGTTGAAAGACCAAAAAGAAGAAGATTGTACAAGAATAAACAAATGTGTACCTATGTCACGACTCTTCTGAGGGCAACGGGGCCCATTATAGTCTCACCCTCAGGAAGAGGGACACATCGCTAATCTTTCTTAGTCAATCCATGATCCCAATAATCCTGATTGAAATTGGGCAAATTTACTGTTAAATATCTGTTGGAGAATCCTATCTTCAAATAATAAGTGTTATCATTCGTGGTCCCCCAACTATAACAGTACATTAATTCCTTTATTCCTATATTGGTTCCAAATTGCTCATTAATATGATTCATGTCATTAACTACTCTCCAAGTATTGATAGCCACTTGGGCTGGGACCACATCAAAGTACTAAAAAAACTCTAAAAATAAACGATTTGAAGGGAATGTTACCCCACACTTAATAATAAAGATTGTGGGGATATAGTGACCCTCCTCTAGTGCACAAAGATCACAAGGACCTGGTACTAATTTAGTTTTTATCCGCTTTGGAATCCTATAGGTTGCCCTAAATACCTTCAAAGAACCCTCATCCACAAGATACATCGTTTTTTGACAAGGAGGAAATAAAAAACAAGAAAATAGGGGTTCTTATAGTGAAATAGAAACTTCACAACTTTCACAAATAATGGAGCTAAAACTTCAGAAGGAGGAAAAGAGTTTGAAATTCAAGGTGGGGAGAACCTGTAGGGAATGGAATTTTATAGGACTCTATGACATCCCCTGAGCTATACAAAATGAAATAATTAAGTTACCATCGCTTCACCTTTCAACAACATCTCAGTTCCTAGAAATTAAAATGACCAGTGTATCCCCAGACAATCAGCTAATTTTGCTACTATTTATAAAATTACCACTGGCCAAGAGATGACTTTTAAAAATTTACAACTCCCAGAGGTCGGCAGCTGACTAGATGCTTCCAGATAGTCGAGCAAGTCCTAATAGATAAATACTCCATCCTTTTAGTCACTAAATAACTCCAATCAAGAATGAAGTATTGGGGGATTTTGTCGTGACCTAAGATAACATGGCCAGGTGGACCAATAATAAAGTGAAACCTGTCATCATACTCAGGGGGGCCCAAAGACATCAGGTAGAAGTGGTCAGTTTTATTACCTCCCTGGTTGGCATGCTAGCCAACCACCCTCAAGAATGTGAATAGTCAGTACTGTGAGTAGATAAACCTAAGGATCTTGATAGTCACCATGCACGTGCACGTGGATAATATGCAGCTGCTAATTATAATGTAAAGGTATAAATACCTAATGTATAAAGGTATTCCACCTCTTCTTCTTCCTATTACTATAAATATCTCACTACCTCTCTCAGCTAAGGGAGACTTAAAAATAGTTTATCCTTAAGAGTTACTTAGAGGCTTGTACTAAAACCTTAATATCTAATGACATTGTACCTTTGGATGTAGTCACCTTGTTGGGCTGAACCACGAAAAATCCTTTGTCTCTTTCTTTGTCCCTCATCTCTTTCTAGCATATACTTTTTTTTATATGCGGTTGATAATAATTGGTTTAACTAATCTAAAACTCATCCTAATCATCATAACTATTTTTGACACCAACACACTTCTTAAATAATGAAAGAAAATTTCTAAAAATTACAAATTCTCTTATTATAAATTTGTACATAAAAGCTCATCCAATAAAGATAAATTCTACCGCATTACTCTATATTGAGATATTTTTTAAAAATGCAAATACTCTCTATAAAGGAATGGACAAGAATTTATCCTATGTTAGAAACTAAAATGAAGATCCTTTTTTGAAATGCTATCAAGTCTTCAATAAAGGTGATAGGAAGCTAGGTGTAATCTTGGATAAAGGTGAATGGAAAAGATGAGGTGAGGAAAGGATATAATGTGATGATAATGTTGAAAATACACACATTTTCATGTGTGTTGGGAGGTAATGAGAACGTGAGGTAAGTTGAGGGTCATTTTAGGGAATGAGGAAATTAAAAAGGGTATGGAAAATTTTGGAAACAAAAAACAAAATAGGTAATGTGTTAGTTAGGTCACCTATTTTGTAGGCAGGTATGGGTATAGTTTTGGAGGTATGGATTTGGTATAGGGTCATGGGTTAATAGATGAGTAGAACCTGGGTCGCTGGATGGATTTGGGTTAGTTTGGCTATGGTTGTTCATGAGTTTGGTTAATGGGTTATGGGTCAGTGGTTAAACCGGTTTAAGGGTTTCGGTTATGGAGTTATGGAATGTGGCTGGAGCTACAAGTGGTTGGCCTTAGGTTAAAGAATAGTTGATTGGTTTGGTAGGTATCCGAGTTAATGGGTCATTCATCAGGTGGTTAGGATTTGCCGGAGTTAGGTAGTCATCGGTGTGGATAGGAGGTAGGTCTTCGCTGCTGGGTTGTTTGGTGGTCAGGACTAGGTTTAGAGGCTAGTATAAACAGTACTACTCTTATGCGGACTATCCCTCATTTTAACAATACGGACTGGACATGTGTCACATGTCGGTGAGCCCATAAAAGAGAGAGCGTGCCTAGAATTTAATCGATAATTTCTAGACTCATGGCCATAACACATGTACAGTCCACACTGTTAAAATACGGGACAGTCTGCACAAGAGGATTATTATCTAGTATAAATATGGTAAGGTGTTGGGTTAAGAGATCGAGAAGTGAGCTTTTGGGTTTTTACGGCGTGGATTTTTCTGGCAGGGTAGAAGTAGTAAATGGATAATGGTTGAGTTTTGAGGTCACCTAAGTGGAGGTTTTGGTGGTGCATAATTTTGGTTGAGGTTATAAAGAGGTAGGTGGTAGCTGGGTGTGGTGGTCCGAAATATGTTAGGTTGGAGGTGGGTCATGAGATATGATGAGGCAGGTGGATATAAGTCGATTTGAGGGCAGATGGGGTTGGTAAGATTGGTCGCTGGAATAGAGTTGAGTAGTGTATTCCAGTGGGTTGAAGGGGCTTGTCAGGCCTGGAGTTTGATGAGGTGGTGGTGTAAGAACTAGGTTAGGTGTTGAAAATGGGTTTACGGGTTTGAAGGTATAAGGTGGGGGTGGTTGTTTGGGTATTTTAAGGGAGAATAAAAGAGAGAAACATGTGGGTTTAAAGGCGATAAAAGAGATGAGAAGTATAATCTTATTTGGGTTTGAAGTTGTGAGATGTGAGAGTGTATAGGGTGTGTGGTTTATGTGAAGATGGTGTGGGCGACGGATTGTGTAAGATATGTAAGATGTATGGTAAATGGGTGTAAGTGTGGAAGGTTTTAGAGTGTTCGTGGGTCTATAGAGATAACGTGTGTACGTACTTTATTATAAAAAAATAGAATGTATATGAATATATATACAACACACACAAAATAAATAAAATTAAAATATTAAAAAATAAAACACACACATAAAAAATATAAAGACTCAAATAGACATATTAAAATATAAAACAAATAACACTAAAAAATTAAAAAAGAAAAGTATATTGATAACACACAAACCCCCTATAAATATATACAGACACTAACTTACTATAACACACACACACATACACACACTATATTATATTTTATAAAATAATAAAAACACAAATGAAATATAAAGATACTAAAAAATAAAATAAAATAAAATAAAAAGAAATAAATTGATAAGAACAATTATAAAATATCTTTTAAATATAATTACAATTATACTATACACATACACAGTGGGGAAATATTTGGAATGCGGCTCGGGATGGTCTAGGCTTGGATTTTGGGCTTGGGACTTTAGTTTTAGGTATGCTTGACTGCATCATTATCACATTTTTCTTAATATAATTCTTTTGAAACCACAAATGCCAATTGAAAATGCACGCATAAGGCCAATTTATCGAGAACTGGTAGTTAAACTGCTTCTATTTGGGGTATAATTTTAACACTTTTGGGTGCTTATCACACAATCCCTAAATAGAATATTTCTAGTCCTCAAGAAAAAATAGAGATAAAGAAAGATAAGTAACCGCAAGTGTGCCACTTTCGCAGGCACTTGCAATTGCACTTAGCATGCAACAAACTATTAAACCTATAGGTTGCCCTATACGATGGATATTGTCTTGTGAGGATTTGCAGTGAATATACCCACAAAATAAAAAAAATATATTGAAAATGAGTTATTGAAATACAATCTCTTATTAGACGATGAAAAGTTATACAACCCATCTAAAAATATTTCAAGGAATACATCGTTCAACCATCAGTGCATGGAATAAATTACTTAATACCCAAGGCGTAATACTTCCTAAAAACTTAACGTGTGTTTTATGAAACAATTTTAAGTATTATAAGATTAATTCCTAGATTGACTTTATAGAATCAGTGCATTGACTTCAAATCTCACTAGATATGTCTCTTTGAATCGAACTTTTTGAGATTTTGGTAATTACATCTCTCTAGTGTGTGAGGAGATGAGAAAATGTAAACAAGTCCAAATGTTTCACAAACTTATAAGAAATGATGGATACATAAGAGTAATTGATCTCATGAAGGAATGCTAACCACTATGTTAGGAATATCGAGTAATTCACCATATTAACTTCTCGATCGCCAGAATACTTTACTAAGGGTTAAAATGAGGTTTATGTAAGGGATGAGGGGAAAACGAGATAGGAAAGATGGTTGACATGATGGCATGGTTTTGAGAAGAATGGAGTACAATTTAAATAAGTTATGTCCATTTCACAAAATTATGATCACAACTTTTTTCTATTTTTTTTCTTTTCCTTTTCTCTTTTTTTCTTTCTCTTTTTTTTTTAATTTCTTTTTCTCTCTCTTTTTTTTTTATTGCGATGCACTTTTCTTTTTATTACAATATTGAAGACATTTTTACAGCAGGAATTTCAATCACACTTTTTCTAAAAAATTATGGTAGTGATGGGAAATGATATATGGATGGCTTCCAGAATATAAATGGAAAAGGGAAATATGGAAAGATAATGGGTGAAGTAAATGGTATGTGTATAGATGATATGACTGAAGGTTTAGTGCTTGGGATAAACTACAAGACAAATGTTTCTTATAACTCAAAAATGACTTGGCTCTCAGTGGATACGCAAAAAATAAGGAATAATGAAATCATGCAATGACTAAGTGCGGTACCCAAAGAAGTCGAGCCAACTTGTAACTCAGAGATTACGTAAAAATCCTAAAAAAGTGAATAACTCAAATCTCATGGGCTTTAGCCTCCAAAAGTGATCTTTTAAGGCCTTGTTTAGAATGTTGTTACTCATCAACTTTTGATTGTATAACGTCATTAGTGAAAATATTTCCGAGTTTAGGAATTCATAGTGTAAGTATGCCTTAATCGGTATTATTTAATTTTATGGAATAAAGAATAATTTCAAGTTCAAAAAAGGTATTCCGAGACTTCTAAAAGAGGGATGAAAGGCAAATCATGTTATAAAAAATAAGATAAACTGTAGAAAAAGATTTTAAAATGACTTGTTTCTGATAATTTTTCAACATAGGCACGATTTTAATAAATTCTCCACCCCCAAACAAAAGGGAACATCATACTCAATTTTAAAATTATATTTTAAATTGAAAGAACAAGGCGGGAATGAGATTACTATAATCAATCTCTAATAAAATTTATACCACATGATGGAACCAATGGTATATCCTGAAGAACAAAAGTGACACAAAAATACGTAAAAGTCTATAAAGCATATGAAAATCATTGGGGTGGAGGATAAAACACTTCCCCAAACAGGGTAAGACTCATACTCAGAAACGAGATCGAATGTGCTGCCTCCCGGTAGCGCTAAGTTTATCATCTTCAGCCAGACGTAAAGGTACTTACCCATAAACAACATAGAAACTAGGATAAAATGGGGTGGCAGAAAAGGTGTGGGTGATGGGAATCACCCCTAAACAAGAATGAAGAGTCAGTCTTGTTGGATAAAGGCTACAGGGTCAATGCACATGTATAACAAAGTGCTTGATGCAAAGCATCTGTGGACCAAGTTTGGGTGGGGAGAAGGGTATAGGAAGAAAGGCAACGGTGAGGGTAAAGAGGCACCGATCACAGGCCTTATTAAGCGTAAAGGTGAGGGCAACAAGGACTCTATAAGAAAAGAAAATATTTTTATGATTTTTTAATATAAGGAAAAGCTTTATAGGATTTTTGAATATTTTGAAAAGAAATAAAATATTTTTGGGGTTTTTGAATATTTTGAAAAATAAAGAAAATATTTTTGGGGTTTCAAAAAAGCGGGTAAAATGGACGCTTCGAGAAACAAAAAAGGATGGAGCACACAAAACTAACTATCAAAGGGTTTGAACTAGATACGTATAAGCAAAGGACAAATCCTAACTAGCACGTAGCCATTTTTATCTTCAATTAAGTGACGAGGTAGTCAAATTTCAATTAATCTGCGAGCGAGAAAAGTACGAAATCTTATACTTCACCTTTGAAAAAAATTGTGCTCCCCGCTCCCACTTTCTTGCCGAGAGAATAAGATGCTTACTAATTAAGTGTCACCACACAAGATACTACAACAATCGACAGTCTAATACCACGCTGGGGAAACCAAAAATCGGTTATACTGGGTGGGCCTCACTTAAACCAAATTTCCCAAGACAAATTATCTTAAGAAAGTCGATTGAGGAGTGATAGGGGTGAAAAGGACTCACTGGAGTATCCTATGAGTGTCTCATTCCAAAAGCTTCAAAAATCTTATCCATCTTCTTAAAAAATTCTCAATTATATCATCACAAACTTTAGTTTCATAACTTCACTCTAGTTATTAATATACATTCACACTTGTAATATCTGTATATAATTATCTCTACCTTTATACACATATATTTGTAACAAATCAAATATATACACATACATCGCTCGCTATATATGTAACTTCAATCCCTCCGAGTATTTCCTCGCTAAATGAAAAATCACTAGCATGCTGTCAAGATCCAGTATTATCCACCACAACCTGGGCAACGGGGTTGGAATCTCACCACCGAACCCAAAACAATAATGAAAATCGGAGGCGGTCATGACCTTAAGTCCTCGGGTCATAACCATACCACATTATTTCACGAGATACCAAACCTACATAGCGTGATCGTGCACAAACCTATGACCTAGGGGAACAGTACTACCTTTGCTGGGATTCGCCAGAGAGACCTCCCACTGATCCTAACCCCCACCGATAGCATATCCTCTAGGATGGGTATGTTTCACACAAATATTATTATTACTCGTATATATATTGCCCCTATTACCACACACACACACACACACACGCACACGCACACACACACACACACACACACACACATATATATATATATTCACATAATCTGGCTAATCCGTGCCCATCACTCGAAGCATTAGCCTAGTAGGCCCGAGTCTACCCCTGACTTTTAAATATTTAGTTAACATTTGTTTAACTGATTTCACGCATATATTATTATTTCTGGACATTAACTCCTTTCCGACCAGCCCGTATCCTAAGTTACACGAATTCCTGACCGATTCATTAATTTATATTTTCGAGTGTTATTCGTACTAAACACCCACAATTCCTTACCCCGAGTTTTATTCTAACTATCCAAGGTAATATAAGGTCCCTAAAATATTTTTCCAGAAGTCTTACTTTCATCTACGAACACCCCAAAATATCTTGAACCCCAAAGATATTAATAAACGAACCTGGGCTAAGCAGTGTAGCCGAACTGGTTCGCCCTTGTACACTGCCCAAGTCGTGGTTTCTACTTTCTTCATGAATTTTACCCAGATTTTCACCCCCAAACAAATCGCAATCTTCATCCCAAGGCACAATATCATTACTCTATCAACTACAAACATAAAGATGCCTATTTGATTGTCTCGATTCATTAAAAACCTATTATAATAATGGGAATTAATTTATTACTTTTTTTTAGCATCAATCATCTCTTAATTCTAATGTAATTTCCTAATTTCATAGTTCAAGATCACACCTTTTTTATTCAATTCCAGATTTTTCCATTCAAGAACACTATATATATTTTTATTCTTAGGTTTCTATGGAAAGAACCTAATATTCGTAGGGAATTCATTCTCATAAGATCATGACGATTCATCATCAATTTTACCTTCTCAAAACCCATTTACATGTTATTTCCCACCCAAAAATTTATTGCAAGTCTACCAAATTTTGATATGAACATAAAAATAAACAAAAAGATTAATCAAATTTAATCACTCGCCTTAGATGTAGAAGGAATTATTATTGTCTTCTTGTAGGGTTGAATCTAGGTAAGAACTCCCAATGATTTGTCTCCAATTAAGCCTAAATCCCTTGTGTTTTTCTTCCTCTTTTCTCACCAGTTTAGCTCTTAGATGCTTTAATATGTAAAGTGATTGCCTCTTAACTTTTAATGTTTTATTTAAAGTACTAATCCCGAAATTAGGTTAATCCCATAGTGTAAAATTACTCGTACACCCCCAAGTTGACCCCAACTAGTCTAAAAAGTCCCCGATATCCAATCTCAACCCTGGGTATATGATTTTCACTATTTCAATCCATTTCGAATCAACCGTGAACTTAATAGCATCATCTGAGTTACCATATATCAATTTCCTATCTCAACCCCAAAATAACCTACCCATATGTCCCGATTGAGATACCGTCAATCCCCATCGTTTCTATTTACTACAATGTATTAACAATTGATCAAATTTTATTTACTTAATCACACTTAGTAAATTTATTTTCACATAAATATTAATTCTACTCTCAATAATTAATATTTATTGAATACGCAATATTTTTCTTATTTTAATTAAATAATGAGATGAAATTTAAAAATGCTAAAATAAATTATTTAAAAAAATACGAGGTGTTACAATTAGTACCAAGTGGGTGTACAAACACAAGATGGATGAAAATGGTACCATAATTCTCAATAAGTATAGGTTGGTCACTCCAGGTTACACTTAAATTAAATGTGTAGACTTTGACGAGACATTAGCTTCTGTTACTAGGCTTGAGTCTGTCCACTTACTATTCGCCATAACATGTCATCTACGGTTTAAGATATACTAAACGGATGTTAAGAGTGTCTTTCTCAATGGCATTCTTAACGAGGAGGTTTACATGGATTGATAAAGGGGTTTGAATATATAAAGCACTTAAAATACGTCTTTTATCTAAAAAAAGGGCCTTGTATAGTTTAAGTATCCCCGATTTGGTACAAAAGGTCGACTTCTTATCTCTTAGCTCGTGGCTTCAAGAGAGAGAGGGTTGATATGACATTGTTTATTAAGAGAAAGAATGGTGCTATCTTAGGTTTTCAATTCTATGTGGACGACATAATCTTTGGATCCACATGTTCCCAATATTCTCACACTTTTAAGGAGGAGATGAAGAGCGAATTTGAGATTAGTATGGTTGGTAAACTTAATTTCTTCCTAGATCTCCAAGTGCATCAATTAAAGAATAGGATATTTATATTTCAATCTAATTATGCTAGGGATATAGTGAAGAAGTTTGGTTTGGACTCCGCTAAGCACTCTTGCACACTTATGAGTTCCTTGACAAAGCTTAACAAATGCACTTTAGATAAGTATGTAGGGAAAACCCTATATAGGATCCTTTCCTTGATTGTTAGATGTCCAGATATTGCCTTTAGTGTTAGAGTTTCTGCATGGTACCAAGGGTACCCAACGGAGTCACACTTTCTTGTACTCAAACGTATCATCAAATATGTGAGTGAAACTATTTTTTATGACATTTAGTATTCTTTTGATATCGATAAACCTTTTATCGATTTACTCAGATGTCGATTAGGCCGGGGATGTTATTGGTTGTAAAATCACATAGAGTGGATGCTTTTACTTCGGGAATGCTCTTGTCTCATGGTTGATCAAAAAGCAAAACTCCCTTTATTAATTCCTAAACTAACCCTCACCCAACACCTCACACAAGAGATACGTCTATTCGGGGTAATTTAGGAATTAATAGAGGGTGCATGTGGGAAGTGGGGAAATAAGGTAGTTGGGGGTAATTTGAAATTGGCTAAAAAGTTGGTTTATAACAAGTGGGCTAAATGGGTTTTGTTATTTTTGGCTTTTGGTCTTTATTTTGAGAGGAGCATGTGAAAAATCATGTTGGCTTAGAAATAGGTCTAAGATGGAGTTTGGATTCGACTTGGGACATCGAAAATGGGTTTTGGGTTCGGGGCCGCTAGGTTCGGTTTTGGTGGTGTGGCCTACCAGAGCTGAGGTTTGTCCGGGTATGGGGTGGTTTGGGGCGGACTATGGTCAATTTTGGGTATTTTGTCCTGGTATGGGATGTGGATCGGACAGCAGGGGTTGAACTCGGGTTAGGGACGAAATAGGGAGGTGTAGTAGCGGGGCAAACCGGCTAGAGGAGGAGGGATGGGTTTCGGCAGTGGGTTGGTTGAGCGCAGGTAGTGTGGAGGTAGAAGGGGAGCTCGGGTTGGTGGGTATACGGGTTTGGTTGGAGTGAGGTTAGGTGGTGGGTTGTTTGGCGGTTATGAGATGGTTGGTTATGGTGGTATGGAGATTTCAGAGAGAGAAAGAGTGAGGTTGGGGAAGATGATGATTGGGGGGGGGGGGGGGGTTGAGTGTGTGAGGTAGATTAGTTAGTGTGTGGGTGAGGGTGAGCGTGTGTTTGGGTTATGGTGTGGAGAGGTGTATGGTAGATTGTGACCCTTAAAAAAATAAAATAAGAAAATAATTAAAAATAAACCTAATAAAATAAAAACAAGTAAAATAAAAATAAAAACTAAACTATTCTAAAAATAAAAATCAACTAAAATAAATCTAATAAAAAGAAAAAAGAATAAAATTAAAAACTAATAAAAAGAAAAAAGAAATAAAAAAGAAATTCTAGAAAATTCTAAATAAATCTAAAATAAATCCTACAAATAAAACAACTCAAAATAAAAAATCTAAAAAATAATAAAAGTACAAACCATACACACACGATGTTCGGGTTCTGTTTGGGCCAGTCTGGGCTAAGGTAAGGCTATAGGAATGGTGATTTAGCTCCATTAATCGTGCATTTGCCTTGAAATAAGCATTTGAACTCCGCAAACGACGATCAAGCCCGCACATTAATATGTATGCATATAAGACCCAATTTATTGAGAATTAACAATTAAAATGTGTCTATTCGGGGTATAAAATGTACACTTTTGGGTACTTATCAATTCCTTTAAAAAAATTCAAACTTTATTCTTAAAATGTGAGATTTTGAAGGTATTATAAGTTTAAGATCAATGGGTTTGCATAATAAAATTCCTTCAAAAATATAAATGGTATGGCGTTATTGATTTGAGAAGCACTAAAATTCATGAAATTTTGTATGAGTTGAGTCAATTTCATTTTGTTCAACATTTTTCACAAAAGAGTTATTTCTTTAGGAGTATCACTTTGACTTTGTGCACCATTATTACACATGTCTATGTTGACTTCCATGTGTGTGGTGACAATTATATTCAACACAAATAAATGAGAGAAGCACAATCACCAAGGAAAATAAAGAAGATAAAAAGCCAATCACATAACAAAATATGTACGTGGTTCAGCAAGAATGCCTACGTCCACGGTGGTGCAGTCAGTATTATTTCTATTTACTCCGGGGATTGTTTACCGAGAATACAGTGCGTGTCCTTTACCCCAGACTTAGGGTTTATTATATACATCTCTGTCTTCGGGGAGTGGGGGTGTTGGACTCCCCCACGTTTACCATCTTCTCCTGAAACATCTCTATACGAGAACATGGGAGGAGACTAAGTCGTAATTCTATTCAGTTAGGGTAAGGGGTCTGGACTTTGGGCCATTTTAATTAGGCTACTCGTTCGGGCCCGTAATGCCAAATCCGGGTACCCACAATTGACCCTAAATTTGTTGGGCCACAAGTTGGGCTTAATAAATTTAAATGATTTGTCATAATGGCTCTTTTGCATATCGTGTAACTCTTCCCAAAGTTTGAGGACTGATTTAGGCGGCACTTGCTTCATGTCTTGTGCGCAATTATTAGTAGCATTTCAAAGTCATTTTGGGCAGCGTTTCGTAGTTGCCGTTTTAAGCTTCTTAGTGTTCTTCCATCTTCTGTGAGTTTTAGCAATTTGTGCCTTCTGCTCCTGGTCTTTATTTTCTTCGCTTTCGATCTCCCTCGTAATTTGGGCTTGTGATCTTGCATCGTCCAAGTTAAACTTTCATCTCGTAAGTATCCTCTGTTTTCTCTCTGTACTTTATTTGAATTTGTAGTTTAGGGTTTACAAATGGCAAAGATAAGTAACAGACCAGTGTCTGAGTTTAAGAAGTTTTATAATATCCCAAAGTGGGTAGAGATTGAGTGCGCCTCTCTTCCTAAAACTGTTAGAGAGATAGAGGGCACTCATTAGATTCACGTCTTGTTGCTTTACCAAGGGGGGATTAGTTTTCCTCCAAACGATTTATTCTTGCATTTCTTTGGTTATTTCAACATTGTTCCTGCACAGTGTTCGCCCAATGTATAGAAGATAATCAATGGCGTCCATAGAATAAATCAACTTTATGGCACCAAATTAGGGCTCGTCGAAGTTTGTTTTTGCTACTCCTTTTCTCGAACTAGCTCTGGTGTTCTTTATCTCAAGGATAGGAGTCCTGATAGTGTATTGGTAGTAAACTTACCTGATTCCCACAAAGACTACTGGCAAGGTGGCTTTTTTGTTAGGAATTGGCAGTTCTCCCCCCAGACTGAGGGGTCGAGGTCTGATAGGTTTACTGTTCCCTTTTATGGGGAAGAGTACATAGGTAGTCTTTGCTCTGTCCTTACAATTTCTTTGTTAATGTGTGATATTTCTGACTCTTTCCTATTTTCTTTTCAACGAAGTCGAAGAACTTGGAGTCTACCTCAGCTAGGTTCGACTTTCAGAGTTGATTAAAGCTTGGATTATCAGGGAGCTCTTGGCTGACGGTGAACATACCCTGTTTGCCACTTTCCTGCTCGAGTACAAAAATGTTGGGTCTAGTTTTATAGCAAGGCCTGTGGACAACATTCCTGAATTTGATACCTCCGAAGAAGCTGCTGACGATCCCATTCACTTGGACGAGGAGGAGAAAAGTTCTGAGAGTGATATCAAATGAGGTGGCGAAGGTGATTGTGGTGAGGAGAGCTCTAGGGGTGACAGTTCTTCCAGCTTTGGAGAGGTCTCTGAAGCCCAAGAATCCTCAAGTACGTCCAATATCTCTAGTGAGGAAATGGTTCCTCCAAGGAAAAACTTGATCCGAGATGATGATGATGATGATGTGCTTCTTGCCCAGAGGTCGAAGAAGCAGAAGTCCAGCACTGGGGTTGTTGTTACTAGTTCTCGGTCTGCTGCTTAGGAGCAGGAGAAGAAGAGAAAAAAAGAAGATCAAATAAGAGAGAGAGAGAGAGAGAGGAAAAGGGAAGAGGAGAGAAAGAAGATTGAAGAGAAGAAGAGGATGGAGGAGAAGAAAAAAGTAGAGAGGGAAAAGGAAAGAGAGGAGGAGAGGAGGAAAATGGAAGCGAGGACGAAGGCTGGGCAGGCCTTAGTACATGTGTCCGCGTTGCCAGAGGGGGACTCGGTTGCTATTTCTCCTCAACTGGCCCCTACACTTCTCGAGAGGGAAGTCCTTCCTGCAGATCGCCAAAGGGCGACGGGGTCTGACCAGTTAGCCTTGCAAGCTAGTCAGAGGCTAGTCTTGGTAAGACCTTTTTTCTTTTCTAATGCTCGATAAATTCTGGCTGTTTCATTCCTCTAATATCTTCTTTTACTTACAATTTGTGACTGACTTTTTCGTGCTCTATCGCTTTCGCGATGAGCTGGTGAACAAAAATGGTGAGCTAGAGAATTAGAAAGCTAACTTGAGAGTGAAGGGTACAGAGCTCCAGGCTAGTTTGAAGGCCGCTGATGCTACTCGAACGTCTTTCGATCTGGCTCTTGCTACTGCCAATCAAGAGAGGGAGGCAGCAGTTAAAGAACTGTATGATCTGCGATAAGCCTACGATCTGGTCTGCTCGAGCAAGCTGGCTGTTATGGAGGAAAAAAAGTGCTGACCGAGCAGTTGAAGGAGAAGGAGTCTCAGGCAGCCACCGTTAAGGAGGACTCATATAACTCCTGGTGGGCTGCCGCGTATGAAGACACTGAGGTTCAGATAGGCTACATCAACCGTCTGAACTTTAAGAAGGGCTGGAATAAGGCCCTTTTAGCTGATGGTGTGGATGTTGCCTCTCCTCTTTTTAATGAGCACGATCCGGGACCAAAGCCTATTGTGGATGAAGTTCTTGCCCTAGCCATCGAAGGTGTTGACTCTGTTTCTCAGTCAATTCTTGTTTCTGTCCTTCCTGCTCGAGCGACAGATGCTGTCCCTACTGAGGGTGGTGCTCCTACTGTTGCTGATAAGGGGAAGCAACCAGCTTCTTCTGAGAAACCCGAGGTCTTCAGCTGATCTATCCTTAGGATTATTTTTTATATTTTTGTTTATAATGTTCCCTTTTGATTCTTCAATGTACTCTGATCTTTTTTGTATGAATGAAATGAGAAGACTTTTTCCCTTAGTGTACTGAATAACTCTATCTTTTATTGATCTTTTATGGCTTATAGTTGATTGATGTTGATGACTATATACCAGCCACTTCTCAATTGGGAAGAATGCTTGGTCCTGATGTAAGCTTTGAAGTTTGTCATACCTTTGTGAGGATTTGCAAATCATTATGATTGAGGAACAAGCATTTCATAGAGAAGACTGAGCTCGTTGTTAAACTAAAAGATAGGCTCCAAGAGATGGAAAAAGTCTATGCCTCAGTCCAAGAAGAGGTGAATAATATGAGAGCAAGGATTCTAGATGCTTCTGAGATTAACCAGGTTGGAGAAATTCTTCAGCAGGAGAATGAGGCTTTGAGGAGGGAAGTCTCGCGACTCAGGGAGAATACGCCGAGCATTTCTCCTATAGTATTACGAGGTTCTTCCTCTTCATGAGCTGGAGCTAGACCGAATGATGTTCCTCCGATGCTAAGAGGTTCTACCCCATCGACTGTTCTGTGAGCTGGTAGACACGCAAGAAGTCCAGCTAGGGAATGGAAGAGCTCCATGGTGATGTCTGACGAGCGTACGTGATTGCTGCCGGGCTTCAAAGGGACGTCACTTGACTGAGGCATCTATTTAAGAGAGGATCTCAGCGAGTATGGTCCAATGGTTACGACCAAGGTTGGCTAGATGCTCCGACGAGGCTGATAGAGTTTGAAGAGCTCGCCTTTATCAGGAAATGGTTGAGTGCCCTGAGGGAGCTGCAAGTCCCAAGGAACTCAATGCTCTGGTATCGTCATGAGATCTATCCTTCCACTCTAATGCCTAACCCCTTCCGGAGAGATGGTCAGTGGATCCCTATCGATGACATCCCTTGGTAGCTATTGGAGATAAATGCGAATGAATTCGAGGAGGAGCTGGTTCCCCATCCCGACGATGGTCGAAGAGATCAAGTGGCTGATTATCTTGTTTAGAGGCCTCGACCTCATTGAGATTTTGCTAGTAGTAACTCTGTATACATATGTAATGAAGTAATGTAATGTTGATCTTTTGGATGAGCTCGCCGACTAAACGTGGGTTGTATTTGTTGTAAATGTGATGAAGTAATATAAAATTTATGTCCTAAGCGAATTTATCGATTAAACAAGTGTTTTATATTTTCCACATCTTTTAGACTTTGCTCAATAATCTTGGGCCTCTCTGGGCTAAATAGATTTGTAAGTTTGCATTGTCAAGTGAGTGTCCCTTCAGTCTAGTATGCTTATGAAATACCATTCTGCCCCACTTTACCTTTTAGGTAGTGTCGTCACACTCCCTTAGGCCTAAATGTGGTAATTGGCGAGGACACACCTAGTGTTGGATACTCTATCCGATCAGGATTTTACTAACCAAACATTATTTGGCGACCAATTTTGATGTGTCCTTATTGCCTAAGGATCTCCTGTAGGGCTTCATATATTGCCAAGGGCAATGCTAAGAGGTTTATCATGTTTCATAACGAAAACCTGAGGAAGGTGATTTCCCTGATATAGTGTAATGATTAGTGTGCCTGTCACTTGGAAAGGGTGTGTGAGTTATAAAGTTCATATACTAGTTAACTGACACTTCGTAGAATGCAACAGCTAAACAACTTTTATTAAATATAAGGAAATGAGCTTCCAGTTCATAAGTAAAGAACAAAAGATGAATCTAGAAATAGAATTTCTTAAGATTGGCTGCATTCCATGCTCGGGGTATCTCTCTGCCTTCCAGCGTTTTTAAGTGATAGGCTCCTCGCAGATCATCTCATGTTATCTTGAATGGTCCTTCCCAATTTGTCCCTAACTTGCCGTCTACTTTCCTTAGGACATAGTCCCCAACTCAGAATGCCCTTGGATTGACCTTCTTGTTATAATGCTTTGCGAGCTGTTGCTGATAGATCGCTAGTTTCACTAAGGCGAGCTCTCAGCGTTCGTCGGCTAGGTTAAGCTCAGTGAGAAATACTGCATCATTCTGGCCCTGGTCGACAAGGGTGGACCTCATAGTGGGTAAGCCTGCTTCCAATGGGATGACTGTTTCCATTCCATACGTTAGTGAGAATGGGGTTTCCCCCGTTGCTCGATGTGGGGTAGTACGTTAGGCCCACAAAATATGTGGTAATTCATTCATCCATGTGCCTTTGGCTCGTTCTAATAATTTCTTTAACCCATCGATCACCGTTATATTGGAAGCCTCGGCTTGGCCATTGCTCTGAGGACAGGCCACCGAGCTGAAATGGTGTCTGATTCCGTGCTCATTACAGAAACTCTGAAAGGAACGGCTCTCGAACTGCGTTCCATTGTCAGTGATAATGGACCTGGGAATGCCAAAATGGGTGATTATATTTTTCCATATGAATCTTATCATATCTGCTTCTCGAATGTTCGCCAGGGGTTCGGCTTCGATCCATTTGGTGAAGTAGTCAGTTGCGACCAACAGATACTTGTGATTGCCGGCAGCGGTAGGAAGGGGTCCTATGATGTCCATTCCCCATTGGGAGAATGGCCATGGGCTGGAAAGTGATCTTAGGTTGCTGACAGGTTGATGGACCATAGGAGCATGCATTTGGCATTTCTCGCATTTGTGAACATACATTACAGAGTTTCTTTGCATATATGGCCACCAATAGCCTTCCTTTATTGCTCGAAAAGCTAATGACCTTCCTCCAATATAGCCTCCACAGATTCCCTCATGGAGTTCTTATATAATTCGTTCGACATCCCGCGGGTGAACACATTGAAGGTAGGGACCAGAGAATGATCTTTTATGTAGCTTGCCCTCAGGAGATAAGTGGAAGCGAGTAGCTTTGACTCTTATCTGGTGAGCAATCTTCTTATCATATGGAAGTGCTCTATCATTCAAATAGTCCCTTAAAGGATCCATCCAACTGGGTGCTGACTCAATTTGGAGCACATGCACCACGATTTGAAGCTCAATGTTACGGTTAATGCTAGGACGAGCGAGGAAATAGATGGGGATTGTTATTTTTAAGTCATAATTGATTGCTGAACTCAGGGCTACTAGGGCGTCAACATAGCTGTTCTGTCCTCTGGGAAACTACTGGACACTGACTTCCTCGAAGCTGGCCATTAGACATTTTTTTAAGGTGAGGTAGGCTGTTATTCTCTCATCTTTTGCATTGTAGTCTCCACTTATCTGATTGGAGACTAATTGCGAGTCGATGAACACCTATAACTGCTTTGCCCCCAAAGTATGTGCCTTCTGGAGGCCGGCTATTAAAGCCTCGTATTCTGCTTCATTGTTGGAGGCTTCAAATCCATGACTGATTCCTTATTCGAGGATTGTATCCTCTGGAGTGATAAGCACAAGCACAAGCACAATGCCTACTCCTACCCCATTTGAATTGGAGGCTCCATCAACAAACAGTTTCCAGACTCCCTCTGTTGCGTGATTCTCTCTTTGCTTCACGGGTTGAAGTTGGTCGAGAGGCTGCTCGCCTGTGAATTCGGCTATGAAATCAATAAGGACCTACCCTTTGATTGCGTTCCTTGGTTGAAATTGGATATCAAATCGTCCGAGCTCGACTGACCATTTAGACAGTCTGCTCGACAAATCTGCTTTCCTCAGAATTGCTTTAAGGGAGTGCGATGTAAGGACGATGATAGTGTGAGCTTCAAAGTAGTGCTTCAACTTCCTTGAAGCCACTACTAGTGAAAAGGTGAGCTTCTCTAGTGGTAGGTACCTCTGCTTGGCCTCTAATAAAGTCTTGCTCGCATAATAAACGGGGTGCTGGATTCCTGCTCTTTCGCACATCAATGCAGAACTGACAGTGTGGTTAGAAACGATGAGGTATAAGTACAAGGAAGCTATCTCTAGAGGTATGACGAGCAGTGATGGTGAGCTAAGGTAAGCCTTGAGCTCGTCCAATGCCCGTGAGCAATCTTGATTCCATTATACTATTTTGTTTCCCTTTAAGAGCTGGAAGAAGGGTTTGCACTTCTCGAAGGACTTTGAGATAAAACGGTTTAAGGCAACAAGCATGTCGGTTAGTTTCCATACGTCCCGAATTGTGCAAGGAGGTTGTACCCTGTTTACTGCACCGATCTAGTCTGGATTAACCTCTATGCCTCTCTTACTGACCAAGTACCCAAGAAATTTTCTTGACTGGACATCGAAAGAACACTTGCTTGTGTTAAGTTTCATTCGGTACTTCCTGAAGATTTCGAAGGTTCTTGATAGGTCTGAGAGGTGGTCTTATTTCTTCCTATTTTTGACGAGCATATCGTCGATGTAGACTTCCATGGTGTCTCCCATTGGTCTTTGAACATCTTGGTGACCAGCCGTTGGTAAGTTGCCCCTGCATTTTTGAGCTCGAAGGGTATGACCTTGTAAACAGTATAATCCAACGGTGGTGATGAATGCTGTCTTGTCCTGGTCTGGAGCGTATAGAGGGATCTGATGATACCCCGAGTATGCGTCCAGAAAACTCATTCTCTCATGAGCTGCTGTGGCTTCCACTAGTTGATCGATTTTTAGAAGAGGGAAACTGTCTTTTGGGCATGCTCTGTTAAGGTCAGTGAAGTCGATGCAGACTCTCCATTTCCCGTTATTCTTTTGAACTACTATTGGGTTGGATAATCATTTGGGGAATTGGACCTCTCGTATGGATCCTGCATCCAGTAGTTTTTAACTTCTTCTTCCACGGACTTTGCCTTCTCGGGTGCAGTTCATCGTGCCTTCTGGGTGTTTGGTTTGAAAGTGGGGCTGACATGTAGATGATGAAAAACTTCACTAGGATCAATCCCAGGCAGCTCGTATGGTTCCCATGCGAAAACGTCTACATTACTTCTTAGCAGAATCGTGAACTCCTTCTATTCCTGATCTGTGAGAGAAGCTCCAATCAAGAAAACCCTATCATTGTCGCTACCTCCAGCTATAACTTCCTCCAGGTTCTCGACGACCCGTTTAGAGGGGAGGAGCCTGGTCTCCTTCACTCTGGGTCTTTCGTACTTTAACTGCTATTTCGAAGGTATCATACCTTCTTGTTCCTCAACTTTATTGCTGGGCCTGTCGGCCTTCTTCTCTAGTCTTGGGCGGATGGCAGCTATGAAGAACTTTCTTGCCATCGCTTAATCGCCATGGATCTCCATTACTCCTCGGTCGGTCACATATTTGAGCTTCTAATGGTAGGTCGAGGAGACTTCCTTCTTCGCGTGCAGCCATCCTCTGTCGAGGATATCTTGGTATGGCGAGTCAATATCAACCACTAGAAACTCAATCATTGTGGAGAAATTTCCTGCCCTTACTGGTAGCATGATCTTCCCCAAGGGCATAGTCACTTTTCCAGCGAAGCCAACTAAAGGGACAGTGGCTTCCTTTAGATCGGCGATGCTTAACTTCAATCTTCTGAATAGGTCGAGGTACATTACCTCAGATGAGTTTTCTTGGTCGACGAGTAACTTGTCGATGCCATAGTTAGCTATCCTGAGAGTAATGATCAAAGCATCATGATGTGGGGTTCTCACTCCCACTAGATTCTCATATGTGAATACGATATGCTTACTATAGTCGACGTCATCTGCTCGTCGACGCTTTCGTGATTGTGTTTTTGCTGGATCGATCTGAAAATCTTGCATCACCGCAGTAAGATTTTTAACCTCCATTCGAGCTGAATTTCCTTGAATCTTCTTCACATCAGATGCTCCATGAATTACTGCGAATCCATGGCCAGCATCGTCTTCGAGCACATTATCAGGCCTCGCTTCTCCATTGACAGTAACTTTCTCTGCCTTCTTTTTCACAAATTCATTCAAATGCCCAGACTGGGACAGTTTTTTGAGGTGAGACTTAAGAGCCTTGCAATGCTCGGTCTTATATCCTCCCTCTTTATGAAAAACGCATCTCAGCGCGTAGTTCCTCTTTGAGGGATATCCTCCCATCTTTCTGGGCCACTTAATAAATAGCTCGTCTTTGATCTTTGTGAGAATCTTGTAAATTGGTTCTCTGAAGACAGTATTGACTGCCTGAAATGCTTTCGCCACATCATTCTTGCTTCCGTTCTTGGAGCCATTCTTGCCCCCATTCTTTCCTCATTTATTTTGGTTCTCAGTTCTGTCGCTACCTTTCAAAGTGAGCTTGGTTCGACCATTCTCTACCATGCTGAGGCGAGTGACATCCTCTACCTTAGAGTATTTCTCAATGCGAGCCATCAGGTCGTCGATGGTCATGGCCTCTTTGTTCATTAGGGACTGGTACAGAAAGGGAAGAGCCGGGTAGCCCAATTTTGAAAGAGGCCACCACTACCTGCTCCGAGCAGTCCTCAACTTCGTTGAATAACTCCAAGTACCTCTTCGCGTAGTCTTGGAGGGTCTTTTGAGGTGTCTTTTTCATTGTTAGCAAGGCATCCATCCTTTTGGGATGGGAGCTACTAGTAGTGAAGCGGGCTGTAAAGAGCTCGGCCAGGGACTCAAAGCTGCTGATTGACCTATGGGAGAGCCTTTCGAACCATTTTTGTGCCACGTCATGAAGGATCGAGGGAAAAATTTAGCACATCAGTGCATCCCGATGGTTCCAGAGGGTCATGGCTTGCCTGTATTGCCTAACGTGATCAATGGGATCAGTTTTACCATCATAAATCTTGAACCTCAGAATAGTAAATTTCTTGGGGGCTTCCTCTTTTTCTATTTCCTTGAAAAAGGTGATTTCATCTGAGTTTTGAGGGCTCTCCTAGCGAGCTCTCGGGTCGCTCTGGCACCGCGATGCGCAGGGTGTTGCTCCATCTCCCTTCGAACCAAATTTTGTATGTTCTCGTTGCTACTAGATGGGCTCTTGTAATGGCGAGCTAGTCGTAGTTACTCGAGCAGGTCGTCCTCTGACTCGTCTCCCTCAACTTTCTGGGACCCGCGTCTAGGGCTCCTTCCTCGACTGCGAGACTTGCTCGCTTGAGGGCTAGGAGTGTGGTATGGATGTCTCCTGGTGACACTATGGATATCTCTCTCCATTCTTTCTAACCTTCTTTTGAGGCAAGCATTCTCAGCTTCGTGCTTGCGAAAAGACTACCTCTGCTCTTGGATCCTCGACTCATATGCATCAATCAACCTGGATATTTGTGTGGACCTCGCTGGTCTTTGGCTTTCTTCTGAGGCTGGCCTTTCTAGGCGAGCCCTCTGATCTGAACACCGAACTTTAGATCTGATCGTGCGAGGAGCAGGTTATTCTTGGATATCTCCTGCCTGAGGAGCATTACTACTGTGACCAGACATTTCGAACTTCTTTGTTGGTGTGGGCTTTCTCAGGGAAGATAAACATTCCCACAGACGACGCCAATTATGGTGACAATTATATTCAACACAAATAAATGAGAGAAGCACAATCACCAAGAAAAATAAAGAAGATAAAAATCCAATCACACAACACAATATGTACGTGGTTCAGTAAGAATGCCTACGTCCATGGTGGTGCAGTTAGTATTATTTCTATTTACTCCGGGGAGTGTTTACAGAGAATACAGTGCATATCCTTTGCCCCAGACTTGGGGTTTATTATATACATGTATGTCTTCGGGGAGTGGGGGTGTTGGACTCCCCCATGTTTACCATCTTCTCCTGAAGCATCTCCATACGAGAACATGGGAGGAGACTGAGTCGTAATTCTATTCAGTTAGGGTAAGGGGTCTGGACTTTGGGCCATTTTAATTAGGCTACTCGTCCGGGCCCGTAATGCCAAATCCGGGTACCCACAATGTGCATTAAGTAAACACACATTCATTACATATCCATGATTCAAATGTTTTCATTCTACTCCATGGTGTCTGTTTGTATTTATGTGTATAATTTATACTCAATTTTTTTTTCAAAAAATTCCAAAATTAGCATGTCTGTTTGTTGAAGTTTCATTGCATATGCTTAATTTTCTATCCATTATGAAGATATTTCAAATATATTTCCTTGTAATGCTAATTTTTCTGATTTAGATTTTAACCCTTTGTCTATTACGGAAAAAAATGGAGAGAACATATTCAGGGGGAGTTTTATTTTTTAAACTCAATGCCTCATAGTATTTCCTTTGGTTCATGTGTGTGGGTCTTTTTTTTGCATTGATGATATTGTGGACTACATGATGAAAAGTTTCAGTACAAAGTTGCAAGTGTCTTTACCTTTTTGGATTTTGGAGGGACATTAGTTGAACTTATCATAAGGTTTATTTTTTGATTTTATGTTTTGTGCCGGAATGGGCAAAAGGGAAATTTGTAAGAGAAAATTTTATTATTGCTCATTATGTTTTTAGTTTGGCAGATTCCGTTACACCTTTATATAGTCATGTACATTCTCAAGATCTTCATTCAAATACAAGATACGACAATCGAAGATCGAGGAGTTGAGATCATCACTACAATCATCGGTGAAGATATATGAGGTTGATTTTGTTTAATCATTTTGTTCAGGTTTTTTTTATAAGTGTTTGAAATAAAAATATTTTTCCCAAGTTTAAAAAACCCATTATAAATGCCTCTTGTTAGAACAAGTTATTAAGTGTCATTCGAACGAGTCTCTTGAACTCGTTGGATACCATACGTTCGATTATAACGTCAAATGAACCATTTTCCCCGTCTTGCAGAAATGTCGTTATATCTCTCATTCTATCATGTTTGAACGAGTTTCCATAGGTCCTTCGAATGAGGTATTATTCATTCAAATGAGACTGCAAAAATTTTTTTTTACTTAATTTCAAATGTAATATTTTTAAGTATTTCTTCGAGAATTTTCTCCCTATTTAAAGAGATACGAACTTATACTTGTTTGCAAGTCTTTTTCCACATATTTTATGATCAAACACTATGGTTTTTTTAATCCAAACCTCGTGGATGTTTTGTCATCACTTTATCAAACCTTGAAGAATACATCACATGTTTATATCTCTATAGAGTTAATTCTTCACTATCGAAGATAGAAAAGGAGTTTCTTGAGGCTGATCCATGGATATCGAGGTAAGCGGAGCTTGTTATAGGGCTTTGTTGCATCTGCACCATTTTCTGTTATCAATAAGGAAGAAGATATAATTGCAAAACTTAATGGAAGTTTGTAAATCTGTTCGTGTCGTTTTTAATCCTAAGTTGTAATAGTGCTGAAAAAGAATTTTTTCGACAGTTTTTTTCCTCATATCTCATTTTTTGTTTAATCAATTCTATTTAGATTCAATATCTCACATTTTAATTATCACCTAATTAATCAAGATAAAATTGAATCAAATTGAATTTGACTTGTTTATGAAATAATCTACGGATTCTACATTTGACCATATAACCGAGCCGCTCTACATTCTTTTTCAGCATTTATCCATATCGAGATGTTCGTGCCTCTTTTCATCCATTTCGTTGCTCTTTTGATATTTCACCCTCTACCGCTCCATTTTAACATTAAAATTGCATATACTTGTCATTTTAATCAACCAAGGGTCCGATAAGTACACGATTAGTTCACACATGCTGCAATGGTCCATATCGAGTTGTTCATGCATCTTTCTGGATTATTTGGTTATTGTTTTGTTATTTCACCCACCAAAGCCCCATTTTATACTTAAAATTTGTGTATACTTGTGGTTTTGTTATGCTAAGAGTCGAAAAAGGACACAATTACTTAACACACGTTACAATGGCCCCTCTCATGGTGCGTGTGCCTCTTTTAGGGTAATTTGATTGTTGTTTTGATATTTCACCCACAATGAGCCATTTTTAACCTAAACCTTGCGTGTACTTGTCATTTTGTTAAACCAGGAGTCTGATCAGAACACGACTAGTTCAGACACTTTACAATCATCCATCTCGATGAATTTGTGCCTCTATTCGGGTCATTTGGTTGTTTTATATTTCACCCCAATGCCCTACTTTAACCTAAAACATTGTATACTTATCATTCCACCAATCTGAGAGTCCGATAAGGATACGACTAGTTCACACACATTGCGACTGTCCTTCTCGAGCTGCTCATGCCTCTTTCTGGGACATTTATATTTTTATTTTAAGATTTCATTCCCTAACTCCAGATTTGTCCAAATACTTGTGTTTAATTGTTATTTCTTAAAAGTGGAGTCCGATTAGGACACGGACAATTCTCGCATGTTAAATTAGTCTATTATGAGGTGTCCATGCCTCTTTTGATACCACTTAGTTGCTTTTTTGATGTTTCATCACCCAATGCCCTATTTTTATCCTAAAATATTCGGTTTTCAGTTCGATTTTTTGCTCCATAATGCTCCACTTTTTAACCAAGAACTTATGTATGGTTATGGTTGTCATTTTGTTTAACCGAGAGTTTGATAAGGGCACAATCAGTTCTTATGAGTTTGGTTCCTCCCACGGTGTTCTGTCTCTATGAGGGACAATACAGTTATATTTGTCATTTTCTCTCTTTAAAACCCAATTTTAACCTAAAACTTTCAAATTATTGTGAATTAATAAAACTAGGAGTCCGATAAAAACCTAACTAGCTATAATAAGTTAAATTGGTCCCTCTTTGAGGAAATTTATTTATATTAAAAATTGTTTATTTTCTTTATCTTTACATTAACCCAATATTTAACTTTCTTTTGTTCATTAAACCCAACCATAAACTACCTTAAGTTGTTTGATTAGTTCTATATAGAGACTAAAGATCTTTATAGATTCATTAAATAGTACCTCAAATGCATTTTGTTTCACAAAGAGAGAGAGAGAGACATCGGTTTAGCATCGTGTTAAACATGCCGTGATTATCTCCTTGAACGAAGATTAATTAAAGCTACTGGAAATCTGAAATAGACAAACACAAATATCAATAATATTATTTCTATATAGACGACGTAACACAATCTAAACTAAAGAAATAAACAAGAAAATCCCAAAGATATTACCAGCTTAAACATTTTCGCACGTGCGCGCGTGTAGGTGGTGCTTTGGTGCTAGGGTGCATTCTAGGAGGATTCCTTAAATACACACAAGTAAACTCTTGTGACACATTAATTTATAAACCCACTTAAATTTTCATCTTTTTCCTTCATAGAACGTCTTGATTATAAGCCGATAACTATTAATTTATGGAATCAACACTATATTGTTGTTTCATTTAGAGAAAATGTTATTAAATGAAAACAAAGTCCACCCGCATCTACTATGACATTACCAAACATTAGGGGATGCTCACGTGACATTATTCCCCGACTTGTACAAGTTAGAATTGGTAACGATATATATCATATATTTTAACATGAAAAATCATTTCTAAAAAGTAATTAGACCAAAAGTCAAAAGATTTTCATAAGGAGTAGGCCTAAAAATTGAGTGGAATTATTGGGAGTGATTTATGATAGAACAACACAGATGTTGACCAAACACAATATTTCAACTTGAACGATAAAGTTCTTCATGCTTATTAATCTCCCATTATAAAAATGTTGAATTTCATACAGATATTTTTATACAACAATCCAGAAGTGATTAGAATGAATGTTTTTATTAACTTGCCATTTATTCACTTTCTAACACATCATTATAGCATTATGAGGACCAAAGTTAAGATATTGAATTATTTCGTGGACTTGTGGCATGTAGCCAACTCGCTTACAGAAAAGAGGCTTCACATTGTTGATATAGTGAATCTAAGACTGCAAATTTAACATAAGAATTGTTCTAAAACAACATTATTTATGCCTCTAAAGTTTCAAACATCTTAATAATAGATGACTCAATTATCAAAAAGGGGCTGAGAGGAAGATAAATAATGATTAAAAGGGTATGTCAATGCAATTTTTAACATTCCACTAAGTCATGCAGTAGCCTAAATAAACCCAGTCTCAATAATTTCCCCTAACCCAACAACACAAACAAAAAGAAGAAAACAATTCATCATAGTAGTACCCTTAATCCCAAATATTCACCCACAAGACCATCCCAATCGGTATCTAATAACAACGTTACCTTTGAACAATTATGCATCCAATGACAAGACTAGGGAATTACATATAAGCTTCAATTTCATGACTTTCTTCTCTTTGAAACCCCATGTTCTTAAGGGGTGCAAGTAAATACGATAATTAAGTACTATGATAACAAGACTGATGGGAGTAGGGACATGGTTTGCAACTAATTCATTTCACTAGTTTGATTCATCTCACCAGTGTCTTACGCATTAAGAATAGTCATTGAATTATTAACAATATTTGGAGCACATATGATTTCATTTGATTATAATGCTAAAATTCATGATTATATTATTTGGTTTGCGAAAAGAATTAATAAAAAATTGAGCTACAACTGATAATAGTTGTTTTAAAATAAAGTCGAATTTTATCTATCTTAAAAAAAGATAGTAAATAAATTGTAATTTGTAGTTTACATTACGATATTGTGCACATATATTAATGGAGAAATATGATACATGTAAACAACTCCAAGTAGTTATAACAAGACTTTGTTGAGATCCATCTATTTAATCCATTTGAATCCTGTTTCATCCCTTCCACCCCGCTCGTCTATTTATCCTAACTAAAGATTTGAAAAAAATGAAAAAAAATATGTTAAACGAATACACGCATTGTGCAAACCACCACCCCAAAACAATGATAACGGATATCAACATAGTATAGTATTCAAAAGGTCAAAAATGCCCACTTAAGAAATCTTTGAAGTACATAAACACATATAATTAAAATTGCATAAAAATGGCAACTAAGGACTTGAAAATTGAAACTTAAGCCAATTCTCTTCATATGAACCCCTTGAAAGAAATTATATAAATATTAAAACAGCTTGAAATACAAAAATATCCCTGATATTCTGAAGAGTAATGTCAGTAAATATGAACTAAAAAACACAAAAGAGGAATTAAAAGAGTAGATTAAACAAATAATCACAAACTCATGTTTAACCACTAAAACTAAACAATTTGATATAATTAAGAAAAGAGAAAAAATACATAAAAAAACTTTAAACACAGGAATAAACTTTGATCACACTTCATAAAGTTTATAAATTACTCTATTAGATGATCATTACAAAAAAAGAACAAATATACATAGATCCATAACTTAACCAATTATTCATACATGAATACACGTTTACAATGAACGAATAAACATGCATACATGCATAACATAACCAAACATGTCAGGATAAATAATAAAATAATAACTAAACTACATAATTAGATGATCAGATCCTTATATTAATCATAATCAAATGATTGTGACATGAAGTCATGTACTCCCTTAATAGTCCATCCGTACCAATGATCAAGCATATGGTTGAAAACAAGGGTAATAAAATGAATTCAAACTAAATAAAATATCAGACCTAAGTCCTAAATGAGAAATTAAGTCATTAAAGGAAGAGTTGAAAATAAGAGAAATAAAATGCATACTTTCTGGAGTTGGTATAAAAAATATGACAAATAGCAAGGGCAATCATGAAGGGCTTTTTGGTACCAGATTGGGCCTGTGCGATGATGTCACATCCAAATAAGATGGGGATAACGACTTTATGATGAATTGATGAGGGTTTCTCAAAACCTTACTGGTATATACCTCTGAGGAGGTCGTCTTTGATTCCCATATCGTTGAAGCCCATGATGGGTTCAATGCCATTTGAAGCCTAAAAAATAAGCTTCTCGTCATCCACCATCATTCAAGCTCTGCTTATCAGAACTCCCATCCCCATCATCATATTTAGCATTTACATTATGATGCCTCTAAATCGAGATTGGAAAGAAAGCGAGAGAGAGAGAGAATCAAGCTTAGCAGAGAGTCTGTGGGAGAGTGGGTGGGGATTTAAGTAATGGCTCCAAATGAAAAGTCAATTGAATTTAAGTATTTTGTTTCCCTTACTTAACCTTTCCAATTTTGGTATGATTTCCAACCATACCGAAATCAAGAACAATTTTAAACTGTGCCAAATTTTAAAAAAGCATTCCAAATTTTGGTATGATTTAAAACTGTGACAAATTCTTCGTGTGTAAATGTGCCAGATTACCATTTTTGGTGTAGTGCATATCATTCAAATTGATATAGAACTCATCAAAACTTTCACTTTCCTTCAAAATAAGAAGTCCAAAATGGGTGGTATGCCGTTAAAGCATGGAATGATTCACGATCGAGGTGCCTTCATAGGTAATTTATAAAATTCTCATGCCTCCTTAGGCATTGTACATGTGGATATATATCTAAACTCACACTGGGATATGTAACCAAAAATAGGGTTGAGTACCTTTATATTCCACCCATTATCCATTAAATAGTTTTTGTCCCAACCAGATCTAATCTTATCAACTTGAATGTCATCAACAACAGTTTTGGGACAAGTCCATCCTATAAGCAAAATATTCCATGTACGGTCATTGATAGACATTAAATATGTTGTCATACGAGCTTTCCAATACAAATATTTTCTACCATCAAATTCAGAAGGCCGGAGGTTTGAACATCCATTCATTTCACAAAAAAAGGATATATACTGAAGTTATATACCTAAAATATGGAGACCCACTCTCATAACAGTTGAGTGTGCCTCTCAACGATATCTATCCAAATAAAATTAATTCACCTATTTCAAGAAAAAAAGGTTAGTTAATTTATTATTACAAAAGGGTTTAACAATCCAAAAGTTTATATGACAAAATATTTTACTATGTTATAGAATCTCTCAAGTTTTATCTTCTTAATTAACACAATGATTCTAAAAGATGCGAAAAGAGTAAAATAAACACAAGACTGGACGAACGAGGCAAAAATACGTTAACAAAAAAACCTCAGGCTAATAAGAATGAAAAATGCAATATGGTAGAGTTTTACAACTACAAGATAGAGACTTACAAACTCATGACGCTAAAGCTGACTAGACACTTTTCCCCCATATTCTCCTCTGTAGAGACCATCAACACTGTAGTATGCTTTACAACCACAATTGGTTTTGTTCTGCAACCAATGCTTTCAAATTCTCTAGTCAACCTTTTCTTCTTCAAAGTAGAAGCAACGTTTGTCCTTCAGGGACGTAGCATTTAAGAAACCAAAATGATATACATAGGATTGTAAGGACATATTTTCTATAGTCTCGAGTTTACATTGAGTATGTCGTATATCGTTACAACTGTTAAAGGAAGTTCACGTTCATACGTTCAAGAAGACGGATCCGGATATCAAGTATCTTCAATAACGATCCTCTACGACATTGATTTTGGTAAGGATTGTGTTTGAGTTTTGTAGATGTTTCAGTTTAGTATTAGGATATTTTTCTAAACCGTTTTAAATCAAATTGAGCCGTTTTTCTAAGTTAGAAGATTTTCTGGAAGACCTTTAGGTAAACATTAAAAAATATTATTTTTAGTTCCTGTTGATCAAAATACAAGCAAGTGTCATTCAAACGATATTGACAAGTCGTTCAATCAACCACATCTAACGACCTCGTATGTCGTTTCTTAGGTCGTTACTTAGGACGTTACTTGCTTACTTCAAAAACCACGTACTGTTTGGAATTTTAATAGGTCATTAATAGGGTCGTTCAAACGACATTGCTCTATCATTCAAACAATATGCCTTAGTCATTCGAACGATGTCCGCCGCCTCAAGTATTTTAATTTGCTATAAATACCTATTTTGTGAGAATTTTTCCTTAAGACTTTTACTGCACGAAAACTGCATATCCGCAGACTTTTAGTCTTCAATTTTTAGGGAATTTATGTTTTAGATTCACATAAAACATCCCTTATACTTTTGTGAATCGTTTTGGAGCCCAAAATAATTCATTTAGAAGTTTATCTTATAGAGAAGGATTCTCTACTGCTGGATTGGTAGTTCTTGTGAGAGCTATTGCTGACTACTGCGATCACTAGGGATACTCAAGGGTATTCACTATTGAAGGAGGAGCTGCGGTTCTTAAGGTTTTTGAAGGAATATTTGTTTGTTCTAGGCTACGATCTATGTGAATTTTCTATGGGAAATTCATTGCAGATTTCTCTATGTAATTGTAAATTGCGATTTAAATAAAGGTTTTTTCCTTCGGGGATGTTTTTTGAATTTGATTGTCCCTTGATTTATGATTTGCATATTTTATTTATTCACATAGATGCATGCTTAAGGTTTAATTAAATTAGATTAAAGATTGACTCAAATTAAATAAGTTTTAATATTAGAAACGTGCTAATGCCATAAATAATTGATATCACGCATTCTCAAATTGGTATCAGAGCCGGTTACTCTAAATTATCGAGTAATTATTTTTTTACAAAATTTTTGTGATATCAATTTTTTAAAAATTGATTTTGAAATTTTTTGCAATTTTTTTGATGGATAACTTATATAATCGGATGTCCGTCTTTGATGACACGAAATATGCCTATTAGAAAGTTTAAGGAAAAATTTCCAATTGAGTTAATTTGTTAGTGTTGGATTGATTCTGAACAAAGCTATTGGAGTCGTAGGATACAAGTTTGTGACTTTCAAGCCTATAACGTTTGAGTTGAAGACGTAGAGGAGAAGCCTAAATTGAAGATATCATCATTGCCAATTTCCGTGCCATGTCTAACGTCATCAACGTTTCATATTTTCCATGGTCTCTAAGGGTATGAATGCATATGATATATTAGAGCCTTGGATTTATTTTTATTGGGTGTCATTTTGTTTACTAAAATAAGTTTAAAATATTTTTCTATTTTAATTTTTTTTGAAGAAAAATAATTTTTTTCTATAAATTCGTTCAAATAAAATTTCAATCTCGTTCAAATAAGTTCCCCAGGTCGTTCGGACGAGATTTCAAACGTTTTGTTTTTCTGCAATCTCATTCGAAGTTTCGTCCGTATTGTCGTTTAAACGACATTATCTTATGCAATCTCGTCCGAACGATATTCAAAAGCCGTTCAAACGATCGTGTCAGTTTTTGACAAAAATGGACAGTTTTTTAGCAGTTTTCACTTTTAACCTCCCACTACTTTCCCACCATTAATACTAGCGCGGGAGTACAGTTTTTGACAGACTTTTGGATACCTTGAGAGAGTTTTTAACAAGTTTTACAGAGCATACAAATGTCCTTTAGTTTTTGTTATTCCCAAATGAATTCATCTTCAAACAAAAACTATTTTTGACCCAATAGTTTATTTTGATCCAAGTACCAATATATGTATATATTTGCTTTGAGATCATTATTTTGGCACCGGATATCATTCTCTACACCCAAAAGAGAAAGTTTCATATGGAGGATTCCGTATTGTTGATTCGTGGTGTACATACGGAGGGGGGTTTCATGTGTTGATGGTAGCTGTGCCCCATTGGTGGAATCCGAGATGAAGGTGGATTCCTGAGTTGTGGAATAGGAGGAGGTGGAGGAATAAAGAAGCGTTAAGGCTTGCGAGGGAGTCAGGTTATTGAGTAAGTCTTTCTTCTATGTCTTGTGTATAACCATACCTAGTGGACTTATAGTTGGGTCATCCGAGGTTTTTTTCGTACATCGCGGAGTAGTGGTTGTATGTTTGTATTGTTATCTTACAAAAATCACTCAGTTGCATGCTTAGGGTTAACAAGATAAAAGTCAATTTAATCACTACCTTTGTATAAATAGGTTCTAATTTAATTTGAGTAAAGTTTTGTGTAATTTAATTCAAGTAAATTTGGCAAAATTCATGTTGGATTTGTTTGGCTAATTTGTAACTTGAATTGAATTAATTGTGTTTAAGGAAAAATTAAATATTTGTTTGGTTTAATTTCATTTTAATTTTGAAGAAATTAAAATTTTGGGGTAAATTTAAAATCTGTAATATTGTATGAACCATCTCATTTTTTAACTTAAAATTGGTATTTTCTGGGAACCTACGTTCCAATAACTGGTATCAGAGCGGGGTACGCTGATTTATCGCGTGATCCTGATTTTTAAGGATTTTTTGGGGATAATATGGAAAATTTATCATTTTTTATGCTTTCAAGTTTTGATGGTTCTCAATACATGTACCGAAAAGCACGTATGATTTTTAGAACGGTTGATTTTCACATTTTATCACATTATTCCTCACTTGCTATATCTTATGAGTAATTTCTTGCATAAGTTACATACACTAGATTTTGTGCTTCATGAAAAATTATCGCTAGTTGTATGTTTGTTTGTCATATTCTAGTCTTTGCTTTATTATGTAAATTTTACTAGAATTATGACAGGTTTATCTTTCGCATTTAAATTTTTTCATTCACTGGGTCTTATTGAAAAACACAAAAATATTTTATTTGTCTTTTGGAGTTGTCCTTCTTGTTTGTTTAGAAAATTGAAAACTTAAAAAGATTTTTTTTATGTATTTTAGTTCTACACATTTTATGTGGCATAACCTTGTGTATGAATCATATATCACTACGCTTCCATGTGGCTAGAACTTTTGATTATGAATTTCAATATTTAAAGTGTTCTTTATGATTTTTGCATGGAGTAGTTTGATTTTGACTTTCTTGATGAATTCTCTTTGTATATGCCTTTTACATACATGCATGAGCTTTTTTAAATTTTAACTTCACATGTATATTTAAGCTTTGTAAGTTGTTCTCCTATCAATTTTTTCATCCACAAGTTTTTGGGACTATGGAGGATTTGTTCATGTAAGATCTGTTGCCCGTGATATTTATTTGAATTGTATAAAAATATAAATGAGGGTGTATAAAAAGGGCTACGAAAGGAGCAAATCGCCTTTGCATGAAAGTCACCGTTGGCAAGGGCCTAAAAAGTGTGGGATTAAAAAAAGTATCAAAGGCCAACATAGTTTAGTTTGATATGATCATTTAGAAGAAAATAAAAAAATTGTTATTTAGGAGTGAGTTTGGATGGAAATATCAATGGGTTTGCACAATGACAATGTATCCTAGTTATGCTCATTATGTCATGACTCTATTTATTTGTATAATCATCAAAATTCTAGGATTGTGCGTATTTTGTTTGTTTGTTCTTTGATTTCACTTTATCTTGTCACATGAGGTTTGATAAAGTTTTTGCAATCAAATAGAACTCCTTGAACATTTTTAAGTGATTAGGTCAAAATTCTTTAGTCTTTAGTTCACACATTTCACTCTGTTTACCACATGTTTATTTAGACACATTTATGCCATATGAATGTGGAAAGCTTATTGTGTTTAGAGTCTTATGTGGTATTTATACCTATATATATGTGCTTGTGAGTTATTGGTATCTTTTGAGTATTTATATATATGGTATCATGTGTTTTTGAGTCTTTGCCTTGCTTATCTTTTCGCTATCGCATCATCGTTGGTATCCATTAATCTTTGTGTGGATTTGTTGATATTTTATTGCCATATTGCTTTGTTGTATTTGTAACTCTATACACCATTGAATAATTTACTTGTTTTTCCATTATGTTTATCCCTTGTTTCATTTAGGGGGAGAATTTGATTTAATTGGGGAGAAATGTGTTACTTTTATGCATGCTTATCTTTGTCTATTCCTGAACAAAAAGGGGGAGAAATGGTATCTAAATCATTTAATTTGGGGAAGAACTATCTTCAGAAAAGACATAATTTCTTAGGTAGACATTGTTAGACAAAGGGGGAGAATTTGATTATGAAATTTATATTGTTATATTCCCTATGCGTTTGATGGTGCGTTTAAGTGTGCAGGTTTTCACCTTGAGCGGAAATTTTTTAAAGCAAACAAAGCTTCTCTACTATGTGTCAATCAAGCATTTGTAATTTTGTTTTTGGGTGGGATTGTGTCTTTTAAATGAGCTTGACAGCCCATGGGGTTTTTATTTTTGTTTTGTCCTGGAATAAGCGAAGGGGGAGGTTTGTAAGGACAAATTTCCAATTGAGCCAATTTGTAAGTGTTAGCTTAATTCCGGACAAAACTATTTGATTCATAGGATAGAAGTTTGTGACCTTCAAGCCTATGACGTTTGAGTTGAAGACGTAGCGTCCAAGTCTAAATTGAAGATATCGTCATTGCCAGTTTTCATGCCATGTTTAACTTCATCACCCTTTCAAGTTTTCCATGGTCTCTAAAGGTATGAATGTAGATGATATATATAGAGCCTTGGATTTATTTTATTTGGTGTCATTTTTTTTTACTAAACTAAGTTTAAAATGTTTTTTCTATTTTTTATTTTTCTTGAAGAAAAATAATTTTTTTTGTAAAGTCGTTCAAACGACGTTTCAGTCTCGTTAGAATAAGTTCCCCAGGTCGTTCGAACGAGATTTCAAATGTTTTATTTTTTTGCAATCTCGTTTGAAGTTTCGTCCGTATTGTCATTCAAACGACATTATCTTTTGTAATCTTGTTCGAATGAGATTCAAAATTCGTTCGAATGAGTTTTTGCCAAAAATTGACAGTTTTTGAGTAGTTTTCACTTTCAACCTACCACTACTTTCCCACCATTAATAGTAGTTCGGGAGTACAGTTTTTAACAGACTTTTAGATACCTTGAGAGAGTTTTTAACAAGTTTTATAGAGCACAAATCCAAATTCAAAATGTCTTTTAGTTTTTGTGATTCCCAAATGAATTCATCTTCAAACAAAAATTAGTTTACACCCAATAGTTTATTTTGATTCAAGTACCAATATATATATATATATATATATATATATATATTTATATTTGCTTTGAGATCATAATTTTAGCACTGGGTATCATTTTCTACCCAAAGAGGATAAAGTTTACTATGGAGGATTCCGTATTGTTGATTCGTGGTGTAAATACGGAGGAGAACTTCATGTGTTGACGGTAGTTTTGACCCATCGGTGGACTCCGAGATGAAGTTGGATTCCTGAGTTGTCGACTAGGCAGAGGTGGAGGAAGGAAGAAGCGTCATGGCTTGCGAGGGAGTCAGGTCGTTGAGTAAGTCTTTCTGTCGTGTTTTGTGTAAAACCATACCTTGTGAACTTGTGGCTGAGCCGTCTGAGATTTTTCTCGTTGTGGGTTTTCCTCATACATCGCGGCATAGTGGCTGTGTGTTTGTTTTGTTATCATGCAAAAATCACTTAGACGTGTACTTAGGGTTAGCAAGATAAAAATAGGTTTAATCACTACCTTTGTATAAATAGGTGCAAATTTAATGTGGGTAAAGTTTAGTGTAGTTTAATTCAAGTAAATTTGGCAAAATTCATGTTTAGTTTGTTTGGCTAATTTGAAACTTGAATTGAATTGATTGTGTTTAAGAAAAAAATAAATATTTTTTTAGTTTAATTTCATTTTAATTTTGAAGCAATTAAAATTTTGGGTGAAATTTAAAATTTGGAATATTGTATGAAATATCTCATATTTTAACTTAAAATTGGTATTTGTTGGGAACCTACATTCCAACTGAAAGCCCACATGAGATCTTGTTTAAAGTCTATTAGTGACCGTGCTTGGCTCGTTTGTGAAAGAGGGTGGACTCTTCCCATTGTCACCATTGATAAAGTCACTAATCCTAGATCTGTGTCTGACTGGACTGAGGATGATTATAAATGGAGTACCTATAACTCCCGTGGCCTGAGTGCTATTTTTGGAGCCATCACCTTTGACGATTTCCGCCGTATTATGACATGTACCACATCTAAGAGGCACGGGATATCCTTTAATTGACACATGAGGGTACCAATGCGGTTAAGGTATCGAAATTATAAAATTTGACCACCCAGTTTGAGACTATCACCATTTTAGAGTTTGAGTGTTTTGACGAGTTTTATGCTAGGCTGTCGGACATAGTTAAGATGATTTTTACTTGGGGTGAGAAAATTAATGAGTCGAGAGTTGTTAAAAAGATTTTGATTTCACTCCCATCCCGTTTTAGTCCTAAGGTCACTGTTTTAAATTCATCGGGGATATTAGATACTCTTATGTTAGAAGAACTCGTAGGAGATCTTCAAACTTATGAGATCGACATGTTTTCCCAAACTGTTAAGCCTAAGGATAGAGGGATTGCACCTAAGGCCCAGTTTATAAATGGTTAGCGTTTCTCATAGGTTTTTACCTCGTTATACTACTACACGTGTTCCCACACGCACACCCACACATGTTACTTTGCATGCTCCTGCACATCACATGAAATATTTTGAGTACTTTAGAGAGTAAGTTGAGTATCTAGTTAAGACTTCACATAATTTGATGGATGTTTTAAATAGGATGTTACCACCTTTGGAAAACTCCTTCGGACCTAATGGTTGAGGTTTAGACTTATTTGCTAAGCATAGGATGATTTGCATGATGATATTTTGTGTCTATTGCTAGTGTGTACCACCTTTGTATTTATTATTCCATTTTGATATATGTTTCGAAAAACCTAAAAATATTTTTTATTTTTTGAAAAAAATTTGAAAAAGCCAAAAAGATTTTATTTTGATATTGTTTTTAAAAACACAAAAGATTTTGTATTTCTTTTTATATCGTTTATGGATGGACATTTAGAATGACCAAGACATTGCATCATTCCATATTAATGTGATTTTTTGATAGTGTTTTGAGATGATACATCATTTCATCCATGTGCGTTATAATGTTTGGAGTCATTAAGATGAGATTTGTGATTACTTTCTACATGTTTGACTCTTAGTCTCCTTTAATGCACACTTGCAAGGATTTATTTGATTATTGTACTCGTCTATCACATGTTGGTCGAAGTGTTTTTACCTCAATAATGTCTTTAAAATGAACCAAATGCGATAAAACTTGACAATGAAAGTAGTTCATGTAAGAACTGTTTCCCGTGAAGAATTTGTTTAACAAGAAAAAATGATGAGTGTACACGGGGAAGGGCTGCGAGTGGCATGTGAACTCGTCGTAAACATTTATTGAAAAGAGCCCACGAAAAAATTAAGGCAATAATAAGAATCATATGCCAAAAAGTGGCTAATAGGGAATCTTTTAAAAAGAGAATCTAGAGCCTCAATATAAAAATAAATGGCATTATTATTTATGAGGGAGATTGGTTGGAAATCAACGGGTTTACACGTCCTGAAAAAGTCTTGAAAAAGCATTACATAGTTTTAGATGTTATTGGTGTGGAAATCATTTGAGACTTTGAGTCGAATGATTTGAATTCAAAATTGAGTCGATATAATTTGAATTCAAAATTTTTAAACCTCGTTATAAATAATTCGTAATATAATTTTATCAAAAATGATTTATAATATTTTTAGAATTAAAATAATACAATAAAACTAAATGTAGTAAAAGTTAGAAAGGACTGTCCTGATTTTGAGAGTTGCGTATTCGCCGACCTAAAGTCATTGATTCCTCCCTCTGTACTGGTATTGACGAATATCTACCACTCCAAGATAAAACCAAAAATTGAAACCAATATAGTCTTTGATATGCACGTATACTCATGGACAAAATACCAAGTATTGTTTTTAAGTTGCCCAAAAAATCAGAAATATAATAATAGTGAATATGGTTTGTAGAAGAGATAAAAGAGTGCGCTTGTGTTCAAATAAAGAAATTATTTAATTAAACTCAGTTTTTATCAATTAAGTCCTAAACATGCATCTAGGTGCGATTGAAGATGATAAAATCAAGCAAGAACATTAAACACACAAATGTGAGGAAAAATCCCCAAAGGGGTAAAACCTTTTATTTTCACTATAATTTTGTAAGAAACGGTTACACGGATTACAATGAAAATACAGTGTGACATAAAAATACCCGCAGGCATCGGTTTTGTAGTCGACGACTAGAATCTCCCTCAGGAACTCCAGTTGAGCAACAATGAAGAAGGAAGACGGCTTCTCCACAAGGGTTGAACAAACTCAAGGTTGTGTTCTTGGGTTTCAAAAGGATTCACAAAGGTTTGGAAATGATGTGTGAATTAAAACATGAGTCTTGGGACTCAAAAATATGAAGACTAGATGTATTTGGACTCTCAAAAACGTCTCTCAAATTCTTGTGAAATAACTCCCCGAAGTTAGCTTTTATAAGGAAACCAAAAGAGTTTTAAATTCAGGAACTCTGCCAGTGTACAGGTACCTTGAACCGGTTCGCGCGTATCATGAACCGGTTCACCCCCCGGACCGATTTGGCCTTCGGTTCGCAAAAAATCGCTGGAACTTGGGGCTTAAACACTTAGCATTTTTCCAAGGGTTATTCTCGGAATTTTCCCCATTTTCAAAGGGCCATAAATTCTTTACCGTAACTCAAATTGAGGTGCCGTTTCTTCCAGTATCTTTGTTGAGGCGAGCTCTTTAACTTTCCATTTGACCGAATCTTCGGACGGTGGCTGTAAAATTACCAAAATTCCCTTGAACTTCCATATCTTTCTTTTTTTTTCTATTTTGACTTCTCTTGCATACCACTTGCATAAAGTCCCTGAAATCGTGGAACGTGAAGTCGTTGAGGCAGATGTGGGACACATGATGGAGATGTTGAATGCTTGATTACTAGAATTTTGATTGAGGCCGTCGTGTGGGATCGTGTAGAGACGTGCCAAATGTAGCGACGTACGACATACATAAATGTAAGATATCGGATATGATAAAAATGTCCTTATAAATATCCCGCTATGTCTATGTCGGTACATACATAAAAAATCTGAATTATAAAGTGCAAAATTTCCTATACAAATCTACCCTTCCATGAACCCAAAACTGGAAAGATACAAATGAATAAGTCTTCCTCGTTTGATCTTCAAATCTTCAAAACTTTTCTTATCAGGGTGTGTAATTCAGAGATCATCAATGTAGTACCTACACGCATGAGATAAAGCAAATACCAAGTGACATATCGAGTTTGAAATGAGATAAACATGAATACCAATTTATGATGAAAGCATACGTCAAATCTCAATCTCAAAAACTCCCCCATAATATGATAATTCTTCTCCCCCTTTGTATTATGTCCCCAAATAGACATATATAAGAAGCAGAAATAAATGCACATGGAGAATGTCACAAGGAAAGAAACAACTATTTTTGAATTTTTCAAAATTTTTCACGCAAAATATACAAACAAAGAAACACACCATGAACGAGCACAAGACAACCAAGTCGATGATAGCGTAAATGTATGGGAGTGATCAAATTCGATAGGAAAATAAATGCATACAAACATGACATATGTGCACGATGAATATCGGATACTCCTAACGAATGAACTCAAAATCTTCCTTTGGTATAAAAAGGTGGAAATATGAAGCATTGACTCAATCAAATCAACAAATCAAAGGTCAAAGTGATTTCCACACCAATAACGTCTAAAATGATTTAATGCTTTTTCTGGATTTTCAAGGAAGTGCAAATCCGTTTAAATTCTCCAACCAAACTCCCTCAGATTTAAATTTTGAATAGAGGTAATCTAAATTCTCAAATTTGGAGAATTGATGGTGAAACCTAATGGCCCATATATGGTATGAATTTCTTTTTATTGCCTTTAAATTTTTTGGGCTCTTTTAACCTCTTGGACCTCGGATAATAAAATTCCTCAATTTTTTAGGCCCGTTTTAACCGCGGCTTAGTATTCGCAAAGGCTAAATGAACCTTTTGCAGCCCTTCCCCATTTTTCAAATAAACACACAGTCTCACCAAACGGTTTTAACATGCATTCCAATCTTGTCAAGTTTTATCGCATATTGTACGTTGTATAGACATACTTGAGATGGAAACACTGAAGACAATATGTGATAGACACGTACAAAAATCAAATATAGCCGTGCATGTGTGCAATAAAGGAGATAGGAGTCAAACATGTAGAAAGATATCACTAATCACATCTAAAAGACTCCAAACGATGTAAAACACATGGATGAAATGATGTAGCATCTCAAATCTCTATCAGATAGTCACATGGATAAATGGAATGAAATTGTAACTCGGCTAGCTTAAATGCACATCCATAAAAGGTGCAAAAAAAATACAAAAATCTTTTTGTGCTTTTCTAAAAATTTCTACAAAAAGAAAATCTTTTTGCATTTAAAAAAAAACATATAAAAAAACGAAAGGAATAATACTCATGATACAAACTAGCAATAGGAAGCATATGATATGAACATGAAAAAACATCATATCCTAGACACGGACTAAGCCCTCAGTCAACTATGCAAATCCCCAAAGACTTCCTAAGACTCTCAAATCTAAGGGCATCTAAAGGTTTCGTGAAAATATCAGCTAACTGACGGTCGGTGGGAACGAAACTCAGGGATACGACTTTTTCCTCAACTAACTGAAGTATAAAGTGCTCGCGCATCCTGATGTGCTTTGTGCGTGAATGCTGGACTGAATTGCGGGATATGTGTATCGTGCTCATATTATCACAGGAGATGGTCATGGTGTCCTGTGATATCTCATAATCCTCCATCATTTGCTTCATCTACAAGAGTTGCGTGCAACAACTCCCGGCGGCGATATACTCAGCCTCCACAGTGGACAAAGAGATGGAGTTTTGATTCTTGATCAACTAGGAGACAAGAGAAAAACTAAAACAGAAACACCCACCAGAAGTGCTCCTACAACCATCTACATCCCCGGCCCAATCGTCATCTGAATAGGAGGACAATTGGTCATTGGTATCAAATAAATGCCAAATACCATATCAGAAAGTCCCACTCACGTATTTGATAATACATTTTAAAGCGAGTAAGCGTGACTCTTTCGAGGACGCCTGATATCGCGCACAGAATCCAACACTAAAGGCTATGTCGGGACGATTGGCAGTCAAGTAGAGAAGACTACCTATCATACTTCGATACAAGGTTTTCTCTACGTCCTTACCAGAAGTGTCCTTACTAAGCTTGAGAGAAGTACTCATAGGTGTACGTGCATGCTTAGCAGAATCTAAACCAAATTTCTTCACTAGGTCTCTAGCATATTTGGATTGGGAGATGAACATCCCATCCTCTAGCTGACGAACCTAAAGACCAAGGAAGAAAGTAATCTCACCTACCATGCTCATCTCAAACTCACTTTTCATCTCCTCTTCAAAGTGGTGAGCATGATGGGAGCACGTGGATCCAAAGACTATGTCATCCACATAGACCTGGGCAACCAAAATAACACCGTCATCTCTCTTGATGAACAACATCATATCAACTCCCCTTCTCTTGAAGCCACGAGCTAAGAGATAGGAAGTAATCCTTTTGTACCAAGCACGGGGTGCTTGCTTCAAACCATACAAGGCTTTCCTCAAATAGTATATGTGCTCTGGGTGCTTAGGGTTTTCAAACCCTTTTGGTTGTTCCATATAAACCTCCTCCTTTAGAATTCCATTTAAAAAGGCACTCTTGCATCCATCTGATGAAACTTAAAGCACAGATGACATGCGATGGCGAGTAGTAAGCGGACGGACTCAAGCCTCGCTACAGGAGAAAATTTCTCTCCAAAGTCTACACCCTTTATCTGTGTGTAGCATTGAGCGACCAACCTAGCCTTATTTAGGATTATGGTACCATTTTCATACATTTTATTCTTAAAAATCCACCTGGTACCTATTACACTAGTCTCACAAGGTCGGGGGACAAGTTCCCAGACATTATTATTTTTAAACTGAAGCAACTCATCCTTCATGGAATATATCCAGTGTTCATTTTGAGTGCTTCTTTGTGATTCTTGGGCTCGACTTTGGACGTGTAGCAAAGATGGCTAATAACATTTTCTAGCTGAGAATGAGTCTTGACCCCCAAAGTGGGATCGCCAACAATGGCAGAGGGATCATGACTCTTGCGAACCCAAGCTGGTGTGTCCCCTAAAACATGAGTAGAGTCCACAGGGTGTGGGTGAGGGACAAGCAAATCACTGCCAGAAAAGTCCTCATCCTCACACTGAAGGTTAGGATCAATAACCATTGGAGGTTCGTCATCTTGCACGGTGATGTTTATTGACTCCATAACCTTAGAGCTCTTTAAGTTAAAAACCCGACACGCTCTACTATTTGATGAATATCCTAGCAATATTCCCTCGTCGCTCCGGGAGTCAAACTTTCCTAATTTCTCTCTATACATCATTTACTCCCAAAGACACGGAAATATGCAAGGTTGGATTTCTTGCCAGTCCAAAATTCATAAGGCGTCTTAAGTGTGTGTGGACGCAGGTAAACCCTATTCACCATGTGACAAGAAGTATACACTGCCTCTGCTCAAAATCTCCTAGAAATTCTACGACGTAGAAGCATAGATCTAGTCATTTCCTGGATCATCATATTTTTTCTCTCAATAATCCCATTTTACTGAGGAGTCTTCACAGTATAAAACTCATGTTTGATCCTAAGGCTATCACAGTAAAGATCTACCTTTGCTTCCTTAAATTCTGTGCCGTTATCACTATGTATCCTGTTAATAGTGACTCCGTGTTGGTTTTGAAGGACACGGCACTTGGTCATTAAAAGCTCTACAGCATTGGATTTCTCTCCCAGAAAACTTACAATCGAATATCTGGAGAAATCATCCACCATCAAGAGAATATACTTCTTACCATCCAAACTCTCAGTACGAGTAGGACCCATAAGATCCATGTGAATCAAATCAAGTACACAGGAGGTGGTAACGGAATGCAACTTCCTATGGGGGCTACAGATTTTCTTTCCCAACTGACAGGGTCCACAAACCGTGGAAGTCATCTTTCTAAGTGATGGTAAGCCACGTACTATGTCCTTTTTAGCTAAGCGAGTCAACTCTTTAACGTTCATATGACCTAGACGTTGGTGCCACAGATCTATAGGAGTGATCGTGGCACTGTTGCAGACAAGTGAGGACGTGGGCTCAGTTCCATAATAATTATCTTCTGTCCTCACCCCTCGCACTAAAAGTTTATCGGCTTGATTATAGATATTACACGCGTCCCGATCAAACTTTACGACAAAGTCAGCATCGCACAACTGGCTAATAATGAGAAGGTTTGCTTTCAAACCTTTGATGTACAAAATATTCTTTAGCTTAGGAAATCCTAGTAACTCAACAGTACCTCGTCCTACAATGCTCGAATTGCTCTCGTCTCCAAAGGTGTCTATACCTTCCTTATACTCCTCTAGGTAGGTAAAAAATGAGACATCGCCTATCATATGTCTGGAGCACCCAGTATCAAAATACCACTGTGAGGTATTATGTGCTTTGAGAGCGACATGAACAACAAGAGCCTTTTTATCTTTCTTAGGCACCCAAGACGTGGTAACCTTTTATTTACCCTTGTTGTTGGTTTTAGCCGAGATGCGAGAAGCATTCACAGACGGCAAAGACATCCATCTAATTCCTCCATCAAACTCTATGATGTGGCGGCTAAACACTCAACACGCTCTCTCAGACTGGTAAAATCATCAGTATGATGTGGTGGAGCTGTAGTACGTCACGTCCGACCCAAACTATAGCACAACTCCCTGAGGTGGCCTTTTCTTTTGCAGTACGTATAAAAGAACGCAGTCTTAGGCGGACCTGGGTTTGCTTTTCTTGGTTGAACTCCCCTTCGTAGTTTTTGACGATGGCCATATGGAGTTGTAGTAAACTTAAGAACTGGTCCAGGTGCAATTTGGGACGTGGAGGCACCATCATAACTAATTCCCTGCCTATCACCAAAGCCTAAAGCTAGGTCAAGGAACATCTTTCCCATCTTCCTAGATCTGTCCTCAATTTGTACCTTGACTTCCCGTGCTCTCTCAAGATCATGAGTAAGCTGGGCTACAAGAGCTTCAAGTTTCTTTCGAGTCTCTAGGGAGGAATGGAGCTCACTCGTAAGACTAGCCACTTGTTTAGTCAAGTCCCCTTTTCTTTCTCAAAACAACTCTCTCTCTCTTCAAACAGTCTCTCTCTCTCTCTCTCTAAACAGACTTTCTTTCTCAATACAAGTAGACTCTCTCTCTCTCTCAAAGTAGTGCAGGTAGAGGACTCTCTCTCTCTCTCTCTCTCTCTCTCTCTCTCTCTCTTGCTTCTTCTACATCTTCCTCTAATGCGGTGATCCTAAGAACTAACGCTTTGTTACACCTTTTGGTTTTAAATGACTCATTATATAACTCAGCGTAGGCACGTTGAAGATTACTCTCGCTTTCATTTGCATCATCCTCCCCCTCACTCACATTGCTCTCATTATCGAGGTGTCCCTGTGAAGCAGCATCCTCATCATCGTGAGGAGCGCTAGAAGTGCTTATTTGACTATCCATGAATGCGATGAAGTTACACTCATGCGGTGACTTGTCTCTAGAGTCCACCGACTGAACCTCACTGTCATCACTAAGGGTAGCGTTAAGGACAACTTTGCCCTTTTCTCTGTTCAGCCTAGTAGCACACTCAAAAGCTCTATGACCCCTACTGTCGTACTCAAAGCATCTCTCACTCTCTTTCTTAGGAGGATCTTTAATATCTTTTTGTTTTTCTTTTCAAACTTATTTTTCTCAAACTTCTTTTTATCTTTGAAATTATCATTTTTCTTGAATTTGAGATTTTTCTTGAAATTTTTAGCAAATAGGGCCAAATCATCTAAATCAAACTCACACTCAGAATCTGACATTTCTATCTCTCTTTTTCTAGATGACTCAACTCTCTTTCTTGCCGACCCCTCATTTTTTATCTCCTGGGAATTAAGTGAAATTCCCTTATCTTTAGGCTTAGTAGATTTAGGAAACATACCCATTTCATATGTTTGTAAGTCTCCTACAAGTTCCTCCAATTTACGCGTATTTAAATTACTCATTGAATTTAGCAGAGTGACTTTAGGGATAAAATTCTTAGGGAGTGATTCAAAAATATTTTTAACAACTCTAGTATTAGGAATGTGTTCACCAAGATTAATGCTAGTGTTTACAATATCAGACAGTCTAGCATAAAATTCATCAAAACATTCAGTTTTAGGCATGGTGATGGTTTCAAATTTTGTAGTTTAGACCCTTTCACAACATTAGTTCCTTCATAGGTAAGTTGTAAAACATCCCATGCCTCTTTTGACGTGATGCACGTCATTATACGTTTGAACTCATCTGGTGTGACCGATCCAGAAATAGCACTTAAACCCTTAGAATTAAAAGATGACCATTTAAATTCTTCTTCAGTCCATGTAATGTCAGGTTTTAAACTAGTCACGTTATTAACAGTGATGGATGGAGGAGTCCACCCTATTTCAACCAAAATCCAGACACGTTCATCAATGGCTTTTAATGTAGATCTCACGTAGGCTCTCAAGTATGCATAGTTTGTCTCGTCAAAAACTGGTATTTTATTATATAACTTCTCCATTATGAACACGCTCTTTTTTAAAAATCAATTTTTCAAAAAACAGATATCTTAGAAAAATTTTGAGGAAAATTACACGGTATAATTGTGTAATTGGCTCTGATACCAATTTGGAAGAGTGAGCTTATGTTTAAATAAAGAAATTATTTAATTAAACTCACTTTTTATCAATTAAGTCCGAAACATGCATATAGGTGTGATTGAAGATGATAAAATCAAGCAAGAACATTCAAACACACAAATGTGAGGAAAAATCCCCAAAGGGGCAAAACCTTTTATTTTCACTATAATTTTGTAAGAAACGGTTACACGGATTACAATGAAAATACAGTGTGACATAGAAATACCCGCAGGCATCGGTTCTGTAGTCGGCGGCTGGAATCTCCCTCGAAACCTCCAGGTGAGCAGCAATAAAGAAGGAAGACGGTTTCTCCACAAGGGTTGAACAAAATCAAGGTTGTGTTTTTGGGTGTCAAAAGGATTCACAAAGGTTTGGAAATGATGTGTGAATTAAAACATGAGTCTTGGGACTCAAAAATATGAAGACTAGATGTATTTGGACTCTAAAAAAAGTCTCTCAAAGTCTTATGAAATAACTCCCCCGAAGTTGGCTTTTATAAGGAAACCAAAAGAGTTTTAAAATTCAGGAACTCTGCCAGCATACAGGTACCTCGAACCTATTCGGGTGTATCATGAACCGGTTCTCCCCCCGAACCGGTTTGGCCTTCCGTTCGCAAAAATTCGCTGGAACTTGGGGCTTAAACACTTAGCATTTTTCCAAAGGTTATTCTCGGAATGTTATCTATTTTCGAAAGGTCATAACTTCTTCACCGTATATCGTATTGAGGTACCGTTTCTTCCAGTATCTTCGTTGTGGTGAGCTCTTAAACTTTCCTATTGGCCAGACCTTAGGACGATGGCTGTAAAATTACCAAAATTCCCTTGAACTTACATATCTTTTCTTCTTTCACTGTTTTGACTTCTCTTGCATAAAGTCCCTAAAATCATGGAACGTGAAGTCGTTGAGGAAGATGTGGGACACATGATGGAGATGTTGAATGTTTGATTCCAAGAATTAAGATTAAGGCCGTCGTGTGAGATCGTGTAGAGACGTGCCAAATGTAGTGGCGTACGACATACATAAATGTAAGATATCGAACATGATAAAAATATCCTTACAAGAGAGAGAAGAGAATAGTTTTTTTCGTCAAAGTGTGAGGTATATATATACATAAAATATAAGGAAAGAAAAAAAACTGTCAAACCAACAGACATAAAAAACAAAACTGCCAAGTTTAAAATTTAAAACAAATAACTGACAATCCCCCACATGTTTCAAACTACGCAAAAGATAAACACAAACATATATAACACGAAAACAGACATAAAGAACAACTATAATGCTATGAAATAGGTGTAGTAGTCTTCCGAATTGGAACTACACTTAGTGATAGTATCTTCCACTTGAGATTACCATAGTTGAATAGGCCTGGAACTAGGTCTCTTTAATCCAAATGTTAGAATACCACATACATAACATAGACATAAGACTTTGGTAGCGGGTTTGCTCTATTAACGGCCAAGCGCATAATCTTGATTCTCATGAGAGGTTTTAGATAGTAGCCCATTTTCTCACGGTCGCAGCCTCATGTCGCCTATCATTTGAATTCAATTTTTTTTACACCTAAGGACGATTTTGAGTTCATTCATTAGGAGTATCCATATTTATCGTGCACGTATGTTATGAATGTTTGAGTTGATTTTCCTATCGAATTTGTTCACATTTATTCATTCCGTTTTCACGATTTGGTTATCTTAGTGTAAATTCATTATCTGTGTTATTTTCTGTAAATTATTTTTGCTTGAAAAAATTTGAAAAATCAAAAAGAGATTGTGGAGCCTTTTGAGTATATCCTTGCATGAGCATAATTGTTATATATTTGATATGCTTATCGTGACACTCCGTATTTATTTTGTTTTTTCTTGTATATTTTGGACAAATAAAAAGGGGCAGAATGAATTATGGGGGAGATTTGAGATCAGAATTGATTTGATTTGACATTTGATTTATGCCTATCTCTTTTCAAACTCGATACATCACGAAGGTATTGGTTTTTGTTATTGTGTGTAGTACTTTGATGATCATTTGGAAAGCACACAAAATAAGATCAAGGAAAGAAAAATAGAATTTGAAGAGATTTAAAAGTTGAAGTTTTTTTTGAAGACTTGCATTTTTAGTATCTTTCCACTTTTGGGTTCATGGGAGGGTATTAGATTTGTATAGGACATTTGATTGATAATTCATACTGTTTTTATTTTGTACCGACATAAACCTATGAGGAGATTTGTAAGGAGATATTTTCCATAGTCCCGAGTTTACATTGAGTATGTCGTATACCATTATATTCTCCAATGGAAGTTCATGTTCATATGTTCAAGAAGGCAGATTCGAATATCAAGTATCTTCAACAACGATCCTCTACGAGAATGACTTTGGTAAGGATTGTGCTTAAGTTTCATAGATGTTTCACTTTATTATTGGGATATTTTTCTAAACTGTTTTAAATCAAAATGAGACGTTTTTCCAAGTTAAAATATTTTTTGGAAGACATGTAGGCAAACATTAAAAAATATTTTTTTGTTCCTATTGTTCAAATGACAAGCAAGTGTTATTCAAATGACATTGACAAGTCATTCAAACGACCACATCTAACGACATCACATGTTGTTTCTTAGGTCGTTACTTAGGATGTTCCTTGTTTGCTTCAAATGACCACGTAATGTTTTGCCTTTTAATAGGTCGTTACTAGGGTCGATAAGACGACATTGCTCTATCGTTCAAATGACATGCCTTAGTCGTTCAAACGACGTCCGCTGCCTCAAGTATTTTATTTTTCTATAAATACTTGTTTTGTGAGACTTTTTCATTAAGACTTTTACTGCACGAAAACTGCATATCTGCAGACTTTTAGTCTTAACTTTTTAAGGCAAATTTATGTTTTAGATTCATACAAAACATCTCGTATACTTTTGTGAATCGTTTTGGAACACAAAATAATTCTCTATCGAAGTTTCTTTTGTAGAAAAGGATTCCCTACTGCTGAATTGGTAGTTCTTGCGGGAACTATTGCTGACGACTGCGTTCATTGGGGATACTCGAGGGTATTCATTGCTGAAGAAGGAGCTACGATTCTTGAACTTCTTGAGGGAATATTTGTTGTATATAAGCTGCGGTCTATGTGAATTTTCTGTGGGAAATTCATTGTAGATTTCTCTATGTAATTGTAAGTTACGATTACATTTAATAATGAAATAAAAGGTTTGACCTTCGATTGTCCCTTGATTTATGATTTGCATGTTTGATTTATTCACATAGATGCATGATTAGGGTTTAATTAAATTGGATTAAAGATTGGCTCTAATTAAATAAGTTTTGATATTGAAAATTTGCGAATTCCATAAATAATTGATATCACGCATTATCAAGGATCTTTGAGGGAATCCTACAGATATGTGTGTTGGGATGTTTACAAAGTGTGTGTTGATTTAAATCTCAAAAGGAGATAGGAAGAGAAATTATTTACTCACCAATGAAGATTAGATTATTAAAACAATGTGAGAAAATATATCTATAAGATTAGTCAACTCCTTTACTTATAGCCATTTGATTTGATATTGTTCGAAGGTACAAATGTTAGGCGTCACACTCTTAAGGTGATAATTAGTCACATCATGATTTTAGTCATTCAAAAAGTTGCGCTTACACACTAACCAAGAACATCTTAAAGAAAGATCTTATGCAAAAGTGACTTTCGAAACTGTTGGGCATGTGTCGTCTCAGGGTCGCTGCAATGAGCAATTTGTAATACCCCTTACTTTCATGTATTTATTTTTATATTTAATTACCTTGTGCTTGTGTGATTTAATATAATTGAGAATTAAAACGAGAATTTAACATGAAAATTTAATTTGTGTAGAATAGTTGATATTCATGAAAATTGTATATTTACTAGTGTGATAAGGAAAATATAATTATATTGCCTACTATTACTTCATATATAATTATTAGTGACGGGTCTTAGTTATTTCTAAACTGGGGAATATTTAAGTGAGTTATATGAGGTTGGGAGATGATTTTTATTTTTGGAGTCTCAGATGATAAATTGGAGTGCACAGTTGATCCGAAAAGGGTCGAGAAAGTCAAAATGATTGCCTAGGGGTTTTATTTGGGTTTCGGGGTCTTTTTGGCTAGTTTGACTATAATTGGGATATACGAGTCATTTTAAGTGTGCATTATCATTTAAAGTTGGGGTTAATAGAAAGATGGGTTATTAGACAATCTCATTGTGAGGGAAAAACCTTGTGAGGGAAAAACCGTTTGAGAGAGAGAGAGAGAAAAAAAAAGAGACTTAAGAAAGAAGATAAAAGAGGAGAAAACCTTAGAGCTTTGGAAATTTCTGGTTAAATTCGTGATTTCGAGGAAGATTCAGACTCTACGAATTTGAGGCAAGTGATTAAACTTTATAAATGCTTATGTGTGTAATTTATTTCATAATTTGTGGATAAATTATGGTGATGTTGAGTATATATGACAAAACCCTCAATTTTGTGTTGAAATCTAGCATTCGATGTGTATGTATGGATTTAATGGTGTAAAAATGGTTGGGATTATATTTAGGTTGATCTACGATGTTAAAATTAGGTTGGAATGGGGGTTTTGATGGTTAGAGGCAATGAATTGTGGTTAAAATTCGTGGGTTATGCAGAAAGAGGGAGAACTTTGGAATTATGCAGACCCGAATTGATTCACCCCCTAGCGAATCGATTCGGTGTAAGGCAAAAGTATCAGGTTTTGGACTTGAATCAATTCTGCCTAGTGCGAATCGATTCGGCTTATGCAGAAGTATCATGTCCCTTTGACCAAATCGATTCGCTACAGAGGCAAATCTATTCGTTCTATTGCGAATCGATTAAAAAAATCTTGTTGTTTTAGAGTGGTTTTTAAGAATTTGTTATACTTCTCACCATTTGGGTTTAGTGCTTAGTAACCTTCTAATATGGTATGATAAACACATTTATGAGATAAAATGTGGGTCTATGATATGAGGTGATGTTGGTGATACATCGAGATGAATGTGGAGGTATATTCGAAAGTTTATTATGCCGATTTTGTTAGTGAATTCTCCTAGCGATATGAGTTCCTTTAAGGATGAATACGAGCCAATGAGGGAGAGGTCGTGTACCCTTAATGATGTATAATTGATGAGAAATCATATATGTAATTGATGATAAAGGCTCAATTGAGCGATTGAATTGTAAAATGAATTGGGAATACTTCTGTGGATTATCGGCTAGTGTGATGAGTGATATGCACATAGCCGAGATTATTGCTATATACATTCGAATATGAGATGGTTTGTATATACGATGTGCATATATATATATATATATATATATATATATATATATATATATATATATATTTTTTGTATGATATATATATTTATTGTGTGAACATACCCCTCTAGGGCTATCATGGGAAGTTGCGCGATGTGGGTGAGGCCCCTCGCTTGAGGAGTAGGTTGCTTATAATCCCCAAGTCATAGCGTCCATTTATTTATTATGTGGTATTGATTAGGGATAAGACGTATTGGGTATTGTAGACACCCCATTCTAGCACCCCCTAAACTCTCCTTAGGTCCCTAGCACTTCCCTGCATCGCTACAAACCTGAGTCATACCTCGGTCACTAACCTAGAGGCCATCGGGTACTCCCAGGCTCAGTTTGAGCAAAAGTCAAATTCTTCATCTTGATCGAGATTGAATGAATCATCAAAGGGCATTGAAACCCCTTTCCAACTGTCCACCCCGTGCGCGATTCTGACTTATGGTGCGGATGAATGACCCGTTTTCCCTCGAAACTTGATAAAGAGGTCACCGGACACTCCCAGGCTTCATTTGACCAAAGTCAACTCTTCAGCTCTACCAAGATTGAAGGAATATTTAAAGGGCACTCAAACCCCTTTCCAACGGTTCGGTCCGAGCCTAATTCTGACTTACGGTACGGACGAACGATCCATTTTACTCCAAAAGGTCACTGAACGCTTCCTGGCCCCGGTTGACCAGAGTCAACTCCCCAAATCGACGGGTTTATCGGGTACAACCAAATCAAAATGCACCCGATTCACCAAGAAAAAACCGTGTTCATCACACCGTGGGGAATCTTTTGCTATACTTTTATGTCATTTGGTTTCAAGAATGCTGGGGCTACCTATTAGAAGGCTGCTCCAACCATCCTGTACGATCTGAATCACAAAGAAGTTGACGTCTATGTGGAAGATATGATTATCAAATCTAAAACTAGAGAAGTGTAACACCCCGCCTAATTAAATACCGGGTGGCCAGTCCCATACCAAATTAAAACAAAATATACAGTTGGCTCATTCTTAGCATCACTGTCGAAAACATTTACAACTCACCCAATACCTAATTAAGTTGGTGTTAAAAACTTTCCAAATTTTAATTTCAACAAAAACCATTTTAAATTTAAGAATGACACTACACATTTTATTCTACCACAATAATACTGAACAGATAACACAAAAGAATTTAAATGTAATTGGAATATACATTCCAACATAATAATCCAATACAGCAATCCCAACAATATGAAATGAATTAAAATGACACGAATACAATAGTATTTGACTCAGATAGGAAAATAGATAATTGAGTTCCTTTGGGCAACATGCCCTACATAAAAGAACAATGTGAATCAAATGAAGATAAGCGTCTAAGCAATACTCCATAGCTCCATAGCTCGTCAAAATCAACTAAGGTTTGCGTCCCTACTATTGGACACCTGATATAGAAGGTACAAGTGAAAAGAAAATATGCAAGGAAACGGGTCAGAGCCCGATGTGAAAATGATTTTGAAAACAACAAGTATTTAACAAGTGCAATAAAGCATTTATTATGTATATGTTAGTATCCAACTCTCACTTGATATTCTCACCTCTCATCTAGAGTGCACACTTAACGTTTCCTATTAACCTCCTAGTTAATGGTTACTCTTCACAAATTTCCATAATATGATTCCATCCCATATCATAAACCCGTATGTCCCATACCATACGTAATATAATCATTCTTATACGTTTATCATTAACATGATTCGTTTCTCATTAATATGAATTAATCTCTTCAATGAATATTCATTACCTTATTTCCATTCCCTTTCTCTATTCACCGTTATCTACAATTATCACACAACAGATTAATCTAACCACTATATAAACATACATTTAATCCATTATATATATATATATATATATATATAAGGCACCCCGAGTCACAGCTGCGGTGCAATGCATTACTCTGCTATCATGTCCCATCATCGTTGGTCGTCGAATAGGGGACTAAAGGTTCGGTAAGGATTCTCGAACCACAAACAACAACATACAAATTGGAGGCGAATATAGTTCTCATATCCATGGGTCACGCACATACCTACATACCCACAGTCAGCGGACTTATCAACTCCCCGCTAAGTCTTTCATAGACCTATGTTCTCGAGCGACAAATCAAAATCCCATGGATTCATCAGGATGTAACTGTCCTCACGCGCAAACCTCCCCATTGATAGCAAGTAAGCTAGGTATGTCATACACATAAATTACCAATAAATCAAATAGGCATTATCATACCTATAATATCATATCAACAAGATACTCACATTACCCTAAGATAATTTCCATACGTAGCAATATATCTCTTACATCCTACGTATTAAAATATTATGATTTACTTCTTTAATTTAATTATCCTCGAGCCTCACTCATTACTCAAGGTTGAAATATAATTTTCCTCAATATATTTATGCAGTAAGAAATCACTAATATCCTACTGGTCCATATCATCTTATCTCCCGAATTACCACGAATTAAACTCCCCTTAAATAGGGTTAAAACCGATTGTTTCACATCTCTTATAAACACATCTTCTATCAACTAGGATTGAATACCATCATCACATGGCTCATAGTCTATAGTGTTTCACTCACACTATATGACTTATCAAAAAAATCAACATCCCCGCATCCTATAACATCTCGTCACTCCCGACGTCGTTAAGATTCATGCGCGGAGCGTCTCGAAAAGAAAAATCAATACAAGAAACCCCTCTAATACACTACTACTCAACTTTATCGGTCGTGGAGGTCTGTCAACTTCAAATACGCAACGGAATAACCTCATCCCCTCTTTCAACCAAATGTGGTCTGAACTCCCATCTATATCCAAGAGTCATCCCACTAAGTGCTTGTACTACACTGAGTCCTTTCGAAATCAATAAGGAGCTTAAACTCAGTCCTTGATGTTCAAATTATAACCCTAAGGGTACCCAGGTGTTATATTAAATCTCCCCTAGTGGACCTATCCTTAATCCTCATGCATACAAATTAGAATCCAACACATGAATCTAGCAATCGAAATTTCTTTCAGTTTAATTATCATAATTCTATTCAATTAAATCCTAATCAAATCAATTCAATTCTTAACTAGGGCTTACTGATCTCCTCCAAGTCGCAAAATATCCAATTAATAATCATCAAAGATCTACAAAAGTTTTTGGACAAGAACCAACATTAAAAAGAAACAACTTTAAGGATTCGGGGGAGGTCGATCGATCGAAGGCAGGGGGTCGATCGATCGATCGCCTAGATACCAGCCCAGTTTTCTGCATTTCTTCTACTACGGGTTTCATCACTTTTGATCATTCAAACCTTCATATTAACTAACAAAATTCCTTATAAACCTTACTACATGATATAGCAACATACGTGAATGATTTCTAATGCTCTAAACATCCTAGAATCATTTAGAGTTTGGATTAAAAGCATTATTCATCCTATTTTTCCATAAAATTATAAACATGATATCTTCAAGAACACACCATAGATTTTCAGAATTTCTTCAACAGATTTATAATTATTTCATGGATTACTATCTACCTACAACATGAGTTTGATTCCTATATATTTTTAAATTCCAGAAATCCATTAACAACTCTATCTTTTCTTCTTCCAAACATGAAAAAAATCTCATCTTTTTATAACTATTCTAACATGGACAATATACAAACTTAGATTGCAATTATCAAACACTTGCCTCTAATGAAGATCTGATCCCTTGGTATAGTATATCACAAGTGGTTCTCCCTTCTCAGGTCAACTTTCGGTGGTGGTTAGTGGTGGTGACCTTTGGTCTTTAGTTCTCCTCCTTTCCAAGAAAGCTTTTCTCTTCCCAAGCAACCTTTCACTATCTTTAAGAAGATGACCTTTCAATTTTATGTAGAAGAGATGAATGAACCCACGTCCAACTAATCTCCAAATACTTATAATAAGACAAAATCTGAAATCGCTATTCATCCCCCTTGTAAAAATAACCAAAATGCCCTTTTGGGTCGTCTTTTCATTTCCAAATGACCCGAGACCCAAAATCAACATCCAAATAGACTTTTCTGACTATTTCAACCCTTCTGGATGCAACGATGCAGTCGAAACGACTATAAGGTTGATAGAAAAATAAGTCTCCTTTTTAATTTAACAAATTGGTCCCGACACGTCCCATACTGCGTCCGACTAAAATTTTAAATTACTGAATTAGCAACTCACAGTAATATCAATAGCATCACATTCATATAATACCTAAATATATTTAAGTAATATTCAGAATCATTCATTTTAATATCCTCAAATCGGATAAAACCGAAATGAATTTATTTATCATAAAATCCAATTAATCCATCAATTTAAAATATAACCCATTTTAAAAGTCCTTAAAATCGCGGGGTATTACATACTTCCCCCCTTATAACTGAATTTCGTCCCGAAATTCGGAAAGATAAATCATAAGGTCAGCTCTGAGTATAAATCTCACATCGCAAGTAATCTATGTTGTACCTCCCATACAGTACATTAACGAAAATCCCCCATTGATGTTATACGCCAAGCCTCACCATATAGTTTCAACTGAATCGAATTTAAACTTTACCCAATCTTCCCTATACCATCCTCATGACAAAGTTTGAAAAAAAATGATCCTCAATCATTAAGTAAATAAATCCTGAAGTCACAACTACTTTACGTTTCACAATTATGAAAACTATTACAATCCAACCATCCAGGGCGCCCATACACCCTATCGTATAACTTCCATTATAAAATGGATATGGTTACCCGCATAATACTCGGATTTATCGCAAAGGTTATAAACTAATCTCCTAAAGACCTAACTTATTTTGACTCCCAACGTTTATTAGTTTCATGCATGAGGTGTCTCGCAAGCGAAATCCAAACAAGGAACCCCCCCGATACACTACTACCTAAAGTAGTCGGTCATCGAAACTCCTCAGGTCCTTAGTCAATAGTTTATAACCTCTCTAAAGGTTTTATCAATTTCAAAAAAAGTCTACTCATCTACTCTCTTATTAAAGACAAGATGCTAGCTATAGTAGTACATACGCTCTCATATACCACAAGTAAATTCACGCCGATAGTCACATCATGATCGAACATGCCTAAAGTAAGTAATTCCGTGATAAAAATCAGACCCACGTGATGACATGAAAAATACAGATGTCCCACAACCCCTCGGTGAGTCTACGTAAACAACAGTGCTATAGGCTAAGTTTAGTAACCCTATTGCCCACACAATATTAATCGCTACAAAAATCAGTATACGCCTCATAACTCCTTAGAGAGACAACGTACCCTCATTCGCGGGTGGTGGTTGTTGAATCGCTACTACTATTATAACTTTGCTCCGATGAGTCAAGAAAAATTTTACCCCAAATTTTCAGTTCTAATTAACCACACTCCACTATATGACCAAGCCTTTGAATATATTGCCTTCGTTGGTTAACACACCCAATTTTCGCATCTCTAGAACTTCTACTGATGACTCTCCTAAATTTTCCATAATAGGGGTGACCTCGACTACGGTCATCATACTCGAACATACTTCATAACCTCATAAGTACGATCTCCGCTATCCGTCCAATGTCCCTTATCTGCCATACTTCTAGTACGAACCCGTCCGAACGCAAATAAGATTCTCTAATATATACGAAATCTTACCAAAGAAATCAACAATCCGAAACATAGGGCTCTACATCAAAGAACGCTAAGCTGAAAACACCGTAAGCCATACAGACCCTAAAGGACACTAGAACCTGATGCTCTGATACCACATGTAACACATCGCCTGATTAAATACCGGGTGGCCAGTCCCATACCAAATTAAAACAGAATATACAGTTGGCTCATTTTTAGCATCACTTTCGAAAACATTTACAACTCACCCAATACCCAATTAAGCTGGTGCTAAAAACTTTCCAAATTTTGTTTCAACAAAAACCATTTTTAATTTAAGAATGACACTACACATTTTATTGTACCATAATAATACTGAACAGATAACACAAAAGAATTTAAATACAATTGGAATAAACATTCCCACATAATAGTCCAATACAGTAATCCCAACAATATGAAATGTATTAAAATGACACGAATACAATAGTATTTGACTCGGATAGGAAAATAGATAATTGAGTTCCTTTGGGCAACATGCCCTACATAAAAGAACACTGTGAATCAAATGAAGATAAGCATCTAAGAAATACTCCATAGATCCATAGCTCGACAAAATCAACTAAGGTTGGCGTCCCTGCTACTGAACACCTGATATAGAAGGTACAATAGAAAAGAAAATATGCAAGGAAACGGGTCAGAGCCCGATGTGAAAATGATTTTGAAAACAACAAGTATTTAACAAGTGCAATAAAGCATTTATTATGTACATGTTAGTATACAACTCTCACTTGCTATTCTCACCTCTCATCTAGAGTGCACACTTAACGTTTCCTATTAACCTCCTAGTTAATGGTTCCTCTTCACAAATTTCCATAATATTATTCCATCCCATATCATAACCCCGTATGTCCCATACCATACGTAATATAATCATTCTTATACGTTTATCATTAACATGATTCATTTCTCAGTAATATGAATTAATCTCTTCAATGAATATTCATTACCTTATTTCCATTCCCTTTCTCTATTCACCGTTATCTACAATTATCACACAATAGATTAATCAAACCACTATATAAACATACATTTAATCCATTATATATATATATATATATAAGGCACCCCAAGTCACAGCTGCGGTGCAATGCATTACTCTGCTATCATGTCCCATCATCGTTGGTCGTCGAATAGGGGACTAAAGGTTCGGTAAGGATTCTCGAACCACAAACAACAACATACAAATTGGAGGCGAATATAGTTCTCATATCCATGGGTCACGCACATACCTACATACCCACAGTCAGCGGACTTATCAACTCCCCGCTAAGTCTTTCATAGACCTATGTTCTCGAGCGACAAATCAAAATCCCATGGATTCATCAGGATGTAACTGTCCTCACGCGCAAACCTCCCCATTGATAGCAAGTAAGCTAGGTATGTCATACACATAAATTACCAATAAATCAAATAGGCATTATCATACCTATAATATCATATCAACAAGATACTCACATTACCCTAAGATAATTTCCATACGTAGCAATATATCTCTTACATCCTACGTATTAAAATATTATGATTTACTTCTTTAATTTAATTATCCTCGAGCCTCACTCATTACTCAAGGTTGAAATAGAATTTTCCTCAATATATTTATGCAGTAAGAAATCACTAATATCCTATTGGTCCATATCATCTTATCTCCCGAATTACCACGAATTAAACTCCCCTTAAATAGGGTTAAAACCGATTGTTTCACATCTCTTATAAACACATCTTCTATCAACTAGGATTGAATACCATCATCACATGGCTCATAGTCTATAGTGTTTCATTCACACTATATGACTTATCAAAAAAATCAACATCCCCGCATCCTATAACATCTCTTCACTCCCGACGTCATTAAGATTCATGCGCGGAGCGTCTCGAAAAGCGAAATCCAAACAAGAAACCCCTCTAATACACTACTACTCAACTTTATCGGTCGTGGAGGTCCGTCAACTTCAAATACGCAACGGAATAACCTCATCCCCTCTTTCAACCAAATGTGGTCTGAACTCCCATCTATATCCAAGAGTCATCCCACTAAGTGCTTGTACTACACTGAGTCCTTTCGAAATCAATAATGAGCTTAAACTCAGTCCTTGATGTTCAAATTATAACCCTAAGGGTACCCAGGTGTTATATTAAATCTCCCCTAGTGGACCTATCCTTAATCCTCATGCATGCAAATTAGAATCCAACACATGAATCTAGCGATCGAAATTTCCTTCAGTTTAATTATCATAATTATATTCAATTAAATCCTAATCAAATCAATTCAATTCTTAACTAGGGCTTACTGATCTCCTCCAAGTCCCAAAATATCCAATTAATAATCACCAAAGATCTACAAAAGTTTTGGGATAAGAACCGACATGAAAAAGAAATAACTTTAAAGATTCCGGGGAGGTCGATTGATCGAAGGCAGGGGGTCGATTGATCGATCGCCTAGATACTAGCCCAGTTTTATGCATTTCTTCTACTTCGGGTTTCATCATTTTTTATCATTCAAACCTTCATATTAACTACCCAAATTCTTTATAAACCTTACTACATGATATAGCAACATATGTGAATGATTTCTAATGCTCTAAACATCCTATAATCATCAAGAGTTTGGATTAAAAGCATATATTCATCCCATTTTTCCATAAAATTATAAACATGATATCTTCAAGAACACACCATAGATTTTCAGAATTTCTTCAACAGATTTATAATTATTTCATGGATTACTATCTACCTACAACATGAGTTTGATTCCTATATATTTTTAGATTCCAGAAATCCATTAACAACTCTATCTTTTCTTCTTCCAAACATGAAAAAAATCTCATCTTTTTATAACTATTCTAACATGGACAATATACAAACTTAGATTGAAATTATCAAACACTTGGCTTTAATGAAGATCTGATCCCTTGGTGTAGTATATTACAGGTGGTTCTCCCTTCTCCGGTCAACTTTCGGTGGTGGTTAGTGGTGGTGACCTTTGGTTTTTGGTTCTCCTCCTTTCCAAGCAAGCTTTTCTCTTCCCAAGCAACCTTTCACTCTCTCTAAGAAGACGATCTTTTAATTTTGTGTAGAAGAGATGAATGAACCCACGTTCAACTAATCGCCAAATACTTATAATAAGATAAAATCTGAAATCACTATTCATCCCCCTTGTAAAAATAACCAAAATGCCCTTTTGGGTCGTCTTTTCATTTCTAAATGACCCGAGACCCAAAATCAACATCCAAATAGACTTTTCTAACTATTTCAACCCTTCTGGATGCAACAATGCAGTCGAAATGACTATAAGGTTGATAGAAAAATAAGTCTCCTTTTTAATTTAACAAATTAGTCCCGACACGTCCCATACTGCGTCCGACTAAAAATTCAAATTACTGAATTAACAACTCACAGTAATATCAATAGCATCACATTCATATACTACCTAAATATCTTTAAGTAATATTAAGAATCATTCATTTTAATATCCTCAAATCGGATAAAACCGAAATGAATTAATTTATCATAAAATCCAATTAATCCATCAATTTAAAATATAACCCATTTTAAAAGTCATTAAAATCATGAGGTATTATAAGAAGATCATGTTCCCGCTCTCCGAAAGTTCTTCGAACGAATGTGATTATATCAAATGAGACTCAATCCACATAAATGTGTCTTCGACATTACAAAGGGAAAACTCTTGGGATTCATGGTCAGTGAGAAAGGGATAGAAGTAGATCCTGCAAAGCTGAAAGTCGTACTTGAGATGCCACCTCCCCAAACGGAGAAAGAAGTCTGTGGTTTCCTTTGTAAATTGCAATACATCAGCTGATTCATCATCCAGCTAACTTCCATCTGCGAACCTAACTTCAAACTCCTTTGAAAGGATTTAACTAAGGTTTGGAATGAGGTTTGCCAAGAATCTTTTGACCGAATCAAACAATATCTAAACCAACCTCTGGTACTCATGTCACCACAGCCTGGTCTCCCCTTGCTTCTATACCTAACCATAACCGACACTGTAGCTGGAACTTTTCTAGCCCAATAACTTAAGGATTCCCGTAAAGAAATATCCATCTATTACGCCAATCATAAATTGGCCGGGTACGAAGTCAACTACACTACTTTAGAAAAAGCATATGTCGCGCTTATTCGGGTCACGCAAAAGTTGCGACACTACATGTTTGCCTTCCCCATCAGACTTGTATCCCGAATGGACCCCATCAAGTACCTACTTTAGAAACCCACCTTATCTAACCAAATGGACCGATGATTGATGCTCCTAGAGAAGTTTGATATCGTGTACGTCACGCAGAAAGCCATGAAAGGAAGAGCCATCTCTGACTACCTCACTGACTACCCCATAGAAGAATCTGATGACTAGATCTACGAATTACCAAATGAAAACATCCTCTACACCACTCAAGATGATCTCCGATGGAAAATGTTCTTTAACGGCGTGGCCAACAAAAAGGGATATGGCTTTGGGATACTTTTGATCACCTTAGATGACTCCCACACTCCTATCGCTATCAAATTGGATTTACCCTGCACTAACTACATGACTGAATACGAGGCGTGTACGGTAGGCCTCAAAGTAGCTCTCGAGAAGGGTATTCAATGCCTAGATATCTATGGGGATTCTGCCCTCATCATTGGCCAAGTTCTGAGAAAAGGGAAAGTCAAGGACGAGAAGCTCCAACCCTTCGATGCCCACTTGGAAGAACTAGCCTCCCAATTCCAAGATATCACCTTACATTACCTACCTCGAGTAAAAAATAACCTAGCCGATGCCCTTGATACCCTATCCTCTATGGTCGATATGCCCGAAGGAATAATAATGGCCCTCTTCCTAGTTCAAAAGTAAGATAAACCAACCCATTGCTACTACATTGAGCTCATTACCACAGAAGATATCGAGTTAAGCAATTACTGGTACTATGATATCTATCACCTCCTCAAGCATGGTATGTATCCCCAGGGTTCTAATAAGAAAGACCGAGAAACCCTCCGAAGACTGGCCGCTCAGTACATCATATGTCATAAAGCACTGTTCAAGAGAAACTTCGATGGAACCCATCTACATTGCATCACAGGGGATGCCATTGAAGAGGTAATGCAGAGAATCCATAGCGGGGAATGCGGCCTCCCAATGAACGGTCACATGCTTGTAAGAAGATCATACGAAGAGGCTACTATTATACCACCATGATTTAGGATTGCACCGCCTATGTCCGAAGATGCCTCAAATGCCAACAGTTCTCCAACCTTCAACACCTGCCTCCACGAGAATTATACAACATGACTTCTCCCTGGCCCTTCTCCACCTGGGGCATCGACATCATAAGGAAGGTTAAACCCAAGGCTTCCAACGGGAATGAGTTAATTCTAGTTTCCATTGATTACTTCACTAAATGGGTTGAAGATGAGTCATACGCAGTCCTAAATGCCAAGAAAGTGGCCAAATACATCAAGGAAAACATCATCTGTCGATATGGAGTCCCGCACGAGCTAGTATCAGATAATGGGTTGTATTACGAGCCAGAAGTCACGTAAGTGGTCAATGAGTATGGGATTCAAAGACATAAATCTTCTCCCTATCGACCTCAGACCAATGGTGCAGTAGAAGCCGCTAACAAGGACCTCAAATCCATCACTAGTAAGATGACCAAAAGCTATCGAGATTGGGCTGATCGAATCCCATACGCCCTATGGGAATACCTAAACTCAATCCGAACCTCTACTGGGGCTATCCCTTACTCTCTAGTCTACGGCATGGAAGCAGTCTTACCCGTTGATCTAGAAATCTCTTCACTTCGTGTCATAATCGAAACCCAAGTCAGTGAGGAGAACTAGCATCAAATTCGTCTCGACGAGCTATCACTCTTAGACGAGAAGAGATTAAAAGAGATGTATCACATACAGGGGTACCATCACTAAATAACGCGTTCATTTAATAAGAGAGTCAAGGACCGCGGTGTCCGAGAAGGGGATTTAGCCCTCAAAGAAATAGTAGAGCCCATCTGGGACCCCAGAGGAAAATTCAAGCCCAATTGGAGCGACCCATACATTGTGAAGAAGATCTTATCCGGTGGTACCGCCATGCTCATCGACTTAGATGGAGAAGAGATGGCTCGTCCAGTCAACCTGGACCGTCTCAAGAAGTTCTACTCCTAGTCTGAAATCTCGACGCGCTATGAATTTTCTCATCTCCCTTTTATTCTAAAAAAAAACTTTGTTTCCCTCTACCCAGAACTTCATCCTTGGCAAGAACCATTTTCAGAAAAATTAAAAATTTTCAAAAACCCCCAGAGGTATGTAGGCAGCTCATACATCTTACATGAGCATGTCCCTTTTCTTCTCCACAAAAAACTATTCTTATCTCCGAGAACGATAGTTCATTCTATCATATACTTGAACAAAAGGATTATGCATGCCTTAGCTATCGGTATAGATAATTCAAAATATAAAATTCATCAAAAGGCACAGCTGGATGATAAAAAAACTTGTTTATTTCACTACTAAGAGATTACAGTGCAATTACCTAAGAAAAGGAACGGATGATTCCATTCCCCCTACCTTCCTAAAAAGCCAAATAAAATCCCCAAATTTATTCCCCATTATAAAACAAACTCTCCAAGAGCCCTACCCACCGCTACCAGAGGAGCCCGCTCCATCATCATCATCTACAAACTCTCCAAGCTTCCCCTACCTAAATGAAGTGTCGCAGATGCTCCATGGACTGATAAGCTCGAACCAGCCTAAAAAAAACTACCATACCTCCCTCCCTGGTATCAGATAAGACAAGCCACCTTTGTCCAGTCTCCACTACTAACATCCTGCTGACCACTCTTCTCCACAACCACTTCTTATAATCTTCGGGGATGTGCCAAACTCTCCCAACAGACTGAGAAGGACGGGTCGACAGACGTCGACTCTCCCATAAAAAGCCAAACCGCATGCGCAGATGCTCTGTCAAATCTTCTATCGGAAAGAAATCAAGTGTTCGAGGTGACACGACCTGCTCCCAGCTAAATTGGTGCAGAAGCTGCCAAGGGAAATAAAAATAGGTTTGTTTGAGACCATCCAGCTAGACGTACGGGTATTCCCCCAGCTCCATAATAGGTAACAACTGTCCCCACCAAGGCACTGACTAGTACAGATTTAGATCCCCATGCTCCACAAACCAGTTCTCCCAGCTCTTGATATCCAGACCAACACTGATGAAATGGCATAAAAAGAAATTGGGTACAACCGACAAAGGATATTCTAGAGGAACCACTAGGTAGAATCTTTCAGACAACCATATGAACAACATCACAGGGCTACCCCTCAAAAAGTCAGAACGACCTTCTTGCCAGGCATCCAGTCATTTAGAGTCTCTGCCAGTATCATCACCGTAGGATTACGACAGTAGGACATCCATGAAGTAATAACTGCAAGTTGTGGGTCCACCAGTAGCTCCCTGATCACCAGCAATAATTTTGAAACCAAGCCCAAAACGACAGCTCCGATATATCCAGCATCACCATCCTCCTGCAAATGAATGGACCGCAACACCGTCGAAAGAGAAATCATTCCTCCAGTAACCAAGGATCTACCCTCCGAAGGTGAGATATGTATAAGTCCAACCAACATCTCTCGGGGAGATTGAGAAAATTCAGGCATAGCAACTTCCACACTAGGATTTACTCCCAACACGGTAGAAAATTCATCATAAGTCGGACAGACTTTATTCCAAGCCAAAGCGGAATGCATGGTCTTCGGGGTACCAAAATTATACCGCCGCCATCAGCATGTTCCACTCTATGGGTCGATTATGCCATAAAGAGACTCGACGAATGTTAAAAGCATCATAGTTGATGTTGTAGGAGCACATTTCTTCCAAATTCTCGAGGTAGTCGGAAAACTCAACACTACCAGGGAGAGCCATATCATAGAACAAGAAAGTAGGAATGAGAAGGTGTGATGAAAACACTCCACCCTTACCCCTTTTTATACTTGAAACCCCTCACAAAAAATATAATCCCTGTAAAAATCGGAAGGAACCCTGCCCCATAAGGTACCAAAGGCTGAAGAGGGTACCAGTCAAAGCTTTGAAATGATGGGACTTGACTGACCAGCCAATAAGGCAGAACAAGGTGCTTGCCGATCGACAACCCTACTTTTAGAAATTTCCCTTTTTCCACTTTTATCAAATTCAGAAAACTCAATGAAAATAAGTCGATATTCTCAACAGAATTTCAAAAATCCCCTTTCCATCTTTATATAAATTCTCATTTTAAATAAAACTTTCCTTTAAAATCCCAAAAATATTTCTTTTTACGGTCTCAGCAGCAAAGTAAAAAAGGCGTATGTGCATGCATTCATTCATTCATTCATTCATCATAAATAACAGATAATAAAAAACTCCATTGAATTGCATAGATATTTCTCTGTGTTACATCAATCTTGCAGGAAATAAAGAAAAGAAAAAACAACGGGACTCAGCCTGAACCCACATTCTCTCCCTCTCTCACTTACCCTTCCCCCTCTCTCTTCTAAGAGCTCCCATCCCTACGATGCGCTCACTTTACCTTGCGACGAGATGACGCACCACCGCTACCCGAACCAGACTCCTCCCCGAATGAGGAAGGCGACACCAAGCAAGAAGGAACATGGACTACGTACCGAATATGGGTGGTCGCCGAAGATATCAAATCCCTAATGTCCCTCAGCTAAGTGGTGGACACCTGGACTTGCTGCAAGAAAAGGCAAAATCAGTATCGAACAGAAAAGATTAAAAGAAACCAAAAAGAAGGAAAAGAGAAGAACATAAAGATATACCAAAGGATGAAGAACCTCCTCTGTTAAGTCTAACTCCTCTAGGTCCATCGCATGAGGATGATGAAACATAGGCACCATGCCTCCATCAGCCCACCGGAAGTTGTATGAAGGGGTATGCAACCTCACAAAGGGGACCTCCGAAGCCGTCGCCTCCGCAGATGTCGACGGATTGCCACCACTGTTGAGGACCCTACTGGCCGACTAGAACCCGTAGGAGGGAAGGGCAGTGCATCATATATATTGGGCGCCATCAACCACCTTTTTACCAAGTCCATACAATCATACATCACAATCGTATCGGTATACAGAAGATAGGACTCGCTAATCATCGCCCCGATCCTTACATCCTCTGGCAGCAGTGTGACACCCCGCTTAAAATAATAACGGGTGGCCAACCCTATACTAAAATAATCAGGAATCTCAAGTGGATCATTCTCTGCATCAACTAACGATCCTAATAAATAAACACGACTAACTTCCCGTTACCACAAAAAGAGGGTGTCAAAAATTTTAAAACTTTTATTTAACACCAATAAAACCAACCATGAAACCAGTAACCAACAATACTTCATCTAATGTCATGAGCGATACATACAAGCTCCAATAATATAAAAGAGTTCAACACAATGTACAAAGTAAAATACCCGAATATGTTGTCGGGTCACAGATAGTACAATAATATGAGGAGCAAAAAATATAAAAGTGCTACTCTACAACATTTGGACATAAACCCGATATACAAACTGAATCCTAATCTAGATACACAAAAGATAGGAATCGACTCTAACAAAATGCCGCAATAGTCCGCTACTGCCACAGCTCCACGAATGCATAGGATGGATAAACAACAATGGCGCCCTTGAGGAGGAACACCTAAAATAATACAATATATATATATGAGCAAGAAAAAATATAAACGGGTCAGATCCCGAGGTGAAAACATTTTATAGCAAGTGCATTAAAATGCATAATAATTATAATGCATTATGACATGATTTAACGGAGTCGTACTCTCCATAAAATCCATCTCACCTCTCAACTAAAGCGTGCAATAACACATAATCTCCAAAGAATTACCCAAATCTATCTAGGGAAATCATCTAACCTACTTCCCAATTTATACTCATTTAAATTCCATCTAAAATCATATTCTTCAATTTCTAATATTATTAATCTCAAGTACTTGTTTACTTACTTTACATATAAAATTTACATAAACAATCTCGTACTAACATATACACTAATCATAAACATTCTTTTATTACTAAAATTTCTCGTATTCCAGTCATTGCCATAATCATATAAAATTATATGTGAGTTATTAGCATCTAAGTGCTAAAGACTAAACTACTCCTAATTCTCAATACTGCACTGCATTTCATGCGTGGGACGTCTCGCAAGCGAAATCCAAGCAAGGAACCCCCAATACACTACTTCTGGCAGTATTGATTATCAAGATTCATTATGCCCTCAATGCATGATGCATGTAACCCAATTTCTTATTACTCCATTAATTTATTTTATTATTCCCAATTCTCAACAGTGCACGACGTTTCTTGCGTGGGACGTCTCGCAAAGCGAAATCCAAACAAGGAACCCCCCATACACTACTCTTGGCACTGTCGATTGTCGAGACATACTATATATGTAAATATGAGCATTAAGGACTAACTTCTCCTCACTCCCAACATTCATTGCGTTTCATGCGTGGGACGTCTCGCAAAGTGAAATCCAAACAAGGAATCCCCCCCCCCACACTACTTATTAGCAATGTTGGTCGTTGACGTCCATTATGCCCTCGATACCCAGAGCAATAATCACACCAGAAATATAATAACTATCCAAGCGAGCTATAACTCGAACAATCAAGTTCTCAATGCTATCATCTTCTAGTGACCAACTCACGTAGCATACTAGGGACCACTTGTAGGACTAAACGACACCTACCTCGTGATCACACACACGCACAACGTTCGGGAAGCGGTCATAGTTCCTAACCGGTCAAGTGAGAACGACACATACCCTCGACTTCTCACCCCCAAAATATAATGCAAATCACATATCAACACAATGGACGACTATGACCTGGGGAATATCCACACACTGCTCATCGAGCCAGGGTACTCACCCTCATCGCGCAACTTTCTAATGATAGCAAGGAGGGGGTATGCTTCACTATAATATATATATATATATATATATATATATATATATATATATATATCATCACATAAGATATACATACATCATCACATCATATAAAGATATATCATCGTATAAGGTATACCTATCACATTGTTTACATATTCGTATTACGCTCTTAGGCGTAAATGAAATAATATTATTATTTAGTATATTTCTCTCTCGATATACTAATCGTCAAATCTCACATAACTTCCCCACTTAGTATACACTATACTATTTCTCACTTGAAGCTCACACATAGCTCCCATTTATGAATTGTCTCTCAATTCTATTTATGTTAAGGATATTCTCTATACTAATGCACCTCAATTATCATTTATCCTTTATGTGAGATATCTCCTAAGTTAATCATCGTTAAGGATATTTCTATATCCGTATGCACATCAATTAGCATTTATAATTCTCAACCCATAATATGGTTTAGTCAATTCTATGAACCTTTGAAAGTTATCCATTTTGGGATTTAATACTAAAATCCATTATCATTAAGCGCATCGTAACTCTATCGCTTATAAACCCATAATTATCTCTCCCTACAGAAATCTAAATGATAATGGGCTTCCCCACATGTCGGTACAATACTCTCTAATCGATATTCACTCACTTTAAGTAAATAGGAATCCAATAATTTATCATAAGGGAAATTACCTAAAAGTTTCCAAAACTCACTTCACATAACTCCTATAGAGGTTCCCAATCGATAAACTCGAACGAACCAGACCAAACTCACTCTAGAAAAACCTTTCAAAATAACTTTGTTTTCGAATCGATTCGGCCCCTCCGAATCGATTTGGTCCCCCAGCAAATTGATTTGGCCCCAACGAATCGATTCGGCCACAAAGACCTGTAAGTTTGCTTCCTAAAAAATCGATTCGGAAGGGGCGAATCGATTCGGTTCGGTCAGCAAGCTACGAAAGTTTTATTTTCTACTTAAACCCAAAATACCCAAAAATCATTTTAATCATCTACCAACCATTTTTATCCAACCCAGTCATATATATATCATTAAAATTCATCAAAGAACACATTTCAATTTATTTCTAACCTCAAATACATTACAAATCAAAGATTTTACCCAAAAGTTAGGTTTTCACAATTTATCCCAAAACTCAGAAATTATTTCCACAAATTATGAAATAAATGGTACACAATAATTATTTAGCAAGTTTAATCACTTGCCTGATGTTCGTAGGGTCTGAAATCCTCCTCGAGATAGCGTAATGGCCGGAAATCCCACTTTCTCTCTCTTTTTCTACTTCTTTCTTCTTCTTCTTCTTCTTCTTCTTCTTCTTCTTCTTTTCTCTTTCTTTCTTTCTATTTCTCTTTCTCTCTGTGGAGAATCATTTCTCCCGTAGGCTTAATAAGCCTTATCTCCCAAGATACACATCTTTAAATGATAATACACACTTTAAATGACCCGGTAACTTTAATTCGATCCAAACGAACCTAAAAATATTTCGGAACCTAAATAGACCCCAAGTACAGTCATTTCGACTTTCTCTATCCTTCCGGAAACAACTACACCCTCAGAAATACCATTTGAGACACTTTCTAACAACTTCCAAATTTTGACCTCAAATGCCAATTTAATTATTCTCCAATAAAAATAATATTTATTTCTCCCAAAATGAATAAATTATTGTCCCAAAAGTCTTGGGTTGTTACAAGCAGCCCCTCCTGCCTCATAGACATATGGGGCCTCGTAGGTGGCACCACCACCTCCTCCTCAGCAATCTGTCGGACCATCCTCTCCCCAAGATACCAAGAGTGGCCAAACTCATGCGCCAACAAACGCCTCATCTGCGCATTCACTAATAATTTAATTGAATTAATTATGATAATATTTACTTAAATGTTATTCGAAGAGTAAATGGTTAATATTTAGGGAAATTTAAATTACTATGTGAATAGTAATAAATTATTTACGTCATTACGGGTATTAGTGACGGGGCATTTAGTTATCTCAGTCGGGAGTCGATATAGACTAATTTGGGTGTGAGATAAGGATTTTTATAAATTAATTCGGATGCCAATTCTAAGTATACGATTGAGTTCAGATGGCCCGAGATAGTCGAAAAAGTGTACCCGGGGGTAGTAAACGGGTCACGTGACGTTTTTAGGCATAATCGGGACCACAAGGGGGTATTTGGGTCACTTGGGCTTGGCCCATTAGGAAAAAAATGGGATTAAGCCTAATTACTTAATTAAAAGGAAAAGGGGAATGACCTAAGAAGCGGTTAAAGGCAATTTGGGGGACAAAGGAAAGAACCAAAAGAGGGGATTTCATCTTCAACCTTGAGAATCACAACTCCATATCAGACCCTACGAAACCATAAGGCAAGTGGTTAACTTGCTGTAGCATTTAATTATGTTTTCAATTCATATTTATATGATGTGAATACCTAAAATTCATTTTGGGGATAAATGGGTACAAAAATGGGGTTTTGTAATTGGAACACAAGATGAGAATTGGTGTAGGAATTTATGGTGTAACATGATTCTGAACAAATATTTGCCTTAGTTGTAATAAACCTAGGAATGAAATTAAGTTGGTAATTTGGTGTTGTGACTGATTTACGAATAACTCGACTTTTTTCCCAATTTAGAAACACAGTAGAGAACGTAAATTAAACGAGATTTGGGGACTTTATGGGGGTCCCTTATGGTGTTCTAGACCTGTTATATTGATGAGAAGGCTTGGGTTGGACTGTAGAAGAAGTTGGAAATTTAAGGTTTTCATCCATGGCTGAAATAGGGACTCGGAGAAGATGAAGACCTGTTCGATCGATCGATCGATGGTTCGGGATTTTTGATAGTTACGCTAGTTTTAATATATAAGGGAAATTAATTAGAAATTCTCCCACATACTTTAGTGAGCGAGAAATAAGTATGGCACACTAATTCCTAACAAGAATGAAGGAAAGTAATTGGGGTGAAGGAAAGTAATTGGGGTTGAGAGGAATGGATGTGTGACCCGTTATGGAAATTTTGGGAAGAATATTCCAAAATAATTAAATATGGATCGAGCGGGTGAGTCCGGGTATATTGGTAGGAATACCAAGATGTTGAATTAATTTATATCGAAAACTAATTAATTTGAAGTCGGAGATTGGGACTCGGGTATTATTTTATTTCAGGCCACAAGAGCGAGTCCGAATATATTGGTTGGAGCGAGTTCAAAATTTCATACAACGACAGGAAAGTGATCTTAGGATCATCCTCCTCTCGGGTACACAGTTGATGATACCCTGACCTCAAGTCGATCTTGGAGAAGTAAGATGCCCCTCACAATTAGTTAAATTAATAATAAATCCTAGGCAATGGATACTTATTCCGTATCGTCACCTTGTTCAGCTCCCTATAGTCCACGCACAATCGAAGTGAACCACCCGCTTCTTTATAAATAACACCGGTGCACCCCACGGTGATGTACTCCGCCGAATGAAAACCTGACCCAGGAGCTGCTGAATTTGCTCTTTCAACTCACGCATATCTGAAGGGGGCATACGATAAGGTGCTCGAGCAATCGGCCTCATCCCCGGTGCTAAATCGATTACAGACTCAATTTCCCTGCTGGGTGGTAACCCTGGTATTTCCTGGAACACATCCTCGAAGTCCCTCACTATCGAAATCGAATCCAACGAAACCACCACCTCCTGTGAGGTCTCCTCCTCGATATAATACAAGTGTGTGCGCAACCCTCCCTCAGGTATAGGCATCGCTATTAGGAACATCTCCTGTCCAGAAATGGAGAACACGATTGTCCTTCAATAACAATCCACAGTCGCTCGATAACCTGCCAACCAGTCCATACCTAGGATGACATCGTACCCCTCCATATCTAACACTAAGAGGTCCTCCGCTAAACTAAGCCTCCCAATCAAAATGTCTACCCCCCGACAAATCGAGTGAATCAATGCTCTGCTGCTTACTGGTGACTCTACACACATACGAAGACTACACGCGATCTCTAGTAACCCGACCCGTTTAGCAAATTTGGATTTAATGAATGAATGAGATGATCCCGTATTAAAAAGTATACTACCCTCTTGACCATGGATGAGAAAGATACCCTCAACTACTGGCGGAACCTACTGTGCTGGAGGATTTGGGAACATCCCTGACGTTATACACACGCCCGTAGTGCATTTTCCCCTACTGCTGTGGGGCTGGTGGAGTCGGTGCTGCTGGCGGCATCTGACCCTGCTGCCTCTGTTGGGCAACCTGTTGTTGGTCTCTACCCCTCTGCGTGCACTCCCTCTTGAAGTGTCATGTTTGGACACAAACAAAGCAGTGTCTCTGACTGTCCCCCTATCATTAGCCCTGGCGTGACTGACCCTGCTGGCCTCTCTCATTGTTCCCTAGGCCCTGAAGGCTCTAAGGAACCTGCTGCTGCTTATTTGGGCCCGACTGACCCTGCTTGAATCCCTGTCCTCCCGGTTGGAACCCACCAGGCCTAAATTTCTTAGCCTGGTTTCCTTGCTGACTGTTAATCTGTTGCTGAGTACCACTTCTGTCACCACCAACGACTACTTTTCCCTGCTGGCTCGACTCCCCTTTGCATGGGAGCGATGATCCTGGCAATGTACAAGGGCGACATTAACGACATCTGTATATGTCACCAACGCCGGATTACTAATCAAGTGTTGCTTGATCCTCCAGGCTAGGACATCTATGAACTTTCAACTTCTTTCGCTCCTCGTCACTCACCTTATTTGGCACAAAGTTCGCCAAAAGAGGTGAACTCTTCCTCATAATCTTCCACTGAACGGTCACCCTATACTAACTCGCTGAACTTCTTCCTCATTTCAGCCTCTACCACTGGTGGGAAGTATTCGAGGTCGAACCGCACTCAGGACTCGAATATCATCATCAGATCCCTCTCCTCAGCGGTGGTAACTGACTCCCACCACTGTAAAGCTACCCCTGACATACGAAAGGTAGAAAGCATTTTTTTCTATACATCGGTACCCTCCAGCATGCGTAGATGGCGCTGAATATTCTTCTTCCAATCACAAGCCTCTACTACATTTGTACTACCCCGAAACTCGGGTGGGTGACCCTTATGAAAGGTCTCCCTAACTCGCTGCCAAGACGGTGGCCCCATTAGAGCCTGAACTGCTGGTTCCACTGGAGGTGGTGCCTGGGGCTGAGAAAAATGGGCCGCCATAGCCCTCATTGCTGTCTCAACTGCAAGGGCCACTATCACTGCCACCTGAGTAGTCGAGATCAACTCGGGTGGGGGTGGGGGTGGCGGTACCTGTGGGTCCTGATGATCCTCCCTGAGCTCATCCCTAGCCTCAAACCTCTCCGCTCTCTGTCTCTTCGGTGGCATATGAAAATGGATCTAATCGTATAAGTACACAATTTATACAAAAAAAATCTAATAGGAGAAATACGATAATCTCAAAAGCGGAAAGTGAATCAACGGTCCTAATAATAGGGCTCTATAACAATCGAACGCTATGCTAAAACGTAGTAAGCCGCACAGTTCCTAAGGACACTAGAACCTGATGCTCTGATACCATCTGTGACACCTCGCCTAATTAACCCCGGGTGATCATTCCTAAATTAAATTACAATAGGTTTCTCAATTGATTCATTCTTAGCGTCACTGTCGCCTTTTTAATTACTAACCACCTAAGTGAGAAAATTAGACTGGTGCCAAGTTTTATCTTTCATTAATTTAATGAAATAATCATGCGGAAACAAAATAATTTAAACAATTACAATTAACTGAAATCCACCATTCACATCTAAATAACTGACCGAATAAACCATCAGCTCAAATCCAACAAAAGTAAATCTCAACAAGTCTGACATAAGCACTGAATAAAATAGTGAGCGACATGCTCGAGTAACTGATAGGAAATTTCTACACTAGAAATGAAAAGAATGAAGCGCCTATCAAACTCCCACAACATCCACATGTGCTGCAGCAACGGATCCCTAGAATGAGTCAAGTTTGGTGTCCCTATGGCTAGACACCTAAAAAGGTTTTTAAAAGTTTTTATAGCAAGGGTTAGTACCCAAAACATTTGGAAAACATTAAGCAAATGATTACCTTGCGGTAATAAATATGTATGCATGCTCTTCATATTTTAGTTAGTGTCGCACTCCCTTGAGGACCTCCTCACCCCTCCTTTACTGTGCACCATTAACGCCTTAATTAATTTCCCTAGTCATTTTTCCTATAACTAGATAATCGATATAACCCCTTGCAACCACCTTACTCTAACCGAGTACGCTAAAATTATGATTTCTAAGTTACTATCATCATTAACTAAATTAATCATTTCTCTTTTTATATTCATATAAGTTTCACATCCACTATATATGATACAGTTCACAGTCTATACTAATTTACCCGTATATAATTATTTAGCTCATTATATACGTATAGTCATATTACAACATTCACACATATGTTGAAATAATAATTAATAATGGATATCCTCCTGAGTAATAACTCACCATATGTATATTCTCTGAAGTACTATCCCACTAGGTGTATTCACATAACCTAGTTACCCCAAGCCAGAATTGCTCACTAACTTGGTAAAATAGCATAATTATAGGAGGCGGTCATATTCTTTCCCTGAAAGTGAGATGCCCCTCACCCATATAATGGACGCTATGACCTGGGGATATACTCTCCCTACTCCTCAAGCTAGGGGATTCACCCTCACCATTTTTTTCCGAATGGGCCAAGACCAAGTGACCCAAATACCCCCCTGTGTGGGCCCGGCTAAGCCTAAAAATGTCCCGTGACCCGTTTACTACCCCCGGGTACACTTTTTTGACTATCTCGGCCCATCCGGACTCAACTGTACACTTAGAATTGGCATCCAAATTAATTTATAAAAATCTTTATCTCACACCCAAATTGGTCTATACCGATTCCCGGTTGAGATAACTAAATGCACCGTCACTAATACCCGTAATGACGTAAATAATTTATTACTATTTACTCAGTAATTTATATTTTCCTAAATATTAACCATTTACTCTCTGATTAACATTTAAATAAATATTATCATAATTAATTCAATTAAATTATGACACACATGTAATTCAAAATTTCCCAAATTAATTAAATATTAAATGCACAAAAATACGGGGTGTTACACTCTAGTCAACCCCGTGTCTAGAACGGTCGTCCCCAAAGGGTAAAATGTCACCTGAAAATCCCCAACAAGATATAAGGAAATATGGAATTAGAGAACACAAAGGTCTACTGAAGAAAGGAAAATTCTTACCCTATCACTGCCTCTAGACCTGACGCACCGACTCTAGAGAGAGAGGCCACCTCGACTGCCGATTGGCCTTTCGCCACCGATAAAACCGACAAAAGTCCCCAATGGTCTCGTCCTTCAAAGCGATCAGCTGGTTATTACTCCCAATCACCTCATAGAACCACATCTTCCAAAGACAAAAATCCACAATAAAAAAGAAACGTATAGGGAAAATGCGAATGCATGAAAGGAAAATGCGCAAATTAAAGAATACCTCAAGAAGATAAGTGGCTCCAGTGAAAGACTGCCGGTAGCACCGACTGAATGCATCCAGAGAAAAATAAAGGGTCGCCAAAGTCAAGCTCCCCCAATCATAGAGAGGGATGTTAAAAAAAATCCTCAAGTATGGTAAAAACCATAAATGGACTACGTCGTCGCTCGACGCCACTAGAATTCCCCCAGCACCAACAAGATGAACAACCGGGACATCTGCCTCACCTGCAGCCTGTCCTCCACATCAATCACCTTGCCCAGCAAAACATCCCTCAGCAGGTACAGCCGGATAGAGTCCCCAGACACTATCCTCCCCACATCACCAAGCGCCACCCGCACCGCCTCCGGCCTCACCTGCAAAGAGCGATCCACCTCTATCTGCTCTCCATTGCAATCCAGCCATAGTAGCTACTGCACATTTATGAGAGTCACAGTCATCTGCCCAAAACCAAAATGAAAGGTGTGGGTAGTGTCCCACCACCTCTCCGTGAGAGCGTATAAAACCGTCGTCGAACGTGGCGTCTCATCCAGCACAGGCGCCAACCTCCCAAAGCCTGCTGATGATACCACCCAACACACCACAGGGGGAAGGTTCTCCCAGACATCCTTAAGCCCTGTCGTCCCGCGAGAATGCATAGTCGACAAAGAAACATCAGACTGCCAAAAGAAAAAACCTTGTCAAAATCCAAAAAAAAAGGAAAACCATAAAAAAAGGAATGCCAAAAGTCATTTTACTTACATAACCGCCAGGGTTCACCACCCTTGAAGAGAGATGACGCGATGACTCCCGCAGCAAAGTCCTCATTCGCAACCGGCTCAAATGCATCAAAAGAGTTCTCACTCCCCAAAGCAAGAGGCGCCCTAGCCCTCCACTCCACATTTTCCCAGTCGTCAACAGCCAACCACTCCCTGTGTACCACAATGCTCACAAAAGTGACCATTTTTTAGAGATCGGAATGCTAGACCGATTCACAAAATAAAATCGCGAAAAGAGAGAAGGTAAGAAACTGTGAAAAATGAGGGGAACTCACCCCTTTTTATAGGATGCCAAGGGTCATGTCTATTGGCACTGCCCCTTTACCTTCTCGAGGCAGTCAAAAAGTCTGTGCCATTGGCGAATGGAACCATCTACACCATGCCGACCGATACCCCCCTTAAATTTTAGTACAAAAAACCCAAAAAATACCAGAAAACCCTGAAAAATCCTCAGAAAATTCCCAAAAGTCTCAGAAAGGATTTAGAACATTTTCACCAAGAAAATTTTACACTCCCTCAAATGGAACCCCTATTTCCCCAGCGAAACTCTCAAAATCCAAGTAAATCTCCTCCCGAAAACGTCCCCGGAGGACCCCTAAGGTATCCCAAACTTTAGGATCATGTCCTATTCAAAGGTCTCAAATTTCCCCAAGAAATACATCTAAACCCTGGACCACCTAATCACTTCTGTAGTGAAATCTACAGCATCAAATTGGTTATTCCCCCTGTAAAATCTCCAAAAGATATGAGGATTTCCCTAGCAATCAGCTCCCCAGCTCAAATCAAAATCACAAGGTAATTTCCCCGATAGAGTTCCCCGAGAATATCACAACTTAAGCCCTCAGAATTGGCTTTGACCCGCAGAATTGGTCATCTCAATTTAAGCCCTCAGAATTGGCTTCACCCCACAAAATTGGTCATCACAACTTAGGCCCTAAAAATTGGCTTCGACCCGCAGAATTGGTCATCACAACTTAAGCCCTCAGAATTGGCTTCGACCCGCAGAATTGGTCATCTCAATTTAAGCCCTCAGACTTGGCTTTGACCTGTACAATTGGTCATCTCAATTTAAGCCCTCAGAATTGGCTTCGACCCATAAAATTGGTCATCTCAATTTAATCCCTCAGAATTGGCTTCGACCCGCAGAATTGGTCATCTCAATTAAGCCTTCAAAATTGGCTTCGACCCGCATAATCAGTCACCCTCATATTTAAGCCCTCAAAATTATCTTCAACCCTCTGAATCGGTCATCCTCATCCTTAGGTCCTCAAAATCGGCCTCTACCCTCTGGTCATCCTCTTTTAAAGGCATCATGAGGTGTTTATTCGACGGCTATCGTTTGTTCCAAACTCACCCATCGAGGGGCTCTGTAGACACCTCATTCTAGCACCCCTTAAACTCTCCTTATGCCCCTATCACTTCCCTTCATCTCTACAAACCTGAGTCATACCCTGGGTACTAACCTAGAGGCCATTAGGCACTCCCAGGCTTAGTTTGACCAAAAGTTAAACTCTTCAGCTCGACCAAGACTAAATGGATCTTTAAAGGGATACACCATAGCCTCACCCTTTGTGGCAACGATAGTCAACTTCCCTACGCCATCAAAGTTCAAGCCACCTGTGGTCACCCCAAGGTATGACGAGAGCACCAACCCTATCCACCATGTTGAGATGTATCAGTCAGCAGCAGATATATACTCTATCTCAGATGAGATGAGGTGTCGTGCCTTCTCTGGTACCCTGACTGGGGCTGCGCATATCTGGTACACATCTCTCCCAAAAAACTCCATTGAAAACTTTAAGTAGTTGGCAGACCGGTTCATCCACAATTTTTGCTTCGGGATGAGGCCACAGAAGAAGACCACCCACCTGCTCTATGTTAAATAGGGGAAGAATGAGAGTCTAAGAGACTACATAGACATATTTAACAAAGAAAAGTTGGAGTGGAAGACTATGAGGAGAGCATAGATGTGACAATCTTGATTGGAGGACTCCAAAAGGGGAAGCTGTTATGGAAGCTTGCTGAAGACCCTCCAAGGACGATGGTTGAATTGCTGTCAACGGCAGGAAAGGTGATAAACGTCGAAGATGCGATGGCCGCAAAATAAGAAGACAAAAAAGGAGGCCCTAGTGGGGGTAAATACCCTAAGAAGAACAAAGAGGGGAAGAAGAGGTATACAGACGATAAGTTCGCTGACTACACCCCTCTAACGGTCAGTTGTGAACATATTCTCAATGAGATAAAGAATGATCGATCTCTGAAGTGGCCTAAGAAGTTGAGGGCATCCCTCAACAAGAGGAATAAAAACCTATAGTGCGAATTTCACCAAGACCATGGCCACATAACAGACAAATGTTTCGCTCTGAAAGATGAGATTGAGAAGATGCTGAAAGAAGGGAAGCTCAGAAAGTACGTCGACAGAGGTACCTTCAAGAGGGACCGAGGGAATGACCCCAGAAAAAAGCGAAGTGATACATGTAAAGAAGGTCCTCAAAAAAGAGGGGACGACCCTTCTGATGATGAGGATGACCCTGACCTCCCACCGAGAGACGACCAAGGCCCTGTCAAGAGGCTTAATATAATCTCGCTTGGAGTGGGAATGATCTCCGGGGGTCTAGCAGGAGGAGGGTCTGAGGTTACTGACAGGAAGGCCCATGTGGCTGAGGCCAAGGCAGTGACGAAGGCGGTGCACTCAACCTCTCTAGAGGTCAAGTCAGAAAAGAGGAAGAAGGCCGATATGGACAGTCTGATAGTGGGGTTCTCAAGAATGGACTTTAAAGGCCTCCTAGCCCTACACGACTACCCACTCGTCATCACAACTAGGGTGCACGGGTGTGATGTGCCGAGGATATTGGTCGACGAGGGCAGTTCTGCAAATGTAATGTTTTGGTCGTGCTTCAAATCCTTAGGTCTCAGCCGTGCTAGACTCATCCCATACCATCATCCATTGATTGGGTTTAGTGGGGAAAAGGTTCATCCCCTTGGAGTGTATGAGGCCGATGTTAGGATGCGGGACGAGTGGCCGAGATGGCTTACTAAGAAGGTCAGTTTCTTTGTGATGGATGAACTTGTGTTCTCGGCCTACAACATCATACTGGGGCATGTGTACCTCAAGGGGTTTGAAGATGTGCTGTCTATGGTCCATTAGATGATTAAATTTCCTACCCCTTAAGGGGTGGGGGAAGTTCAGGGAGACCAGACGACAGTGCGAGAATGTTACTACAACTCTGCTGAAGAAAGGGAGGCACACAAGAGGGTTACAAGCACTTACAATATTGATACCCTAGACCCCAAGGATGAGACGAAGCTAAAGAAAGGAGAGGCTGCGGAAGAGGTAGACTCCATGATCCTCGATGAGGATGACCTGGAAAAAACCGTCCGAGTCGGCAAGTCTCTGAAGCCCAATATCAAGGAAGACCTCATTAAACTGTTGAGAAGAAGACGAAGTGTCTTTGCATGGAGTCATGTAGATATACCGGGGATCGACCCTGAAATCATGTTCCACAAGCTCAATGTGGTAGAGGGAGCAAATCCGGTAAAGCAGAAGAGGAGAATTTACTCTAGAGAAAAGTATGAGGTCATAAGGGATGATGTCAAAAAATTAGAAGACGCTGAATTTATCAGAGACGTCATTTACCCTTAATGGTTGTCCAATACAGTCATTGTCCCAAAGGTCAACGAGAAATGGAGAATGTATGTGGACTTCATCGACCTTAACAAGCATTGTCCCAAAGACAGCTTCCCTCTCCCCCGCATCGACTAGATGGTAGACGCCACCGCAGGCCATGAGCTCATGAGATTTATGGATGCCTATTTAGGGTACAACCAGATCTTCATGAACCCTGAAGACTCGGAGAAGACATCCTTCATTACTAACAAGGGGACCTACTGTTATAGGGTCATGCTCTTGGCCTAAAAAATGCGAGGGCAACGTATCAGCGCCTTGTAAATAAAATATTTGAAGACCAAACTCGGAAGTCTATGGAGGTTTATGTAGATGACATGCTGACTAAGATTTTAAAGGCAGAAGATCATGTGGCAGACCTGGAGAGGACCTTTAACATGATGGACAAATACCAGATGAAGCTCAACCTGGCTAAGTGTGTCTTCGGGGTCGGAGCAGGGAAGTTCTTGGGGTTCATTGTCAACCAAAGAGGCATCGAGGCCAATCCTAAAAAGATAAAGGCCCTTCTTGAGATGAAGACCCCCAAGTCCATTAAAGACGTTCAGAGACTCACAGGGAGAGTTGCTGCCTTGAACAGGTTCGTGTCAAAGGCCACAGACATGTGTCTACCATTCTTTAAAGTTCTCAGAAAAGCCTTCGAATGGAGCGAAGAGTGTGATGAGGATTTCAAGGAGTTAAAGTCATACCTGGGGTCTCCCTTGCTGTTGTCATGGCCCGTGCAGGGTGAACAACTTTATGTGTACCTCACCGTCTCAGAGTCAGCCATCAGTGCAACCATTGTGAGAGACGAAGACGGGGTACAGAAGCCTGTGTATTTTAACAACAAGGCACTCCAGGGGGCAGAGCAAAGATATCCAAGTATGGAGAAGTTGGCCTATGCCTTGATTCATGCATCGAGAAAGATGAAGCCATACTTTCAGTCCCATATAATGGTCATCCTCACTGACTCTCCTCTTAGGCAGGTTTTGCACAAGCCTGAAAAATTAGGGAGGTTAATGGCCTGGGCTATAGAGCTGGGGGAGTTTGATATAGTGTATCAGCCTAGGACGGCCATTAAGGGGCAAGCATTGGCAGACTTCGTGGCCGAGTTTACTTAGGAAGATGATGAAGCCGAGGGTGAGAGCCTCAGGAAGATAGATACCCGATAAGGTGAGCTCACCGACACACCTACAGATAAGGCTGAGACAAGAACCGCTAGAAGGAAAGTGGCTGAAAACGAAGAGGGAGGATATCTCTTTAGACAGGGGACACTCACCGAGGGAAGTTTCTCGAAAGAACATACCGTGTGGAGTCTCTTCGTCGATGGGTCCTCTTGCGAAAGAGGGAGTGGAGCTGGATTAATAGTATCATCACCCGATGGCACATACATTGATTATGCCCTGAGGTTAAACTTTAAGGCCTCCAACAACGAGGCCGAATATGAGGCCTTGATAGCAGGCCTTTCCTTGGCCAGATCTCTTAGTGTCGGCCAAATTTTGGTTCATAGTGATTCGAAGCTAGTAGTGAATCAGATACTAGGAGCCTACGAGGCCAAAGACGAGAGGATGGATAAGTACCTTGAGAAGGTGCGGTCATTACTGAAGAGCTTCATAGAAGTAAGGTTAAAGAGGATACCTAGGCTCGATAATGGTCGAGCTGACGCCCTTGCTAGGTTGTCCTCTGTAACTAGGACATACATCAGGAGGACGGTCCCAGTGGAAATTTTGCTTCGGCCAACTATTAAAGTTGCTGAGGGAACACTTGGCACTTGCCTGAATGTTTCTCAGGAAGTTTCAGGGATGGACCCTCTGATAAGATATATTAAAGAGGGAGAGATGCTAGAAGCAAGGCAAGAAACGAAGAAGCTGAGATACAGGGCTGTAAAATTCACTATCATCGGAGACACTTTATGTAAAAAGGGGTTTTTGCTCCCCTTACTTAAGTGTGTGCACCCCTCTGAAGTCCCCTCCATTTTGCAAGATGTACACGAAGGATCGTGCTCAAACCACGTTGGGGGCAGGTCCTTAGCGAAGAGGGTGATCACCCAAGGGTACTGGTGGCCGACCTTGGGGAAAGATACCGCAACATATGTAAAAAAGTGTGATAAATGCCAGAGATTTTCCACCATCCCTCACCAACACCATCAGCCTCTTACCTCCATTACATCCCCATGGCCATTTGCAGTGTGTGGGATTGACCTAGTAGGACCCTTACCAAGAGCAGTCAATAACTATCGGTTCCTCATCGTAGCGATTGACTATTTCTCAAAATGGGTGGAGGCCGAACCGATGATCATGATTACAGAGCAGAAGACTTTCCAGTGCATCTGGAAAAATGTTATATGCAGATATGGTCTTCCCAACACCCTCATCTCGGATAACGGGACTCAGTTCAAGAATACCTCTCTACAGAACTATTGTGAAAGGGTGAGTATCAAACAATTCTTCTCTATCCCGGTCCGACCTTAGGCCAATGGGAAAACAGAGGTTACAAATAGGATAATCCTAGATGGAATCAAGAAGAGGCTTGAGGAGGCAAAAGGAATATGGGTCGAGGAGTTATATGCCAGGTTGTGGGCCTACAAGATGATAGTGATGACCTCTACTGGAGAGACCCCATTCATGCTAGCTTATGGCTCAGAAGCTGTCATCCCCACCGAGATTGGGTTTCCTACTCATAGGGTCCAAATGTATGACCCCGAGAGAAATACAAAAGAGAGGAGACTCGACTTAGACATGATTGAGGAAAGGAGGGAAGATGCCGAGATAAGGCAAGCCGCCTACCAACAGAGGACTGCATGGTTTTACAATCAGAGGGTGAAACATAGACCAATTGCGGTGGGGGACTTGGTCCTCAAAAAGACTTGGCTGAAGCCCAACAAGCTCCACCCTAATTGGCATGGCCCATATAGGGTCATCGATGAAGTCGTCCCTGGGACCTATAGACTAGAAAACTTAGAGGGGGAACCCTTTTCCAACCCCTGGAATGCAGATCATTTGAAAAAATACTATCAGTAGTGTTGTAAGGTCTTGATATACCATAATTGTAATAGGTGTTGCTCCAACAGAACACTTGGAAAATTAATGAGAAATATCAGTGTTTCCTCTCATCTTGTGTTTATCAGTTCTAGTGCGCACGAAAACATCTTCGGAGAGCGACCCTCGGCTATAATGAGGGTCAATGGAGGGGACGACCCCACCATTGCCCTCAAGAAAGACAAGGGGGGACTTTAAAACCATTAATTTGGTAGTTATAACCCTCGGCCTATAATGAGGGTCAATGGAGGGGACGACCCCACCATTGTCCTCAAGAAAGACGAGGGAAGACTTTGTTAAAAAATCATTAATTTGGTAATTACAACCCTCGGCCTATAATGAGGGTCAATGGAGGGGACGACCCCACCATTGTCCTCAAGAAAGACGAGGGAAGACTTTGTTAAAAAACCATTAATTTGGTTATTATAACCCTCGGCCTATAATGAGGATCAATGGAGGGGACGACCCCACCATTGCCCTCAAGAAAGACGAGGGAAGACTTTGTTAAAAAACCATTAATTTGATAATTACAACCCTCGGCCTATAATGAGGGTCAATGGAGGGGACGACCCCACCATTGTCCTAAGAAAGACGAGGGAAGACTTTGTTAAGAAACCATTAATTTGGTAATTACAACCCTCGGCCTATAATGAGAGTCAATAGAGGGGACGACCCCACCATTGTCCTCAAGAAAGACGAGGGAAGACTTTGTTAAAAAACCATTAATTTGGTTATTATAACCCTCGGCCTATAATGAGGGTCAATGGAGGGGACGACCCCACCATTGCCCTCAAGAAAGACGAGGGAAGACTTTGTTAAAAAACCATTAATTTGGTTATTATAACCCTCGGCCTATAATGAGGGTCAATGGAGGGGACAACCCCACCATTGCCCTCAAGAAAGACGAGGTAAGACTTTAAAACCATTTATTTGGAAATTATAACCCTCGGCCTATAATGAGGGTCAATGCAGGGGACGACCCCTCATTCACCCTCAAGAAAGACGAGGGAGGACTTGATTAAAAACCATTAATTTGGTTAAAAATTACCCTCGGCTATAATGAGGGTCAATGCAGGGGACGACCCCTCATTCCCCCTCAAGAAAGACGAGGGAGGGGTTAGTGATATTGTTAATATAAAAAATCCACAATGCAAATCACATAAGAGAGGAGTATGGAAGACAACAAGAGGCATTATGTTAGAAAATGATGATCGTTTTACAAAAATAGAGTACAAAAATATTTATTACACTAAGAGGGTGTGGGCTACACACAACCACCCTATTGAGCAGCATCAGAGGGCAGGGCATCAACGCCAATGAGAGAGGTCTCCTCAACGACCACGACTGGCTGGTCTTCAGACGTGCCGACACCCTCACTTGCACCTGGGATTCCACCTGGGTTAGATCCTCAGCAATCAAGGGGTCGTCCAATTGAACTGCCTCCAGAGAGGGACGGACTGCAAAGACGACATCGCCGAACTTGAGGACGATCCACCGACAGGCCATCCTGATCCCTCTCTCTAAGTACTCAAGATCGAAGCCCTGTAACTCGTCTGAAAGTTTATAGGCCTCCAAAGCATCGGCCCCTGCCTTCCTCACTGCCTCAGATAGCTCAGCCTTAAACTGCGTCCCTAGGTTGGTCAAGGCTTCATCCTTCTTTTTAATGATCTCGTCTTTGGCCTTCAGGTCCTCATCATGTTGCCTCGTCAGCTCGTCTAGAACCCTTGCATGTTCAGTTCTGGCACTCTCTAGCTCAGCCCTTGCAGTCTCTAAGTCAGTCTGCAGATCGGCCTCATGAAATTTCTCCTGATTCTCCGCCATCCACTTGGTGGCCGAGGTAAAAGCACAAACAGAATGCATAAGAAAAAAAACTTGTTAAGAGGTCGAGGAAACAGTTTGTGAAAGGATGCAGTTAAGGGAATGAAGCAAGACAAGTACCTGAGCCAGGGCGTGTAGATCGTAGTCATACACCTTTGCTGGAGGCATCTTAGATAAGAATTCGTAGTCGGCAGCCGAGGGAGCAGAAAACATTGACGCCTTGGCCGCCCTCAAGTTCATGATAAGTGATGATGGCTCGGCCTTCAGAAGTGCCAAGTTTTGGGACCAGAAGGCCCCCATACTAGAAGAAGAGGCGGTTCCCTCAGACGCCTCAACCCTTGCCCTCGTTCGTGATCCTGGCCGAGGGTCTACGGAGACATCGGGCTCTTTCCTCTTCTGTCTGTCGATGGTCGGCTCAGCAGGTGTCGGCCTCTTGGTCTGCGTCTTCCTCGGAGCTTACTGAGGCTCCTTGCCTTTCTTCTTGGCCAAGCCTGACAACAAACTGGGGGCAGTCATTTCCCAAAGGTGGTCAGATACACCAGCAGGATGACCTGAAAGGAGGACGACACGTTAGAAAAATGCAAAGATAAAGATGAAACACTTGAAAAAAAGTATAGAATGGGCAAAAAATAATATAACTCACATAGTTCAGTCAGGGGGCCGACCCTCAGACCAGCTTCCTTGAAGAACCAAGGGGTCATCAGATCTTCAAACTTTGCAAGTTCACCCCCTCTCCATCGTCCTCTCAGATATTCAACTATGTCTTTTTCTTCCTGACTAAGTCCAGGGTCTGACCTGGCCTTCATTGAAGGGTTAGACCATCTTCTGAGGACCCTCAGACCATCGGCTACAGGTTGTGCCGCGGCGGAGAACTCCCACTCCCCAGAGACAAAGAAGAATCTCTTCTTCCAATCGTGGTTGGAGGTTTGTGCTACTTGGAGAAGTTTTTTGTCAGACCTCCTCGCCCCCAGGTGATAGTACCCAGGTTGTTTGGACGAGGAGGTGATATTGTAACAAGCCAAAAACACATCGGAGGAAGGCTCATCAGTAAAGGCATTTTTCCACAGGGAAATGAAGCCGAGGATCGTCCTCAAAGAATTAGGAGGGAGCTGAGAGGGGGCTATGCCGAGGGATGATAAAATATCTACGACACCAGGATGTAAAGGAAGTCTGACGCCTACCTTGAACATTTGTTCTTATACTGCTATCTCTCCCTCTTCACCCTCAAAGACCCTCTCGTCCTCAGACGGAGCCCTCATAGATATGGTGGGAGGAATACCATATGCATGCCTCCACAGAAGAAGGTCACGATACCTGATCGAGGAGATATAAGACGAGGCATGGGAGGTGTCAACTTGGTCAACATTTGAGTCCTCACCCTCGTCCTCTGTCCTCTCTCCCTCGGCCTCATCACTTGTCAGAGACCTCTGGGAACAAGCCATCTGGAAGGCATGTGGAGATAGAGTTGTCATAGGGACAGCCTCGGAAGTAACCATACCTTCGGCCTGTTGTCCTGGGCTTAGGTCAGGCGCCTCTCCTCTCCCAGAGGGTCCAGTGCCAATTGGCGACGACGCTCTCTCATCCATCTCTCCCGAATAACTCTCGGCTGGACGACAAGACGACCCACAAGACTCAGATGGATCAAATGGTTTTATTATGGCTAGAGGAATGGGAAAGATGGGTCGTACCCAATTAGGGTCGGCCCCTCATCTCCTCTCCTCCTCTTCCTCTATTCGTCTGATCTCAACAAATAACTTCTCTCTCAAGGAAGGGAATTCCTCAACTAAGCTGTAAAACCTCCTAAGCATCAAGGGAGAGACCCTACACTTGGAAGAATTTGGGGAACTCAACTCCAAACAAGTTTGCAGTTGACCAGGTTGGACTTTTGGATTAAATCAAAAGAAATCGATGGTTTTCGATCAAGAACACTCAAAAACTAGTCGCTGGAAAAGCTATGGAACAGCCAAAGAAAATCTAACCCTACGAGTTTAAAACAGGAAAACAAATAGAAATGAAGATAAGTAGGGCACTAGGGTCGAGGTGTTACCTGAGGAGAAATGGCGAAGCTGCTAAGCTTGAAGGTTCGAAAACTGCAGAAATGGCAAGAAGGCTGGAAGCTAGAGAGCGAGAGTTTAGGCGTGAAGAAGAAGAAGGGGAAACTTCAAAAAATTGTTTAAATACCTTGCCAATGAGTGGGTCCACTCACCAAGGCAAGGCAAAACCCACGAGGAGGACATCATTAGGGAACAAAACCCCAAGCAGCATGCAGCCGCCATGCCTAGAAAACTGGAATAACATTGGATAAAATTTGACAGGTGTCACGTCAGCTTGACAGATGTCACTCATTAACGACCACACACTTGGTCTCAAAAACAACATTATCCCTCAGCCATCCCAGCATCATCTATGGCTAAGGGGTGGGGGTGATTGATATACCCGTATATACCCTCGGCCATGTTGAGGGCGCCCTGTGCCTCACCAGGTCCAGACGACCCCCCGAGGGACCGACCCCTCCATTAGGCTGCAGATGACCCTTCGAGGGGCCGATCCCTCATCAGGCCCCGGACGACCCTTCAAGGGGCCGACCCTTCATCAGGATTCAGACGACCCTCCGAGGGGCCGACCCTTCATCAGGCTTCAGACGACCCTCTGAGGGTCCGACAGTACGGGTCCTAAATTAGTCCAGACTCATTGCTGGAAGGAACTTTGCCCTCGGCCTCATATCAAAGGCCGAGGGTGACATCATCGCAGCGCGTGGTTTGGGAGACGCGTGGAACAGTGCGCGTGAGGCTCACATGGCACGTGGAAGACCGTTATAACCAAATCACACCCTCACGTGAGGGAATATTATGTCATCATTTGGCATCTACAGGTGTTAAGAGGAGATTGGCTAAATCATCATTCACATGCACCGTGCATACTTGGGGGGTACACTACACCCCCCAAGACCTATATATACTTGTCACCTACAACCCTATAAGGGTATGGAGGGATCAGTAATTATAACCCTAGTAAAAACTTTGCTTATACACACAGTAGAGAGAGAAAGTGAGCTTATGTGCATTGTATCCAAGGCTATTAGTGCCCATACTTAGTGGATCACACACTCACAGTGGATGTAGGCCTAATTGGCTGAACCACTATACATCATTGTCTTATTCCTCTTATACTCACCTCCTTCTATATACCCATACACTTACATCTTTATGGCTGCCATGGTTACTATTGTTTGAGCTCATCATCACTTATCTGGTGGTGCTAGATTTCAGCATCATCAGTTCCTATTTACAAAGACCCCAAAAGCTCTTTAAAATGTTCCGAAGCTCCTACTAAAAACTTGGCTCTATCCACTTCCTCCCTTGATAATGCTAGAAGATGATGAATAGATCTTATAAATGGTGAGAAATGGTGTTTCAAATTGGTGGCAAGGTGTGGCTGTGATGGAAAATGCTTAGGGAAGAAGGATGAACTCTTGAACTTAGAGAGAGAGAGAGAGAGAGAGAAATACTGATAACAATGGTGAGGGAGGAACCCACCTCTCTCCCTTCGTATAACCTTAAAGAAACCCATAAAATGAATTCAAATATCAAACCTCACATGTTATACACATTTTAAATCATTATATACTCTCAAATATCGACACATCATCAATTCAAGGAATATGGTGTTGACAACACATTAGAATCTACATAATTTTTCGAGTTCAGCTCCGATCATTCAAACGACATCTAATCTCGTTCGAATGAGAATCCTCTTCGTTCGAAATACATCTAACGAGGTCAAAATCTAGATTTAATATGGGCATGCGAATCACCTCGTTCGAACGAGAGAAGACCCCTCTTTCGAAAAAAAGGCGTTTCGTTCGAACCAATATTTCTAACGAGATTCCAGAGTACACGAGGAAACGACCATGTTTCAAGTCATCAGAAGCGCGTTCGAATGAGAGTGACCCTCATTCGAACAATTTCTGTTTTCTTTAAAATAAACTTTATGTTATGAAAACACCGATTCGACGAGCATGAAGGTTACGATGACGATTAAATCTCAATATTCATCCATAACTACAACTTGACAAGAAAAGAGATAAAATCTTTTGCCCGAGTATTACAAACGGGGAGTGAGAAGAAGCCATTATATAATTCAAGATGTATTTATAATCATTCTCACTCCTCTCTTGTCTAGTGCTTGGTGGAAAGTTATTTGTATATTTGGTTGTCTTAGTGTTGACCATTAACTTTACCCTTATTCGAGATGACCATGGTTGTTAAAAACTGCTTCGCTACACCAATAAGGATTTTAGGGGGATAAATCTGGATATCCCTACATAAAATATTGGCCTCTTGCTCAGTCATGCCTCTCGAAAGATGAAACTGTAACTTTTGTATCACGCCAATGCAATGCTCACTAACCACCTTTAAGGCATGTCCTTTATAATCCAAAAAATCTAAGATGACTCATGACATGGTGTAGTGAGTTCGAAAATACCGATATAATTTACTAGCCTTAAACTTCCATTTAAAGGGGATCATTTTATCGCAAAATTCACATAATAAGAACCTTAAACAATCATAATTGAATGTTCGAGAAAACCACGACTGACAACAAAAGATTTTGGCCCGATTTTGACATTAAGAGGTATTTTAAATGAAGGTAACCTTGGAACACAGAACTGTGTATGGAAATTTTATTTAAACGAGTGTTTTTTGCAAGTGGGAGAAGGGTTGGGCTCATCTTGTTGCCTTCGCATAAAAAATGTGGAGTGTGATATACGGTTTGACTTTTATATCTTAAACAATGAAGTAGAGTACAAGGCATTCATAGTTGGTCTCGAACTTTCCTCATCCATAGGAATAGCCTAGGTATAGGCACACAATGACTTACATCACATAATAAACCAAGTTATCAGCTTGCACAAGGATAAAGATAGTAACATGGCCAGATTTCGGAAAATATTATAAAGGTGTTGCCAAGGTTTAGAGGAATGAAAGTTAAGAGGATCGCGAGGTTGGAGCATTGAGAGTTAATGTTTTAGCCTGTCTAAAATTGGTAACAAAGGATTAAATCTCTAAAAATAATGACTGTTGAAATCTTGATGGAACCAAGTATAATGGAAGAGGATTTAAATATAAATCTTCATCTCCATTAAACCTAGATGGACCCAATCACGTTGTACACCAACTTAGGAAAGTTTTGGTCTTTAGAGAATACAAGGATTCTTAGTATATAGTTATTGCAAAAGTATTTTACAAGAAAGGCTTCATCTTGTCATTCCTGTAGTGTATCCACATGGAAGAGGTATGGTATGTCTTAGAGGAAGAGATGAAGGTTCTTGCGACATCCAAACTAATGGACAATCATTAGATGAAAATATTATGATGTAGGGTTACTCTTGTCCAAACCTCATAAAAAAATAACAAACAATACACCCAGAAATGTGACAATTTAAAAACAAAATGGGGTCGACGTCGCAGTAATCGATAGAAGAGCTCATGTCCCTTAAATATACATGGTCATTTGCCTAGTGGGGATGGATATGGATATGGATATCATTGACACCCTTATGAACACCAGGGGAAATTCAATTATTTTACAAATGGGTTGAAACCAAACCACTAATGAAGATAATAGAGGATAATTGCTTTCAATTTGTACAAATTATATCGTATGCCGCTACGAAGTCCACAAAGTCTTTGTGTCCGAACATAGGAAGCAATTTGGCAACAAGCCCTTTAAGGATTACTTCGTCGACCATGGAATGCATAATCACTTTTCCTGTCTAGGACATCTTGAGTTTAGTGGCCAAACCGAGATCACCAACTAGAAAATTTTAGCTGCAATCAAAACTATTATTTACGAGGATTAATTTGTGAATCGAGTGACACTATTCATTCGATTTTAATATGTATATGAATTTTCATAAAGTTTTTTCCCACTGCTTTTAAAGTTCAAATCCAACCCTTTGTTATCTTGTCATTAGATAATTTTATAAAATATCTCTAAGCTTCTATAAGTAGACGCACTGAACTTTTCTCTTTTTCTTAATTAAAACTTATATATTCTCATACTCCTTTTTTGGTTAACAGTGAAATTGCAATAACAAATAATGTTCACGTTTATCAAATGAAAAAGAGAAATTCCAAAAATTTTAAACCTTTTTACGATATCAAGTTCTTCAAGTTAGGGCTTACAACAAATGTATTGCGTTAGTTTCTCTTAATAGTTGTGTAGTTACGTGATATATGGGGTTCGTATTATGTATATTTATTCATATCCCCATTATATGATCATGTTTAGCAATTCAACACGTCGACGATCCAAAACTGTTTGGGTCCGTTTGGTTCATGGTGAAATGCTTTTCACCGTGTTAAAAATAAAAGGTGAATTATTAGCTTGGTGATTTTTTTTTCACCATCTCCGTTTGGATGGTCGAGTTTTCACTAGGTGAAAATTTTAACTTTTTCACCATTTGTTGTTTGGATGGTCAAGATGAATATGGTTAAAAAATAAAATGACCATATTACCCTGATACTTCAAATGCACATAACTATTTTGATTTTCATCACACAAGTGTCAATGGCCGTTAAAAAATATGCATTTACATCAAACTCAAATTTGATACAATCTTCCCCCCCAATCCACCCACCCACACAACTAGTCATATTTGACTACGCAAGACAAATAAGTAAAAAAATAGTACCAATTAAAAAAAAGTCCTAATTAAAAAAGAAAATAGTCCCGATTTAAAAAAAAAGTTTTCAACAGTGAAAAAAAACTGTTATTTGTAAAAAATAATCACAATTAAAAAAAAAGTCAACTATAAAAATAGTAGTTTACAATAAAAAAAAATAGTTCTCAACAATAAAAAAACAGTCCCAATTAAAAAAAAAGAGTCTCAACTATGAAAAAAAAGTGTTCCAATTAAAAGAATTAAGAAAAAAATAGTTCCCAACTATGAAACCATCTCAATTAGTAAAAAAATTCCGAACACATTACCATGCACCAAACAAATATTCATTTATTTATTTTTTTAATTTTTTTTAATGAGAATAGTTATTCTCACACCTTCCATATGTTCCCCCATACCCTTTGAATAATAAATGACAATTGCGCCCTTAAATTTATAAAATCTAAATGTCCAATTTTTTCACCTCCAACTACGATAAATACATTTGATAAAAACAAAAAATTATATTTTCAATAAAAAAACTGTTTTTAATATATAATAAAAAAATTGTTTATAAAACGTAAAATCTTATCTATTTGTTTTATTAAAAAACGTAAAATTGTTTTTCTTAAGAAATTGTTTTCTTAAAAAAGTGTTTCTTGTATTTACAAATTAATTTTTGATTATAAACTGTTTTTTTTACTATATTAAAAACAATCTTTTTACAATTTTGAAAAAATATTGTCCGTGAGAGTGGTATGTATAGGCTGTCTGATCACCTATACATACTGCTGGCGCGGAGCATTTTTTCTAATATGTTGATCCGCGCCAACGGTATATATAAGTGGTTGGATTGCCTATATATACTGATGATGCGGACCATTTTTTTATATAGTAAAAAGATTATTTTTGAAATAGTAAAAGAAACAGTTTTTAACTAAAAAATAAAAAACGAAACAAATTTTTTAATAAATATGAGAAACAGTTTTTAACTAGAAATGATAAAAAGAATGTCCTTTTTTAAAATAAATAACGAAACAGTTTTTTATCAACGTCCATTTAAATAAAAAATAATATGTTTTTTTTATAAATAACATAATATTTTTAAAATGAAAAAATAACTTTAATAATTTTTATATTTTCAGAATATTAAAATTTTAATTTTCTAGAATATTAGGATTTTTATTTTCAAAATATTATGTTTTTACTTTTTTCATAATATAATGTTTTTTTAAAGTAATAGATTTTTGAACAAAAGATTTTATTTGTTCAAATCATATATGCATAGAGGATCTTTTGATCTTTTAGTATTAAAATATTGAAAAGGGTGTGGGGGAAGACATAGAAGTTGTAAAAATAACTATTCCATTTTTTTAATTTTTTTTTTAAATTAAATTTTTAAATTTTTTTTTTTTTTTAATTTTTGATTTTTTTTTTAAATAAAAAATAAAATTTAAAAAGAAATATTTTTTTAAATGAATACTTAATAATCGTGTTAATTGAGAGGAAGAAATGAATGTGTGATAGTTCTAAGTGAAAATAAAAAAAGTTAGTCTGATAATAAGATAAATTCCATTACTTTCACCTATTTAATTATTCACTTTATCCATGATTTAAAATAGTTAAAATTTTCACTCCGCTTTTCACCATATTCATTTTATTTCACCACGTTAAATGTTCAACCAAACACATATTTTACCTAGGTGAATTATTTTTTAACGCGATAAAAGATATTTCACCACGAACCAAACGAGCCCTTAAGATTGAAACCGAACTTAATAACTTCGTGTTGTAACGATGCACGTGTTAAGAATTAACACAACCTACTAAATATGATGCAAAACCAAGAAGATGGTAAAAGAACAAATAGTTGACAACATGATTTCTCCTTGACTTTTAATATCCCAATAAATTGTACATATGGATTTAAATGGGCCTATTGCCTGTGGCACGCCATTCTCAATGGAATTGGAGGGTCTGAAAATGAACCATCCACAATTCGGTCAAAGATCCATTTATTAGCTGCCTCGGTGTAGTGTACCCCATCCCAGTTGATCATAACCGAAGGATCTTTGCAAGATTTTCCCAACAATATTTCTTTCCCTTTTACTTTAATCTTTCCCCCACAACCAACATGCATGTTGTAATTATATTTTCCTCCGTGTCCACAACAAGCTTGTAATGGGTGTTCAAATCCTGCAAATGCCATTCGATTTATGTAAAAGCACAGCCAATGATATCATTAACGAATATAAATTGAGGGTAATAAAATCAAACTTGCAAAAATCCCTAAATTAGAAGCCATTATATAAACCTTTAAATCATATAAATAGAATTGCACAAATAAGATCATCAACGTGATTAGATGATGGAATTATCAAGTTTAAATTATGCCAAAAATTAATTGAAGCACCCAATCTAACTCCTCCAATTACTTATAAACTTGATTTTTTCAATAGAACTATAGATAAGTTAAAGAGTTATATTATGTTCGGTTTTGTTTGTGGTCCGTTTGTGGGGTGGCTTTTTCCCGATGTAATGTATATTCCCTGTATACATCTTAGTGGTTGATTTTTTAATACAATATTTGTTTATAAAAAAAATTAGAGCTATATATATGTTTATGGAAGAAAAAAGATGAGTTACCAATTGGTGTAGCCCTCCGGCTATAAATTACCTTGTATTATTTTGATCCCACAATCTTTCAAATGGGAAACATGGTTAATGCTCGAGTAAAGGAGATTGACATTTGAATTCCTAGGCAATAAGATTTTTCCATTCTAGTCCTATTGCCATATTTTTTTTACTGCTATGGTCCCTCACATAAGCAAATGATCACAAGAGGTTTAAAATACCTTTGAATATACTTTATGTCATCATGGATACACATATAATTAACACGAACACATTAAAGAAAAAACCAAGTATAGATTTCCTAAACAAATGACATTTGCATTACAAAAAACCGTGTACACATTTCAAAAGCTCCCGTACGCATTGCAAGTTAATGTAACATTAACTAGGGTCAACAGTAAAATCATAAGGTGACTAATCAAATTAGAAAACGCCAATTTAAACATGAATTGTTTTTCCTTTTGTTTAATGATTCTATTATTATTATTATTTTTTTATTTTCATTGACCACACTTCTTTGTGCCTAATTATAACATACATTACCATTTAACAGTCGAATTAAAATTAAAACTGAGGAAAGAGGAGGGAATTAGAATTGTCTACCATTCTCTTTTGCATGACCGATGAGGGCATACTTGAGTGCATACACATCAACATACGTGAGAGCAGCCGACCGTAGATCCTTTCGGAGCTGCGCCACAGCCTCCTTCAGTCGGCCGTTAAAATATTGTGCCACCTCATTGAAAGGACTTGAACATCCCACCTTGTCAACTTGTCCTGCAGTGACTGGTAGCCGGTCCATGATGTATGGTAGACACCCAACCGGACCTGTATTGTGTATCCAGAATGATCTACCCCCTTGATCATGTATATTCTGTGTGAATCAATCACATATAAAATAATTAATTCAGCTATAAATTATAACAAATTCAATGTATGTTTTTTCAGGGGTCATTAGCCTTTGACCCTTGAAACTTTTTCTCTTTTTAGACGTTGGCTCCCACTATTTTCAATTCATGAACATTCTATTTAAAAAAAAATACATTTCTTTGTTCACAAAAATGTTGAAAAAAGTGAAATGGATCCACTAGTCTAATACTGAACATAGTTTGGGCCAATGTACAACTTTAGGGGCCAATTGGCCAAATGTCAAATGACCCTATTTTACCTTTGGTCCTCATTTGTTACATTTGTCAGAAAAAGTGAAAAAGAACATTTGTGCGATTATATGTGCAATTTTGTGAAAGTGATATACAACACAACGAATATAAATGATTCTTTTTTTCTTTTGTGCCTCTTAGACATTAATTATTCCAACTCACCTTAACAATGGTTTTAAATTGATCTAGCACATCCGGAACATATGCTCTGACTTGATCCGTGGACATGTTAAGGAAGTAGCCCGCAACTAAATCATTTTGGCCAATGTCGAATGTATATAAAGCCCGCGAAAACTCATCTGCACTTGGCAATAATCCCTTGAAAACTCCACCTGCATGATCAAATTGTTCCACCAAGAAGTATATTAACAAAATATACTCAATACCGTCTAAACATGGTAGTTTTTGTGAAATATAATCTTATTAATGATTCATACAGATATGCATCGTGTTATGTACCTTGGTTACGGAAAAACTGAGACCTACGATGAAAATCATTGAATTGATACCACTGTACGTTCAATGCAAAGGGACTAAAACCACTTTGATGAAGAGTTGTATTTTGGGGTCTAATTGTAGAACCAGCAGTCGCAAAGTTGGCTCCGTGACTGAAGTTCGACCCTACTGAATCGAGATACGCACTCAGATAATGTAATCCAATACCCTCCGCTGAAAAACAAAGAATCATGTGATATAAATATGATCAATTTTATAAGAACTTGTTTTATATTTTGATGCAAAATTATGTTGCTAAACACCATGTGAGTGCAATTATTTTATGTAAAATACATACATTGGTAGTAAAAAGTGTGCAACAACCGTTTGTAAAAAGATTCTACTCCCTTATCCCTAATTAATAGCAATGTTTATTTATTTTTGAAACTTTCCAAACTAAAATTCCACATTCCTTTCCTTTCTTGTACATAATACTATTTTCACAATAGTGAACAAGTCTCAATGTTGATAGTTTATTCAGGGCATACTTAAAAATAATTTTTTTCATAAGGACTGTCAATTTGGGATGAAAGTAATATTAATTTACACTCAAATATAACAACCACGCCATTTTTGTCTCCCTCATCCTCTTTATAATATCATTTGTTTAAACTTGTCTTCAAATCTTTACACAATAATTTTCGAAGGGACCATTTGGAAAAAATAATATATACCTATTTCAACCTTTGAGAGAGTAGATAATAAAGAAAGTAATCCTACTGGACCATAACCTTTAATTGAATATCATACCATCACAAACCCTTTTGGGTGTGGAGCAATTTGACAAGCGAATCAGAGCTCACCACATCTGTTACAGATTTAGAATGGGTGGTTGTGAAGCCTACCTTTATGTCTACGACCAAAATGTAAACATCATTTACATATTAAGCTCCCACCGACACGTCTTTTTACCAAGTTTAATCTTTTTGAAGTCAAAACATAAAATGAATGCTTCCATTCTCCAAATAATAAGAAATTGATAAACACATTCTTATATAAAGGATGGAGAGTCCGTACCAATAAAATCAATAATTAAACGGCCATCTGAGTAGCGACCGACGGGGTGATGAAAGAATGACTCGCCATCAGGTGGGCCAGCTTGACCAAACGCCGCTGATAAGCCACCAGTGTCGGAATTTGAGTCGCCGAAATTAAATACCGCCGGAAAATCACATGGCTTGTTTTTTGCGGCGTATACTATATTCAATGAAAACACCGCGACTAGGACTAGGGTGAGAAACCCAGTTAGCCACATTTAGATAGTGTACAGAGCAAAAGCTTTCAGTACAAAGAATCCTCCTTGCAATTATATGGAGTGAGACCTGATAACTTTATTTAAGCTACTGGACTAGGTGGTCCAATTGATTTAAATGGTTTTCAGAAATGGAATTTTTATAAGTGATGCACTTTCTTTAGACGGGTGTTCTGGTCATTTCACAGTTTTCACGTGAATTTGTGTTTGAGTAAGCTTATCTATTGTTCCAGAAATGCTATATATTTTTTATTATTATTATTATTATTATTATTTAAGGATAAAAATCATTTTTTATTTGAGAATAATAAAAAAATTGTTTTTATTTTTTTTATTCCAATTATTTTTAATTTTTAATAGAAAAAAGGTGATAACACCAAAATAGTTTTTACTTTTATTTTCAATTTTTCTATTCAAAATTTGTTTTTAGATATTTTAAATAGAAAAATGATAAATTTTTTCATTTTTTTTTTCTATTAAAGCAAAGAAAAATCATTTTTTTTTAAATTCTTATTTCATTTTCTTTACTAAAAAAATCAAATGGGCGTTATTGACAAAAAATATTTTTCTTATAAACCTCATTTTGAAAGAAAAATCTTTTTTGTCAATAACACCCATTTGATTTTTTAATAAAGAAAATGAAATAAGAATTTAAAAATATACGAGAATAAATATTTTTACCATTTTTCCTTTGCTTTGATAGAAAAAAATGTTTTGTAAATGTTTATCATTTTTCTAATAAAAATATCTAAAAAATAAATTTTAAATAGAAAACTAGAAATAGAAGAAAAAATCGTTTTGAGATTATCATCATTTTTCTGTTAAAAAATTAAAAACAATTTGGATAAAAAAAATAAAGACAATTTTTTATTATTATTCTCGGATAAAAAACTATTTTTTATCTCCAAATAATAATAATAAAATAGTTTATTTTTCAAATTTTATAATGCCATTTTATTATTTTTCAATGAAGAGGGGTAAAATAGTCAAGTGTATCAAAAATAGTTAACAGAATGATTAACTTGAGACAAAATGAGGGGTGGAGGGCGAAATTGAAACAAAAAAGGGTAATGATGAAATTGAGATAAATGGAAAGATAAATGACTAATGGGGTATTTTACTCGAAAACTTTTGAACAAATGAGGTAGTATGACACTTAAAGTATATAAAAAGTAAATTATTAAAAGAAAGTATTTAAGCAGTTTATATTCAACTCTCACATATGTATACTTAAGGACAATTTACGAAATTATGTATAAAATGTAGAAATTCGGTATGCTAAACTTTTAAAGGGATGAATAGGACAATCCAAAAATCACGGCTAATATATATATAGTCAGGCTCCTGTACATATTAAATGGTACAAACCAACGGCGCATACCGCTGGCGCGGACCCATTTTATAAATGATTTTAAGTTGAGTTTATTTATATGATGTTTAAACATTTCAATAGACCCATACAAAAAAAATTAACTCAAAATAACGTTTTTTGCTATTTTAAAAAAAAATCGATCAAACTTTTACCGCCTTTAAAGTGCTTTAAATGATGTGAAAGTTTGACCGAATTTGTTAAAATAGCAAAAATCATTATTTTGAGTTGATTTTTTTTATGTGGTCCTATTAAAATGTTTAAACATCATATACAAAAATTTAGTCGATTTTTTTTTTACTATTTAAAAAATTGATATGCACCGTTAATATGTACCGTTTGGTATGTACATGAGACTCTCACTATATATATATATATATATATATTGGGGTGGGGGGCTGACATAAGGATAAGCCGACAAATTAAAGTGGAAAAGGACTACACAATGGATCAAAGGGAATTAATGATCACTCGATCAAAACGTGAAAGGGCCTCACAGTTAGCACATATAAGTGTGCTAACTTGTTTTTTTTCCTATCCACCAAATTCAAAGTTAGGTCCATTGCAGTCTTGTACTAAAGGATATCGACAACCAGAGAATTTATTTCCTAAGGCACATGAATTTTTCCGTTGCAACACGTTATAACCAATCCGTTGTCACTCTCTAGAGTCATGCTTGTTTTACCGATGTCTTAAATAAGCTTGCAAGCGTCTCTCTTATATTTATAGCCTTACTAGCCAATAGGGAGCTAGTGAAAATCTCCTTCCGAAATCCTGTATTTATTATGATTTTTTAAAATCGACCCTAAATACTTATGGATACTCTTTAAACCATTGTAAAGGATTTAAAGTCAAATGTCTTCTAAAGAGAAACTCTACTTAAAGATCTACAATTTTACTGAATTGAGCTAGACCCCCTGAAGTTTTAGTGAATTACAAAATAGCCCCTGAGAATGTCAAAGTAAGATAACTAGATTTATATTTTACCTCTAAATCTCAACTTTATATCGAATTAATCCTTTAGACTTAACATAGAATCATAATTTCAGCCCTTGAAACTTTTCAAAATTATAAAATTACCCTATACTTCATAAAAGTGTACTTTCTAGGCTATAAATGTAATTACAAGAGCAACCAATGACCAAACCTCAAAGTTTTATTACTTTCAGCAAACCCCTTGTCCACATAGTGCACCACATCAACACTAGAAGTTAAAAAGCACATGTGTACACCATGCACACATGTGAGTTACATTTACCAATCTTGAAAACTTCATATAATCAGCTCAAATCCACCACCCTATTTCACCAATTGAATCTCCTCAGTATGTAGTATAAATACCCCATTATTTTAGTAGTTAAGACATACCTCAAACTTCAGTTCAAAAACTCAAAATTTCAATCAAACCAGATACACTATGATTTTATGAGTTATTTTAAGTTGTTTCAATTCCAATTTCATTATGTGTAGTTAGTATACTTAGAACAATCACAATATGAAAGCTTTTACGTGTATAACAGTGTAGGATAGGGAGAATGTGGAAATACAACATTAAAGCTTGAGCTTCAATGGTGAATTTTGATATAAAGCTCCAAACTGTGAATTGAAGCTATGTATTCATTACAACCTAAGGAACTCGAGTGTAATGATCAAAAGCCATGAATGTGTCTATTAAGCTCAAATCGATTGGAAATGTATTTTGAATTACAAAACTGAAATTCTTCTTGTATAATGTAATACCCCATAATTTAAGAATAAAATATTTTGACTAATTTAATTTCGTTAAATAAATATTAATTTGAGAATAAATTAAATCGGATGAATTTAAATTTATATGAGTAAAAAAAAAATAATTTTTAAATAAACAATTATTCATAATAACATAATGATAAAACCCAACTGGACATAATGGGCTTGCGAGTGAAAAATAAATCACGCGTAAATAAATCTATGGGAGCCCGTCGTTGGAAAAAATAACATGTTTAAGTGGAATAAAAACAATTGAAATGCATTTTGGGGAGAATTATAGACTCGGTTTAGTGTTTTAAATATTTAAAATGGGTCCCGGGTCATAGGTATATAAGTTGAGGAACTTTTGGTCTTGTTAGGTTATGGATTCGGGTCCATTTGGGGGTCCAAAAGTTGGGTTTTAGGAACAACTCGGGATTAACTACTAATTAAGTGTTTACGTGGGGGTAAACCACTACCCCACTACCATTAGAGAAAACCTAGATTAGCTGTCGCGAGAGAGAAATGGAGAAATACCAAAGAAGGAAAAGAGGGCAAGAACAAAGGGGAATTCAAGGGAGCATTCAAAGGGCTTTTCCTCAATAAAATTAAAGGCGAGAATTTTCTTGCTTAATTTATCTTTTCAATTTAGTTCCAGATGCATTATAAAGTATTCCCTTTAGATTTATAGGATTTGGATCTTAATTTCCTTGATTTGATTATGAACAAAACATGTAGACGATCGATTTATTTGTAGAGATTATCCTAGAAATTAAGTATCGAAAATCTGGATATTGATATTAGATTTTCTTAAACTTTTGATAGTTGTTTAGGGATAATTGAATAACCAATGTAGAGGATATGTTTGGTAAATTTGTGGACTAAAAATAGTACAAATTCCATAATGAATAACCCCTACTGCGAATTTAATTAATGGGCGTAAGTTTGGAAAACATCTGATTCATGTAGGTTCACTGTTCTAAAAAACCCGCCTAGGCTCCGCCTAGGCTTGAGGCTTGGGAGAAACGCCCCGCCTTAAGATTTTGACGCCTTATGCTTGGTAAAACCCTTAAGGCATACTTTTTTTTCTAAAACCAATAATGCTTTAGTGAAACGATATCGCCTTTTAAAGACTTTTTTACAAATCGGACTATTATCTCATCCAAAATAATCAAATAGTATTTTTATTTGCAAATATTCAGACATATTTTTATGATACGTACAATTTTAGTATTTTAATAGTCTTGTTATGGTTAAAAAATATTAAAATATATTAAAAAGGCCTAAACGCATTTTCACGCCTTTTTACGCCTAGGCCCGCCTAAGCTTTTAAGGCTTAAGGCTTGGCCTCCACGCCTCGATCACGCCCCACGTTTTTTAGAACCTTGTGTAGGTTTATAACATACATAAATTTTGGACTTATTGTGGATGTGGGGGTAGAATACTGTATAATTAATTTGGTGGGTTTCATTTATACAGTTTATGGGTTGAAAATATGTAAATCTGGGAAGCACTATAGGTGAAAGGAGAAGTGGGGAAAAAGGAGGAGGTCACTCAAGCGACCTGGGAAATCGTTCGAGCGACTTCACATGTCGCGCGAATGACCCCAATGGTCATTTAAGAGACGCAGAGGGGATTTTGACTTTGCTTTCTTCTACGAGTTTGCATGGGTTTTGAATAAGATTTTGCACAAATTTTGTATAAGTCCCTTACAGTAGCTCGTCCCTTATTTTGATTTAAATTCCTTATAATAAATTTTTAGCTTACTATTAGGAGAAACAGTTTAATTAAAAAGGAGGATTTATAAGTAGTGAGTTAAATAAATGGGTCGCGTACCACACGTCGACACAGGTGGGCTTGACGATGTGTAGGCCATGTAGGTACTACGTGGAGGCTCCACCCACGAGAGGTAGGTGTTGGCGCTGACCGTTCTTGTATCACTAGTGGGTGTGGGCCGTGTACAGGTGCCCTGTGTAGGGACAACCTCCAACTTGTGTGTGTTTTACGATGTCCACTTAGGATATGAAATTCACCCAGACTTGCGGATAGAGCACGAATTAGATGCCAACGGTAGATGCCCTTATGTTATATATATATATATATATATATATATATATATATATATATATATATATATATATAATTACCCGAACTTTATATGAGATAAACTGAAATGTCTAAGAATGTGGACATAAATTACAAATTGTGATTCTTTAATGCATAATAGATGTTTACGCCATTTATGTGAAAATTATGAGACTGGGATACTACGAGAATTGGTAATAAAATGTAGTCGTTACACTTAAATCATTTAACCATTTTATTAATTTGATGCGTAGTCATAGTTATTATTTGGGGACTTTTAGGATGCGAAATATATCATACTTAGATGAGGGGTGAGGTGTTATATGCATGTGAGCGACGAAGGGGGAATAGTTATTGTGCATTGATTGTATTATTGCATCATAAATTAATTAAGTTAATTTTTGCACACCTCGGCCTCTGACTCAAATTATAAAAGTTTTTTCTCCCAGATTATTTCTAGACAGGGATAGCAAGACTGTTGTTGTACCAACTTTACGATATTTCGTTGCTTAGCAGATTACCAGATTTTGACTCTAGATTAGGTGCTTTTATGCTATAGTTTAGATATTTTATTTAGAAACATTTGTAAGGTCATAAGCCCAAGTATTATTTATTTATTTACATTATGCTGGAGTTGTAGTTTTTACTTGTTGTTGGTTTTATTATTTAGCTGGGTTTTATTTGAGTTTAATTATTGTCAGTAAAATATTCATAAAGTTTAAAGTATCGACCTTTTTTTCAAATAACAATATTTATATTATGTTGTGATGAGAATGGTATTAATTGATCGAACAGATCCATCTTTATCATATCGTGCCTGGCCAGCCTTTACGTGAGAAAATGAGAGTTATTACAGTTGGTATCAGAGCACGTTTCTAGTGTCTTTAGGATATGTGTTTGAGCTCGTTATGTTATGCGTTGCGTTCTTTGATGTAGAACCCTATGTTTTTGAATCATTGTATTATTTATGATCAATTACTAATGCAAACCTTATTTGCTTTCATATTGCAAACGAACGCCGGGGCAGACTGAGGCAAGTGGTTCCACCGGTTGAGGAGGAGGAGGCTCACCCGGAACTACCACATGCCCCACAACTTATTACCATGCTGAGATAGCCACCATAGTGTCTCAGGCGGTCTCTACGGCTATGGAAGCCATACTTCAACACTTTCCATCGCCACAGGCACCTCAGCAGCCACCACCACAGCAGGTGGCTATACCATCATAGGTAACAAGTTACATGTGGGACAGAGCGAGGGAGGCCTTTACTAAAGGCCCACCACCGAAGGTTGTAGGCAGTTCAGATATTCTAGTGGTGAGTAGGTGGCATAGAGATATTCAACGACGCTTTCGAATGGTTTAGTGCACACCCGTGTAGAAGCAGATGTTAGCGTCATTCTGATTGGCGGTGGCTAAACTTCAATAGTGGTAGGAGATTACGACGGTTACCGAGAGGGACAGTTTTACCATAGAGGAGTTTAAAGAAAGATTTGAGGGAAAGTACTTTCCTTGGGCAATGAAAACAGAGATGCAAAAAAAGTTCGTGGACCTTAAGCAGGGGAGTCTTACTGTGGCAAAGTACGAGGAAGAGTTTACCGCTCTTTCCAATTTTGCTAAGGATGATGTGAGTACAGAGTAGAGGAAGATAGATAAGTTTGTGTCATGGACAGCCTGGCACATCAGACAATCATCGTTAGGGAATTTGATTTTCGCTACATATAACCCGGTAGTGAATGTTGTTTTACTGCATTGCCAATACCATAGGGAATTTCAAAAAGATAAAGGAGAGAAGAGACACCGCTTCGAGACGTCCAACTAGAAAAGTAAGGCGAATAGGAGTAACAACTAGGAGGCCCAGTAATCTTAGGGTCCTCATCCTTCAGAGCATCATAATAGATCTAAGGGTTTTGATAATGGTAATAGACAGGTCCAGGGCCAACAGCAGAGAGGCCACCAGGGCCAAGGGCATCAAAATTAGGGCCAACAGGGGCTACAGCCAGACAATCACCCCTTCTATGGAAATTGCTATGTTTATGGTGAGAAGGGCCATTTCGCTAGGAGGTGACCTCAGAGGTATCGAGAAGCACAGGAGCTAGGGGACAACGGGGACACCAGGCACCCCAGGGGAGTGTCGACCATCCTAGGTACAACCAGTGGCGAAAGTGCCAGCCGCATCAGTACCACCCGTTCCACTTTAGGGACACCAGCCACAACTGTAGTACGGGCGCGTGTATCACCTTGCATCAGGAGAGGGACCAACGCCAGTATAGAAAGTGATGGTCCCCCAATTCTTTTATTTTATAGGACATGCTTAGTTTAGTACTAGTGCACATTACTCCTTAGTAGATGATATCAACATTGGGGAGGGTAGACTCCATTTTATTTAAATGTTGTACATTATTTTACCCACGAGTTGAGACTCAGGCACCTATGATGCCTCTTGTGCTAAGGTTTGGGAATTTACCTCAAGAGAACCCAAATAACAGGGTTTGGGTTGATATTTACAAAAATAATTAAAATTTATAGTCAGATGTAGTGTGACTAGTTGGGATTCATATATATTTTCACGCCAGTAAATACTAAGGAAATTCTGACATCTTGAGTCCAAATATGGTTTAATGGGAGACGATAAAGCTTGGAGAGCCTTACAAAATTAATTGAGCATATTATAGACATGGGTCTTGGATTGACATATCTCAGCAACCGACAATGCAATATATTAGTGTATCGGGAGGGTTCCTTGTTTGGATTTTGCTTGCGAGACATCCCACACACAAAAGTAGAAAAGGAATGGAGCTGGGAGATGTTAGAGCCTAGGACATTTTGGATGATTGATTTTGTAACAATCCACTTAATTAAATACCGGGTGGCCAATCCTTTACCCAATTAAATAAAATTATTCAGTTGGCTCATTCTTAGCATCACTGTTGGAAAAGCAATTTTCTTTCTTTATTAACCACCTAGTAATAAATTAAGCTAGTGTTAAAACTTTCAATTTTAATTTTAAATAAAATTCCTTTTTAACAACGCCAACAATTTATACCATAAACCATTCCACAACAATGAGTAAGGAATAAATGTCATCACAACTTAGATAGAATGGAAATGACAAGGATCCTTTGGAAACATGCCATAATAGAAATGATTATAGAGTACGAGAATTAATAAAACAAAGCGTCTAATGCAAAGTCCACCCTCCAAAGCATCCGTATAGAATAAATATGCGATCCTCTAAGTTGGGTGTCCCTGTGGCTGGACACCTGATATAATATATATACAAGAGATAAGAGAATATGCAAAAGAAAATAGGTCAGAGCCCGATTGTAAAAGATTTTAAAAACAACAAGTGAATAAATGCTACAATTAGTAATTATTATATACAGGTTAGATCCTCTGACTCTCACTTGAGATTCTCACCCCTCAACTAATGCGCACGCCTAACGTATACCTAAATTATTCTAGTTACTACTCCCATTTTCACTAGATTATCACATTGTATCAACTAACCATAGACCTTATCTTTATCTATGTATTTCCTTCACAATACATGTAATAAATAAATATATTAATTCAATTCTCAATATAATTAACTGTTCTCATACTTAATTAATTTCAGATATCACTATCTTTCATGTCTACTCAATTCACACGATAGATAACATTACAAGTATAAGTATATATATACAATATTTTCACCCCGAGACACAGCTGCAGTGCATGCACTACTCTGCTATCTAGTCCCAATATATCTCGTCACTGTATAAAGGATTGTTGGTTTAGTGTAACCTTCGAACCACAAATATCAAAACACAAGTATTGGAGGCAAACATAGTCCTAAGCTTTTGGGCTACGCACATACCTACGCACCCAAATGACCGCTCAGTGCCATTGTTTTCACTAATGGAAACCTGACCAAAGTCCTATGTTCTGAGGTAACAAGTCAAAAATCCCCCATAAGGCTCATCAGGATATGACTGCCTTTTACGCGCAAACCTCCCATCGATAGAAAGTAGGCTAAGTATGTAATACACATAAATAATCAAGCAATAGGTATACACTCAACCCATATATAGATATCTACAATAGGGCATAAGCACATCGCATATTACAAGTCTCATACGTAGTACACTTATATCTCGAATATTCTATGTATCGTGATGCTTTAAGCCTCAGACATATTATAGGTATTCGCTCCACCTACGTATATGTATCAACAATGGATATACTCTCATCCCATATACAAATCTCACACATAGTATATTTCAAGTTTATCCCATAAACTAATAATTCACATTTTAATCCACACTTCCCATTACTCCTAACATATCTTGTTAACCCAAAGGATTTAATTAATTATTCCAGTATCTACATTCAACCTATACTTATTGGTCCAAAATCCAGACTCATTGTAACAAGCCCGGATTATATTTTAATTCCCAATAATCCTTTTTTTCGATAAAGTTACAATCCGCCTAGAAATATAAAATTACAATTTTGAAGCTTTTCTGCTCCGATTTTGAAAAAAACTTAAAACTACAAAGTTGTGCAGTATGTAATTTTATACAAAAACTCGCGAGCACACTACAAAATTCCGCTTAAAATAATCTTAATTTATCATACAATGTGCGTCATTTTTCTACATATTTCCACCTACGGGTTGTAACATAATTCATCCTCAAAACCTCCATCAAATAATCCCAAACTCCTTATAATTCATCGCAAATGATATACCCAAGTATGTACATGATTTATGACATCAAATCATATGAAAATCATCATAATTTTGATGAATCATACTAATTCTATTTTAAATTCAAGAAAATCTACATGATGAAATTCTTTCTCAAGAACACATATAAACCCCAAATTCCCTCATCAATTAAACCCAAAATTTCATGGTGTTAATTCTAATTTGATCAAATGAATAGTCCTAAATAATTTCCATTTCAAGAATTACATCAAATTATCATCTTTGATATATAGTTTTCACGGATGTTTATCACTCCTAATTTAACATGGATATTATACTCACTAATTGGAACAAGAATTACACTTGCCTTAAGTTGTAGGTCTGATCCTTTGGAGAAGATGTGTGTTGGATATTTCCTCCTCCTTTCCAATCACTTTTCTGGTGGTGGTGCAAGGTGGTTGAACCTTGGTTTGCTCTCATAACCCCTCCTCTTCCAAGAGAATTCGGTCCCTTCCTCTCCTTAGCCTTTTGGTAAATGATCTCTTGGTTTAACAAACTCTAAAATTAAATAATAAAACTTAAATTCCGCATGTACTATTCACCTCCCAAGAAAAATAACCAAAATATCCCTTTGGGGTATCCTTTTGGTTTCCAATTGACTCTAGACCCAAATCAAACTCCCGGGTAGACTTTTCTGCCTATTTTGACCCTTTCGAACTCATCGACGCAGTTAAAACAACCATTTGGATGACTTAAAAATAATTTATATTTTTTTACTTTTAATTTAGTCCCGACACGACTCACACGCGAGTCTCGACTTAATTTCAATAATTCGCGTATTATCCACTCGTGGCCATATAATCATATATTATTTTTTATCACTAAGTTATATTCAATATAAATCACATATTACTTTATTCTCTAGTAATATTCAATCCGGTTAATTCCAATTATTCATAACTAATCCAATTGATACCCATTTTACTTTTAATTAATCGCATATTAAAAGTCATTAAAATTGCGGGGTATTACATACTTCCCTCTAATAATGGAATTTCGTCCCGAAATTCAAAAAAAGTATACGAGATAAAAAAAATTCTGGCTATATATTGCGCATCGCATCCTCGCTCTCACAAGTAAGCTACTCCGTATCGCCCATATAATATGCTATCAAATATCCTTAATAAGGATCACCTCATGTATGTTCCTTTTAATTCTCAAGTTACCCTGACACATAAGTTCTTGCCCAAACCTTACCGATTAAGTTTCACTGCTTAAACTTTATTTTAGATATTCGCTATCTAGCCTTCTACTATTGGCACCTTAGTAGATTAATCATTTTTAAGATACATACGATCTCGTCTCGCGACGATCGCACACAAGTAGGTTATTTGTGTAGTATAGATTATGTACACAATATATACTATAGGTGTCAGCTCATCTCTGAGATACTATCTCAGCGGAGCAATATGGAATACTTCCCGTATACGGTGCAAGTGCTCTGGCAACCCCAGTTTGTATGCTACCGATTCAAATCTCTCGATAGTAGGAAATGGTTCTACGTATCGTGGCACTAATTTCTCTTTCTTCCCAAATCTCATTATCCCCTTCATAGTAGACAACCACAAAAGAACTTGGTCCCCCATATTGAACTCCCCGAAGAACTTCTTTGCATCGGTGTAGCTCTTCTGTTGGTCCTGAGCTATCCGAATGTGACTATGAATCATCTCCATCCCGACAGATGTATCCTATATCACAGGAGATCAACAAGGTCTACTGTATAATGCCTAAAATGGAGCCATATAGATGGTGAACTGGTAGGAGTTATTATATGCAAACTCCACGAGTGAAAAATAATGTTCCTAACTTCCCCCGAAATCCAGGATACACATACGTGACATATCCTCAAGCATCTAGTTAGTACACTCAGTCTGCTCATCGGTCTGTGAGTGATATGACTTACTCAATCGCACCTTGGTACCCATAACCTCGTGAACACTTTCCCAAAATAGGGACATAGAAATCTCATCTCGGTCTGACACAATATCTAGTGGTATCCTATGTAACCTCACTATCGCGGCTAAAAATCCACGCATACTGTCCCGTAGGGTAATCAGCCCTACTGTCATAACATGAGCTACTTTGGTCAATCGATCCACTATCATCATATGGGATCGTAACCCCTTTCGAAATTATTTACCTTAGAGAGAAAATCCTTAGGAATACTTTCCCATTACAACTTAGGAATCCCTCACGGTTGAAGAAACCCCTGGTGGTTTCTAGTGGTCCACCATTTGACTAACATACATGTGGCCTACTACAAGGTGAATTTAGCAATATTCCTCTTCATTAAATCCCACCACTACTGTTATTATAACCTGATACATTTTATATTCTCTCAAATGTTCCTCTAACCGTGATCTATGAGACTTTGCCAAAATGTGTGTCACAAGTCCTTCCCCACTCTAAAATTTAGTTTCTCGTTAAATGTAGGCCTCCTCCAGCTCTTACGGAATAATCTTTCACTTACCCATATATATGTTGTCTAATTTACATGACAATTATAATCCACTTCCTTATTCAATCACCTAGGGCGCCCATACACCCTATGTCTCGCGCCTTATTGCACCAATAATATGTACCAGTCGTAAATTGATTCTCGCACACTTAGCATGATGATAGGGTAGAAGTACACGAACCTACCCCAATAGTCGTAACTTAATCACTATTTCAGTGGCATCATTGTTCTATTCATAATGATACCAGGACTAGGCATCTCTATCGGCCTTAAGTCGTAATAGAATTATCAACTCTCAATTATATTATTGTATATGTATAATGTCCAAAGTACAAAACCTATGTACTATCGAACAAACTTCTCTCCAACTCTCGACGTTCGCTAGTTTCATGCGTGGCATGTCTCGCAAAAAGAAATCCAAACAAGGAACCCCTCGATACACTACTACATAACATAGTCAGTTGTCGAGATCCGTAAGGCCCTCAGTCCATAATATGTTACTTCCCACAATCTCCGTATATTAAAAAAATCTACTTATATTCCTTAAAAATAATGTGAAACATGGAACTCTCACTATCTCAAGTTCTCGGTGCTATGTATATATAATGAGCTATATCTCGCTAGTCGATAAAGGTCACAATGTATCTTGAGTCACATCTGTAAATAAATTCCTATACACCGGGTTTTTCATATAACTAGACAACATACTCACTGAAGTCGAAGATACCATGAAATTTTAATATATATTTATAGGCTCAACCCTATTTCAGGTGGTGCCTAACCACAGTAATATTACTCACTTAGAATATCCAGCACGATAGGCTTATCATTCAATCTACTATCGTTTCAACATTCGGTACTTGATCACAACACATTACTATATTAAGATCTACTTTGCGAACTCAAATTAGTAGGAAATTATAACGATAAAATATGTTCTTAGTGCCCACCCGGCTCACTCACGGGCGACATAAAAAAGTCCCATTATCAAGTGTAAATACGCTTGCAACCCGACTGTTAAAACCAACATACCCACTAATCCCCAGTCACTTGAACTAATCCTTTATTCACAAGAATGAAACAAAACTTCATCAGTCTTACTTAATCATAGGGTCCTCGCACGCACTTCTTGCGGCCAAAAGAACCCATGATCACCGAAAATCATTATACAACTAGTATTTCACCCAATATTTATCCCTTCCTCATTGTGGGCAAATTACTCTGTTCTGCGGCCACATGCCCATCATTGAAAGGTTGGTTCGAAATCTCTAGGGCTCAATTATGGCCTTACTGGCCTCCCTTTGACTTCTTGGGCCCCATCGACCCTAAAATACAGTATTCTACAGTTATTGAGGACTCCACTAGTCCTACCTAATCCCACTACTCTCAGGTTGTGAATTACCTGGGCCATATTCTCTTGACCCAATTTCTCCACTAGAAATTTCACTCATCCAGTTATTATGCCTTACTGGCATGGTTTATCGTTCCTAATCTTATCACTCTCACTTCTCAATGTGGACACATGCAACACACTTAACTCCACTCTCTATACATAGGGCAATTTCCCCGTCACTGGCCCCTACTGACCATTTTGGGGTATCCTTCTCTCAGACCTAGCAATCTTTGTTCCCAGTTGCTATTTCCATTGTTCCTTTGACTCGACTGGTCCTATGGAACACGTGGTCGACCTCGCTGGTCTTGGCTGAATTCATTACCATTTAGTTGAGATTTAATAATCATCTCAGTTTAACTAGATCCCCTACTGGGTATACCTTCCGGTGTTGTTCTACTATAATCGTTTAATTCAATCTTATCCTTCAGCTAAATATCCCAATTCTCCTTGATCCCCTTCTTCTGGAAGCGATAAAAAAATTCTTAGCTACATTGACTCTCGTCATCTTCATCAAAATTCCCATTTTCACTTGAATATTTAATTCTCTAGTTCTTCCACACAATGAACTTGTCTTGTCTTTGGTGTACCCCATTATTCGTTGGGTAAGGAATTCATTAAGCGAGTTGATTACTCTCCTGCGTTGGGTTTTTCTTTATTTCCCACATGAGATAAATTTTGAAATTCTATTCATATTTTGGTTAAACATAAAATAAATGTGTGGCCATCCACCCTATCCTCGCGGCGGGAGAGATTAAGAAAATGTGGTGTCTCTTCATCTCGAGAGGATCTTGGTCCCGCACATCCCTGTCGAGAGCACTTCGACCGGCGTCGATGATGAGGTGAAAATGTAGAGAGATGGAGTCGCCAGTCTATTTTACTCAAAACAGACAAAAGAAAAGGGAACCGTCCCGAAAGACAGCATCCAAAGACATACTGATACATATGAAACCAAAAATGATTCGAAAAGGGTCTGGAGGCTAAGTTACGAAATGGGAAGGTGTTAGGCACCCATTCCGCCCTTACGGTCTCTTATGGGTTATTGCTATTTTCCTTTATTTCCCCGTGATATGTGTGCATGTGTATATGTAATGGAGATAGGAATCATTGACTTGTATCATGGAAGAGATAAATCGAGTCATCCGTAGGAATGCTCCTAAAAGTAATATTAGAAAATAAGATTTACGCGATTATACTAGCGTTGATCATTATAAGGGAAAGATAACGCATGTGGGATAATACGCCACTAGGAACAAATATATGTATATAGAGAGCCTAAGAGAGTTAAGTTTAAAGAATATAGAAAAAAATAGAAAAAAAGTAGGAAAATGACTCAAGTCCTGGGTTTTACCCCGAGACGCCTATGTAGCCTATAGAGGCATCAAAGTCCACGTAGTTCGTATGCAAAATGAGGGGTGGGGTTTATCCCATAAATCTAATCGGGGACTTCTCTTATATGTGTGTGTGTAAAAAGTGTTTTAGTTGTGAGAAAAGTGTGAGAATTCCCGATGAAGCAATCTAATTTTGGTTGTTACAATTTATTGATTGAATACTGACCCACTTTATTATGCCGGTGAAGCAATCTGATTTTAGTTGTTACGATCTGTTGATTGAATACTAGCCCGAAAAGATTGTTGTACGAGATATTAAAGTAATGCAAATTCTCTCCACCAAAATCATACGACATAGATTCTTTACACACATTCGATGATTAATCCAAAACTTTCTCAGCTCTTTCTGCAAAACGACCATTACCTAGGTGTGCCTTTTCCTTTACAACTTTTGTTCATTTGCTTCATTATTATTTGGCTTGCATGCAGTGTTACGTGTTTTTTGTATTACGAGCATAGAATATTTAGTAGAGTTTTATTCTTTAATAGATTATATTTAGTAAAGTTATGGGTTAGAGTTATTATTATGTTATCATACGTAAATGTGAATTTCTAGTATTTAAGTGTATTTTTTACTTTAGTTTTAGCACTGTTATTTTAGTGAATTGATTTGTATGAGTACTCTTGGTGTAGTTGTTAGCACATTTATTTTGTATCTTTATCTATAAAAGTTTTTAAATAATTAATTAATCTCTTTGGCTCTACCATTGTCGGTGCCCATGTCTGGATGTGAAATGACGTAGGTTAGTGTCAGGTTGACAACCGAGTGTAAATTTATGTCAAATCCTGTGTTGGATTCTTTAATTAAAATAAGAAATGTAAATAATAACAACATATATACAATTAGATTTGGTACGTGGAAATTAGGAATACTAAGTGGTAAGTGTAAAGAAGTTATGGATACCTTAAAATGGAGGAAAATCAACATAGCATGCCTGGAAGAAACTAAATGGAAGGGTGAAAAGGCTAGAGAGATAGGAGACGGTTATAAATTATTTTTACTCAAGAGGGATAGATAATCATAGAAATGGGTTGGGTATTGTTGTTGATAACTATATGAAAGATAAACTGATGGATATTAAACGATGGGGAGATAGATTAATGAGTATTAAGACCGTCTTAGATAAAATAATATTGAATATTATATGTGTTTACGCGCCCTAAGGACCTTTAGATGAGATTGTAAAGAAATCATTTTAGGAATTATTGGATGAAGTATTATAGCAAATCCCTACGCGTGAAAACATATTTTTGGGAGGTGACTTAAATGGACATGTAAGAGTAGAACGAGATGGCTATCCAAGGATACATGAAGACTGTGGTATTGGTAATAGAAATGAAGAAGGGGAAACTATCTTAGAATTTACTAAGGCATATGATCTAGTGTTAACAAACACATTTAAAAAAAATGGGGGAATAACACCTAATAACATTTAAAAGTTGAGAGAATAAAACTCATATAAACTAATGCTTACTTAGAAGAACAGACTTGTCACATGCAAAGACTGTAAAGTTTTACCAGGTGAAAGCTTAACAAATCAACGTCGTCAATTAGTAATAGATCTAGCAGTTAAAGGATTTAAGTACTGAAAAGTGAAAACAGGTTATCAAAATATAAAATGGAAGGATTTAAAAGGATGCAAAGATATTGAATTTAGACAGAAGTTCCTGTTAAACATGAAGTGGAATTGGAACAACAATGTTAAAAATATTTGGTCAAGAATAAAGAATGTTATCGAGAAAATTGGTAAGCAAGCTTTAAGTAATGTTCATTAAAAAAAGAGACTTGGTGGTGGAATGAGGAAGTACAAAAAATAATACAAAAGAAACGAGTAAGTTTTAAAGAGTGAAAAAAGAGTAAAAATCAAGAAGATTTAGAAAATTATAAGAAGCTAAAAAGTGAAGTAAAAAATATTATTAGAAATGTGCAACAAAAAGCACTAGATAATCTTTATAATAAATTAGGTACCAAGGAAGGCGAAAAGAAAATATATAAATTTGCAAAGAAATGAGATAGACTGGCAAATGATATAGGTCCAGTTAAGTATATATAAGACATAAATCATAATATATTAATTAATGATAAAGAAATTCTAAATATATGGGAAGAGTATTTTCAAGGATTATTGAATGAAGAATATCCAAAAAAAATATTTCAAGAACATTGAACCGAATATAGGAAATGTATGTCCGACTACTGAAAAAGAAGTGGATATATTAATAAAAAAAATGGGAAAGAATAAAGCGCTTGGTCCGGATAGAATACCCATAGAGGTGTGAAGAACCCTTGGAAGTTTAGGGGTAGAATTGTTAATAGGATTATTTAATATTTTAAGAAAAGGAAACATGTCAGATGAGTGGAGGAAATCACCATAATACCTTTGTATAAAAATAAAGGGAATTTACAAAAGTCCAGTAATTATAGAGGAATCAAACTAATGAATTACACTTTGAAATTATGGGAAAATGTTATAGAACAAAGATTAAGAAATGAGTCAACTATTTTGGACAATCAATTTGAATTTATGCCAAGGAGATCCACCACAGAAGCTATTTACTTATTAAGACAGTTAATGGATAAATGTAGAAGTAAGAATACAAATTTATATATAGTCTTTATAGATTTAGAAAAGGCTTATGATAGAGTACCTAGGGATATAATTTGGTGGGATCTAAGGAAGAAAAGAATCCCTATGAGTTATATTAAAATTATTGAAGATATGTATGATAACACAAAGACTGGAGTAAGGACTATATGTGGTGAAACTAATGACTTTACAATTAAAGTGGGTTTACATCAAGGATCGGCCTTAAGTCCTTATTTATTTGTCGTGGTTTTAGATGAGATTACTTAGGACATACAAGAAGATGTCCCATGGTTTATGTTATTCGCGGATGATATAGTTTTAGTAGACACTTCAATGGAAAGCTTAGCGGTGGGAGTAAATACTTGGAGAAAATCCCTAGACTCCAAGGGACTAAAAATCAGAAAAATAAAATGAAATTTATGGAATATAAATTTAATAATAAGGCATCTAGTAACATAATGTTAAAGATTGAAGAAAAGGTGATAAACCAGACTAATAAATTTCGTTGTCTAGGTTCAATGCTACAAAGTAATGGGGATATTGATGAGGATGTTATGAGTATAATATCAACTGGTTGGATGAAATGGAGACAATCGAGTGGGGTGTTATGCGGTAAGATGATAACTAATAAATTAAAAGGAAAATTTTATAAAACAGTTGTTAGGCCATCGACCCTGTATGGAGCGGAGTGTTGAGTATTAAAGAAGAAACATGAACAAAGTCTCCATGTTAGTGAAATGAGGATGCTCCGATGGATGATAGGACTTATTAGAAAGGATCAAATTAATAACCAATACGTGAGAGAAAAGTTAGGAGTAGCTCCCCTTAGCGATAAATTAAAAGAAGGTAGACTTGAGTCGTACGAATATGTGTTGCATAGACCAGTAGATGCCCCTATAACAAGAGGAAGATTGTTGAAAATAAAGGGTAAAATAAAAATAGGTCACCCAAAGATATCATGGGAGGACATTATTAAGAGAGATCATAAGGAATTAAACTTGAATGATAATAACGCATATAATATATTAGAATGGAATGATGATGATGATGATGATGATGATGATGATGATGATAAGACTATCATTACCAATCATACAAGTAAAGATCATGATCATCTCACAGAAGCAAGATCACATTTACCATAAAAATTTTAGAAATGATCAAACTCTAGAAGACCTTCTCAGAGCCTTGAAGATCTTTAGTAATATTTATACAAACATAAATAAACTTGTGTGATCATTCATATTTTTAATCCAACCTAGCAAAAACTTTCCAAAAGCTTAAGCAAGTCAAAACAACATATACATCTAAATAAGGAATTATGGGTGACCTAATAACAAGCTCATAGTTGACTAACACTGAGTTATTATTGACTAAGACTAATTTATAGTCGACTAACTTAGGACAAGGTAGTGTGCATTCAAAAAAGGCAAGAACAACTTTCAATAAGGGTGTTATATTCGATTATAACTATGAGCAATTTTAAATTTTCGTAATAGCTAGTTTTTAAATTTGAATCCCAAAAGATTCATAATTTATTATACAACCCTTCGACGCCTAGTTTCTTCTTAAGCCTATAAATATACCATAAAAAATTCATTCCAAAACCAAGATAAAAAAAATTAAAAATTTTGTGTTATCATAACTCGAGCTTTCTAGAAGGAGAAACCAAGTTCCTGGGCCCATTTCCACATATGTGAGATTCAAACTTGAATCTCCATTGAATCAAAAACTCCATTGAAGCAAATCTTCAAACCCAAGACCCATGTGAGCAAAATCTCAAGGTCTAAACTCTCTTTAGCCAAATTACGAACACAATATCCATTTGAGATAAAGATTCAAATCCCATATCATTTGTACCAAGAAATAAAATCCAACATCAAACCATTGAGATTTCTAAAAAGATAAATCAATACCTATTTCAAAAGACCAAAGTTGCAAACCCAAAAATCCACATAAGCTTCAAAGTGATTAAACTTAAAATATCTCTTTAACTAATATACCCAAAATATCATTTGTGCTTAGAGATTAAAACATCAATCTCCTAAGACAAAGAGACAAACCCTAATACCCATTCGAGAAACATACTTATGATTACATGTTTGTTTATATTTCTATTGAGGTAAAGTGAACCCATTTCACCATTGTTAATGAAGCAACTTTATTTTATATTTTGGTTACAAATCAAGTTGTTATTACTTACACTGAACTTCATTGTCTCTTCACGATCGGTTGTGCCATTGTTGTGGGGAGTTAAGGCATTTCAAGACCTTGGAATCTTGCATGGGTATCTCCTGGGAAAGGATGATTTTAGCATCTTGTTGGTTGCGTGTTAGAAAGAGTGATAAATCCATGTGTTGTTTTTCTTTCGCCTAAGTGAATCAGAGATAGTAAAGTTTCTGTAGTATTGTCTCGAGCATGGACGTAGGGAAAGGCTTAACCATATTAAAACCTAGGTTTGTAAAATTCCTATAAACCTTATATCATCCCTTACTCTATTTATATTCATTCTTTTCTTTAATATTATTAATACTTCATTGATTGACTATCAATGTGAATGTGTGTGGATGGAAAATAACAGTGAAAAGACAAATCATTTTATCAACCTACCAAGAGAATACTTTAACAAAGGTGGAAAGAATATACAATGACTTGCTTAAACAAAGAAAGAAATATTAATTTGCAAAAAGTTAAATAAATGCAACTATCCTAATTCATCCCCTCATCATGGGATAATTTTGGTTCAACAAAGAAGATATTGTTGAAAAATTATTTTATATACCATTTTTAGAAGAAAATGTATCTTTAAGTTTTATGTTGGGTTTGAACAGATTTACGACTATTTTAAAATTTTGATTTTATAAAATTTGGGAATCTATTATTTGTTCTGGTACATTGAAAAATAATTTATATATTATAAAGTCTGTCTCACCAATACTATTAAATACTGAAATGAATGACAATAATGGAAATTCATTAAAGCGAAAGTTTTGTTCTTAGTTGAAGAAAACACAATTTTGGCACTTTTGCTTAGGTCAATTAAATCTAAAAAGAATTCAATGACTAGTATAAAATGAAAAATTGTTTTCATTGGAAGTGGAGGTACTTCCATACTATGAATCTTATTTAAAAATTAAAATGACCAAGGGGCCATTCATGATTAAAAGTTACATAATAACAAATGCGTTGGAATTAGTTAATTTCGATTTATATGGTCCAATCCAATGACTGTTTTGTCAAGAGGTGGTTATGATTATTTCGTCAGTTTTATTGATGATCGCTCAATTAATGGACATGTTTATGGACGCAACTTAAAAAGAGTTTCTAGTGCGTGCTTCTAATGACTGAAGTGTAAGCCAGTCGCTTAAGTAATAATTCGAAAAACGGGTATCGAACACAGGGAATTGGACGAAGAATCGTAACGATAGATAGGAAAAAAGCTTAACTGTAGAATGATTCAGAAAATGATAGGAAAAGGTGATGAATTTGGAATTGTACCTATCAACTAATGCAATATGAATTTAATTTTAAAAATAAGACTAAGCATGAAAAATGAACTAAGTTTAACTTTAAATATATGCGAGAAAATGGAATTAGAATACACTCCCCCGAACCATCGGTGTTAACATAGAACATAAAAGATTCGAAAAGGTAATTCTTCATTAAAAGAAACATCAAATACTCTCTAAGCATTTGACATATGAGGACTAAATGTCGCACAATATCAAATCAAAATTTGTATTTGACAAGGATGAGAAATTATCAAAACGCCAATTGCACCCTTAAACATTCCGATTAGCTAGGGAAAACAAAATCAAAAGGCCTATAACTTTTGTTTTGATAAAGTCCAAACCTTTGGATGAGAGATTATTTCCTATTCACTTTTACATCCATATGTGTTACCTAGGTTGGGTTCATGTACCCCAATCCGCTAAAAACTTAGTCGGACAGGGGAAATTTAACACTACACATGAATTCTACGTTGCATGAAATCATTCCTACGTAAAAAGTGCAATAAAACATGTGAAAGAGAATTATAACTAAGAAATAATGAATCACAATCCAAAAAGATGAGAGAAATTGAAAGAACTAAAGGAAAATTACTTGTATTGTAGAAGAACCTTGAATTTTATGCTAAAAGAGGAATAATTGTCGAACAAAATAAAACCTAGGGTTCTTGCCTTCAAGAATCTTTCTAAACTATGTAAAAACCTCCTTTATAATGTCTGGTGATACAATAATTTGTAACTCTCACGTTTTATAAGTGTTTGAACTATGCACAACTCTATTTTTTAGAATAGAAAAAATCGAAAATCAACCCACCTGAACTGGTTCAATTTTTCCTTCTTTAATGGGGTGAACCAGTTCGGCTAATATTTTATGAGAGATCATTTTGGTATCTTTGTCATTAGTTCGGTTCGCACATTCTAGTGAGGGGGATCGATTCGCTGCTGGTGTTATCGGTTCGGTTCGGTTCGCTGGATGTATTTTTCTTCCTTTTCTCTTTATTTCTTCTCAACTTTGAAGCTTCATAACTTTTCACCCGAGACTTAAATTTGGATGTCGGTTCTTCCTACATGCTTCTGGACTCGAGGCCTTCAACTTTTCTTCGGTTCCATGTCCAAATTCTTGGTGTAGAATTACTATTTTTGCCCTTGAATTTTTTTTCTTTCTTTTTTTATTTTGAGTTTTCTCTATTCTGTCACTTGCATAAACTACCAGCAAAATGTAAGAGAAAAACACGAAACTCAGTGCACTATATAGAAGAGGTCAGTAGCAATGATATGATATAAATAACCTTAATTTACATCGTACAAGTTAATAAAAGTCCCTAAATTACGGGAATAAATATGAAGAATTTATGCCGAATCAAACCCCCTAACTTAGAACTTTGATCATCCCGAGCAATGTAAAAGAATCAAAGCAAGGTCCAACACTTAGCAAACATGTTATTAGGATAGAATACCTCTTTCATAAAACATAAAATTATTTTATAGTACATTGTTTTATAGTCCTTCGGGCAATATCAATATGGTTCAAAATTTTAGTCCTGGTTTATCAGATCTCAATCCCCGAGAAAGCTACATAGTAGTGTATTGAGAGGGTTCTTTGTCTGGATTTCACTTGCGAGACCTCCCCCGCACGAAAGTAGAGAATGTCAGGGATTGAGAAGAGCTAAATATTCGAACCTTTCAAATTATAGTATATACGTAGTGCGTTATTATGGATTTCTTTGTTGAGAGTAGTATTACTATTTGAGGCTAAATAGAGCCGGCTAATGTTTATGCAGTTGAGCATGGGTACAGGGTGTATGGGTGCCCTGGTTAACTAAAATAATTTTAAGAATATGTAATTCATCATGAGAAGTGGGATAAATAAGTACATTGATCTTGAGGTTAGGTGATGTAGGAACTAGTTGAGGTTTGGAGGACTAGGCCTAAAAAAAATTCGAGGACGAAATTTCTTGTAAAGGGGGAAGTATGTAATCCCTCGTGGTTTTAAGGACTAGAAATTTAATTAGTTGGGGAGGAAAAAAATTTATTTAAATTGGAGAATCTTAAATTTGACAATTGTGGTCAAAATTTAAGGATGTTATAAAGTATTTCGAATGACAATTCTGAGTGCGCGATCGATCCGGGATGGGTCGAGATAGTCAAAATGACTGTCCTTGGGTTTTATTTTGGTTCCGAAATATTTAATGTTAGTTTTACTCTAATTGGAGTAAACGATTCATTTAAAGTGTGCATTATCATTTAAAGTTGGGTATCTTGGAGATAAGGCTTAAAAAGCCTACGTGAGATAACAATCTCATTTGTTTGTGTATTTGGATTTGAGGTTGTATATATAGTTGGGTTAATATATATAAGATTTTTGATGTTAGAAACATGTTTGGGTTGAGAATTAATGGAGAGAAGATGAGAAATTTGGGTTTTGGGAAAATTGGGTTTTGAAGAGAATAACCCAATTCGTAGCTCGCTGAACAGGACAAATCGATTCAGCCCCCTTTCCGGATCGATTCAGAATGTTGCAGACTTACAGGTCTGGGTGACCGAATTGATTCAGATCCATATTCGAATCGATTCGGCCTAAGACATACTTATAGGTCCTTTGGACCGAATCGATTCACTTTTAGGACTGAATCGATCGGACCAGGCCGAATCGATTCAAAAACAAGTCTTATTTGCGATGTTTTTCTAGAGTGAGTTTTACTCCATTTCGATTGGGTTTATCGATTTGGAACATTCTTATATGATGCAAGAAATACTTTTTGGATATTTATTTGGAGTTTCTCACATGAAGTGATCGTGGGGACCTACCGAGCTATTTTGAGAATATATATGTACATATATATTGGAGTTGTTGCATCTATTTAGTGGGGAATCTCATTAGGGATGGGATGTCTTATTTGAAGATTAGACGCGATTTATCATAAGATGTAAGGTTGGGGACTCTTCGAGGGAGTTGTGAAGGTATAACGTGAAACTGTTATGCCGGCTATTGTGTCGAATCCTCTTAGGGGTAGGATTTTATTTAGATATTATTTGATGATGCTAAGATTTAGCACCACCGGATAAGTGATAGTAAGCTCAAACAGTAGCAGCCATGGCAGCCATAGAGATGTATAAGCGTATAAGTATGTAGAAGGGGATGAGTATTTTTTTTTTTTTTTTTAACAAAGAGGGACGGTACCCCCACCCATTTTATTTATACCATAAAGGAGAAAAAGCCTCTCCGAAGCTTACAAACCCAAGCAAAATTAGTTCTAGAGGATGGGTCCATTACTCTAGAATGAGAGAAAAGAAACTTGGGGATTTATAAAATATCCCCATTACAAGGAAAGAGAACTTACAACAAAATTATAGGGGATAATCCCCAGTACAATGAGAGAGCTAAAGAATGTATAAATTTGGGGATTTATCTCATCCCCATTACATTTTCTTTATGATAGTTCTAATATTAGGAAGATTTTGTCTATCCATATTTAGATGGCCTTTAGATAGTGTAGGAAGAGTATTGAAACTCCAGAAATAATCATCCATTTGAGATACCGAGGCTCTTGAAGCTAAATAATCCGCTACTGCATTGTTTTCCCTCCAAGTGTGGATGATTTGAAAGTTCGTTGGATAAGTGATATTATCAAAAATATCTTGAGAAGTCCAAGGAGGTTTAGCTATCTTTCAAACAACATCAACTAATGTTTTACAATCAGATTCAATGCAAACAGTAGAAATATTTAAGGAAGAAAGCAATTTAATCCCTTCTTGAAGAGCCATAGCCTCAGCATTAAAGGATGATTGAATGCCTATTGATTTAGAAAAAGCAGCAATAAATTTACCTTGAGAATCCCTAATGACACCACCAATGCCACTTGAGCCAGGATTGTTCTTAGAAGCACCATCAATGTTAAGTTTAAAAATACCAATAGAAGGTTTGCTCCAAAGACACTTGATAAAGATAATCTTCTTCGGGAAAATATTGATATTAAAAGTTTTAGCAATAAAATCATCTTTAGGAGAAATTTTGTCATAAAACTTGCAATATTCCAAAATATTCGAAGACAAAAGGATAACTTTTTTGATAATGTAATTCGCAGAAGTTTGACAATTTTCAAAAAGGTTTTTATTTCTAGCTTTCCATATTTCCAAGAAGATCACTTTAGGAATTACCTTAAAGAGAAAAAATTTATAATCCCTTTTAGGACGTTTAAGCCACCAAGAGAAAAGGATAGTCCTGCAAGATGAAAAATCAATGGACAAACCAAACATAGATGCAAAGAAATTCCACACCTCAAAAGCAATAGGACATTCAATAAGGACATGGTGAGGGCAATCCTCAGCATTCTTACAAAATCTACAAATAGAAGCTAGTCTCACACCAACTTTTTGAATTTCTGACTCAAAAGGGACAGAGTTGTTTAATAACTTCCAAGTATAGTTTGATAATTTCATGGGGCAATCTTTTATCCACTTTATTTTCCAAGATATGGATAAAGGCCTACTTTGTCTACAAATATTGTATGCAGATTTGATGGAAAACTCACCATTAATAGAGGCCATCCATATAGCTTTATCTACATTAATGTATGAGTCAGATAAATCTTTAATGGAGACTATCCTTTTCATAGAATAAGATACTTGATTTAATCTAAGACCATTTTTATATTTATTTCTAATAAAGCGAGACCAAATGCCATTTTCAAATTTATATTTCCAATATAATTTCATGCTAGAAGCAGAAACAATATCTTCAATTTTCCTGAAGTTTAGACCTCCCTCTTCAAATGGATAACATAAGTCATTCCATTTGGTCCATTGAAATGGTCTCTCTTTGGATGTGCCACCCCAATAGAATTTACTAAATATACTATGAAGTCTTTTAATAACTATTTTAGGAGGGTTTAAAACAGCAATAGTATAAACAGGAATAGATTGTAACACAAATCTAATAAGGGTAGCTCTACCAGCTTGAGAGATTAATTTAGAAGACCAATTGAGGAGTCTATCCCTAATTTTAGTAATTAGATTAGAAAAATGAATAGTTCTAGGTTTCCCTTTAAACAAAGGACATCCTAGACATTTCATTGGAAATTGTTTGTGAGCCAATCCAGAAATAGATTCAATAGTGTTTCTTCTATGATGAGATAACTTTTTATCCGTATAAAAGGAGCTTTTCGAAAAATTCACTTTCTGACCCGAGGTAGCTTCATATTTCTTTAATAGATCAATAAGGACCTTTATGCTACGTTTACCACCATTTATAAAAATAATCAAATCATCAGCATATCCTAAATGAGATATAAGTTGACTATTAGCTGGATGAACATAAGGAATTGCTTTCCTAAGAGAAAATATTTTGTCAATATTTCTACTTAAAACTTCAGCAGCTATAATGAATAGACTAGGAGACAAAGGGTCTCCTTGTCTTAATCCCCTTAGAGAATGAAAGAAACCAATGCTTTTACCATTCAAGATAATAGAAAACCAATTATTAGAAATAAGCCTCCAAATTAAGTCAATAAAAACTTCACAAAAACCAAATTTTATGAGAACTTCACAAAGATAAGGCCAATATACTCTATCATAAGCCTTTTCCATGTCTAATTTAATGATCACATTACTTCAAAAAGATTTCTTACTAATGTATTGAACCATTTCTTGAGCAAGAAGGATATTTTCTTGAATACTTCTATTTTTAACAAAACCACTTTGGTTTTGAGAAATGATAGAAGGAAGGATAAGAGACAATCTATCATTTAAAATTTTAGAGATTATTTTATTAGAAAAATTGCACAGACTTATAGGTCTAAATTGGGAACAAGTTGAAGGATTCAAAATTTTAGGAATAAGAGCAATAGAAGTAGCAATAAAAGGGGATGAGTATAAGAGGAAATAAGACTGATGTATAGTGGTTCATCCAAATTGGCCTACATCCACTGTGAGTGTGTGATCCACTAAGTATGGGCACTAATGGCCTTGGATACAATGCACATAACCCTCTCCCTCTCTACTGTGTGTATAAGCAGAGTTTTAACTAGGGCTACAGTTAAAATGATCCATCCCTTGTAGGGTTGTAGGTGACAAGTATATATAGGTCTTGGGGGGTGTAGTGTACCCCCCAAGTATGCATGGTGCATGTGAATCATGGTCTAGCCAATCCCCTGTGGACACTTGTAGATGCCAAATGATGACATAATATTCCCTCACGTGAGGGTGTGATTCGGTTATAACGGTCTCCCATGTGCCATGTGAGCCTCACGCGCACTGTTCCACGCGTCTCCCAAACCACGCACTGGCGATGACGTCACCCTCAGCCTATGGGCCGAGGCCGAGGGCAAAGTTCCCTCCGGTAGTGAGTTTGGGCCAATTCTAGCCTCGTACTGTCGTACCCTCGTAGGGTCGGCTGGAGAGTGGTGAAGGGTCGGCCCCTCATATGGTCGGCTGGAGTCTGGCGAAGGGTCGGCCCCTCTGAGGGGTCGGCTGGAGCCTGTTGGAGGGGTCGGCCCCTGGTAGGGTCGTCTGTTTGGAGGTTATCATCAGCCAGGCCGAGGATATAAACGGGTATATCAATCACCCCCAGCCCTTAGCCATAGGTGCTGTTGAGATGGCTGAGGGATAGTGTTTTAAATGAGATGCATGTATGATCAGTTAGGTGAGTGACACCTGGGCAGATACTCATTGCTGTTCCAGTTTCCAAGGCATGGCGGCTGCACACTTTTCTTGGGGCCTTGCACCCTAATGATGCCTTCCTCGTGGGCTGTGTCCTGCCTTGTTCAATGGGCCCACTCATTGCTAAGGTATTTAAGAGATTTTCAAACTCTCTCTCCTTCTTCTTCTTCGCGCCCAAGCCTTCTCTCTCTAGAATTTTATCAGTTTTCATCGCCATTTTTTGCAGCCTTCAATCCTTCAAGCCTAGCAACGTTCGTGCTCTCTTGATCAGGTAATCTCTTTCACCCAGCGCTCTCTTTTGCCTTCATTTCTATTTTCTTTTTAGGGTTGTGGGGCTGCATTTTCTTTGGGTTATCATATAGCTTTTTTCGGTGTCTTCTCCGGCAACTGTTTCTTGGATGTTCTTGAGTGTTCTTGAGTGTTCTTGAGTGAAAATCATCAATTCCCTTTTTAATCCAAAAGTCTAATTCGGTCAACTGCAAACTTGTTTGTAGCTAAGTTAGCTAAGTGTGGTGTAATTTCTCCAAGTGTAGAGTCTTCCCTTTAATGCTTAGGAGGCTTTATAGCTTAGTATCTGAATTCCCATCCTTAAGAGAGAAGCTCTTTGCCGAGATCAGACGAATAGAGGAAGAGGAAGAGGAAGAGAGAAGACGAGGGCCGACCCTAATTGGGTACGACCCATCTTTCCCATTCCTCTTGCCACCATAAAACCATTTGAACCGTCTGAGTCTTGTGGGTCGTCCCATCGTCCAGTCGAGAGTCATTCAATTGAGATGGACGAGAGAGTATCCTCTCTAACTGGTGCTGGAACTTTTGGTAGGAGGGAGACATCCGATCTAAGCCTAGGCCGAGAGGCCGACGGTACGGTGCCCTCCGAGGCTGTTCCTGTAACAACCCTTTCTCCCCATGCCTTCCAAGTGGCTTTCCCCCAGGGCCCTTCGGCTGATGACGAGGCCAAGGGGGAGGGGACTGAGGACAAGGACGATGATATAGATGACGAAGTTGATACCTCCCATGCCTCGTCCTTTATCTCCTCTGTTAGGGATCGCGACCTCCTGATATGGAGGCATGCCTATGGAGTACCCCCCAGCGTGTCTATGAGGGTTCCTTCTGAGGATGAGAGGGTTTTTGATTGTGGAGAGGGAGACGTTGCAGTTTATGAACAGATGTTCAAAGTTGAAGTCAGATTCCCTCTGCATACTGCCATCGTAGATATCCTATCTGCCCTTGGTGTTGCTCCCTCTCAACTTCCCCCCAACTCTTGGAGGACGATCCTGGGCTATATCTCCTTGTGGAAGAATGCCTTCACTGATGAGCCCTCGACTGACCTATTTTTGGGCTGCTACAATATCACTTCCTCGTCCAAACAGCCTGGATATTATCACCTGGGGGAAAGGAGGTCTGAGAAGAAATTCCTTCATGTGGCACAAACTTCCAACCATGACTGGAAAAAGAGGTTTTTCTTTATCTCTGGGGAGTGGGAGCCCATCGTCGATGGTCCGAGGGTCCCCAGGAAATGGTCTAACCCCTCCATGAAGGCCAGATCAGACCCTGGACTTAGCCTGGAAGAGAAGGACATTGTTGATTACCTGAGAGGACGAGGGAGAGAGGGTGAACTTCCAAAATTTGAAGACCTGATGACCCCTCGAATCCTCAAAGAAGCTGGTCTGAGGGTCGGCCCTCTGACAGAACTATGTGAGTTATACTGAACCTTTTCCATTCTTCACTTATTTTTGAAGTGTTTTCTCTTTAGATCTGCATTTTTTTAACGTGTCGTCCTCTTATCAGGTCATCCTGAAGGTACGTCAGACTATCTTTGGGAAATGACTGCTCCCAGCTTATTATCTGGATTGGCCAAGAAGAAAGGGAAGGAGCCTCAGCAGGCTCCGAGGAAGACAAGGGTCGTTGGGCCGACGGTGTTGGAACCGACCACCGATAGTCATAAAAGGAAGGAGCCTGAAGCCCCTGTTGACCCTCGGCCAGAATCTCGGACGAGGGCCAGAGTCGGAGCCTCTGAGGGGACGACCTCTTCGTCCAGTATGGGGGCCTTCTGGTCTCAAAACCTGGCGCATCTGAGGGCCGAGCCCTCATCGCTCATTGCAAATTTGAGGGCAGCCAAGGTCTCAATTTTCTCTGCACGTTCAACAGCTGATTATGAGTTCCTGTCCAAAATGCCCCCTGCCAAAGTGTACGACTATGGTCTGCATGCCCTTGCACAGGTATTGGTTTTGACCCACCTCTTTTAATTTCATTCTCACTAACTGTTCCCTCGGCCCCTATTGACATCTGTTTATTTTTTGCGCAGTCTGTTTGTGCCTTCACCTCAGCCACCAAGTGGATGGCTGAGAACCAACAGAAGTTTCATGAAGCTGAGAGGGCCATTTAGCATGAGGCTGACTTGCAGACAGATCTCGAGACTACGAGGGCTGAACTGGAGAGTGCTAGGTCTGAGCATGCCAGGGTCCTAGATGAGCTTATGAGGCAGCATGATGCCGACCAGCAGGCCAAGGACTTGCTAATAAATGAGAAAGATGAGGCTTTACTCAACATAGAGGTCAAGCACAAGACTGATCTCGAAGAAGCTATCAGAAAAGCCGAGGCCGATGCTGTTGAGGCTTACAAGGTTTCTGACGAATTTCAGGGCTTCGGCCTCGAATATCTGGAGAGGGGGATCAGGAAGGCTTATCGATGGGTCATCCTCAGATTTGGCGATGTCGTCTCCTCGGTCCGCCCTTCGATTGAGGCAGTCGGATTGGACGACCCTCTGATCGACGAGGCTCTGTCCCAAGTAGAATCTCAAGTGCAGGTTGAGGGGGTCGGCACATCTGAGGATCAGCCGGTTATGGTTGTTGAAGAGACCCCTTTGGTGGATGTTGAGGCTCTGCCCTCTGATATTGTCCCTTAGGGTGGCTGTCTGTAGCCCATACCCTCATAATGTACTTATTATTTTTGTACTCTCTTTTGTAAAACACTTGGATATCTTGTATCACGCTTTCATTAATATCATATCGTCTCCTTTATTGTCTTCTATATCAGCCTCTTGCATGATTTGCTATTTTTGTTAGCCACTAACCTTTCCCTCGTCTTTCTTGAGGACAGTGGTGGGGTCGTCCCCTCCACTGGCCCTCATTATAGCCGAGGGTTCAACTTACCAAATTAATGGTTTTTAACAAAGTCTACCCTCGTCTTTCTTGAGGGCAGTGGTGGGGTCGTCCCCTCCACTGGCCCTCATTATAGCCGAGGGTTCAACTTACCAAATTAATGGTTTTTTACAAAGTCTACCCTCGTCTTTCTTGAGGACAGTGGTGGGGTCGTCCCCTCCACTGGCCCTCATTATAGCCGAGGGTTCAACTTACCAAATTAATGGTTTTTAACAAAGTCTACCCTCGTCTTTCTTGAGGAAAGTGGTGGGGTCGTCCCCTCCACTGGCCCTCATTATAGCCGAGGGTTCAACTTACCAAATTAATGGTTTTTTACAAAGTCTACCCTCGTCTTTCTTGAGGACAGTGGTGGGGTCGTCCCCTCCACTGGCCCTCATTATAGCCGAGGGTTCAACTTACCAAATTAATGGTTTTTAACAAAGTCTACCCTCATCTTTCTTGAGGACAGTGGTGGGGTCGTCCCCTCCACTGGCCCTCATTATAGTCGAGGGTTCAACTTACCAAATTAATGGTTTTTAACAAAGTCTACCCTCGTCTTTCTTGAGGACAGTGGTGGGGTCATCCCCTCCACTGGCCCTCATTATAGCTGAGGGTTCAACTTACCAAATTAATGATTTTTAACAAAGTCTACCCTTGTCTTTCTTGAGGACAGTGGTGGGGTCGTCCCCTCCACTGGCCCTCATTATAGCCGAGGGTGGTTCTCTGTAGAAGTTTTCATGAGTACTAGAACTGATAACCACTGAATGAGGGGGAACATTGACATTTCTCATTAATTTTCCAAAGTGTTCTGTTGGAGTAACTCTTATTACAATTATGGTCTATCAGGACCTTACAACACTACTGATAGTATTTCTTCAAATGATCTGCATTCCAGGGGTTGGAAAAAGGTTCCCCTTCTAGGTTTTCTAGTCTTTAGGTCCCAGGGACAACTTCATCGATGACCCTATATAGGCCATGCCAATTAGAATGGAGCTTGTTGGGCTTTTGCCAAGTCTTCTTGAGGAACAAGTCCCCCACTGTGATAGGCCTCTGTTTCACCCTCTGATTGTAGAACCTTGTGGTCCTCTGTTGGTAGGCGGCCTGCCTTATCTCAGCGTCCTCCCTCCTTTCCGCAATCAGGTCCAAGTCGAGTCGTCTCTCTTCCGTATTTCCCTGGGGGTCGTACATTTGGACCCTATGAGTAGGAAACTCAATTTCGATGGGGATGACGGCTTCTGAGACATAAGCTAGCATGAATGGGGTCTCCCCGGTAGAAGTCCTCACCGTCGTCCTGTATGCCCACAGCACGGCATATAACTCCTCGACCCATCTTCCTTTTGCCTCCTCAAGCCTCTTCTTGATTCCATCTAGGATTGTCTTGTTTGTAACTTCTGTTTGCCCATTGGCCTGAGGTCGGCCAGGGGTGGAGAAAAATTGTTTGATACTTACCCTCTCACAGTACTTCTGTAGAGAGGCATTCTTGAACTGAGTCCCGTTATCCAAGATGAGGGTGTTGGGGAGACCATATCTGCATATAATATTTTTCCAGATGAACTGGAAGGTCTTCTTCTCGGTGATCGTCACCATCGGCTCCGCCTCCACCCATTTTGAAAAATAGTCAATGGCTACGATGAGGAATCGATAGTTATTGATGGCCCTAGGCAAGGGTCCTACTAGATCAATTCCCCATACTGCAAATGGCCATGGGGATGTAATGGAAGTAAGAGGTTGATGGGGCTGGTGAGGCATGGTGGCAAATCTTTGACATTTGTCACACTTTTTTACATATACCGCTGCGTCTTTCCCCAAGGTCGGCCACCAGTACCCCTGGGTGATCACCCTCTTCGCTAAGGATCTGCCCCCGATGTGGCTTGAGCACGATCCTTCGTGCACATCTTACAAAATGGAAGGGACTTCTAAGGGATGCACACACCTAAGTAAGGGGGCAAAAACCCCTTTTTGTACAAAGTGTCTCCGATGACAGTGAATTTTGCAGCCCTGTACCTCAGCTTCTTCCTTTCTTGCCTTGCTTCTGGAATCTCACCCTCTTTAATGTATCTGATCAGGGGGTCCATCCACGAAGCTTCTTGAGAAACATTTAGGCAATTTCTAAGTGTTCCCTCAGCGTCTTCAATAGTTGGCCGAAGCAAAATTTCAACTAGGACCGTCCTCCTGATGTCAGTCCTAGTTACTGAGGCCAACCTCGCAAGGGCATCAGCACGGCCGTTGTCGAGCCTAGGTATCCTCTTTAATTTTACTTCTCTGAAGCCTTTTAGTAATGACCTTACTTTCTCAAGGTACCTAGCCATCCTTTCGTCCTTAGCCTCGTAGGATCCTAGTATCTGATTCACTACTAGCCTTGAATCACTATGGACCAAAATCTGGCCGACACTAAGAGACTTGGCCAAGGAGATGCCTGCTACCAAGGCCTTATATTCAGCCTCATTGTTGGAGGCTTTGAAATTGAACCTCAGGGCGTATTCAATGTCTGTTCCATTGGGTACTGATAGTATCAGTCCAGCACCACTTCCGCTGTCACAGGAGGACCTATCAACGAAGAGGCTCCACAGAGTCTTTCCCTCTGAAAAATTTCCCTCGGAGAGGGATCCTTGTCTAAAGATGTATCTTCCCTCTTCGTTTTCCGCCGCTTTCCTTCTAGCGGTGCTTATCTCAGCCCTATCTGCGAGTGTATCAGCAGGTCTGTCTTCTGTATCTGTCTTCCCGAGGGTCTCACCCTCGGCCTCATCATCTTCCCAAGTGAACTCAGCCACGAAGTCTGCCAGTGCCTACCCCTTAATGGCCGTCCTGGGCTGATACACAATGTCGAACTCCCCCAGCTCTATAGCCCAGGCCATCAACCTACCTGATTTTTCTGGTTTGTGCAGGACCTGCCTAAGAGGAGAGTCGGTGAGGATGACCATTGTATGGGACTGAAAGTATGGTTTCATCTTTCTTGAGGCATGGATCAAGGCGTAGGACAACTTCTCCAACCTTGGGTATCTTTGCTCTGCCCCTTGGAGTGCCTTGCTGTTAAAATACACAAGCTTCTGTATCCCATCTTCGTCTCTCACAATGGCTGCACTGATGGCCGACTCTGAGACAACGAGGTACACATAAAGTCGTTCACCCTACACGGGCCATGACAGCAGTAAGGGAGACCCCAAGTATGACTTTAGATCCCTGAAAGCCTCATCACACTCTTCGCTCCATTCGAAGGCCTTCCTAAGGATCTTGAAGAATGGAAAACACTTGTCTGTGGCCCTAGACACGAACCTGTTCAAGGCAGCAACTCTCCCTGTGAGTCTCTGAACGTCTTTAATGGACTTTGGGGTCTTCATCTCAACAAGGGCTTTTATCTTTTCAGGATTGGCCTCGATGCCTCTTTGGTTGACAATGAACCCCAAGAACCTCCCGGTCCCGACCCCGAAGACACACTTGGCCTGATTAAGCTTCATCTGATATTTATCCATCATATTAAAGGTCCTCTCCAGGTCTGCCACATGATCCTCTTCCTTCAGACTCTTAGTCAGCATGTCGTCTACGTAGACCTCCATAGACTTCCCAATTTGGTCTTCAAACATTTTGTTTACGAGGCGCTGGTACGTTACCCCCGCATTTTTTTGGCCAAAGGGCATGACCCTATAACAGTATGTCCCCTTGTCAGTGATGAAGGTGGTCCTCTCCGAGTCTTCAGGGTTCATGAAAATCTGGTTATACCCTGAGTAGGCATCCATGAAGCTCATGAGCTCATGGCCTGCGGTAGCGTCTACCATCTGGTCGATGCGGGGGAGAGGGAAGCTGTCTTTGGGACAATGCTTGTTGAGGTCTGTGAAGTCCACGCACATTCTCCACTTGTCGTTGGCCTTTGGGACAATGACTGCATTGGACAGCCATTCAGGGTAGATGACCTCTCTGATAAATTCAGCGTCTTCTAATTTTTTGACCTCGTCCCTGATGACCTCATATTTTTCTCTGGAGTAAATTCTCCTCTTCTGCTTCACCGACTTCACTCCCTCTACCACATTGAGCTTGTGGCACATGATTTCAGGGTCAATCCCTGGCATATCTACATGACTCCAGGCGAAGACGCTTCGCCTTCTCCTCAACAGTTTAATGAGGTCTTCCTTGATGCTGGGCTTCAGAGACTTGCCAACTTGGACGGTTTTTTTCGTGTCATCCTCATCAAGGATGATGGATTCTACCTCTTCCGCAGCCTCTCCTTTCTTCAGCTTCATTTCATCTCTGGGGTCTAGGGTATCAATATTATAAGTGGTTGTAACCCTCTTGTGTGCCTCCCTTTCTTCAGCGGAGTTGTAGTAACATTCTCTCGCTGTCGTCTGGTCCCCCTGAACTTCCCCCACCCCGTAAGGGGTAGGAAATTTGATCATCTGATGGACCGTAGACGGCACAGCTTCAAACCCCTTGAGGGCCACACGCCCCAGTATGATGTTGTAGGCCGAAAACACCTGCTCATCCATCACAAAGAAACTGACCTTCTTAGTGAGCCATCTCGGCCACTCGTCCCCCATCCTCACATCGGCCTCATACACCCCAAGGGGATGAACCTTTTCCCCACTAAACCCAATCAATGGATGATGGTAGGGGACGAGTCTAGCACGACTGAGACCCAAGGCTTTGAAGCATGGCCAAAACATCACATCTGCAGAGCTCCCCCCATCTACCAAGATCCTCGTCACCTCGCATCCATGCACCCTGGTAGTGATGACGAGAAGGTCATCATGTGGGGCTAAGAGGCCTTTGAAGTCCATTCTTGAAAACCCTACTATCAGTGTGTCCATATCAACCTTCTTCCTCTTTTCTGACATGACCTCCAGGGAGGTTGCGTGTACCGTCTTCGTCACTGCCTTGGCCTCAGCCACATGGGCCTTCCTATCGGTGACCTCAGACCCTCCTCCTGCAAGACCCCCGGAGATCATTCCCACTCCGAGCGAGATCATATTAAGCCTCTTGATAGGGTCGTGGTCGTCTCTCGGCGGGAGGTCAGGGTCGTCCTCATCATCAGAAGGGTCGTCCCCTCTTTTTTGAGGACCTTCTCTGCATGCATCGCCTCGCTTATTTTTGGGGTCGTCCCCTCGGCCCCTCTTGAAGGTGCCTTTGTCGACGTACTTTCTAAGCTTCCCTTCCTTCAGCATCTTCTCAATCTCATCTTTCAGAGCAAAGCATTTATCCGTTAAGTGGTCGTGGTCTTGGTGAAATTCACACCACAGGTTCTTATTCCTCTTGTCGGGGGCTGCCTCATCTTGTCAGGCCACTTCAGGGACCGGTCACTCTGTTGAAAGCAATGTGTACTGAAGAACCCGTTACTTTCCAAAGTCGAAAAGAAAGATGGGACACTCTCATAGTCCTTAAAAACGGTGGCATCAGGAAATCACTTTTACTTTTTAAAATCCCTCAAACAAATTGAAATTCCCTCTCCACACGCAACTCAATACCTAGTCAATTAGACATCTATGTGGGTTCATCTAACATGAGTAGTGATTGGTTGTTCTGAAGGGAAAAAGGGGAGCAGCCTTGCTCATAAATGACCTACAATTATACTATAAAGTTAGCCTCCGTTTGATGTATTTCGTTTTTTAACCTTTTGTATTATTTTTAACCTAATAATTTATTTTTGAATTTAGGCAACTTTTGGATCAACATCATTGATTGAATTAATACACAGAATGTACCATTCATCATCATCCTTGCTTTAATCCCATCACATAATGTACCATTAGAAATTGCATATTTAGAACATATGTTAAGCATGGACGTGTTTCTACTTTCTACTTTGTTTTGTTAGTGAAACAATATCCACACATTTGGTGTATTTGTTTATTCTTAATATATATTATAATAATTAACGGTATCATAGGCACGGGTATATTAATTTTTTATTTTAAATGACAAATATTTGAATGAATTTTAAATGGACTTCTATTTTTATTGTGTCATCGACACGGGCACATATGTATATATTATATGTATACATTTCCAAATCCCAACACTTTCCTCACTTTTTCTTATATTCTATGCCTTTCTGCCAGACATCTGATTCTAATCTCAACAGTGGTATGAATTGGATTTTTATTGACGACTTCTATTCAGTGACATCTCAACACTTCATTGTATTTTGAAATTCTTTTTAGGTTTATTTACTTCTTGATTTTTGTACATTTTATGATGATTTGTTAGTTTGATTAACTCTAGGATTTTTGTTATAATTTATAGGTTTATTTGATTTATGAAAGTTTGTGACAACTGGGTTTACTTAAAATATTTACTGACAGGGTTTTGTTATTAGATTTGGTTTAGTTTTGGATTTACATGTTTAACATTTCTTGTTTACTGTGTTTTAAGCAAAAATCATTTAGGGTTGGTTTGTAATTCCTATTTCTGCTTAAATTGTACAAAGTTAATTTATTGGAGGTTAAATTGCACAATTCAAGGCAGTTATTTGTAATTCTGACATTGATATATAAATTAATGTAATGTCCTTATTCTTTTCTACTTGTTTAATTTTACATGTTTATGTGATTATATATGTGATTTTTTGTACATTGACCTAATGTGGAACCCAATTTAGAAATCCTGATGTGGAAGAAGATGGCATGTCAATAGCTAGGGTTAAGTTATCCTTGTTGTCCGTCTCCAATTATCATTTGTCTTTTTTAAAAGTAGTATTTAAAATTAGGTGAGACTAAAAAGTTACCCATCTGAAAAATAGCCATAAGGGAACAATGATTCAAGTGCATGTGTTGCATTCAAAGATATTCATCATTTATAGGAGGATAAAATTGGAAAGTAAAATGGAGATTATTATTGTAGGACGCGGCGCGGCCCGGAGGGGAGGTACTTTTTTATGGAGGTTTATGGTGGTTCAATAAGATTATTCTTGTACATAACGTCACTTGTTTTTGGCTTGGCATATATGGTTCTTTTTTGAAGTTACCACTTGCCTTTGTCTCATGTCTTAGGTAATATAATATGTATGGCTTTTATCACGTTTATTCTATGTGTTATTTCTCTTGTTTATTATTTGATTGTGAGTATATGTATTAAAAGAAGATAGAGAAAAAGTTATACATTGGAATTTGATCATTAGTATATACAAGAGGGGTATGTATTTATGCATTCAATTTCTATCATTGTTGGTGAGCTTTTCTCCTTTTCAATTTCTTATTGCAGGTTTTGTGGGAAACGGCCACTCATCGTTTCACTTTTCCACGATATCTAGCAAGAAAGCTTTTCTATATTACGTTTTCTCTTTCCCCCCTCGCATCTCGTCGGTGTGTAAGTTAGTGTTCAAGTAATGATTTTTTTCTGATACACGGTGATATATGAGAAAGTTACTTAAGTTTTTGAATGCTCAATCCTCGATTTGTGCTATAAGGTTGCTAATTAGCTGGTACTGAAAACAACAATTCTCCCTACCGGTATGTGGTGATCTTAGCATTATGTTTTATTGTTGTGTTCTCCTTGCTTACCGATCATATTGATCTTGAAATTCTAAACCCAACCCCCCTAACAAGTACCTGGATTTTGTCTTCTTCGTTATTATTCAAATAATGATATTATTTAGCTTGTCAAATGACTAATCTTGGTATTACGGGAGCGAAGACCCCTAATCTAGCACGGGAAAATTGAGATTCAAGTTCTTTGGGCTAACCACATCACCTAGATTCAGTATATCAATTTAGTTTTTTTTCATTCGTCTTCGTGGAAATAAGTGAGCTACTACTGTAAAATTACGAAGATGGGGAGAGGGATTTTTTCAAAGAATTATGTTGCATTTGTATGTTTAGTTGTCTCTATTTCTTGCATCTTGGTTTTGATGGGTTCGGTGCTTCAACTTCCTGAGGTTTCAGTGAGAAATAATTTGATGAGTTTTATTAGACCTCAAGAAATTCGTGTGATTTGAGATTACGGATGAATGACATTTTGGGGGCGGAGAAGATCAATGATACATATGCAATACTTACTCGTGTATTGGGTTTCTCGGTTGTGCGGCGGATGATTTCTTCTGTTACAATACCTTATGGTAAGGAGATTACTTATGATTCCTTATCATGATTTAATTTATATATATTAAAAGATGTAGATGGAATGCTGATAGTTAACGGATTTCGAACAAACCAAGTAGATCTTAGTAAAGGGAAGATCATTGTACATATAATGGATGGGGTGATCATGGATGCTGAGTTTCAGCAGTCAGTGCAGCCTGATTACAATGATTAAGATTGAGTGAGAACTAACATATCAAATACGTAGACTAGAGATATTCAGGTTACCCATATTAACATGTTGTATTGTAGATGTAATTTACCTCTTAGCTTAACTCAAAGTTTTGTTTTTAATTGACAAGGTTAGCATGTAATGGTTAGATTTGTGTGAGGATGGGCGAGAGAGAAATCGTTCACTTGTTTATTTGAGTTCTTATTAAAGGAAATGAAATGGAAAATCTTTTTGGTATGTATCCTCAGTTGAAAGACCTAACTTTGAGCTTATGTTTTGTATAAGCTATTGTGTAATTGTCAAAACATATATTCTGGGGTATCGGCACAAAGAGCAGTGATGGCGTCCTGTTTTGGAAATGGATATATCCTCCCTTATGTATCCTCATTGTCTGGGAGATATAGAGGTCAAATTTTGGCAAGACACTTTTGGATGTAATAATACCTCTAAGGAAATTCAGCATTTAACAATTCTGCACCCTTTCACTTGAATCTGTTTTTGGAAATTTTACAATTCTAACTCAAAACTGACTTGGCCTTGTACTCTCTTCTTAGAATGAGAAAGCACTCAGTAATTTTTTTAAGCTTATTATTATTTTATTATTATTATATAAAAATTAAACTTTGCCCCAAATCATTAGAAACTCTGTTAATTTTAATTGTGACGTGTTATTTTTAATTAAAATAAAATTTAAAATGTAAAAATTAAAAACAAAATGAAGTTTATATTAAAAACAATTCAAAATCTAAGAAAATTTTACTAAACAAAAACTAAACCCTCATCTCCCTCCAGCACCCCTAGCACCAATCACTGTTTGTGGTTTTCCATATCTTAATCCAAAATTCATTTTCTTATTTATATAAATACTTTAATTGAAAATGATATGCGACAGTTTAAAGTTAACTGACTTTATAATGATTTTGGGCAAAATTTAATTTTTAAATTAAAATTTATTAAATCTAAAGTTGAAAGTTAGTATTGTATTAAAATAAAAAATAACCTTAAATGTATAACTGTGTTGCTTAGGAGAATACATGGTGATTAATTATTGTGACTTTTCACAAGAATAAATTACTAGGATATTTTACCTTTTCAGAATGTAGAAAACATAACATTTCAAAATTGTCTCTTCAAAAGTCAAAACTTTGGGGTTTATTGTCCCTTTACTTTAAAAAAAAAAAATTAACTATAACACTTTGTTCATAGTTGTCAAATTGAGATATGTGTTGAAAATCCTATATATTGTGAATCGTGTCGGGATACATATTGTAAATTAAAGTACAAAAAATATTAAAATTTTTTTAAAAAATTAGATATAAATATAGAGAACACTTTACAATCAATTATACAAAATAATATGGTTTTAGATCGATTTTATGATTCGATTACATTGCCTAATGGTAAAAAGTATATCTTTGTGATAATGAGGCAACATGAAAGATATAATAAGCGTAAGAATACAACAAAAAACGATGGACTTTTCAATTTTGATTTAATATGACAAAGAGTTACATCTTTAAACTTCAAAATTCTCCACAAGTCATATTAAAAAGAGATTCCTTTAGATAGCAACTACTGACTATTAAGGTATCATACTATCATAATTCATAATATAGACATAAAATACTCCAAAATATTAACCAAAATTCGAAATGTATACAAAAAAGTCTTATCACTCCACCAATCATTCATAATGACCGTCATTAAGGTTTAGTTCATTATCATCATCATTTTCGTCATCAACTTCTACTATTCTCCTCCTCCTCCTCCTCTTACTCCTCCTGAACATTATCAATAACGTTAATATCATCTTCATCAACAAGAATCATTTTTCCTTCCACCTAGCATTCAAATTCCATGGCCCTATATAAAACAAAAGAATGCAAAAATATACATTAATAATTAATAGAACAACATTTGTAGTAACTATTAGCAATTAAGCCTCTTAACTTAATTTCATATGGCTAAACCAAATGTGTTTGGTTTCACATTTTTACCTATCAACACAACTTAATAAATGAGGCTACATAGTCAAAGCTACGACAATAACTTAATAAATAGGATGGGAAGAAGTTATTATCATATAAAAATTTAATAAATAAGTTGAGAAAGCAATTAAAGTTAATAAATAGGTTGAAGTTACCAAACTAGCACCCAGCTCTGTTTTCCTCTTTTCTTTAAAAAAAATAGAGCACGTAACTCTTATATTTACAAATTTTGAAGCTTCCCTTTGCAGAGAAAGATAGGAGAAGACAAGACAGACCCAAGACAATTAGTTGAAGTTGTTTAAAACCACGGAATTAGGGAAAATGGTATGACACACAAGAGAACAGAGGAAAAAAGTCAAAAGGGACCTAGGCTTTTATGAGTTTATAACACATAATGCTTTTATAAATGTAAAAGAAGTATGTCGTCCAAGAAAAGGTAAAGGGAAAAAGGGTTTCGAGATTTTTTTTTTTTAATAATTTGGTAAAAAAAATGATCCAGACCATCTTCTCCTAATCACAAATGTATCTCGATTCATACAATACACGAATCGTAACAGGATACACCTATGATACAATGATAAAAACGATTCAGAGGGTTTTTGTGTATCTTTATGTCTGAATTGTATCATATCGTATGATACATATCGTGAATTTTACGTTGCTAACAATTATGACTCAGTGTCTATTCACGAAATTCATATTTGTTGTGACATTAAGTTTCGTCACAAACAAGCGTGTGCTTTATATAATTTTATTTTGTAATTAATTTTTTTTAGTGGGCTTGAGCAATATAGTCGCTCGCACATAGCTAGCGTCCACAACTTAAGAAATAGACGCTTATGTGTCTTGCCAAAATAAAATGTGCGGGCACTACAAATATCGGATATTAGAAAAATCAACCAATGCTTCGTCGATGTCCCGCATTTGAATTTCAAATTGCAAACGACTTCCAAAATTCCTAAACTACGTTTTGCACTAAAAGTATGTATTCCTTTATTATAATTACATAACTGAAACTACAAAAATTAGATCGAGACATCATGTGCAACTAAAATTAAATTACATACATATCATTTTAAATCAAACATCATTTCAACACCAACAATTGGTATATACAAAAAATCTAAAGCACGCTGAAATTTAAACAACAAATATTGTATTGATTTAACATTCTAAAACTCTTAATAAGACTGTCTCTTCCCTTTTCATTGGTCGACGTAGCTTGCTGAACCACATAAATATTGTGTTTATTTTATTTTGTTAATGTGTAGTTGATGATAAACTAGGGAGCACATAATATTGTGGGATTTATTTACCCGCAATTTTCTTAAAGTTTACAAGTGTTTGAAACCATCGTAAATTTATATGTTTCTAAAACACTTACAAATGAGATTATATAAAAAGGTTATTGTGAGTATAAAATTATCACAATAAAAAATCACAGAAAGAACTCAAATACGAAAGGTAAATAATCACACAAAATAGTAAATGTACATGGTTTGGCAGTGTGCCTACATCCACAGAAAGGTTACTGTTTCTTATTAGTGCCACTCAAATAATCAGAGTTACTTCCCCCTTGCCCAGGGGTTATGGTTTTACATTTACAGTGGTAATTAAGAGGTTGAATTGTACAAGTAACTCTTCCATCTTGTAGATAGCTTGAAGGTGTCCCTGAATATCTTTTTTAGATTATTGATAACCGATTTGAGCCTATCGCAATGTATTTAAGCACATTTTAAATGCACGGTAAAGAATTTAATATTTTAATTGGGTCGGGTAGTCCACTCAGCCTGCTAGGCTGGTTGGATACAAGAGTGGGCTTGATCCATAAAATAGCTCCCATAATTGCCCCTAAAATCTTTGGGCTGAGATTATGGGCTAATAGATTTTAAGTTCCAAGCCCATGTCATGGAACTTGTTGAGAAATCGACGTGGCATTTGTGTAAATCCCTTGAACTGTTGAGGGTGCACTCGTTCGGGCTAATTTGAAAGTACATTATAACATTCTTAAAATGATGGGGGGTACGCTAGTTCGAGCAGAGATCTGAAGCACCGAAATCCTCCATGGGACCTGTTTCACATTATTTGCACAGTATTCAAACATAGTTTAGGTTCAAACAACTGTCACTTTTTGTTCTAAGCATTTCTTCTATGCAAGCTCTTCCTCAGAGTCTTCCTTATTGTTCTCCATGCTCTAGAGTTCCTTTGCACCATCTTCCCTTATAAGTTTCTCTACCTTGCTTCATTTTTTCCTCATTTTCGTTCGTAGTCTTTTACTGTTTGCAATTATTTCTTCAATATCCACTCTTGATGATAGAACTGCAGAAGAGTTTAGAAAAAAATACTCTATACCGGACCGGGTGGAGATCGACTGTGCCTCCATGCCCAAAAATGTCAAAAACATGGATGAGGGGTACTGGATACACATCCTGGCCATTAGGGGTGTGCACGAACCTGAATAGATCGAACGAACCGAAAAAACCAGAATCGAGGCCGAACCCCCTTTTGCGGTTTTTTTTATTTGATCTTAATTCGATCTAAAAATATATAGGATCGCATAGTTCGATTCGATCTCGATCTTGGGTCGTGAAAAATGGGTTTGGACAGGATCAGACTGATATATATATATATATATATATATATATATATATATATATACTTAATAACACACGTACGCTGCTCTACACATAACAACATTTCACACCCCCAACAACATAACCCTAACCCCAATTCTTATTTTCTCTTCTCTCTCTAAGCTAAGGCAGCATAACACTCTCCTTCGTCTCTCTCCCTTATCTCGTCCCTTCTCAAGCTCCAGCTCCAGCTCACTCTCCTCCGACTCGGCTCACTTTTCCCTTCCCTCATCTCATCTCACTCTCAGATTACGACTTAGATTCTTAGCAAGAGGATTTTCAAAGCTCCGGCTCACTTTTTAGGTAATCTTAAAGTCAAAACCCATTTCATGTTTAATAACTTAGTTTGATGGCGAGGGTTTTCATCCTCATTTCATATCAAGATTTTGTCTAAAATTATTATATAGAAATCTAATGTTTGAAGATCCATTAAATGTTCGAAAATCAGGTTTAAGGGACAAATTTTTCAAAACCATTTCATATTATTATTTTTAAGAAAAAAAACAAATAAAACATAAAACCTTGCTTAAACAAGTAACAGTACAGAATACACAAAACTATGGCCCCAAAATTTAAATGGTCAAAACCTAAACTATTTGTATTACAATTTTTTTATTTGTAATACAAGATACAAAAAACAATACATTCTACTGTTTTTATTTTTATTTTTTATTTTTTTTCGTATATATGTTCTTTATACAGATTTACAGTTTCTTTTGTGAAATTAAATTATTTTCTTCATTTAAAGTAATTATTTGTTTGTTTTGTAAAATCGTATTAACATGAATCTCGATCTCACAGGTATCTTTTTTTTATGGAGGGGCTTAGTGGGTTTGATGAGGAACCACACTTGAAATCACATGTATTTTTTTATGGAGATATTTTTTTAACAATTATATAATTATTTTTTAGTCTTTTTCTATTGTTGTGAACTTTTGATTGTAGGTTGATGATCCAAAATCCATCAATGCTACCATGCATGGACCAATTGACCTTGATGTTGAGCCGCTTATATCACCACAGAAAGAGAGGAAAAACGGGTCTATGGTATGGGATCATTTCACTAAGAACAATGATAAAAAAATCCTAGGGCATCATGTAACTATTGTAGTATTACGTATGCTTGTCATGCTAGAAAAAATGGGACTAAAAATATCTTAAACCATACTCCCTCGTGTTAAGCATATCAAAAAGCGTGTTTGGTTGTTTTAGATGACGACATGAATGGACAACAAAAACCATATTTTATTCCAAATAAATATTATGGGGGAAATGGTCCAAGTTTAAATCTTTTACCCCTGCCATTTAATGCCGAAGCTTGTAGGCAAGGACTTGCGAAATTGTTAACGATTAATGAGCTTCCATTTAAGTTTGTTGAGAATGTCAAGTATTCTCTCTCTCTTTCTCTCTCTCTCTCTCTCTCTCTCTCTCTCTCTCTCTCTCTATATATATATATATATATATATATATATATATATATATATATATATATATATATATATATATATATATATATATGTATATTTCTACTCAAGGGGAGAGCGTGACCAATAACTCAACCTTTGCTCCCAGTCTGCTGAAGGGGGAATTCTCACCACGATCGCGAGTGTTCATCAAGGCTGGGTTCCGACCAGTTGGCCCTCAAATCTGCTTAAGCCATCTCTCTAGCAAGTGATCTCTTTTCCCTGCTCATTATCTTCAAACGTTTCTCTTTCGCATGCTAAATCCCCCATCTCTATTGTGCTGTTTGTAGAATATTTTACTATTTTACTGGATGGTCACGCCGACCAATCCAAGAAGAACCAGGAGCTAGCTGAAGCCTTAAAGAAGTCCCAAGAGGACTTATCTATAGATCTGAACTCCTTTCAGATGAAGAGGGAGGCCTCTGTGATAGATTTAGCCGAGATGAAGATGACCAATAGCCTTATAACTGTGGAGAAGGACAAGGTGGTCAGGGAGAAAAATAGACTGGACAAGTAGGTTCAGGAGCTGGAGGAGGAGATCATTGGGATTAAGTACAATAACTACAATGAAGGTGATGCAGCTTATGATGATACGGAGAATCGAATTTCCAAGCCCAAAAACTATCTTTTAAGAAGGGATGAGATCAAGCCCTAAAGGTAGTAGGGATCCCCCCGGAGTCAGAGCTATTCTGGAAACATTAGCCAAGCCCCTCTTCGATTACTGAGAAGTAACCTTCTGCTGGCCAACCTATCGACCAAGCTGAGGGAATGTCACGCGAGGTGAGACGACTGTCGACCAAATGGGCAAGGCTTTTGATAAGGGAAAGGAGTCGGAGTCCTCTGAGCAGGTAAAGGAGTGAAGTTTTACAGATTAAGCCTCTTCCTTCTTTAATATGTTCAAGTGTTGTTGAGAGTGCGCTATCTCAATCTTAGTGGATAATTTATATAATTAAATGTCTAATCATACACAAATCCAAATTTTATCTTTTTATTTTATGATATGCATCTAGATGATATATTAGATAAAGTAAAACATGCATTCAAGAAGGGAAAATTGGGGGAAAAAACCTTTGCAAGTAAAACCTTTTATTTATAATACTTTAAAGAGTTTACAAGACTATCGACTTATAAACTACTTGATATTAGCCACAAGTATAATGCCCAGTGTCCTTGTAAATATATAAAGAACACTACTCGGTGAGGAGCAATCCACACGCAGCCTTCCACGTTAAGTATTCATCGATCAACCTTTATCTTCAGTAATGATCCCCTCAAGAATCATAATAGTCTGTCATGAAGAACCTCCCTCCATAAGAGTTGTGTATACAAGGATAAAAAACTATTGGGTTTAAACTGATTCACTCAAATATATCTTGAGAACGTGATTTTTGAATCAAAAAGGTTTTCTAAACTCAAAAGGTTGAAAACTTTTGCAAAAGATGTGTAGAAATAGTTCTTGCAGAAGTCTTAACAAAAATAAACATGAAACATATATTGATAAGACAAACACAAATTTTGAGGTAGCATCTCGTTCAAACAAAAATGAGGCTCCTTCAAACGAGAATAACAACACGTTAGAACGAAATAGGATCTCATTCGAATAAATCAACTATCTTGTTTGAACCAGCTTCAAACAAGTTTCAAACAATAAGCCCTCGTTTGATGTTCGTTCGATGTAAACTTCAAACGAGACTTTGAACGAAAAAGAGATCTCATAAAAACGAGACTTCCATATCGTTTGAACGAGATGTGCGAACTTTGAAAAGTTTTAAACAAAGAAAAATTGCCTCGATTTTTGCATAAAAAAATCTTGTTTCAAATTTAATAAAAAAAAAAACACCCCCAAATAAATTTAATCTCTAAATAGTATTATACCTTCATAATGTGGAGATGCTTGAAAATTGGAGATGTTGGATATTCAGTCTTCCATGGCAGCTCGAGTCAAATGGTAACTGGATACGCCAAAATCTATGTAAGCTTAAGCTAGTGAGCAATGATTGAAAATATGCTCTTACAATTCTCCCCCTTTTTGCTATTCTGGTACAAACATAAAATCAAAATCCAAATTATAATAATATCCCCTAAGATAATGAAAATATCATAATAGCCTCCCAAACCTTAAAATGGATGGTGCTGGAATAATGATGTCTTCAAATCTCCACTTTTTCTTTGTCTTCTCTTGGGGACTTTGTCCTAATTGAGTGTAATGAGAATATGATCTTCCAAAAGTACCTACACACATGAAACAAAGAAAATACCCCACAATGCATCGAGTTTGACATGAAAAAAATGCATAAAATAAATTCTTCCCCATAAATCAAACTCATGAAATCTCTCTCGTAATTTGTTCTCCCCCTTTTACTTTGTCTAGAATAGACAAGGAGTAGAATATAATCATGAAATAAAAGAAACATTATTGAAAAAAAAAGATATCATCGCAAAAAACATATGAATGATAAACACACAATGATAATCTCAAAGGCTCCACAAAATATTTTTGAAATTTTTTAATTTTTTCAAACGAAAAATTTACAAATACAACACAACATGGAGAAACACAAAAATACGCGAATCATGGAAATGGAATGTAGGGGTGTGAACATATTCTATAGGTTAATCAACGTAGACAAACATAACACATGTGTATGAAGGAATAAAACACCACTAACGAAAGATCTCAAAGTCTATCTTAGGTGTAAAAGTGGTGAACTCAAGTGAAATTTACTTAACCTAATCAACTAATCAAGACCGTAAGTGATTTTCACACCAATAAAGCCTAAAACTATGCAATGATTTGCGATATTTTTATAGGACATGCAAATCCATGGATCTTCGACTTGACTCCCTCAAAATCACACATATTGAATTTTTTCTCTTAAAACTTTTTGAAGAATTTAATGCTCAGATGTAGCGAAGCATTAATGTTCTTGAAATTGGCCTGACACTTATGTTTTTATGTGCCTTTAATCTTTTTAGCTCTTTTCTTTTTGCAAATGGTGAATATTCACACAAAGTCAACATGTCCTTCGCAACCTGATTCCATTGCTTAAAATATAGCAAATTTATCAGATAAATGATTTTCTATTTTTTCAATCCAGGCAATGGTTCTTACATGCACTACTTTTATTATCTCGTTTTTCCACATTTGGTTCATTTAAAATCAGGGTTGAGATGAAAACACTACAATCGACACATGAAGGGTAATACTCATATAAGCCTGTGCTCATGTGCATTAAAGGTGACCGAGAATCAAACATATAGCAAGTAGTCATCATATCACATCTTAATAACTCTACATATTATAAAGCACATAAATGAAATGATGTCACGTCTCAAAACACTACAAAATAAACACATGGAAATGGAATGAATGGGTAACTTGGACATCTTTAATGTTCATCCACATATGGTGTAAAAAAAGTAGAAAACACTTTATGGAATTTTCAAAATATTTATCAAAATAAAATCTTTTATCTTTTTCACTTTTTCTAAAAAAGAAACCGAAGACCATTTTGTATTTTTCAAAAAATTTCAAGAAAAACAAAACTCTTTTTAAATTTTTGAAAAATATATCAAAATTAAAAATATAAGTACAATTATAGTACAATCTCGCAATAAGCACATAAGATATGAACATGAAAAGTATCCTATGCTATAAACAAATCTCAACTTCAATCATTAGGTTCAGAGGAGTTCTCCAAAGGAGATGACATCCTATGAAAAACCTCCATCTAATCTTGTGAAGTTTTGACCAAATACTCTACTTGCTCCCGAAAACTCTCAAAACCTCTCATGTGATGTGTGGGAGCATGAGAAGTAACCTGTGTGGGAGTGCATGAGGAAACACGTGTAGGTACTCCTGTGGTAGCATAACGTGGAAGATACCTATGAAATAATAAAATTTTATAAGCTTGCCCATTTGCATGAAATGGTAAAAAACATACACGGACTTGGATATACCTTTCTCAAAACATCTAAGACAAGCTTTTCTAGGTGGTTTAGGTCGAGGGCCATATAGATCTAACACAAACTCAGGACCCGAATCGAGTGAAACATAGGAAGTGGACACACTATCATAACCTATTCCTGGCCTCTTAACGTACCTAAATAGATACCGAGGAGCATCTTTCCTACCTTTTTATTAAGGTTCTAAAAAATGTGGGGTGTGATCGAGGCGTGGAGGACAAGCCTTAAGCATTAGAAGCCTAGGTGGTCCTTAGGTATAAAAAGGCGTTTAGGCATTCTTAATATATTTTAATATTTTTTACCCATAACAAGGCTATTAAAATACTAAAATTGTGCATATCATAAAAATATGCAAATCAAAATACTATTTGATTATTTTGGATCAGATAATGGGCCGGTTTGTAAAAAAATTCTTTAAAGGGGGATATTGTTTCACTAAAGCATTGTTGTTTTTAGAAAAAAGTGTGCCTTAAGGGTTTTACCAATAATAAGGCGGAAAAAGCTTAAGGCGAGGCGCTTCTCCAAGCCTCAAGCCTAGGCTGGGCTTTTTAGAAGAGTGATTTTTAGATGTGTCATCTAAAGTAACCTTGACCTCCCGAGCACGTTTGAGATATCTCTCGAGTTAGGATACACGAGCTTCAAGTTTCTCGGCTTTGGTCAAATCACTATTTTTTCAGCCTAAGACGATCAACTGCTCACACAAAAAAACCATCACTTTCTCAAGTTGACTCGTCGACGTCTCACACACCCTCAAAACTTTCACCTCTCTCTCCAGATCTAACACCCTAAGAGATAAATCCTTATTAATATTTTTCATCATCAACGTCTCGATGTAAAGATCACTAAACATTTTTTGGAGATCACCTTCTCCCTCACTCAAAATCTTATCCTCACACTCACTATCTCCGGAATGAATTAAACCATCATCGAGGCTCTTACGTTCAAATATGTCCTCATCGGTTTGGGACAAACTAGTAGTACTCACCTGACTAGCCATGAATTCTAAGCACGATGTATGTGGTGATTTATCTCCTGAATAAATCGACTCTATGTCACTATCGCTAAGAGTGGATTTATTCGCAATCTCTTTGCCCTTTCTCTTTAGCGTAGTGGGACACTCATGTGTCTTGTGCCCTTTGCTTTCACACTCATTACACCTTATATCTTCCTCTTTCTCACCGCTACTCTTGACCTCAACCTTCTTCTTGTTTTTCTCAAAAATCTTTTTATTAGAAGAATTATTTTTTGAAAATTTGAGAAACTTTTCAAAAAAAATCGCAAATAAGGCCAAGTCATCAAAATCACAATCTCCCATAGAATCGAACTCACAAACTTTCTCTTTCTCCCTTTTCTTAGTTTGAGTCTTTAAAGCTACCCCAATATCCTTAGGTTTAATGTTTTTAGGGAACATATCAATCTCATACATTTGAAGATCTCCTACAATTTATTCTAACCTAAGAGTGTCTAGGATCCCTAATGAATTAAGCACAGTGACCTTAGGAATAAAACATCCGACAAGTGATCTCAAAATATTTTTCACAACTCTCATCTACGGATTTTTTTAATCCAAATTAAAACTCTAATTAACAGTGTCCGATAAGCGTGCATAAAACTCATCAAATGACTTAGACTCTAACATAGTGAGGTCTAAAATTAGGTGGTCAAATTTTAAAGCTTTGGCGCTTTTACAACGTTGGTACCCGCATGATTGAGCTGGAGGGTATCCCATACTTCCTTAGACATAGTGCATGTCATGATGCGGTGAAATTCGTCAGGGATAATGGATCCAGAAATAGCAATAAGTCCACGGGAATCAAAATTACTCCACTTAAATTCCTCATCAGTCCAAGAAAAAACAGGTTTAGTTATGATAACATTATCAACAATGATAGTAGGAGGAGTCCACACTCTTTCACAATCTAACCAAACTCTCTCATCTATGGCTTTTAAAATTGACCTCATCCTAGCCTTCTAGTGAGCATAATTGATACCATAAAAGTTGGGCAATCGATTATACAAATTTTCTATTAAAGCCCGACTTTTCAAAGATCAATAATTTTTTAAAAAAAATTAATATCACAGAAAAATAATTTTACGAAAAAAGATCACATAGTAATTTTATGCAGCAGGCTCTGATACCAATTTGAGAGTGTGCTATCTCGATCTTAAAGGATTATTTATATAATTAAATGAACAATCATACAAAAATCCAAATTTTAGTGTCTTCATAAATCTTCAAAGAATACTAGTCGGTGAGGAGCAGTCCACACATAGCCTTCCATGCTCGGTATCCACCTATCAATCTTTGTCTTTAGCAATGACCTCCTTGAGAATCATAATGGTCTGTTGTCAAAAAACTCTCTCCAAAAGAGTTATGTATGCAAGGATATAAAACTATAGGGTTTAGATTGATTCACTCAAATATATTTTTGGAATGTGATTTGTGAATCAACGGTTCTGGAAAAAGTCTTATAAAAAATAAACATGAAACAGTTATTTATAAGACAAACACGAATTTAGGGGCAACATCTCATTCGAACAAAAATGAGGCTCATTCTAATAAGAATAGGTTCTCGTTAGAACAAAATAGGATCTCATTTGAACCGAGATAGCTATCTGATTTGAACCAGCTTCAAACAAGTTGAAATGACACAAAACTATAGGCCCTCGTTCGATGTTCGTATGATGTAAACTTTAAATGAGACTTCGAACGAAAAAAAGATCTCGTTAGAACGAGTTTCCAATCTAGTTAGAACGAGATACACCAAATTTGAAAACTTTTAAAGAAAGAAAAATTTCCTCTATTAAAAATTGCGTTCAAGATTTAATAAAAATCAAACATCCCAAAATAAATTAAGGAATAAATTTAAACTCTAAATGGTATTATACCTTCATGATGTGGAGATGCTTGAAAGTTGGAGATGTTCGATATTCGATTCTCCTTGATAGCTCGAGTCGACTGGTAACGGGATATGCCAAAATCTATGTAAGCCTAAGCTATTGAGCAATGACAAAATATATTCTCTTACATTTGTATTTTCCTTTCATTCTCTGTTGTACTGGCTCTTACCTCCCTATTATTGTCAATGAAAGAAGATTTTTTTTTTCCTTTTACTGAAATTATTTATGCTTATCTTTTCACTTCTTTCTTGCAGCTTATTATTAGCGAGGACACTTTTTCTTCCTCAAACCTTAACAAAATACTAGGCTCGGGTGTGAGGGAGTAATCTCATCGAGCCTTATAAAGGTTTGTAAAGCTTTGAAGATGAGAACATCAATGTATAAGGACCAATCGAAATTGGTCACCAAGCTAAGGGACGACCTCCAGGACATGAAGGATGTTAGTTCCTCTGTAAAGGATGAGATAATGTGACACCCCGTCAGGCGATCACTCCTTTATTAAATTAAAATCAAGTTGAACAGTTGGTTCATTCTTAGCATCACTGTCGTAAAAATAACTTTTCCAATTTAAACACCCTAATTAATTAAGCCAAGTGTCAAAACCATTTTTTTAACATTACTTTCCAAATTTTATTTTGAAAACAAAGATTTAATTATTTACAACAATTCAATATTTAAAGAATCACACCACAATAATCCTAGAACATATAATCCAAATAATTTAAACATTCAACAACTAAATTCCAATATTAAAACTTAATTAAAACATCCAGACAGTAATAAATCCCAAAGTGACAATACTAGAAATAACTGAATCACAAAGTCCAAATAATCAACCGAATAATGGAAGTGGGAGACACATGCCCAACTGAATAAACATGCTAGGAGTGGAATCAAATGAATGAAGTCGTCTAAGCAAGAGGCCTGCAACTCCCACCTAAGTTGCAGCACGTTCCTTCCAAAGAATCCTATTCAAGACGCCCCTGTGGCTGGACACCTATAATATATACATATATATATACAAGAGAGAAAGAAATAGAAACGGGTCAGAGCCCGATAGTGTAGATAATTTAAAATTCGTTTAGCAAGTATTTAAAATGTTTACAGGCCAATGAAACAACATATTAGTGTGGCACTCTCTTGAGACTTTCTCACCTCTTTTCTAATGTGCACGCCTATCGCACTAACCTTCCCAATGGTTTAACCTATCTTGGTTACCCGTAAGATTTAAAACCAAAGAATATAATTGTTTAAGAAAATAACTTCATTTGATAACAAAGTTCTCATTTAAACCTTATTTCCTAATAAAGTTTCCCAGTGTTCCTTTATACTTTTTCAAAACAAGTATTCCCAATTTGAGTCATTATACATGTCTTACTTACCATAACACAATAGGCAGTTTCCCAAAATTTTAGAATTTCATATATATATATATATTAAATACTCGTATAATATATATATTCTAACAGCACCCCACATAAAAATTATGGTGCGTGCATACTCTGCTATCCAATCCCCGTATCTCTCGTACTAAGGGAAATACAAGTTCGGAATCACTCACGAACTGTATTAACACATACACAACAATATTGAGGCGAAGCATAGTTTCCAAGTCCAAGAGGTCAGTACATACTCTCACGTCTCTTAGGACCGTCCGACTATCGATCCGATAGCCCGCACCTAGGATTCCTATCTTCTAGGGTACAAGTCAATATCCCCCATGAAGGCCCATTCTAGATAAGACTGTCCCAGCGCGGTAACCTCAGGGATAGCAAGTAGCACGGGCATGATTTTCACATGTATATAGTATATGCATACACACATTCATATAAATATACTACTTTTATCATATAAATTTAGGTTCATCTCATAACCCGTAATCGCAACATTTATTCTGATTTTCCCATTATTAGTTATCAAGTATAACGGTTCGTTTATAACTTTAATTCGAGGGATTTTTTCAACTTACTACGTAATACTCATGGACTATATCCTCTCAAGTGTAAAATTCAGTAGGTAATCATCTAATTTTCAACGTAACTATCTTACGCGTCTCTCCCCTTAATACATAATTTCATCGTCCCTTATATGTAAATATCCCAAAAATACAACTCTCGTCTTACATTAAAGATCCCAAAATTATTTATATATCCTACTGATCTTCTTTATCTCCCAAAACATCTTAATAAGGATGCCCAAGAATTATTTCTCATTAAATTGAATTCAACTAATTTAAAAAGGGGAATTATGAGTCTGCCAGGAGGGGTCGATCGATCGAGGTCTGGGGCTCGATCGATCGAGGTCTGGGGCTCAATCGATCGATCAATCCTTCGATCGATCGAAGCTCTTGGCTCGATCGATCGATCAAGCAGGTATGGCGAATTCTACAGTTACCAGTTACGGGTTTTCTCACATAACTCCATCCAAATCCAAACTTTTCATTCCCAATCGTCCAGAAATTTGTACTACTAATAGTATAAATCCATTCCATACATCTTTTACGTAAAGCATGCAAATTTCCATTAATAATCATGGATTAACAGGCCAAAATTCATGTAAATCTCAAGAACCCTAGAATTCTCTTTAACATGGTTATAATCAGTATTTTTCCAGAATTTTCTTCTTCTAAAACATCAAAATTATGTGGTTTAATCCTCTACATGTTAAGGGGTTTCCATATTAACATTCAAATCATCACTACATGCGATTTCCTATCTCAAATTTGGGTTTTCTTCGATAAAACTCATCCTAATCATCCCTAGACTAACATGAGTGATGCATTAATGAAAATAATCAAGATAAACACTTTCCTGGGATTTTTGATGTTCTAGTTTGATGACGAATTTGGTGTGGTTGCGTTCTCCGTCGCGCGATCTACGCGTTGGTGGTGGTGGCGGTGCAACCGGGTGAATCGTTAGCCTTGGATTGATTGGAAAAGCCTCTCCTTCCCTCTCCTATGGCCGTCACTTGTCTTTGGTTGTTCTAACCCTAGAAGACAACCTTAGACATCTGATATATCCCTTGAATTTTCGTGGGTTTAATTACCCAAAAATGTAAAATGTCCAAAATGCCCTCCTGGGGTACTAATTAAGCCTAAAAATGCCCCGAGACCCAAATTAAACCCCCGGGTACACATTTCTGACTATCTCGACCCTTCCGGACAGATTGGCACACTCAAAATGACCATACGAGTGACTTATAATATATTCATTTTTATTCATCAATATTTAGTCCCGACGCGACACGGACGCGTCCCGACTCAAATTTCCAAAATTGTCATTTTATTCACTCGTGACATTTAATATAACCAATATTATATATTACTTTGCTCATTAGTAATATTAAACAAAATTTCCCATAATTACTAACTCTCATCACGTTAATAATTATAACATAATTAATTTTCGAATTTATATTAAATAATTAATTCACATTAAATTAAATAAATCCCCAAATTAATTATAGCATAAAAATATGGGGTATTACAGATAATTGACGTGAAGGCCCAACTTTTTATGATTGAGGATGTAGGCAAGGTCAGTGAACTAATTCAAGATGAGAACCATGCCTTAAAGAAAAAGATCTCCAAGATCGAGGAGGATCTTCAGAGGAAAGATGCCATTATATTTGACCAATAAAGAGATATCACGAGGCTCAAGATTTTATTCAGGAGGGTCCATGAGCTTCATGGGAAGCAGGTTATGATGAAGGCTAGTAGTATGCCCCTATATGGATGCAGAAGGCACAGGATGTGGCTTACAATCGTAAGTGGTTGAACTCCCTCAAGGTGCTAAAATAATCCAAGGAGTCTTAACTGTATTACATATACCAGGTGGATTGCCCTGCATATAGTCAACCACCCTTTGGGAAGGATGTTCAGTGGGTTCCTCTGGATGTTGTCCCTCACTAGTTACTCAATCACTTTGAGGTGGATCTCGATAGCAAGAATGAGTTCATCCCTAACCCGAACGATGTTTGGCTAAGGAAAATAGAAGAATTCCTAACTTTTCGACTATAAAGAGCCCATCCCCTTGTCATAGATTTTTGTAATTTTATTATGTAGTTAATACCATGTGTATGTTGTATTATCAATTGTAATGTTATACTTTCTCAGGCCTATGTCAAATGAATTAAGTCTAATTATTAACTATTGCATGTTTTGGGCATTTGCATACTGAATTTACTTAATAATAACTTCTATATGTCTCCATTGGGAGGACTTTGATAATAACTGCTAATCACTTTGGGCATGTGTTGACTAAATGAGTTAGTAATATCTGTTTAAGCATTCTTCCAGTTCAATATGATTTAGCATGTATATTCCATCTTCCTTACCTTTTAGGACGTGTCGTCACACTCGTTTACTACTAGGAAAGATGATAGCAAGAATGCACCTAGCTAATGGGCCTTCCACCCGTTCAGGATCTTTATCGAACAACGTAGTTCGCGACTATCATAAGTTGGATTTTCTCTTAAGGATCCCTTATAGGGATTTTATTATTGCCTGGGCAACTCGTGAGTTCCTTTGTGTTTGATATGAGAAAGACCTGTGGATTCCCTTAACTAATTAGAATAAATATAGTAGCTTATTGTAATTAATCTAAGTCCTGCTTGGCCCGAGGAGATTCCTTGATTGGAATAAGTATTAATCAAATGAATTTCTGTATGGACCAAGGAAATTCCTTGGTTGAAATACGCTAAGTAACTTATTGTAACCAGGTGTATTACTACTTAGTGTCCAAGAGTGGAGTTGTCACTTGGAATTGGTGCGTAATATCGAGATAGTTAAGACATAATATAAAATTGAGATAATAAAAAATGAGAGGAAACTGGACCTTTATTCATTAAGTATTACTTTAGGAGCAACATAAGTCTAAAATAAAAATTTGCATAAACTAGATGTGCTATAATAGAGGAAGAAGACTAAAAAGAGAACTTGTTGAGGTTAGACACATTCCATACTCTTGGAATCTCTTTGCCTTCCAGCATTTCCAAGTGATAAGCTCCTTGCAGGTCATCCCTGATCACCTTGAAAGGTACTTCTCAGTTTGCTCCCAGTTCTCCATCTGACGGTCCTACTGCACCACCGTGGACTTTCCTTAGGACGTAATCTTCTACCTAAAACTTCCTTGGATTGACCTTTTTGTTGAACTGCTTTTCCAGTTAGTACTGGTGTGAGGCCAGCTTAATTATGGCCCGTTCTTTTCATTTATCTGCTAGGTCAACTTTAGTGTACAAGGCATCGTTGTTAAGTCCATGGCCGACGAAGTTGGTTCTTATGGTAGGGTGACCAGCTTCAAGTGGGATGACCATTCCATATGTAAGCGGGAAGGGTATTTCCTCGATCAGCTTTTTGGGAGTAGTACAATAGACCCAAAGGACATAGGGAAGTTCTTCGACCCAAGTGCCCTTTGACCTTTCTAGCCTCTTTTTTAGGCCGTCAAGCATCGATTTGTTAGAATCCTCTGTCTGGTTGTTGGTTGGGTGATACACTATTGAGAAAAAGTGGTGCTTAGTACCATGCTCGTCATAGAATTTCTAGAAAATCCACTTTAAAACTATGTGTCGTTGTCGGTGATAATGGCTCTAGGTACCCCAAAATGCTTTATGGAGCTTTTCTAAATAACCTTATCATGTAGGCATCTATATTGTTGGCTAGTGGTTTTACCTCTACCCACTTGGTGAATTAATCTGTGTCGATTAACAAATACTTGAGATTTCCATTTACACTCTGTAGTGGTCCTATGTCCAACCACCATTTTACGAACGACCATGGACTGGTCAAAGATTTTAATTCATTAGTTGGTTGATGAATTATAGGAGAGAAATTTTGGCATTTCTTTCACTTATGAACGTAGATACTTGTGTCTTTCTACATATGTGGTCACCGGTTGCCTTGATGTCTTAAAATGCCAGGGATCTCCCTCCTGCGTGACTCCCACAAATATCGTCATGAAGCTCGCAAAGGACTTACTCTATGTTTTATGGGTGGACGCACTGTAATGGATATTTTATAGAGCTTCCCTCCCGAATGAAGATAGAAGCGAGCAGACTTTACCCTCACTTCGTGAGCTATTTTCTTATCGTTTGGTAGTGCCTCATTTTGCAGGTAGGCAATGATCGTATCCATCTAACGATGACCTTTCTCTATAGAAAGAATATAATTGGTGACCTCCAATTTATCAATATTAGGTCGAGCGAGGAACTCAACCTCAATTATCATTTTGAGATCCGAATCCACTGCTGAGCTTAGGGCTGCTAAAGTGTCAACATGACTATTTTGCCCTTAGAAAATTGCTAGATGTTGACTTTATCAAATTCTTCCACAAGTTCGTGAACTATAGTGAGGTAGTCTGCCATGTTATCATATTTTTCGTTAAAATCTTAGCTCACTTGGTTCGATTCTAGCTTGGAATCACCAAACACGTTGAGCCGCGTTGCCCCTAATAGTCAGAACTTATGTAGGCCAACTATCAGATCTTCGTATTTAGCTTTACTGTTAGAGGCTTTAAATCCCAGCATCATTCCTTACTTGATAACACTGTCCTTTGTGGTTGCTAGGACCATCATCACTCATGCCTCTTAAAATTGGAGGCTCCATCAACGTACAGTGTCCAGTCCTCGAACTGTGCTTCCTTGATTAATGGTAATTCTGCAAGTTGTTGGTTGGTAGGATTGTCTCCTATTTCTGTAATAAAATCTACTAAGATCCGTCCTTTAATTATTGTCCTTGGCTGAAAGTGAATATCAAACCTCTCGAGCTTGATTGACTATTTTAATAATCGTTCGGAAGGGTCGGCTTTTCAAAGAATAGCTTTGAGGGGAAGGTAGTGATAATGGTCACTAAGTGAGATTCCAAATAATGCTTAAGATTCCTAAAGGAAATTATCAGATCGTAAACTAATTTTTTCAGTGAAAATTAGCTTAGCTTTATGTCCAGAAGTGTCTTACTGGTGTAATAAACAGGACATTGCCTTCCCTCTTTTTTTCACATTAAAGTCAAGCTAACTGCGTGGATTGATAATGCAAGGTAGAGGTACAGAGAATCCCTTTTATCAAGGATTTCTAGTAGAGGAAACTTGCTAAGGTAAGACTTGATCTCTTCCAAGGTTTTTGAACAGTCGTCGCTCCAGATGAGGCCATTATCTTATTTTAGGAGCTGGAAAAATGGTCGGTAACGCTCTAACGACTTGGAGATGAAGCGATTGAGTGATGTGAGCATCCTAGTAATCTTTTGAATATCTCTCAATGTCTTTGCTGGCTGGACCCTATTTATAGCAACAATTTGGTTTGGATTGGCCTCTATTCCTTTCTCATTGACTAGATAACCTAAAAATTATCCTGACTGGGCACCGAATGAGAACTTGCTTGCATTGAGCTTCATTTATAATTTCTTAAGGATGTCGAAGATGTTAGATAGGTCTTTTAATTGGTCACCCTTGTGTCTGTTCCTGACTAACATGTTCTTAATATATACCTCCATATATTTCCCATATGCTGCTTGAACATCTTAGTGACCAACCTCTGATAGATTTCCTCCGCATTCTTTCCCAAACAGCATGACCTTATAGTAATATTTTCCAACTGGTGTGATGAATGACTCCTTATTCCAGTTGGGGCCAAACAATGGGATGTTGTGGTACCCCGAATAAGCATCCAAGAAGCTCATCCGTTCGTGTGTTATCGTGGCGTCGACCAGATGATCTATCTTCAATAGGGGGAAACTGTCCTCGGGGAAACCTCTATTGAGGTTTATGAAGTTGACAAAAACTCTCTAGCTACCGTTACTCTTCCATACTACCACTGAATTTACATCTATTATGGGAACTGAACTTCCCTAATGGATCCTGCATCGAGAAGCCTCTTTACTTTATTTTTTTACCACTTTAGCCCTTTTTGGGCTGTTCGACTCGCTTTTTGAGTGACTAGCTTAAAGGTCAGGTCCACATAAAGTCAGTGGCAAGCTACTTGGGATCAATCCCTTGTAAATCATAGGGCTCCCAACCAAATACATCCAAGTTGCTTTTCAAAAAGGTGATCAACTCCTTTTTATCGTGGTCGGCAAGTTTTGTCTTGATAAGAAAAATTTTCGGATGCATGTTGACATCAAATGTAACCTCCTCCAAGCTTTCCATAACTTTATCAGCTGGGGGGGGGGGGGGGAACCTGGTCTTCTCCACCCCGGGTTAATCGTACCATAGTTATTATTTAGAAGGGGTAGCCCCATCCTGGGATTCTTCATAATCTTTGGTTCCTTCATTTTCTCTTTTTAGAGACTAATAGTGGCGATGAAGAACTTCCTGGAAGTGTCTTGGTCATCACGAATTTATACAACTCCCCGATCAATAACACATTTGAGCTTTTAGTGGTAGGTCGATGTCACAACCTTCATAGCATGAAGTCATCCTCTGCCCAGAATAGTATGGTATGAATAATCCATATCCACCAGTAAGAACTCAATCATCTTTGAAACATTTCCCACCCTTACTGGTAGGACTATCTTTCTCATCTGCATTATGGTCGTCCCCGTAAATCCGACTAATGGAACAGTTACCTCCTTAAGGTCTATAAATTTGAGTTTTAACTTATGGAAGATACCTAGGTACATTACCTCGAATGAGCTCCCTGATCCATAAAAAGCTTGTCAACATCCCAATTCATAATCCTGAGGGTGATCACGAGTGCATCGTGGTGTGGGGTCCTTACCCCGACCAAATTTTCCTTTGTGAAGATGATGTGTTTGGTGTAGTCAACATCCATTGGTCGCCGGTGCTTACCAACCTGGATTTTTGTGAGGTCAGTCTGGAATGCCTCCATAACATCCGTGACCTTCTTTAGTTCCATCCAAATAGCGTTCCCATGGATCTACTTCAGGCTGGATGCTTGGTGGATCACTGCAAACTCCTGTCATATGTCATCATTAAGGATATTATTTGGCTCTAGTTCACCATTGGCCGGGATATTGTCAACCTTCCTGTCTATATATTCGTTTAGGTTCCCACCTTAGGCTAACTCTTTCAAGTGTTAATTTAGTACTTTGTAATTCTCTATTCTATGGTCGCCTTTCTTGTGGAATGCCCACCTCAGTGCGTTGTTCCTTTTCGTCGGGTCATCACCGATTTTTTTGAGATTTTACAAATGGATGGTCCTTGATCTTTCCAAGGATCTCGTGGATAGGATATTTGAAGACTGTATTGACAATCTCGAAGGCTTTTAAGGGATCTACCTTGCTTCTGTTATCTGAACCATTCTTAACCCCATTCTTGTTCCCTTTCTTGGGAGTGTTAGACTTATCTCCTCCTTTATTAGTCTTTATGTGACAAGGTTCCCCAGGATTAGCGTGAATTATATTCTCAACCTTGGCATACTTTTTAATACGTGATATAAGGTCGTTGATGGTGTTAACCTCCTTCTTAGTGAGATACTGATGCAACATAAAAATATTCAACAAAAAACCTTAAAGGATGCCCTAGTAACTAGCTCTAAGAAATCTTCCACGTCGTTGAAAATTTCCCAATATCACTTAGCATACTCGTGATGAGTCTCCTATGGCTTCTTATTTATCGTGAGCAACAAATCCATCCTTTTTAGGTGAAAACTAATGGTTATAAGGGGAGTAGTAAAGGCCTCAGCGAGGGCCTTAAAGCTCTTGATGAACCTGTGTGGTAATCTCTTAAACCACTTCTGAGCTACATCATACAATCTATAACGGAAGATGCAACATGTAAGGGCATTAGTGTGGCTCCACAGAGTCATCGCTTGCCTATACAGCTTGACATGGTCTATAGGGTCAGTTTTTCCATCGTAAATTTTAAATCGGGGAGTTTTTTCTCTTCAATTGCCCTTGAAAAAGGGGATTTCATCCGTATATTGAGAGCTATTTTGGCCATCTCTCTACTAGACCAATTTCCTCGATTGCCTGGGTATTGATCCATCTCTCTTTGGACCAAGCTCCTAATATCATTACTTTAATAATCATCATTTTTATGGTGCCTTTCGGATTGGCCATACTCTGAGCGGTTCCAGTCCCGCCTATAACTCCTCCCTCGACTATGAGTCTTACCCGCCTGGAGGCAAGCATTCTCTTCCACCTGACCCTGGGTGTCGTGAAAGGTGATCATTCTATTCCACTTGGAGGCTTGTTGCCTTCTCCTACTCTTAGAGTCGAGATTCATATGCGTTATCAACCTATAAATCATGTTAAAGTTAGGTCATGACTTTGTTTAAAAGATTTCCTTTCCTAGAGAAATCTTGGGTGTGGTTGGCAAAATTTCAGACCTGACCCTGGGTGGAGTTGGGTCAGCCTACATATCACCGATTCGTGGTAAGTTGCTTCTGTAGTGAGACATAGTGCGTTTTCTTTTGTGATTGCTTTTGTAGGTAAACCGACTCATTTCCCATAGACAACGCCAATTGTGACTATAAAATTATCACAATAAACAATCACATAAAGAACTCAAATGCAGAAGGTAAATAATCACACACAACACCAAATGTACGTGGTTCGACAATATGCCTACATCCATAGAGAGGTTACTGTTTCTTAGTAGTTTCACTCAAATAATTAAAGTCACATCCCCCATGCCTCGGGGTCAGGGTTTACATTTGTAGTGGTAATTAAGTAGTTGAATTGTACAAGTAAATCATCCATCTTGTATATTGCTCGTAGATGTCCTTGAATATCTCCTCGAGATTATTGGAAACCAATTTGATCCTATCGCAATGTATTTAAGCACATTTAAATACACGGTAAAAAGTTTAATGTTTTAATTGGGTCGAGTAGTCCACTCCACATGCTAGGCTGGTCAGCTGCTAAACTAGGCTTAATTCATAAAATAGCTCCCACAGTTATAAATCAATATTTTGGTGTAGTGGTAGGGGATACTCATGTAGAACAATTGCATATGGAAGTTCTTTTCTAGAATTAACTTGGAGAAGGTAAAACTATCAAATTGCTCCTTCACGTCTAAATGTTTTTTAGTATGTATCATAATTTGCTCTTGAATTTGGACGTTTACATGTTTCTTATATCTTTTCAAGTGCACATGCAAATGATTAGTTCCTTTTATTACTTTTTCCTTACGTATTACATGAAATGATGACAAAAAATAACATCTTCTTTCACCTTATCAAATCACTCCAAACAAAAGAAGTATATTTTATTTTAGGAAAAATGAAAAATTAACATGGAGTTTGGGGTTTTGTTTTAGGAAAAATGAAAAATTGATAAGAAGTTTTGGGCGATTCCTAGTTTTAGAACCGATGTTTTAAAAGTTGCAATGTTAACCATGAATTGTTTAAATTGATGTAATTAAATCCATTGTCACATCTCTGTTAAAAAACATAAAAAAATATTGATGTGGCATCCTGTGTGGTAAGTTTATTCAGTTATCCTAATAAGGTCGTGCCATGTGTCTCGTTAAAACACACCCTCATTTTAATATTTTATTTGAAACTAAACACCTTATATAAATTAAAATAGAAAATGAAAAAACATATGGGTTAATCAAAACCTAGAATATTTATCTCAATGAAATCCATCCACTATCATTTCCAAGATATTATTAGACATTACCACCCAATTATCTCCGATTCTATGTAACATCGATCACCACCATCGATAGGACCTTTGCTCTACCCTTCATCGATCTCTTCCACTCTTTTTTCTTAGGAAATATTCATCTCCTCTGTTACTATACTGAGTTGTTGGACAAGACAATGTCTAGGTACAAGGAATAACTTGACATATTGGGTTTTGAGTTTTAAATATGGATATATGTGTAAATATATGGATCTTTGAGATTTTTGTATACATGGATCTGTGGTGGATTTTTTTCCAGATCTAAGTTTGCAATCCAAATCGTTTTTTAGAATAAGTTTAGGAATCAAATTCATATGGGGTTTGATAATATCTCACACGAATATAAATATACATATACATATATAGTTTTGGGTCATATTTCATGTTTGAAATTACTAGAAAAACACATAGTGTATTGGTCTTAGTGTTTTTGGGTGGCGAACGTAATGGTGATATAGACACTTTATTCGGGTTTTGTTGATGATTTTTGAATTTATATATTGATGTAAATGGTGATCAGAGGTGGGTGGTTGTGGTGTACCAAGGTAGGAGGTGGTGGTGGTTGGAGTTGGTGTCTAGAGGTTGCTGTAGGTGTCGTTGAATTTTGTAATTAAGTAATTTGGAGTGATTAAGTAAATTATTAATTATTTTTTAACAGATTTATAATTTAGTCATTATAAAAGATGAAAATTTGTTTAAGACTCATTTAGGAGGACATGTGTCAAAAAACTACTAGGCATTGTCTCTAAGCACACACATAGGATGCCACAACTGTATTTTCTTTAAGTTTCTTATTGGAGATGTGACGACGGGTTTAATTGCAACAATTTTAAAAATTCAAGCTTAAGATTACACTAAAAATGTCAATCTGGAAATTTGGCACAATCAATTTTGGCATGATTTAAAACTATGTCAGATTGTTGTTTTTAGTGTAATGACATTGCAACTTTTGAACCATTAGGTCTAAAATTTAAAATCACCCTTAACTTCAGGGATAATTTTTTATTTTTCCCTTTTATTTTATGAGGTAAAGATGATTTTACTGTTACTAGGGGTACACCATCAGCATTTTCTTGTGGTGAAGTGGTGAAGCTAGATGTGAGGGTTGAATCATTTTTGTGTCCTAGTCGAGACATGACATTTTCTCCTAATTCCCAAATTTAAAGTAAATAAATGGGTTGTTAAATGTTTTTAATTAAATTAATGGAAAAAAAGAAGGTAAACACAAAGTACTCGTATTAGAAATTTGGAGCTATATATGTTCACTCATTCAAACAAAGTGCATATTATATTAAAATTTTACAAAAACATTGAAAAAACATATAACAAACATTTAAATATACATTAAGGCCGAAGATTGTGGCTACATTAAGTCAACAAGCATCCCCATGTGGACTTAATTGGTTAAATATGAAACCTGAAAGTAAACAAGCATTTAATAAAATAATTAACTTTATTTAAATAATGGATACTAAACTAATAAATAAAATCTAAATCATTAAAAAATTGAAAAATAAAATCTTAATGATTGAAACTAAATTGATAAACTAAATTTGAGTGAGAAATTACAAATTAAAGCATACAATCTTCTTGATTACACAACATAATTAAAACTCCGGACATACGAAAATGTGAAATAAAATTCATAAGGTTATACATGCAGTGTAATACCCCGTACTTTTATGGCTGTTAATTATGTGATTTAATAAATTAAATTGCCTTGAATTATGAGATTTATAAATATTAAATTGGGATAATTAATTGGAAAATAATTCAGATTTAAATGCTAGCGAGACGAGATTTAGTATTTGATTATTATAATGTTGTTGAATATTACTGAGTGATTATGGTAATATGTGATTATTGAATTTATAAAAATTGTCGTGAGTTGAAAATACGACAGTTTCGATAATTAAGTTGGGACGCGTACATCAGTCGTGTCAGGACTTAATTTAATGGATTTAAAAGTATTTTTATTTTTATGTCATCTGTATGATCATTTTGAGTGCGCTAACGTGTCCGGTAGGGTCGAGATAGTCAGAAAACACTAGCCTGGGGTTTAGTTTGGGTCCCAGGGCATTTTTAAGCATAATCGACAACCCGGGAGGGTATTTTAATCATTTCTGTTTTTGGGTGAATAGTGACCCACGAATTTTAGATAGTTATTATCAGTCAACACTTGAGTCCATTAAGGTTTCACAAGAAAAAATAATAAACGGCCATTAGAGTGGAGAAGAATGGAGTTTTCGAAGGAGAACCACCAATTAGAGGCTTTTTTCACCACTGTCACCACCACCGGATAGATTGAAAAGCAAGGATCAACCTCATACCGTCTACTTCATCGGTTTAGAATCTCCATTTCCAGGCAAGTGATTTAACTTGCAATAATTTAGCGCATATATCATCCATGTTAGGTTAGAATTCAAGAATAACCTTGAATATTGATAATTAAATGGAATTGAAGAGTTGAAATCGTAATTTGGGTAGGTTTTGCATGTAGATTAACTTCTGGAATTTTAGCAGCCACGAAATCATGATCCATGTGTAGAGAATTATGGAATTTTATTGAATTAGATAGTGTTATTGAAGAAATAGAAGAACTAGGATTTTTATACGAAAATTTGGTAAATTGATTCAAGAATTTGATGTTTTACTTTGATTTAATGATTCTAAAACGTAGGAAATGATGCAAACATGTTGGTAGGATAATTAGTATACTTGGTTGGAAGTTTAAGACATTGTAATGAAGAATTAGAGGTGTAAAAAGAGGAAAACCCGTAACTGTTTAAGAAAATATGGGCTGATACCTGCTTGATTGATCAATCGACTCAAGAATGTCGATCGATCGACCTATGTTATTCGATCGATCGACCCCTTCTGATTTTTAGCAATTGCTTTCCCTTAAGGCTTAATAAAAATCCCAAGGCTGATGATGATTCTTAGGACATTTAAATTGATATTTTGGGACTTAGTTAAGGTCAGTAGGGTCTTAGTTGATGCCGAAAAAAATGACTTACCGTATGGAATTGAATGCTATTGCTTACGAGGGTCTACCGAGTGAGGTACGATTAGAAATCGTTCGAATTAAAACTATAATGGGAATTTATGATGATGTAAGGATAAGAACAGTAACGGTGGTACTTTAAGTTACTGGGATAATATTAGAAACTAATAGGAGACTTAGTAACCTTTTGGGAGGAGTTTAAGTACTCAAATTGATTCGACGAGAGAGTTATCAAGTTATATTTATATATATTACGTATGATGTTCGGGATAAACTTGTTACGTATGAGACTTACTAGATGGAATGTGTGAATATCTATATGGAAATATGATTACTTAGGTTCTAAAAAACGCGGGGCTTGATTGAGTCGTGGATGCCAAGCCTTAAGCCTTAGAAGCCTAGGCGAGCCGAGGCGTGAAAAGGCGTGAAAAGGCGTTTAGGCCGTTTTAATATATTTTAATATTTTTTAACCATAACAAGGTTATTAAAATACAAAAATTGCACATATCATAAAAATATGTCTGAATATATGCAAATTAAAATACTATTTGATTATTTTGGATGAGATAATGGTCCGATTAGTAAACAAATTCTTTAAAAGGCAACATCGTTTCACTAAAGCATTGTTGTTTTTAGAAAAAAGTGTGCCTCAAGGGTTTTACCAAGAATAAGGCGTGAAAAGCGTAAGGCGAGGCGTTTCTCCCAAGCCTTAAGCCTAGGCGGGTTTGTTAGAACAGAGGGTTGTATGAATGCCTAGTGTATGGATTTCTTATGTGTATGACATACCTACTATACTTTCTATCACGGGAGGTTAGTTTTCAGAAAAGGGCCATCTTATCTTTATGTTCCTTCGGGGGGATTTAGATTGGTACCTTAAGGACATAGGACTGTGAATGACTTATATGTGAGTTGATAATCCAGCTGACCATGGGAGAGTAGGTATGTGCGTGACCCATGGGTATGTGAACTATGTTCGCCTCCAATATGTGTGATTTGTATTTTGACGGTTCCTGAGTGATTCAGAACACGTGATCCCTACGTACGTGATGTACATGGATTTGATAGCAGAGTATGCGTGCACTGCAGCTTAGCCTAGGGGTGCCATATATGTATTTATGTACTGAGAGTGATATACTTATGTACTTGTGACTGGTTCCTTGTTGCTTAGTAGATGTGAATAACTAAGATATTTGAATGGGATAAGAATGAGAATTTAATTAGCATTTGAGATAAGTAATTTTAATGAATGCGAATATGAGTTATGAATATAACTTGTTTGGGTACTAAGACTAGACCTCCTATGGTAGAATACGAATGCGAAAGTGGTACAGGCTAGTTAGCAAACGACTTAACTAGGATGGGTTAAGGGCATACGTTAGGCGTGCACATTAGTTGAGAGGTGAGAATCTCATGTGCGAGTACGCAACTAACGTGTATATAATATGTGTTGTTTATTTGTAATTTAAACACTTGTTAAACTTTTAATCAGTTTTCACCTCGGGCTCTGACTCGTTATCCTCCAAATCTATTTTTGTTTTGTTAAAACATTTTAGGTGCCCATCCACAGGGACGCCAAACATAGGAGTTCCATTTCGATGACGTGCTGTAGCTGCTGTGGAAGCTGCAGGATCTTGGTATTAGACGCCTTCATATTTATCCTTGGTTCCTTCAGAGTCAATTGAATCAGTTAGGGCATGTCGCCCATTCTTATTTAGAGGTTGTAGTTGCAGACTTTCATTATTTCGGTTATTAATATATTTATTTAGACTCTTGTATTGGGACTTTATTTACTCTGGCATTATGATTATTGGAGTGTTTACTCCAGACTCAGTTGATTTCATTTCGTTGGTTATTCATATGAGATTGTTTATGTGATTGATGGTTAATGATTTAATTCTTAGTCATTTGTTAAATTAATTAATAAAATTTAACATCTCTCCTTTTAAAAATTAGGGGGCTAGTAATTAATTAAATATTTTCGATAGTGATGCTGAGACTGAACCAACTTGATATTCTGTAATAATTTAATAAAGGAGTAGCTATCCCGTATTTAATTAGACGGGGTGTCACAGGTGGTATCAGAGCATCAGGTTCTAGTGTCCTTTAGGGTCTGTGTGGCTTATTATGCTTCCAGCGTAGCTGTTTTTGATATAGAGACCTATGTTTAGAATTGTTGATTTCTTTGGTGAGATTTCGTTCTCCTACTATGATGTATATGATAGTGAATCTTATTTGCATTCGAGTGTATTCGTATGCCAAACATTGCAGTACGTCAGGCGAAGACAATTAAGCGGACAACAGGAGGCAAAGATCAGTTGAGGTTACTTGATTTATTAAAGAAGGATGACAGTAGTTGAAGTCACCCATATTATGGCACGGAAGTCCAGGATGATATAGACGGCTAAGGCACAACTTGTGACTTCCAGGTACAACTATTGTAGAAAGTGGGGTCAAATTATAATCACCCAGCACGGTTGGATTGAGAGAGAGTCAGACAAAACATTGAAAAGAACCAGCAGTGGAAATACTAGAAATGCGGAGATGGCGTGTATTAGCCAACTAACATAAAATATCCAAAGGCTTGGACATATGACGGGGTATGGCTAATCGGGAGTGAAAATTTGGGGTAAAAATTTTTCTTGGCTCGTAAGGGCAGAGTTAGAATGGTGAGAGGCAACCACCACACTTAGAAGTGGAATGTGTCGTCATGAGAAGGCATATAAGTATGGTTTGGCCATAACTTCCTTCATTAGATGTTCAGAGTGAGATGTGAATGTTATTATGAACTCACACAAGAGGGTCGGACAGAGGTCACTTTGCGAGGAGAGCTTTCATTATTTAGCAAACCTTACACCCGGTGAAGTAGGTGAAATGGAGAAGAGGATATTAAAGGGAGAATTTGCATATAAGAAGAATTGTTTGTACTTCTGGGAAATTCTGCTTGGACGATCAATGCAGATGGTAATTAAGTCGCGTTTTGTTAATATGGAGGTAAGCGCTTCCTTGTGAGGGGAGCTACAAGAATCAAAGAATTTAGATAGAGTAAGACTGGGAGAAATGGTGTTGAAGAATCACCACAAGGGGGAAACCCATCAGGGAGCTCATTTAAATGATTCGGATAGCTGAGTTGTTACCAAGCGATGGTGATTTCATAAAGAGATGTGGAAACCAGTAGCGTGTTCCTTAGGGCCATCAAAGCTAAGGGAACTACCGAGATAGTCATCAGAGTCGAGACTACCAACGTTCGAGAGAAGGACCACCCTAACATGGTCAGTGTGACCAGAGATAAATGGAGTATGAGTAGAGGTAATTTGTGAAGAGTGAAACCCGTGCGTTATAAATGTTTCTCGAAGCAAGTATAGGGATAAGGGAATGGTTCCTAGCAAAATAAGTAGTTATAAAAAAATCGGTTTGGTACGGATAGGTGCGATAAGTCCAAGAACCATTTAAGTTATTAGGACGATTAGCAAGGTAGAAGTATGAGTTATATCCTCAGAGGATGTTGCGTGTCGTATGTGGCATGAACGAGTTGCTACATTTATTATTATTCCTATTTTTCATTTGAGAGTCGCGTTTAGCGAGTATCTCGGCAATGTTGTTATTTATGTAAATATTCCTCCCTGGTATAATAGGGTTACCATTAGTGTTATCCGCGGAGGATGAATGGGTATATTGATAGCGATATATACTTTATTGAAATTACTCGTTTTAATATTGTGTTATACGAGTATTATATTATCCTAATTATAGTTTTATTATAATGTTTAAATCGATAGTGTGCGGTTATTGCAAGTCTATCGGGGTTACTACCTTGGTGTAGAATGTTTTGTTCTAGCAAGGCCCCATCTGCGAGAGGGTCGGGCTCGCGATTATATTTTTGAATATATGTATGTATGTATGTATATATATATATATATATATATATATATATATATATATATATATATATATATATTGTTGAGACTCCGAAAAGTATAATGGTCTCAGACTTTCGTTCCGCTATGTGTAGGGACTTTATCGATATGATGCGGAGTGTATTTAGTTTACTGTTCAGCGAAAAGATTTAGCTGATTATTATAATTAACGCTCAGGATGTAATAATAAGAAGAGTGCATTGTTATATCACCCTTTAGAGACGTGCAAGTTAATACTCATGGTTGTATGGCTGGGGACGAGATTTTGAGTACCCTGATTATATTGGCATGATGTTTATGGAAGGTGATTTCCATTAATGTTAATAGACAGTGTCTTTCGGAAGGAGTTCCGTATTTAAGTGAAATTGATGAAGGAGAGGTAACTTTATTGTCAAGAAGAGGGAATATAGAGATACATATTATGGACCGAGAGCTTAACAGATGCCGATGACCGATAATGCTAGTAAGTAGTGTATCGGGGGGGTTCCTTATTTGGATTTCACTTTGCGAGACACCCCACGCATGAAACTTAGCGTAAAGTTGGTAGTAAGGAGATGTGTGGCCATTCGTTCATGATTTGGATACCTCGATCATTATGGAAGTATGTAGTTATAACTGGAAGTTAAAGGGTAAATTACGATATAAGGCCAGTAGAGCCAGTGGTGTGGTGAGGAAGTACTGAAATTTTTTATTTTTTTTATTTTGGCGGGTTGAAGGATGCACTGAGGTTAAGGAGGATTTAGGATTTCAAATTCGAGGGTGATTGAGAACACCCAAGTGGTATATCCATGTTACAAATGCAGGGAAAATAAAGAGTTTGGAGTACGTATGGAGCGTATATGATGTTTAAACCCGTATGCATGGGTTATAAGGGGTGTAGACACCCTGGTTTGCTTATGTGTTAATCGCCGAAAGAAGGGACATATATGGGTGAAATTATGACTTGTGAGACTAATATGACAAAATGGAAGTGGTAGAGTGGATTAAGCATCGTGAGAAGAACGACAATCTACTGATTCTTGTGCAATCAGAATAACACGTCCAAAATTGGTTGAAAGGCAGTGGGAAGCCACTTAAAAAGGGAGTGTCTCTTGAGAAGGAAAATAGTTAACTATTATGGAAAATTTGGAGCAGAGTTCCACCCAATCAAATATTGAGAGTGGCTTACGTATAAATAGAGTGAGGATGTTGATAAGGTATAAGAGTTCAGATGTGCACAACGTGGTGAAAGGTGCACGTGCTAAAATTTTGGTATACGTCGAGGGAAGAAGAGGGTTAGTAAGTATCACTTAACAGGAAGAATTATGCGTGAAAGTCGGCATTGAAAGGGGCATAGTAAGTAGTAGATCGGTTGGGGTAAGATGATCAACCAGATAATTTCGTATCAAGCCAACGATTCCAGTAATGGAAGAGTCAAGTTGGTAAATTTCCTTGAGGGGTTGCCAACTTATATATAAGTAATGAGTTCCTTCGAATATGTGGGACATGTTATTCGGAAGGAGAAAAATTGGTATATCCTTGGGTGATTTAAACTATTAGATAGTGAACACGCCGGTACGTGGTCCTACGCAGAATTATTCTGAACTAGTATGAGATACCTAAAACCCACCTTCAATATGGGGTATAAGGAAGTAGTGGGAATAATTTTGTTTTGAGAAAGTTGTATCACCTATATCACGAAGAATAGGTGCAAGGTGATTGACGACTGGTGGAACAGTATGAAAGCAATTTTGGATTCATTACGATCATTTCATTTTCAAAATGGGTACAGCTAGTAAGTGAGGTATATTGTGGTAATGGGGAGAAGATATTACCTAATGGTACATTTGGGTGAAAGCACCCATATATATTCCTAATGGACAAGGTGATTACTGAGGTTTTGTGTGGATAAACCATATCATTCTTTCTCTGGATGTTTAGAGGTGAGCGGATTATCAGAGTTTTGGATTAGCCATGAGTTAGAGTCCGATGACTAAAATGGGATAACCACCAACTGTCGTGAGTGGTTTTCCCCTTGTGTAAAAGTCACAACGTCGGGAACAGAGATACAAGGAATGGACAAGAGCAGTCAGATGTTCTATGATTTCTCCCAGGATGGGAGTTTTGTGTCTAGATAAACGCGGGAGTTAATACGTAGTGAAGTGTGGACTCACAATAATATTGAGATAATGCGGCCAATGATGTATAGGCTATTTTTATTCAAATATTAGTCAGTAAGAGCGCAACGTGAGGTGAATTTATTTAGGTATAACCCTATAACTGATAAAGTGTCAAGAGAGTTCAACAAACTTGTTTTGAAGCGAGAGCTGTAGTGATTGAGCTTTTCTTTGTGATTTTACTTTGAGTACGGGAGGATTTCAAATTTTTTCTAGATATGCCTATTTTCCGAATTTCGGGACAAAATTCTGTTATTAGGGGGGAAATATGTAATACCCCGTATTGTTATGGCTTTTAATTATGTGATTTAATAAGTTAAATTGCCTTGAATTATGAGATTTATTAAAATTAATTTGGGATAATTAATTGGAAAATAATCCAGATTTAAATGCTAGAGAGACGAGAGTTAGTATTTGATTATTATAATGTTGTTGACTATTACTGATTGATTATGGTAATATGTGATTATTGAATTTATAAAAATTATCGTGAGTTAAAAATATCGTAATTTCGGTAATTAAGTTGGGACACGCGCGTCAGTCGTGTCAGGACCCAATTTAATGGATTTAAAAGTAATTTAATTTTTATGTCATCCGTATGAGCATTTTGAGTGTGCCAACGTATCCGGTAGGGTCAAGATAGTCAGAAAACACCAGCCTGGGGCTTAATTTGGGTCCCGGGGCATTTTTAAGCATAACCGACAACCCGGGAGGGTATTTTAGTCATTCCTATTTTTGGGTGAATAGTGACCCACGAATTTAAGATAGTTATTATCATCCAACACTTGAGTCCATTAGGGTTTCACAACCAAAACTCATAAACGGCCATTAGAGTGGAGGAGAATGGAGTTTTCAAAGGAGAACCACTAATTAGAGGCTTTGTGCACCACTGTCACCACCACCGGATAGATCGGAAAGTAAGGATCATCCTCATACCATCTACTTCATCGGATCAGAATCTCCATTTCCAGGAAAGTAATTTTACTTGCAATAATTTAGCGCATATATCATCCATGTTAGGAAAGAATTGAAGAATAACCTTGAATATTGATAATTAAATGGAATTGAATGTTTGAAATCGTAATTTGGGTAGGTTTTGCATGTAGATTAACTTCTGAGATTTTAGCAGCTACGAAATCATGATCCATGTGTAGAGAATTTTGGAATTTTATTGAATTAGATAGTGTTCTAGAAAAAATATAAGAACTAGGGTTTTTATATGAAAAATTGGTAAATTGATCCAAGAATTTGATGTTCTACTTTGATTTGATGATTCTAAAACGTGGGAAATGATGCAAAGATGTTGGTATGATAATTAGTATACTTGGTTGGGAGTGTAAGAAATTGTAATGAATAATTAGAGATTTAAAAAGAGGAAAACCCGTAATTGTTTAAGAAAATCTAGGCTGATACCTGCTTGATCGATCGATCGGCTCAAGAATGTCGATCGATCGACCTATTATATTCGATCGATCGACCCCTTCTGATTTTTGGAAATTGTTTTCCCTTAAGTCTTAATAAAAATCCCAAGGTCGATGATGATTCTTAGGATGTTTAAATTGATATTTTGGGACTTAGTTAAGGTCAGTAGGGTCTTAGTTAATGCCGAAAAAAATTAGTTACCGTATGGAATTGAATGCTATTGCTTACGAGGGTCTACCGAGTGAGGTACGATTAGAAATCATTTGAATTGAAACTATAATGGGAATTTATGATGATGTAAGGATAAGAACAGTAATGGCGGGACTTTAAGTTACTAGGATAACATTAGAAACTAATAGGAGACTTAGTAACCTTTTGGGAGGAGTTTAAGTACTCAAATTGATTCGACGAGAGAGTTATCAAGTTATATATATATATATATATATATATATATATATATTACGTATGATGTTCGGGATAAACTTGTTACGGATGAGACTTACTAGATGGAATGTGTGAATATCTATATGGAAATATGATTACTTAGGTTGTATGAATGCCTAATGTATGGATTTCTTATGTGTATGACATACCTACTATACTTGCTATCACGGGAGGTTAGTTTTCAGAAAAGGGCCATCTTATCTTTATGTTCCTTCAGGGGGATTTAGATTGGTACCTTAAGGACATAGGACTGTGAATGACTTATTTGTGAGTTGATAAGTCAGCTGACCATGGGAGAGTAGGTATGTGCATGACCCATGGGTATGTGAACTATGTTCGCCTCCAATATGTGTGATTTGTATTTAGACGGTTTCTGAGTGATTTGGAACACGTGATCCCTACGTACGTGATGTAAATGGATTTGATAGCAGAGTATGCGTGCACCGCAGCTTAGCCTAGGGGGTGCCATATATGTATTTATGTACTGAGAGTGATATACTTATGTACTTGTGGTTGGTTCCTTGTTGCTTAGTAGATGTGAATAACTAAGATATTTGAATGGGCTAAGAATGAGAATTTAATTAACACTTGAGATAGGTAATTTTAATGAATGAGAATATGAATTATGAATATAACTGGTTTGGTTATTAAGAATAGACCTCCTATGGTAGAATGCGAAAGCAGAAGTGGTACCAGCTAGTTAGTAAGCAGCTTAACTAGGATGGGTTAAGGGCACACGTTAGGCGTGCACATTAGTTGAGGGGTGAGAACCTCATGTGAGAGTGCACAATTAATGTGTATATAATATGTGTTGTTAATTTGTAATTTAAACACTTGCTAAACTTTTAAACTATTTTCACCTCGGGCTCTGACCCGTTTTCCTCCAAATCTATTTTTGTTTTGTAAAAACATTTTAGGTGTCCAGCCATAGGGACGCCAAGCATAAGAGTTCCATTCTGATGACGTGCTGTAGCTGTTGTGGAAGCTGCAGGATCTTGGTATTAGACGCCTTCATATTTATCCTTGGTTCCTTCAGAGTCATTTGTATCAGTTAGGGCATGTCGCCCATTCTTATTTAGAGGTTGTAGTTGCAGACTTTCATTATTTCGGTTATTGGTTTATTTATTCAGACTCTTGTATTGAGACTTTATTTACTCTGGCAATACGATTATTGGAGTGTTTACTCCAGACTCAGTTAATTTCATTTCGTTAGTTATTCATATGAGATTGTCTATGCGATTGATGGTTAATGATTTAATTCTTGGTCATTTGTTAACTTAATTAATAAATTTTGACATCTGTCTTTTTAAATATTAGGTGGCTAGTTGTGGCCATCCTCGATCCTCGTCGCGCTGAGGCGGGCGCGCGAAGGGAGAGGATCCTTCGGGTCCCGCGCATCCCTCTCGAGGGCGCTTCGGCCTGCGTCGGTTGAGATGAGGTGTAAGAATGTAGAGAGATTCAAAGTCGCCAGTATATTTTACTCAAAACAGATAAAAAAAAGGGGAAGCCATCCCGAAGGATGGCATCCAAAGACATACTGGTGCATGCGAAACCAAAATGATTCGAGAAGGCTTAGTTATGAAATGGGAAGGTGTTAGGCTCCCATTCCGCCCTTTAGGTCTCTCATGGATATTTGCTATTTTCCTTTATATTTCCCCCCGTGAGATGTGTGCATGTGTGTATATATAATGGAGGCATGAATCCTCGACTTGTACCATGTAAAAGATAAATCGAGTCATCCGTAGGAAGATATAAGAATAGTATTAGAAAAATAAGATTTACGCGATTACCCCTACGTGGATCGTTATAATGGAACGATAACGCATATGGAGTAATACGTCACTAAGGGCAAGTATATAGAATATAAGAAGATTGGGTTTAGATAAAATAGAAAATAAGAAAAAAAGTAAGAAAAGGACTCGAGTCTTGGGTTTTACCCCGAGACGCCTACGTAGCCTACAAAGGCGTCAAAGTCCACGTAGTCCCATAAATCCAAATGGGGGATCTCTTATTTGTAGGTGTGGGTGTGTGTAGAAAAAGTGTTTTAGTTGTGAGAAAAGTGTGAGAAAAGTATGAGAATCCTCTTTGGAATTTATGAGCAAACCCTCTTTTTCTTATTTTTTGGGTTTTATTTATATGAAAACTAAGAGATGTGCAATGAAGCTAAATAAAAAGTATATTAGGATGTGTGAGATGATACAATAAAATTGCTAAGTAATAAAAACAAGTTATTGAGAGTTTAAGAGAATTTAAGAGAAAGCTGAGAAAGTTGAGAAAGTTGGACCTTCTTGAAGATCTTGAGCTTGGTCTTGGGTGTTGGGGAGCAACCCTTGCACTTGTATGATGATGGAGAGTGGATAATTCACCAAGTTTGATGAAAAGGATGATGGAAAGTGGAAGTAAAAAAGGGATTTGGAGGTTGAAATCACGTTTCCTTCGAGAGAGGTTTCTGGGATTCGTTGAGGGTGAATTTTATCAGATCTGGGATTTTTCTTGAAAATGAGGTGAAGGCCTCCTTTTATAGGCCCAGGTAACTACCGATCGGCATAGACCCGTTCCTGCCAATCGGCACCTGTCGATATGCAGGGTCTGGAACCTGCCATTTGGCAGTGCGCTTTAGGCTTTTTTGAAAAATCGGTTGTCGAGGGCAAATCGTTGGTCAGAATTGTGCATGGGGCATACCTTTGGAAAGGTAATTAAGAGACCTTCTAAAGTCCTTTGGACCTCTCCCAGGTTCGGGAGTTAACTTTGGGTCAAATGTGGCTCGAAAGCGTTTGTCGGTCCATTGGACGGGGAATCGCTCGAACGCAAATGGATCGTTCGTCCGCATGGTAAGTGCGAATCGCGCACAGGGCGGATCATTGGAAAGTTTAGGAGATGTACTTCGACATTCCAAAGAGTTTGACCCCATTTGGGGAGTTGACTTTGGTCAACCGGGCCCAAGAAGCATTCGGTGACCTCTTGGAGTCAAACGGATCGTTCGTCCACATGGAAAGTCCGAATCGTGCACAGGATGGACCGTTGGAAAGGGTATTCAGTGCCCTTCGAAGATTCATTCATCCTCGACTGAGATGAAGAGTTGACATAGGTCAAACAGAGCCCGAGAGCGCCCAGTGGCCTCTAGTTTAAGTTTCGGACGCAAACGGATCGTTCATCCGCATGGTAAGTCGGAATCGTGTACGGGGTGGACCGTTGGAAAGGGTATTCAGTGCCCTTAGAAGATTCATTCAGTCTCAATCGAGATGAAAAGTTTGAATTTTTGGTCAAACTGAGTCGTGGAGTGCTCGGTGGCTTCTAGGTTAGTACTCGGGACATAACTTGGGTTTGTAGTGATGGAGGGAGGTACTAGGGACCTAAGGAGAGTTAGGGGGAACATAATGGGGTGTCTATAGAGCCCATCTATGGGAGAGTTTAGAACAAATGATGGCCGTCGAAAAGACACCACATGATGCTTTTGAGGGAGTATGACCGTTTCAGAGGGTTGAGGCCGATTCTGAGGACCTAAGGAGTGTGCTAGGGATGATCAATTCTATGGGTCAAAGACGAATCTGCGGGCTTAGGGTAAAGGTCTAAAAATCGAGGTCAATTTTGACCTAAGAGTGATGACGATTGAGGACTGGGGTCAACTCTGACCCAAAGAGTGGTGACGATCGAGGACCGAGATCAATTCTGACCCAACTCAGGTGACGATCCAAGACCGAGATCAATTCTGACCTAAAGAGTGGTGACGATCGAGGACTAGGGTCAATTCTGACCCAACTCAGGTGATGATCCAGGACCGAGGTTAATTCTGACCTAAAGAGTGGTGACGACCAAGGATCGGGGTCAATTCTGACCCAACTCAGGCGATGATCCAAGACCGAGGTCAATTCTGACCTAAAGAGTGGTAGCGATCGAGGACCGGGGTCAATTCTGACCCAACTCAGGTGACGATCCAAGACCGAGATAAATTTTGACCTAAAGAGTGGTGACGCCGAGGACCGGGGTCAATTCTGATCCAACTCAGGTGACGATCCAAGACCGAGGTCAATTCTGACCTAAAGAGTGGTGACGACCGAGGACCGGGGTCAATTCTGACCCAACTCGGGTAACAATCCAAGACCGAGGTCAATTCTGACCTAAAGAGTGGTGACGACCGAGGACCGGGGTCAATTCTGACCCAACTCAGGTTATGATCCAAGACCGAGGTCAATTCTGACCTAAAGAGTGGTTGGAGATTGGATTTTGATTTTGCTGGGGAAAGTGTTTTGTGATTTTGATTTGAGTTGGGGAGCTGATAGCTGGGGAAACTTTTGTTTCCTTAGGAGACGTTGCGGGGAGGGGGGACAACCTATTTTGGGTGTTGTAAGAGAATTCCGCTGGGGAAGTGATCAGGTGATCCTTAGAGATCCTCCGGAGCTTTTTCGGGAGGAGTTTTCACTTGGTTTTTGAGTATTTTTCTGGGAAATAGGGGTTCCGCTCGAGGGAACGCGAAGTTTTCTTGGTGAAAAGGTTTTAAATCCTTCCTGGGATTTTTAGAATTTTTCGGGGAATTTTCAAGGCTTTCTGGTATTTTTCGGGAATTTCTGCACGAAATTTAATGGGGTTGCCAGTCGGCATAGTATGAAGGGTGCCATTCGGCAGTGGCACGGACATTTGGGCTACCTCGGGAAGGCAAGGGGTCAGTGTCTATCGGTATGGTAAGGGGAGGTGCCGATCGGCATGGCGCTAGGCATCCTATATAAAGGGGGCGAATCCCCTCATTTTTTTCACAACTTCTTTGCTTTCTCTCTCTCTGCGATTATTCTGCAAATCATTCTAGCATTCCGATCTTCAAGAAATGGCCGCCTTTGTGAGCACTGCAGTCCACTGGGAGTGGTTGACCGTTGATGACTGGGCGAACGTGGAGTGGAGGGCTAGGGCACCTATTGCTTTGGGGAGTGAGAACTCCTTTGATGCGTTTGAGCCTGTTGCGGATGAGCGGACCTTGCTTTGGGAGCCATCGCATCATCGCTCTTCGAGAGTGAGTCCCGACGGTTATGTAAGTAACCCGACCTTTGGCATTCTTCTCTTTTTGATGATTTTTCTTTCTTTCTTGACTTTTGATGAGACTTTTCTTTTTGCGAGTCTGATATTTCTTTGAAGAACATGCGTGCCCATGGGACAACGGGGCTCAGGGATGTCTGGAAGCATCTCCCACCTGTGGTGTGTTGGATGGTATCATCTGCGGGTTTTGGGCGGTTGGCATCGGTGCTGGATGAGACGCCTCGTTCGACAGCGGTCTTGTGCGCTTTGGGAGAGAGGTGGTGGGATACTACCCACACCTTCCATTTTGGCTTCGGGGAGATGACTGTGACTCCCATAGACGTGCAGTAGCTGCTGGGCCTGGATTATGATGGAGAGCAGATAGAGGTGGATCTCTCTTTACGGGTGAGACCGGAGGTAGTGCGTGTGGAACTTGGTGATATAGGGAGGATAGTTTCTGGGGATTCTATCCGGCTGTCCCTGCTGAAGGATGTTCTGCAGAGCAGGGTGATTGATGTGGAGGACGGGATGCAAGTGAGGCAGATGGACCGGTTATTCATTTTTCTGGTATTGGGAGGTTTCATGGTGGCGGCGAGCGGCGACGTCGTATATTTGGGGTTTTTGCCATACTTGAGGATGTTTTCGAACATCCCCTTCTATGATTGGGGGAGTCTAACTTTGGCGACCCATTACTCTTCTCTGGATGCATTCAGCCGGTGCTGCGGCAGACCTTTACTGGAGCCACGTACCTTCTTGAGGTATTCTTTAGTCCGCGCATTTCTTTTCATGCACTCTCATTTTCCTTTCATGCATTCGCATTTTCCTTTTGTGCATTCACATTTTTCTTTTGTGCATTCGCGTTTTCCTTTCATGCATTCGCATTTTTCCTTATGCGTCTCTTTTTGCTTATGAATTCAAACGTGGCTCTGCGAGGTGATTGGGTGCAATACCCCCCTGATCACTTTGAAGGATGACACCATCGAGGACTTTTGTCGATTGTATCGATGGCGTAAGGCCAATCGGCAGTCGAAGGGATCTCTCTCCCTGGAGGCGATGCGTCAGGTCTTGAATGACCTGACTAGTTGCAGGGTAAGACTCTTTCTATTTCAGTCTTGGTTTCTACACCTTCTGATCTTGTATTGATTTATGCTCATTTGGAGATTTTCAGGTGACCTTTTATCCCTGGGGGATAGCCATTCAGGATGCGAGGGCGACCAGGGTGAACGTGCGAATGAGGCGTTTACTGGTGCATGAGTTTGACTATTCCTGGTATCTCGGGGAGAGGGTGGTTCATCAGATTGCCGAGGAGGAGGTGGCGGTGCCACCTGCGCAGCCTCCTACGTCTATGAGGCGGGAGCGACTGCTGTCAGAGGATGAGAGGATTGCGACGATGATTGGCGAGTCCTACTTGCTATACACCGATACGGCTGCGCCGTATGACTATATGGATTTTGTGACGAGCTGGTTGATGGAGCCCATCATATATGATGCCCTGCCTTTCCCTCCGACAGGTTCGAGTCGGGCGGTGGTATCTTCCCACAGTGGCGGTGGTCCGTCGGCATCTGCAGCGACGGAGATTTCAAAGGTTCCTTTTGTGTGGCTGCATACCCCTTCATTCAACATTCGGTGGTCTGATGGAGGGATGGTGCCTATGCTGCACCGTCCTCATGCGATGGATCCGGAGGAGTTGGGTTTGACAGAGGAGGTCCTTCGACCTGCAGTATACCTTTATGTTCCTCTCTTTCTTTCTTTTCTGTTTTGGTCATCCCTGCCTTAATACTGATTCCACCTTTTCTTGCAGTAAGTCCGGGTGTCGACCACTTGGCTCAGGGACATCAGAGACTAGATATCTTCAGCGACTGCCCATATTCAGGACGTGGTTCCCGTTCCTTCTTACTTGGTACCGTCTGCCTCGTCTAGAGAGGACTCTGGCTCTGGTAGTGGTGGTGCGTTGTCTCGCTGTAGGGGAAAAGAGCAGGTCGCAGGGGTGGAAGCTCTTGAGAGAGAGAGAAAGAGAGAATGTGGGTTCGGGCTGAGTCCCGTTGTTTTTGCTTTTTCTTTTATTTCCTGCAAAAATGATGTAACACGGAAAATATATATATGCAATGCAATGGAGTTTTTTATTATCTTTTATTGATGATGAATGAATGCATGCACATGCGCTTTTTACTTTGCTGCTGAGACCGTAAAAAGGAGTATTTTTGGAAAAAAAAATTCGAAGGAAAAGTTTTTTGATTAAAAAAATGGAAATTAAAGGGATCTTGAAATTCGGTTGAGAATATCAATTTATTTTTATTGAGTTTTCTGATTTGACAAAAGAGGAAAAGAGGGAAATTTCTAAAAATGGGGGGTTGCCGATCGGTAAGCACCCTGACCTGCCTATCGGCAGTTCAGTTCAGTTCCATTAATTGAAAGCTTTGAATGGTACCCTCTCCATCCTTTAGTACCTTGTGGGGTAGGATTCCCTCCGATTTCTGCAGGGTTATGTCTCTTGTGAGGGTTTTCAAGTATAAAAAGGGGTAAGGGTGGAGTGTTTTCATCACACCTTTGCATTTTCACTTACTTGCCCACTATCTCTTAGCCTTTCAAGATGGCTCTCCCTGGTAGCATTGAGTTTGTCAACTACCTCAAAACTTTGGAAACAATGTGCTCTTATAATGTCGACTACGATACTTTCAACATGCGTAGAGTCTCCTTGTGGCGCAATCGGCCTCTTGAGTGGAACGTGCTGACGGAGATGGTACAATTCTGGTACCCCAAAGACCATGTATTCTGCTTTGGGTTGGAAGAAGTTTGTCCTACCTACGAGGAATTTTTTTTCCATACTGGGTGTAAATGCTAGTGTTGCTGCGGCTTTACCCGAATTTTTCCGCTCTCCCAGGGATTTGTTGGCTGGGCTTCTTCATATTTCACCTTCATCGGCTAGATCATTGGTTACTGGAGGAATGATCTCCTTCCCGGCGGTGCTGTAGCCCGTGCATTTATGGGAAGTAGGTGATGCTGGCTATACTGGAGCCGTTGTTCTAGGTCTGGTTTTAAAATTATTGCTGGTGACTAGAGAACTACAAATGGACCCGCAACTTGCAGCCATTACTTCATGGATGTTATATCGTCGCAATCCTACGATGGTGATACTGACGGAGACCCTGAATCGCCTGGATGCCAGGAGAGAAGGTCGTTCTGACTTTTTGAGGGGTAGCCCCGTAATGTTGTTCATGTGGTTATCTGAAAGATTCTGCTTGGCGACTCCTCCAGAATATCCCTTGTCGGTCTTACCCAACTTCTTTTCACGCTACTTCATCAGTGTTGGCCTGTATGTTGAGAAATGGGAGCATTATCTTGTGGAGCATGGGGCTCGTGGGCTGTATTGGTCAGTGCCTTGGTGGGGACAGTTGCAGCCTATTTTAGAGCTAGGAGAGTATTCATATGTACGGTCGGTTGGTCTCGACAGACCTCTTTTTATTTCCCTTGGAGGCTTTTGCTCCAATTCGGCTGGGCACAGGTCGTGCACCCTCAGACCTCAAATTTATTTCCGGTAGAAGATTTGACTGAGCACCTGCGTGTGTTGCTTGGGTCTCTGTGGGAAAATCAGCGTCCGTCGACCCGTCCTTCCCAGTCTGTCGGGAGAGTTTGGCATGTCCCCAAAGATTATCTGAAGTGTTTGTGGAGGAAAGTAGTCAGCAAGATGTTGGCAGTGGAGACTGGACAAAGGTGGTTTATTTTATCTAACACCATGGAAGGGGGTGTTGCGGTGTTTCGAAGATGATTAAGGCTCATTGATCCATGGAATGTTTACGGCACTCTATTCAGGTAGGGCAAACTTGGGGACCTCTGGATGTAGATGATGAGGGCGCAGGCTCCTCTGGTGGTTGTAGGTAGGACTCCTGGGGAGTTTATTTGTGTAACAGATGTGGGGATGTTATTTGGCTTTTTATGGTAGTGGGGGGAAGGGAGTTATCCGTTCCTTTTTCTTATGTAATCCGTGCTGAATTTTCTTATTAATAAAATAAACAAGTTTCTGATCATCCAGCTGTGCCTTTCGATGAATTTTGTAATTTTGAATTATCTACATCGATCGCTAAGGCATACATAATCCTTTTGTTCAAGTACTCTTTGTAATGAACCGCCGTTCTCGTAGGTACGAAAATAATGGTGTTTTGTGAAAAAGAAAGGGCCGTACTCATGTGAGGTGTGATGATGCTGGAAACAGCACCACCCTTCAAGGTGTTTGTGAGCTCAATTCAATGTTAACAATGGCAGCATAAGGGTATATACACATATAGTAGAAGGAGGTGAGGAGAAGAGGATTCACACCGGAATATAAGTGGTTCAGCCAATTAGGCCTACATCCACTGTGCAAGCGTATGATATGTATCACTGTATGAGGGCTCTAATTGCCATAGATACAATCTCATAAGCTTTATCTCTCTACTGTGTGTTTAGATAGAGTTTCAACTAGGGTTACTAATTTCGGAGGTTCCTTTATAAGGTAGAGGATGACCTCTATATATATAGTCCCTGGGGGGTGTAATGTGCCCCCCATGCATGCAATGAGCATGTGTGTGTTGATCCAGCCAATATGGATAAGACATTTGTCACTGTCACGTGTAGAGAATGATGACGAAATATTCTCCCCACGTGTGGGAAATGATTTGTTATAACTGATTTGTGTCCACGTGTCCTTATCCATGTCAATAGGTATTCGGCTATCGTGCTTGGTCATAACCTTGGCCTGGGAGAAGTCGAGATTGATAAGTCTAGTTGCTCATTCAATCCGAGATAAGCCATAAAGGTCTCGGCTTAAGTTCAGCCGAGACAATGGATAGGGGTTGAGCTGGCATGTGCTTGGAGCATTAACTGATATCTTGATGATGTTGAATTTTGAAGAAGTAAGGCTTCTTGCGAGCTCGGCCTATATCTGGACGAGGTTGCCATTCCCAGGTGTACTGGAGTGCTGTTAACCCTTATGATACGTGCAGTGTCCCTTGGAGAGGTTGGTGGTAGTGTCTGCCTGGGCCGACCTTGCTACCACCGAGGGTTGATGTCGCGTGCCCAAGGATTTTCCAGTATCGTTCATAATCTCGGCCTAGGTTGGTGTCTCTGAGCCGAGGTCACACTTGGCGCATATCAATCGCTAAGGCATACATAATCCTTTTGTTCAAGTACTCTTTATAATGAACCTCCGTTCTCGGAGGTAAGAAAATAATGGTGTTTTGTGAAAAAGAAAGGGTCGTACTTATGTGAGGTGCATGAGCTGACTACGTACCTCTGGGGTTTTTAAAAATGTTTTGATCTATTTGCAAATAGTTTTTGCAGAGGATCAGGCCCACGTAGTTCTGGGTATAGGGAAATGAAGAGGCTTTTTTTTTAGAATAGAAGGGGGATGAGAAGAGTCGTAGCGCGCCGAGATTTTGAACTAGGGGTAGAATTTCATGAGACGGTCCAGATCGACCGGACGATCCATCTCTTCCCCATCTAGATCAATGAGCATGGTGGCACCGCCGGATAAGATTTTCTTCACAATGTAAGGGCCGCTCCAATTGGGATTGAATTTCCCTCTGGGGTCCCAGATGGGTTCTATTATCTCTTTGAGAGCTAAATCCCCCTCCCAGACATCGCGGTCCTTGACTCTCTTGTTGAATGATCGCGCTATTTGGCGATGGTACCCCTGTATGTGGTAAAGATCTTTTAATCTTCTTTCATCTAGGAGGGATAGCTCATCAAAACGGCTTTGGCACCAGTCTTCTTCACTAACTTTTCTTTCGAGCATGACGTGTAGCGAGGGTATTTCCGGCTCCACAGGTAGGACTACTTCTATGTCGTAGACCAGAGAGTAAGGGATAGCCCCAGTAGATGTTCAGATTGAGGTTCTATAGCCCTAAAGGGCGTACGGGATCTGGTCAGCCAAATCCTTACAACTTTCAGTCATCTTGCTAATGATAGCTTTGAGGTTTTTGTTGGTGGCTTCCACTGCACCATTGGTCTGAGGTCGGTAGGGAGAAGATTTGTGTCTCTGAATCCCATACTCGTTGACTATTTCTGTGACTTCTGTTTCGAAATGCAACCCGTTATCTGATACTAGCTCGTGCGGGACCCTATATAGGCAGATGATATTTTTCTTGAGGAATTTGGCCACTTTCTTGGCGTTTAATACTGCGTATGACTCAGCTTTGACCCATTTGGTGAAGTAATCAATCTCAACCAGGATGAACTCATGTCCGTTTGACCTTGGTAGAAGTAAGGCTTCTTGCGAGCTCGACCTACATCTGGCCGAGGTTGCCATTCCCAGGAGTACTGGAGTGCTGCTGGCCCTTATGATACGTGCAGTGTCCCTTGGAGATATTGGTGGTAGTGTCGGCCTGGGCCGACCTTGCTACCACCGAGGGCTGATGTCGCGTGCCTAAGGCTTTTCCATTATCGGCCATAATCTCAGCCGAGGTTGGTGTCTCTGAGCCGAGATCACACTTGGGGCATATCAATCACCCCTCAGCCCTTAGTTATATGTGAGAGCAGGTGACTATGGGATCTCTAAACCTCCGAGGCCTTTCTCCTATGAGCCAATGTTCGTTTGACACTTGTCCAATGCTGAAGTGTGGCTTGCTTGGCAAGCTTGTGTTGTCAGACACCCTTTGGGGATCCCAAGGAAATGATGGGCTTTGGGAAACATGCTTGCATATTTAAGGGTTTGAATCCTCATTTTTCCCTCCTTCTTCCTTAATTCTCTTTCCTGGCACCATTTCACTTCAGCAGTTTCTCTCTCTAAAGGGCATTTTCTTCACAATTTAGCTTCAGAAGTCCTTGGTGGTGATTTCCTCGCATTTTCTTCGCTCTCCCTTATCGTTTCATCTTCAGGTATCTTCTTCCCTTCATTTATCTTCATTTTCTCTTCTTTTTCCCTTCTATTTGTGTTTTTCGACGAGTTTCTGAGTTTTTTGGTGAGGCTTCCATAATTTTCAGGCGAACTGTTCTTTCTAAGTTTGGGCAGTTTGATCTTTAAATTGCTTTATTTCCTTAGCCAATCTTGTTTGTCATTTGATCTTTAAAGTGTAGTGTCTGCCTCTGATGCTCAGACCCCTCTACCAACTTCTTGAGGAGTTCCCTTCTCTCAGAGAGAAGACTTTAGAAAAAATTAGACAAATAGATAGGGCACAGGAGGAGGCTCGTAGGGCACAGGAGGAGGCTCGTAGGTCACAAGAATTCCCTCTTAGACCCATCTTTCCACCAACCCTGAAGGTTATATACCCTGATCCCTTGGAACCTTTTAACCAGGCAGAGGTTCATGCCGAACCAGTACCGATGTCCGAGTCTGAGTCTTTTACCTCAGACCTCATGTCTGTGGATTCCTTCCACGAGGCCATGGACTTCACAACTCAAGAAGATCAGGCCCCTGATCAGTCTGAGGTCTCTAGTCGGGCCTTGTCCCATAATAATTTGAGCACCTCGTCCTCTTCCTCAGAGGTTGAGATTGTCGAGCCGAGTGTGGCTATTCAACCCATACTTGACGCCATTCCTTTGTCGGCCATCACCGGGGCTGAATTCGCTCAGAAGTTACCAAGTAACCCATCAACGTCTGCTCCGGCCGACGTTGAGCTAGATGATGACGATGATGACGTTGAAAGTGATGTCCATGCCTTTGAGGCGACAGAGATCGAGAGTACCATTACTGAGGTAGACCTTCTTTGCTTCAGATATCTGTACTCTATCGGCCCCTCCATAAAGCTTAGAATACCTCTGAGGGAGGAGAGGGCTTACCATGGTCGAGATGGTGAGATCTGCTTGTATGGGCAGATGTTCAAGTTAGGGTTTTGTTTGCCCATTCATCCCATTATTAGGTCCATCATTGCCTTCATCAATTTGGCCCCTTCCTAATTGTCCCCTAATGCTTGGAGGGTAATAATAGGGGCCATAGTCTTGTGGAGGGTTGTCCACCACTCAGACCTTCCAGTTCAGGTCTTTATTGGTTGTTATGTTCCCTCCTCTGCTAAAAATCATTCGAGCTACTATCATTTTGTAGCTCGAAAGCCTGAGAAAAAGATGCTCCAAATAACTCAGACTTCCAACCACAACTGGAAGCCTCAATATTTATTCACTTCTGGACTATGGGAATTTGGTCCATGTGTTCCCTCGTCCTTGCTAGAGCCAAGGATGCCCCTGAGATAGGGTAAGGTCACAATGTCTACGAGGGTCGGCCCTAGTCTGAGCCTGGAGAATCTTCAGAAGGTGAAAGACCTTCAAGATCAGGGGATGCATGGTCTGCTCGTAAAATTCAAACACTTGATGACCCCCCACTACCTATCTGAGATCAGCCTAGGTGGAAGTCCTCTTACTGAGTTTGGTAAGCAATTTTTATTCCAAGTTGAACCTCTGAGTTTATTCATATCTGATTCTCTAACTCAAATCTATTAATTTTACAGAGCGCCCAAAGGATATCTCAGACGAGCTTTGGGAAATGGTTGTGCCTAGCTTGATGAGGCTCGCAAAGAAGGAAGGTCTTAATGCTCCTCCTCCAGCTCCATCTGCCTCAAAGCCCCAAGCCACGAAGAAGAGGGCTCCAACTGAACATGCCCTTGAGGATCAGAGGCAGAAGAAAAAGAGTGTTGATTCTGCCATCCCAATCTCTTCAGCAGACGCTTTATCGGCTCGTCTAGAGTAATTAAAGATTACCGACAGCATCGTGGGCCACAGTCTGCAGGCTATGGATTCCTTCGGCTCCACCATAACCGAGGCTGATAAGCGTTTATTTCGGTCATTGGGTACACCCCTGCTGGCGGAGTTCGGTATCCACAGATCCATTCAGGTATAACCTCATATTTCTTTGTAATTTCCAAGTGTAACCTCTGATCTGTTCTTCAACCATCCTGATCTGGTCTCCAACTTATTCATGATCACAAAATTTGCAGGGCTTGCCAGTTATGCACCACCTCTCCAACTGGACTCTGAGGAAGTTGCCCCCTCATCCAGAAGGGTCAAGAGGTCGAGAAGGTGCAAAGCACTCTGAACTCAAAAATTAACCGCCTGAAGTATGAGATGGGTGAGTTTAAGAAGAAGGTGAAGGGGTTGGAGAAGTAGATCTCTCATCTTAAGAAGGACCATGCTGTGGCTCTGAAGGCCAAGGACGACGTTCTGCAGTAGAAGGTCAACTCGGTTGTGAAGGCAGCCCTCACTTCTGAGGGGATAATAATTGAATACAAAACCTCTGATGAGTTTATGAGCTTCGGCTTTGAGTACCTTGAAAGAGATATCAAAGCCACTATCAAGTGGGCTGATGCCAAGGAGAGGGAGGCTGGGAGTTTGAAGGCCTCTAATTTCTTAGGCCTCGGCTTTGCCAACCCTCAGCTCGCCCAGGCCCTTCAGGTGGTTGAGGAGGAGGCTGTTGCGCCTGCAGAGACGGCAACATTGGACGGCACTGAGATTGGAGGGGTCGACCATAGAGAAGACATTACTGAGGTGGCCCAGGTTGTCCAACAGGATTAGGTCGAAGACACTAGCATTCTCCCTTCTAACTCTTAGATTTAATTTGTGAAGCTTTACTCTGTAACCCTTGGATATTTGTACTCTCTAAAGGATATCATTTTCTTCTTTTACTTTATTGAATGTATGTCATGTGATGTTTTGGCTCTGAAGCTTATGCAATGGTGTCTGCTTAAACCAAATTAGTAGTCTGACCTCAGACCTTTTCACCACTTAACGATGTTATAAGGGTCTAAGGTCCTCAACTAAGATGTTATCCAAACAATTAATTTCACCAAATTAATGATGTTAAGGGTCTGAGGTCATCCAATTATGGTGTCTGACCTAGACCTTTTCACCACTGAGTGATGTTATAAGGATCTAAGGTCATCACCTAAGATGTTATCCTCATAATTAATCTCACCAAATTAATGATGTTAAGGGTCTGAGGTCATCCCATTATGGTGTTTGACCTCAGACCTTGTCACCACTGAATGGTATTATAAAGGTCTGAGGTCATCACCTAAGATGTTATCCTCATAATTAATCTCACCAAATTAATGATGTTAAGGGTCTGAGGTCATCTCATTATGGTGTCTGACCTCAGACCTTGTCACCACTAAGTGATGTTATAAGGGTCTGAGGTCATCACCTAAGATGTTATCCTCACAATTAATCTCGCCAAATTAATGATGTTAAGGGTCTGAGGTCATCTCATTATGGTGTCAGACCTAAGACCTCGTCACCACTGAGTGATGTTATAAGGGTCTGAGGTCATCACCTAAGATGTTATCCTCATAATTAATCTCACCAAATTAATGATGTTAAGGGTCTGAGGTCATCCAAGTATGGTGTTTGACCTCAGACCATGTCACCACTAAGTGATGTTATAAGGGTCTGAGGTCATCACCTAAGATGTTATCCTCACAATTAATCTCACCAAATTAATGATGTTAAAGGTCTGAGGTCATCTCATTATGGTGTCAGACCTAAGACCTCGTCACCACTGAGTGATGTTATAAGGGTCTGAGGTCATCACCTAAGATGTTATCCTCATAATTAATCTCACCAAATTAATGATGTTAAGGGTCTGAGGTCATCCAAGTATGGTGTTTGACCTCAGACCATGTCACCACTAAGTGATGTTATAAGGGTCTGAGGTCATCACCTAAGATGTTATCCTCACAATTAATCTCACCAAATTAATGATGTTAAAGGTCTGAGGTCATCTCATTATGGTGTCAGACCTAAGACCTCGTCACCACTGAGTGATGTTATAAGGGTCTGAGGTCATCACCTAAGATGTTATCCTCATAATTAATCTCACCAAATTAATGATGTTAAGGGTCTGAGGTCATCCCATTATGGTGTCTGACCTAAGACCTCATCACCACTGAGTGATGTTATAAGGGTCTGAGGTCATCACCTAAGATGTTATCCTCATAATTAATCTCACCAAATTAATGATGTTAAGGGTCTGAGGTCATCCAAGTATGGTGTCTGACCTCAGACCTTATCACCACTAAGTGATGTTATAAGGGTCTGAGGTCATCACCTAAGATGTTATCCTCATAATTAATCTCACCAAATTAATGATGTTAAGGGTCTGAGGTCATCTCATTATGGTGTCAGACCTAAGACCTCGTCAGCACTGAGTGATGTTATAAGGGTCTGAGGTCATCACCTAAGATGTTATCCTCACAATTAATCTCACCAAATTAATGATGTTAAGGGTCTGAGATCATCTCATTATGGAGTCTGACCTAAGACCTCATCACCACTGAGTGATGTTACAAGGGTTTGAGGTCATCACCTAAGATGTTATCCTCATAATTTCTGACATAAGTGCACAATGAAGCAAGAACCGCCATGGGAACTAATCATTTATTAATAACCTCTTCATAATAAGATGGTACATTTACATAAAATCTTTGCAACATTATATGTAATACTTCTTTAGGTGATCAGCATTCCATGGGTTAGCGAAAGGTTCCCCTTCTAGGTTTTCTAGCCTGTAGGTGCCAGGCACAACCTCTTCTGTCACTTTGTAGGGGCCATGCCAGTTTGGGTGGAGCTTGTTTGCTTTCTGTAAGGTCTTTTTCAGCACTAGGTCTCCCACTACGATGGGTCTTGACTTCACCCTCTGATTGTAGAATTTTACTGCTCTCTGCTGGTACGCTGCTTGTCTACTCTCTGCGTCTTCTCTTCTCTCTTCAATCAAATCTAGGTCTAGCCTCCTCTCTTCCCCATTTTTATTAGGGTCATAGGTCTGAACCCTATGAGTTGGGAGCCCCACTTCCGTTGGTATGACGGCCTATGAGCCATGTGCTAGCATGAACGGGGTTTCTCCTGTCGGTGTCCTTACCATGGTTCTATATGCCCATAGCACAGCATAAACCTCTTCAATCCATCTTCCCTTCGCTTCTTCTAACCTCTTCTTGATTCCATCGAGGATTGTTCTGTTCGTGACCTCGGTCTGACCGTTTGCCTGAGGTCAGCCAGGTGATGAGAAGAACTGCTTTATCCCAACTCTTATGCAATATTTTTTTAAAGAGGAGTTCTTGAACTAGGTTCCATTATCTGAGATAAGAGTGTTTGGGAGGCCGTATCTGCATATGATGCTCCTCCAAATAAATTGTAAGGTCTTCTTTTCTGTGATCATTATCATCGGCTCTGCCTCCACCCACTTTGAGAAGTAGTTAATGGCAACTATCAGGAAATGGTAATTATTGGCAGCTCTTGGCAGGGGTCCTACTAAGTCAATCCCCCACACGGCAAATGTCTAGGGAGAAGGGATTGATGTCATAGGTTGGTGAGGTTGATGAGGGATAGTGGTGAATCTTTGACATTTATCACACCTCTTCACGTAAGCTACAGTGTCTTTAGACAAGGTTGGTCACCAGTATCCCTGTGTGATGATTCTCTTGGCCAATGGTCTTCCCCTAATGTGACTGGAGCAAGAACCCTCATGAACTTCTTGTAAGACCCGGGGAACTTCTGTGGGATGCACACATCTGAGGAGAGGCAACATAAATCCTTTCTTATACAGGACGTCTCCTACTACTGAGAACTTGGCAGCCCTATATCTCAATTTCTTCCTCTCTAGCTTGGATTCAGGTAGCTCTCCCTCTCTGATATATCTGACGAGGGGGTCCATCCATGAGTCTCCTAGGTTCAAATTGTGATAAGAGTTACATACCTCTTCTTCCTCGATGGTCGCTTTTCCTAAGACCTCGATCGGAACAGTCCTTCTGACGTCTGTCTTCGTTGCCGAGGCCAACCTCGCCAATGCGTCTGCGTGGCTATTACTTTGTTGAGGCACTCTCTTAAGTTTTACCTCTTCGAAATATTCTAACATCGTTCTCACCCTCTTCAGATACTTGGCCATCCTTTCATCTTTGGCCTTATAGACTCCCAGTACTTGATTGACAACTAACCTTGAGTCGCTGTGCAGTAGGAGTTGCTTTACACCTAGAGTTTTTGCCAATGAGAGGCCGGCTATCATGGATTTATATTCTGACTCGTTGTTAGAGGCCTTAAAGTTGAATCTCAGAGCGTATTCGATGTTAGAAATATCAGGGGCTAAAAGTATCAACCCCGCACCGCTTCCACTGTCGCAGGAAGAGCCATCAACGAAGAGGTTTCAAATGTCTGTATCCGATGAGAAGACCCCTTCCGACATGATTCCTTATTTGAAGAGGTACCGATCCTCCTCGTTCTCCGCTACTCTGCCCCTGACCTTGTTGGATGCGACCTCTTCCTGATTTCGGAAGACGTTTGGTGTCATCTCTTCCTGATTTTGGAAGACACCACGGTTTGTCTTTTCAACACCCTCTAGGCCATTCTCTGCCTCGGTCTCTTCCCATGTGAACTCAGCAACAAAGTCTGCGAGGGCTTGCCCTTTTATGGATGTCTTAGGTTGGTAGGTAAGATCATACTCCCCCAACTCAATGGCCCAGGTCATCAATCTCTCGGACTTCTCAGGTTTATGTAGGACCTCTCTTAGTGGGGATTCGGTGAGGACAACCATGGAGTGGGCTTGGAAGTAAGGCTTCATCTTCCTCGAAGCATTTATCAGGGCATAAGCTAACTTTTCCATACGAGGATAATTTTGTTCAGACCCTTGAAGGGCCTTACTGTTGAAATATACAGGCCTTTGGATCCCTTCGTCTTCCCGTATTATGGCTGCCCTGACGGCTGATTCGGAGACTGCCAGATACACATACAATTTCTCTCCTGTGACAAGTCGAGATAGCAATAAGGGAGACCCCAAGTAAGACTTGAGCTGGTTGAAGGCTTTTTCGCATTCTTCGTCCCACTGGAAGGCCTTTCTAAGCACTTTAAAGAATGGAAGACACTTGTCTGTTGCCCTCGAGATAAATCTGTTGAGTGCAGCCACCCTTCCGGTGAGCCTTTGAACATTCTTGATACTTTTTGGCATCTTCATATCAAGCAAAGCACTGATTTTCTCTGGATTTGCTTCGATCCCTCTCTGGTTAACGATTAACTCCAGGAACTTCCCAGCTCCTACTCCGAAGACACACTTCGCGGGGTTGAGTTTCATTCTGTATGAGTCCATAATATCGAAGGTTTTTTCAAGGTCTGCCACATGAGTGCAGGCTTTCAAGCTCTTTGTTAGCATATCGTCTACATATACCTTCATAGTCTTACCTATCTGCTCTTTGAACATCTTATTCACAAGACGTTGGTATGTTGCCCCTGCATTTTTCAAGCCGAAGGGCATCACTTTGTAGCAGTACGTCCCTTTGTCGATAATGAAAGCTGTCTTCTCTGAGTTTTTTGTATCCATAAAGATCTGGTTCTAGCCTGAATACACGCCCATAAAGCTCATGAGCTTGTGTCCTGCAGTAGTATCCCCCATCTGATCTATCCGAGGTAAGGGATAGCTATCTTTTGGACAAGACTTGTTCAGGTCGGTGAAATTAACACACATTCTCCACTTCCCATTGGCCTTGGGCACGATGACTGCATTCGATAACCACTCCGGGTATATGACTTCTCTTATAAACTCAGCCTCTTCTAATTTTTTGACCTCTTACTGGATGACATTGTACTTCTCCCTGGAGTAGACTCTTCGTCTCTGTTTGATAGACCTGACATCTTTGGTCACGTTGAGCTTGTGACTCATAACCTCAGGGTCGATGCCGGGCATGTTTGCATGACTCCATGCGAAGACACTCTGCCTCCTCCTGAGGAAATTTATTAGCTCTTCCTTAATTTTTGTCTTTTGGGCTTTGCCGACCTGGATGGTTTTTTTCATCTCATCCTCATTGAGGACGATGGATTCTACCTCTTCCGCGGCCTCTCCCTTCTTCAACTTAATCTCATCTCTTGGGTCAAGTGTATCAAGGCTATAAGTTGTGGTTGCCCTCTTATGGGCCTCTCTCTCTTCGGCCGAGTTGAAATAACATTCTCGCGCTATGGTTTGGTCACCTTGCACTTCCCCTACCCCATAGGGGGTCGGGAATTTTAGCATCTGGTGGACTGTCGACGGAACAACTTCGAACTCCTTAAGGGCCACTCTTCCTATGATGAGGTTATAGGCCGAGAAGACGTTCTCATCCATCATGAAAAAATTTATCTTCTTGGTCAACCTCTTAGGCCACTCATCACCCATCCGTACGTCCATCTCATACATGCCCAATGGGTGGACCTTTTCGCCACTGAAGCCCATCAAGGGGTGATGATAGGGTACCAACCTTGCTCTGCTAAGACCTAGGCTCTTGAAGCAGGGCCAAAACATCACGTCCACTGAGCTTCACCCGTCTACGAGGGTCCTCTGTACCTCGCACCCGTGCACCCTTATTTTTATTACCAAAGGGTCATCATGGGGGGCTAAGATACCTTTGAAGTCGAGTCTGGAGAACCCAGCTATAAGGGCGTCCATGTCCACCTTCTTTCTCTTATGCACTGTATCGGAAGACGTTAGATTTACCACTTCAAGCTTGGCTACCGACTTGGCCTCTGCCACGTGGGCTTTCCTATCTGCCACTTCAGAGCCACCTCCCGCAAATCCTCCGCATATGGTGTCAACACCGAAAGATATCATGCCAATCCTCTTCACTGGGGTGTTGTCATCTTTCGGTGGGAGGTTCGGATCATCTTTATCGTCTCCTTCTGAATCGTTATCTCTTCTGACTGGGGCATTGTCACAGCATCTGCCGCTTTTCCTCTTCTTAGGGTCATCTCTTGCCCCTTAATATGCCTTACCATCAACGTACTTCCTCAATTTTCCAGACTTTAACATCTTTTCAATATCATCCTTCAAGGCTAAGCATCTGTCTGTAACGTGGCCATGGTCCTGGTGGAACTCACACCACAAGTTTTTATTCCTCTTATGCGGGGGGGACTTCAATTTCTCTGGCCATCTTAGAGTCCCGTTATTCTTGATCTCGTTGAGGATGTGCTCACAGCTCACAGTTAGAGGAGTATAGTGAGCGAACTTGTCATCACCCGTCCTCTTCTTTCCGTATTTCTTCTTTTGGGACTTCATGCTACTACCGCGATTCTCATCCTCAAACTTGGCTGCCATTGCCTCTTCAGCATTCATGACTTTACCCGCAGTCGCCAGTAGTTCCTCCATAGACCTGGGAGGGTCTTCAGCAAGTTTCCACAACAACTTTCCATTTCGAAGACCTCCTATGAGGGCGGTCATGGCTATATTCTCTTCATAGTCTTCAACCTCAAGTTTCTCTTTGTTGAACCTAGCGATGTAGTCTCATAGGCTCTCATCCTTGCCTTGCTTGACATACAGTAGGTGAGTGGTCTTCTTTTGAGATCTCACCCCAAAACAGAAGTTGTGGATGAATCGTTCGGCTAAGCCCTTGAAGTTCTCGATTAAGTTCTTCGGAAGAGAAGTAAACCAGCTGTGTGCTGCTCCTGTCAAGGTCCCAGAGAACGCCCTACACTTCATCTCATTAGGTATCAAGTAGATGTCCGCCGCTGACTGATACATCTCAATATGGTGTACAGGGTTTGTGCTGCCGTCATATTTGGGAGACACCACCGGTGGTTTGAACTTAGCAGGGGTCGGGAAGCTCACTATCTTAGCCACAAATGAAGAGCCCTCGTAGTAACCCCTTTGTAATGGGTCCTTTCTCTTGATGAGGTCTCCTATCTTCTCCTCAAGACGTTGGATAGAGTCATTCCATGGTCTCCTACCATCGGCTTGGCCGAGGTTGTCCCCATCCACCTACAAGGGGTGGACTGAGGGTTCCCCTGCCACAGCACAACGTCGGCTGTTGACCTCTTCCTGGTCCCTGTCCCTTCTTTCACAGTGTCAGCCTTGGTCTGGCCGACCCTGTCTGTTTCCTCTCTGAGAGCCTACTACGCTCTTCGATCTCGATAATCCCTGTCTTAGGTCATTCACTGGGCCTAACCTCTCAAAGGCTAACCCTCTGCTCAATCGATTAAAAGATGACCCTCTTTGTTGGGCCTCTTCACCTCTTCGGCCGACACAACCTCGACTTTGCTGAAGAGGTCATACAGTATTATTGGACACCTCATACGGCTCCCAGCAGTCTTCCGGGACCTCTTCCTCCTCCAGATCGTCATACCTGTCCTTCAGACAAGGGTTTCCTTGCCTCCCCAGGTGTAAACGCCTAGGGTCAGCAATGTCCCTTCTCCGCTAGGGTGCAGGATGGTCCTTCATTGGTGCCTGGGGTGGTCCCCTGCCATCTGGATAAGGCTGGACAGCCGCCGGAGTGATCATATCCGGTGAGACTTCAGGTGGCCTCATCATAGTTTGGCTGAGCTGTGCAAATTGTTCCTGCATAGCCTGTTGTGTTGCAGCCAAAGACCTCAAGGCTGTAGCTACCTCCGCCATTTCGGACTGAGGCGGCGCCTGACTGGAACTAGTCCCCCCACCACCAGGTGGCGGAAGAGGCGGTGGAAACTCTGGTTCCATGTGTTGCTTAGTGAAGAGCTTAAGTATCAGGTGAGCTTAATACCTTAAAGTAACTCTTTCAATGGTGAAACAGCTCCACGCGAGGGGTGGTGCCTGGTTCACCACCAGAGTCTCCGGTGAGGTTAAGCTGAAGAAGAGGCAGAGATATCTTCTCATTCCTACAGACAGCGCCAAAATGATGATGCTGGAAACAAAACCACCCTTCAAGGTGTTTGTGAGCTCAATTCAATGTTAACAATGGAAGCATAAGGGTATATACACATATAGTAGAAGGAGGTGAGGAGAAGAGGATTCACACCGAAATATAAGTGGTTCAGCCAATTAGGCCTACATCCACTGTGCAAGTGTATGATATGTATCACTGTATGAGGGCTCTAATGGCCATAGATACAATCTCACCAGCTTTCTCTCTCTACTATGTGTTTAGACAGAGTTTCAACTAGGGTTGCTAATTTCGGGGGGTCCTTTACAAGGTAGAGGATGACCTTTATATATATAGTCCCTAGGGGGTGTAATGTGCCCCCCATGCATGCAATGAGCATGTGTGTGTTGATCTAGCCAATATGGAGAAGACATTTGTCACTGTCACATGTAGAGAATGATGACAAAATATTCTCCCCATATGTGGGAAATGATTTTTTATAACTGATTTGTGTCCATGAGTCCTTATCCTTGTCAATAGGTGCTCGACTATCGTGCTTAGTCATGACCTCAGCCTGGGAGAAGCCGAGGTTGATAAGTCTAATTGCTCGTTCAATTCGAGATGAGCCATGAAGGTCTCGGCTTAAGTTCAGCCAAGACAATGGATAGGGCTCGGCCTAGGCCGAGGTTGAGCTGGCATATGCTTGGAGCATTAACTGATATCTTGATGATGTTAAATTTTGAAGAAGTAAGGCTTCTTGCGAGCTCGGCCTATATCTGGTCGAGGTTGCCATTCCCAGGTGTACTGGAGTGCTGTTAACCCTTATGATACGTGCAGTGTCCCTTGGAGAGGTTGGTGGTAGTGTCTGCCTGGGCCGACCTTGCTACCACCGAGGGCTGATGTCGCGTGCCCAAGGATTTTCCAGTATTGGCCATAATCTCGGCCTAGGTTGGTGTCTTTGAGCCGAGGTCACACTTGGGGCATATCAATTGCTAAGGCATACATAATCCTTTTGTTCAAGTACTCTTTATAATGAACCGCAGTTCTCGAAGGTAAGAAAATAATGGTGTTTTGTGAAAAAGAAAGGGTCGTACTCATGTGAGGTGCATGAGGTGACTACGTACCTCTGGGGTTTTTAAAAATGTTTTTATCTATTTGCAAATAGTTTTTGCAGAGGATCAGGCCCACGTAGTTCTGGGTATAGGGAAATGAAGAGGCTTTTTTTTTAGAATAGAAGGGGGATGAGAAGAGTCGTAGCGCGCCGAGATTTTGAACTAGGGGTAGAATTTCATGAGACGGTCCAGATTGACCGGACGATCCATCTCTTCCCCATCTAGATCAATGAGCATGGCGGCACCGCCGGATAAGATTTTCTTCACAATGTAAGGGACGCTCCAATTGGGATTGAATTTCCCTCTGGGGTCCCAGATGGGTTCTATTATCTCTTTGAGAGCTAAATCCCCCTCCCAGACATCACGGTCCTTGACTCTCTTGCTGAATGATCGCGCTATTTGGCGATGGTACCCCTGTATGCGGTAAAGAGCTTTTAATCTTCTTTCATCTAGGAGGGCTAGCTCATCAAAACGGCTTTGGCACCAGTCTTCTTCACTAACTTTTCTTTCGAGCATGACGTGTAGCGAGGGTATTTCCAGCTCCACAGGTAGGACTACTTCTATGTCGTAGACCAAAGAGTAAGGGATAGCCCCAGTAGAGGTTCAGATTGAGGTTCTATATCCCTAAAGGGCGTACGGGATCTGGTCATCCAAATCCTTACAACTTTCAGTCATCTTGCTGATGATAACTTTGAGGTTTTTGTTGGTGGCTTCCACTGCACCATTGGTCTGAGGTCGGTAGGGAGAAGATTTGTGTCTCTGAATCCCATACTCGTTTACTATTTCTGTGACTTCTGCTTCAAAATGCAACCCGTTATCTGATACTAGCTCGTGCGGGACCCCATATCGGCAGATGATATTTTTCTTGAGGAATTTGGCCTCTTTCTTGGCATTTAATACTGCATATGACTCAGCTTTGACCCATTTGGTGAAGTAATCAATGTCAACCAGGATGAACTCATGTCCGTTTGAAGCCTTTGGTGTAACCTTCCCTATGATGTCGACACCCCAGGTGGAGAACGACCAGGGAGAGGTCATGTTGTATAATTCTCGCGGAGGTAGGTGTTGAAGATTGGAGAATTATTGGCATTTGAGGCACCTCCGGACATAGGGCGTGTACTCCTGTATCATGGTGGTCCAGTAGTAGCCATGTCAGATGATCTTCTTAGCGAGCATGTGACCATTCATGTGGGGCCCGCATTCCCCGCCGTGGATTTTCTGTATTATCTTCTCAATCTCAGCCCCTGCGATGTAGTGTAGATGAGTTCCATCGAAGTTCCTCTTGAGTAGGGCTTTATGACAGATGATGTACTGGGCGGCTAGTCTTCGGAGAGTCGTTCGATCTTTCTTGTTGGAACCCTCAGGATATCTACCATGTTTGAGGAGGCACCAGATATCATAGTACCAGCATATGATTACAGATTTTATATAGATACATAGGTAATAAGTTTTTATTATTTGTGCTTGCAGAACTAATACTCAAAGTGATGGATCCTCTTTGGATTTATGTTTTTTAAACTCATTTTGGTTTTTCAGATTTAAGGCAAAGCTCCTAATTACTTTTGATTTGTATGGTTGCTTTTTTTGGCATTTAATTATTAGTTAGTACTTAACTTAAATTTCCCTGACTTGATTCTCATTTGTATAAGGGAATATGTCCAAATTACAATCTTATTTTTTGGTGGTTGGAAATTTAAAACCTTAAATATATTAAGTTAGGAGTAAATAAACTAGGCATTCGTATTACCCATGCTAAGGTATGAAAAATAATAAGAATGTTAACACTGGCAAAATTCGGGATGGCAAAGCGGCGAGTTTTTGCAGGTACTCGACCCACTCCGGCCCTAATAAGTCATATTTAGAGGTTCATAAATGGGGCGGGAGCTGGTTTAGAAGTAAAAAACTCCATCGGGTTCAATATTAATCGATGTGCTTCAATCGATTTAAAGATTTCAATTAGTTTATAGTTTGGGTTTCATTTTTTTTTAATCAGAACTTACTATATTTTTTATCATGTCTGCTGTAATAATTTATCATTTATGTTGTTCTCCTTTTTTATGAAATTTATATTTAGCATAAAATTAAATTGATTGTGGTATTGGATTGTTAGTGCATTTTGAGCATTGTTGTTATCCCCCTCTCTCCAATTTCAGGTTTGTTTGTGTCTTATTTACATTTTGAACATCATTTTTTTTATAATTAATCGGAGTATATTAATAAAAAAACACCTAAGGGGGTGGAAACCCGTATACAATAGATATACAAAAGGCCTTCAAAAGACCATTAAAAAAAAGGGAAAGGAAAACAATAAACCTTCTCATCCTTCCCTTTCCACAAGCCAAACCACATCATCATCATCCTTGACTTAATCCCATCACATGGGGTCGGCCACATGGATTCTCCTTTTTATTCTAATCTATTATGAGCAATATTATCATTCATGTTTAAAGCCTTAAAATCTCTCCTAATAATTTCCTCCCACGATAGCTTAGGACGGCCCCTTTCCAATAATTCCCATGATACCTTCTCTCCTAATAATTTTCACAAGCCCAATCACGATTTATACAATTAAGTCCCCTTTTCCAACTCCTCCAAAAAATTTAACAAGCTGTGAAAAGTAGAATTTGCGTCTTCTTTAAACCACATATGTAAAGATCTCAAAGAAATATATCGCAATCTTACTGGCTCAATATCTTCTCCCTCGAAACACCTTTTGTTCCGATTTTTCCATATCGCACGTACAATGCATAAATGGGCTATTCTCCACACATAACTAAACTCCTTTCCCACCTCGCCATGTAGTCCCACGCTGCCATCTCATCTCAAAAAGATTCAGCACACACCCATTTTACCCCTAAGATTGAATAAATGATCTCCCATATTTCCCTAACCAACCAACACCGCAACAAGTGATTTGCAGTTTACTCAGCATTCTTACACATCCAACACCTACTTGCCAAGCATTTACCTCTCCTTTGCAGAACGTTCGGCGTCATAATTCACTGTCATCCATGCAAAAAAGTTACTTTTGATGGATCACGAGTATGCCATATGCTCCTCCTCCAAGGAAATTCAATCCCTCTACTATCCATCAAATCCGCGTAGTAAGTTCTCACAGGGCATATCCTTTTCTTTGTTCCCCTCCACCACAAACGGTCCTCCTTCCCCCTTCCGCCTAACCAATATAACATCTCCTCCGCCTCCTCTAATTCCCAATCTCGTAGGCTCCTTCTAAATGGGTTGGGGAAGGGTAAATTGAGATCGGGGTTGGGTACCCCCCCCCCCCCCCCCCATTGCCATTGCTATGCATTTGGACGTATATAATTATTTTTGTTCTATTTAAGCTAATTGAATTTGCTATTATGAGACAAGTTCCATTGCATAAAATTTAAACTAAGACCTCGAATCTCTGTTGAAAGCAATGTGTACTGAAGAACCCGTTACTTTCCAAAGTCAAAAAGAAAGACGGGACACTCTTATAGTCCTTAAAAACTGTGGCATCGGGAAATCACTTTTACTTTTCCAAATCCCTCAAAAAAATTGAAATTTCCTCTCCACACGCTACTCAATACCTAGTCAATTAGATATCTATGTGGATTCATCTAACATGAGTAGTGATTGGTTGTTCTGAAGGGAACAAAAGGGAACAGCCTTGCTCATAAATGACCTACAATTATACTATAAAGTTAGCCTCCGTTTGATGTATTTCCTTTTTTATTCTTTTGTATTATTTTTAACCTACTAATTTATTTTCTAATTTAGGCAACTTTTGGATCAACATCATTGATTGAATTAACACACAGAATGTACCATTCATCATCATCCTTGCCTTAATCCCATCACATAATGTAGCATTAGAAAGTGTATATTTAGAACATATGTTAAGCATGGACGTGTTACAACCATGTTGGGGTTTGTTTTTAGTTTGGTTTGTGAGTGAAACAATATCCACACATTTGGTGTATTTAGTTATTATTAATATATATTATAATAATCAACGGTACCATAGGCACGGGTATATTTATTTTTTTATTTTTAATGACAAACATTTGAATGAATTTTAAATGAACTTCTATTTTTATCATGTCATCGACACGGGCACATCCTATTATATATATATTATCGACAGCTCTCATCATTTCCAAATCCCAACACTTTCCTCTCTTTTTCTTCTATTCAATACCTTTCTGCCAGACATCTGAATCCAATCTCAACAGCGGTATGAATTGGATTTTTATTGCGACTTCTATTCAGTGACATCTCAACGCTTTATTGTATTTTGATTTTTTTTTTTAGGTTTATTTACTTCTTATTTTTGTACATTTTATGATGATTTGTCGGTTTGATTAACTCTAGGACTTTAGTTATAGTTTATAGGTTTATTTGAGTTATGTAAATTTTGTGACAACTGGGTTTACTTAAAATATTTACTGGCAGGGTTTTGATATTAGCTTTGGTCTAGTTTTGGATTTACCTGTTTAACATTTCTTGTTCACTGTGTTTTGTGCAAAAATCATTTAGGGTTGGTTTGTAATTCCTATTTCTGCTTAAATTGTACAAAGTTAATTAATTTGAGGTTAAATTGCGCAATTCAAGGCAGTTATTTGCAATTCTGACATTGATATATAAATTAATGTAATGTCCTTATTCTTTTCTACTTGTTTAATTTTATATGTTTATGTGATTATATATGTGATGTTTTGTACATTGACCTAATGTGGAGCCCAATTTAGAAATCATGAGTTGGAAGAAGATGACATATCAATAGCTAGGGTTAAGTAATCCTTGTTTAATATCGCGCTTTCCATTTTAGTCCGTCTCCAATTATTATTTATCTTTTTTAAAAGTAGTATATAAAATTAGTTGAAACTACAAAGTTTCCCATCCTAAAAATAGCCACAAGGGAACAATGATTCAGGTGCATGTGTTGCATTCAAAGATATTCATCATTTATTGGAGGATAAAATTGGAAAGTAAAATGGCGATTATTAATGTAGGACACGACGTGGCCCCGGGGGGGGGGGGGGAGGAGGAGGTACTTTTTTATGGAGTTTCATGGTAGTTCAATAAGATTATTCTTGTACGTGATATAATCCATAAATATTATTCTTGAAGTTACCACTTGTCTTAGGTAATATAATATGTATGGCTTTTATCACGTTTATTCGATGTGTTCTTTATCTTGTTTATTGTTTGATGTGAGTATATGTATTAAAAGAAGATAGAGAAAAAGTTATACATTGGAATTTGATCATTAGTCTATGTAAAAGGGGTATGTATTTATGCATTCAATTTCTATCATTGTTGGTGAGCTTTTCTCCTTTTCAATTTCTTATTTTAGGTTTTGTGGGAAACAGCCACTCTTCATTTCACTTTTCCACGATATCTAACAGGACAGCTTTTCTATATCACGTTCTCTCTTTCCCCCCTCGCATCACGTCGGTGTGCAAGTTAGTGTTCAAGTAATGATTGTTTGCCAACACATGGTGACATATGAGAAAGTTACATAAGTTTTTGAATGCTCAATCCTCGATCTGAGCCATGTTTGCCGACACATGATTGTTTGAATGCTGGTAGGGAAAATAACAATTTTTTCTACCGGTATGTGGTGATCTTAGCATTATGTTTTATTGTTGTGTTCTCCTTGCTTACCGATCATGTTGATCTTAAAATTCTAAACCTAACCCCCTAACAAGTCCCTGGATTTTGTCTTCTTCGTTATTGGGCCAATAATGATATTATTTAGCTTCTCAAATGACTAATCTTGGTATTACGGGAGAGAAGACCCCCAATTTAGCACGGGAAAATTGAGATTCAAGTTCTTTGGCTAACCACATCACCTGAATTAAGTATATCAATTCAGTTTTTTTTTTCATTCATCTTCGTGGTAGTAAGTGAGCTACCACTGTAAAATTACGAAGATGGGGAGAGGGATTTTTTCAAAGAATTCTGTTGCATTTGATTGTTTAGTTGTCTATATTTCTTGCATCTGGGTTTTGATGGCTTCGGTGCTTCGACTTCCTAAGGTTTCAGTGAGACATAATTTGATGAGTTCTATTAGGCCTCAAGAAATTGTCCATGTTTTACATAATGAGGGAATAGGAAAGTTTGGAGAAATGATGATTGGCATGTTGCCCGATGATCTTGCATTTACAATTTTATCCCCTCAGTAAAAGCTTTTGAGCGTGATTTGAGATTACGGATGAATGACAGTTTGGGGGCGGAGAAGATCAATGATACATATGCAATACTTATTTGTGTATTGGGTTTCTCGGTTGTGCCACGAATGATTTCTTCTGTTACAATACCTTATGGTAAGGAGATTACTTTTGATTCCTTATCAGGATTTAATTTATATATATTGAAAGATGTATATAGAATGATGATAGTTAACGGAGTTCGAACAAACCAGGTCGATCACAGTAAAGGGAAGATCAATGTACATATATTGGATGGGGTGATCATGGATGTTGAGTTTCAGCAGTCAGTGCAGCCTGATTACAATGATTAAGATTAAGTGAGAATTTACATATCAAATATGTAGACTCGAGATATTCAGGTTACCCATAATAACATGTTGTATTGTAGATGTAATTTACCTCATAGTTTAACTCAAAGTTTTGTTTTTAATTGACAAGGTTAGCATGTAATGGTTAGATTTGTGCGAGGATGAGCGAGAGAGAAATAGTTCACTTGTTTATTTGAGTTCTTATTAAAGGAAATGAAATGGAAAATCTTTTTGGTATGTATCCTCAGTTGAAAGACCTAACTTTGAGCTTATGTTTTGTATAAGATATTGTGTAATTGTCAAAACATATATTCTGGGGTATCTGTACAAAAAGCAGTGATGGAGTCCTGCTTTGAAAATGGAAATACCCGCCCTTATGTATCCTCATTGTCTGGGAAATATAGAGGAAAAAAAATTTCAAGACACTTTTGGATGCAATAATGCCTTTAAGGAAATTCAGCATTTAACAATTCTGCACCCTTTCACTTAAATCTGCTTTTGGAAATTTTACAATTCTAACTTAACATTGAATTGGCCTTGTACTCTCTTCTTAAAATGAGAAAGCACTCGATAATTTTTTTTAAGCTTATTATTATTTTATTATTTTTATACTTAAATACATTTTTATATAAAAATTAGACTTTGCCCCAAATCATTAGAAAGTCTGTTAATTTTAACTGCGACGTGTTATTTTTAATTAAAATCAAATTTAAAATGTAAAAATTAAAAACAAAATGAAATTTATATTAAAAACAATTCAAAAATCTTAGAAAATTATACTAAACAAAAACAAAACCATCATCTCCCTCCAGCACCCCTAGCACCAATCACTGTTTGTGGTTTTCCATATCTTAATCCAAAATTCATTTTCTTATTTATATAATTATTTTAATTAAAAATGATATGTGGCAGTTTAAAGTTAACTGGCTTTATAATGATTTTGGGCAAAATTTAATTTTTAAATTAAAATGTATTAAATCTAAAATTGAAAGTTAGTATTGTATTAAAGTAAAAAATAACCTTAAATGTATAATTGTGTTGCTTAAGAGAAGACATGGTGATTAATTATTGTGATTTTTCACAAGAATAAATTACTAGGATGTTTTACCTTTTCAGAATGTAGAAAACGTAACATTTCAAAATTTTGTCTCTTCAAAAGTCAAAACTTTGGGATTTATTATCCCTTTACTTTTTTTTATTATTTATTATTTATTTTTTAACTATAGCACTTTGTTCATAGTTGTCAAATCGAGATATGTGTCAAAAAATCCTATATATTATGAATCGTATCGGGATACATGTTGTAAATTACAGTACAAAAAATATAAATAAACGCTTTAAAAATTAGATATAAATATAGAGAACACTTTATAATCATTTATACAAATAATATGGTCTTAGATCGATTTTATTATTCGATTACATTGTCTAATGGTAAAAAGTCTATCTTTGTGATAACGAGGCAACATGAAAGATATAAGAAACGTAAGATACAACAAAAAACGACGGACTTTTCAATTTGATTTAATACTACAAAGAGTTTCACCTTTAAACTTCAAAATTCTCCACAAGTCATATTAAAAAGAGATTCCTTTAGATAGTAATTACTGACTATTAAGGTATCATACTATCATAATTCATTATATAGACATAAAATACTCTAAAATATTAACCAAAATCCGAAATATATACAAAAAAGTCTTATCACTCCACTAATCATTCATAATGACCATCATTAAGGTTTAGTTCATTATCATCATCATTTTCGTAATCAACTTCTACTTTCCTCCTCCTCATCCTCCTCCTCCTCTTACTCCTCCTAGACATTATTAATAACAGTAATATCATCTTCATCAAAAAGAATAATTTTTCCTTCCACCTAGCATTCAAATTCCATGGCCCTATATAAAACCAAAAAAATGCAAAAATATACATTACTAATTAATAGAACAACAATTGTAGTAACTATTAGCAATTAAGCCTCTTAATTTAATTTCATATGTCTAAACTAAATGTGTTTGGTTTCACATTTTTACCTATTAACACAACTTAATAAATAAGGTGAAATAGTCAAAGCTACCACAATAACTTAATAAATAGGCCGGGAAGAAGTTATTATCATATAAAAATTTAATAAATAAGTTGAGAAAGCAAGAAAAGTTAATAAATAAGTTGAAGTTACCAAACTAGCACCCAACTCTGTTTTTGTCTTTTCTTTAAAAAATAGAGCACGTAACTCTTATATTTACAAATTTCGAAGCTTCCCTTTGCAGAGAAAGATATGAGAAGACAAGACAGACCCAAGACAATTGGTTGAAGTTGTTTTAAACCAGAAATTAGAGAAAATGGTATGACGCACAAGGGAATAGAGGAAAAAAGTCACAAGGGACCTAGGGTTTTATGAGTTTATAACACATAATGCTTTTATAAATGTAAAAGAAGTATGTCGTCCAAGAAAAATTAAAGGAAACAAGGGTTTCGAGATTTTTTTTTTCTTTTTTATAATTTGGTCCAAAAAAAACCGATCCATACCATGTTCTCCGAATCGCAAATGTATCTCGATTCATACAATACACGAATCGTAACAGGATACACCTATGATACAATGATAAAAACGATTCAGAGGGATTTTTCGTCTCTTTATGTTTGAATTGTATCATATCGTATGATACATGTCGTGAATTGTACGTTACTAACAATTATGACTCTGTGTCTATTCACGAAATTCATATTTGTTGGGACATTAAATTTCGTCACAAACAAGCGTGTGTTTTATATAATTTTATTTTGTAATTAAAAATTTATAATGGGCTTGAGCAATATAGTCTCTCACACATAGCTAGCGCCCACAACTTAAGAAATAGACGCTTATGTGTCTTGCCAAAATAAAATGTGCGGGCACTACAAATATCGGATATCAGAAAAATCAACCAATGCTTCGTCGTTGTCACACATTTGAATTTCAAATTGCAAACGACTTCCAAAATTCCTAAACTACTTTTTGCACTAAAAGTATATATTTCTTTATTATAATTACATAACTGAAACTACAAAAACTAGATCGAGACATCATGTTCAACTAAAATTAAATTACATACACATCATTTTAAATCAAACATCATTTCAACACCAACAATTGGCATATACAAAAAATCTAAAGCACGCTTAAATTTAAACAACAAATATTGTATTGATTTAACATCCTAAAACTCTTAATAAGAATGCCTCTTCCCTTTTCATTGGTGGACGTAGTTTGCTGAACCACATAAATATTGTGTTTATTTTATTTTGTTAATGTGTAGTTGATGATAAATTAGGGAGCACATAATATTGTGGAATTTATTTACCAGCAATTTTCATAAAGTTAGCAAGCGTTTGAAACCATCGTAAATTTATATTTTTCTAAAACAATTACAAATGAGATTATATGAAAAGGTTATTGTGAGTATAAAATTATCACAATAAAAAATCACAGAAAGAACTCAAATGCGGAAGTTAAATAATCACACACAACAGTAAATGTACATGGTTTGGCAGTGTGCCTACATCCACGGAGAGGCTACTATTATTATTATTATTATTATTATTATTATTATTATTATTATTATTATTATTATTATTATTATTATTATTATTTTGTCTACAACTATTATATTTGTTTATTACTATTTGTCTTCTTTGTATTTTTTTTTAATGTTGTAGGTATGTATTATTTGTGGATGCTGCATACACCCACAATAGATGCTTTATGTGCTGATAGAATGAACTTTTCGGTGTATTATTTGTCGTTGTTGTACAAGCTCCTTCTAATCAAAACCTCAACTACCTACAAAATATGACAATCTCAAGTGTAGCGGTAAGTAAGGGTATCAATCCACTTTCAAGGGAGTAAGCTAGAGACAAATTAAATTGTAATTCATTTTTTATTTTCTTTTTTGTGCTTTTTCACTTTTCTAATTTTTTTTTGCTTTTTCAATATTAAAACAATAAGGTGAGGTGAAGTTTTAAACTAAACTAAACTAAGATGAAAATAACTAACTAGAAAGTAACTAAAATGAAAATTAAAGTCTACACTAAAATAAAAGATAAAGTGAGGTAAATAATTGTGAGAGCAATCAAGGAGTGGGATTGCACCACAAATTTTAGTTATTCTAATTAATTAATTTAATTAATTGAATTCTCCCAAATTAATATCAAAAGTACAAACCAACTCTCGTTGCAAGTGTAATTATAATAGTAATCTTTTAGAAAGTTAAGTTTAACACCCACAACTCTAGAAAAATAGATCCACACTCCTTTTAATTAATCACCCGCTAGGATCGATCAATTAGAAATTATTTCAATCTTATAAAATAAATTTAGAGTTGAAATTTAAGTGATAATACCCGACTTAAGAAACCCCTATATCTAGTTCGAATCTAAAATGGGTATTATCACTAGAATTTCGATTTTCTCTCGAAAATCATTTACCCTCTCTCGAGGCGTAAATCTAAGGGTGAGGGATCAAAGTTAACATTCAAAGGGACTTTTCAAGTAATTAAACTAATTAAAATAAAATAACATCAAATAAGAGTTTTACCCCAACCCTTGAAAGGGGATTTAGCCTAACATGATATTAAACATGACAAATTAATAATCAACGCTACTAAAATAAAATATAAGAGAATAGAACAAGCAAACCAAATCTCTTTGAGAAAGTTGAATTCTACTCTTCCAAATTGAAGCATACAATCCCTCCAATTGAGCATCCAAATGATTTGAAACTTTTCTATTCACTCAATTAACTCTCTTACAATATTTAATCTCAAAAATATCTAAAAAAATAAAAAGAATAAAATAAAACTATTTACAAATTTTTCTACCTAATTTATTCTAACCTAAATCTCTACTTTTCTCTAGAATTTTTCTCTCTCCATTTGATGATGAGTCTTCCAAATGGGGTCTTGAGTCCTCTTTTATAGTAGGCACATGGAGCATGGAGGATAAGAGGTATATTGGGTAAAGGGCTAGGAGGTGCATGTGGATATGGTGTGAGGTCATGTGAATGAGAATAAAAATCTGATATGGTGAGGGGTAATTTTGGAAATTCGTTTTGAGTGGTTAGTTGGGGTATAACGGGTAAATGGGTTAAAAGGTTTAAATGATTTAATAAGACATGTGGGGATATTTTGTTGGTTTGTCTTTGGTTTGGTTGGCTTTGGTTGGAAGGTGTAATGACAATCATGTAAGGCTTGGGAGTCAAAATGGGAGATGGGTCTTTGGGTGGAATGGATGGGTATTTGAATGGGTTGATGTCTGAAAAAGTGGATCGAGGAGAGAGAGAAGGCGATCACGACGTCGGCATCGGAGAGGGACGTGTCCACGCCGAATCGAATCTTGGGTTAACGACGCCGGCGCCAGAGTGGAAGTGGGTGGAAAGCGGCCTGCTAGTTGGGTCTCATCGGACAGTGGACGGCGTCGGAGGCATGAGATCCGGTTCGGCTGGAGGGTCAGGGGACGGTGGTCGGTTTAGAGGGGGTCTCATTGTGGTTGGTTTGGGGCTGGCTCCGGCGGTGGTATCGCCGGGGGGTTTGGATTGAGGTCGGGGGTAAGGAGATCGGGAATGGGGGTTTGAGGGTCTGGCCGGTAAGGGGTTTCGAGCATCTCCGGCGGGTTGCAGCTCCGATGGTGACCGCCGGCGGGTTTGTTGGAGCCGCCAGTGTTGCTGTTGTTATGGGATGGTTGATAATGGAGGTGAGAGAGTGGAGAGATGGGGATGGTGATGAATAGTAGGTGGGGGGTTTGTTGGAGAAGATTAGTGGGGTGGAATGTTAGAGTGTGGTGAGGGTGTAGGAAAAGTAGGTGTGAGGGTGAGTTATTAGTTTAGGGTGTAAGAGTGTGTATGGAAGGGTATGTTTTTGTGTGTGTGTTTAATTTGAACTCTTAAAATAAAACTGACTAATAAAATAAAATAAAATAAAAATCTAAAAAATAAACTTCTATTTAAAATAAAACAAAGACTCAAATAAAAAATATAAATATAAATAAAAATAAAAGTAAAATCTAATAAAACTTAAAATTAAAATCCTAAAAAGAAAATGCAAAATCTAATAAAACTAAAAATACATGAAATCCTAAAAATTCTAATCCTAATAAAATAAAATAAAACTAAAACTAAAACTAATATAATAAAAATCAAAATACTAAATAAAAGGAAATATAAAAATTGGAAAATAAATCCTAGAAATTCTAAAAATAAAAATTACTTAAACTAAAAGTCTAAAAAGTAATAAAAAGGGACAAACAAAACACACACGGGGTTTGGGGTAGGTTTGGGCTAGGTTTAGGCTCGGGTAAGGTTACAGGGTTGGGTATTTAGCTCCAATTTAACTGCAAATTGCCTAGAAATATAGCTTTTGACACCGCAACTGCAATTAAATCTGCATATTGAACAATTAAGCACATAAGACCCATATTATCTAGAATTTGCAATTAAAATACATCTATTTGGGGTATAAATTGTACATTTTTGGGTGCTTATCACACCACCCCCAAACAGAGCATTGCTAGTCATCGAGCAATAAAATAGAGAGAAAGAGATAGATAAGAAACCAAAAGTGTACCATTTTCACAGGCACTTGCGATTGCACTTAGCATGTGCAACAAGCCTTTAAACCTATATATTGCCCTACAGGACGAGTTGTGTCTCGTGAGGGTTTGTAGGGAATATACCCACAAAATTCTTATTTGCAAAAATTTATTGAAAGGCAGTCAATCTCTTATTAGACGTAGAATAATCGCACAATCCATCACAAGAAAAATATTTTTAGAAATACAAGCCGGAATGTGTAAAAAATTTAACTAAGTAAAGACTCAAGGCACATCCTTCCTAAAACTCAACGTGTGTAGTGTGAATCAGTTAAGATGGATCGAGTATCACAAGAGTAATTCCTAGATTGCCTCGTCGGAATCAACGCTTCAACTTCAAAATCTCATGGGATGTAACTCTCTCAATCGAACTTTCGAGATTAGGGTAAGTGTATCGCTCTTGTATGTGAGGAGGTGAGTAAATGTAAGCAAGTTCAAACGTCTCACACACACACATAAGAAAGAACGAACAATTAGAAATAAAATGATCTCATGAAAGAATTCTAATCACTATAGTGACAACGTCGTGTTATTCACCACGTCGACTTTCAATTGCCCGAACACCTAGGGGAACATGTACGTATATGGGTGAGGGGGAAATTAAATGGGAAGGATATGATACGAAGGATAATATGGATGGTGATAGTGAAATAGGATGGGGTGATGATATGCGATAAGATTGAGAAGAGTGTACTCACCACTACACCAAAACGCTCTTTTAGTAACAGACTAATTATATGATTAGTAACACTATTGTACCATTGCTGTTGCTTACCATAAAATACCGTTACTAATATAATATAATTGTTACTAATTCTATTTCGATATCTTAAAAGTGAAAATAAAAAACCTAAACTAAATTTTTCCTCCCAAACCAAAAAATCTCTCCCCGACTCCACACACCCAAACGAAAAGCCCCATACACATTCTCAGAGCTCTCAGTGTTCTTTTAGATTTTTGCACACATAGGGTTTGTTTGAATCGTGGACTCTTCTCGAATTCCATCGATGTCTCAAACACCACGGAGGCAAGCCTCCTCTCGAATTCGGAGCTAACCTAGGGTTTGTCAGACTCACCTAGGGTTTCATGAGTTGGGTATTTTAAGGTAATTTCCTCTTTAATTCGAAGCTAAATAATGTTAAATCTAACCCTGTTTTATACTTTCATTCCTAAATATATTGTTCCTAAGCTTTCCCTTCGATTTGAACAATAAATGAAATCAGGTATAAGTTTTTTAGTTCACTTTTCTATTTTGTTCGAGTTATTTGTGTTTATTGAGAAATCTCCAACAATAGTGGATGTTTGGTATGTGTCTTATGTCCAGATCTTTATGTATTGGCAAAAAAGGAGTAGAAGATATGGGTTCATGGGTAATGTAGTGGTTAGAACCATATATTCACTCAGCGTTTGAATCGCCTCTCAAGGTAATCAAATCTACATTTACATGAAATAGCTTGCACCTCCAATAGAGATTATTTTTTAATCAAAGTGGTACATTAATTTTATGTTCTAATATGCATGTGATACTAGGATTATACATCGTTTATTTGTCAATTTGTTTTAAATGTCTTCTAATGATTGTTGGTGCTTAATGCAAGGGACGTGGATTTTGAGTTTTGTATTGAGGATGTAAGGGATGAAATTTGGTACATGGTGAAGCCATCAGACCCTCTAAGAATCAGCCTGGCTGATTTACGCCAACAGACCTTCTTCACAGGAAAGTCAATAATTACGAAGGAAGGATGATGTGATATCTTGTCGCCTGGACATGTTGATTCCAATTTTATTTTTATTTTTCATACTAAAAATAACTACAACTTTGTTCTGAACCTACGGGTCACAAAAATAAAGATGCAGTGACAGGAATCCAACTTTTAGACCCCTGCTTCCAGGGGGCTGATATTTTGTTTTTTCAGGTCATTTTACTTCTTAAATGAAATGAAATTAATATTTCTTTTAGAATGGTGTTAAGCTAGTTCTTAAATGAAATGAAATTAATACTTCTTAAATGAAATGAAATAAAATTAATTGATTAGAAGATAATGGTCCCTTGTAGTTAGGCTAGTTTTTTCTAATAATCTGAAAAAAATTCATTCCTTGCAGGAAATATTTCCTACCATGCAAGTTCCTATATTGGTTCTAACGCAACATGATGAGCGAGGTCACTTTTGGTATGTGGCACATTGTTGTTGCCCATTGGCTTAAGCAAGCAGAGGCTTTATTTTGAATCCACAAAATACTGATTTAAGAGATATGGAGGGGTTTGGAACTTTTTATCTTTGCCCTTCAATATTGTCATTTCATTATTTGCAATCTCATTTAATAATACTAAGTTAGTTATCTTTTTTCCATGGTACCTATGATTTGGATCGAGATAGGTTTCACGAGCTCTTGAGAACTTCGAGGATGTTTCGCGAGATGGGAGGTAATTTTTTTTCTTTTTGATCAGAAATAAATTTTATTTAAATGAAAAAATTACTAAGTTGTGGGGGTAAGGAGCTCACCTATAAAAAACAGTGGTAATATATTCCATGTCCCATTATATTGATGAAGCTCTTTCCTTTATTGGTCAATTATGCATTCGCCTGGTTTACCTTATGCAGGTGGACTTCATGGATGGTCATTATCAGGAGAAACATATATGTTAGGTCCTCACTCACAAGGTCCCCAGTCCTATCTCCTATGTTCCAGTCGTCCTTTCTCCTCTCAAGGCATGGTACATGTCCAAGGCTAGAAATAGTATGTTTATTTGGTGTTGAGGTGCCTTCAGCTGCTATCTTAATAGCCTGTATTTACCTAAAAATAGTATTTTTCCTTTGGGCTTCAAATATTGATAGACACGCCTACAGTGATCATAGGCTTGTATAACGGGGCTTAAGGTTCATTTATGTATAGTTTAGGCTTGAATGATGTAGGATGTTTGAGAATGTAACTTTTCTAGATATAGTGTGTTGTTTGAATGAAGTCCTCATTTTCCTTTTCCTTATCTTACGAATCAATATAAAATGATTATCTACATATGTGTTGTTCTTTTTTACATTTTCCTTTTCCTCGTCTTATGATTCAATATACAAGGATTATCTACATTTGTGATACTGGTTTTTATTTTTTTATTTTCCTTGTCTTATGAATAATGTCATTTTTTTTAATCTCGAATGCTTAATATCTCCTTTATATAGATTAGGGGTGTCAGGCACATGCCATAAATGTGCAACCTTGCAAGTTAGGAAATATTGTAGAGGACTTCTTATATTACTCCACAGGTGACTGTGTCGTGCAGTTTCATTTAAGAGGAAGTGTTGCAATGATGTGTCATATTTACCATTTCCTTGGAAATGAGGACTTGTGTTTATCATTGTTCTTCACCAAATGAAACTTCAGTTTGGTACCTATAGTATCATATAAATATATTTGATTTTATTTATGATCTTATGGGTGCAGCCTACAACCCGATTTTGTAATATGGAATGGTGTAATTGGTACGAAATTGGCTAAAGGTTCAGATTTGGGGAGAGCCTTTGAAAAATATTTTTTTTTAAATATGTACTAAGATTAGTAACATAATTTTACCGTTACTAATTTTGATCTTTCTGTTACTATCAGTAACATAATTTTACCGTTAATAATTCTGAATTTTTCGTTATTATTAGTAACGCTACTTTAGTGTTATTAATTGTGAATTTTACCGTTACTATTAGTAACAGAATTTAACCGTTATGAATTTTAAATTTTACCATTACTATTAATAACAGAATTTTACCGTTACGAATTCTTATTTTTCCATTACTATTAGTAACAGAATTTTATCGTTACTAATTTTAATTTTTTTCGTTACTTTTAGTAACATAATTTTACCGTTACTAGCTTCGTGCCCCACGTCTTTTTTCTAACAGAAAAATTGTGTTACTAATATATTTAGTAATGGTAAAATTGTGTTACTTATGGCGTGTTTTGGTGTAGTGCACTTTAGGCACAAATGTCTTTATTGCTAACTACAAACTCTCTTTCTTTTCTTTTCTTTTTTTTTCGATTTTTCTTTTCTTTTTCTTTATTTTTCTTTTTCTTTTTTCTATATTTTCTATTTTGCTTTTTTTTCCCCTTGTTTTTCTCTCTCTTTTCAAACCAACAATGAAGACATTTAACATTTTGAATCAACACTCTTTTATTTGAAAATGAAAGATGATGTGTTAATGTAGTGGGGAATGTGTATGGATGATGAGGGAAATAAATGGGTGAAATGAATGGGAATATGATATGGGGAAAAGTGGTAGGTTTATGGATGAAAATCCTAGTGATCGGGACAAATTTCAAGACACGTGTTTCTTATAACTCGAAAAAATGTCATTCTCAGTGATCAAGCCAAAATTTTATGAAAGATAATGAGATCATACAACAATTAAAGTGCGGACCCAAAAGAAGTTGAATCAACTTGTGACTCGGAGATTGCGTAAAACACTCAAAAAGGGTGAAAGGCACAAATCTCACAAGCTAAAGTCTCCACTAGTGATCCTTAAAGCTCTCTTTAGAATTATAGTACTCCTCAACTCTAAACCGTAGTGACGTGATAAGTGCACAAATTTTGTTGAGTCTAGGAATTCATAGTGCAACATGCCTTGTTACGTATTACATAAGCTATTTATAAAAAATATTCTCTAGCTTGATTCCTAGACTTTGAAAGATGGATGACTGAAAATTCACATCAATAAATGAGATGAAAGAAACTGCACGAAATTTTAAAAATCAGGTTTAAAATATCAAAAAAATTCAAAAGAGGTACGATTTTGATAAAATTCCCCACCCCCAAACAAAAAGGAACATCGTCCTCGATTTTAAGTAAAATGATTTTTAAAATTGAGAGCATAAGGTAGGAAATAGATTACCAGAATGAACCGCTAATGAAGTGGAAAGATATCGCCAATAATAAACCTGAATAAATGATAAGAAAAAAAGTGTACAAGTCAATAAGCATGATAGAACATCGGGTGGTGTGAAACACCACCCCCAAACAGGATGAGACTAGTACAAGAAATGCGGGCTGCCTCCCGGTGGCGCTAAGTTTAATGTCTTCAGCCAGACCGAACCATTCTCACCATAAAGATAGAATCTATGAAAGCGCAGGGCGACAGAAAAATTGGGTGATGAGAATCACCCCCAAACAAGACTGATGCGTCAGCCTTGTTGGATAGAGGCTAAAACGGGTCAATGCACTTGTACGGCAAAGTGAATCACGCGATGCAAAGCATCAGTGGACCATGGGCGGGTGGGTATTAAGGTAAGGGTGAGGGTGAATAGGTATCGGTCACAGGCCTTATTAAGCCGAAAGGTGAGGGCAAGAAGGGCCCTATAAGCATGGTGCTCAAGCTGGTGAGGAAGGAAATATGGTGGGGAAAGTGGAATGGGATGGGGCTCATAGAAATCACACGAACATTCTATAAATGGGCGATGGTAATGGTCGCGCCGTGACACACCAGGGAGCTGTTGAGAAAAATAAGCACCACAAGGAAGTGGTGTGCATCGAGGAACACACTCGGTGTCACGGGAGTGGAGAGTATCACCATAAATACTCTCGGAGATGGGGGATGATGGTTTCAGGTTAGGATCTAAAAATGTTGATGAAAATTTTAAATGCGTAAAATCAATATCCAAACCAGGTGGTGGGGTGGAAAGGACAATGGGTGGGTCGGGTGGGATAAACGGTGAATCGGGTGGGATAAATGATGGAGGAAGATGATCCAACTCAAGAGTGGGAGACACACACTCATTGGGAGGAGTAAAGGAATACTCACAAGGGAGTGTGGTTTCTAAAGATGGAGTGATCAACTTCTCCATAAGAGTAGTATCTGGGAATGTGGTGGTTGAGTCAAACGAGGAACCAAGATCAGAGATAGAGGAATCACTAAAATATCGGGCTCAACGGGAGCCATGCATGGTGGGATATCATACATATCCGGATAGTTAGGAACTATCACGGATTCTATCTAGGGAAAATGGTGAACACTCGTAGCCGGAGCTAACCTAGAATGAAGTGGTTCCTCGGGAACACAAGGGTGAAGCTCGATAGGTGTAGACTCGGGCATTGTTTTGGATATCACGGGAATAGAAATTGGAACCTCAAATGTGAGTTCACGTGGACATGGTAGGATCGGATCAATCTCACTAATGAAAGGTAAGTCAACACAATTGTCGACTTGGGGCTCGGGCCATGGAATGGTCTCAACTTCAAGATTCTCGAGGTGGGAGGGTTGGTCACACTCAAAGTCAGTGGCACAAGACGACGCATTATCACTCCACTTGGGGGCAACAATGGGTTGACTTGGGATGAAATCCGACTCTCTCGCACACTCCAATTCATTGAACCTTTGTTCAAGCCTTTGGAGAGCTTGAGTTTAAATTTGAGTGGCTTGATCTTGCTCAATGATAAAGTGTTGCAAGAGGCTTTCGAGAGCGGATGTGGATGAAGGTGTTGGTGGAGTAACAGGTGGTGGTGGGTGAGGTGGACACAACACTCTACTATCATGAGTATACAGAGAATTCTCAAAGTAAGTGTGTGGGGTGGAGCCAAGTACATCATACACGAAAGGATCGCTTTCGTGATGGACAAATGGTCGATACTCATGGGGTGCGTAGTGAGGGGACTGATCGTGAATAGGTGCACAAGGATTCCATGACGACTGTTGGAACATGTGAGGATCCACAACATTAGGTTGGGAATCATATTGCGTGGAAGGGTGATCAGGCCTCCACAAATAACTCAGGGACTCACACAACTCGGGATTGGGTGTATCGAGATAGTTGGCCGAGTTGGGTTCCGAAACAATGTCATATGGAGACACGTGTTCCACGGTGGGTTTTGATGGATATGAAAAGTATGGACACTCATGGGACATGTGATCGGCATAATAACTGTGGGTGCACAACAACGGATTAGACACGTCGACACTTGACACCGAGGGCGATGGAATAGGGGGTGTGTGCATGGACGGGTCAAGAGTATCAACGGGACTCGTGAGAGAGGTGAAACCACTAAGTATCTCATAAAGAGACAGCTCGGGTTCACTCTCACACGTGTCGCGTGTCAATGAAAAATGACCAAAGTAGTCCCGTAAAGGACGTTCTTCGGCCATGAGGGGAGAAATATTTTTTTGGAGTTTTTAAAAAAAAAATCAAAAGGAATGAAAATATTTTTTGGATTTTTCTAAAAATGAGAAAAAGAAAATATTTTTGGATTTTTTTTCTAAAAAGGAAAGAAAGAAAATATTTTTGGATTTTTTATAAAATAAAAGAGATAAAATATTTTTGGATTTTTTGGAAGAAAAGATGCGGGAAAAATGTGGACTCTTTGAATTGGACGAACCAACTAAAATCGACTACCAAAAAAAATGAAATTGGACACACACACAAGTCAAGAAAATTTCCTAACTAGCACATAGCCAATTTTTATCTTTAAATTTAGTGAAAGGGTAGTCAGATTTTAATTAAGTCCGTGGGCAATAAAAATTAACGGAAATCTCTTTGTGATCGCCTTTGAAAAATTTTCTCATAGTGGGCTACCGAGTTTATTGATTTTAAATTTAGTGATGGCTAGGGTAGCACACAATGGTAAGCGAGTGAGTCGGGTGATGAAAACCCTTTTCGTGAGTGACCGGGTGTAGGTCTTAGTAATTTAATTCATCACACCATTCGAAAATAAATGCAAGAATAAGAGCACACAAAATAATTGACTCGCTAACAGGAGAGGCGCGAGGGTGAAAGAAATGCACCTCCCACGATTTTTAGGCCGTGGGGTGCCGAAAATTTTGAGTCGACCGGGAGGAGATTACGCCTATCTCAGTCGTCCCCGGGAGTCCTACCGACCCAAGGTAGAGAGGCTTCTAAATCTTTGCCTTTGAACGCCCTCTCTCTACCTTGTCCGGTTTCCCTATCACGCTTGGCTTCAATTATTACAATTTTAAATGAAAAATAAATGGTGTCTCTATGCACCGCAATACAAGCCAAGAATAAAATAATCCTAATACAAGCCTTCTAAAAATATAAAAATGGTACAAAAATAAAAAAATTCGAAACAATAAATGAACTACAAATTAAAATCCGCTCCAAATGCTTTACGCTCCCAAGAATGGCAACGGCGCCATTTGATAGAAAGGCTTTCTGCGTATTTTTTTCGTCGTTGCTTAAAAAGCTCCTTCTAATCAAAACCTCAATTACCTACAAAATATGACAATCTCAAGTGTAGCGGTAAGTAAGGGTATCAATCCACTTTCAAGGGAGTAAGATAGAGACAAATTCAAATGTAATTCACTTTTTATTTTCTTTTTTGTGTTTTTTCACTTTTCTAATTTTGTTTAGCTTTTTCAATATTAAAACAATAGGGTAAGGTGAGGTTTTAAACTAAACTAAACTAAGATGAAAATAACTAACTAGAAAGTAACTAAAATGAAAATTAAAGTCTACACTAAAATAAAAGATAAAGTGAGGTAAATAATTGTGAGAACAATCAAGGAGTGGGATTACATCACAAATTTTAGTTATTCTAATTAATTAATTTAATTAATTGAATTCTCCCAAATTAATATCAAAACTACAAACCAACTCTCGTTGCAAGTGTAATTATAATAGTAATCTTTTAGAAAGTTAAGTTTAACACCCCACAACTCTAGAAAAATAGATCCACACTCCTTCTAATTAATCACCCGCTAGGATCGATCAATTAGAATTTATGTCAATCTTATAAAATAAATTTAGAGTTGAAATTTAAGTGATAATACCCGACTTAAGAAACCCCTATATCTAGTTCGAATCTAAATTGGGTATTATCACTAGAATTTCGATTTTCTCTCGAAAATCATTTACCCTCTCTCGAGGCGTAAATCTAAGGGTGAGGGATCAAAGTTAACATTCAAAGGGACTTTTCAAGTAATTAAACTAATTAAAATAAAATAACATCAAATAAGAGTTTTACCCCAACCCTTGAAAGGGGATTTAGCCTAACATGATATTAAACATGACAAATTAATAATCAACGCTACTAAAATAAAATATAAGAGAATAGAACAAGCAAACCAAATCTCTTTGAGAAAGTTGAATTCTACTCTTCCAAATTGAAGCATACAATCCCTCCAATTGAGCATCCAAATGATTTGAAACTTTTCTATTCACTCAATTAACTCTCTTACAATATTTAATCTCACAAATATCTAAAAAAAATAAAAAGAATAAAATAAAACTATTTACAAATTTTTCTACCTAATTTATTCTAACCTAACTCTCTACTTTTCTCTAGAATTTTTCTCTCTCTATTTGATGATGAGTCTTCCAAATGGGATCTTGAGTCCTCTTTTATAGTAGGCACATGGAGCATGGGGGATAAGGGGTATATTGGGTAAATGGCTAGGAGGTGCATGTGGATATGGTGTGAGGTCATGTGAATGAGAATAAAAATCTGATATGGTGAGGGGTAATTTTGGAAATTGGTTTTGAGTGGTTAGTTGGGGTATAATGGGTAAATGGGTTAAAAGGTTTAAATGATTTAATAAGACATGTGGGGATATTTTGTTGGTTTGTCTTTGGTTTGGTTGGCAGGTGGAATGAAAATCGTGTAAGGCTTGGGAGTCAAAATGGGAGATGCGTCTTTGGGTGGAATGGATGGGTATTTGAATGGGTTGGTGTCTGAAAAAGTGGATCGAGGAGAGAGAGAAGGCGATCACGACGCCGGCACCGGAGAGGGACGTGTCCATGCCGAATCGGAGCTTGGGTTAACAACACCTGCGCCAGAGTGGAAGTGGGTGGACAGCGGCCTGCTGGTTGGGTCTCGTCGGAAAGCGGACGACGCCGTAGGCATGAGATCCGGTTCGGCTGGAGGGTCAGGGGACGGTGGTCGGTTTAGAGGGGGTCGCGTTGTGGTTGGTTTGGGGCTGGCTCTGGCGGTGGTATCGTCGGGGGGTTTGGATTGAGGTCGGGGGTAAGGAGATCGGGAATTGGGGTTTGAGGGTCTGGCCGGTAAGGGGTTTCGAGCATCTCCGGCGGGTTGCAGGTCCGATGGTGACCGCCGGCGGGTTTGTTAGAGCCGTCGGTGTGGCTGTTGCGGCGGGTAGGGGGATTTGGGTCCGGGTTCAAGGGGAGAGGTGTATGTGCTGGGTTTGGGGCTGTTATGGGATGGTGGGTAATGGAGGTGAGAGAGTGGAGAGATGGGGATGATGATGAATAGTTGGTGGGGGTTTGTAGGAGAAGATTAGTGGGGTGGAATGTTAGAGTGTGGTGAGGGTGTAGGAAAAGTAGGTGTGGGGGGAGTTATTAGTTTAGGGTGTAAGAGTGTGTATGGAAGGGCGTGTCTTTGTGTGTGTGTTTAATTTGAACCCTTAAAATAAAACTAACTAATAAAAAAAATTTAATAAAATAAAATAAAAACCTAAAAAATAAACTCCTATTTAAAATAAAACAAAGACTCAAATAAAAAATATAAATATAAATATAAATATAAATATAAATATAAATATAAATAAAAATAAAAATAAAAATAAAAGTAAAAGTAAAATCTAATAAAACTTAAAATTAAAATCCTAAAAAGAAAATGCAAAATCTAATAAAACTAAAAATACATGAAATCCTAAAAATTCTAATCCTAATAAGAGATGATGATGATGTTGTGGACTTGCCGGTCGAGCCTTCAATATATAGTGAATAAGTGAAAGCCCCATCAAGTTATGATAAAAAATTTGGACGAGCACTATAATAAGAAATGATTAATTTATGTGATCAAATTGGAGTTCAACTATTCAATAGAACTTATGATTTATAGTTCAGCATTATTATTATTTTGTGACTTTTAATAACTTTGTAGCCAAGTTTTACATGTTTTTAAACATCATGTACTACACAAATTTCCTACTATTTGAAATGCCGAATAGTATTTTACATATTAAATAGCATATTATGTATAATAATATTTATTTATGCTCGTAAATATTTAAATGTAGGTTTAATGTCAAATATATTATGTTACATCAATTATATATATTTTATTTATAAAATAAATATAAGAATAAAATGATGCAAATAATTTACATCCAGATTTCGGATATAAAACATGTAAACATACAACAAACAAATAAGCTTTTCAAATTAAGCCTCATCATTCAAAGCATATTCTGACTAGTCAACTCGGGTAAACCGAGTAAAATAGGTGTTGATGTAAAAAATTAGATCGCTCTAATTATTCAATCACAGATAAATATAAATGAGACAAAGAATTGTTAAAGTGGTTCAGCCTTATAAGAATGGCCTACGTCCACTGTTTTGTTATTGCTGATTTTTTGGGAATTCTCGATTACAAATTCTCTCAAGAAATTCTACTCTCGATTCCAGGGTATGGATTAGAATCTAGATTTTTTGGTCTTTTACAATGAGGATTGTACAATGTCTTTATAGCCATGAGGCTGTAATGTGAAAGGGTAATGCATTAAATGATATACATATGAAAGGGTGATACATTTAATGCCCTTCTTGCATGTGCATCTGAATGATAAGCATTTAATGAGTAGTTAAACTGTTGGTATTCTAAGTCGAGGTGTAGCTCGGACCGCCTGAGTTGCTCGGACCGCTTGAGCTTCTCGGTGCTAAAGAGTTCCTCGGAGCTCGGAGAGGTCTTGTTCCTCGGAGCGTATGAGTTCCTCAGAGAGGTCTTGTTCCTCGGAGCGTATGATCATCTCGGAGGTGCTTGTTGTTGCCATGTAGATAGCCACGCGTCTTCATATGATTGGGCCATGTCAGCAGATCAAATTTGGTATCAATAGAAGGCCCCAATGTTTCATAGTTCGAAATTTGAGGAGTATGGAACATTCTTTCTCGGAGTATGGTAGCTTTAAATAGTCTTCCTGATTTTTAGGAGCGTTTCCCTTGTATTTATTTCTCCTTCCCAATTCGTAGAATCATGACTTTTTGGACTTTTCTGCACACTTCGTTTCCCGCGTCTCTTTTCGTCTTTTCAGCCGCTGTTGCCCGCTTTGATTCCCGCGCCACTTTTTATCTTTTTAGCCGTCGGTAACGTAATCATCCTTTTTTGTAATCATTACTTCACCATTTTCCAAGGCAAGGTATTTAAACTTCACAGACACTCCCATCGTCTTCTTACTTTTCAAATTTGTATCTTTCGAGTTTTTCATCGTCTTTTTCTCTCCTGTGTATTCATCTTCTTCCATCGTTCGTTGTCAACATCTTTAGTTTTTTTTCTATAAGATCCTCTTCCTTCTTCTTCATTTCCTTTAATTCATCATCATGGTTTACTCTGTTGAGTCTCTTGAAAAGTTTCGCTCTAACTTTTCCATTCCCTCCTGGGTCGTCTTGGAAGAGCTTTCTGAGCCTTCTAATTATTTCAATTTAGCTGAGGGACATTGGTTCCCCAGTCTATTTTTTGCTGAGTGTGGATTTTCTTTTCCACCAAATCCTTTGTGTCTGGAATTCTGTCAGTACTTTGATGTTGTTCCTGCACGAATAGCTCCCAACACATGGAGAATAGTTAATGGGGTGCATAGGTTAAATCAAATCCATGGAACTCGAATAGGGATTCCAGAAATCATGTACTGCTATAGATGGGCAGTTAATGAAAATATTTTTTATTTAAAAACTAGATTTTTAAATAGAGCCCTAGTAGTCAATCTCCCTGATGCCAATAGGGATTATTTTGAACATGGGGTTGTTATAAAAAATTTACAACACCCTTCTTTAACCGGAGATGAGGTTTACCGGGGTCCCAGATGCCCTACTTATGGCAATGGGATAGGTTATTTTTATTTCTTTTTATTTATTTTGAAATCATGTTTCTGTTATGTTTGATAAAATGTATCACTGATATCTCAATGTTTATTTATTTGCAGTTGATAACAAACGAAAGTGCCCAAAAGAAGCAGACATCAATATAAGGCATTTAAAACTTATCTGAAGTCTGCATCAGAGTGTTGCTCACGAGCATATCAGACCTTCTTCTTATCTGCTTCAGTACAAGAGATACACCACTTCCTTCACTGCTCGTCCAGTGATTATTGAAGCAGAGGCTGTACCAGCTTCTGCAAGCTCATCGCCTGAATCTTATATCCCTTTGAACGAGAGGATGAAGAAAAAAAGACCTCCCACCCTGTTTGAAAAAACTGCCTCCGGTTCCGGAGAGGCAAAAAGGAGCAAGATTGATGTCCCAAGGGAGGGGACGAAGAAGACTGATGCAGCTCCTCCAGCTGCTGTTGTAAAGGTTGGTGAGAAGCCCGCAGTGGTTCCTAGCAGGTCTGCTGCTCCTGAAGAGGTGATTGTGATATCACCGACCAAGGGTTATTCCTTGGTTGAATCTGTTGATGTTCCCCCGAGGAGGATGAAGAAGAGCTCCTCGATCAATTTAACCGAGACCATCACACAGCCCCCAGTTACTGGCACTGGGGTTCTAACTTTTGTTCCTCCGAGCTCTGCAATGAGCTCGGTAAAGTCCTGGATCATTCCCGAGGTCCAGGGTACTGAGGAAAATCTTACTCGGGACATGGTTACTTCTTTAGCTTCTCGTCACCTCGCTTCAGTAAGTCTTTTTACTTTCAACTTTTTATATTTCCCTTGTCAATTCTATCTCTAACTTATTTTCTTTTTCTGTTCACAGTTGACGAGCTGCTTCAACATAATCCTGAAGAAGGATGAAGCGATCAAAGTTTTTTGCTCCTCGTCCAGTGTGGAGGGAGCTCTAGAAGAAGCTACCAAGTATTTGGAAGAATCTCGCCAGAAGTATGCCACTGATAAGGCGGTCTGAGAGAAGAAGCTTGCTTTTTCCGAGCAGGAGAAATCTCGGGCTGCTGATGCCTCTAGGGAGTTGGAGAGGAAAGTGAATGCCTTGGAGAAGGCCAATAAAGAGCTCGAAGTGAAGCTAAAGACTGTTGGGGAGTTTGAAAATAAACTCAAGGCTGCTGAGGAGGAGTTGGTTCGGCTTCAGGAAGTAAGTCGGCAAGCAGAAAATAAATTGAAGGTTGTCGAGGACCTGCTGTCCGAGCAGCTCTCCTCGAAAAAGTTGAAGAGAAAAGCTGCTATAAAGAAGTCCTTCAGCGCTGGCTGGGACAAAGGGTGGAATAAGGGGTTGGTTGCCATGGTTTCACAAGTGGACTATGGCAGCCTCAAATACTTAAGGGATGGATGGGTTGCTTCCCTTCAGGAGATGAAGGTCGATGAATCTTCTGAGCTATTCCAACAGCACATCCCTGGTCCCCCTCCAACCCCTGAAGATCTTGAAGAGGATGAAGCTGCCTTCGAGGAGTCTTCAATGGTGATGGGAGATCATTCCCTAGCCATACATCCTATTGCCGAGGAAAACCAGCAAATCATTTCTTCCTTCGAGCCGCTATCTACTCTCCCCGAGAAATAATTCATTCTCCCCGAACAACCTACCTCTTCATCCCAGCCTCCCGAGAAGGTTTTGGGAGACAAGGAGAAGGTTTAAAGTTTCTCATGTTTATCTTTATGTTTTTCTTTCTCTTTATCAAATGTAACTCAGAACTTGTAACTCCGAATTGTGATCTAATAAAACTTAAACTTTCTTTGCATACTGTTGTCCATCTTCTATTCATACTCTGTCTTGATTCTTATTGATTACTGCTTTTTCTTCCTCTGTTAGTTTCTGGCCAGGATGGATTTATTATCTGCCCACGATACTAAGTTTCTGCGATAATGCAATTAATATTTCAAGGATGGTCACACGGACTTGAGTGCTGAAAAAGTTGTCGACATCCTTGGCCAGGATGCTTCAGAACAGGCAGTGGAAGCATATCAGTACTTGAAGTGTCTGCTTGATCGAGCAGTGGCAAATAACGTTGCTTATTATGAAATGATCGAGGATCTACAAATCACGCTTGAAGACCTTCAGCTTCAATACAAAGAATCCACTGCCCTGTTACATGATGGATACGAGAACAAGTACCAGAAGCTTATTATCGAGAAAGGCTACGAGAAGCTCTTCGCTGGATATGATGTGAGGGAGAGAACTTTGAGGGGCGAGGTTGAGGAATGCAGACAGATCTCCGAGTTGCTGGAAAAGGAAAATAACCTGCAAAAGGAGTTATCGCAATTGAAGTCTGCAGCCTCCACTTCTACTGCCTTGATCCCAGTGACCGACGAGGGATTTTCATTCTTAGAGGTTGAGAACGCCAAGTTAAGGGAAGAGTTGGACACATTGAGGAGGTCGGGCCCTTCCAAATCTCCTCGGGGACGAGCAAGAGCTCCTCGGGGACGAGCAAGAGTAGCTCGAGTTTTTGTCGAAGAGCAAAGGACCCAATCTGCCTTAGAGAATCAGGCCTTCCAACTAATGGCGAAAAACCAGGTGTTATCTGATATGTCAAAGAAGATTAGGGACCTGGAAAAATAGCTCTCCGCGCAGAAGTCAGTCTTGGAGAATAAGGAGCTTTTCATCAAGAATCTCCATGAGCAACTAGAAAGGCTAACGTATCAATTCCACAAACAGCCCAGGGAGTTCTGGATGGCTGGATACAACGAAGCATTATGTCACTTGGACGATCGTATCCAGAATGCCAACAATGAGGGATATAAGCAAGGCTGGCTGAAAGCCTTAGGTGTGTTGAAGCTTGAGTAAGGTCATTATCTATGGGACTACTATCATCCCGGATTGCTCGACCTGCCTGTGCCTCCGTACAATTTGGACATGGAATGGATCCCTGCTCGGGCCATTCCTCGGAGCTTAATTTCAAAGTATCTCGGGGACTATAATTTACATTCTCAAATCGAAGTATCTCGTCCCGAGCATCTCTTAGATCGACCATCCGTGATGAATGTCAGGATGTTGAAGGATCTTAACTTCATCAATTCTCCTCTGTCTTTAAATGACCCGCCTGCTGGCGAGGAACCTGTGTCAAAATCAGAGGGGAAAAGACCAGTAGAATAATAATTTTTGATGTAATAGTTAGTATACATTTCAATACCGATGCACTTGTAATTTATTTTGAATTTAATGAAAGACTTTCATTTTTATTTGCAAATCTGATCAAGTACTTTTATATTTTTGTATGCATATCTGTTAAAAGATAATAATATTGTGTTGTTTCTCGACCAAGTCAGTAATAGTTAAAAATTTACAAGTATCAATAATGTTGCTCGATCACTTAATAAAATTACATGTATCAACCAATCAAGGTTGTTAAATTATGCTTGTCGACCAACTATGGTTAGTGGGAGTTAATCCCCGACTAACCACATACTTGGTAAATTTTTGTCTTTTTCATAAAATGTGTCCGACCAACCAAGGTCAATAAATTCTCCTCGTCGACCAACTACAGTTAGTGGGTTTTTATCCCCGACCAACCATACTTGGTACAGTTTGGAATAGTTGTAGCTCCCGACCAACGTAAATTGGCATTTTCGAGAATATATGGACTTCTTAACCAACATAAGTTGGCATTTTTAGGAATACTTCGTTTCCTAGCCAAACAGGTTGGCATTTTTAGGAATATTTCTCCTCGTCAACCAACTACAGTTAGTGGGTTTTTATCCCCAACCAACCATACTTGGTACAGTTTGGAATATTTCATTTCGTAGCCAAACAGGTTGGCATTTTTAGGAATATTTCTCCTCGTCGACCAACTACAGTTAGTGGGTTTTTATCCCCGACCAACCATACTTGGTACAGTTTGGAATATTTCATTTCCTAGCCAAACAGGTTGGCATTTTTAGGAATATTTCTCCTCGTCGACCAACTACAGTTAGTGGGTTTTTATCCACGACCAACCATACTTGGTACAGTTTGGAATATTTCGTTTCCTAGCCAAACAGGTTGGCATTTTTAGGAATATTTCTCCTCGTCGACCAACTACAGTTAGTGGGTTTTTATCCCCGACCAACCGTACTTGGTACAGTTTGGAATATTTCGTTGAGTAGTCTGTCGAGCTTTGCTGAGTAGTGCGTAGCACTAGTATTCCCCAAAAAATTTTCAATAAACAGAGAGACTTGCAGAATATCTTCATTTTATTCATACCGATGGAACCGCGTTACATTGGAATATACATCAATGATAATATTTACGCAGGTGCTCTGCGTTCCATGCATTCTTAAACTCCTCCCCTTCTAGAGTTGCTATTCGATAAGTTCCTGGTCGAACAACCTCTGTAACTCGGTATGGTCCATGCCAGTTTGCCTCTAGTTTATTGTGCTTTTGAATTAATTTCTTCAGCACATAGTCTCCTTCTTTCAGGTCGCATTTCTTCACCCTCTTGTTGTAAAACAAAGCTGTTCGCTGCTGGTATGCAGCATTTCTGATGGCTGCTGCTGCTTCTTCTCTAACTTCCTCGAGCATGTCTAAATCCAACCTTCTCATCAAGTCGCTGACAGGGGAATTGAAATTTAATACCCTATGTGTTGGGAGGCCCAACTCGGCAAGTATAACAGCTTCACTTCCAAACGCCAGCATGTATGGTGATTCTCTTGTTGCTGCTCGGGGAGTAGTTCGGTAAGCCCAGAGTACTGATTGTAACTCGTTGATCTAATTTTCTTTCGCATCATCTAGTCTCTTCTTCAAGCCATTTAGCAGCGTTCTGTTTGTCACTTCAGTTTGTCCGTTGCTTTGGGGGTGACCTGGTGCTGAGTGAACCTTCGAAATATTTGATTGATGACAATAGGAAGTGAACTCCTCATTATCAAATTGTGTTCCATGGTCTGTGATGAAGGCATGGGGGAGACCATATCGGCAAATGATATTCTTCCAAACAAATTGGTACACCTTCTCGTACGTCATGTCGATGAGTGGCTCAGCTTCTACCCACTTAGTAAAATAGTCTACTACGACGACGAGGTATTTGAACCTTCCTCGGGTCGTTGGCAGTGGTCCAACCAAATCAATTCCCTACATGGAAAATGGCCAAGGGTAAGTTATGGGTATTAACATTGCTTGTGGAGTTCTTCGGATGGAGGAAAAGTGCTGGCACTTGTCACACTTCTTAGCATAGGCTATACAATCAGCTCTCATCGTCGGACAGTAGTATCCCTGCGTCACCACCCTTTGCAAAAGCGTCCGACCTACTACATGTGCTCTACAGGACCCTTCATGGATCTCTTCAATCAATTCTTTCACCTCGAAGGGATGTACACACCTCTGCAAACCTGCCATAATTCCTCATTTATATAAAATACCATTAGTTAGTACATACCGAGCAGCTTTAAACTTTAATTTCTTGGCTGCGAGCATGTCAATTGGCAATTCTCCCTCCTCGATATACGCCCTGATGGGATCCATCCAAGATGATCCTAAATCAAGGGTGATAAAGTTCATCGCCAGATCTTCATCTATACTCCGACCAGCCAACACTTCAATTGGGATTGTTCATCGTAGCTCGGTGCGAGTAGCTGATGCTAGTCGAGCTAGGGCGTCTGCTCTCGCATTCTCCATTCTCGGTATTCTGAACAGCTGAATAAGGGCAAATTCTGACACCAGCTCCTTTGCCTTTGCGTGATATCTGATCATCAATTCTCCTTTCACTGCATATACTCCCATCATTTGGTTTACAATCAATTGAGAATCACTGTAAACAATAACCTGTTGCGCCTCCATATTTTTCGCCAAATTAAGTCCTGCAATCATGGCCCCATACTCAGCCTCATTGTTGGAAGCTTTAAATTGGAAACGCAAGGCGTATTCTATGTCGACGTCATCTGGAGTGCTCAAAACTATCCCTGCGCCACATCCTGCAGTGCAAGATAAGCCATCTACATATAGCCTCCATATAGGTAACTTGTCTTCAAATTGCTGCTATGTCAGAGTTCCTCGGTGAAATATTTACTGCTTCCATTTATCTTCCCCTGATACTTCTCGCTCCTCGTCGATCATCTTTTCTTGCCCTTTTACCAACCGAAGTTGGTCTGAGCTTGAATTTGATGATCCTGTAACATCCACTTGCCCTTTTACCAACCAGAGTTGGTCTGAGCTAGTGTTTGTTAATCCTGTAACATCCACAGGTTGATCAGCGAGTAACTTTTTCTCCCCGGGGGTATCAGGATAGGTGAACTCCGCTATAAAATCTGCTACAGCCTGCCCTTTTAGTGATGATCTGGGCTCATAAATTATATCATATTCACCGAGTTCTATTGCCCAGTAAATCAATCTTCCTGACTTTTTTGGCTTGTGAAGAGCTTGCCTTAATGGCATATTAGTATACACTACAATAGTATGGGCCTGGAAGTATGGCCTCATTCTCCTACTCGCCTCAATCAACGCCAGTGCCAATTTCTCCAGTCTTGGATATCTGATCTCTGCTCCTCGAAAGGCCTTACTTGTGTAATAAATTGGCTTTTGCACTCCATTCTCCACTCTGATCAACGCCGAGCTAACTGCATTCTCGAACACTGCAAGGTACAAATATAATTTTTCTCCCATCACCGGCCTGGACAGCAGTGGAGGTGCTCCCAAGTATTTCTTCAAGTCTTGAAAAGCCTTCTCACATTCATCATTCCACTCAAAAGTCTTTCTGAGTGTCTTGAAGAATGGGAGACATCTATCAGTTGCTCGTGACACAAATCTGTTGAGCGCTGCTACTCGTCCTGTGAGACTTTGTACTTCTTTCTTCGTCGTTGGAGATCGCAACCCTAATAGAGCTTTGATCTTTTCAGGATTTGCTTCAATTCCTCGTTGATTGACAATGTATTCGAGAAATATGCCTTCTCGTACTCCAAAGATGCACTTCGTCGGGTTTAGCTTCATTTGATATTTATCCAGTTGATCAAAAGTCTAATTTAAATCAACTAGATGATCGGCAACTTTCTTGCTGTTTGTCAGCATATCGTCAACATAGACTTCCATATTGTCACTTATTTGTTCAGCAAAGACTTTGTTCATCAGCCTCTGATATATCGCACCTGCATTTTTCAAACCAAAAGGCATAACATTATAACAATAAGTTCCCTTAGGGGTAATGAAAGAAGTACTCTCCCTGTCTTCAGGTTTCATTTTGATCTGATTGTAGTCAGAATAAGCATCCATGAAGCTTAGCAGCTCGTGTCCCGAGGTAGCATCTACTAGTTGATCAATTCGGGGCAATGGAAAGTGATCCTTTGGGCCTGCTTTGTTAAGGTCGGTGAAGTCTTCACACACCCTCCACTTATTGTTCTTCTTCTTTACCATCACCACATTGGCTAACCAATTTTATATATTTAACATCTTCAATAAAACAAGCTTTCTGGAGCTTCTCGACTTCCTCCTGTATAGCTCGATTCTTCTCGGGGCTGAACACTCTTCTTCTTTGCTTTACTGGCTTGATCTCCTTATTCACATTGAGCTCGTGACATAAGAAATTTGGTTCTATCCCAGGCATATCTTCATGACTCCAAGCAAAATTTTGCTTTCTGCTTCTAAGGAAAATTATCAATTCCTGTTTCAATGATGCTTCTAACGACGAGCCTACTTGAGTAGTTCACTCAGGGTGCTCGTCATCCAGAATAATGTTTTCAGTAGCTTCCACCACTTGACCCTTCACGATTTGTGACTCATCTCGAGGATCTAATGTTTCAATTTCTGCACCCTCATCCACCTGATAGGTAGTAGTCTTTTTCTTTGATTCTTCCAGTTCTTCTTGCTCGGCGGATGAATAATAACATTTTTGAGCTACTTTCTGATCACCTTTCACAACTCCTACTCCAAAGTTTGTTGGAAATTGCAGGTACTGATGCACCGTAGATGGTACATCTTCGAACTTCTTCAATCCTACCCTTCCCATGATGATATTGTACGATGATTGAACATTCTTATCCATTACGAAGAAACGTATTCTTTCTGTCCGACAAGCAGGCCACGTACCAATAAATATATCCAACTTGATCGTCCCAAGTGGAAATACTTTCTCACCAGGAAAACCAATGAGGGGTCTGTGATAAGGCTCCGGTTGAGATAGCTTTAGATTTAAACTATCGAAGCATGAGTAGAACATGATGTCTGCCGAGCTACCATTATCGACCAGCACTCTTGAAATCATTACCTCCTTCATTCTCATCTTAATCACCAATGGGTCATCATGAGGATACATAACTCCTGCAAGATCATTCTTTGAAAAACCAATGACCAATTTTTCTTTGTTCACCTTTCTCGGGCGATCCTCCTCAGCTAGATTTATTCGCTGAATGTACGAGCAAGCTTGAGCTTCCCCGAGGTAAGCTTTTCTTTCGGCAGCAAGGTCTCCTCCTCCTGCATCTCCTCCTGTAATAACATTACAATCAAATGACCCAAATTATATTGAAAATACCTCTCGTTATGGCTGTCTTGGTTTCTTGGGAAGATCGGGGTCATCCTCTGGATCGACTTCATGGTTTCTCTTCTTTTTTTCGTCTACTCGACGAGGGGATCTAGATCTCTCTCTAGTTCGGTCGTTGTTTCTTCTTTTGCCTCCCCGATCAACATACTTTGCTAGCTTTCCTCGTCAGATGAGTGTTTCAATCTCATTCTGAAGAGTTATGCAATTTTTGGTCATATGGCCATGATCCTTGTGAAACTCGCAATATTTTTCCCTATTCCTCGTATCAGGGTCTGCCTTCATTTTCTTTGGCCAGTTTAACTCCTCGCTGTTCTTAATTTCTTCCAGGACGTGGTTGATATTCGCCTTCAAAGGAGTGTAATTATCAAATTTCCTCAAGACCTCTCATGACGACCTATTTTGGATTGTTTGTCACCACCATTGTTCTTATGCTCTTTCTTCTTAGCTTTATCACCTTCCACCTTGGTTTCTTTGGCGTCCATAATCTTCTTCGCAGCCATAGCCTCCTCGGCATTCATAATCTTGGACGTTTTTCCCATCAGGTCCGACATGGTTCGAGGTGGATCTTTGGCCAAAGTGTAGTACAACTTATTCGGCAGTAGTCCACTCATCAAAGTAGTAATTATTGTCTTCTCCTCATAATCAATGACTTCGAGTTTCTCGTTATTAAAACGAGTTATATAATCTCTGGTACTCTTACCATCTTTTTGTCTAACACTTAACAAATGTGCTACTCGTTTAACTGGCTTTGCTCCAAAGCATAAATTCCCAATGAATAACTCGGCCAATTGAAGAAAAGTTGAAATCTTACCCCGAGGAAGAGTATTATACCATATTTGAGCAGATCCGGTAAGTGTTCCCGAGAATGCTCTGCATCTCATCTCATCTGGGACAGCATAGATGTCGGTTGCAGCTTGGTATTGTTCTATATGAAGAACAGGGTCAGTCTTCCCATCATACTTGTGAGTCACAACAGGTGCTTTGAACTTTGATGGTGTTGGAAAATCCACGATGTCCTGGATAAAAGGTGTTCCTCGAACAAAGGTTCGTTGTATAGGGTTCTTGGCCTTAGCCATTTCTCCTAATCTATCCTCAAGCCTTTGAATAGATCCTTTCCATGCATCATTTCCTTCCTCGGGCCTGTTGGTTCGAGCAACTGATCGTGTTGAAGTGGCTTCCTGAGATCTATCTTGACGAGCAACTGGTCGCGACTGGGAAGATCCTTCCCTTAAGGCTGTTGATCGCCGAAAGCTCCTCGATGCTGCATTAAGGGGACTTTTGTTCCTCCTAGGGCCTAATCGATCGAAAGGAGAAATCCTACTTAACCTTTCCAATGCGCTGGTCCTTTCTGGGGAGAGAGTGACACGTTGTTCAGTATCTGTGGCTCGTACTGATGAAGTTCGTCCAGGTTGATAAGAAAAATCTTCAGATTCTTTATTGTGATGTGGATTGGTATGTCTGGTACGTGAAGAAGATGCACGGATATTTCTTTGAACGCTTCGTGGTCCGGAATGGGCTGATGCACCGCCATGGAGGGTTTGGATGAGTTATCGCATCGTTTCTTGCATGACGGTCTGGCCCTGAGCAAGATTTGCCATTATTCCAGTCAGATCTGGAATATTTGGCGGAGCAGATGGATTCGGAGGGGTTCCAGCGTTTTGATTGCTGGATTCGGGAATATCAGCCATTTCTGATGAATTATTTTTGGTGAGAAAATGATATTACCAGTCGTTTCCCACAGACGGCGCCAATCTGTTGATGTAAAAAATTATATCGCTCTAATTATTCAATCACAGATAAATATAAATGAGACAAAGAATTGTTAAAGTGGTTCAGCCTTATAAGAATGGCCTACGTCCACTGTTTTGTTATTGCTGATTGTTTGGGAATTCTCGATTACAAATTCTCTCAAGAAATTCCACTCTCGATTCCAGGGTATGGATTCGAATCTAGATTTTTCGGTCCTTTACAATGAGGATTGTATAATGTATTTATAGCCAAGAGGCTGTAATGTGAAAGGGTAATGCATTAAATGATATACATATGAAAGGGTGATACATTTAACGCCCTTCTTGCGTGTGCGTCTGAAAGATAATCATTTAATGAGTAGTTAAACCGTTGGTATTCTGAGTTGGTATGCATCTCGGACCGCCTGAGTTGCTCGGGCCGCCTGAGCTTCTCGGTGCTAAAGAGTTCCTCGGAGAGGTCTTGTTCCTCGGAGCGTATAAGTTCCTCGGAGAGGTCTTATTCCTCGGAGCGTATGATCATCTCGGAGGTGCTTGTTATTTCCATGTAGATAGCCACGCCTCTTCATATGATTGGGCCACGTCAGCAGATTAAATTTGGTATCAACAATAGGTATGGAATTTTGGAGTTTCTTATTGAATCTAGATCCAAATTATACCCTTTTAGGTTCCACAGGAATTCCTCCGCTACTTGTGCACAAGTTCCCCATCAACAATTCGTAAGTCTTAATACCAGGCTTGAATGTTTGAAGATGTTATAATCTCATCTTATTTTTAGTGAAGATCTAAGGTTTACTCTTTCTCATTTTTAGCTGAAATATGTAGTTTATGGACATGTTTTCTTTTTTACGTTAGAACTGATAATCTGATAGCATATGATTACATATTTGTATATAGATACATAGGTAATAAGTTTTTATTGTTTGTGCTTGCAGAATTACTACTCAAAGTGATGGATCCTCTTTGGATTTATGTTTTTTTAACTCATTTTGGTTTTTCAGATTTAAGGCAAAGCTCCTAATTACTTTTGATTTTTATGGGTGCTTTTTTTGGCATTTAATTATTAGTTACTACTTAACTTAAATTTCCCTGACTTGATTCTCATTTGTATAAGGGAATATGTCCAAATTACAATCTTATTTTTTGGTGGTTGGAAATTTAAAACCTTAAATATATTAAGTTAGGAGTAAATAAACTAGGCATTCGTATTACCTATGCTAAGGTATGAAAAATAATAAGAATGTTAAAACTGGCAAAATTCGGGATGGCAAAGTGGCGAGTTTTTGCAGGTACCCGACCCATTCCGACCCTAATAAGGCAGATTTAGGGGTTCATAAATGGGGCGGGAGCTGGTTTAGAAGTAAAAAACTCCATCGGGTTCAATACTAATCGATGTGCTTCAATCGATTTAAAGATTTCAATTGGTTTATAGTTTGGGTTTCATTTTTTTATTCAGAACTTACTATATTTTTTATCATGTCTGCTGTAATAATTTATCATTTATGTTGTTTTCCTTTTTTATTTTGAAATTTATATTTAGAATAAAATTAAATTGATTGTGGTATTGGATTGTTAGTGCATTTTGAGCATTGCTGTTGTCCCCCTATCTCCAATTTCAAATTTGTTTGTGTCTTATTTACATTTTGAACATCAATTTTTTTATAATTAATCGGAGTATATTAATAAAAAACACCTAAGGGGGTGGAAACCCGTATACAATAGATATACAAAAGGCCTTCAAAAGACCATTATTAAAAAAGGGAAAGGAAAACAATAAACCTTCTCATCCTTCCCATTCCACAAGCCAAACCACATCATCATCATCCTTGACTTAATCCCATCACATGGGGTCGGACACATGGATTCTCCTTTTTATTCTAATCTATTATGAGCAATATTATCATTCATGTTTAAAGCCTTAAAATCTCTCCTAATAATTTCCTCCCACGATAGTTTAGGACGACCCATTTCCAATAATTCCCATGATACCTTCTCTCCTAATAATTTCCACAAGCCTAATCACGATTTATACAATTAAGTCCCCTTTTCCAACTCCTCCAAAAAATTTAACAAGATGTGAAAACTAGAATTTGCATCTTCTTTAAACCACATATGTAAATATCTCAAAGAAATATATCGCAATCTTGATGGCTCAATCTCTTCTCCCTCGAAACACCTTTTGTTCTGATTTTTCCATATCGCCCGTACAATGCATAAATGGGCTATTCTCCACACATAACTAAACCCCTTTCCCACCTCGCCATGTAGTCCCAGGTTGCCATCTCATCTCAAAAAGATTCAGCACACACCCATTTTACCCCGAAGATTGAATAAATGATCTCCCATATTTCCCTAACCAACCAACACCACAACAAGTGATTTACAGTTTCCTCAGCATTCTTACACATCCAACACCTACTTGCCAAGCATTTACCTCTCCTTTGCAGAACGTTCGGCGTCATAATTCACTGTTATCCATGCAAAAAAAGTTACTTTTGATGGAGCACGAGTATGCCAGATGCTCCTCCTCTAAGGAAATTCAATCCCTCTATTATCCATCAAATTCGCGTAATAAGTTCTCACAGGGCATATCCTTTTCTTAGTTCCACTCCACCACAAACGGTCCTCCTTACCCCTTCCACCTAACCAATATAACATCTCATCCGCCTCCTCAAATTCCCAATCCCGTAGGCTCCTTCTAAATGGGTTGGGGGAGGGTAAATTGAGATCGGGGTTGGGTACCCCCCCCCCCCCATTGCCATCGCTATGCATTTGGACGTATATAATTATTTTTGTTCTATTTAATCTAATTGAATTTTCTATCATGAAACAAGTTCCATTACATGACATTTAAACTAAGACCTCGAATCTCTGTTGAAAGCAATGTGTACTGAAGAACCCGTTACTTTCCAAAGCCGAAAAGAAAGACGGGACACTCTCATAGTCCTTAAAAACTGTGGCATAGGGAAATCACTTTTACTTTTCCAAATCCCTCAAACAAATTGAAATTCCCTCTCCACACGCTACTCAATACCTAGTCAATTAGACATCTATGTGGATTCATCTAACATGAGTAGTGATTGGTTGTTCTGAAGGGAAAAAAAGGGAGCAACCTTGCTCATAAATGACCTACAATTATACTATAAAGTTAGCCTCGGTTTGATGTATTTCCTTTTTTATTCTTTTGTATTATTTTTAACCTACTAATTTATTTTCTAATTTAGGCAACTTTTGGATCAACATCATTGATTGAATTAACACACAGAATGTACCATTCATCATCATCCTTGCCTTAATCCCATCACATAATGTAGCATTAGAAAGTGTATAATTAGAACATATGTTAAGCATGGACGTGTTACAACCATGCTGGGGTTTGTTTTTAGTTTGGTTTATGAGTGAAACAATATCCACACATTTGGTGTATTTAGTTATTCTTAATATATATTCTAATAATCAACGGTACCATAGGCACGAGTATATTAATTTTTTTTATTTTTAATGACAAACATTTGAATGAATTTTAAATGAACTTATATTTTTATCGTGTCATCGACACGGGCACATCCTATTATATATATATATTATCGACAACTCTCATCATTTCCAAATCCCAACACTTTCCTCTCTTTTTCTTCTATTCAATACCTTTCTGCCAGACATCTGAATCCAATCTCAAGAGCGGTATGAATTGGATTTTTATTGACGACTTCTATTCAGTGACATCTCAACGCTTTATTGTATTTTGAAATTTTTTTGAGGTTTATTTACTTCTTGATTTTTGTACATTTTATGATGATTTGTCGGTTTTATTAACTCTAGGATTTTAGTTATAGTTTATAGGTTTATTTGAGTTATGTAAAGTTTGTGACAACAGGGTTTACTTAAAATATTTACTGATAGGGTTTTGATATTAGCTTTGGTCTAGTTTTGGATTTACCTGTTTAACATTTCTTGTTCACTGTGTTTTGAGCAAAAATCATTTAGGGCTGGTTTGTAATTCCTATTTCTGCTTAAATTGTACAAAGTTAATTAATTGGAGGTTAAATTGCACAATTCAAGGTAGGTATTTGCAATTCTGACATTGATATATAAATTAATGTAATGTCCTTATTTTTTTTTCTGAAGTCCCTATATAGAGAACTCTTAGGGTTTGTGTTCTGTGCTTTAGCTATATAGGACTTCATCTAGTTGGACTTGAATTTTGACAAAATATTTTTGTAATTTAGGATTGTGTGTCCCCATATCGACGCCAAACTCTCCTTGTTCATCTACATCAAATGAGCACTAGATTCAGTCCGCTCTCTCAGAAAAAGGTAATTCTCATTTTCTATGGCTCATAGAAAGTTTTGTCACATAGGACACGACACGACACCACGTCGCATTTGCATTTCATTTATCATAATCTTATGATAATGTTTTGTTTCGTCATAATAATTTTTTTTGAGTTCAATGTTTTAATTTGAAGCTTTTATAAAAATAAATATTTTTGTGAAAATAAAGTTTTGACACAAAATATTTTTTATAATTTTCAGAATAAATATTTGAAGTAAAAAATATTCTTTTGTGTATGCTATAGTATGTTTATATATTATATAAAGTTGTGTGCATATCACCTAACTGTTAGTGGCGATTGGAACTTTGCTTTCTATATTATATATGTACATATGATTATGTATGGCTTCATGTATATGGGTGTATGATGAAGATTTATGTGCACGCGTGTCATTATATAGTATTTGGCAGTTGGCATTTTTGTCCGCATATATGTATATTAATATATGTTGGTGTATTATTTTGTATTTATATTTATATATATATTGGTTGTCATTATATTGTTCTTATTGATTTGACCGAGATTTGCCCATTACATATATCTGTTGGTTTTCTACCCCCATACCGATTTGACCATCGGGAGTTACTGCCGATTTGACCACTCAATCTCATTTACATAGGTTAGCATTTATATATTATATATATTTATGAGTACCATTATATGGATCATTTTTTTATACTCATTTTGATACCCGTCTAATAAGATAAGATTGATAAAAGATTGTACTTTATGTTCTGACGGAACCCACAATAACAAGATATAATGTTTTTATGCATCGAATATGAAAAAAAGATACCAAAATAAATCTATATAGCTTTATTCTATATTTATATAGCTGGTAGCCTATACCCTTTGCTGTACACGGCTTGTCCTTTGGCTGTATTTTCGGCCCACGGTTTTACAACAAAACCAATAATGGTTTTGGTCCTATGAAACTGAAACGACGTCGCCCCTGCTATTGTTTTAAAACAGAAAGTTTTTTGTTTTTCTGTTTTAAACGACGTCGCCTATTTTGTTACAACGATTTTGCCTTTTATAAACTTAGTTTCCCTCTTTTTGAAACGACACCGTGTGTCCCTCAGTGGTAACCTTTTGAGTGGATTCCAGCTATTTCCAACGTCCCTTATTCGCCCACGGTTTTTTTAAATACCAGAAATGGTATCTGTTTTAAAACCGACGTCGTATATAGATATTTTTTTTGGCGTACTCAACACGCTGTGCGTAACAGCTGGTATTCTTCTCTTAATTAAAAACGGCATCGTTTTTGTTAATATAAAACTTTCGAGTCTTGTTTAAAGCTACGTGTCACATTTATAACTGTGCATTTTGTGTTTCTTCTTTGACCGTGCGATCAGATTTTTATCAGTGGTCTGTGTTGATTTAAATCTATCCTTGTGAAACCTTTTTTTACCAATCAGACTTGTTCTCATTTGGGTATAAATACAGACCTATTCATTTTGGAGCAAAAATTCTGCCAAATCTTGTGTGTTCTTCAAAACACATTGCTGAGTCTTAAAAATGTATTGTGGATTCAAGCATGGACGGTTTCTAAACTCAGAATCTCTGCATCTCTATATCAGTTGATTTTTCATTTTGAAAAATCGGTTTGTGAGTATTTCTATTATTGCTCTAGTTCTCTTGTAATTTCAGATATGTTATCTGTTTGTGCATGTGTTGTGCTGATATATATTTTATATAAAAACTACACACACAAGAACAACTAGTAGTGATTTTATCTCATTTAAAACACTTTGTTTTAAATCCAGTTTTCAGGAAATCTGTTTTTCAATCAAGAACAACTGATTCTAGGTTTAGGTAATTAAACCTATTACGTTTTGTGGACCTTTTCCTATCATAAGGATAACTTGAACAGAACTACCTGGACTTGGAAGTGTGACCTTCGACTAAACAAATTTATACCTGCATATTTGACCAAGGACTTGGACTAAGAATAAGAACATATTGGACCTAATATCTGAACCTATCGGACTGATTGAAAGTGAAATTAATATACATAATAGATTAAAATATTTTTAATCTATATACTGTTATAAACAATTGGTTTTATTTCTGACTGCATGCTTGATATATTTTATTTCTTTTCAGTCTAGAATATCTTTGTGTGTATATGATATCTTGGTTGTTTAAGTAATATTCAGGAATTGTTTCATATCATATCACTTACACATTCTATCACGTTATAATCACGTAGACACATTTTTGAATGTGAATATCTGAACAAGTCTAATGTTCAAGATTTAAAGAAAAGAAAGCTTTTCAAAATTGGATTGGAAGTCGAGAAAACTTGACTTTATTTGAATAACATAAGACTTGCAAAGATATAGGTGATATTGTCTGTTGCATTGCATTCTGTGTGTGTTCATTTAAGTGTGGGTGTGTATTCATATATGATAGTACACCACACACTATCACTTCCCTAGAAAATAAATAATAGGCACTGAGCCAACCTACACTTAAAGATGTTAGAGGGGAGGTTGTGAAGTTTAGAAAGCAAGAGCAAGAGCAAGCGAGGACATTTTAAAGAGAGAACAGAATAAGCAACCAGGTAGGAGTCTTGGTCGAGTGGGGTAATAGCTAGATTTTTTTTCTTTTTTTTGTTGAGTTTGTTGTTTGTAAATTGTCCCTATTGATTTATTGTTTTAGTTAAAGTAGATTAGGTGACTCCTAGAGGGGTCTGTCATTTTTCCCGGTGAAGGGTTTTTGCGACGTAAAATAAACACCGTGTGCTGTATATTTTTCGTATATCACCTCATATGAAAAAGTAGGCTTAACTAAATAGAAACTCGCCTAAAATTGAATTGTTATTATTTTTATAAATCACCTTGATTTAACAAGATAATAATGTGGACTGTTTATTAAATTTGAAAATCAAATTCATTTTCATGAAGTTAACAAATTAAGTAAAAGTTTAATTTGGTCCCCTTAAGGATATCATTGTTAACTTGTAGGTAATAGGGGTTTATTCGGCATATAAGTTTACTTCCGCACGTAAAGTTTATCATAGCCGCACTCTCATTTTCTACTAGTTTAATTTTACATGTTTATGTGATTATATATGTGATATTTTGTACATTGACCTAATGTGGAAACCAATTTAGAAATCCTGAGTTGGAAGACATGTCAATAGCTAGGATTAAGAAATAGATTTTTAATATTGCGCTTTCCATTTTAGTCCGTCTCCAATTATTATTTGTCTTTTTAAAAGTATTATATAAAATTAGGTGAAACTACAAAGTTGCCCATCCGAAAAATAGCCACAAGGGAACAATGATTCAGGTGCATGTGTTGCATTCAAAGATAATCATCATTTCTAGGAGGATAAAATTGGAAAGTAAAATGGCGATTATTAATTTAGGACACGACGTGGCCCCGGGGGGAGGAGGTACTTTTTATGGAGGTTCATGGTAGTTCAATATGATTATTCTTGTACGTGATAAAAGCCATACATATTATTCTTGAAGTTACCACTTGTCTTAGGTAAAATAATATGTATGGCTTTTATCACGTTTATTCGATGTGTTCTTTCTCTTGTTTATTGTTTGATGTGAGTATATGTATTAAAAGAAGATAGAGAAAAAGTTATACATTGGAATTTGATCATTAGTCCACGTTAGAGGGGTATGTATTTATGCATTCAATTTCTATCATTGTTGGTGAGGTTTTCTCATTTTTAATTTCTTATTTCAGGTTTTGTGGGAAATAGCCACTCTTCGTTTCACTTTTCCACGATATCTAACAGGACAGCTTTTCAATTTCACGTTCTCTCTTTCCCCCTTGCATCACGTCGGTGTGCAAGTTAGTGTTCAAGTAATGATTGTTTGTTGATACGCGGTGACATATTAGAAAGTTACACAAGTTTTTGAATGCTCAATCAATGATCTGAGCCATGAGGTTGCTAATTAGCTGGTAGTGAAAACAACAATTTTCGCTACCGGTATGTGGTGATCTTAGCATTATGTTTTATAGATGTGTTCTGCTTGCTTATCGATCATGTTGATTTTGAAATTCTAAACCTAACCCCTTAACAAGTCCTTGGATTTTGTCTTCTTCGTTATTGGGTCAATAATGATATTATTTAACTTCCCAAATGACTAATCTTGGTATTACGGGAGAGAAGACCCCCAATCTAGCACGGGAAAATTGAGATTTAAGTTCTTCGGCTAACAACATCACATGAATTCAGTATATCATTTCATTTTTTTTTTTATTCGTCTTCATGGCAGTAAGTGGGCTACCTCTTTAAAATTACGAAGATGGGGAGAGGGATTTTTTCAAAGAATTCTGTTGCATTTATATGTCTAGTTGTCTCTATTTATTCCATCTTGGTTTTGATGGCTTCGGTGCTTCGACTTCCTGAGGTTTCAGTGAGAAATAATTTGATGAGTTCTATTAGTCCTCCAGAAATTCGCCATGTTTTACATATTGCGGGAATAGGAAATTTTGGAGAAATGATGATTGACATGTTGCCCGATGATCTTGCATTTACAATTTTTATCCCCTCAGTAATAGCTTCTGAGCGTGATTTGAGATTACGGAAGAATGACAGTTTGGGGGCGGAGAAGATCAATGATACGTATGCAATACTTACTCGTGTATTGGGTTTCTCGGTTGTGCCGCGGATGATTTCTTTCATTACAATACCTTATGTTAAGGAGATTACTTATGAGTCCTTAACAGGATTTAATTTATATATATTGAAAGATGTAGATGGAATGCTGATAGTTAACGGAGTTCGAACAAACCAGGTAGATCTTAGTAAAGGGAAGATCATTGTACATATAATGGACGTGGTGATCATGGATGTTGAGTTTCAGCAGTCAGTGCAGCCTGATTCCAATGATAAGGATTGAGTGAGCATTAACATATCAAATATGTAGACTAGAGATATTCAGGTTACCCATAATATCATGTTGTATTGTAGCTGTAACTTACCTCCTAGTTTAACTCAAAGTTTTGTTTTTAATTGACAAGGTTAGCATCTAATGGTTCGATTTGTGCGAGGATGAGCGATAGAGAAATAGTTCACTTGTTTATTTGAGTTCTTATTAAAGGAAATGAAATGGAAAATCTTTTTGGTATGTATCCTCAGTTGAAAGACCAAATTTTGAGCTTATGTTTTGTATAAGCTATTGTGTAATTGTCAAAACATATATTCTGGGGTATCTGCATAAAGAGGAGTGATGGTGTCCTGTTATGGAAATGGAAATATCCGCCCTCATGTATCCTCGTTGTTTGGGAAATATAGAGGACAAAATTTGGCAAGACACTTTTGGATGCAATAATGCCTTTAAGGAAATTCAGCATTTAACAATTCTGCACCCTTTCACTTGAATATGTTTTTGGAAATTTTACAATTCTAACTTAACATTGACTTGGCCTTGTACTCTCTTCTTAAAAAGTCTATTAAGTTTAACTGCGACGTGTTATTTTTAATTAAAATCAAATTTTAAATGTAGAAATTAAAAACAAAATGAAATTTGTATTAAAAACGATTCAAAAATCTTAAAAAATTATGCTAAACAAAAACAAAACCCTCATCTCCCTCCATCACCCCTAGCACCAATCACTATTTGTGGTTTTCCATATCTTAATTCAAAATTCATTTTCTTATTTATATAATTATTTTAATTAAAAATGATATGTGGCAGTTTAAAGTTAACTGACTTTATAATGATTTTCAGCAAAATTTAATTTTTTAATTAAAATGTATTAAATCTAAAATTGAAAGTTAGTATTGTATTAAAGTAAAAAATATCCTTAAATGTATAACCGTGTTGCTTAAGATAAGACATGGTGATTAATTATTGTGACTTTTCACAAGAATAAATTACTAGGATATTTGACCTTTTCAGAATGTAGAAAACATAATATTTCAAAATTTTGTCTCTTCAAAAGTCAAAACTTTGGGATTTATAGTCCCTTTACTTCTTTTTTTTTAATATTTTAACTATAGCACTTTGTTCATAGTTGTCAAATCGAGATATGTGTTGAAAATCCTATATATTGTGAATCGCATCGGGTGTTGTAAATTACAGTACAAAAAATATAAATGAAAACTTTAAAAATTTGATATAAATATAGAGAACACTTTTCAATCATTTATACAAAATAATATGGTTTTAGATCGATTTTAGGATTCGATTACATTGTCTAATGGTAAAAAGTCTATCTTTGTGATAACGAGGCAACATGATAGATATATAAAACGTAAGAATACAACAAAAAATGATGGACTTTTCAACTTGATTTAATACTACAAAGAGTTTCATCTTTAAACTTCAAAATTCTCCACAAGTCATATTAAAAAGAGATTCCTTTAGATAGTAACTACTGACTATTAAGGTATCATACTATCATAATTCATTATATAGACATAAAATACTCTAAATTATTAACCAAAATTCGAAATATGTACAAAAAAGTCTTATCACTCCACTAGTCATTCATAATGACCATCATTAAGGTTTAGTTCATTATCATCATCATTTTCGTCATCAACTTCTACTTTCCTCCTCCTCCTCTTACTCCTCCTAGACATTATTAATAACATTAATATCATCTTCATCAACAAGAATAATTTTTCCTTCCACCTAGCATTCAAATTCCATGGCCCTATATAAAACAAAAAAAATGCAAAAATATACATTAATAATTAATAGAACAACATTTTTAGTAACTATTAGCAATTAAGCCTCTTAACTTAATTTCATATGGCTAAACCAAATGTGTTTGGTTTCACGTTTTTACCTATTAAAATAACTTAAAAAATAAGGTGAAATAGTCAAAGCTACCACAATAACTTAATAAATAGGCTGGGAAGAAGTTATTATCATATAAAAATTTAATAAATAAGTTAAGAAAGCAAGAAAAGTTAATAAATAAGTTGAAGTTACCAAACTAGCACCCAACTCTGTTTTTGTCTTTTCTTTAAAAAATAGAGCACGTAACTCTTATATTTACAAATTTTGAAGCTTCCATTTGCAGAGAAAGACATGAGAAGACAAGACAGACCCAAGACAATTAGTTGAAGTTGTTTTAAACCAGGAATTAGAGAAAATGGTATGGCGCATAAGAGAACGGAGGAAAAAAGTCAGAAAGGGACCTAGGGTTGTATGAGTTTATAACACATAATGCTTTTATAAATGTAAAAGAAGTACGTCGTCCAAGATAAAGTAAAGGAAAAAAGGGTTTCGAGATTTTTATTTTTATTTTTTATTTTTTATAATTTGGTCCGAAAAAAACCGATCCAGACCATCTTCTCCGAATCGCAAATGTATCTCGATTCATACAATACACGAATCGTAACGGGATACACCTATGCTACAATGATAAAAAGGATTCAGAGGGATTTTTCATATCTTTATGTCGGAATTGTATCATATCGTATGATACATATTGTGAATTGTACGTTAATAACAATTATGACTCTGTGTCTATTCACGAAATTCATAATTATTGGGACATTAAGTTTCGTCACAAACAAGCGTGTGTTTTATATAATTTTATTTTGTAATTAAATTTTTTTAATGGGCTTGAGCAATATAGTCCCTCGCACATAGCTAGCGCCCACAACTTAAGAAATAGACGCTTATATGTCTTGCCAAAATAAAATGTGCGGGCACTACAAATATCGGATATCAGAAAAATCAACCAATGCTTCGTCGTTGTCCCGCATTTGAATTTCAAATTGCAAACGACTTCCAAAATTCCTAAACTACTTTTTGCACTAAAAGTATATATTCCTTTATTATAATTACTTAACTGAAACTACAAAAACTAGATCGAGACATCATGTGCAACTAAAATTAAATTACATACACATCATTTTAAATCATACATCATTTCAACACCAACAATTGGCATATACAAAAAATCTAAAGCACGCTGAAATTTAAACAACAAATATTGTATTGATTTAACATTCTAAAACTCTTAATAAGAATGCCTCTTCCCTTTTCATTGGTGGACGTAGCTTGCTGAATCACATAAATATTGTGTTTATTTTCTTTTGTTAATGTGTAGTTGATGATAAATTAGGGAGCACATAATATTATGGAATTTATTTACCAGCAATTTTCATAAAGTTTGCAAGCGTTTGAAACCATCGTAAATTTATATGTTTCTAAAACACTTACAAATGAGATTATATGAAAAGGTTATTGTGAGTATAAAATTATCACATTAAAAAATCACAGAAAGAACTCAAATGCGAAAGGTAAATAATCACACACAACAGTAAATGTACATGGTTTGGCTGCATGCCTACATCCACGGAGAGGTTATTATTATTATTATTATTATTATTATTATTATTATTATTATTATTATTATTATTATTATTATTATTATTATTATTATTATTATTATTATTATTATTATTATTTTGTGTACAACTATTATATTTGTTTATTACTATTTGTCTTCTTTGTATTTTTTTTATTGTTGTAGGTATGTATTATTTGTGGATGCTGCATACACCCACAATAGATGCTTTATGTGCCCCTATAAAATCACACGATATTGGTTATCGAATTTCAGGTGTGATGGTCAGGCTAGAGATAAAAAGGAGAAATTCAACTACAGACATGCTCAATTAAGAAATGTGATTGAGACATGCTCAATTAAGAAATGTGATTAAGAGGACATTTGATGTTTTAAAGAATAGATCACGATATTGCATGGAGAGTAAGGCCCCTGCGCGGGAGCCCAAATGAAGGACTCCCGTGCGGGATCTTTTTTTAAAATACAAAAAAATGTTTACTTTTTTATTTTTTTTGTGTGGGTTATAAATATTTCAGGGTATCCGTGTAAAAAAATCAACTCAAAATAATATTTTTTAGTATTTTAAAAAAATGGATCAATATTTGACAGTATTTTAAGCAACTTAAATACTGTCAAATATTGACCCATTTTTTTAAAATACCAAAAAATGTTATTTCGAGCTAATTTTTTTTACACGAATAATTTTTTTTTTTAAATTTCTAAAAAAGATCCTGCACGGAATCCCTCATTTTGGATCCCACACAGGAGCCGCTCTGATTGCATGGAATGCCTACTTAAAGTTTTCGAACCCAAGTACACATTGTTATCGCATGCATGCAATACATAACGTCCTCCGTCGAGTATCACTTAATGATCCATTGTTTAAGAGATGATGATGATGTTGTGGACTTGCCGGTCGAGCCTTCAATATATAGTGAATAAGTGAAAGCCCCATCAAGTTATGATAAAAAATTTGGACGAGCACTATAATAAGAAATGATTAATTTATGTGATCAAATTGGAGTTCAACTATTCAATAGAACTTATGATTTATAGTTCAGCATTATTATTATTTTGTGACTTTTAATAACTTTTTAGCCAAGTTTTACATGTTTTTAAACATCATGTACTACACAAATTTCCTACTATTTGAAGTGTCGAATATTATTTTACATATTAAATAGCATATTATGTATAATAATATTTATTTATGCTCGTAAATATTTAAATGTAGGTTTAATGTCAAATATATTATGTTACATCAATTATATATATTTTATTTATAAAATAAATATAAGAATAAAATGATGCAAATAATTTACATCCAGATTTCGGATATAAAACATGTAAACATACAACAAACAAATAAGCTTTTCAAATTAAGCCCCATTATTCAAAGCATATTCTGACTAGTCAACTCGGGTAAACCGAGTAAAATAGGTATGGAATTTCGGAGTTTCTTACTGAATCTGGATCCAAATTATACCCTTTTAGGTTCCACAGGAATTCCTCCGCTACTTGTGCACAAGTTCCCCATCAACAATTCGTAAGTCTTAATACCAGGCTTGAATGTTTGAAGATGTTATAATCTCATCTTATTTTTAGTGAAGATCTAAGGTTTACTCTTTCTCATTTTTAGCTGAAATATGTAGTTTATGGACATGTTTTCTTTTTTACGTTAGAACTGATAATCTGATAACATATGATTACATATTTGTATATAGATACATAGGTAATAAGTTTTTATTATTTGTGCTTGCATAACTACTACTCAAAGTGATGGATCCTCTTTGGATTTATGTTTTTTTAACTCATTTTGGTTTTTCAGATTTAAGGCAAAGCTCCTAATTACTTTTGATTTTTATGGGTGCTTTTTTTGGCATTTAATTATTAGTTACTACTTAACTTAAATTTCCCTGACTTGATTCTCATTTGTATAAGGGAATATGTCCAAATTACAATCTTATTTTTTGGTGGTTGGAAATTTAAAACCTTAAATATATTAAGTTAGGAGTAAATAAACTAGGCATTCGTATTACCTATGCTAAGGTATGAAAAATAATAAGAATGTTAACACTGGAAAAATTCGGGATGGCAAAGCGGCGAGTTTTTGCAGGTACCCGACCCATTCCGACCCTAATAAGGCAGATTTAGGGGTTCATAAATGGGGCGGGAGCTGGTTTAGAAGTAAAAAACTCCATCGGGTTCAATATTAATCGATGTGCTTCAATCGATTTAAAGATTTCAATTGGTTTATAGTTTGGGTTTCATTTTTTTTAATCAGAACTTACTATATTTTTTATCATGTCTGCTGTAATAATTTATCATTTATGTTGTTTTTCGTTTTTATTTTGAAATTTATATTTAGCATAAAATTAAATTGATTGTGGTGTTGGATTGTTAGTGCATTTTGAGCATTGTTGTTGTCCCCCTCTCTCCAATTTCAGGTTTGTTTGTGTCTTATTTACATTTTGAACATCATTTTTTTTATAATTAATCGGAGTATATTAATAAAAAAACACTTAAGGGGGTGGAAAACCGTATACAATAGATATACAAAAGGCCTTCAAAATACCATTAAAAAAAAGGGAAAGGAAACCAATAAACTTTCTCATCCTTCCCTTTCCACAAGACAAACCACATCATCATCATCCTTGACTTAATCCCATCACATGGGGTCGGCCACATGGATTCTCCTTTTTATTCTAATCTATTATGAGCAATATTATCATTCATGTTTAAAGCCTTAAAATCTCTCCTAATAATTTCCTCCCACGATAGCTTAGGACGACCCCTTTCCAATAATTCCCATGATACCTTCTCTCCTAATAATTTCCACAAGCCCAATCACGATTTATACAATTAAGTCCCCTTTTCCAACTCCTCCAAAAAATTTAACAAGATGTGAAAAGTAGAATTTGCGTCTTATTTAAACCACATATGTAAATATCTCAAAGAAATATATCACAATCTTGCTGGGTCAATCTCTTCTCCCTCGAAACACCTTTTGTTCTGATTTTTCCATATCGCCCGTACAATGCATAAATGGGCTATTCTCCACACATAACTAAACTCCTTTCCCACCTCGCCATGTAGTCCCAAGCTGCCATCTCATCTCAAAAAGATTCAGCACACACCCATTTTACCCCGAAGATTGAATAAATGATCTCCCATATTTCCCTAACCAACCAACACCGCAACAAGTGATTTACAGTTTCCTCAGCATTCTTACACATCCAACACCTACTTGCCAAGCATGTACCTCTCCTTTGCAGAACGTTCGGCGTCATAATTCACTGTTATCCATGCAAAAAAAGTTACTTTTGATGGAGCACGAGTATGCCAGATGCTCCTCCTCTAAGGAAATTCAATCCCTCTATTATCCATCAAATTCGCGTAATAAGTTCTCACAGGGAATATCCTTTTCTTAGTTCCACTCCACCACAAACGGTCCTCCTTCCCCCTTCCACCTAACCAATATAACATCTCATCCGCCTCCTCTAATTCCCAATCCCGTAGGCTCCTTCTAAATGGGTTGGGGGAGGGTAAATTGAGATCGAGGTTGGGTACCCCCCCCCCCCCCCCCCCCATTTCCATCGCTATGCATTTGGACGTATATAATTATTTTTGTTCTATTTAAGCTAATTGAATTTTCTATCATGAAACAAGTTCCATTACATGACATTTAAACTAAGACCTCGAATCTCTGTTGAAAGCAATGTGTACTGAAGAACTCGTTACTTTCCAAAGCCGAAAAGAAAGACAGGACACTCTCGTAGTCCTTAAAAACTGTGGCATCGGGAAATCACTTTTACTTTTCCAAACCCCTCAAACAAATTGAAATTTCCTCTCCACACGCTACTCAATACCTAGTCAATTACACATCTATGTGGATTCATCTAACATGAGTAGTGATTGGTTGTTCTGAAGGGAAAAAAAGGGAGCAGCCTTGCTCATAAATGACCTACAATTATACTATAAAGTTAGCCTCCGTTTGATGTATTTCCTTTTTTATTCTTTTGTATTATTTTTAACCTACTAATTTATTTTCTAATTTAGGCAACTTTTGGATCAACATCATTGATTGAATTAACACACAGAATGTACCATTCATCATCATCCTTGCCTTAATCCCATCACATAATGTAGCATTAGAAAGTGTATATTTAGAACATATGTTAAGCATGGACGTGTTACAACCATGCTGGGGTTTGTTTTTAGTTTGGTTTGTGAGTGAAACAATATCCACACATTTGGTGTATTTAGTTATTCTTAATATATATTCTAATAATCAACGGTACCATAGGCACGGGTATATTAATTTTTTTTTATTTTAAATGACAAACATTTGAATGAATTTTAAATGAACTTATATTTTTATCGCGTCATCGACACGGGCACATCCTATTATATATATATTATCGACAACTCTCATCATTTCCAAGTCCCAACACTTTCCACTCTTTTTCTTCTATTCAATACCTTTCTGCCAGACATCTGAATCCAATCTCAAGAGCGGTATGAATTGGATTTTTATTGACGACTTCTATTCAGTGACATCTCAACGCTTTATTGTATTTTGAAATTTTTTTGAGGTTTATTTACTTCTTGATTTTTGTACATTTTATGATGATTTGTCGGTTTGATTAACTCTAGGATTTTAGTTATAGTTTATAGGTTTATTTGAGTTATGTAAAGTTTGTGACAACAGGGTTTACTTAAAATATTTACTGACAGGGTTTTGATATTAGCTTTGGTCTAGTTTTGGATTTACCTGTTTAACATTTCTTGTTCACTGTGTTTTGAGCAAAAATCATTTAGGGTTGGTTTGTAATTCCTATTTCTGCTTAAATTGTACAAAGTTAATTAATTGGAGGTTAAATTGCACAATTCAAGGCAGGTATTTGCAATTCTGACATTGATATATAAATTAATGTAATGTCCTTATTTTTTTCTGAAGTCCCTATATAGAGAACTTTTAGGGTTTGTTTTCTGTGCTTTAGCTATATATGACTTCATCTAGTTAGACTTGAATTTTGACAAAATATTTTTGTAATTTAGGATTGTGTGTCCCCATATCGACGCCAAACTCTCCTTGTTTATCTACATCAAATGAGCACTAGATTCAGTCCACTCTCTCAGAAAAAGGTAATTCTCATTTTCTATGGCTCATAGAAAGTTTTGTCACGTAGGACACGACACGACACCTCGTCGCATTTGCATTTCATTTATCATAATCTTATGATAATGTTTTGTTTCGTCATAATAATTTTTTTTGAGTTCAGTGTTTTAATTTGAAGCTTTTATAAAAATAAATATTTTTGTGAAAATAAAGTTTTGACACAAAATATTTTTTATAATTTTCAGAATAAATATTTGAAGTAAAAAATATTCTTTTGTGTATGTTATAGTATGTTTATATATTATATAAAGTTGTGTGCATATCCCCTTACTGTTAGTGGCGATTGGAGCTTTGCTTTCTATATTATATATGTACATATGATTATGTATGGCTTCATGTATATGGGTGTATGATGAAGATTTATGTGCATGCGTGTCATTATATAGTATTTGGCAGTTGGCATTTTTGTCCGCATATATGTATATTAATATATGTTGGTGTATTATTTTGTATTTATATTTATATATATATTGGTTGTCATTATATTGTTCTTATTGATTTGACCGAGATTTGCCCATTACATATATCTGTTGGTTTTCTTCCCTTTAGCCCTTTTGGCTTTTAGTCCATACCGATTTGACCATCGGGAATTGCTGCCAATTTGACCACTCAATCTCATTTACATAGGTTAGCATTTATATATTATATATATGAGTGCTGCTAGTCTTACCGGCCATTATCACCCTCTTAGTACACATTACTAGGTGTCACTTTTTTATTGAATATTTTTTTTTCTTTTTGAAAAAATATTGTATAGTTTTAATAAGGTTTTTTGTTTGTTTTTTAAATTTTAGAAAAAAATGTTCTAATTAGAAAAAAAAGATATTATTAAAAAGCACTATTTTAATATAATAAATATTTTTTTTGAGAAAAACTGTTTCAAAAAATAAAAGTTAGTTTAGTATAAAAAAAAATTACATTTTTAAACAGTTTTAAGAAATAAATAATTTGTTTTAAATATTTTAAAATTAAAATAAAAATTATTTTTAAAAATAAAGGGTGCCGCTGGCGCGGACCTTTAAAAATAAAGGAATATTGGGTAAATGGGTGTTTGAGGGACTAAATGATTTAAAAATAATTAAAAAAAACAAGTTTAAAAATAAGTGGTACCGCTGGCTCGCACCTTTAAAAATAAGAGAATATTGAGTAAATGGTTGTTTGAATGACTAAATGAGTTAAAAATAATTTTAAAAAATTAAGTTTAAAAATAAGGGGTGTCGTTGGCGAGGACCTTTAAAAATAAGAGAATATTTAATAAATGGGTGTTTGAGGGACTACATGAGTTAAAAATCATTTAAAAAAATTAAGTTTAAAAATAAGAGGTGCCGCTGGCGCGGAGCTTAAAAAACAAGAGAATATTAGGTAAATGGGTGTTTGAGGGACTAAATAAGTTGAAAATAATTAAAAACGTAATTTTTTTTATATTAGATTTTTAATGAAAAATACATAAATTATTTTAAATGTTGTAAAATTAAAAAATAAAAAATAAAAATAACGGGTGCCGCTGGCGCGGTCCTTTAAAAATAAGAGAATATTGGGTAAATGGGTGTTTGAGGGACTAAATGAGTTAAAAAAATTATTAGAGTAGTTTTTTAATGCAGAAATACAAAAATTATTTCAAATGTTGTAAAATAAAAAAAAAAGTTTAAAAATAACGGGTGCCGCTAGCGCGGACCTTTAAAAATAAAAGAATATTGAGTAAATTAATGTTTGAGGACTAAATGAGTTAAAAATAATTTTTGAAAACTAAGTTTAAAAATAAGGAGTGCCGCTGGCGCGGACCTTTAAAAAGAAGAGAATATTGAGTAAATGGTGTTTAAGGGGCAAAATGAGTTAAAAATAATTATAAAAAAAAAGCAAAAGAATAATACTAGACAATCCGAGAGATAGTGACGGGATAATTAAAAAGAATTAAGTTAAAAAATAATGGGTATCGTTGGTGCGCACCTGTAAAAAGAAGAGAATATTCGGTAAATGGGTGTTTAAGGGACTAAATAAGTTTAAAATATTTTTTTTAAATAAAAAAACAGTAATTAAAAAAATAAAATTATTATTCTAATAATTATTTTTTTATTATTTTTATCTCATTTCACATTATCTTAGCATTTTTTTTTTTTTTTTTGTAAAACAAAGAATGTGTTGTTTTGCTTTATTAATGGTCTCCACCTAGGCACCCTGTAGTAAGTACGTACTAGGGGCCGGGTAGAGGAGCATTATTCTATATATATTTATGAGTACCATTATATGGATCATTTTTTTATACTCATTTTGATACCCGTCTAATAAGATAAGATTGATAAAAGATTGTACTTTATGTTCTGACGGAACCCACAATAACAAGATATAATATTTTTATGCATCGAATATGAAAAAAAGATACCAAAATAAATCTATATAGCTTTATTCTATATTTATATAGCTGGTAGCCTATACCCTTTGCTGTACACGGCTTGTCCTTTGGCTGTATTTTCGGCCCACGGTTTTACAACAAAACCAATAATGGTTTTGGTCATATGTAACTGAAATGACGTCGCCCCTGCTGTTGTTTTAAAACAGAAAGTTTTTGGTTTTTCTGCTTTAAACGACGTCGCCTATTTTGTTACAACGATTTTGCCTTTTATAAACTTAGTTTCCCTCTTTTTGAAACGACACCGTGTGTCCCTCAGCGGTAACCTTTTGAGTGGATTCCAGCTGTTTCCAACGTCCCTTATTCGCCCACGGTTTTGTTAAATACCATAAATGGTATCTGTTTCAAAACCGACGTCGTATATAGATATTTTGTTTAGCGTACTCAACACGCTGTGCGTAACAGCTGGCATTCTTCTCTTAATTAAAAACGGCATCGTTTTTGTTAATATAAAACTTTCGAGTCTTGTTTAAAGCTACGTGTCACATTTATAACTGTGCATTTTGTGTTTCTTCTTTGACCGTGCGATCAGATTTTTATCAGTGGTCTGTGTTGATTTAAATCTATCCTTGTGAAACCTTTTTTACCAATCAGACTTGTTCTCATTTGGGTATAAATACAGACCTATTCATTTAGAGCAAAAATTCTGCCAAATCTTGTGTGTTCTTCAAAACACATTGCTGAGTCTTAAAAACGTATTGTGGATTCAAGCATGGACGGCTTCTAAACTCAGAATCTCTGCATCTCTATATCGGTTGATTTTTCATTTTGAAAAATCGTTTTGTGAGTATTTATATTATTGCTCTAGTTCTCTTGTAATTTCAGATCTGTTATCTGTTTGTGCAAGTGTTGTGCTGATATATATTTTATATAAACACTACACACACAAGAACAACTAGTAGTGATTTTATCTCATTTAAAACACTTTGTTTTAAATCCAGTTTTCAGGAAATCTGTTTTTCAATCAAGAACAACTGATTCTAGGTTTAGATAATTAAACCTATTACGTTTTGTGGACCTTTTCCTATCATAAGGATGACTTGAACAGAACTACCTGGACTTGGAAGTGTGACCTTGGACTAAACAAATTTATACCTGCATATTTGACCAAGGACTTGGACTAAGAACAAGAACATATTGGACCTAATATCTGAACCTATCGGACTGATTGAAAGTGAAATTTTTTTTAGGTTTATTTACTTCTTGATTTTTGTACATTTTATGATGGTTTGTCGGTTTGATTAACTCTAGGATTTTAGTTATAGTTTATAGGTTTATTTGAGTTATGTAAAGTTTGTGACAACAGGGTTTACTTAAAATATTTACTGACAGGTTTTTGATATTAGCTTTGGTCTAGTTTTGGATTTACCTGTTTAACATTTCTTGTTCACTGTGTTTTGAGCAAAAATCATTTAGGGTTGGTTTGTAATTCCTATTTCTGCTTAAATTGTACAAAGTTAATTAATTGGAGGTTAAATTGCACAATTCAAGTATTTGCAATTCTGACATTGATATATAAATTAATGTAATGTCCTTATTTTTTTTCTGAATACCCTATATAGAGAACTCTTAGGGTTTGTGTTTTGTGCTTTAGCTATATAGGACTTCTTCTAGTTGGACTTGAATTTTGACAAAATATTTTTGTAATTTAGGATTGTGTGCCCCATATCGACGCCAAACTCTCCTTGTTCATCTACATTAAATGAGCACTCGATTCAGTCCGCTCTCTCAGAAAAAGGTAATTCTCATTTTCTATGGCTCGTAGAAAGTTTTGTCACTTAGGACACGACACGACACCACGTCGCATTTGCATTTCATTTATCATAATCTTATGATAATGTTTTGTTTCGTCATAATAATTTTTTTTGAGTTCAATGTTTTAATTTGAAGCTTTTATAAAAAAAAATATTTTTGTGAAAATAAAGTTTTGACACAAAATATTTTTTATAATTTTCAGAATAAATATTTGAAGTAAAAAATATTCTTTTGTGTATGCTATAGTATGTTTATATATTATATAAAGTTGTGTGCATATCCCCTAACTATTAGTGGCGATTGGAACTTTTCTTTCTATATTATATATGTACATATGATTATGTATGGCTTCATGTATATGGGTGTATGATGAAGATTTATGTGCATTCGTGTCATTAGAGCATCCACAATGGTGGAAGGTTAGGACAAAAAAAATGGTAAAGTTACAAATTTGTAGGCGTGCAGTGGGGATTGGTAAGTAACAAAAGAGGAGAGAGGAATGGTAAGGGGTTTGTAAATTTACCGAATGGCTACTGAATCAGTAAAACCTTCTTACGAACTTCTGAAGTTCGTAGGAACTTCCTACGAGCTTCTTTTGTTCGTAGGAAGTTCCTACGAACTTCAGAAGTTCGTAAGAATTCCCACGAACAAAAGAAGTTCGTAGGAAACCTTTTTTACCACAGTGAAAACTAACACCGTTTGGGAGAGATTTCTTTATAAATAGCACACTTCCTTCTTCCATTTCTTTATCAGACCCTATATCCTTCTTCCATTTTGTTATTTTCATTATAAATATATTATATTTTTATAAAAAATATGTCTTCTTCTCAACCAATTATTTCTGGTACATCTCGACAACCTAATATGACTCCTTTTGAGGATGAAATATTATGTACTATTTATGCAAAATATACAGCTCGAAGTATTGAAGGAAACTCAATATCATCGGGCACATTTTGGGACACTGTGAAAGATGAGTATAACGTCACGCATGGAATTACAATTACTCGTACGAGATCCATGCTATCAACACGTTATAATCATATATCGCATCAAATAATGCTATATATTGCAAAGCTTTCTCACCAAAAGAATAATATGGGAAGCGGGATGAACGAATTCCAAGCGGTTACTAATGCACGCGACGCGTACCGCGCCGAAACCAACAAACATTTTACGTTCGATAACTGCTATCAAATTTTAAAAGATTTGCCAAAATTTGACTTGGAAAATACAGCGGGGAACAACGACAACCCTACACCTGTTCGCGAAGATGATACTACGGGGGTATGAGACGTACCGGATAGACCCCCAGGTAGGAAGGGTGAGAAACAACCTGCACGTCAACGAGCGCGTTCTGACAGCTTGGATTGCAACACGACAGTACTCAAACATTGCGAAGACTTCAATGCAATGTTTAAAAGCAAGCAAGAGTGGAAGAATAATCGTGCCCTTAAATTTGACTCTCAAATGGATGCGTTCATTCAGATGAAGCGAGCTGATCAACTCACCAAAAAGCAGGATCAACTCGTGCGCCTAGGTCGAGAGAAATCGTACATCATGGAGCTGGATATGACCCATATGAATGAAATACAAAAGCAGTTTCATTTTAAAAGGTTCAATGACCTAACAACGATGGTTGTTGCGACCGAAGCTGCGATATCTGAGTTGCAATCGAACTCCGCCGGGTCGTCTGGTCCAAGCGGTTCAATTAATGATTAGTAGTGTTTTTAAATGATGTATTGAACCCTCATGATTGTAATTCGTTTTTTTTTTTTCGGTATATGGAGAGTGATTCACTATCCATCTTTATAAATGAAATGCCACCCTTAAATAGATGAAATGTGATTATTGTTTAATAATTTTCCGCTTATATAATATTGTCGGTTAAACCATTATTTTATATAAAATAACAGGTATATGATCACTACGACAATCCTACAAATACAAATTGAAAATGGAACAAACATAACATTTAACCACGGTTAAAATAAAAAATACAATAAATTCATCAACCGACCATTTCATCACCGTGGGTGTTCCAAATGTGCTCTACCAAATCATTCCGTAACTGTTGATGTTTAGTTACGTCTCTTATCTTAGCATCCCGTATGAGGTAGTCGTAGAAATTAGTTTGGCCCCTCATAATTACAGGTGTTTCATCATTCTGTTCGTACTCATTTTGCCATGGACAATCTCTGCGTTCATCGTCAATAATCATATTATGCATTATAATGCCCGATTTCATAATGGTTGATAGTGACGCCCTATTCCATAATTTACAAGGTTCCCGAACAAAAGAGAATCGAGCTTGTAATACACCAAACGCACGTTCTACATCTTTTCTGCACGCTTCTTGGTACTTGCAAAAAAAATTTTGTTTTTGTGTAATACCATTTTGGTTCCTAAATGTTTTTACTATTGAAGCGTACGGAGGGTAAATGCCATCTCCAAGGTAGTAGCCCATGTCGTAAGAATTTCCGTTAACATTGTAATTAACGGGAGCTGCTGTCCCATTGCGTAATTCTTGAAAGACATTAGATCGGTGCAAGACATTCAAATCATTGCAAGAACCAGGCACCCCAAAGAATGATTTCCAAATCCAAAGATCGTAGGAGGCAACCGCTTCAAGGATTATAGTTGGTGACTCTTTACGACCACTATATTGAGCATGCCATGCTGTTGGACAATTTTTCCAACGCCAATGCATGCAATCTATGCTCCCTAGCATTCCTGGGAAACCTCTATTTGCATTTTGTTCGAGTAACCTTGTAACGTCGCCTTGTGTCGGATTTCTGCCGTACTGGGGACCGTAAATTCGTACAATTGCCTCTGTAAATCTAATAACAGTTTCTAATAGAGTGGTTTCACTCATAGCGTACTGCTCAGACCACACGTCATGGGAACCCCCATTAGCTAACAGTCGAATTGCCCCCAACACTTTCTGATGAGAGCTCAAACCTTGACGACCGCAAGCATCATTCTTCTGAACAAAGTAGTTATCATAATGGCAAACAGATTCAAGGATGCGATTGAAAACACTATACCGCATCCTGAATCTCCTTCGGAAAAAATACTCATTGTATACCTTATCTTCCCCAAAATAATCTTCCCATAGTGTTGCATGTCCCCTTTCTCTCCTATGATTCACTCGACGCCTCGTTTCGAGTTCTTTCCCATCGCGAATTATATTTTTTTCAGCACACCACCGGGTAATCTCCATCATAATAATCATTTCCTCGTTTGAATCATCGGATGATCCACCGTCATTAAATTGTGCATATTGTAGCATAAGATTTCGGCCCTCATCGCTAGAACTGGAGGAGTCCATGATATAATATGGTTACAAATTAATTTAGGTGTAGATGAAAAATTATACTCTACCTGTATAGTTTTACGATACACAGGTATTTATAAGTTTAGATGTAGACGAGTAAATTATACTCTACCTGTATGATATGTGTCCCTTAACAATTATTATAAATATTTTTTATCATTGTAAAATAAATATCTCTGTCCTTTCGTAAAAATTATACTGTATGATATTGGTAAGTGTGCTCATGATTGATATTGGTATGTGTGTTAATTTAGAAAGTTACCTTGTACAGGTTCTTCAGGCAATCAATAAGTGACAATTGAAAAAGTTACCTTATACAGCTTTATGTGTGGCTTGGTATGTGTGCCTTTATATAGTTTTACTTCTACATTGGATATGTTTGCCTTAACAATTATTATAAATATTTTTTATCATTGTAAAATAAATATCTCTGTCCTTTCGTAAAAATTATATTGTATGATATTGGTAAGTGTGCTATTGATTTATATTGGTATGTGTGTTAATTTATAAAGTTACCTTGTAGAGGTTCTTCAGGCAATCAATAAGTGACAATTGAAAAAGTTACCTTATACAGCTTTATGTGTGGCTAGGTATGTGTGCCTTTATATAGTTTTACTTCTACATTGGATATGTCTGCCTTAACAATTATTATAAATATTTTTTATCATTGTAAAATAAATATCTCTGTCCTTTCGTAAAAATTATATTGTATGATATTGGTAAGTGTGCTACCGATTGATATTGGTATGTGTGTTAATTTATAAAGTTACCTTGTAGAGGTTCTTCAGGCAATCAATAAGTGACAATTTAGAAAGTTGCCTTATACAGCTTTATGTGTGGCTTGGTATGTGTGCCTTTATATAGTTTTACTTCTACATTGGATATGTCTGCCTTAACAATTATTATAAATATTTTTTATCTCTGGCCTTCCGTAAAAATAAATATCTCTAACCTTCCGTAAAATAAATATCTCTGAACTTCCGTAAAAATTATCATCACATGATATTGGTAAGTGTGCTACTGATTGATATTGGTATGTGTGCCTTTAAAATTACCTATAAATAATTTAGAAGGATTGCAACAATTATTTATCTACCATTATCTTATATTTCAAAAATGGCTTCATCTCCCTACTATTCATCCATTTACAATGGCTCTTACACAGATATTGTTGGTAACGTTTGGTATGGGAAAAAAATAATTTTCCAAACATATCCAATTGATACTTCTCGACGTTTTCTCAATGACTTTGGTCATATATTCATAATCTCTCCCAATTCGGAACCTGAAGACGGAGTTGTGTATCCGTGGGAACACCTCACATGGCCAGATAAATATAATGAAAGGTGTGACCTGGAGGTGCTTTGCCATTACCATCACATATCCGTGCTAAAAAATCGGGCTGCCGCACTTTGGCCAATATCGTATCCCTAAGAAGCGGATATGTTTTGTCTTGATTTATTGGAGGAAGAGATATGGCAGATGGAGAGGCGCCTACAACGTTATCACAAAGCACAACGCACGATGCTATCAGGTCGTCACATTCAAGAACAATTAATTAACATATATAACGACTTTACGTTGGCATCAGATAACGATATTTCAGATTACACGAATTCCGGTTATGATTACTTTTCGGAATGCATATATGAAAATGATGGGGCAGAGTACGAACCAAATATATCAAACTACAATGAAGAATATGTTGATTCAGATACGCAACGATCTTACTTACCTAAATGTTTAGTGCGCAATGGGAAACCATATTGTTGTACTTCTACTAGGTTTGACCTAAGCGTTTGAATTATATTGTTGTACTTCTCCTTTTAATCATTTTGATCGTGTATTAGTGTTTTTACTACTTAAGTCAATAATAAAAAATGATATCAGAGCAATGGCAATAAATATGAGACATCATAACATTTATCATCACAATTACATTGAGACAACAATAAGAAAATTTATTCTTAACATTTTTCAATTGTACATTATACATCACTGGCGCCCCCAGCACCTAAATCTGCATGTGAACCCGTGTAAGGGTCAGACCCAAATAAATTACCCCAACCTTGTTGGGCCTCATATGTCGGGACCTGGTCAGAGGGTGGGGCTGGTCTGTAAACGCTCGGACGACTAGAACTAGTACCACCCTCCTCAAACCCTCGACTAGGCATAGTAAAACGTGCTAGTCTACGCTCCAACTCTTCAATGCGATCATCACGTGCTTTGAGTTGATCCTCTCGCTGACGTGTCTCGTGTAATATTAAACGGCGTAGACCTCGAATGTTATTTGCTGCCTCGACGTAGGATTGACGCCATTCTAACTGCGTCAAAGATTGAGCTGGAGGTGCGTTGGTTGAAAATTCAGGTCTCGGCACATCTATAGTATATCAAGCCCCCTCCGGTAGGCCTACGTCAACCGTCCAATTCTGCCTCGGTGGTTGGATGTGCGTAGAACCACCCACAGAGAACTGTGTTTCATACACATGCGGATCATTAGTCGGTGCTGGTGCTTGCGGGATTCGCAACGTCGAAGGTGCCACTGAACCAACTCCAATCAAATCTACATTAACATATCTGGCAATCGGCGGTAGTATTGGCCCGAGTGCTACTGCCTTCCAATATGCATTATACTCTTCTTGTGACACGTCTCTTACGTATTGATTTGCGATAGGCCAATTTTGGGCGGCAGCTGCTTGGAAATCATTTTCTGAGGCAGAACACAAACTTGATGGTGGGTTGTCTGCGATACATTGTCGGATGGCCCGATCACCCAAGTACCAAAAACCCTTAAATAGGGGATCCCAAAAAATAATCCGTAACCCCGATAAGTCTCGAGCATATAACATGACATCAGAGTCACGGTAGGCAGAAGTCTCGTATGGCTGCCATATAATGGACTCGGGTGACCGCATCTCAAGCTGATGTTGACTGCTTGAGATGTTAAATCGATGTGCTCCCTTTACTTTCTTTCTATTCCCCCTCGACCAACGAAAAATGCGGGGCCACACATCAATAGACGGATCAACGAGAATAGGACATGCCGTGGCCATGTACTCGTGATGTAAATACTGCAAAATTTTTCAATAAATTTAATTCGTTAGAATAAGTTGAACGTATATTGTAATGAAACATAAATTTTAATAAATAAGATGAAACGATAATATACCTCGATTATTTGCCATATGCATTCAACGCTAGTCAACGATCGTCGACTGGCTTTGTCCAAAGACCATAAAATACGGGCATAAATAGCCGAACCCCAGTCGTATGTGCCTATGGCATGAATATCCTCAAGATAATGTAAATAACCGAGGTCGGCAGTGGAGTGAGCATTTGGAAAAAATACACTCCCCAATACATAAAACCAAAATGCCCGAGCTATGATTGGGGACATATAATCTGGTAACGGTTCAACCTTGACAAAATTTTCTATGTATTTTTTTAGGTCAGAAACTGGAATTCCCGCACCAGTAAATCTCTGTATATGAATTTCTGGAAAAAATTCATTTATGGTATTAACAAAATTTGTATATTGTTCAATTCGTACATTTTCAATCCGTCGTCCTTGTCCAATTGGAATGCCTGCACGAAGGTTAAAATTTTGTCATATATTTAAATAACTATGAATATGAAAACCATAATAAATATTTCAAATAATCATTTATGAATTTAAGTACAACTATTTATTTTCACATATTGAAACATTAAGTGAATATGAATAATTATTTTCATATATTGACACAATCGGAATGCGGGAACATTTTCATCATTTTTTTGTCGTATATTGAAATAATTATGAATATAATTACCTAAAAATATAATTATGAATATAATTACCTAAAAATATATTTCAAACATTTAATTATGACTTTAAGTACAACATATTATTTTCACATTTTGAAACGATTATGATGCCGGTACACGAAGGTTAAAATTTTGTCATATATTTAAATAACTATGAAAATGAAAACCATAATATATATTTCAAACAATCATTTATGAATTTAAGTACAACTATTTATTTTCACATATTGAAACATTAAGTGAATATGAATAATTATTTTCATATATTGACATATTCGGAATGCGAGTACATTTTTCAATTTATTTGTCGTATATGGAAATAATTATGAATATAATTACCTAAAAACATATTTCAAACATTTAGTTATGAATTTAATTACAACATATTATTTTCACATTTTTAAACAATTATGAATATAAGTAGAACGAAATAAGCCATAAGATATTACCGGAAAGCATTGTGAAGTCCAGCGGAGTGAACGCAACCTCGACATATGGTAGCTGGAAGGTATGCGTTGTGTCCCACCAACGTTCGATCATCGCCGTGACAATACATTGATCGGAATTGGGCATCACCACAGAAAAGAAATTCGACATAAAACCGACACTGTCGATAATTGTTTTGATATCGGGCTTTCTCTCTTGAATCAATTTGTACAATTTCATTGGCCCCGCCCAATTCCCCCGAAATTTGAATTTGTTTTCGTTTATTATCGGAGTTTCGCCGTCCGACGCGTGTGATACTCCGTCATAAATACGGGTATAGTTGTCAATTGCGGGATTCGATGGTTGAGTCGGCGCGAAAGAATCGGGAATTGCCGTTGAAGTCGACCCGTGTTTTTTTGATTTCCCGATATTAATATATTTCTTCCATTTTTTTCCAAATTCCATCGTGTTGACAAGATCTGATTTGGAGGATTTTCTATATCAGGATTGGGTATCTAGATTGGGATTGATTTGGACTAAATTGGGATTGATTTGGATTAAATTGGGACTGATTTGGACTAAATTGGGATTGATTTGGATTAAATGGGGACTAATTTGGACTAAATTGGAACTGATTTTTTTATAAAAAAATTGGACTGAATTATGAATACTAGACTGGTGCGTATGAAAATGGAGAGACAGAAAAAATAAATGAAGATTAAGAAGGAAAGAAAGAAGATCAAGAGGTTAAATACAGTGATGATGCAGAAGAAATGAGAAGAATGAAGAACGAAGAAGAAGCTTTATAAACGGAGGAATGTTACCGTTTAAATTAAACCGTTAGGTTCTTACGAACTTCTATACCTCGTAAGAACTTCTTACGGACTTTAGATGTTCGTAAGAAGTTCCTACGAACTATAGAAGTTCGTAGGAACTCCCCCACTGTTTGTTTCCCATTTGGGCGAAAGGTAAATCCCAGCCACGCGCCTCACGCCTACCTTTCGCCGTATCACACCATTACAGATGCTCTTATATAGTATTTGGCAGTTGGCATTTTTGTCCGCATATATGTATATTAATTTATGTTGGTGTATTATTTTGTATTTATATTTATATATATATTGGTTGTCATTATATTGTTCTTATTGATTTGACCGAGATTTGCCCATTACATATATCTGTTGGTTTTCTTCCCTTTAGCCCTTTTGGCTTTTAGTCCATACCGATTTGACCATCGGGAGTTACTGTCGATTTGACCACTCAATCTCATTTACATAGGTTAGCATTTATATATTATATATATGAGTGCTGCTAGCCTTATTGACCATTAGCACACTCTTAGTACACATTACTAGGTGTCACTTTTTATTGAATATTTTTTTTTCTTTTTGAAAAAATATGGTATAGTTTTAATAAGGTTTTTTGTTTGTTTTTTCATTTTAGAAAAAAATGTTCTAATTAGAAAAAAATATATTATTAAAAAACACTATTTTAATATAATAAATATTTTTTTTGAGAAAAACAGTTTAAAAAAATAAAAGTTAGTTTAGTATAAATAAATAAAAAATTACATTTTTAAACAGTTTTAGGAAATAAAAAATTTGTTTTAAATATTGTAAAATTAAAATAAAAATTAAGTTTAAAAATAAAGGGTGCCGCTGGCGCGGACCTTTAAAAATAAAGGAATATTGGGTAAATGGGTGTTTGATGGACTAAATGATTTAAAAATAATTAAAAAAAACAAGTTTAAAAATAAATGGTACCGCTAGCTCACACCTTTAAAAATAAGAGAATATTAGGTAAATGGTTGTTTGAATGACTAAATGAGTTAAAAATAATTTTAAAAAATTAAGTTTAAAAATAAGGAGTGTCGTTGGCGCGGACCTTTAAAAATAAGAGAATATTTAATAAATGGGTGTTTGAGGGACGACATGAGTTAAAAATCATTTTAAAAAATTAAGTTTAAAAATAAGAGGTGCCGCTGGCGCGGAGCTTAAAAAACAAGAGAATATTGGGTAAATGGGTGTTTGAGGGACTAAATAAGTTGAAAATAATTAAAAACATAATTTTTTTTAGATTAGATTTTTAATGAAAAATACATAAATTATTTTAAATGTTGTGAAATTAAAAAAAAAAGTTTAAAAATAACGGGAGCCGGTGGCGCGGCCCTTTAAAAATAAGAGAATATTGGGTAAATGGGTGTTTGAGGGACTAAATGAGTTAAAAAAATTATTAGAGTAGTTTTTTAATGCAGAAATACAAAAATTATTTCAAATGCTGTAAAATAAAAAAAAAGTTTAAAAATAACGGGTGCCGCTAGCGCAGACCTTTAAAAATAAAAGAATATTGAGTAAATTGATGTTTGAGGACTAAATGAGTTAAAAATAATTTTAAAAAACTAAGTTTAAAAATAAGGGGTGCCGCTGGCGCGGACCTTTAAAAAGAAGAGAATATTGAGTAAATGGTGTTTAAGGGGCGAAATGAGTTAAAAATAATTATAAAAAAAAAAGCAAAAGAATAATACTAGACAATCCGAGAGATAGTGCCGGGCTAATTAAAAAGAATTAAGTTAAAAAATAATGGGTACCGTTGGTGCGCACCTGTAAAAAGAAGAGAATATTCGGTAAATGGTTGTTTAAGGGACTAAATAAGTTAAAAATATTTTTTTTAAATAAAAAAGCAGTAATTAAAAAAATAAAATTATTATTCTAATAATTATTTTTTTATTATTTTTATCTCATTTCACATTATCTTAGCATTTTTTTTTTTTGTAAAACAAAGAATGTGTTGTTTTGCTTTATTAATGGTCTCCACCTAGGCACCCTGTAGTAAGTATGTACTAGGGGCCGGGTAGAGGAGCATTATTCTATATATATTTATGAGTACCATTATATGGATCATTTTTTTATACTCATTTTAATACCCGTCTAATAAGATAAGATTGATAAAAGATTGTATTTTATGTTCTGACGGAACCCACAATAACAAGATATAATATTTTTATGCATCAAATATGAAAAAAAGGTATCAAAATGAATCTATGTAGCTTTATTCTATATTTATATAGCTGGTAGCCTATACCCTTTGTTGTACACGGCTTGTCCTTTGGCTGTATTTTCGGCCCACGGTTTTACAACAAAACCAATAATGGTTTTGGTCATATGTAACTGAAATGACGTCGCCCCTGCTGTTGTTTTAAAACAGAAAGTTTTTGGTTTTTCTGTTTTAAACGACGTCGCCTATTTTGTTACAACGATTTTGCCTTTTATAAACTTAGTTTCCCTCTTTTTGAAACGACATCGTGTGTCCCTCAGCGGTAACCTTTTGAGTGGATTCCAGCTGTTTCCAACGTCCCTTATTCGCCCATGGTTTTGTTAAATACCAGAAATGGTATCTGTTTCAAAACCGACGTCGTATATAGATATTTTGTTTAGCGTACTCAACACGCTGTGCGTAACAGCTGGCATTCTTCTCTTAATTAAAAACGGCATCATTTTTGTTAATATAGAACTTTCGAGTCTTGTTTAAAGCTACGTGTCACATTTATAACTGTGTATTTTGTGTTTCTTCTTTGATCGTGTGATCAGATTTTTATCAGTGGTCTGTGTTGATTTAAATCTATCCTTGTGAAACCGTTTTTACCAATCAGACTTGTTCTCATTTGGGTATAAATACAAACCTATTCATTTTGGAGCAAAAATTCTGCCAAATCTTGTGTGTTGTTCAAAACACATTGCTGAGTCTTAAAAACGTATTGTGGATTCAAGCATGGAAGGCTTCTAAACTCAGAATCTCTGCATCTCTATATCGGTTGATTTTTCATTTTGAAAAATCGTTTTGTGAGTATTTCTATTATTGCTCTAGTTCTCTTGTAATTTCAGATCTGTTATCTGTTTGTGCAAGTGTTGTGCTGATATATATTTTATATAAACACTACACACACAAGAACAACTAGTAGTGATTTTATCTCATTTAAAACACTTTGTTTTAAATCCAGTTTTCAGGAAATCTGTTTTTCAATCAAGAACAACTGATTCTAGGTTTAGATAATTAAACCTATTACGTTTTGTGGACCTTTTCCTATCATAATGATAACTTGAACAGAACTACCTGGACTTGGAAGTGTGACCTTGGACTAAACAAATTTATACCTGCATATTTGACCAAGGACTTGGACTAAGAACAAGAACATATTGGACCTAATATCTGAACCTATCGGACTGATTGAAAGTGAAATTAATAAACATAATAGATTAAAATATTTTTAATCTATATACTATTATAAACAGTTGGTTTTATTTCTGACTGCATGCTTGATATATTTTATTTCTTTTCAGTCTAGAATATCTTTGTGTGTATATGATATCTTGCTTGTTTAAGTAATATTCAGGAATTGTTTCATATCATATCACTTACACATTCTATCACGTTATAATCACGTAGACACATTTTTGAATGTGAATATCTGAACAAGTCTAATGTTCAAGATTTAAAGAAAAGAAATCTTTTCAAAATTGGATTGGAAGTCGAGAAAACTTGACTTTATTTGAATAATATAAGACTTGCAAAGATATAGGTGATATTTTCTGTTGCATTGCATTATGTGTGTGTTCATTTAAGTGTGGGTGTGTATTCATATATGATAGTACACCACACACTATCACTTCCCTAGAAAATAAATAATAGGCACTGAGCCAACCTACACTTAAAGAAGTTAGAGGGGAGGTTGTGAAGTTTAGAAAGCAAGAGCAAGTGAGGACATTTTAAAGAGAGAACAGAATAAGCAACCAGGTAGGAGTCTTGGTTGAGTGGGGTAATAGCTAGATTTTTTTTCTTTTTTTTGTTGAGTTTGTTGTTTGTAAATTGTCCTTATTGATTTATTGTTTTAGTTAAAGTAGATTAGGTGACTCCTAGAGGGGTCTGTCGTTTTTCTCGGCGAAGGGTTTTTGCGACGTAAAATAAATACCGTGTGCTGTATATTTTTCGTATATCACCTAATATGAAAAAGTAGGCTTAACTAAATATAAACTCGCCTAAAATTGAATTGTTATTATTTTTGTAAATCACCTTGATTTAACAAGATAATAATGTGGATTGTTTATTAACTTTGAAAATCAAATTCATTTTCACGAAGTTAACAAATTAAGTAAAAGTTTAATTTGGTCCCCTTAAGGATATCATTGTTAACTTGTAGGTAATAGGGGTTTATTCGGCATATAAGTTTACTTCCGCACGTAAAGTTTATCATAGCCGAAATCTCATTTTCTACTAGTTTAATTTTACATGTTTATGTGATTATATATGTGATGTTTTGTACATTGACCTAATGTGGAAACGAGTTTAGAAATCCTGAGTTGGAAGACATGTCAATAGCTAGGATTAAGAAATCGATTTTTAATATTGCGCTTTCCATTTTAGTCCGTCTCCAATTATTATTTGTCTTTTTAAAAGTATTATACAAAATTAGGTGAAACTACAAAGTTGCCCATCCGAAAAATAGCCACAAGGGAACAATGATTCAGGTGCATGTGTTGCATTCAAAGATAATCATCATTTCTAGGAGGATAAAATTGGAAAGTAAAATGGCGATTATTAATTTAGGACACGACGTGGCCCCGGGGGGAGGAGGTACTTTTTATGGAGGTTCATGGTAGTTCAATATGATTATTCTTGTACGTGATAAAAGCCATACATATTATTCTTGAAGTTACCACTTGTCTTAGGTAAAATAATATGTATGGCTTTTATCACGTTTATTCGATGTGTTCTTTCTCTTGTTTATTGTTTGATGTGAGTATATGTATTAAAAGAAGATAGAGAAAAAGTTATACAATGGAATTTGATCATTAGTCCACGTTAGAGGGGTATGTATTTATGCATTCAATTTCTATTATTGTTGGTGAGCTTTTCTCCTTTTCAATTTCTTATTTCATGTTTTGTGGGAAATAGCCACTCTTCGTTTCACTTTTCCACGATATCTAACAGGACAGCTTTTCAATTTCACGTTCTCTCTTTTCCCCCATGCATCACGTCGGTGTGCAAGTTAGTGTTCAAGTAATGATTGTTTGCTGATACACGGTGACATATTAGAAAGTTACACAAGTTTTTTAATGCTCAATCAATGATCTGAGCCATGAGGTTGCTAATTAGCTGGTAGTGAAAACAACAATTTTCGCTACCGGTATGTAGTGATCTTAACATTATGTTTCATTGATGTGTTCTGCTTGCTTACCGATCATGTTGATTTTGAAATTCTAAACCTAACCCCTTAACAAGTCCTTGGATTTTGTCTTCTTCGTTATTGGGTCAATAATGATATTATTTAACTTCCCAAATGACTAATCTTGGTATTACGGGAGAGAAGACCCCCAATCTAGCACGAGAAAATTGAGATTTAAGTTCTTCGGCTAACAACATCACATGAATTCAGTATATCATTTCAGTTTTTTTTATTCGTCTTCGTGGCAGTAAGTGGGCTACCACTTTAAAATTACGAAGATGGGGAGAGGGATTTTTTCAAAGAATTCTGTTGCATTTGTATGTCTAGTTGTCTCTATTTCTTCCATCTTGGTTTTGATGGCTTCCGTGCTTCGACTTCCTGAGGTTACAGTGAGAAATAATTTGATGAGTTCTATTAGTCCTCCAGAAATTCGCCATGTTTTACATATTGCGGGAATAGGAAAGTTTGGAGAAATGATGATTGACATGTTGCCCAATGATCTTGCATTTACAATTTTTATCCCCTCAGTAATACCTTTTGAGCGTGATTTGAGATTACGGAAGAATGACAGTTTGGGGGCGGAGGAGATCAATGATACGTATGCAATTCTTACTCGCGTATTGGGTTTCTCGGTTGTGCCGCGGATGATTTATCTGTTACAATACCTTATGTTAAGGAGATTACTTATGAGTCCTTATCGGGATTTAATTTATATATATTGAAAGATTTAGATGGAATGCTGATAGTTAACGGAGTTTGAACAAACCAGGTAGATCTTAGTAAAGGGAAGATCATTATACATATAATGGACGGGGTGATCATGGATGTTGAGTTTCAGCAGTCAGTGCAGCCTGATTACAATGATTAGGATTGAGTGAGAATTAACATATCAAATATGTAGACTAGAGATATTCAATTTACCCATAATATCATGTTGTATTGTAGATGTAACTTACCTCCTAGTTTAACTCAAAGTTTTGTTTTTAATTGACAAGGTTAGCATCTAATGGTTCGATTTGTGCGAGGATGAGCGATAGAGAAATAGTTCACTTGTTTATTTGAGTTCTTATTAAAGGAAATGAAATGGAAAATCTTTTTGGTATGTATCTTGAGTTGAAAGACCAAACTTTGAGCTTATGTTTTGTATAAGCTATTGTGTAATTGTCAAAACATATATTCTGGGGTATCTGCATAAAGAGGAGTGATGGTGTCCTGTTTTGGAAATGGAAATATCCGCCCTCATGTATCCTCGTTGTTTGGGAAATATAGAGGACAAAATTTGGCAAGACACTTTTGGATGCAATAACGCTTTTAAGGAAATTCAGCATTTAACAATTCTGCACCCTTTCACTTAAATCTGTTTTTGGAAATTTTACAATTCTAACTTAACATTGACTTGGCCTTGTACTCTCTTCTTAGAAAGTCTGTTAAGTTTAACTGCGACGTGTTATTTTTAATTAAAATCAAATTTTAAATGTAGAAATTAAAAACAAAATGAAATTTGTATTAAAAACGATTCAAAAATCTTAAAAAATTATGCTAAACAAAAACAAAACCCTCATCTCCCTCCAGCACCCCTAGCACCAATCACTGTTTGTGTTTTTCCATATCTTAATCCGAAATTCATTTTCTTATTTATATAATTATTTTAATTAAAAATGATATATGTCAGTTTAAAGTTAACTGACTTTATAATGATTTTGGGCAAAATTTAATTTTTAAATTAAAATGTATTAAATCTAAAATTGAAAGTTAGTATTGTATTAAAGTAAAAAATATCCTTAAATGTATAACTGTGTTGTTTAAGAGAAGACATGGTGATTAATTATTGTGACTTTTCACAAGAATAAATTACTAGGATATTTGACCTTTTCAGAATGTAGAAAACATAATATTTCAAAATTTAGTCTCTTCAAAAGTCAAAACTTTGGGATTTATAGTCCCTTTACTTTTTTTTTTTTTTTTTAACTATAGCACTTTGTTCATAGTTGTCAAATCGAGATATGTGTTGAAAATCCTATATATTGTCAATCGTATCGGGATACATGTTGTAAATTACAGTACAAAAAATATAAATAAAAACTTTAAAAATTAGATATAAATATAGAGAACGCTTTACAATCATTTATACAAAATAATACGGTTTTAGATCGATTTTAGGATTCGATTACATTGTCTAATGGTAAAAAGTCTATCTTTGTGATAACGAGGCAACATGAAAGATATATGAAACGTAAGAATACAACAAAAAACGATGGACTTTTCAACTTGATTTAATACTACAAAGAGTTTCATCTTTAAACTTCAAAATTCTCCACAAGTCATATTAAAAAGAGATTCCTTTAGATAGTAACTACTGACTATTAAGGTATCATACTATCATAATTCATTATATAGACATAAAATACTCTAAATTATTAACCAAAATTCGAAATATGTACAAAAAAGTCTTATCACTCCACTAGTCATTCATAATGACCATCATTAAGGTTTAGTTCATTATCATCATCATTTTCGTCATCAACTTCTACTTTCCTCCTCCTCCTCTTACTCCTCCTAGACATTATTAATAACATTAATATCATCTTCATCAACAAGAATAATTTTTCCTTCCACCTAGCATTCAAATTCCATGGCCCTATATAAAACAAAAAAAATGCAAAAATATACATTAATAATTAATAGAACAACATTTTTAGTAACTATTAGCAATTAAGCCTCTTAACTTAATTTCATATGGCTAAACCAAATGTGTTTGGTTTCACATTTTTACCTATTAACATAACTTAATAAATAAGGTGAAATAGTCAAAGCTACCACAATACCTTAATAAATAGGCTGGGAAGAAGTTATTATCATATAAAAATTTAATAAATAAGTTGAGAAAGCAAGAAAAGTTAATAAATAAGTTGAAGTTACCAAACTAGCACCCAACTCTGTTTTTGTCTTTTCTTTAAAAAATAGAGCACGTAACTCTTATATTTAAAAATTTTGAAGCTTCCATTTGCAGAGAAAGACAGGAGAAGACAAGACAGACCCAAGACAATTAGTTGAAGTTGTTTTAAACCAGGAATTAGAGAAAATGGTATGGCGCACAAGAGAACGGAGGAGAAAAGTCAAAAAGGGACCTAGGGTTTTATGAGTTTATAACACATAATGCTTTTATAAATGTAAAAGAAGTACGTCGTCCAAGAAAAAGTAAAGGAAAAAAGGGTTTCGAGATTTTTATTTTTATTTTTTATTTTTTATAATTTGGTCCGGAAAAAACCGATCCAGACCATCTTCTCCGAATCGCAAATGTATCTCGATTCATACAATACACGAATTGTAACGGGATACACCTATGCTACAATGATAAAAACAATTCAGAGGGATTTTTCGTATCTTTATGTCCGAATTGTATCATATCGTATGATACATATTGTGAATTGTACGTTAATAACAATTATGACTCTGTGTCTATTCACGAAATTCATAATTGTTGGGACATTAAGTTTCGTCACAAACAAGCGTGTGTTTTATATAATTTTATTTTGTAATTAAATTTTTTTAATGGGCTTGAGCAATATAGTCCCTCGCACATAGCTAGCGCCCACAACTTAAGAAATAGACGCTTATGTGTCTTGCCAAAATAAAATGTGCGGGCACTACAAATATCGGATATCAGAAAAATCAACCAATGCTTCGTCGTTGTCCCGCATTTGAATTTCAAATTGCAAACGACTTCCAAAATTCCTAAACTACTTTTTGCACTAAAAGTATATATTCCTTTATTATAATTACTTAACTGAAACTACAAAAACTAGATCGAGACATCATGTGCAACTAAAATTAAATTACATACACATCATTTTAAATCAAACATCATTTCAACGCCAACAATTGGCATAAACAAAAAATCTAAAGCACGCTGAAATTTAAACAACAAATATTGTATTGATTTAACATTCTAAAACTCTTAATAAGAATGCCTCTTCCCTTTTCATTGGTGGACGTAGCTTGCTGAATCACATAAATATTGTGTTTATTTTCTTTTGTTAATGTGTAGTTGATGATAAATTAGGGAGCACATAATATTATGGAATTTATTTACCAGCAATTTTCATAAAGTTTGCAAGCGTTTGAAACCACCGTAAATTTATATGTTTCTAAAACACTTACAAATGAGATTATATGAAAAGGTTATTGTGAGTATAAAATTATCACATTAAAAAATCACAGAAAGAACTCAAATGCGAAAGGTAAATAATCACACACAACAGTAAATGTACATGGTTTGGCTGCATGCCTACATCCACGAAGAGGTTACTATTACTATTATTATTATTATTATTATTATTAATAATAATATTATTATTATTATTATTTTGTCTACAACTATTATATTTGTTTATTACTATTTGTCTTCTTTGTATTTTTTTTATTGTTGTAGGTATGTATTATTTGTGGATGCTGCATACACCCACAATAGATGCTTTATGTGCCCCTATAAAATCACACGATATTGGTTATCGAATTCCAGGTTTGATGGTCAGGCTAGAGATAAAAAGGAGAAATTCAACTACAGACATGCTCAATTAAGAAATGTGATTAAGAGATCATTTGATGTTTTAAAGAATAGATCACGATATTGCATGGATGGTAAGGCCCCTACGCGGGAGCCCAAATGAAGGACTCCCGTGCGGGATCTTTTTTTAAAATACAAAAAAATGTTTATTTTTTTATTTTTTTGTGTGGGTTATAAATATTTCAGGGTATCCGTGTAAAAAAATCAACTTAAATACTGTCAAACATTGACCCATTTTTTTAAAATACCAAAAAATGTTATTTCGAGCTAATTTTTTTTACACGAATAATTTTTTTTTTAAATTTCTAAAAAAGATCCTGCACGGGATCCCTCATTTTGGATCCCACACAGAGCCGCTCTGATTGCATGGAATGCCTACTTAAAGTTTTCGAACCCAAGTACACATTGTTGTCGCATGCATGCAATACATAACGTCCTCCGTCGAGTATCACTTAATGATCCATTGTTTAAGAGATGATGATAATGTTGTGGACTTGCCGGTCGAGCCTTCAATATATAGTGAATAAGTGAAAGCCCCATCAAGTCATGATAAAAAATTTGGACGAGCACTATAATAGGAAATGATTAATTTATGTGATCAAATTGGAGTTCAACTATTCAGGAGAACTTATGATTTATAGTTCATCATTATTATTATTTTGTGACTTTTAATCACTTTTTTGCCAATTTTTTCATGTTTTTAAACATTATGTACTGCACAAATTTCCTACTATTTGAAATGCTGAATATTATTTTACATATTAAATAGCATATTATGTATAATAATATTTATTTTATTCTCGTAAATATTTAAATGTAGGTTTAATGTCAAATATATTATGTTACATCAATTATATATATTTTATTTATAAAATAAATATAAGAATAAAATGATGCAAATAATTTACATCCAGATTTCGGATATAAAACATGTAAACATACAACAAACAAATAAGCTTTTCAAATTAAGCCCCATCATTCAAAGCACTAGTTGTGCCCACGTGCGTTGCACGTGTGGCCGTTTCCAGATATTAATCTTCCACTGCAAATCTGTGAAGGACAAAGTAATAAAAATACTTGCAACATATTATGTAGAATTCGTTTTGTTAGAATATAACATAAAGTACCTAGTATGAAGCATCAATCATTACCCCAAAAATCAAACCTCCATTCAACTGTAAACTATATAAGATATTCCTGTGAATATTCTAAATCTATCACAAACAAACTCAGAACTCCCTACTCAAAAGCAGGAAGAAATACACACAAACTTATATGTATATATAATCAGAATCCCTATAACTGCAACAGAGGTACTGCAAAAACTCTGATAAAAATACCTCTTCCGAGTGGTTGAAACGATTTATATGGCTCATCAAATGGGTAAAAAATTAGGGGATGTTAATATAGAGTATAAAATTTATTTGTACTTAGATTTGGGAAAGGTAATTTTCCCAGGCTTAATAATGACTCTAGAATTAAGAATTTGTTAGCCAACAAAAGCCCCTGGAGATTCGAAAATAAACCAATCTATTGTTGAATTGGCCCTGTAACCCCACAAAGTCAATACATGTAAATTTTGGCAATTTGAAATTCTCCTAGGTTATTATCCTCTCAAATCATTTTCCGACGCGTCCAGAGTTTGTAAAGTGTAATTTTTCATGAGTGACACTATGCTACCTAATCTGTTCTCCGATTCCCAAAGCTCTTTCATCTTCTCAAATTCAAACCCTAAATCTACACTCAATTTGTTAGGAGAATTTTCTATCTCACCAGTTAAATTATTACTCCAAATACTCACAACAACTAAGTTGTCACAAATTCTAGGAAAATGTATAGAATTCCACCATAAATTATATTAAGTGAAAGATGCTAAGCTCAATAGTACATCAACTTAGAAGACAACACATTATTATATTATGCATCCACTAAGGTTGATTTCGCTGAAAGAATCCTCTCTTTTCTCGCTAAAATTCTAGTTACAGCAACAACTACTATTCTTGCTTAGTCATTCATCCGTGCTTACTCCTCTGTGCTAGCCAATTGACATGTATTTGTAAGCAACAGCAGCAGCTGCTGTTGTTTCCAGCCTGTCATGCATGTGGGCGATATCGACTGATGACTAAATCCTATTTAGGACTCGAAGGCCTTCGTGGTATGACTAAATTCGCGTGTGGGACTTTGTCTTCAGATGCTTTTTCTATTTAATCGTGTCCGTGGAGTGGTACTAAGGTTTATTCTGTAATTTCAGCCTTGCACACAAGGCATTGCGGCTGTTGGTGATCTTGGATTTCAGCAGATACACTTGGGTAATGAATATATTTGTAAATACAAGGGCAACAATAGAGGTGGTTACAGGGTCTTGAACCATGTCTAGGCAGATATTACAGTCGAAACCACCGGTCGCATTATTTTTCGTTAAGTTGGTGGATTGAACCAAAGAAATAGGATTCTCATCATGGACTTTATTAATTGGGTACCTAACCACTTGTCTCTTTCTCTTACTACCATAAAAAACTAAAATGTTATTCACCATTTTTATAACTTACCAATCAGATGTACCCTACACTAATCACGTGGAAAAAAAAATCTTCTCTCTGATGTAGGCGAAAGACGATAGTATTTTGCCAAGTGCTAAATTTTCAGGACCAAATAAATGGGACAATATGTGCCAAATCTTCATTATACTCAACAATTTAGGTCGCAACCTATAAAACCAATGTCAAACCCATCCCCATTCTCTCTATATACGTATTCATCTAGTCTCCCATATATTTGAATCCAACAATTCTGACATAATGAAAATAGTTTGTAAAATATAGGTTAAAAAAACATATATTTGGTTAATATAAAAATAAATTATGTATCAATACGTAAGTTTGTGCGTGAATGTCATTTTAAACTTAGTGGCCCCAAAATTCCGCTCACTTACTACCCAATCGCTAAAAAAAAACCCACTAAATAATGAATCATCAGAGTCTTTGATTATTTTGGTTCATAGGTTGTTTCATTTATCATGATATCAGAAAGTTTAATATGTATATTGCAATGACGTAATTTTGTTTATCCAAACAATTATGTTCTTCCTTATTTTATAAAAATTTGTGTCTACTTGGTTCTACTCTATAATTTGTTATACACGCGTAGTTTGTAAATACACCCCTTTTACAAAACTATAACACCTGCATTTCTTTCAGTATTAGGTACCATGTATGTATATATTTGTATTTTATAATTCGCAAATCGGATACCCAAAACAGAAAACGGAGATAGAAATGTTAAAAAAAATGACATAGATGAATATTATCAAACACATGATATGCAATGGATTTCATTCATGCTAATAAATTTTAATTGTCCAACACTCATAAAACAATAATAAATAATTGGATCAAAGCATATACTCCAACCATGTATATAATCATTTATTTATTTTACAAAAAGGTATTTGAGATTAGAAAATTGTTAGGCAAACGTATGAATGATTATCATCACGATTATGACGGACCTTACTTTTTCATTTTTGTCAACATAAGAGAATCTTATATAGTTCAGTTTCTAAATGATAAATAAAATAACAATGATACATTAATCAATTGCAATTACCTCGTAAATCAAAGTGAGATTTCTTCACTATGAGATGGACAATCCAAGCTTTGACCACAAATATTGACAATATCATAAAAAGTTTCAAAGGAAATATATGACCATTTCGAATATAAATTATAGAAAATATTTTCAATGTGATATTAACGGGTAAAGCTAACCACGCACCAAAAAATCTTAAAACACTCCAAATACTTTTTGAAAGACAAACTTGCCATTTGCTCTAAAGATCAAACAAATACTTTTTTATTTGTTATTTTTTTTTTCAATAAAGAATAGTATTTTAAACTGCTTTTATAAATATTTTTTTATTTTTTAAAATTAAAAAATAGCTATTTTTTTATCAAAATTGTTATGATAGTTTTAAAAACCTTTTTTTATTTAAAATGTTGTTATGATAGTTTTAAAAAAGTTTTTTTTTAAGATATATTTAAAAACTCTTTTTTTTTCAAAAAAAAATGTTTTTTACATAAAATTGGAAAAAAAATTAACAAATAAAAAAATATTCTTTATATTGAAAACTGTTTTTTATATTTTCTAATTAACACGATCACGACCCAAATAAAACGCGACGTGACATGGAGTCGTATTTTTTTATAGCGGTGGCGAGGACTATTATTTATTATTTCAAAAATAATCTTTACATTATTTAAAAAAATGGTCCGCGCCAACGGTAGGCATAGGCGGTCCAACCACCTATACATACCGCTGACGAGGACCATTTTTTTAGTATAATGGTACGGGTCAGCGGTATGTATCGGCGGTATTACAAAACATTTTAAATAAAATGTAAAAAAAAAAGCAGTTTTAAACAATTTTTTAAGTGCCTAAAAATTTTATTTGAAAAAAATTGTTTTAAGTAAAATCCAAGCATGGGAGCGCTTTAAGAAAATTGTTACAAAAATTCTAATAGTTAGAAAAATTCTAACAGTTACAAAAATTATTTTATAAAAATAAAAAGTCAGTAGTTCCAAAACAGTAACTATTAGAATTTTATTTTATTTTTAAATAAAATCGTTAGGCACTTAAAAAATTGTTTTAAACAGTTTTTTTTTGTAAATTTTATTTAAAATATTTTATAATACGCGATCAAAATGAAATTAACACGACATGTCACGACACACCTCAAAATCTTAATTTTACGTAAAATGAATATGACACATATGAAAGTGACATGACATGACACAAAATCCCTTTTTTTACGAAATGTGAACACCGCCCACTTGACGTGTATATTTTAAGTAGGTTGTGTTACTATTTGGTAAAAAAATGAGATTTCGTGTTGTGTCATATTACTTTTATTGGTGAAAATAAGATTTTGAGGCGTGTCGTGTCATTTTTGTTTTGGTTGGGTTCCTGTTTGGTTAAAAAAATAAACATATATTGTGGCGTGACACTTTTACTTGGGTTGTGTTCGTGTTTTGTAAAAAAATAATATTTCATGTTGTGTCGTGTCACTTTTATTAGGATCGTGTTCATGTTTGATTAAAAAAAAAATTGTCGTGTCGTGTTGTGTTGAGTTGCTTTTATTTGAGTCGTGTTCGGTTATAAAAATAATTTTCAATTTAAAAAACAGTTTTATATTTGTTAACTTTTTTTTCAATTTTATGTAAAAAACATTAAAAAAACAGTTTTTAAATCTATCTTAAAAAAAGCTTCTATAAAAGTATCAAAAAAGTTTTTTAAATAATAAAGGGTTTTTAAAACTATCATAACAGCTTTTTTAACAGTTTTTATAAAAAACAGTTATTTTTTAATTTTAAAAATTAAAAAATATTTTAAAAAACAGTTTAAAATACTTTTTTTTATTGAAAAAAATAACAAATAAAAATGTATTTGTTTAATCTTTAGAGCAAATGTCAAGTTTGTCTTTTGAAAAGTAAATAGAGTGTTTTAAGAATTTTTAGAATCTTTAAGAAATAAACATGTCCAACTGGTAAATACATATGAAGGCATAAAAAGCAATAATCTAATAAGGTGTGAACTTGGTAATTCCTTAACTTAAAATATACATATAATTTTTTTCAAATTAACATTGAATTTAGAATTATTATAAAACATGAATAGAACAACAATAAAATTGGAAATACAAAATCTGAGCACAAAAGAGAGACAACATTCATGAATGAGATAGATATAATTACAAAAATTATGTATTTGCTTTCAAATTAACAAATGCATACTTTTGATGGCAAATAAAAAAGGAGTAAAAAATTAGAGAGGAAATTAGGAGTATTGACCTTATTTTTTTGGACAAGAAACAACAACAACGAAGAAACTATACAATATAAATCTGATGGGAAGATGAATGAACTTGGACAGCTGACTTTTGATTTCTAGGGTTACAAGATGAATGTATTAGGAGAGAAAATGTGTCAAGTTAAGATTCATTGAATGATTTTAATTTAATGAATGTGTGAGACTAATATTAAGGGTATGATAAGAATATTAATTTAATGAGGGTAGTTTAGTACTTTGAGATTTGAAGAGGAACTTCCCTCTTTTTAAGTAGTAGAGATATTCTGACTAGTCAACTCGGGTAAACCGAGTAAAATAGGTATGGAATTTCGGAGTTTCTTACTGAATCTGGGATCCAAATTATACCCTTTTAGGTTCCACAGGAATTCCTTCGCTACTTGTGCACAAGTTCCCCATCAACAATTCGTAAGTCTTAATACCAGGCTTGAATGTTTGAAGATGTTTTAATCTCATCTTATTTTTAGTGAAGATCTAAGGTTTACTCTCTCTCATTTTTAGCTGAAGTATGTAGTTTATGGACATGTTTTCTTTTTTACTTTAGAACGATAACCTGATAGCATATGATTACAGATTTGTATATAGATACATAGGTAATAAGTTTTTATTGTTTGTGCTTGCAGAACTACTACTCAAAGTGATGGATCCTCTTTGGATTTATGTTTTTTTAACTCATTTTGGTTTTCCAGATTTAAGGCAAAGCTCCTAATTACTTTTGATTTTTATGGGTGCTTTTTTTGGCATTTAATTGGTGGTTGTAAATTTAAAACCTTAAATATATTAAGTTAGGAGTAAATAAACTAGGCATTCGTATTACCCATGCTAAGGTATGAAAGATAATAAGAATGTTACACTGGCAAAATTCGGGATGGCAAAGGGGTGAGTTTTTGCAGGTACCCGACCCACTCCGACCCTAATAAAGCAGATTTTGGGTTTCATAAATGGGGCGGGGGGTGGGAGCAGATTTAGAAGTAAAAAACTCATCGGGTTCGATTCAATATTAATCGATGTGCTTCAATCGATTTAGAGATTTCAATTGGTTTATAGTTTGGATTTCATTTTTTTTAAATCAGAACTTACTATATTTTTATCATGTCTGCTGTAGTAATTTATCATTTCTGTTGTTCTTCCTTTTTTCTTTTTTCTTTTTAAATTTATTTTTAGCATAAAAATAAATTGATTGTGGTATTGGATTGTTAGTGCATTTTGAGCATTCTTGTTATCCCCCTCTCTCCAATTTTAGGTTTGTTTGTGTCTTATTTACATTTTGAACATCATTTTTTTTATAATTAATCAGAGTATATTAATAAAAAAACACCTAAGGGGGTGGAAACTCGTATACAATAGATATACAAAAGGCCTTCAAAAGACCATAAAAACAAAAAACAAAAAAAAGGTAAAGGAAAACAATAAACCTTCTCATCATCTCCCTTCCATAAGCCCAACCACATCATCATCATCCTTGACTTAATCCCATCACATGGGATCGACTACATGGATTCTCCTTTTTCATTCTAATCTATTATAAGCTGAAAAACGTCGCTAATGCCGTTTAACACAAGGTTAAACTGTATAAGCAACTCCGAATGTTTGTTGGAGAAACCCTTTTCTTTTAAAAAAAACAATTATAAACAAGATTTGTTTACAAAGAAACTTATGTACGAGATTAATTCAAATTGTGTAACCAGTTTTAAAACAAAGGCAGTTTCAAAAATTCAGCACACTTAAAGAATGAGGTGAGTAGATGAAGATAATCAACACAATGATTTTTAACGTGGTAAAACCTCTCCCAACAGAGGAAACATCCACGGTGACTTCTAAGTCACAAAAACAAAAGTCCACTAAAAATAAAAATCAGCTACAAACAACACAACATGCAAGCACACAAATCAACCTATACTAAGTTTAGGAATATACCCCACTTGGCTCCTTCTAACTTCTGATAGATCTGATTTGTTGATGATGTTCTCCGGTTTGCTAACTTCCTTTACTTTAGCTTCTTTACGTCGACTCAAATGATCTCAGATCTTAAACACAACACTTCCAGTGTAGTAGTGTGTAAAGTGTTTTGTGTAGTGATTCCTATTCACATGCATGAACTCACCCACACTTAGATTTACAAACAGTCCTAAACAAATTACATATAAAGTCTATATGCAGTAATTTTGGTTATTTTTCTTTCTTACAAAACTAAAAACCTTTTGACCTTTAATTATAACCCAGATTCCACGGAGATCTTGCTTAAGAAATCAGACAAGACCTTAATCAATCTCTTTTGAAAATATTTAGGAGATTGAAAACCCTCCAAGTGCGAATCCAACTAGGTCAGGTTAAGTTTTGTAAAAACAGAAACTATAAAACATTTTTCAAACCAAAACAGAAATGATTTTCTTAAACCAAGTTGAAAATATGCAGATCTAGTGAAAAATGTAACATGCAGAGTCAGATCTAATAATTCTATGGAGAAAGAAACTAGATCCTTACTCTAACGTTTAAGTTGCGTACAAGATCCAAAATCACGAGGTTACAGCAACATGAACAAACCACTCTCTCTCTCTCTCAAACACTCAGGTTGTGTTTGGGGTAGGATTTATTTGAAGGTTTGTTTCAGAGGCGAAGTGTTTAGGGTTAGGGTTTGATTTTGGCTAACTGTTTCCCTTTCTCTCTCTTCTCTCTATTATTTTCTCTCTTCTCTCACTTCTCTCTTCTCTCTCTTATTTTTTTCTCTCACAGAAGACGAATGACCAAAAGTTCTCTAAGGCTGAGAAGTGAGGGGTATTTATAGTGCCTGGGGAAGGTTCTGGATGATCGAGGCAAATCAAAGGCTGAGATCAAGTCTTCAAGGGTTTTGACTTGATCCAATGGTTATAGAAAAGCGGTGGCTTAAGAGCATAGTGATTGGTTCATATGTATGCACCGGGATTAACCAAGAACGCATGCAGGCCTTTGATAAGAAATGATCCAACGATCACTAATGAACCTGGCAATCCTCTCACACAACAAACACAAATACATAAGCCCGGAGGATGACAAGTGTTGGCTGTTAATAGGGTCACACACGCGCATCAAAATAATTACAAAACATCACCCTGAAGTCTCTAGCGCTTTGAGATCCTACCCAACCAAACAATTCGAGTGAAGACAGAGGTTTCCAAAATAGTAAATTAACCCCAAAAACTTTATTAACCCATTTTATTAATAAAAACAATTATTACAAAAATGTTTAAAATTATTTAAAATGATTTAAAAATTCCCAAATAATTATTAAAGCTCCAATTCAAGGGGAATTAAACACACACTCAATTTTAGGCAATATTAACACATGTATGCAGTTCTAATTGTGTGTAGTGATTCATTTAGTATCTTCATAGATCATTGAAGGGGATTAGAAAGATAGGTTCTGAGGCTTTTTGGATTCTAGGATGGACTATAAATTTTGTCACTATTTCCAAACTAGTTGAGCACTTATACAATGTAGACTTAAGCAAGTCAAAGGTATAAGGTTCTTCAATCTCCCCCTTTGGAAATATGAGACAAAATCTCCTTTGAGTTAGCTTAAAACTCGTAGGGAACAAAAAAAATAAAACCTAGTCCTATACAAAAGATTCTATCTACCCATTTCCTAGAAAGACAAAAATTACATAACTCAACTATTTACAAATTTTTACCCTAGAAACGGTAGACAATCAGTAGAAGAGATTCCTGCAAAAGTACACACTAAGATCAAGCAGTTTAGATGAAATGTGAACAAAAATGAACTTCATAAAACTCAAATTTCTCCCCCATTTTGTCTCAAATGGACAAAGGGTAAAACTTAAAGTTTTAAGAGTTTAATCAGCGCATACCATGCCTATAGAATTACGTAAATACAGAAATCTGTTATAGTCCAAAGGTTTAGTGAACATGTCTGCAAGTTGCAGATCAGTAGGTAGGTAATGAATTTCTAATTCCTTAGTTTCAACAAGTTCACGAATAAAATGATGCCTTATTTTAATATGTTTAGTTCGCGAGTGTTGAACCGGGTTTTTAGATATGTTAATGGCGCTTTGATTATCATAATACAATTGTAATTGATCTTCTTTGATCCCATAATCACTTAACATCTGTTTGATCCATAACAATTGAGCACAGCAACTTCCTGCTGCTATATATTCGGACTCAGCCGTAGATAAAGATGTGCAATTATGTTTTTTACTACTCCAACCAACTAAATTATTGCCGACATAATAACAGGCACCTGATGTACTTTTACTATCATCAGTACAACCGGCCCAATCAGCATCAGTATACCCTATGATGGTGCTACAGGTATCTTTAGTGTACCTAAGTCCAAGGTTAAGAGTGCCTTTTATGTACTTGATTATACGTTTTACGCTCAATAAATGGCTCTCTTTAGGGTTATTCTGGTAACGAGCACACAGACATACAGCATACATTATGTCTGGTCATGATGCAGTTAGATAGAGTAGGCTACCAATCATACTACGGTATAGAGTGGAATCAATTGACTTACCAGTTTCATCTTTACATAATTTAACAGTAGTACTCATAGGCGTTTTGGCGACTTTGGCATTCTCTAAACCAAAATTCTTAACAAGGTCTAAGGCATACTTAGTTTGAGATACAAAAAGCCCATCAGAATTCTGTTTCACTTGAAATCCTAAGAAAAGCTGTAGCTCCCCCATAAGGGACATATGAAATTCCTTATGCATACTAGCAGAAAAGGATTTAACTTCAGAGTTTGAAGTTGACCCGAAAATGATGTCGTCTACATAGACTTGGGCTATAATAATGTTTTTGTCAAAATGTTTGACAAAGAGAGTCTGGTCATTTCCTCCTCTCTTAAAACCCTTATCCAACAAAAATTTGGAAAGGCGTTCATACCAAGCTCTAGGAGCTTGTTTTAAGCCATACAAAGCCTTTTTCAGACGAAAGACATGGTTAGGGTATTTAGGGTCAATGAACCCTTTGGGTTGTTCTACATATGTTTCTTCGGATAGAATTCCATTTAGGAAAGCAGATTTTATGTCCATTTGATAAAGTGTGAATTTTAAGTAACACGCTATGGCGAAAAGAAGACGAACAGATTCAAGACGAGTGACAGGGGCAAAGGACTCGCTGAAATCTATCCCTTCTATTTGAGAGTAGCCTTGAGCAACTAGTCTAGCTTTGTTTCTAAGGATTACCCCATTTTCATCAGATTTGTTCTTGAAAATCCAACGTGTTCCAATAACATTTTTATTTTGAGGCTGAGTTACAAGATACCAAACATCGTGAATGATAAATTGTAAAAGTTCTTCCTGCATAGCAGAAATCCAGTGTGTGTCATTCAATGCTTCATTAACATTTTTCGATTCCAGAAGGGAGACGAAACATGCATAATTAGCATAATTTCTTAACTGGGATCTAGTACGAACTGACTCATTACGATTACCGACCACGTTGTCAATGGGATGATCTTTAGATACCCAGCCAGGTACTTCTGGACTCTCAATAGGTAATGAGTCATCTATTTCTGGTGAATCAGTTTTGAAATCATTTTCAGATTCAACCACAATAGGTGATTCAGATATCTTATTTTCGACAATAGTGTCACTTACAATTACATTTATCGATTCCATAAGGGCCTTAGTACGCAGATTGTATATACGATAAACACGACTGTTTGGTGAGTATCCTAAGAAGATGGCTTTATCACCACGAGTATCGAATTTAGACAGATGTTCTCTGTCTTTACAGACATAACACTGACTTCCAAAGGTTCTTAGGTATTTCAGATTAGGCTTCTTACCGTACCACAACTCATAAGGGGTTTGTTTAGAGTTTTTCCTAAGATAGACCCTATTAGTGATGTGACAGGCAGTTCTAATGGATTCTACCCAAAAGTATTTAGGTAGGGATTTAGCATACAACATGACACGTGCCATCTCTTGAAGAGTTCGGTTTTTCCTTTCAGCAATACCATTCTACTGAGGAGTTTTAGGGGCACTAAATTCATGTTTGTAACCGTTGTAGTCACAATATTCAACTATTCCTGTGTCTATGAACTCTCCCCCTCTATCACTACGGATGCGATTGACTTGAGTGTCCTTCTCATTTTCAATTCTTAGAAGAATTTTCAAAAAGTTCTGAAACGTGTCAGATTTATGTTTCAAGAAGGCAACCCAAGTGAATCGTGTGAAATCATCAACCATGACAAGGATATAACTGTGTCCACATAGACTAACAGTTCTAGAGGGACCAATAAGGTCCATATGGATGAGATCTAAAGGTCTAGAGGTAAGGATGTCTTTAACCTTTTTATGCGAAGTCTTAACTATTTTTCCTTCCTGGCAATGACCACATACAACACTGGAAATAGGTTTAATTTTAGGAATACCTCTAACTATCTCTTGACTAGACAATCTACCAAGGATATCATAACTTAAGTGACCCATACGATTATGCCAGATTTCATTGTCATCCATTCTGACAATGTTACAGGTTTCAGAACTAGTTTTGACAGTATAACAATTGTCAGGTGTTCTAAATCCTGTAATAATGCATTCACCTTTATCATTTAAAATTTTACAATTGTTCTTTGAAAAGGTGACAGTATGGTCAGAGTCACAAAATTGTGATATACTTAGGAGGTTGGCTTTAAGACCTTTAACTAATAGAACATTTTCGAGAACAGGCATTCCTTCTTCTTTTAGGGTTCCTTTACCTATGATCTGAGATGAGACACCATCACCAAAAACTACTTTCCCACCAGCAAACCTGGTTTTGTTTAGAAGTTTTGTTTCATCTCCTGTCATATGTTTGGAACATCCTGAATCTAAGTACCAACCAGATGAAGTGTGTTCAGCTTTGAAAGCAGTGATGACAATGTTACACTTCATTTGGGGTAAAAGATCCTCTTTTCTAACCCAAATAGCTCTAGTTTTAATTTTGCGCAAGTTTGCCCTCATTTGATAAAATTTTCGAGATACAGTTTTTTGTCGAAAAACATTTGGAGCAGCAAACTGATTGTTGTGAAAAAGTTGAGCTTTTGGTTTAGGAAAGTTTCTGGGAGCCTTTCTCTTAAATGAACTCTTAGTTTTGATCTTTCTATTTCTGTAGTTAGAGTTCTTATCAGGTTGTCTTGGAAGGACATAATTGTTACGACTTTGCCTAGAATAGTTAAAGTTCTTATAGACAGAAGTATTGTATATAGGGGTGTTTAGACGCCTAGCATAACAACCTTCAAAGGAGTGACCATAAATGTCACAGTATGAGCAATATTGATTGCTTGAGGGATGAATTTCCTTAGGAAAACTTCTAAAGATAGGTTTGACAGCGTTCTGTTCAGAAGTGTTCTTCCTAGGAGGTATGGTCTTATAGGTAGAATCAGTCTTTCTGATCAAAGGATAGACGTATTTAGTCTTAAGTACAGTCTCAGCTTTAGAGGTACTAGACTCTCCAATGTCTTTCTGTTGTTGTTTTTGATCAAATTCATTTTTAATCAAATGAAAGTCTGGACATGTTTCAATTGGTCTTTTGCCCCCAGACACAAACTTAATAGGTTCAAGTTTAGTAGTTTGTGGTTTGTTCTTAGGGCAAAATCCAATACCGGTTCTATCATCAGAATTGGTCTTGGAGTCAACAACAAAGTCAGTAAAACAATTTGAATTGTTTTCAAACTTAAAAAACTTTTTGAAAATAGTGGCTGTCTTTATTTTTGCTTCCTTTAATTCTAATAATGTTCCCTTATATTTCATTTCCAGAATTTCATTAGTTTTAGTCAACTCCTTTAATTTTTTATCAAAAGTTTCAATTTCAGATTGATGAGATAGACACTGGTTAGTGTACTCTTCAGCATTTAACTTCACTATAAGACTTAGATCATCTAATTTCTTAGTCAGGTCTCTAACAGTCTTCTCCAGTCTAGTGCCTTTTTTAAGAGTCTTAGCATACAAGGTATGGATATCAGGGAGGTCATCTGTGTCTGAGTCGCTAAGTGAAGTGTGTGTAGTGACCCCTAACGATTCAGTTTTAGTACTCACGCACCCATTTGCATCGTCATTATCGAGATCACTTTGACTCACACACACGGAACTAGAACTAGCAACATTTTCAGACAATAGAGCATCTAGGCCAATCAAAGCAGTATTCACATAAGCAGAAGTAGGAGCATCATTATCACACACATGAGTATCATCATTGTAAATGATCTTAGCATAAAAAGACATGCAAGGGTCAAGTTCATTAGATGACTCAATTTCCTCTTCATCAGAGTCACTTGAATCATTCCAAGTTTTACAGACATTGGCTCTATTGTGTGTGTTGGCTTTATTCAGATTAACTCTGCAGTCGTGTGCAATGTGACCTAGTTTCCCACATCTAAAACATTCAATCTTTTTAAGGTCTCTAGTGGGTCTGGAATTGTTGTCCTTAGGATGTTTGTCAAAACTTCTCTCATGAGGTTTGGGGTTAGACAGACTAGGATAATTAGGCTTGCCTTGTTTAGTAGCCTGTTTATTTCGAAATTTGACAATCTTCTTAAATTGTTTAGACATTAAGGCAATCTGATTATCTAGTTTATCTATATCACACTCCTCATCGGATTCAGAATTGGTCAAATTGGACTCAAGCTTAGGTATCTTAGAGGCAAAACTCAAGTTAGAGTTAGGTTGTTTTCTTTGAGAATGATTCAATTGTTTCTTAAAGTCTAATTCCATTTCCACAGTTCTAAGTTTGCTACTGAGTAACTCAGGAGTAAGGTTTTGATCATTCATTTCCTCAATAGCATACCTCTTACTGTCGAACTTTTGTGGTAATGACCTTAGGATTTTAGAGACAATTTCATTTCTATCATAAGTAATACCATTAGCATGCAACTTAGTGACTATATCAGTTAAATTCATGTAGAAATCATCAAAAGATTCAGAATCAGACATGATCAAAGAGTTGTACTGCTGGATAAGCATTTGGGTTTTAGCAGCTTTGACTCTTGAGTCTCCTTCATGTGCAGTGATTAATGTGCCCCATGCTTCCTTAGAAGTGGCACAAGATGAGATTCTTTTGAACTCATACTCATTAATGGACATAAAAATGGCATTCTTGCCTTTATTGTTATTTCGAGAAATGGTTTTCTCTTCTTGGGTAAATTCACTTAAGATTTTCTTTACCCTCTCATCACTTCCTTCAGTGGATGGTTTTGTAGGATAAGTGTATCCATTTTCGATAATATCCCAGACATCATCTCCTAAAGTCCCTTGGATGAAGGCAACCATCCTTACTTTCTAGTAAGCAAAGTTGTTTCCATCAAAGAGAGGAGGTCTGGACAGATTACCAAACCTTTCATTCTTTTCCTCCATAGTTAGGTTTTTCAGAATACGATTTCAGAAACATAAGATCTTTGAAATAAAAAGTTAACAGGGCTCTGATACCAATTGAAAAACGTCGCTAATGACGTTTGACACAAGGTTAAACTGTATAAGCAACTCCGAATGTTTGTTGGAGAAACCCTTTTCTTTTAAAAAAAAACAATTATAAACAAGATTTGTTTACAAAGAAACTTATGTACGAGATTAATTCAGATTGTGTAACCAGTTTTAAAACAAAGGCAGTTTCAAGTATTCAGCACACTTAAAGAATGAGGTGAGTAGATGAAGATAATCAACACAATGATTTTTAACGTGGTAAAACCTCTCCCAACAGAGGAAACATCCACGGTGACTTCTAAGTCACAAAAACAAAAGTTCACTAAAAACAAAAATCAGTTACAAACAACACAACATGCAAGCACACAAATCAACCTATACTAAGTTTAGGAATATACCCCACTTGGCTCCTTCTAACTTCTGATAGATCTGATTTGTTGATGATGTTCCCCGGTTTGCTAACTTCCTTTGCTTTAGCTTCTTTACGTCGACTCACATGATCTCAGATCTTAAACACAACACTTCCAGTGTAGTAGTGTGTAAAGTGTTTTGTGTAGTGATTCCTATTCACATGCATGAACTCACCCACACTTAGATTTACAAACAGTCCTAAACAAATTACATATAAAGTCTACATGCAGTAATTTTGGTTATCTTTCTTTCTTACAAAACTAAAAACCTTTTGACCTTTAATTATAACCCAGATTCCACGGAGATCTTGCTTAAGAAATCAGACAAGACCTTAATCAATCTCTTTTGAAAATATTTAGGAGATTGAAAACCCTCCAAGTGCGAATCCAACTAGGTCAGGTTAAGTTTTGTAAAAACAGAAACTATAAAACATTTTTCAAACCAAAACAGAAATGATTTTCTTAAACCAAGTTGAAAATATGCAGATCTAGTGAAAAATGTAACATGCAGAGTCAGATCTAATATTTCTATGGAGAAAGAAACTAGATCCTTACTCTAACATTTAAGTTGTGTACAAGATCCAAAATCACGAGGTTACAGCAACATGAACAAACCACTCTCTCTCTCTCTCTCTCTCTCAAACACTCAGGTTGTGTTTGGGGTAGGATTTATTTGAAGGTTTGTTTCAGAGACGAAATGTTTAGGGTTAGGGTTTGATTTTGGCTAACTGTTTCCCTTTCTCTCTCTTCTCTCTATTCTTCTCTCTCTTCTCTCACTTCTCTCTTCTCTCTCTTATTTTTTTCTCTCACAGAAGACGAATGACCAAAAGTTCTCTAAGGCTGAGAAGTGAGGGGTATTTATAGTGCCTGGGGAAGGTTCTGGATGATCGAGGCAAATCAAAGGCTGAGATCAAGTCTTCAAGGATTTTGACTTGATCCAATGGTTATAGAAAAGCGGTGGCTTAAGAGCATAGTGATTGGTTCATATGTATGCACCGGGATTAACCAAGAACGCATGCAGGCCTTTGATAAGAAATGATCCAACGATCACTAATGAACCTGGCAATCCTCTCACACAACAAACACAAATACATAAGCCCGGAGGATGACAAGTGTTGGCTGTTAATAGGGTCACACACGCGCATCAAAATAATTACAAAACATCACCCTGAAGTCTCTAGCGCTTTGAGATCCTACCCAACCAAACAATTCGAGTGAAGACAGAGGTTTCCAAAATAGTAAATTAACCCCAAAAACTTTATTAACCCATTTTATTAATAAAAACAATTATTACAAAAATGTTTAAAATTATTTAAAATGATTTAAAAATTCCCAAAAAATTATTAAAGCTCCAATTCAAGGGGAATTAAACACACACTCAATTTTAGGCAATATTAACACATGTATGCACTTCTAATTGTGTGTAGTGATTCATTTAGTATCTTCATCGATCATTGAAGGGGATTAGAAAGATAGGTTCTGAGGCTTTTTGGATTCTAGGATGGACTACAAATTTTGTCACTATTTCCAAACTAGTTGAGCACTTATACAATGTAGACTTAAGCAAGTCAAAGGTGTAAGGTGCTTCATAAGCAATATTATCATTCATGTTTAAAGCCTTAAGATCTCTCCGAATAATTTCCTCCCACGATAGCTTAGGACGACCTCTTTCCAATAATCCCCATGATACCTTCTCTCTTAATAATTTCCATAAGCCCAACCACGATTTATACAATTAAGTCCCCTTTTCCAACTCCAAAAAATTTAACAAGCTCTAAAAAGTAGAATTTGCATCTTCTTTAAACCATATATGTAAGAGCTCAAAGAAATATATCACAATCGTGCTGGCTCAATCTCTTCCCCCTCGAAACACCTCTTGTTCCTCTCTTTCCATATCGTTCGTACAATGCATAAATGGCCTATTCTCGACACATAACTAAATTGCTTCCCCAAATCGCATTTAGTCCCAGGCTACCATCTCATCTCAAAAAGATTCAGCACCCATTTTACCCCGAAGATTGAATAAATGATCTCCCATAATCCCCTAACCAACCAACACAACAATAAGTGATTTACAGTTTCCTCAGCATTCTTACACATCCAACACCTACTTGCCAAGCATCTACTTTTCCTCTGCAGAACATTTGGCATCATAATTCACTGTTAACCATGCAAAAGAAGTTACTTTTGATGGAGCACGAGAATGCCAGATGCTCCTTCAAGGAAATTCAATCCCTCTATTAAATCCGCATAATAAGATCTCACAGAGAATATCCCTTTCTTACTTCCCCTCCACCACAAACAGTCCTCCTTCTCCCAAGTAAAACCCCTTCCACCCAACCAATCAAACATCTCCTCTGCCTCCTCTAATTCCCAATCCACTAAGCTCATTCTAAACGGGTTGGGGTTGATTGTGGGGGAGGGTAAATTGAGATCGGGGTCGGGTACTGTTGTTGTAAAAAACTAGATTTGATCTAATTATTTTAATCACAGATAAAAAAAATAAGGAAATAATAGACAATCGATTTTTAAAGTGGTTCAGCCTTATAAGAATGCCTATGTCCACTGTTTTTGTATTGCTGATTGTTTGCCCAGAATTCTAGATAATAGGTTTTTCAAGAAATTCTGAGTCCCTTGCTAATGAGGAGGTTACAATGTATTTATAGCCTTGAGGCTGTACAAATGAAGGGACAATGCGCTGTTGTCTAGTAGACATGTACATCTATATGACATTAATGAGTATTTAATGCGCAGTCGTCTCTTTGATTCCCTGATTTGAGTGCTCTGTACGCTATGTAGCTCGGGCCGTTTAAGTTGCTCGGACCGACTAAGTTGCTCGCACCGCTTAAGCTGCTCGGGGCCCCTAGGTTGCTCGGGACTCCTTAGTTGCTCGGTACACCTGAGTAGGTCGGGGATATTAAGCTCCTCGGAGTCAGTGTCTTTTTCCTTAAGAGTGTTTTGTGGGTGCCATGTAGATTAATACGTGTCTCCATATAATTGGCCCACGTCAGCAGACTAAATTTGGTATCAACAGAAGCTCCCAATGTTTCGTAGTTTGACGTGGAAGAAAAGTATGGAACATCCTGCTGCTTAGATTCTCGGTTTGTGCAAACTTTCGTTATATATAACTCCTTTTTGAGTGCATAGTATCAGGCTTTTTAAATATCTTAAATTTCCATAGCCGCTTCGATTTTTGTGCTATTTTTCTACTTTTTAGCCGCCATATACGCAAACGTCCGCCGTGGTAATCATTGTTTTTCTCTATTCCCAAGGTAAATTATTTAAACGCTGCATAAATCCTATCGTCTTCTACTTTTCAAATTTGTGTCTTCAAACTTTTCACTTTTTCTCTATCTTGTGCGTTCGTTTCCTCCTTTGCCAACTGACTCACTTTTCTCCTGTAAGATCTTCTTCCTTCTCTTTTAATTATTTCATTCATCATGGTTTATGTCGATTAATCGCTTGACAAATTTCCTTTCGAATTTTCAATTCCTTCATGGGTCATTTTGGAGGAACTCTCTGAACCTTCTCACTATTTCTCTTTGGCTGAGGGACATTGGTTCCTCAGTCTCTTTATGGCCGAATGTGGCTTTTTTTTCCTCCAAATCCTTTATGTTTGGAGTTCTGTCAGTATTTTGATGTTGTTCCTGCAAAAATAGCGCCCAATACTTGGAGAATAGTCAATGGAGTTCATAGGTTAAATCAACTTCATGGAACCTGTTTAGGGATTCCAGAGATAATGTACTGTTATAGATGGGTCGTTAGTGATAGTACTTTTTATTTAAAAATTAGGTATTTGAATAGGGGATTAGTTGTCAATCTTCCTGATGCCAACAGAGATTATTTTGAACATGGAGTGGTAATGAAAAATTGGCAACATCCTCCATTAAATGGAGATGATGTATACCAAGGTCCTAGATGTCCTCCTTATGGCAATGGGATATGTTGTTTTTATTTTTATTTTATTTTTGAAATTATGTTTTCTCCATTTTTGACAAAATGCTTCACTGATATTTGATTTTTGATTATTTGCAGTTGATAGCAGAAGAAAATCTCCTAAAGAAACTAATGTTAATTTAAGGCATTTGAAACTTATCTGGAGTTTACACCAAATTGTTGCTGACGAACATATTAGATCAGCTTCCAATTTGTTGCAGTACAAGAGCTGTACTTCATCCTTTACTTCTCGTCCAGTGGTGGTTGACATCGACCGAGTACCAGCTGTTGATACTAGCGTAGAGGGTTCTTCTTCAGAGTCACATATTTCAATTAGTAACATAATGAAGAGAAGAAGAGCTCATGCTTTCTTTGACATATCAGACTCTACCAATGTGGAGGTGAAGAAAAATAAGCAGGATATTCCAGTGGAAGGAACGAGAAACATTGATGCACCCCCTCCAGTTGCTGCCAAAAAAGTTGCTGATAAGCCCCCAAGGGCTCCGAGCAAGGCTGTGGTTATCTCTCCTCCTAGTGAGGTTATTATCATATCACCAACCAAGACTTCTTCTTTGGTTGAAGATATTCCTGCTCCTCCGAAGAAGTCAAAGAAAAGTTCTTCGGATAAATTGGCAGAACCTATCTCTCAGCCTTTAGCTACTGAAAGTGGTATTCCCACTTTTGTTCCTCTGAGCTCTGCCATGGGCTCGGTGAAGTCTTGGATTATCCAAAAAATCCAAGGTATTAAAAACACTTTATCTCGTGACAGGGTCACAACATTGGCTACTCAACATATTGCCTCAGTAAGTATTACTAGTCTAAGTTTTCATTTTTCACTGCTATGTCCTTGTATTGATTAAAAATTATTTCTTTCTTCAGTTGGTAACATGTAATACCCCGTACTTTTGTCTATATTTATTTTTGGAATTAATTAATTAAATGCGTATTAATTGGAAATTAATCCGGGTTATAAATACTAATGAGATGCGAATTGGTATTTGATTATGTGCATATATGATTATATATGTATTTGGTATTATAAATTTGTCGTGAGATTTATATACGGCATTTTAGAAATTTTGTTGAGACGCGTGGGACCGCCGCGTCACGGTATAATATTTTGATAATAAAAGTGAATTTAAAATCTATAATCCGTATGGTCGTTTTGAGTGCACCAACGCGTCCGGAAGGGTCGAGATAGTCAGAAAACACTAGCCGGGGGTATAGTTTGGGTCCCGGGGTATTTTTAGGCCATACCGACAACTTAAAGTGTATTTTGGTAATTTTACATTTTTAAGAATTAAAAGTGATGAAAATTAGAGATGTAAATCTGATGTGGATTTAAACCATTAAGCCCATTAACAAAACCATATTAACCTAGAAAGCTACGTAGGTTATCATTTAGGTTTTCTAAGTTCCCAAATCAAAACCCTAGCCACCTTAAGCCACCATTGGAGAAGGAGCTTGGAGAAGGAGAGAAAGAGAGAAAATTCTGCAGAGATTCTTCACCATATCAACACCAAATCCGGAAACAAACAAGGCAAGTGGTTTGATTATGTTTAACTTCAGCAAATGTTCTTTCCATGTTAGAACATTTAAGATTTATAATTGTTATTGGAAGATGAATGAAAACCCATGATTAATTGGACTTAGGTTCTGAATATTGAGGATAAATTGCATGTAGAATAGTTTGGAGACGATTAATCTGATGTTAATACATGATTGGGTGAAAGAAAAACGAATTAAATTCTGGGATTTGATGATGATATGTAGTTAGGGTTCATGTTCTTGAGATATTTGAAAAAAGTGTAGAAAGTTGTAAATTTAATTGATGTTAGGATGGATTGATCCCTTAAAAACATGTTAGGATGTGACTATATATGTTTAGTATTGATTATAGACCTTTAAACGATTTTTGGGACTTAGTTTAGAAGATTTGAGATGTTAAAATGGATGAAAAACGATTTGGGGAAAAATCTGGGCCGAAGCTGGTAGCTCGTTAGAAGCAACCCCCAGGTCGTTCGAACGAACTCGTTCGAACGAGCTTCTAACGAGTTGACCAGTCGTTGCTAACGAGTAGGGATTTCGTTCGATATCTCGTTCGAACGAGATATCGTTAGAAGGTACAGTTCGTTCGAACGAACTGGGACCTCGTTCGAACGAGTCTTCTAACGAGTTGGCAGAGGAATCTCATTCGAACAGTCTCGTTCGAACGAGACTTCTAACGAGTTGACAGTTTGGTCCTTTTTGGACTGTTTTGACTTTTGGAGTTCCGTAAACTTGTTCGAGGATATAGATATCATTCCGTAGATGTAATAATGATAGAATTGGGACATTTGGGTATTTATGAGAAGGAATTTACATACGAGAGTGTATTGCATGGACGGTTTGGGTTGAGACGTGAGTGTCTACTACGACGTGAGATAATTATGGCGCGTACAATTACAAACCGAAATAGTATGAATTGTGTTAATTATTAGTTAGTATGAGAATATGTACTACGATTAAAATACGGTATTACTAAGACGTGTGTTTACTTAGTATTGGTATATGATTGTGTGTATGACATACCTACCATACTTACTATCACGGGAGGTTGCGTTCGCTTAGGACCCTCTAATCCTTGTGTGCCTACGGGGGGGGGGGATATAGACTGGTACCTCGATGAACATAGGTATTAGAAGGACTTATTGTGATATTAATAAGTCTGCTGATCATGGGAGCGTAGGTATGTGCGTGACCCATGTGATGGTGACTGTGTTCGCCTCCACCATTTGTGAATTGTGTTATCTGAACTATTCCTGAGAGATTCGGAATATGTGATCCTTATGTACGTGATGTACCGGGATGGATAGCAGAGTATGTGTGCACCGCAGCTTAGTTCTCGGGGTGCTTGTATTGTATATTTATGATGTGAATAATATACACTTAATTAATGAGAACCTTCATGTTAATGATGTGAATATAATTACGGTATTATCCCGAGAATAATATAGCGAGTTAACTGATAGTTATATGTATTGCATATTGAGTATCTGAGTTTACGTTAAACCCTATTCAATTAAGAGCGTTATTATGTTAATGGAACCAAGTATTATGGGTAGGACCTTTGGCAGTCTAGCTAGATATATCGTTACTTAGCTAGTGGTTTATATCGTTGTAGATGGGTATTTGCGTTAGGAGTGCACAGTTAGACGAGAGGTGAGAATATAATGTGAGTGCACGTCCTAACATGTACTTTGCATTTAATGTTTTAAATGTTTTTAAAGCACTTGCAGGTTTTTAAAATATAACTCCACATTCGGGCTCTGACCCGTTTGCTTTTCAAATCTCTTTTCTTGTAAAACCATTTTAGGTGCCCAACCACAGGGACACCAAGCATAGGATTCTCATTCAGGTGACGAGCTGTAGTTGTTTATGGAAGCTACAGGGATTTGCATGTAGACGCTTCTATCTTTTGGATTCCAGAGTCACTATCTATCAGTTGTAGGGCATGTTGCCCATTTCTATTTAGAGACATTTTTACTTTTCAGTTCTCAGACTTTAGCATTTATTATTTCAGTTTTCGGTTATGCATTTCAGTTTTGGGATTGTAGTGAGGAGTTTTCCTCCAGACTTTATTTACTCTATTGTGATGGTTATTCGTTTTACTTCAGTATGGTGAATGGTGTTATTTATTTCTTCATTACACTTGTTGCATGTTAATCGGACTTTAAATAAAATTTGGCACTTACTTTTTAATTACTAGGTGGTTAGTAAAAATAAAATGTTTTCGACAGTGATGCTATTAACTGAGCCAACTTGGCATCTTGAATAAATTTAATAAAGGAGTAGCTACCCGGTATTTAATTAGTCGGGGTGTCACAGGTGGTATCAGAGCTTAGGTATACGACAACCCTCGGGTCTTGGGTTTTGGGTCTGTTGCGTTTTTGTGGCGCGTATTTTGGAGATAGAAATTTTTAGAGAATCGTTTTGCGTTAGGCATCTAGATTAGATGTGAGGAATTATTTTTTGGTGACGAGATTATTTTTGGAGATTTGTATTTTATTTTCGAGTTAGATGCTATAATTTATTCGAGAGAATTATTGTATTTATTTGAAGAGATTTGAGATTAGTGGTTTCTTTTCTATTATGGGATTTAGATGCTCTATACCTTGTTATATTGTGGATTAGTTTAGTTTTATCTATAGTAGCTCTCCGTTCGCTCTCCCCGGACGGGCGGGGTGTTACAGTTTTAACAGCATTCTGAAGAAGGATGAGGCTATTAAAGCTTCAAGCTCCTCGGGATGTGTAGAGGAAGCATTTGTAGGTCTGACTCAGTCTTTAAAAGACTCTCGTCAGAAATATGAAGAAGATAAAGAGGCTTGGGAGAGACAACTCAAGTCCATCGAGCAAGAGAGAGACCGAGCTCTGGAGGTCTCCAAAAGGTTGGAGAAGAAGTTGAAAGATTCCGAGCATAGCAACAAGGTCTTTGAGCAAAGCAACAAGGAGCTGGAAGCTAAGCTCAAAGTATCTGGAGAGGAAATTGTTAGACTTCAGGATGTTGAACGTCAGAAGGTGGAGATGAAAGGGAAGTTGAAGGCTGTCGAGGAGCTCCTTAGGGAAAGGACCTCCTCGGAGAAAGAGAAAAGGAAAAAGGCTGTTAAGAAATCATTTAGTGCTGGTTGGGATAAAGGCTGGAACAAGGTCCTGGCTGCTATGACCTCGCAAATGGAGTATGCTAGCCTTAAATACTTCAGGGATGGATGGGTCGCTGCTTTGAAAGAGATGAAGATTGGTGAGAATTCAGAATTGTTCCAGCAACATACCCATGACCCTCCCCCCTCTCCTGGGGAAGAAGAAGAGGACGAAGCTGCCTCAGAAGAGTCCTCCATGATAGTTGAAGACCAAATTCCTCATGTTTTCCAGTTGTTCAGACTTTCTACGAACAACTTCAGCCCACCAGTACTTCAGTCAAGCAACTACCACTATCATCCGAGCAACTAGCCTCCTCATCCCAGCTTTTCGAGGAAGTTGCAAAACACAAGGAGAAGGTGTAAAGTTGCTCGGGCTTTGATTTTGTTATTTATTTTGAATGTAATCCCGAACCTTGTATTTATCTTTTGATGAATAAAAAATTGAGCTTTTTGTTGTTCACGTTGACTTTCTTCTTCTTGCTCTGTCTTTATCATTATTGATCCTGTTTATGGCTTCTCTTTGCTAGTTTATGGCCAGGATGGAACTATTATCAGCTCACGACACTGAACTGATGAAAAAATACAATGACTACTTCAAAGCTGGCCATGCAGACCTAAACGAGGATCAAATTGTCGACATCATTGGTCCAAATGCTTCTGAACGAGCAGTTGGAGCATATCAGTATCTAAAATGCCTGCTTGACCGAGATATTGCCAATAATGTGGCATATTATGAGATGATTGAGGACCTTCAAGGAACTATCGAGGAACTCCAGCATCAGTACAAAGAGTCCTCCACTCTTCTGCACCAAGGGTACGAGAAGAAATATCAACAGTTAAGTGCTGAAAAAGGATATGATAAATTCGTCTCTGCCTTCAAGAAAAAAGAATCTGTACTGCAGCTTGAAGTCGAAGAGCATAGGCACATCGCCAAGTTGCTGGAACAGGAGAATATTGCCTTACAAGAGGAGATAAGACAATTAAAATCTGCTGCATCTTCATCGGGAGCATTGGTTCCTGTCAATGACGAAGGTTTCTCCTTCTTGGAGGTCAAAAATGCCAATTTGAGAGAAGAATTAGAAACCTTAAAGAGGACTGGACCCTCTACTTCTGCTCGCGAACGAGCAAGAGCTTCTCGGGGATGAGCAAGGGCTGCTCGGTTGACTGTTGAAGAAGCTAGAACACAGTCAGCCTTGGAGAATCAGGCTTTTTCAGTTAGTAGGGAAGAACCAAGCTTTATCTGAGATGTACAAGAAAATTTTGAACCTGAGCGAGAAACTTTCCACACAGAGTTCTACCTTGGAGAATAAAGAACTTTTAGCGAAGAACCTCCACGAGCAGCTGGAGAGGTTAACTTACCAGTTTCATAAACAACCATAGAGTTTTGGATGGCTGGATACAACGAAGCTCTTTACCATCTTGATGATAGAATCCAGCAATCAAATAATGAGGGTTATAAGCAAGGATGGCTGAATGCACCGGGCGTGTTACAGTTGGAGCAAGGCCACTATTTATGGGATTACTATGACCCTGGATTGCTCGAGTTGCTCGTGCCTCCTTTTAAGCTCGACATGAGTTGGATTCCTGCTCGGGCGATTCCCTAGTGCTTAATCTCCAAATATCTCGGTGACTACAGTCTTCATTCAAATTTTGAGATATCTCGGCCAGAGCACCTGCTTGATCGTCCTTCTGTAATGAATGTTCAAATGTTGAGAGACATAAACTTTATAAACTCCCCTTATGCCTTAGATGATCCTCCTGCTGGAGTAGAACCTATTTCAAAGGCAGAGGGAAAGAAACCCGTAGAGTAGGATTTTTATGTAATAACTTGTACTTTTCACAACATATGTAATACTACTCAGTATGAATGAAATTTTTTGTCTTTTGCTATTCCATGTTTTTCTTCATAATTTGCAAAATGTTTTTGCTTGTTGGTTGGTAAATATATATATGTTTATAACATACTTATCTTATTTGTTGTTTAGTTGTAGTGATTTATCATTCTTTGATTCCAAGCAATGAAACAACTTACATTCCATGGTATTTGCTTAATATAAACAACCGGAGTTGATTGAAATTGGCTTCCCGACCAACCAGAGTTGGTTGAGATTTTGTTCCCGACCAACCGTAGTTGGTGGATTTTTATTCCCGACCAACCTTGATGCGTAGTGTGTAGCACTAGTACTCCGAAAAATTTCAATAAACAGAAAGAATTGGGTAAAACATCCAAAACTTTATTCGCACTGAAGAAAGCTGCATTACATAGAGATTAACTACTGATAATATTTACGCAGATGCTCCGCGTTCCATGCATTCTTAAACTCTTCTCCTTCTAAGGTTTCGATCGTATATGTCCCTGGTCGAACAACTTCTGTTACTCTATAGGGTCCATGCCAGTTAGCTTTCAGTTTGTTGTACTTTTGAATTACTTTCTTCAGCACATAGTCTCCTTCCTTCAAATCGCACTTCTTTACCCTCTTATTGTAAAACAGAGCTGTTCGCTGCTGGTATGCAGCATTCTTGATTGCTGCTTCTTCCTCGAGCATATCTAGATCTAATCGCCTCATCAAATCAATGATAGGAGAATTGAAATTTAGTATTTAGTATGTGGGCAGACCCAATTCAGCTGGTATGACAACTTCACTCCCAAATGCCAGCATGTATGGAGATTCTCCTGTTGCTACTCGTGGTGTTGTACGATAAGCCCATAGCACATACTGTAGCTCGTTAATCCAATTTGCTTTTGCATCGTCCAGCCATTTTTTCAGACCATTCAGCAGCGTTCCGTTCGTCACGTCAGTTTGTCCATTGCTCTGAGGATGGCCTGGTGCAGAATGGGTTTTTAATATGTTGGACTGATGACAATATGCAGCAAACTCCTCGTTGTCAAATTAAGTTCCATGATCTATGATGAATGCATGTGGGAGACCATATCTACAGATAATATTCTTCCAAATAAATTGGTAGACTTTGTCGTAAGTCATATCAATGAGAGGCTCAGCCTCTACCCATTTAGTAAAATAATCCACAACGACCATGAGGTACTTGAACCTTCCTCTGGTTGTCAGGAGTGGCCCGACCAAGTCTATCCCCCACATGGCAAATGGCCATGGGGATGTTATGGTGTCAACAATGCCTGGGGAGTTCTTCAGATAGAAGAGAAACGTTGACATTTGTCACATTTCTTGGCATAGGCTATACAATCAGCCCTCATCGTTGCCCAATAATATCCCTGCGTCATTATTCTTTGCAAAAGCGTCCGATCTGCTACATGGGCTCCACATGACCCTTCATGGACCTCTTCAATCAAATCTTTCACCTCGAAAGGATGCAAACATCTTTGCAAACCTGCTATGATTCCTCGTCTATATAGAATGCCATTAGTTAGTACATAACGAGCAACTTTAAACTTCAGTTTCTTGGCTGCGAGTTTATCAGTTGGCAAGATCCCTTCTTTAATATATGCCCTGATGGACGTGTTAAGCATGGACGTGTTACAACCATGCTGGGGTTTGTTTCTACTTTCTACTTTGGTTTGTGAGTGAAACAATATCCATACATTTGGTATATTTAGTTATTCTTAATATATATTCTAATAATTAACGGTATCATAGGCACGAGTATATTAATTTTTTATTTTAAATGACAAATATTTGAATGAATTTTAAATGGACTTCTATTTTTATTGTGTCATCGACACGGGCACATATGTATATATTATATGTATACATTTACAAATCCCAACACTTTCCTCACTTTTTCTTCTATTCAATGCCTTTCTGCCAGACATCTGAATCTAATCTCAACGGCGGTATGAATTGGATTTTTATTGATGACTTCTATTCAGTGACATCTCAACACTTCATTGTATTTTGAAATTTTTTTGAGGTTTATTTACTTCTTGATTTTTGTACATTTTATGATGATTTGTCGGTTTTATTAACACTAGGATTTTTGTTATAGTTTATAGGTTTATTTGAGTTATGTAAAGTTTGTGACAATTGAGTTTACTTAAAATATTTATTGACAGGGTTTTGTTATTAGCTTTGGTCTAGTTTTGGATTTACCTGTTAACATTTCTTGTTGATTGTGTTTTAAGCAAAAATCATTTAGGATTGGTTTGTAATTCCTATTTCTGCTTAAATTGTACAAAGTTAATTTATTGGAGGTTAAATTGCACAATTCAAGGCAGTTATTTGTAATTCTGACATTGATATATAAATTAATGTAATGTCCTTATTCTTTTCTACTCGTTTAATTTTACTTGTTTATGTGATTATATATGTGATTTTTTGTACATTGACCTAATGTGGAACCCAATTTAGAAATCCTGATTTGGAAGAAGATGACATGACAATAGCTAGGGTTAAATTATCCTTGTTGTCCCTCTCCAATTATTATTTGTCTTTTTTAAAAGTAGTATTTAAAATTAGGTGAGACTACAAAGTTACCCATCCGAAAAATGGCCATAAGGGAACAATGATTCAAGTGCATGTGTTGCATTAAAAAATATTCATCATTTATAGGAGGATAAAATTGAAGTCTCTATATAGAGCACTCTTAGGGTTTGCTTTTCGTGCTTTAGCTATATAGGACTTCATCTAGTTGGACTTGAATTTTGACAAAATATTTTTGTAATTTAAGATTGCGTGTTCCCATATCGACGCCAAACTCTCCTTGTTCATCTATATCAAATGAGCACTTAATTCAGTCCGCCGTCTCAGAAAAGGTAACTTTCAGTTTCTATGGCTCATAGGAATTTTTGTCACGTAGAACACGACACCTCATTGCATTTGCATTATGTTTATCATATCTTATGATAGTGCATAATATTTGTCATAATAAAATTATTTTTGAGTTCAAAAATTTTAATTTGAAATTTTTATAAGAAAAATATTTTTGAGAAAATAAAAGTTACAGAATATTTTTTTTGAAGTTAAAAACATTTTTTTTTGTTATTAATATATATATGCGTGTAAAGTTGTACAAATGCTTTTAAGAGACTTGACTTGTTTTTGTCCCATTAGACATTTATATACCTCTTCGTCCTTTTTTCATAAGAGAATGGGTGGGTGGCTGACTGACTTACATTATAAGTTTGCTATAGTATTACATATATTCTATTATATGTTATGTAGTATGGCCTCATGCATGCGTGTTCCACTTTGTGGAAGTCTTGTCCTCTTAATTGTTAATGGCAGTTGGCGATGGTATGATGCCATTAGCTGTAGGCGTGTACAAACAATGCCAGCTTGCTTTTGTTTCTCTTTTATATAATATTTCTTATTATATGTTTAGCCTTTGATGTTACACAAATTGACCCATAATAGTGCCATGCTTTAGGCCTACCCGATTCGACCCTGACATGTCTTATCCCCTTAGCTTTGCAGACTCAACAGTTGGCCTCACCAGTTGGCGTGTTCCCAATACCTAGGTTATGAAAATCGAGATGTTATGTCAATATATTGGTACTCGCTGTGTCAACGATTTCTTTAAGCTTACACTTATTAAAACGTCGTCGCTGTGGCCTCTTTTTAATTGACATCCCCTTGATTTACTAAACTACTTTCACTGCACACGGTTTTATTCTAAAAACCAAATCTGGTTTTCTATTTTTTAAAAACCACACCGTTCTTTTTCAACGGTAATATTTTGTTAGCGTATTTGCTACGCAATTGATCCCAGACTGTATTTACACGTGTCTAATTTTTAATGGAGCATTTTGTGTTTCTTTCTCAGCCACAAGATCTATTTTTATCAACGGATTAAAATGTTTATATGTCAATCCTTGTCAAACCTTTTTCACCAATCAGATTTGTTCTTTCTTGTTATAAATACAGACCTTGTGTCTTTTTTTCCGACCTGAGAAAATTCATTTTTGAGCAAAATTTCTGCCAAAATTATTTTTGACCGAGAGAGATTATACACCAATACTTTTCAGAGATAAATTTTTGCGTGTTCTTCAAAAGCTATTGCTGAGTCTCAAAACCTTGTTGTGGATTAACGCATGGACAGTTTCTAAACTCAGAATCTCTGCATCTCCAAATCGGTTGATTTTTCATTTTGAAAAATCGTGTATCTCTATTATTGTTTTAGTTTTCTTGTAATTCCAGACCTGTTATCTGTTAGACCTAAAGTGTTTGTGCAAGTATTGTGCTGATATATATTTTATATAAACACTACACACACAAGAACAACTAGAAGTGTTTTTATATCATTTAAAACATTTTGTTTTAAATCCAGTTTTCAGGAAATCTGATTTTCAATCAAGAACAACTGATTCAAGGTTTAGATAATTAAACCTATTACGTTTTGTGGACCTTTTCCTAAAATAAGGATAACCTGAACAGAACTACCCGAACTTGGAAGTGTGACCTTGGATTAAACGAATTTATACCCGCATATTTGACCAATTCATTTATACCCGCATATTTGACCAATTCACCTGGATTCAGTATTTCAATTCATTTTTTTTTCATTCGTCTTCGTGGCAATAAGTGAGCTGCTACTGTAAAATTACGAAGATGGGGAGATGGATTTTTTCAAAGAATTCTATTGCAGTTGTATGTTTAGTTGTCTCTATTTCTTGCATATTGGTTTTGATGGTTTCGGTGCTTCGACTTCCTGAGGTTTCAGTGAGAAATAATTTGATGAGTTCTATTAGGCCTCAAGAAATTCGCCATGTTTTACACAATGCGGGAATAGGAAAGTTTGGAGAAATGATGATTGGCATGTTGCCCGATGATCTTGCATTTACAATTTTTATCCCATTAGTAAAAGCTTTTGAGCGTGATTTGAGATTACGGATGAATGACAGTTTGGGGGCGGAGAAGATTAATGATACATATGCAATACTTACTCGTGTATTGGGTTTCTCGGTTGTGCCGCGGATGATTTCTTCTGTTACAATACCTTATGGTATGGAGATTACTTATGAATCCTTATCAGGATTTAATTTATATATATTGAAAGATGTAGATGGAATGCTGATAGTTAACGGAGTTCGAACAAACCAGATAGATCTTCGTAAAGGGAAGATCATTGTACATATAATGGATGGGGTGATCATGGATGCTGAGTTTCAGCAGTCAGTGCAGCCTGATTACAACGATTAAGACTGAGTGAGAATTAACATATCAAATATGTAAACTAGAGATATTCAGGTTACCCATAATAACATGTTGTATTGTAGATGTAATTTACCTCCTAGTTTAACTAAAGTTTTATTTTTAATTGATAAGTTTAGCATCTAATGGTTAGATTTGTGCGAGGATGAGCGAGAGAGAAATAGTTCACTTGTTTATTTGAGTTCTTACTAAAGGAAATGAAATGGAAACTCTTTTTGGTGGTATGTATCCTCAGTTGAAACTCAGCTTATGTTTTGTATAAGCTATTGTGTAATTGTCAAAACATATATTCTGGGGTATCTTCACAAAGAGCGGTGATGGTGTCCTGTTTTCGAAATGGAGATATCCTCCCTTGCGTATCCTCATTGTCTGGGAAATATAGAGGTCAAATTTTGGCAAGACACTTTTGGATGCAATAGTGCCTCTAAGGAAATTTAGCATTTAACAATTCTGCACCCATTCACTTGAATCTGTTTTTGGAAATTTTACAATTCTAACTTAACATTGACTTTACATTTTTATATAAAAATTAGACTTTACCCCAAATCATTAGAAACTCTGTTAATTTTAATTGTGACGTGTTATTTTTAATTAAAATAAAATTTAAAATGTAAAAATAAAAAACAAAATGAAGTTTGTATTAAAAATAATTCAAAAATCTTAGAAAATTTTACTAAACAAAAATTAAACCCTCATCTCCCCCCAACACCCCTAGCACCAATCACTGTTTGTGGTTTTCCATATCTCAATCCAAAATTTATTTTCTTATTTATATAATTATTTTAATTAAAAATGATATGTGGCAGTTTAAAGTTAACTGACTTTATAAAGATTTTGGGCAAAATTTAAATTTTAAATTAAAATGTATTAAATCTAAAATTGAAAGTTAGCATTGTATTAAAGTAAAAAGTAACCTTAAATGTGTAACCATGTTGCTTAAGAGAAGACATGGTGATTAATTATTGTGACTTTTTACAAGAATAAATTACTAGGATATTTTACCTTTTCAGAATGTAGAAAACATAACATTTCAAAATTATCTCTTCAAAGGTCAAAATTTTGGGGTTTATTGACCCTTTACTATTTTTAATTTTTTTTTAACTATAACACTTTGTTTATAGGTGTAAAATCGAGATATGTGTTGAAAATTCTATATATTGGGAATCGTATCGGGATACATATTGTAAATTACAGTACAAAAAATATAATTAAATTTAAAAAAAATTAGATATAAATATAGAGAACACTCTACCGTCAATTATACAAAATAATATGGTTTTAGATTGATTTTATGATTCGATTGCATTGTCTAATGGTAAAAAGTCTATCTTTGTGATAATGAGGCAACATGAAAGATATAAGAAACATAAGAATACAACAAAAAATGATGGACTTTTCAATTTGATTTAATAGGACAAAGAGTTACATCTTTAAACTTCAAAAATCTCCACAAGTCATATTAAAAAGAGATTCCTTTAGATAGTAATTGTTGACTATTAAGGTATCACACTATCATAATATAGACATAAAATACTCCAAAATATTAACCAAAATTCGAAATATATACAGAAAAGTCTTATCACTCCATCAATCATTCATAATGACCATCATTAAGGTTTAGTTCATTATCATCATCATTTTCGTCATCAACTTCTACTTTCGTCCTCCTCCTCTTACTCCTCCTAGACATTATGAATAACATTAATATCATCTTCATCAACAAGAATAATTTTTCCTTCCACCTAGCATTCAAATTCCATGGCCCTATATAAAACAAAAAAAATGCAAAAATATACATTAATAATTAATAGAACAACATTTGTAGTAACTATTAGCAATTAAGCCTCTTAACTTAATTTCATATGGCTAAACCAAATGTGTTTGGTTTCACATTTTTACCTATCAACACAACTTAATAAATGAGGTGAAATAGTCAAAGCTACCACAATAACTTAATAAATAGGATGGGAAGAAGTTATTATCATATAAAAATTTAATAAATAAGTTGAGAAAGCAAGAAAAGTTAATAAATAAGTTGAAGTTACCAAACTAGCACCCAACTCTATTTTCCTCTTTTCTTTAAAAAAACTGAGCACGTAACTCTTATATTTACAAATTTCGAAGCTTCCCTTTGCAGAGAAAGATAGGAGAAGACAAGACAGACCCAAGACAATTAGTTGAAGTTGTTTCAAATCAGGGAATTAGAGAAAATGGTATGACGCACAAGAGAACAGAGGAAAACAGGTCAAAAGGGACGTAGGGTTTTATGAGTTTATAACACATAATGCTTTTATAAATGTAAAAGAAGTATGTCGTCTAAGAAAAAGAAAAGGAAAAAAGGGTTTCGAGATTTTTTTTTAATAATTTGGTGAAAAAAACCCCCGATCCAAACCATCTTCTCCGAATCAGAAATCTATCTCAATTCATACAATACACGAATCGTAACGGGATACACCTATGATACAATGATAAAAACGATTCAGAGGGCTTTTGTGATCTTTATGTCTGAATCGTATCATATCTTATGATACATATCGTGAATTGTACGTTGCTAACAATTATGACTCCGTGTCTATTCACGAAATTCATATTTATTGGGACATTAAGTTTCGTCACAAAAAAGCATGTGCTTTATATAATTTTATTTTGTAATTAATTTTTTTTAATGGGTTTGAGCAATATAGTCCCTCGAACATAGCTAGCGTCCACAACTTAAGAAATAGACGCTTATGTGTCTTGCCAAAATAAAATGTGCGAGCACTACAAATATCGAATATTAGAAAAATCAACCAATGCTTCGTCGTTGTCCCGCATTTGAATTTCAAATTGCAAACGACTTCCAAAATTCCTAAACTACTGTTTGCACTAAAAGTATATATTCCCTTATTATAATTACATAATTGAAACTACAAAAACTAGATCGAGACATCATGTGCAACTAAAATTAAATTACATACACATCATTTTAAATCAAACATCATTTCAACACCAACAATTTGTACGATATTCAAACATAGTTTAGGTTCAAGCAACTGTCACTTTGTGTTCTAAGCATTTCTTATGTGCAAGCTCTTCCTCTGAGTCTGCCTTCTTGTTCTCCATGCTTCTAGAGTTCCTTTGCACCATCTTCCCTTGTAAGTTTCTCTACCTTGCTTCCTTTTTTCCTCATTTTCGTTCGTAGTCTTTTACTGTTTGCAATTCTTTCTTCAATAGCTACTCTTGATGATAGAACTGCAAAAGAGTTTAGAAAAAAATACTCTATACTGGACCGGGTGGAGATCGACTGTGCCTCCATGCCCACAAATGTCAAAGACATGGATGAGGGGTATTGGATACACATCCTAGCCATTAGGGGTGTGCACGAACCCGAATAGATCGAACGAACCGAAAAAACCCGAACCGGGGTCGAACCCCCTTTTGCGGTTTTTTTTTATTCGGTCTTAATTCGATCTAAAAATATATAGGATCGCATAGTTCGATTCGGTCTCGATCTTGGGTCGTAAAAAATGGGTTTGGACCGGATCAGACTGATATATATATATATATATGTATAAACTTAATAACAACTCACGTACACTGCACTACACATAACAACATTTCAGTCCCCCAACAACATAACCCGAACCCCAATTCTTATTTTCTCTTCTCTCTCTAAGCTAAGGCTGCATAACACTCTCCTTCGGCTCTCTCCCTCATCTCGTCCCTTCTCACGCTCCATCTCCTGCTCACTCTCCTCCGACTCGGCTCACTCTTCCCTTCCCTCATCTCTTCTCACTCTCAGATTACGACTTAGATTTTTAGCAAGAGGATTTTCAAAGCTCCGGCTCACTTTTTAGGTAATCTTAAAGTCAAAACCCATTTCATGTTTGATAACTTAGTTTGATGGCGAGGGTTTTCATCCTCATTTCATATCAAGATTTTGTGTAAAATTATTATATAGAAATCTAATGTTTGAAGATCCATTAAATGTTCGAAAATCAGGTTTAAGGGACAAATTTTTCAAAACCATTTCATATTATTATTTTTAAGAAAAAAACCAAATAAAACATAAAACCTTGCTTAAACAAGTAACAGTACAGAATACACAAAACTATGGCCCCAAAATTTAAATGGTCAAAACCTAAACTATTTGTATTACAAATTTTTTATTTGTAATACAAGATACAAAAAACAATACATTCTATTGTTTTTATTTTTATTTTTATTTTTTTGGCGTATGTATGTTCTTTATACAGATTTACAGTTTCTTTTATGAAATTAAATTATTTGCTCCATTAAAAGTAATTATTTGTTTTTTTTGTAAAATCGTATTAACATGAATCTCGATCTCACAGGTATCTTTTTTTTATGGAGGGGCTTAGTGGGTTTGATGAGGAACCACACTCAAAATCACATGTATTTTTTTTATGGAGATATTTTTTTAAAAATTATATAATTATTTTTTAGTCTTTATCTATTGTTGTGAACTTTTGATTATAAGTTGATGATCCAAAGTCCATCAATGCTACCATGCATGGACCAATTGACCTTGATGCTGAGCCGCCTATATCACCACAGAAAAAGAGGAAAAACGGGTCTATGGTATGGGATCATTTCACTAAGAACAATGATAAAAAAAATCCAAGGGCATCGTGTAACTATTGTACTATTACGTATGCTTGTCATGCTAGAAAAAATAGGACTAAAAATATCTTAAACCATACTCCCTCGTGTTAAGCATATCAAAAAGCGTGTTTGGATGTTTTAGATGACGACATGAATGGACAACAAAAACCATATTTTATTCCAAATAGCTATGATGGGGGAAATGGTCTAAGTTTAAATCTTTTACCCATGTCATTTAATGCCCAAGCTTGTAGGCAAGGACTTGCGAAAATGTTAACGATTAATGAGCTTCCATTTAAGTTTGTTGAGAATGTCAAGTATTCTCTCTCTCTCCCTCTCTCTCTCTCTCTCTCTCTCTCTCTCTTGCTACTCAAGGGAAGAGGGTGACCAATAACTCAACCTTTGCTCCCAGTCTGCTGAAGGGGGAATTCTCACCACGATCGCGAGTGTTCATCAAGGCTGGGTTCCGACCAGTTGGTCCTCAAATCTGCTTAAGCCATCTCTCTAGCAAGTGATCTCTTTTCCCTGCTCATTATCTTCAAACGTTTCTCTTTTGCATGCTGAATCCCCATCTCTATTGTGCAGTTTGTAGCGGATTTTACTATTTTACTGGATGGTCACGCCGACCAATCCAAGAAGAACCATGAGCTAGCTGAAGCCCTGAAGAAGTCCCAAGAGGACTTATCTGTAGATCTGAACTCCTTTGGGATGAAGAGGGAGACCTTTGTGATAACTTTAGCCGAGATGAAAATGACCAATAGCCTTATAGCTGTGGAGAAGGACAAGGTGGTCAGGGAGAAAAATAGACTGGCCGAGTATGTTCAGGAGCTGGAGGAGGAGATCCTTGGGATCAAGTACAATAACTACAATGAAGGTTGGGATGCAGCCTATGATGATACGGAGAATCGAATTTCCCACGCCCAAAAACTATCTTTCAAGAAGGACTGAGATCAAGCCCTAAAGGTAGTAGGGATCCCTCCGGAGTCAGAGCTATTCTGGAAACATTAGCCAAGCCCCTCTTCGATTACTGAGGAGGAACCTTCTGCTGGCCAGCCTGTCGACCAAGCTGAGGGAATGTCATGTGAGGTGAGATGGCTGTTGACAAGGGAAAGGAGTCGGAGTCCTCTGAGCAGGTAAAGGAGTGAAGTTCTAAAGATTAAGCCTTTTCCTTCTTTAATATGTTCAAGTGTTGTTGAGATTGCGCTATCTCAATCTTAGTGGATAATTTATATAATTAAATGTCTAATCATACACAAATCCAAATTTTATCTTTTTATTTTATGATATGCATATAGATGATAAATTAGATAAAATAAAACATGCATTCAAGAAGGGCAAATTGGGGAAAAAAACCTTTTCAGGTAAAACCTTTTATTTTTAATACTTTAGAGAGTTTACAAGACTATCGACTTATAAACTACTTGATATTAGCCACAAGTATAATGCCCAGTGTCTTCGTAAATATCTAAAGAACACTACTCGGTGAGGAGCAATCCACATGCAGCCTTCCACGTTAAGTATTCATCGATCAACCTTTATCTTCAGTAATGATCCCCTCAAGAATCATAATAGTCTGTCATGAAGAACCTCTCTCCATAAGAGTTGTGTATACAAGGATAAAAAACTATTGGGTTTAAACTGATTCACTCAAATATATCTTGAAAATAGGGCTGTGTTTTTTTTCGAACTTTCCGATTTCCGATCCGATTTTTTCCGAATTTGGAATGAAATTTTAGTTTGCCGATTTCCGATTTTCCGATTTTCGATTTTTTCGAAAAAAATCGGATCAGAAATAATTCTGAATTTCCGATTTTCCGATTTTTCCGAAACTATGTCGATCCGATTTTTTTGATTTTTTTCCGAATTATTTCCGATTTTTTTGGAATTATTTTCCGATTTTCGATTTTTTCGATTTCTTTTCCGATTTTTTGAAAGTTTCCCATATCCCACATCGGTTGGGAGAGGGCTCCAAAATATGCTCTATAAAAAGATAGTATCCTCCTAACTTTTACACAAATGAAAAATGAGCCAAATCCTCATGTGTTTACATGTTGGGTTAAGCCATTTTCATTGTTTCTTTAAAATGAGAATTTCGAGTAATCGAAAATCCATAATTTATTTTTTTTTAAATTTTGGAATTTCCGAAATTTCTGGATTTTTATTATATTTTGTGAATTTCCGATTTTTTTCGATTTTCCGATTTTTCCGAATTTGGAATTTTTTTTAATTTTCCGAAAAAATCGGATCGGAAATCGGAATAGTTATTTTATTTCCGAAAAAATCGGAATTTTTTCCGAATAGGCATTTTTCGATCCGATCCGGCCGAAACACAGCCCTACTTGAGAATGTGATTTGTGAATCAAAAAGGTTTTCTAAACTCAAAAGGTTGAAAACTTTTGAAAAGATGTGTAGAAATAGTTCTTGCAAAAGTCTTAACAAAAATAAACAAGAAACATATATTGATTAGACAAACACAAATTTTGAGGTAGCATCTCGTTCAAACAAAAATGAGGCTCATTTAAATGAGAATAGCAACACGTTAGAACGAAATAGGATCTCGTTCGAATAAAATAACTATCTCGTTTGAACCAGCTTCAAACAAGTTTCAAACAATAAGCTCGTGTTTGATGTTCATTCGATGTAAACTTCAAACGTGACTTTGAATGAAAAAGAGATCTCATAAAAAAGAGACTTCCATATCGTTTGAACGAGATGCGCGAACTTTGAAAAGTTTTAAACAAAGAAAAATTGCCTCGATTTTTGCATAAAAAAATCTTGTTTCAAATTTAATAAAAAAAAACATCCCCATATAAATTTAAACTCTAAATAGTATTATACCTTCATAATGTGGAGATGCTTGAAAATTGGAGATGTTGGATATTCAGTCTTCCATGGCAGCTCGAGTCAAATGGTAACTGGATACGCCAAAATCTATGTAAGCCTAAGCTATTGAGCAATGATTGAAAATATTCTCTTACAATTCTCCCCCTTTTGGCTATTCTGGTACTAACATAAAATCAGAATCCAAATTATAATAATATCCCCTAAGACAATGAAAATATCATAATAGCCTCCCAAACCTTAAAATGGATGGTTCTAGAATAAAGATGTCTTCAAATCTCCACTTTTTCATGGTCTTCTCTTGAGGACTTTGTCCTAATTGAGTGTAATGAGAATATGATCTTCCAAAAGTACCTACACACATGAAACAAAGAAAATACCCCACAATGCATCGAGTTTGACATGAAAAAAATGCATAAAATAAATTCTCCCCCATAAATCAAACTCATGAAATCTCTCTCGTAATTTGTTCTCCCCCTTTTACTTTGTCTAGAATAGACAAGGAGTAGAATATAATCATGAAATAAAGGAAACATTATTGAAAAAAAAAGATATCATCACAAAAAACATATGAATGATAAACACGCAATGATAATTTCAAAGGCTCCACAAACTATTTTTGAAAATTTTCAATTTTTTCAAACGAAAAATATACAACACAACATGGAGAAACACAAAAATACGCGAATCATGGAAATGGAATGTAGGGGTGTGAACATATTCTATAGGTTAATCAACGTTGACAAACATAACACATGTGTATGAAGGAATAAAACACCACTAATGAAAGATCTCAAAGTCTATCTTAGGTGTAAAAGTGGTGAACTCAAGTGAAATTGACTTAAACTAATCAACTAATCAAGACCGTAAGTGATTTTCACACCAATAACGCCTAAAACTATGTAATGCTTTGCGATATTTTTATAGGACATGTAAATCCATGGATCTTCGACTTAACTCCCTCAAAATCACACATATTGAATTTTTTCTCTTAAATTTTTTTGAAGAATTTAATGCTCAGATGTAGCGAAGCATTAATGTTCTTGAAATTGGCCTGACACTTATGTTTTTATGTGCCCTTAATCTTTTTAGCTCTTTTCTTTTTGCAAATGGTGAATATACACGCAAAGTCAACATGTCCTTCGCAACCTGATTCCATTGCTTAAAATATACCAAATTTATCAGATAAATGATTTTCTATTTTTTCAATCTGGGTAATGGTTCTTACATGCACTACTTTTATTATCTCGTTTTTCCACATTTGGTTCATTTAAAATCAGGGTTGAGGTGAAAACACTACAATCGACACATGAAGGGTAATACTCATATAAGTCTGTGCTCATGTGCATTAAAGGTGACCGAGAATCAAACATATAACAAGTAGTCATCATATCACATCTTAATGACTCTACATATTATAAAGCACATAAATGAAATGATGTCATGTCTGAAAACACTACAAAATAAACACATGGAAATGGAATGCATGGATAACTTGGACATCTTTAATGTTCATCCACATATGGTGTAAAAAAAGTAGAAAACACTTTTTGGATTTTTCAAAAAATTTATCAAAATAAAATCTTTTTATCCTTTTCACTTTTTCTAAAAAAGAAACCGAAGACCATTTTGTATTTTTCAAAAAATTTCAAGAAAAACAAAACTCTTTTTAAATTTTTGAAAAATATATCAAAATTAAAAATATAAGTACAATTATAGTACAATCTCGCAATAAGCACATAAGATATGAACATGAAAAGTATCCTATGCTAGAAACAAATCTCAACTTCAATCATTAGGTTCAGAGGAGTTCTCTAGAGGAGATGACATCCTATGAAAAACCTCCATCTAATCTTGTGAAGTTTTGACCAAATACTCTACTTGGTCTCGAAAACTCTCAAAATCTCTCATGTGATGTGTGGGAGCCTGCGAAGTAACCTGTGTGGGAGTGCATACGGAAACACGTGTAGGTACTCCTGTGGTAGCATAACATGGAAGATACCTATGAAATAATAAAATTTTATAAGCTTACCCATTTGCATGCAATGGTAACAAACATACACGGGCTTGGATATACCTTTCTCAAAACATCTAAGACAAGATTTTCTAGGTGGGTTAGGTCGAGGGCCATATAGATCTAACACAAACTCAGGACCCGAATCGAGTGCAACATGGGAAGTGGACGCATTATCATAACCTATTCATGGACTCTTAACGTTACCTAAAGCGAGACTGAGGAGCATCTTTCCTACCTTTTTTTATTAAGGTTCTAAAAAACGCGGGGCGTGATCGAGGCGTGGAGGACAAGCCTTAAGCATTAGAAGCCTAGGTGGGCCTTAGGTATAAAAAGGCGTTTAGGCATTCTTAATATATTTTAATATTTTTTACCCATATCAAGGCTATTAAAATACTAAAATTGTACATATCATAAAAATATGCAAATCAAAATCCTATTTGATTATTTTGGATCAGATAATGGGCCGGTTTGTAAAAAAATTCTTTCAAGGGGGTTATTATTTCTAAAACATTGTTGTTTTTAGAAAAAAGTGTGCCTTAAGGGTTTTACCAAGAATAAGGCGTAAAAAGCTTAAGGCGGGGGGTTTCTCCAAGCCTCAAGCCTAGGCTGGGCTTTTTAGAATAGTGCTTTTTAGATGTGTCATCTAAAGTAACCTTGACCTCCCGAGCACATTTGAGATATCTCTCGAGTTAGGATACACGAGCTTCAAGTTTCTCGACTTTGGTCAAATCACTATTTTTTCAGCCTAAGACGATCAACTGCTCACACAAAAAAACCATCACTTTCTCAAGTTGACTCGTCGACGTCTCACACACCCTCAAAACTTTCACCTCTCTCTCCAAATCTAACACCCTAAGCGATAAATCCTTATTAATATTTTTCATCATCAACGTCTCGGTGTAAAGGTCACTAAACATTTTTTAGAGATCACCTTCTCCTCACTCAAAATATTATCCTCACACTCACTATCTCCGGAATGAATCAAACCATCATCGAGGCTCTTACGTTCAAATATATCCTCATCGGTTTGGGACAAACTAGTAGTACTCACCTGACTAGCCATGAATGCTAAGCACGATTTATGTGGTGATTTATCTCCTGAATAAATCGACTCTATGTCACTATCGCTAAGAGTGGCTTTATTCACAATCTCTTTGCCCTTTCTCTTTAGCGTGGTGGGACACTCATGTGCCTTGTGCCCTTTGCTCTCACACTCATTACACCTTATATCTTCCTCTTTCTCACCGTTACTCTTGACCTCATCCTTCTTCTTGTTTTTCTCAAAAATATTTTTATTAGAAGAATTATTTTTTGAAAATTTGAGACACTTTTTAAAAAAATTCGCAAATAAGGCCAAGTCATCAAACTCACAATCTCCCTTAGAACCGAACTCACAAACTTTCTCTTTCTCCCTTTCTTAGTTTGAGTCTTTAAAGCTGCCCAATATCCTTAGGTTTAATGTTTTTAGGGAACATATCAATCTCATACATTTGAAGATCTCCTACAATTTATTCTAACCTAAGAGTGTCTAGGATCCCTAATGAATTAAGCACAGTGACCTTAGGAATAAAACATCCGACAAGTGATTTAAAAATATTTTTCACAACTCTCATCTCGGATTTTTTAACCCAAATTAAAACTCTAATTAACAGTGTCCGATAAGCGTGCATAAAACTCATCAAATGACTTAGACTCTAACATAGTGAGGTCTAAAATTGGGTGGTCAAAATTTAAAGCTTTGGCGCTTTTACAACGTTGGTACCCTCATGATTGAGCTAGAGGGTATCCCATACTTCCTTAGACATAGTGCATGTCATGATGCGGAGAAATTCGTCAGGGATAACGGATCCAGAAATAGCAATAGGTCCACGGGAATCAAAATTACTCCACTTAAATTCCTCATCAGTCCAAGAAAAAATAGGTTTAGTTATGATAACATTATCAAGAATGATAGTGGGAGGAGTCCACACTCTTTCACAATCTAACCAAACTCTCTCATATATGGATTATAAAACTGACATCATCCTAGCCTTCTAGTGAGCATAATTGGTACCATAAAAGTCGGGTAATCGATTATACAAATTTTCCATTAAAGCCCGAGTTTTCAAAGATCAATAATTTTTCAAAATAAATTAATATCACAGAAAAAATAATTTTACGAAAAAAGATCACTTAGTAATTTTATGCAACAGGCTCTGATACCAATTTGAGAGTGCGCTATCTATATCTTAAAGGATTATTTATATAATTAAATGTACAATCATACAAAAATCCAAATTTTAGTGTCTTCATAAATCTCCAAAGAATACTACTCGGTGAGGAGCATTCCACACATAGCCTTCTATGCTCGGTATCCACCTATCAACCTTTGTATTTAGCAATGACCTCCTTGAGAATCATAATGGTCTGTTGTGAAAAAACTCTCTCCATAAGAGTTATGTATGCAAGGATATAAAACTATAGGGTTTAGATTGATTCACTCAAATATATTTTGGGAATGTGATTTGTGAATCAACAGTTCTGGAAAAAGTCTTGTAAAAAATAAACATGAAATAGTTATTTATAAAACAAACACGAATTTAGAGGCAACATCTCATTCGAACAAAAATGAGTCTCATTCTAATAAGAATAGCTTCTCGTTAGAACGAAATAGGATCTCATTTGAACGAGATAGCTATCTCATTTGAACCATCTTCAAATAAGTTGAAATGACGCAAAACTATAGGCCCTCGTTCGATGTTCGTATGATGTAAACTTTAAATGTGACTTCGAACGAAAAAGAGATCTCGTTAGAACGAGTTTCCAATCTAGTTTGAACGAGATACACCAACTTTGAAAACTTTTAAACAAAGAAAAATTTCCTCTATTAAAAATTGCGTTCAAGATTTAATAAAAATCAAACATCCCAAAATAAAATTAAGGAATAAATTTAAACTCTAAATGGTATTATACCTTCATGATGTGGAGATGCTTGAAAGTTGGAGATGTTCGATATTCGATTCTTCTTGATAGCTCGAGTCGAATGGTAACGGGATATGCCAAAATCTATGTAAGCCTAAGCTATTGAGCAATGACAAAATATATGCCCTTACATTTGTATTTTCCTTTCATTCTCTGTAGTACTGGCTCTTACCTCCCTATTATTGTCAATGAAAGAAGATTTTTTTTCCTTTTACTGAAATTATTTATGCTTATCTTTTCACTTCTTTCTTGTAGCTTATTATTGCCGAGGACACTTTTTCTTCCTCAAACCTTAACAAAATACTAGGCCCGGGTGTGAGGGAGTAAGCTCATCGAGCCTTGATAAAGGTTTGTAAATCTTTGAAGATGAGAAAATCAATGTATAAGGACCAATCCAAACTGGTCGCCAAGCTAAGGGACGACCTCCAGGACATGAAGGATGTTGTCTCCTCTGTAAAGGATGAGATAATTGACGTGAAGGCCCAACTTTCTATGATTGAGGATGTAGGCAAGGTCAGTGAACTAATTCAAGATGAGAACCATGCCTTAAAGAAAAAGATCTCCAAGATCGAGGAGGATCTTCAAAGGAAAGATGCCATTATATTCGACCAGTAGAGAGATATCACGAGGCTCAAGATTTTATTCAGGAGGGGTCCATGAGCTGCATGGGAAGCAGGTTATGATGAAGGCAAGTAGTAGGCCCCTATATGGATACAGAAGGCACAGGATGTGGCTTACAATCGTAGGTGGCTGAACTCCCTCAAGGTGCTAAAATAATCCAAGGAGTCTTAACTTTATTACATATACCAGGTGGATTGCCCTGCGTATAGTCAACCTCCCTTTGGGAGGGATGTTCAGTGGGTTCCTATGGATGTTGTCCCTCACTAGTTACTCAATCACTTTGAGGTGGATCCTGATAGCAAGAATGAGTTCATCCCTAACCTGAACGATGTTTGGCTAAGTAAAATAGAAGAATTCCTAGCTTATCGACTATAAAGAGCCCATGCCCTTGTCATATATTTTTGTAATTTTATTATGTAGTTAATACCATGTGTATGTTGTATTATCAAGTGTAATGTTATACTTTCTCAGGCCTATGTCAAATGAATAAAGTCTAATTATTAACTATTGCATGTTTTGGGCATTTGCATACTGAATTTACTTAATAATAACTTTTGTATGTCTCCATTGGGAGGACTTTGATAATAACTGCTAATCACTTTGGGCATGTGCTGACTAAATGAGTTAGTAATATCTGTTTAAGCATTCTTCTAGTTCAATATGACTTTGCATGTATATTCCATCTTCCTTACCTTTTAGGACGTGTCGTCACACTCGTTTAATCCTAAGAAAGATGATTGCAAGAATGCACCTAGCTAATGGGCCTTCCACCCGTTCAGGATCTTTATCGACCAACGTAGTTGGCGACTAACATAAGTTTTCTTTTCGCTTAAGGTTCCCTTATAGGGATTTTATTATTACCTGGGCAACTTGTAAGGTCCTTTGTATTTGATATGAGAAAGACCTGTGGATTCCCTTAACTAACTGAAATAAATATAGTAGCTTATTATAATTAATCTGAGTCCTGCTTGGCCCGAGGAGATTCCTTGATTGGAATAAGTATTAATCAAATGAATTTCTGTATGGACCAAGGAAATTCCTTGGTTGAAATACGCTAAGCAACTTACTGTAACTAGGTGTATTACTACTTATTGTCCAAGAGTGGATCTGTCACTTGGAATTGGTGCGTAATATCGAGATAATAAAAAATGAGAGGAAACTAGACCTTTATTCATTAAGTATTACTTTAGGAGCAACATAAGTCTAAAATAAAAAATTTCATAAACTAGATGTGCTATAGTAGAGGAAGAAGACTAAAAAGAGAACTTGTTGAGGTTAGACACATTCCATGCTCTTGGAATCTCTCTGCCTTCCAGCATTTCCAAGTGATAAGCTCCTTGCAGGTTATCCCTGATCACCTTGAAAGGTACTTCTCAGTTTGGTCCCAGTTCGCCATCTGATGGTCCTACTACACCACCGTGGACTTTCCTTAGGACATAATCTTTTACCTAGAACTTCCTTAGATTGACCTTTTTGTTGAACTGCTTTTCCAGTTAGTACTATTATGAGGCCAGCTTAATTATGGCCCGTTCTCTTCATTTATCTGCTAGGTCAACTTTAGTGTATAAGGCTTCGTTATTAAGTCCATGGCCGACGAAGTTGGTTCTCATGGTAGGGTGACCAGCTTCAAGTGGGATGATAACTTCCATTCTATATGTAAGCGCGAAGGGTATTTCCCCGGTCAGCTTTTTGGGAGTAGTACGATAGGCCCAAAGGACATAGCGAAGTTCTTCGACCCAAGTGCCCTTTGACCTTTCCAGCCACTTTTTTAGGCCGTCAAGCATTGATTTGTTGGAAGCCTCTGTCTGGTTGTTGGTTGGGCGATACACTATTGAGCTACAGTGGTGCTTAGTTCCATGCTCGTCATATAATTTCTAGAAAATCCACTTTTAAACTATGTGCCGTTGTCGGTGATAATGGCTTTAGGTACCCCAAAATGCTTTATGGCGCTTTTCTAAATAACCTTATCATGTAGGCATCTATATTGTTGGCTAGTGGTTTTCCCTCTACCCACTTGGTGAAGTAATCTGTGCCGATCAACAAATACTTGCGATTCCCATTTGCACTCTGTAGTGGTCCCATGTCCAACCACCATTTTACGAACGACCATGGACTGGTCAAAGATTTCAATTCATTAGATGGTTGATGAACTATAGGAGGGAAATTTTGGCATTTCTCTCACTTATGAACGTAGATACTTGCGTCTTTCTACATATGTGGTCACCGGTAGCCTTCCTTGATGTCTTAAAATGCCAGGGATCTCCCTCCTGCGTGACTCCCATAAATATCGTCATGAAGCTCACAAAGGACTTACTCTTTGTTTTATGGGTGGACGCACTGGAAGTAAGGATCTGTAATGGATATTTTGTATAGCTTCCCTCCCGAATGAAGATAGAAGCGAGCAGACTTTACCCTCACTTCGTGAGCTAATTTCTTATCATTTGGTAGTGCCTCATTTTGCAGGTATGCAATGATCGTATCCATCTAACTAGGACCTTTCTCTATAGAAAGAATATAATTGGTGACCACCAATTTATCAATATTAGGCCCAGCGAGGAACTCAACCTCAACTGTCATTTTGAGATCCGAATCCACTGCTGAGCTTAGGGCTGCTAAAGCGTCAACATGACTGTTTTGCCCTTAGAAAATTGCTAGATGTTGACTTTATCAAATTCTTCCACAAGTTCGTGAACTATAGTGAGGTAGTCTGCCATGTTATCATATTTTACATTAAAATCTTAGCTCACTTGGTTGGATTCTAGCTTGGAATCACCAAACACGTTAAGCCGCGTTGCCCCTAATAGTCGAACCTTATGTAGGCCAGCTATCAGAGCTTCATATTTAGCTTTATTCTTAGAGGCTTTAAATCCCAGCCTCATTCCTTACTTGATAACACTGTCCTTTGTGGTTTCTAGGACAATCATCACTCATGCCTCTTAAAATTGGAGGCTCCACCAACGTACAGTGTCCAGTCCTCGGACTGTGCTTCCTTGATTAATGGTAATTTTGTAAGTTGTTGGTTGGTAGGATTGTCTCCTGTTTATTTAATGAAATCTACTAAGATGTGTCCTTTAATTGTTTTCCTTGGCTGAAAGTGAGTGTCAAACCTCTCGAGATCGATTGACTACTTTGATAATCGCCCGGAAGGGTCAGCTTTTCAAAGAATAGATTTGAGGGGAAGGAAGTGATAATGGTCACTAAGTGAGCTTAAAAATAATGCTTAAGCATCCTAAAGGAAATTATCAGATCGTAAACTAATTTTTTCAGTGGAAATTAGCGTAGTTTTATGTCCAGAAGTGTCTTACTGGTGTAATAAACGGGACACTACCTTCCCTCTTTTTTGCACATTAAAGTCGAGCTAACTGCGTGGATTGATACTGCAAGGTAGAAGTACAGAGGATCCCTTTTATCAGGGATTGCTAGTAGAGGCAACTTGCTAAGGTAAGACTTGATCTCTTCCAAGGTTTTTGAACAGTCGTCGCTCCAGATGGGGCCATTATCTTATTTTTGGAGCTGGAAAAATGGTCGGTAACGCTCTAACGACTTGGAGATGAAGCTATTGAGTGATGTGAGCATCCTAGTAAGCTTTTGAATATATCTTAATGTCTTTGCTGGATGGACCCTATTTATAGCATCAATTTGGTCTGGATTGGCCTCTATTCCTTTTTTGTTGACTAGATAACCTAAAACTTATCCTGAATGGGCACCGAATGAGCACTTGCTTACATTGAGCTTTATTTAGAATTTCTTGAGGATTCCAAAGATTTTGGATAGGTCTTTTAATTGGTCACCCTTGTGTCTGTTCCTGACTAACATGTTCTCAATATACACCTCCATATATTTCCCATATGCTGCTTGAACATCTTAGTGACCAGCCTCTGATAGGTTTTCTCCGCATTCTTTACCAAACAGCATGACTTTATAGTAATATTGTCTAACTGGTGTGATGAATGACTCCTTATCCCAGTCGGGGCCAAACAGTGGGATGTTGTGGTACCCCGCATAAGCATCCAAGAAGCTCATCCATTCGTGTGCTGTCGTGGCATCGACCAAATGATCTATCTTTGATAGAGGGAAACTGTCCTTGGAGAAACCTCTATTGAGGTTTGTGAAGTCGACAAAAACTCTCTAGCTACCGTTACTCTTCCATACTACCACTGAATTTACATATATTAAGGTACTGAACTTCCCTGATGGATCCTGCATCGAGAAGCCTCTTTACTTTATTTTTTACCACTTTAGCCCTTTTTGGGCTGTTCGACGCGCTTTTTGAGTGACTAGCTTAAAGGTCAGGCCCACATAAAGGCACATAAAGGCAGTGGCAAGCTACTTGGGGATCAATCCCTTGTAAATCATAGGGCTCCTAACCAAATACATCCAAGTTTCTTTTCAAAAAGGTGATCAACTCCTTTTTATCGTGGTCGGCCAGTGTTGTCTTGATAAGAAAATTTTTCTGATGCATGTTGACATCAAATGTAACCTCATCCAAGCTTTCCATAACTTTATCAGGGGAGGGGACCTGGTCTTCTCCACCCCGGGTTGACCGTACCATAGTTATTATTTAGAAGGGGTAGACCCATCCTGGGATTCTTCGTAATCTTTGGTTCTTTTATTTTCTCTTTTTAGGGACTAATAGTGGCGATGAAGAACTTCCTGGAAGTGTCTTGGTCACCACGAATTTATACAACTCCCCGATCAGTAACACATTTGAGCTTTTAATGGTAGATTGATATCACAACCTTCATAGCATGAAGCCATCTTCTGCCCAAAATAGTATGGTATGAATAATCAATATCCACCACTAAGAACTCAATCATCTTTGAAATATTTCCCACCCTTACTGGTAGGACTATCTTTCTCATCTGCATTATGGTCGTCCCCGTAAATCTGACCAATTGAACAGTTACCTCCTTAAGGTCGGTAAATTTGAGTTTCAACTTATGGAAGAGATCTAGGTACATTACCTCTAATGAGCTCCCTGATCCACAAGAAGCTTGTCAACATCCCAATTCATAATCCTAAGGGTGATCACGAGTGCATCATGGTGTGGGGTCCTTAACCCGACCAAATTTTCTTTTGTGAAGATGATGTGTTTGGTGTAGTCAACATCCATTGGTTACCGGTGCTTACCAGCTTGGCTTTTTGTGAGGTCAGTCTGGAATGCCTCCATAACACCTGTGTCCTTCTTCAGTTCAATCCAAATAGCGTTCCCATGGATCTACTTCAGGTTGGATGCTTGGTGGATCACTGCAAACTCTTGTCCTATGTCATCATTAAGGATATTATCTGGCTCTAGTTCTCTATTAGCCGGGACATTGTCAGCCTTCCTGTCTATATACTCATTTAGGTTCCCACCTTAGGCCAACTCTTTCAAGTGTGACTTTAGTACTTTGTAGTTCTCTATTCCATGGTCACCTTTATTGTGGAACGCCCACCTCAGTGCGTTGTTCCTTTTCGTCGGGTCATCACTGATTTTTTTGTCATTTTACAAATGGATGGTCCTTGATCATTCCAAGGATCTTGTAGATAGGATATTTGAAGACTGTATTGGCACTCTGGAAGGCTTTTAAGGGATCTACCTTGCTTCTGTTATCTGAACCATTCTTAACCCCATTCTTGTTCCCCTTCTTGGGAGTGTTAGACTTATCTCCTCCTTTAATAGTCTTTATGTGACCAGGTTCCCCAAGATTAATGTGAATTATATCCTCGACCTTGGCATACTTTTTAATACATGCTAGAAGGTCGTCGATGGTGTTAACCTCCTTCTTGGTGAGATACTGATGCAGCATAAAAATATTCAGCAAATAAACCTTAAAGGATGCCCTAGTAACTAGCTCTGAGAAATCTTCCACGTCGTTGAAAATTTCCCAATATCACTTAGCATACTCGTGAAGAGTCTCCTATGGCTTCTTCTTCATCGTGAGCAGCGAATCCATCCTTTTTAGGTGAAAACTACTAGTTACGAGGGGAGTAGTAAAGGCCTCAGCGAGGGCCTTTAAGCTCTTGACGGAACTGTGTGGTAATCTCTTAAACCACTTCTGAGCTACATCATACAATCTATAAGGGAAGATGCAACATGTAAGGGCATCATTGTTGCTCCACAGAGTCACCGCTTGCCTATACATCTTGACATGGTCTATAGGGTCAGTTTTTCCATCGTAAATTTTAAATCGGGGAGTTTTTTCTCTTCAATTGCCCTTGAAAAAGGGGATTTCATCCGTATATTGAGAGCCATTTTGGCCAGCTCTCTACTAGACCAATTTCCTCGATTGCCTGGGTATTGATCCATCTCTCTTTGAACCAAGCTCCTAATATCATTCCTTTAATAATCATCATTTCTGTGGCGCCTTTCAGATTGACCATACTCTGAGCGGTCCCAGTCCCGCCTATAACTCCTCCCTCTACTACGAGTCTTGCCTGCCTGGAGGCGAGCATTCTCTTCCACCTGACCCTGGGTGTCATGAAAGGTGAGCATTCTATTCCACTTGGGGGCGTGTTGCCTTCTCCTACTCTTAGAGCCGAGATTCATATGTGTTATCAACCTAGAAATCCGGTCAAACCTAGGTTATGACTTTGTTTAGAAGATTTCCTTTCCTAGATAAATCTTGTGTGTGGTTGGAAAATTTCAGACCTGACCCTAGGTGGAGTTGGGTCAGCCTGCATATCACCGATTTACGGTAAGTTGCTTCTGTAGTGAGACATAGTGCGCTTTCTTTTGTGATTGCTTTTGTTGGTAAAACGACTCGTTTCCACAGACGACGCGAATTGTGACTATAAAATTATCATAATAAACAATCACATAAAGAACTCAAATGCAGAAGGTAAATAATCACACACAACACCAAATGTACGTGGTTAGACAATATGCCTACATCCATAGAGAGGTTACTGTTTCTTATTAGTTTCACTCGAATAATTAAAGTTACATCCCCCTTGCCTTGGGGTCAAGGTTTACATTTGTAGCGATAATTAAGTAGTTGAATTGTACAAGTAAATCATCCATCTTGTATATTGCTCGTAGATGTCCTTGAATATCTCCTTGAGATTATTGGTAACCAATTTGATCCTATCACAATGTATTTAAGCACATGTTAAATACACGGTAAATAGTTTAATGTTTTAATTGGGTCGGGTAGTCCACTCCACATGCTAGGCTGGTGGGCTGCTAAACTATGCTTAATCCATAAAATAGCTCCCATAGTTATAAATCAATATTTTGGTGTAGTGGTAGGGGATACTCATGTAGAATAATTGCATATGGAAGTTCTTTTCTAGAATCAACTTGGAGAAGGTAAAAATATCAAATTGCTCCTTCACATCTAATTTTTTTTTAGTATGTATCATAATTTGCCCTTGAATTTGGACGTTTACATGTTTCTTATATCTTTTCAAGTGCACATGCAAATGATTGGTTCCTTTTATTACTTTTTCCTTACATATTACATGAAATGATGACAAATAACAAAAAATAAAATCTTCTTTCACCTTATCAAATCACTCCAAACAAAAGAAGTATATTTTATTTTAGGAAAAATGAAAAATTAACATGGAGTTTGGGGTTTTGTTTTAGGAAAAATGAAAAATTGATAAGAAATTTTGGGTGATTCCTAGTTTTAGAACCGATGTTTTAAAAGTTGCAATGTTAACCATGAATTGTTTAAATTGATGTAATTAAACCCATTGTCACATCTCTGTTAAAAAACTTAAAAAATATTGGTGTGGCATCCTATGTGGTAAGTTTATTCAGTTCTCTTAATAAGATCGTGCCATGTGTCTCGTTAAAACACACCCTCATTTTAATATTTTATTTGAAACTAAACAGCTTATATAAATTAAAATAGAAAATGAAAAAACATATGGGTTAATCAAAACCTAGAATATTTATCTCAATGAAATCCATCCACTATCTTTTCCAAGATATTATTAGACACTACCACCCAATTATCTCCGATTCTATGTAACATCGATCACCACCATCGATAGGACCTTTGCTCTACCCTTCGCGATCTCTTCCACTCTTTTTTCTTACGAAATATTCATCTCCTCTGTTACTATACTGAGTTGTTGGACAAGACAATGTCTAGGTACAAGGAATAACTTGACATATTTGGGTTTGAGTTTTAAATATGGATATATGTGTAAATATATGGATCTTTGAGATTTTTGTATACATGGATCTGTGGTGGATTTTTTTTCCAGATCTAAGTTTGCAATCCAAATCGTTTTTTGGAATATGTTTAGGGGTCAAATTCATACGGGGTTTGATAATATTTCACACGAATATAAATATACATATACATATATAGTTTTGGGTCATATTTCATGTTTAAAATTACTAGAAAAACACATAGTGTATTGGTCTTAGAATTTTTGGGTGGCGGACGTAATGGTGATATAGACACTTTATTCGGGTTTTGGTGATGATTTTGGAATTTATATATTGATGTAAATGGTGATCAGAGGTGGGGTGGTTGTGCTGTACCAAGGTAGGAGGTGGCGGTGGTTGGATTTGGTGTCCGGAGGTTGCTGTAGGTGTCGTTGAATTTTGTAATTAAGTAATTTGGACTGATTAAGTAAATTATTAATTATTTTTTAACAGATTTATAATTTAGTCATTATAAAAGTTGAAAATTTGTTTAAGACTCATTTAGGGGGACATGTGTCAAAAAACTACTAGGCATTGTCTCTAAGCACACCACATAGGATGCCACAACAGTATTTTCGTTAAGTTTCTTATTGGAGATGTGACGACGGGTTTAATTGCACCAATTTTAAAAGTTTAGGCTTAAGATGACACTAAAAATGTCAATCTGGAAATTTGGCACAATCAATTTTGGCATGATTTAAAACTATGTCACATTGTTGTTTTTAGTGTAATGACATTGCAACTTTTGAAACATTATGTCTAAAATTTAAAATCACCCTTAACTTCAGGGATAATTTTTTATTTTTCCCTTTTATTTTATGAGGTAAAGATGATTTTACTGTTACTAGGGGTACACCATCAGCATTTGCTTGTGTTGAAGTGGTGAAGCTAGATGTGAGGGTTGAATCATTTTGTGTCCTAGCCGAGACATGACATTTTCTCCTAATTCCCTAATTTAAAGTAAATAAATGGGTTGTTAAATGTTTTTAATTAAATTAATGGAAAAAAAGAAGGTAAACACAAAGTACTCGTATTAGAAATTTGGAGCTATATATGTTCACTCATTCAAACAAAGTGCATATTATATTAAAATTTTACAAAAACAATGAAAAAACATATAACAAACATTTAAATATACATTAAGGCCGAAGATTGTGGCTTCATTAAGTCAACAAGCATCCCCATGTGGACTTAATTGGTTAAATATGAAACCTGAAAGTAAATGAGCATTTAATAAAATAATTAACTTTATTTAAATAAAGGATACTAAACTGATAAATAAAATCTACATCATAAAAAAAATTGAAAAATAAAATCTTAGTGATTGAAACTAAATAGATAAACTAAATTTGAGTGAGAAATTACAAATTAAAGCATACAATGTTCTTGATTACACAACATAATTAAAACTCCTGACATACGAAAATGTGAAATAAAATTCATAAGGTTATACATGCAGTGTAATACCCCGTATTTTTATGGTTGTTAATTATGTGATTTAATTAATTAAATTGCCTTGAATTATGAGATTTTTAAATATTAAATTGGGATAATTAATTGGAAAATAATTCAGATTTAAATGCTAGCGAGACGAGATCTAGTATTTGATTATTATAATGTTGTTGAATATTACTGAGTGATTGTGGTAATATGTGATTATTGAATTTATAAAAATTGTCGTGAGTTGAAAATACAACAGTTTCGATAATTAAGTTGGGACGCGTGCATCAGCCGTGTCAGGACTCAATTTAATGGATTTAAAAGTATTTTTATTTTTATGTCATCTGTATGATCATTTTGAGTACGCCAACGTGTCCGGTAGGATCGAGATAGTCAGAAAACACTAGCCTGGGGTTTAGTTTGGGTCCTAGGGCATTTTTAAGCATAATCGACAACCCGGGAGGGTATTTTAGCCATTTCTATTTTTGGGTGAATAGTGACCCACGAATTTTAGATAGTTATTATCAGTCAACACTTGAGTCCATCAAGGTTTCACAAGAAAAAATCATAAACGGCCATTGGAGTGGAGAAGAATGGAGTTTTCAAAGGAGAACCACCAATTAGAGGCTTTTTTCACCACTGTCACCACCACCGGATAGATTGAAAAGCAAGGATCATCCGCATACCGTCTACTTCATCGGATCAGAATCTCCATTTCTAGGCAAGTTATTTAACTTGCAATAATTTAGCATATATATCATCCATGTTAGGTTAGAGTTGAAGAATAACCTTGAATATTGATAATTAAATGGAATTGAAGAGTTGAAATCGTAATTTGGGTAGGTTTTGCATGTAGATTAACTTCAGGGATTTTAGCAGCCACGAAATCATGATCCATGTGCAGAGAATTAAGGAATTTTATTGAATTAGATAGTGTTCTTGAAGAAAAAGAAGAACTAGGATTTTTAAATGAAAATTTGGTAAATTGATTCAAGAATTTGATGTTCTACTTTGATTTGATGATTCTAAAACGTAGGAAATGATGCAAACATATTGGTATGATAATTAGTATACTTGGTTGGAAGTATAAGACATTGTAATGAAGAATTAGAGGTGTAAAAAGAGGAAATCCCGTAACTGTTTAAGAAAATGTGGGCTGATACCTGCTTGATCGATCAATCGACTCGAGAATGTCGATCGATCGACGATCAATCGATCGACCTATGTTATTCGATCGATCGACCCCTTCTGATTTTTAGCAAATGCTTTCCCTCAAGGCTTAATAAAAATCCCAAGGTCGATGATGATTCTTAGGGTGTTTAAATTGATATTTTGGGACTTAGTTAAGGTCAGTAGGGTCTTAGTTGATGCCGAAAAAATGACTTACCGTATGGAATTGAATGCTATTGCTTACGAGGGTCTACCGAGTGAGGTACGATTAGAAATCGTTTGAATTAAAACTATAATGGGAATTTATGATGATGTAAGGATAAGAACAGTAACGGTGGGACTTTAAGTTACTGGGATAACATTAGAAACTAATAGGAGACTTAATTACCTTTTGGGAGGAGTTTAAGTACTCAAATTGATTCGACGAGAGAGTTATCAAGTTATATATATATTACGTATGATGTTCGGGATAAACTTTCTACGTTTGAGGCTTACTAGATGGAATTTGTGAATATCTATATGGAAATATGATTACTTAGGTTGTGTGAATGCCTAGTGTATGGATTTCTTATGTGTATGACATACCTACTATACTTTCTATCACGGGAGGTTAATTTTCGAAAAAGGGCCATCTTATCTTTATGTTCCTTCAGGGGGATTTAGATTGGTACCTTAAGGACATAGGACTTTGAATGACTTATTTGTGAGTTGATAAGTCATCTGACCATGGGAGAGTAGGTATGTGCGTGACCCATGGGTATGTGAACTATGTTCGCCTCCAATATGTGTGATTTTTATTTAGACGATTCCTGAGTGATTTGGAACACGTGATCCCTACGTACGTGATGTACATGGATTTGATATAAGAGTATGCGTGCACCGTAGCTTAGCCTAGGGGGTGCCATATATGTATTTATGTACTGAGAGTGATATACCTATGTACTTGTGGCTGGTTCCTTGTTGCTTAGTAGATGTGAATAACTAAGATATTTGAATGGGCTAAGAATGAGAATTTAATTAACACATGAGATAAGTAATTTTAATGAATGCGAATATGAGTTATGAATATAACTGGTTTGGTTACTAAGAGTAGACCTCCTATGGTAGAATGCGAAAGCGGAAGTGGTACTGGCTAGTTAGTAAGCGACTTAACTAGGATGGGTTAAGGGCACACGTTAGGCGTGCACATTAGTTGAGAGGTGAGAACCTCATGTGAGAGTACGCAACTAACATGTATATAATATGTGTTGTTTATTTGTAATTTAAACACTTGCTAAACTTTTAAACTGTTTTCACCTCGGGCTCTAACCCGTTTTCCTCCAAATCTATTTTTATTTTGTAAAAACATTTTAGGTGTCCAGCCACGGGGACGCGAAGCATAGGAGTTCCATTCTGATGACGTGCTGTAGCTGCTGTGGAAGCTGCGGGATCTTGGTATTAGACGCCTTCATATTTATCCCTGGTTCCTTCAGAGTCATTTGTATCAGTTAGGGCATGTCGCCCATTCTTATTTAGAGGTTGTAGTTGCAGACTTTCATTATTTCGGTTATTGGTTTATTTATTCAGACTCTTGTATTGAGACTTTATTTACTCTGGCATTATGATTATTGGAGTGTTTACTCCAGACTCAGTTGATTTCATTTCGTTATTTATTCATATGAGATTGTTTATGCGATTGATGGTTAATGATTTAATTCTTGGTCATTTGTTAACTTAATTAATAAAATTTGACATCTGTCTTTTTAAATATTAGGTGGCTAGTTATGGCCATCCCCGATCCTCGCCGCGCTGAGGCGGGCGCGCGAAGGGAGAGGATCCTTAGGGTCCCGCGCATCCCTTTCGGGGGCGCTTCGACCGGCGTCATTTGAGATGAGGTGTAAGAATGTAGAGAGATTCAAAGTCGCCAGTATATTTTACTCAAAACAGACAAAAGAAAAAGGGGAAGCCATCCCGAAGGATGGCATCCAAAGACATACTGGTGCATGCGAAACCAAAATGATTCGAGAAGGGTTCCAAGGCTTAGTTACGAAATGTGAAGGTGTTAGGTACCCATTCCGCCCTTTCGGTCTCTCATGGATATCTGCTATTTTCCTTTATATTTCCCCCCGTGATATGTGTGCATGTGTATATATATAATGGAGGTAGGAATCCTCAGCTTGTATCATGGAAAAGATAAAGCGAGTCATCCGTAGGAAGATATAAGAATAGTACTAGAAAAATAAGATTTAAGCGATTACCCCTACGTGGATCGTTATAATGGAACGATAACACATATGGAGTAATACGTCACTAAGGGCAAGTATATAGAATATAAGAAGATTAAGTTTAGAGAAAATAGAAAATAAGAGAAAAAGTAAGAAAAGGACTAGAGTCTTGGGTTTTACCCCGAGACGCCTATGTAGCCTATAAAGGCATCAAAGTCCACGTAGTTCGCATACAAAACGAGGGGTGGAGTTTATCCCATAAATCCAAATGGGAGATCTCTTATTTGTGGGTGTGTGTAGAAAAAGTGTTTTAGTTGTGAGAAAAGTGTGAGAAAAGTATGAGAATCCCTATTTGGAATTTATGAGCAAACCCTATTTTTCTTGTTTTTTGGGTTTTATTTATATGAAAACTAAGAGATGTGCAATAATGATAAATAAAAAGTATATTAGGATGTGTGAGATGAGATAATAAAAGTGCTAAGTAATAAAAACAAGTTATTTAGAGTTTAAGAGAATTTAAGAGAAAATTGAGAAAGTTGGACCTTCTTGAAGATTTTGAGCTTGGTCTTGGGTGTTGGGGAGAAACCCTTGCACTTGGATGATGATGGAGAGTGGATAATTCACTGAGTTTGATGAAAAGGATGATGGAAAGTGGAAGTAAAAAAGGGATTTGGAGGTTGAAATCACGCTGCCTTCGAGAGAGGTTTCTGGGATTCGTTGAGGGTGAATTTTATCAGATCTGAGCATTTTCTTGAAAATGAGGTGAAGGCCTCCTTTTATAGGCCCAGGTAACTGCCGATCGGCATAGACCCATTCCCGCCTATCGGCACCTGCCGATAGGCAGGGTCTGGAACCTGCCATTTGGCAGTGCGCTTTAGGCTTTTTTGAAAAATCGACTGCCGAGGGCAAACGATTTGTCAAAATCGTGCATGGGGCATACCGTTGGAAAGGTAATTCAGAGACCTTCTAAAGTCCTTTTGACCTCTCCCAGGTTCGGGAGTTAACTTAGGGTCAAATGTGGCTCGAAAGCGTTTGTCGGTCCATTGGATGGGGAATCACTCGGATGCAAACGGATCGTTCGTCCGCATGGTAAGTGAGAATCATGCACGGGGTGGATCGTTGGAAATTTTAGGAGATGTACTTCTACATTCCAAAGAGTTTGACCCCGTTTGGGGAGTTAAATTTGGTCAACCGGGCCGGAAAAGCATTCGGTGACCTCTTGGAGTCAAACGGATCGTTCGTCCGCATGGAAAATTGGAATTGCGCACTAGATGGACCGTTGGAAATGGTATTCAGTGCCCTTAGAAGATTCATTCAGCCTCGGTTGAGCTGAAGAGTTGACATAGGTCAAACAGAGCCCGGGAGCGCCCAGTGGCCTCTGGGTTAAGTTTCGAACACAAACGGATCGTTCTTTCGTGTGGAAAGTCGGAAACGCGCACGGGGGGACCATTGGAAAGGGTATTCAATGCCCTTTAAAGATTCATTCAGTCTCGATCGAGATGAAGAGTTTGACTTTTTGGTCAAACTGAGCTGGGGAGTGCCCGGTGGATTCTAGGTCAGTACTCGGGACATGACTTGGGTTTGTAGTGATTGAGGGAGGTACTAGGGACCTAAGGATAGTTCGGGGGAACAAAATGGGGTGTCTACAGATCCCCTTGATGGCGAGTTTGGAATAAATGATGACCGTCGAATAGACACCACATGATGCTTTTGAGGGAGTATGACCGATTTAGAGGGTCGAGGCCGATTCTGAGGACCTAAGGAGTGTGCTAGGGATGATCAATTCTGCAGGTCAAAGTCGAATATGCGGGCTTAGGGTAAAGGTTTAATAACCAAGGTTAATTTTGACCTAAGAGTGATGACGATCAAGGACCAGGGTCAATTCTGACCCAAAGAGTGGTGACGACCGAGGACCGAGATCAATTCTGACCCAACTCAGGTGACGATTTAAGACCGAAGTCAGTTCTGACCTAAAGAGTGGTGACGATCGAGGACTGGGGACCCAACTCAGGTGACGATCCAAGACCGAGGTCAATTCTGACCTAAAGAGTGGTGACGACCGAGGACCGGGGTCACTTCTGACCTAAAGAGTGGTGACGACCGAGGACCGGGGTCAATTCTGACCCAACTCAGGTGATGATCCAAGACCGAGGTCAATTCTTAGCTAAAGAGTGGTTGGAGATTGGATTTTGATTTTGCTGGGGAAAGTGTTTTGTGATTTTGATTTGATCTGGGGAGCTGATAGCTGGGGAAACTTTTGTTTCATTAGGAGACCTTGCGCGGGGGGGGGGGGGGGGGGGAACAACCTATTTTGGGTGTTGTAAGAGAATTCCGCTGGGGAAGTGATCAGGTGATCCTTAGAGATCCTCCGGAGCTTTGCCGGGAGGAGTTTTCACTTGGTTTTTGAGGATTTTTTTGGGAAATAGGGGTTCCGCTTGAGGGAATGTGAAGTTTTCTTGGTGAAAAGGCTTTAAATCCTTCCTGGGATTTTTAGGAATTTTTCGGGGATTTTTCGAGGCTTTCTGGTATTTTCCGGGAATTTTTGCACGAAATTTAATTGGGGTGCCGGTCGGCATAGTATGAAGGGTGCCATTCGGTAGTGGCACGGACTTTTGGGCTACCTCGGGAAGGCAACAGGTCAGTGCCGATCGGTATGGTAAGGGGAGGTGCCGATCAGCATGGCGCTTGTCATCTTATATAAAGGGGGGGAATCCACTCATTTTTTTCACAGCTTCTTTGATTTCTCTCTCTCTACGATTCTTCTGCAAATCGTTCTAGCATTCCGATCTTCAAGAAATGGCCGCCTTTGTGAGCACTGCAGTCCACCGGGAGTGTTTAACCGTTGATAACCGGGCAAACGTGGAGTGGAGGGCTGGGGCGCCTCTTGCTTTGGGGTGTGAGAACTCCTTTTATGCGTTTAAGCCTATTGCGGATGAGCGGACCTTGCTGCGGGAGCCATCGCGTCATCGCTCTTCGAGAGTGAGTCCCGGAGGTTATGTAAGTAACCCGACCTTTGGCATTCTTCTCTTTTTGGTTATTTTTCTTTCTTTCTTGACTTTTGATGAGACTTTTCTTTTTGCGAGTCTGATATTTCTTTGAAGAACATGCGTGCCCATGGGACAACGGGGCTCAGGGTGTCTGGGAGCATCTCCCACCTGTGGTGTGTTGGATGGTATCATCTGCGGGTTTTGGACAGTTGGCATCGGTGCTGGATGAGACGCCTCGTTCGACAGCGGTCTTGTGCGCTTTGTTGGAGAGGTGGTGGGATACTACCCACACCTTCCATTTTGGATTCAGGGAGATGACTGTGACTACCATAAACGTGCAACAGCTGCTGGGGATGGATTATGATGGAGAGCAGATAGAGGTGGATCGCTCTTTACGGGTGAGACCGGAGGCAGTGCGTGCGGCACTTGGTGATGTAGGGAGGATAGTTTCTGGGGATTATATCCGGCTGTCCCTGCTGAAGGATGTTCTACTGAGCAGGGTGATTGATGTGGAGGACGGGATGCAAGTGAGGCAGATGGCCCGATTATTCATTTTGCAGGTATTGGGAGGTTTCATGGTGGCGTCGCGCGGCGACGTCGTATATTTGTGGTTTTTGCCATACCTGAGGATGTTTTCGAACATCCCCTTCTATGATTGGGGGAGTCTGACTTTGGCGACCCTTTACTCTTCTCTGGATGCATTCAGCCGGTGCTGCCGGCAGACCTTTACTGGAGCCACGTACCTTCTTGAGCTATTCTTTAGTTCGCGCATTTCTTTTCACGCACTCTCATTTTTCTTTCATGCATTCGTATTTTCCTTTTGTGCATTCACATTTTTCTTTTGTGCATTCGCGTTTTCGTTTCATGCATTCGCATTTTTCCTTATGCGTCTCTTTTTACTTGTGAATTCAGACGTGGTTCTACGAGGTGATTGGGTGCAATACCCCCTGATCACTTTGAAGGACGACACCATCGAGGACTTCTGTCGATTGTATCGATGGCATAAGGCCAATCGGTAGTCGAAGGGATCTCTGTCCCTGAAGGCGGTGCGTCAGGTCTTGAATGACCTAACCAGTGGTAGGGTAAGACTCTTTCCATTTCAGTCTTGGTTTTTTCACCTTCTGATCTTGTATTCATTTATTCTCGCTTGGAGATTTTTAGGTGACCTTTTATCCCTAGGGGACAACCATTCAGGATGCGGGGGCGACCGAGGTAAACGCGCGGATGAGGCATTTGCTGGCGCATAAGTTCGGCTATTCCTGGTATCTCGGGGAGAGGGTGGTTCGTCAGATTGCCTAGGAGGAGGTGGTGGTGCCACCTGCACAGCCTCCTACGTCTATGAGGCGGGAGCGACTGTTGTCAGAGGATGATAGGACCGCGGTGATGATTGGCGAGTCCTACTTGCTATACACCGATACGGCTGCACCGTATGACTATATGGATTTTGTGACGAGCTGGTTGATGGCGCCCAACATATATGATGCCCTGCCTTTCCCTCTGGCAGGTTCGAGTCGGGCGGTGGGATCTTCCCACAGCGGCGGTGGTCCGTCGGCATCTGCGACGGCGGTTACTTCAGAGGTTCCTTTTGTGCGGATGCATACCCCTTCATACAACATTCGGTGGACTGATGGAGGGATGGTGCCTATGCTTCACCGTCCTCATGCGATGGATCCGAAGGAGTTGGGTTTGACAGAGGAGGTCCTTCGACCTGCGGTATACCTTTCTGTTCCTCTCGTTCTTTCTTTTTTATTTTGGTCATCCCTGCCTTGATACTGATTTCACCTTTTCTTGCAGTAAGTTCGGGTGTCGACCACTTGGCTCAGGGACATCAGAGATTGGATATCTTCGGCGACTGCCCATATTCAGGACGCGGTTCCTGTTCCTTCTTACTTGGTGTTGTCTGCCAAGTCTAGAGCGGACTCTGGCTCGGGTAGTGGTGGTGCGTCGTCTTGCCATAGGGGGAAGAGAGCACGTCGCATGGTGTAAGCTCTTGAGAGAGAGAGAGAGAGAGAGAGAATGTGGGTTCGGGCTGAGTCCCGTTGTTTTTTCTTTTTCTTTTATTTCCTGCAAAAATGATGTAACACAAAAAATAGATATATGCAATGCAATGGAGTTTTTTATTATCTTTTATTGATGATGAATGAATGCATGCACATGTGCTTTTTACTCTGCTGCCGAGACCGTAAAAAGGAGTAATTTTGGAAAAAAAAATTTCGAAGGAAAGTTTTTGATTAAAAAAAAATGGAACTTAAAGGGATCTTGAAATTCTGTTGAGAATATAAATTTATTTTTATTGAGTTTTCTGATTTGACAAAAGAGAAAAAGAGGGAAATTTCTAAAAATGGGGGGTTGCCGATCGGTAAGCACCCTGACCTGCCTATTGGCAGTTCAGTCCAATCCCATCAATTGAAAGCTTTGAATGGTACCCTCTCCAGCCTTTGGTACCTTGTGGGGTAGGATTCCCTCCGATTTCTGCAGGGATTAGGTCTCTTGTGACGGTTTTCAAGTATAAAAAGGGGTAAGGGTGGAGTGTTTTCATCACACCTTTGCATTTTCACTTACTTGCCCACTATCTATTAGCCTTGCAAGATGGCTCTCCTTGGTAGCATTGAGTTTGTCAACTACCTCAAAACCTTGGAAGCAATGTGCTCTTATAATGTCTACTACGATACTTTCAACATGCGTCGAGTCTCCTTGTGGCGCAATCAGCCTCTTGAGTGGAATGTGCTGATGGCGATGGTACAATTCTGGTACCCCGAAGACCATGTATTCCGCTTTGGGTTGGAAGAAGTTTGTCCTACCGACGAGGAATTTTCTGCCATACTGGGTGTAAATGCTAGTGTTGCTGCGGCTTTGCTCGAATTTTTCCGCTCTCCCAGGGATTTATTGGCCGGGCTTCTTCATATTTTGCCTTCGGCGGCTAGATTATTGGTTACTGGAGGAATGATCTCCCTCCCGGCGGTGCTGTAGCCCGTACATTTGTGGGAAGTAGGTGATGCTGGCTATGCTGGAGCCGTTGGTCTGGGTCTAGTTTCAAAATTATTGCTGGTGATTGGAGAACTGTAGGTGGACCCGCAACTTACAGCCATTACTTCATGGATGTCATATGGTCGTAATCCTACGACGGTGATACTAGCAGAGACCCTGAATTGCCTGGATGCTTGGAGAGAAGGTCGTTCTGAATTTTTGAGGGGTAGCCCCGTGATGCTATTCATGTGGTTGTCTGAAAGATTTTGCTTGGCGACTCCTCCAGAATATCCCTTGTCGGTCGTACCCAACTTCTTTTCACGCTACTTCATCAGCGTTGGCCTGTATGTTGAGAACTGAGAGCATTGGCTTGTGGAGCATGGGGCTCGTGGGTTGTATTGGTCAGTGCCTTGGTGGGGACAGTTGCAGCCTGTTATAGAGTTAGGAGAGTATTTATATGTGCGGCTGGTTGGTCTGAGACATACCTCTTTTTATTTCCCTTGGAGGGTTTTGCCCCAATTCGGCTGGGCACAGGTCGTGCCCCCTCAGACCTCAAATTTCTTTCCGGTAGAAGATTTGACTGAGCGCTTGTGTCTGTTGCTTGGTTCTTTGTGGGAAAATCGACGTCCATCGACCCGTCCTTCCCCGTCTGTCGGGAAATTTTGGCATGTCCCCAAAGATTATATGAAGTGGTTGTGGAGGAAAGTAGTCAGCAAGATGTTGGCAGTGGAGACTGGACAAATGTGGCTTGTTTTATCTAACACCATGGAAGGGGGTGTTGTCATCTTTTCGAAGATGGTTAAGGCTCATCGATCCATGGAATTTTTACAGCACTCTATTCAGGTAGGGAAAACTTGGGGACCTCTGGATGTAGATGATGAGGGTACAGGCTCCTCTGGTGGTTGTGGGTAGGACTCCTGGGGAGTTTATTTGTGTAACAGATGTGGGGATGTTATTTGGCTTTTTATGGTAGTGGGGGGAAGGGAGTTATCCGTTCCTTTTTCTTATGTAATCCGTTCTGAATTTTCTTATTAATGAAATAAACAAGTTTCTGATCATCCAGCTGTGCCTTTCGATGAATTTTGTAATTTTGAATTATCTACACCGATCGCTAAGGCATACATAATCCTTTTGTTCAAGTACTCTTTAGAATGAACCGCCGTTCTCGGAGGTAAGAAAAGAATGGTGTTTTGTGAAAAAGAAAGGGTCTACTCATGTGAGGTGCATGAGCTGCCTACGTACCTCTGGGGTTTTTGAAAATGTTTTTATCTGTTTGCAAATAGTTTTTACAGAGGATCAGGCCCACATAGTTCTGGGTAGAGGGAAATGAAGAGTTTTTTTTAGAATAGAAGGGGGATGAGAAGAGTCGTAGCACGCCGAGATTTCAGACTAGGGGTGGAATTTCTTGAGATGGTCCAGATTGACCGGACGAACCATCTCTTCCCCATCTAGGTCAGTGAGCATAGTGGCACCGCCGGATAAGATTTTCTTCACAATGTAAGGGCCGTTCCAATTGGGCTTGAATTTCCCTCTGGGGTCCAGATGGGTTCTATTATCTCTTTGAGGGCTAAATCCCCCTCCTAGACACCGCGGTCCTTGACTCTCTTGTTGAATGATCGCGCTATTCGGCGATGGTACCCCTATATGTGTTAAAGAGTTTTTAATCTTCTTTCATCTAGGAGGGCTAGCTCATCAAGACGGCTTTGGCACCAGTTTTCTTCACTAACTTTGCTTTCGAGCATGACGCGTAGCGAGGGTATTTCCAGATCCACAGGTAGGACTACTTCCATGCCATAGACCAAAGAGTAAGGGGTAGCCCCATTAGAGGTTCGGATTGAGGTTCGATAGCCCCAGAGGGCGTACGGGATCCGATCAGCCAAATCCCTACAACTTTCGATCATCTTGCTGATGATAACTTTGAGGTTTTTGTTGGCGGCTTCCACTGCACCATTGGTCTGAGGTCGGTAGGGAGAAGATTTGTGTCTTTGAATCCCGTACTCGTTGACTATTTCTGTGACTTCTGCTTCGAAATGCAACCCGTTATCTGATACTAGCTCGTGCGGGACCCCATATCGGCAAATGATATTTTTCTTGAGGAATTTGGCCACTTTCTTGGCATTCAATACTGCGTATGACTCAGCTTCAACCCATTTGGTGAAATAATCAATTTCAACCAGATGAACTCATGTCTGTTTGAAGCCTTTGGTGTAACCTTCCCTATGATGTCGACACCCCAGGTGGAGAACGACCAGGGAGAGGTCATGTTGTATAATTCTCGCGAAGGTAGGTGTTGAAGATTGGATAATTGTTGGCATTTGAGGCACCTCCAGACATAGGCGGTGCAATCCTGGATCATGGTGGTCCAGTAGTAGCCCTGTCGGATGATCTTCTTGGCTAGCATGTGACCATTCATGTGGGGCCCGCATTCCCCGCTGTGGATTTTCTGTATTATCATCTCAATATCAGCCCCTGCGATGTAGTGTAGATGAGTTCCATCGAAGTTCCTCTTGAGTAGGGATTTATGACAGATGATGTACCGGGCGGCCAGTCTTCGGAGAGTCGTTCGATCTTTCTTGTTGGAACCCTCGGGATATCTACCATGTTTGAGGAGGCACCAGATATCATAGTACCAGCATATGATTACAGATTTTTATATAGATACATAGGTAAGAAGTTTTTATTGTTTTTGCTTGCTGAACTACTACTCAAAGTGATGGATCCTCTTTGGATTTATGTTTTTTTAACTCATTTTGGGTTTTCAGATTTAAGGCAGAGCTACTGATTACTTTTGATTTTTATGGGTGCTTTTTTTGGCATTTAATTATTAGTTAGTACTTAACTTAAATTTCCCTGACTTGATTCTCATTTGTATAAGGGAATATGTCCAAATTACAATCTTATTTTTTGGTGGTTGGAAATTTAAAACCTTAAATACATTAAGTTAGGAGTAAATAAACAAGGCATTTGTATTACCCATGCTAAGGTATGAAAAGCAATAAGAATGTTAACACTAGAAAAATTCGGGATGGCAAAGCGGCGAGTTTTTGCAGGTACCCGACCCACTCCGACCCTAATAAGTCAGATTTAGGGGTTCATAAATGGGGCGGGAGCTGGTTTAGAAGTAAAAAAACTCCATCGGGTTCAATATTAATCGATGTGCTTCAATCGATTTAAAGATTTCAATTGGTTTATAATTTGCGTTTCATTTTTTTTAATCAGAACTTACTATATTTTTTATCATGCCTGCTGCAATAATTTATCATTTATGTTGTTCTCCTTTTTTATTTTGAAATTTATAATTAGCATAAAATTAAATTGATTGTGTTATTGGATTGTTAGTGCATTTTGAGCATTGTTGTTATCCCCCTCTCTCCAATTTCAGGTTTGTTTGTGTCTTATTTACATTTTGAACATCATTGTTTTTATAATTAATCGGAGTACATTAATAAAAAACATCTAGGGGGTGGAAACCCGTATACAATAGATATACAAAAGGCCTTCAAAAGGCCATAAAAAAAGGGAAAGGAAAACAATAAACCTTCTCATCCTTCCCTTTCCACAAGCCAAACCACATCATCATCATCCTTGACTTAATCCCATCACATGGGGTCGGCCACATGGATTCTCCTTTTTATTCTAATCTATTATGAGCAATATTATCATTCATGTTTAAAGCCTTAAAATCTCTCCTAATAATTTCCTCCCACGATAGCTTAGGATGGCCCCTTTCCAATAATTCCCATGATACCTTCTCTCCTAATAATTTCCACAAGCCCAATCACGATTTATACAATTAAGTCCCCTTTTCCAACTCCTCCAAAAAATTTAACAAGCTGTGAAAAGTAGAATTTGCGTCTTCTTTAAAAAAAATATGTAAAGATCTCAAAGAAATATATCGCAATCTTGCTGGCTCAATCTCTTCTCCCTCGAAACACCTTTTGTTTCGATTTTTTCCTATCGCCCGTACAATGCATAAATGGGCTATTCTCCACACATAACTAAACTCCTTTCCCACCTCGTCATGTAGTCCCAGGCTTCCATCTCATCTCAAAAAGATACAGCACACACCCATTTTACCCCGAAGATTGAATAAATGATCTCCCATATTTCCCTAACCAACCAACACCGCAACAAGTGATTTACATTTTCCTTAGCATTCTTACACATCCAACACCTACTTGCCAAGAATTTACCTCTCCTTTTGCCGAATGTTCGGCGTCATAATTCACTGTTATCCATGCAAAAAAGTTACTTTCGATGGAGCACGAGTATGCCAGATGCTCCTCCTCCAAGGAAATTCAATCCCTCTATTATCCATCAAATCCGCGTAGTGAGTTCTCAGCGGCATATCCCTTTCTTAGTTCCCCTCCACCACAAACGGTCCTCCTCCCCCTTCCACCTAACCAATATAACATCTCCTCCGCCTCCTCTAATTCCCAATCCCGTAGGCTCCTTCTAAATGGGTCGGGGGAGGGAGTGGGGGAGGGTAAATTGAGATCGGGGTTGGGTACCCCCCCCATTGCCAACGCTATGCATTTGGACGTATATAATTATTTTTGTTCTATTTAAGCTAATTGAATTTGATATCATGAGACAAGTTCCATTGCATGAAATTTAAACTAAGACCTCGAATATCTGTTGAAAGCAATGTGTACTGAAGAACCCGTTACTTTCCGAAGCCGAAAAGAAAGACGGGACACTCTCATAGTCATTAAAAATTGTGGCATAGGGAAATCACTTTTACTTTTCCAAATCCCTCAAACAAACTGAAATTCCCTCTCCACACACTACTTAATACCTAGTCAATTAGACATCTATGTGGATTCATCTAACATGAGTAGTGGTTGGTTGTTCTGAAGGGAAAAAAAGGGAGCAACCTTGCTCATAAATGACCTACAATTATGCTATAAAGTTAGCCTCCGTTTGATGTATTTCCTTTTTTATTCTTTTGTATTATTTTTAACCTACTAATTTATTTTATAATTTAGGCAACTTTTGGATTAACATCATTGATTGAATTAACACACAAAATGTACCATTCATCATCATCCTTGCCTTAATCCCATCACATAATGTAGCATTAGAAAGTGTATATTTAGAACATATGTTAAGCATGGATGTGTTTCAGCTATGCTGGGGCTTGTTTCTAGTTTTGTTTGTGAGTGAAACAATATCCACACATTTGGTGTACTTAGTTATTCTTAATATATATTCTAATAATTAACGGTATCATAGGCACGGGTATATTAATTTTTTATTTTAAATGACAAACATTTGAATGAATTTTAAATGAACTTCTATTTTTATCGTGTCGTCGACATGGGCACATCGTAGTATATATATATTATCGACAACTCTCATCATTTCCAAATCCCAACACTTTCCTCTCTTTTTCTTCTATTCAATACTTTTCTGCCAGACATCTGAATCCAATCTCAACAGTGGTATGAATTGGATTTTTATTGACGACTTCTATTCAGTGACATCTCAACGCTTTATTGTATTTTGAATTTTTTTTGAGGTTTATTTACTTCTTGATTTTTGTACATTTTATGATGATTTTTTGGTTTGATTAACTCTAGGACTTTAGTTATAGTTTATAGGTTTATTTGAGTTATGTAAAGTTTGTGACAACTGGGTTTACTTAAAATATTTACTGACAGGGTTTTGATATTAGCTTTGGTCTAGTTTTGGATTTACCTGTTCAACATTTCTTGTTCACTGTGTTTTGAGCAAAAATCATTTAGGGTTGGTTTGTAATTCCTAATTCTGCTTAAATTGTACAAAGTTAATTAATTGGAGGTTAAATTGCACAATTCAAGGCAGTTATTTGCAATTCTGACATTGATATATAAATTAATGTAATGTCCTTATTCTTTTCTACTTGTTTAATTTTACATGTTTATGTGATTATATATGTGATGTTTTGTACATTGACCTAATGTGGAACCCAATTTAGAAATCCTGAGTTGGAAGAAGATGACATGTCAATAGCTAGGGTTAAGTAATCCTTGTTTAATATCGCGCTTTCCATTTTAGTCCGTCTCAAATTATTATTTGTCTTTTTTAAAAGTAGTATATAAAATTAGGTGAAACTACAAAGTTGCCCATCCGAAAAATAGACACAAGGGAACAATGATTCAGGTGCATGTGTTGCATTAAAAGATATTCATCATTTCTAGGAGGATAAAATTGGAAAGTATAATGGCGATTATTAATGTATGACACGACGTGGCCCCCGGGGGGGGGGGGGGAGGTACTTTTTTATGGAGGTTCATGGTAGTTCAATAAGATTATTCTTATACGTGATAAAATCCATACATATTATTCTTGAAGTTACCACTTGTCTTAGGTAATATAATATGTATGGCTTTTATCACGTTTATTCGATGTGTTCTTTCTCTTGTTTACTGTTTGATGTGAGTATATGTATTGAAAGAAGATAGATAAAAAGTTATACATTGGAATTTGATCATTAGTCTATGTAAGAGGGGTATGTATTTATGCATTCAATTTCTATCATTGTTGGTGAGCTTTTCTCCCTTTCAATTTCTTATTTTCGATTTTATGGGAAACAGCCACTCTTCGTTTCACTTTTCCACGATATCTAATAAGACAGCTTTTCTATATTACGTTTTCTCTTTCCCCCCTCGCATCACGTCGGTGTGCAAGTTAGTGTTCAAGTAATGATTGTTTGCTGATACACGGTGACATATGAGAAAGTTACTTAAGTTTTTGAATGCTGAATCCTCGATCTGTGCTATGAGGTTGCTAATTAGCTGGTAGTGAAAACAACAATTTTCGCTACCGGTATGAGGTGATCTTAGCATTATGTTTTATTGATGTGTTCTCCTTGCTTACCGATCATGTTGATCTTGAAATTCTAAACCTAACCCCCTAACAAGTCCTTGGATTTTGTCTTCTTCGTTATTGGGCCAATAATGATATTATATCTCTTCTCAAATAACTAATCTTGGTATTACAGGAGAGAAGACCCTCAATCTAGCACGGGAAAATTGAGATTCAAGTTCTTTGGCTAACCACATCACCTGAATTCAGTATATCAATTCAGTTTTTTAGTAAGTGAGCTACCAGTGTAAAATTACAAAGATGGGGAGAGGGATTTTTTCAAGGAATTCTGTTGCATTTGTATGTTTAGTTGTCTCTATTTCTTACATCTTGGTTTTGATGCTTTGGTGCTTCGACTTCCTGAGGTTTCAGTGAGAAATAATTTGATTAGTTCTATTAGGCCTCAAGAAATTCGCCATGTTTTACATAATGCGGGAATAGGAAAGTTTGGAGAAATGATGATTGACATGTTTCCCGATGATCTTGCATTTACAATTTTTATCCCCTCAGTAAAAGCTTTTGAGCGTGATTTGAGATTACGGATGAATCACAGTTTGGGGGCGGAGAAGATCAATGATACATATGCAATACTTACTCGTGTATTGGGTTTCTCGGTTGTGCCGCGGATGATTTCTTCTGTTACCATACATTATGGTAAGGAGATTACTTATGATTCCTTATCAAGATTTAATTTATATATATTGAAAGATGTAGATGGAATGTTGATAGTTAACGGAGTTCGAACAAACCAGGTAGATTTTAGTAAAGGGAAGATCATTGTACATATAATGGATGGGGTGATCATGGATGCTGAGTTTCAGCAGTCAGTTCAGCCTGATTACGATGATTAAGATTGAGTGAGAATTAACATATCAAATATGTAGACTAGAGATATTCAGGTTACCCATAATAACATGTTGTATTATAGGTGTAATTTACCTCTTAGTTTAACACAAAGTTTTGTTTTTAATTGACAAGGTTAGCATGTAATGGTTAGATTTGTGCGAGGATGAGCGAGAGAGAAATAGTTCACTTGTTTATTTGAGTTCTTATTAAAGGAAATGAAATGGAAAATCTTTTTGGTATCTATCCTCAGTTGAAAGACCTAACTTTGAGCTTATGTTTTGTATAAGCTATTGTGTAATTGTCAAAACATATATTCTGGGATATCTGCAAAAAGAGCAGTGAAGGTGTCCTGTTTTGGAAATGGAAATATCCGCCCTTATGTATCCTCATTGTCTGGGAAATATGGAGGAAAAAATTTGGCACGACACTTTTGGATGCAATAATGCCTTTAAGGAAATTCATCATTTAACAATTCTGCACCCTTTCACTTGAATGTGTTTTTGGAAATTTTACAATTCTAACTTAACATTGACTTGGCCTTGTACTCTCTTCTTAGAATGAGAAAGCACTCAATAATTTTTTTAAGCTTATTAGTATTTCATTATTTTTATACTTAAATACATTTTTATATAAAAATTAGACTTTCCCCAAATCATTAGAAAGTCTGTTAATTTTAACTGCGACGTGTTATTTTTAATTAAAATCAAATTTAAAATGTAAAAATTAAAAACAAAATGAAATTTATATTAAAAACAATTCAAAAATCTTAAAAAATTATACTAAACAAAAACAAATCCCTCATCTCCCTATAGCACCCCTAGCACCAATCACTGTTTGTGGTTTTCCATATCTTTATCCAAAATTCATTTTCTTATTTATGTAATTATTTTAATTAAAAATGATATGTGGCAGTTTAAAGTTAATTGACTTTATAATGATTTTGGGCAAAATTAAAATTTTAAATTAAAATGTATTAAATCTAAAATTGAAAGTTAGTATTGTATTAAAGTAAAAAATAACCTTAAATGTATAACTGTGTTGCTTAAGAGAAGACATGGTGATTAATTATTGTGACTTTTCACAAGAATAAATTACTAGGATATTTTACCTTTTCAGAATGTAGAAAACATAACATTTCAAAATTTTGTCTCTTCAAAAGTCAAAACTTTGGGATTTATAGTCCCTTTACTTTTTTTTTAATTTTTTAACTATAGCACTATGTTCATAGTTGTCAAATCGAGATATGTGTCGAAAATCCTATATATTGTGAATCGTATCGGGATACATGTTGTAAATTACAGTACAAAAAATATAAATAAAAACTTTAAAAATTAGATATAAATATAGAGAACACTTTACAATCAATTATACAAAATAATACGGTTTAGATCGATTTTATGATTCGATTACATTGTCTAATGGTAAAAATTCTATCTTTGTGATAACGAGGCAACATGAAAGATATAAGAAACGTAAGAATACAACAAAAAACGATGGACTTTTCAATTTGATTTAATACTACAAAGAGTTTCGTCTTTAAACTTCAAAATTCTCCACAAGTCATATTAAAAAGAGATTCCTTTATATAGTAACTACTGACTATTAAGGTATCATACTATCATAATTTATTATATAGACATAAAATACTCTAAAATATTAACCAAAATCTGAAATATATACAGAAAAGTCTTATCACTCCACCAATCATTCATAATGACCATCATTAAGGTTTAGTTCATTATCATCATCACTTTCGTCATCAATTTCTACTTTCCTCCTCCTCCTCCTCTTACTCCGCCTAGACATTATTAATAACATTAATATCAACTTCATCAACAAGAATAATTTTTCCTTCCACCTAGCATTCAAATTCCATGGCCCTATATAAAACAAAAAAAAATGCGAAAATATACATTAATAATTAATAGAACAACATTTGTAGTAACTATTAGCAATTAAGCCTCTTAACTTAATTTCATATGGCTAAACCAAATGTGTTTGGTTTCACATTTTTACCTATTAACACAACTTAATAAATGAGGTGAAATAGTCAAAGCTACCACAATAACTTAACAAATAGGCTGGGAAGAAGTTATTATCATATAAAAATTTAATAAATAAGTTGAGAAAGCAAGAAAAGTTAATAAATAAGTTGAAGTTACCAAACTAGCACCCAACTCTGTTTTTGTCTTTTCTTTAAAAAATAGAGCAAGTAACTCTTATATTTACAAATTTCGAGGCTTCCCTTTGCAGAGAAAGACAGGAGATGACAAGACAGACCCAAGACAACTAGTTGAAGTTGTTTTAAACTAGGAATTAGAGAAAATGGTATGGCGCACAAGAGAACAGAGGAAAAAAGTCAAAAGGGACCTAGGGTTTTATGAGTTTATAACACATAATGCTTTTATAAATGTAAAAGAATTACGTCGTCCAAGAAAAAGAAAAGGAAAAAAGGGTTTCGAGATTTTTTTTTCTTTTTTATAATTTGGTCCGGAAAAAACCGATCCAGAACATCTTCTCCGAATCGCAAATGTATCTCGATTCATACAATACACGAATCGTAATGGGATACACCTATGATACAATTATAAAAACGATTCAGAGGGATTTTTCGTATCTTTATGTCTGAATTGTATCATATCGTATGATACATATCGTGAAATGTACGTTACTAACAATTATGACTCTACGTCTATTCACGAAATTCATATTTGCTGGGACATTATGTTTCGTCACAAACAAGCGTGTGTTTTATATAATTTTATTTTGTAATTAAATTTTTTTAATGGGCTTGAGCAATATAGTCCCTCGCACATAGCTAGCGCCCACAACTTAAGAAATAGACGCTTATGTGTCTTGCAAAAATAAAATGTGCGGGCACTACAAATATCGGATATCAGAAAAATCAACCAATGCTTAGTCGTTGTCCCGCATTTGAATTTCAAATTGCAAACGACTTCCCAAATTCCTAAACTACTTTTTGCACCTTATCATTACTTAACTGAAACTACAAAAACTAGATCGAGACATCATATGCAACTAAAATTAAATTACATCCACATTATATTAAATCAAACATCATTTCAACACTAACAATTGGCATATACAAAAAATCTAAAGCACGCTGAAATTTAAACAAAAAATATTGTATTTAACATTCTAAAACTCTTAATAAGAATGCCTCTTCCCTTTTCATTGGTGGACGTAGCTTGCTGAACCACATAAATATTGTGTTTATTTTCTTTTGTTAATGTGTAATTGATGATAAATTAGGGAGCACATAATATTATGGAATTTATTTACCAGCAATTTTCATAAAGTTTGCTAGCGTTTGAAACCATCGTAAATTTATATGTTTCTAAAACACTTATGTGACAACCCACTCTATATAATAACGGGTGGACAACCCTATACTACATTAAATAAGGTATCTCAGATGGCATAGTCTCAACATCAACTGACAACACTAATAATATAAGGCTAACTACCCGAAATCATTAAAAGTGAATTGTCAAAAATTTAAAACTTTTTATTTAACAACTACAACAAAACCAATAATGCACATAACCAACAACATACATCTAACTACGATGAGTGAAATGTGAAAACTCCATTAATGTACAAGAGTGCAATACCAAGAACAAATAAAATACCCGAATATGCTGTCGGGTAACAGACAATACAATAATCTGTGAAATGAAATATAAAAGTGTTAATCTACAACACTTGATTACTAACTCAATATACAAACTGAATCCTAATCTAGATGTACAAAGATAGGAATCAACTAAATCAAACTGCCGCAACAGTTTGCTACTGCCACAGCTCCACGAATCCTGAATGAATGAACATCTAAGGCGTCCTTGCGGAGGAACACCTAAAGTAGTACAATATATACATGGAGGAGAAAATATAAACGGGTCAGAGCCCGAGTTGAAAAACATTTTATAGCAAGTGTATTAAAATGCATAATAATTATAAATGCATTATTACATGATTAAGGTGGAATTGAACTCTCCATAAAAATTCAACTCACCTCTCATCTAAGGCGCGCACTAAGCGTATGCACGTGATCTCCAAATGGATGCCCGATTCTATTTTAGGTAAAAGGATTCTAACTTAAAACCCAAAAGAAGTATTTAAGTGAAGCCGTCTAACCTATCTCCCAATCTACACTTATTTCAATAATTTATAAGTTATATACATTAACTTTAATGTAATAGTTATAGTTATCTTTATAATGTTCATTTGTTGAACATATAAAGTTGCATGATCCAATCATGACCACATCAACACACTACATCAACATTCTAATTTACTAGAATTTTATATTCTAGTGGTGCCCTTATAAGGCATGAAACCATATATATAATTATTATAGTATTTATATATGAGTTATTAGCATCATGAATTTAAAGACAAAATTCCTCTCGATTCTCAACACGGCACTGCGTTTCGTGCGTGGGACGTCTTGCCGAGGAGAAATCCAAACAAGGAACCCCCCCGTTACAGTACTCCTGACCGTATTAATCCTCGAGTCTCATTATGCCCTCAATGCATGATGCATGTAACCCAAATTATTATCCAGTTTTTAATTAATTAATATTACCAATTCTCAACAGTACACGGCATTTCTTGCGTGGGACGTCTCGCTGAAGAGAAATCCAAACAAGGAAACCCCCCGTTACACTACTCCTGGCACTATCGATCGTCAGGATATGTGATATATATATATAGATAATTATGAGCATTAAGGACTAAACTTATCCTCAAATTCCAACATTACACTGCGGTTCGTGCGTGGGACGTCTCGCCGAAGCGAAATCCAAACAAGGAACCCCCCGATACACTAATCCTGGCAATGTAGGTCGTTGAGGTCCATTATGCCCTTGATACCCAAATACAAACACAATCAATAATAACCATCCAACCAAGCTATAACATGAAGGACGCAGGCTCACATGATATCATCTTCCAGTTTCCCATATACGTAACAAACTAGGGCCACCTGGTGGGGTTCAACGAAACCCACCTCGTGATCTACTCACGCACACAACGTCCGGGAAGCGATCATAGTTCCTAACCGACAAGTGAGAGCGACACATACCCACGACCTCTCACCCCCAAAATAAATAAATCTATATCACATATGTCATTTGCTGACCATAAAGGACGACTATGACCTGAGGAATATCTACATCCTGCTTTTCTAGTCAGGATGCTCACCCTCTACGCACGAAACTTCCCAATGATAGCAAGGAGGGGGTATGCTTAACATGTATATACACCATCATATAAGGTATACATACATCCCACATAATAAAGATATACCATTATATAAGGTATACCTGCAACATCATTTTCATATTTATAATGCGCTCTTTTACGCAATTTGATTAACATCATTGTTTAGTTTATTTCTCTCAAGATATACTAATCGTCAATTCTCACACATTTTCCCCACCTAGCATACACTATACTATTTCTCACTTGATGCTCACATGTCGTTTCTAATAATGAATTGTCTTTCAATTCTATATAAATGAAGGATATTCTATATCCTAATACCCCTTAATTAGCATTTCTCATTGTGTGAGATATCTCCCAAACCAATCATCAATAAGGATATTTCTATATCCGTATACACATCAATTAACATTTATTATTTTCCATTCATAATAGGGTTCAATTTATTTAATGAACTTTTCAAAGTTATCCCATTTGGCATTGGATCCTAAGATCCCTTATCTTTAAATTCTTCTTATTGTTTCATATGAATATGATTATCTCCAAATAGAGTCTCCAATAAAAGCGGGCTTCCCCACTTAGAATATACCATAATATCTTATCGGTATTCCTCAATTTTAGTCAAAATGACTCCAATTATTTCTTTTAAGGGAAACTATCTAAAAGTCTCCAAAACATACTCCAAATATCTCCTATAGAGATCCACAATCAATAACCTTGAACAAAATGGGATAAAATTCCTTTTAGAAAAATAATCCCTCAAAACCCCTATTTCCGAATCGATTCGGGCAATTCCAGCGAATCGATTCGGCCAATTCCAGCGAATCGATTCAGACAGGAAGGTTAATCGATTCGGGTCACCAGACCTGGGATTCTGTCCCAGGCCGAATTGATTCGACTGGGGTCCGAATCGATTCGGTCACTCAGACCTGGTGACCTGCATATTTTCGAATCGATTCGGCCTACCTGGAGGCTCGAAAATGGCTACTTTTTGTAAGCCTAAAATACCCAAAATTCATTATAATCATTTTCTCTCCATTTCTTTTCAACCCAATCACAAATATATCATTAATATTCATCCTAGAATACATGTAAACTAATTTCTATCCTCAAATCAAAGATCTACATAATAAATCCAAGATTATACCCAAAAGTTAGGTTTTTGTTAAACTAAACCTAAAACCCAAAATACCAATCCACAAATCATGCAATAATTGGTACACAACAATTATTTAGCAAGTTTAATCACTTTCCTCGGGTTCGTAGGGTCTGAATCCGCCTTGAGATCGCGTATTGGCCGAAAATCTCCACTTTCTCTCTCTTTTCTCCTTCTTCTTCTTCTTCTTCTTCTTCTTCTTCTTCTTCTTCTTCTTCTTCTTCTTCTTCTTCTTCTTCTTCTTCTTCTTCTTCTTCTCTCTTTCTTTCTTTCTATTTCTCTATCTTTCTTGGGAGAAATGTCCCCCGTAGGCTTTTTAAGCCTAATCTCCCAATATACACATCTTTAAATGATAATACACACTTTAAATGACTCGGTGACTTTAATTCGAGTCAAAACGGTCCTCATTTATTTCGAAATCTAAATAGACCCCTAGTACAGTCATTTCGACTTTCTCGACCCTTCCGGACACTATGGTACCCTCAAAATCAACATTCGACACTCTTTCTAACAACTTCAAATTATGACCTCAAGTGCCAATTTAATTATTTCTCCAATAAAATATTATTTATTTCTCCCAAAATAAATAATTCCTAGTCTCCAAGTCCTCGGGTTGTTACAAACTTCTCCACTTACAAGAATTTCGTCCTCGAAATTTTAGCTAAGCCTAATTCTCCAAAGCTCAACTAGTTCTAATATACCCATACTCACTAATCCTATCTCCAAACTTCTAACTTCCCACGGCGAATTTATTTAATTTATTTTATTTTAAGTTAATATGAGTTAATTTAAACCAAATTCCACAACAAGGGCGCCCATACACCCATTATATTTGAGATTTGTGCTCACAACAATCATAATGAGGCTTTACTTGCCTCCAAAGTTCCACATTTCCATAAACATAATACTAACATTTTAATGGTGTAAATATTTTGAATGGTCCAAAGAAATAACTCCTCTCAATTCCTGACATTCACCACTTTCGTGCAGGGGACGTCTCGCAAAAGCGAAATCCAAACAAGGAACCCTTCCAATACACTATTATGTGGCGACGTCGGGGATTGAGAGTTTGTTAAATCCGGACTAGGGTTTAAAAAGTTAAATTTTATGAAAATCATTTTGAAAGGGCCCGAAGGCCGATAAAGGTTTTATTTTAAAAAATAGTTTATTTTGAAAACGGTTTATATATTATAATATAATATAAAATGCCTTATGTCCAACACCAGGTCTTTTAAATCATCATATATACAACAATATGTAACTCACAAATATTATCATAATAATGAGCTAAAATTTTACCTGCGTCCCATCAATCCACAATCTCAACTTTCAAACATAAACAACATCTTACATCATTTCAATATATATAGCCTTTTTATAAGGCTCATCCATATCTGGAATATATAACAATCATATAAGTCTAACATGACTATATAAAAAGAAGTAGCTTTATTATTACTACTTATCATCATTACCATTCTTACATTTACCACAAGGTTTAAAGGGCTTTTTGAGCACCTTGCAAAATCATCTATCCTTTTACAAAATAATAGAATAAGAGCGTATCTTGCTCAAAATTCCCCTTAGGGTCATTACATTCCATCTATTAATATAATAGGGCTATAGTACTACCCATTCATAAATATCTTCCATACGATATTTCCAAAACTCATTTTAGTAATTATCCTATTTATAAAGGAAAATTAACTTATAACATCCATCTCTAGTCCGATTGCCCTTCCTCATCAATGGGCTCCCAAACAAAATCCTCCGGTCTAAAACGACCTCGAATCTGCTGTAGGGGTTTCACTTCCAAAATTTCATCAAATTGCGGTCCTTTACCTCTTTGAGGACAATCTCTCTTTTTATGACCTATTTCTTTACAAAAGAAACACTTACCCACAAATCCTTTCTGTCCACTGGCATTACTAGCACTCTCATCGCCAAACTTACTTGATGAACTCGAATCTCCAAAGTTCTTACCCTCTTGCGAACGAAAACTATATTCATGACACTTTATTAGTGCCGCATTTTCTACCTCATCGAAAGTCACTAACTTAGGACTCCTTAACAAGTGTTGTCGGATTCTCCAATCTAAACCTCGAACAAACTTTAATATACGTTTCTCTTCCGTATTTACCTCATCAGGTACTAATTTCGCCCATCTAGAAAAGTCTTTCGCATATTCCGCCACCGTTCTATTACCCTGAGAAATCTTCATATTCCTAGTAAAGGAAAGAAAATACCTTCGATCAAAAAGTTCCCAAAATTCTTTTATAGGTAAAGAATCTCTCTGCTCAGATGTCGTGACAGACTCCCACCATTGAAGAGCTGCACCCGATAACTTGAAGGTGGCTAAAAATTGTTTCTGCACTTCACTACACTCAACCATACGAAGGTGCCTCTGTATACTATTCTTCCATTGACTTGCAGCCATTGCATCAACTCCCCCTGAAAATTCGGGAGGATGCCCCTTACTAAAATCTTCCTTCACTCTCTCCCATAAAGACAATCCTAAATGGGGTGGGGCTGCTCGAGCGGCAGATTGTTGAGCCATCGTGGAAACGGCAGGAGTGACCGCTTGTGCCACAATATTGGCAACATCTTCCGTAGTCATGTTCCCTTGAGGCACTTGGGGTTGCACTTTGTCAGCCCCTTCGTTTGTCCTGCCTGAACAACCTCTCTTCGGTGGCATCTGAAACAAGAAAAATTGTATCAGAACGCCTTTCAAATATTTTCGAATCACAAAAATATATGGACGTATGAATGCAATCGTCCTAATAATAAGGCTCTACATCAAGAACGCTTACGGAAGGTCGTAGTAACGCACACAGATCCTAAAGACACTAGAACCTGATGCTCTGATACCATCTGTGACAACCCACTCTATATAATAACGGGTGGCCAGCCCTATAGTACATTAAATCAGGTATCTCAGATGGCACAATCTCAACATCAACTGACAATACTAATAATATAAGGCTAACTACCCGAAATCATTAAAAGTGGATTGTCAAAAATTTAAAACTTTTTATTTAACAACTACAACAAAACCAATAATGCACATAACCAACAACATACATCTAACTACGATGAGTGAAATGTGCAAACTCCATTAATGTACAAGAGTGCAATACCAAGAACAAATAAAATACCCGAATATGCTGTCGGGTAACAGACAATACAATAATCTATGAAATGAAATATAAAAGTGTTAATCTACAACACTTGAATACTAACTCAATATACAAACTGAATCCTAATCTAGATGTACAAAGATAGGAATCGACTAAAGCAAAGTTCCGCAACAGTCTGCTACTGCCACAGCTCCACGAATCCTGAATGGATGAACATCTAAGGCGTCCTTGCGGAGGAACACCTAAAGTAGTACAATATATACATGGAGGAGAAAATATAAACGGGTCAGAGCCCGAGTTGAAAAACATTTTATAGCAAGTGTATTAAAATGCATAATAATTATAAATGCATTATTACATGATTAAGGTTGAATCGAACTCTCCATAAAAATTCAACTCACCTCTCATCTAAGGTGCGCACTAAGCGTATGCACGTGATCTCCAAATGGATGCCCGATTCTATTTTAGGTAAGAGGATTCTAACTTAAAACCCAAAAGAAGTATTTAAGTGAAGCCGTCTAACCTATCTCCCAATCTACACTTATTTCAATAATTTATAAGTTATATACATTAACTTTAATGTAATAGTTATAGTTATCTTTATAATGTTCATTTGTTGAACATATAAAGTTGCATGATCCAATCATGACCACATCAACACACTACATCAACATTCTCATTTACTAAAATTTTATATTCTAGTGATGCCCTTATAAGGCATGAAACCATATATATAATTATTATAGTATTTATATATGAGTTATTAGCATCATGAATTTAAAGACTAAATTCCTCTCGATTCCCAACACGGCACTGCGTTTCGTGCGTGGGACGTCTTGCCGAGGAGAAATCCAAACACCCCGTTACACTACTCCTGACCGTATTAATCCTCGAGGCTCATTATGCCCTCAATGCATGATGCATGCAACCCAAATTATTATCCAGTTTTTAATTAATTAATATTCCCAATTCTCAACAGTACACGACGTTTCATGCGTGGGACATCTCGCCGAAGAGAAATCCAAACAAGGAACCCCCCCCCCCCCCCCGGTTACACTACTCCTGGCACTGTCGATCGTCAGGATATGTGATATATATATATATATAGATAATTATGAGCATTAAGGACTAAACTTATACTCAAATTCTAGCATTACACTGCGGTTCGTGCGTGGGACGTCTTGCCGAAGCGAAATCCAAACAAGAAACCCCCCCGATACACTAATCCTGGCAATGTAGGTCGTTGAGGTCAATTATGCCCTTGATACCCAAATACAAACACAAGCAATAATAACCATCCAACCGAGCTATAACTCGAAGGACACAGGCTCATATGCTATCATCTTCCAGTTGCCCATATACGTAACAAACTGGGGCCACCTGTTGGGGTTCAACGACACCCACCTCGTGATCTACTCACGCACACAACGTCCAGGAAGCGATCATAGTTCCTAACCGACAAGTGAGAGCGACACATACCCACGACCTCTCACCCCCAAAATAAATAAATGTATATCACATATGTCATTTGCTGACCACAAAGGGCGACTATGACCTGGGGAATATCTACATCCTGCTTTTCTAGTCAGGATGCTCACCCTCTACGCAAGAAACTTCCCAATGATAGCAAGGAGGGGGTATGCTTAACATGTATATACACCATCATATAGGGTATACATACATCCCACATAATAAAGATATACCATTATATAAGGTATACCTGCAACATAATTTTCATATTTATAATGCGCTCTTTGGCTCAATTTGATTAACATCATTGTTTAGTTTATTTCTCTCAAGATATACTAATCGTTAATTCTCACATATTTTCCCCACCTAGAATACACTATACTATTTCTCAATTGAAGCTCACATGTCGCTTCTAATAATGAATTGTCTTTCAATTCTATATAAATGAAGGACATTCTATATCCTAATGCCCCTCAATTAGCATTTCTCATTGTGTGAGATATCTCACAAATCAATCATCAATAAGGATATTTCTATATCCGTATACACATCAATTAACATTTATTATTTTCCATTCATAATAGGGTTCAATTTATATAATGAACTTTTATCCCATTTTGGATTGGATCCTAAGATCCCTTATCTCTAAATTCTTCTTATTGTTTCATATGAATATGATTATCTCCAAATAGAGTCTCCAATAAAAGTGGGCTTCCCCACTTAGAATATACCATAATATCTAATCGGTATTCCTCAATTTTAGTCAAAATGACTCCAATTATTTCTTTTAAGGGAAACTCTCTAAAAGTCTCCAAAACATACTCCAAATATCTCCTATAGAGATCCCCAATCGATAACCTTGAACAAAACGGGATACAATTCCTTTTAGAAAAATAATCGCTCAAAAGCCCTATTTCCGAATCGATTCGGGCCAATTTCGAATCGATTCGGCCCAGCGAATCGATTCGGCCAGGAAGGCGAATCGATTCGGGTCACCAGACCTTGGATTCTGTCTCAAGCCGAATTGATTTGGCTGGGGTCCGAATCGATTCGGTCACTCAGACCTGGTCACCTGCATATTTCCGAATCGATTCGTCCTACCTGGAGGCTCGGAAATGGCTACTTTTTGTAAGCCTAAAATTCCCAAAATTCATTTTAATCATTTTCTCTCCATTTCTTTTCAACCCAATCACAAATATATCATTAATATTCATCCTAGAATACATGTAAACTAATTTCTATCCTCAAATCAAAGATCTACATAATAAATCCAAGATTATACCCAAAAGTTAGGTTTTTGTCAAACTAAACCTAAAACCCAAAATATCAATCCACAAATCATGCAATAATTGGTACACAACAATTATTTAGCAAGTTAAATCACTTGCCTCGGGTTCGTAGGGTCTGAATCCGCCTTGTTGGCCGGAAATCTCCACTTTCTCTATATTTTCTCCTTCCTTTTCTTCTTCTTCTTCTTCTTCTTCTTCTTCTTCTTCTTCTTCTTTCTTCTTCTTTCTTTCTTTCTTTTTATTTCTCTCTCTTTCTTGGGAGAAATGTCTCCCGTAGGCTTTTTAAGCCTAATCTCCCAAGATACACATCTTTAAATGATAATACACACTTTAAATGACTCGGTGACTTTAATTCGAGTCAAACGGTCCTAATTTATTTCGTAACCTAAATAGACCCCAAGTACAGTCATTTCGACTTTCTTGACCCTTCCGGACACTATGGTACCCTCAGAATCGACATTCGACACTCTTTCTAACAACTTCAAATTATGATCTCAAGTGCCAATTTAATTATTTCTCCAATAAAATATTATTTATTTCTCCCAAAATAAATAATTCCTAGTCTCCAAGTCCTCGGGTTGTTACAACTTACAAATGAGATTATATGAAAAGGTTATTGTGAGTATAAAATTATCACAATAAAAAATCACAAAAAGAACTCAAATGCGAAAGGTAAATAATCACACACAACAGTAAATGCACATGGTTTGGCAATGTGCCGACATCCACGGAGAGGTTATTATTATTATTATTATTATTATTATTATTATTATTATTATTATTATTATTATTATTATTATTATTATTATTATTATTATTATTATTATTATTTTGTCTACAACTATTATATTTGTTTATTACTATTTGTCTTCTATGTATTTTTTTTATTGTTGTAGGTATGTATTATTTGTGGATGCTGTATACACCCACAATAAATGCTTTATGTGCTGATAGAATGAACTTTTCGGTGTATTATTTGTCGTTGTTGTACAAGTTCCTTCTAATCAAAACCTCAATTACTTACAAAATATGACAATCTCAAGTGTAGCGGTAAGTAAGGGTATCAATCCACTTTCAAGGGAGTAAACTAGAGACAAATTCAATTGTAATTCACTTTTTATTTTCTTTTTTGTGCTTTTTCAATATTAAAACAATAGGGTGAGGTGAGGTTTTAAACTAAACTAAACTAAGATGAAAATAACTAACTAGAAAGTAACTAAATGAAAATTAAAGTCTACATTAAAATAAAAGATAAAGTGAGGTAAATAATTGTGAGAACAATCAAGGAGTGGGATTACACCACAAATTTTAGTTATTCTAATTAATTAATTTAATTAATTGAATTCTCCCAAATCAATATCAAAAGTACAAACCAACTCTCGTTGCAAGTGTAATTATAATAGTAATCTTATAGAAAGTTAAGTTTAACACCCCACAACTCTAGAAAAATAGATCCACAGTCCTTTTAATTAATCACCCGCTAGGATCGATAAATTAGAATTTATGTCAATCTTATAAAATAAATTTAGAGTTGAAATTTAAGTGATAATACCCCACTTAAGAAACCCCTATCTCTAGTTCGAATCTAAAATGGGTATTATCACTAGTATTTCGATTTTCTCTCGAAAATCATTTACCCTCTCTCGAGGCGTAAATCTAAGGGTGAGGGATCAAAATTAACATTCAAATGGACTTTGTAAGTAATTAAACTAATTAAAATAAAATAACATCAAATAAGAGTTTTACCCCACCCCTTGAAAGGGGATTTAGCCTAACATGATATTAAACATGACAAATTAAAAATCAAGGCTTCTAAAATAAAATAGAAGGGAATAGAACAAGCAAACCAAATCTCTTTTAGAAAGTTGAATTCTACTCTTCCAAATTGAAGCATACAATCCCTCTAATTGAGCATCCACATGATTTGAAACTTTTCTATTAACTCAATTAACTCTCTTACAATATTTAATCTCACAAATATCTAAAAAAATAAGAAGAATAAAATAAAACTATTTACAAATTTTTCTACCTAATTTAATCTAACCTAACTCTATACTTTTCTCTAGAATTTTCCTCTCTCTATTTGATGATGAGTCTTCCAAATGGGGTCTTGAGTCCTCTTTTATAGTAGGCACATGGAGCATGGGGGATAAAAGCTATATTGGGTAAATGGCTAGGAGGTGCATGTGGATATGGTGTGAGGTCATGTGAATGAGAATAAAAATCTGATATGGTGAGGGGTAATTTTGGAAATTGATTTTGAGTGGTTAGTTGGGGTATAATGGGTTAAAAGGTTTAAATGATTTAATAAGACATGTGGGGATATTTTGTTGGTTTGTCTTTGGTTTTGTGGGCTTTGGTTGGCAGGTGGAATGAAAATCGTGTAAGGCTTGGGAGTCAAAATGGGAGATGGGTCTTTGGGTGGAATGGATGGGTATTTGAATGGGTTGGTGTCTGAAAAAGTGGATCGAGGAGATAGAAAAGGCGTTCACGACGCCGGCGCCGGCGCCGGAGAGGGACGTGTCCACGCCGAATCGGAGCTTGGGTTAACGACGTCGGCGCCAGAGTGAAAGTGGGTGGACAACGGCCTGCTGGTTGGGTCTCGCCGGACAGTGGACGGCGCCGGAGGCATGAGTTCCAGTTCGGCTAGAGGGTTAGGGGACGGTGGTCGGTTTAGAAGGGGTCTCGCTGTGGTTGGTTTGGGGATGGCTCTGGCGGTGGTATCGCCGGGGGGGTTTGGATTGAGGTCGGGGGTAAGGAGATCGGGAATGGGGGTTTAAGGGTCCGACCGGTAAGGGGTTTCGAGCATCTCCGGCGGGTTGCAGGTCCGATGGTGACCGCCGGCGGGTTTGTTGGAGCCGCCGGTGTGGCTGTTGCGGCGGGTATGGGGATTTGGGTCTGGGTTCAAGGGGAGAGGTGTATGTGCTGGGTTTGGGGCTATTATAGGATGGTTGGTAATGGAGGTGAGAGAGTTGAGAGATGGGGATGATGATGAATAGTAGGTGGGGGGTTTATTGGAGAAGATTAGTGGGGTGGAATGTTAGAGTGTGGTGAAGGTGTAGGAAAAGTAGGTGTGAGGGTGAGTTATTAGTTTAGGGTGTAAGAGTGAGTATGGAAGGGTGCGTCTTTTTGTGTGTGTTTAATTTGAACCCTTAAAATAAAACTAACTAATAAAAAAACAAAATTAATAAAATAAATTAAAAACCTAAAAAATAAACTCCTATTTAAAATAAAACAAAGACTCAAATAAAAAATAAAAATAAAAATAAAAATAAAAATAAAAATAAAAATAAAAATAAAAATAAAAATAAAAATAAAAATAAAAATAAAAATAAAAATAAAAATAAAAATAAAATCTAATAAAATTTAAAATTAAAATCCTAAAAAGAAAATGCAAAATCTAATAAAACTAAAAATACATGAAATCCTAAAAATTCTAATCCTAATAAAATAAGATAAAACTTAAACTAAAAACTAATAGAATAAAAATCAAAATACTAAATAAAAGGAAATATAAAAATTGGAAAATAAATCCTAGAAATTCTAAATAAATCTAAAATAAATCCTAAAAATAAAAATGACTCAAACTAAAAATCTAAAAAATAATAAAAAGGGACAAACAAAACACACACGGGGTTTGGGGTAGGTTTGGGCTAGGTTTAGGCTCGGGTAAGGTTACAGGGTTGGGTATTTAGCTTCAATTTAACTGCAAATTGCCTGGAAATATAGCTTTTGACACCGCAACTGCAATTAAACCTGCATATTGAACAATTAAGCACATAAGACCCATATTACCGAGAATTAGCAACTAAAATACATCTATTTGGGGTATAAATTGTACAGTTTTGGGTTCTTATCACACCACCCCCAAACAGAGCATTGCTAGTCCTCGAGCAATAAGATAGAGAGAAAGAGATAGATAAGAAACCAAAAGTGTACCATTTTTGCGGGCACTTGCGATTGCACTTAGCATGTGCAACAAGCCTTTAAACCTATAGGTTGCCCTACAGGACGAGTTGTGTCTCGTGAGGGTTTGCAGGGAATATACCCACAAAATTCTTATTTGCAAAAATTTATTGAAAGGCAGTCAATCTCTTATTAGACGTAGAATAATCGCACAATCCATCACAAGAAAAATATTTTCAGAAATACAAGCCAGAATGTGTAAAAATTTTAACTAAGTAAATACTCAAGGCACATCTTTCTTAAAACATAACGTGTGTAGTGTGAATCAGTCAAAACGGGTCGAGTATCACAAGAGTAATTCCTTAGATTGCCTCGTCGGAATCAACGCTTCAACTTCAAAATCTCACGGGATATAACTCTCTCAATCGAACTCTCGAGATTAGGGTAAGTGTATCGCTCTTGTGTGCGAGGAGGTGAGTAAATGTAAGCAAGTTCAAACGTCTCACACACACACATAAGAAAGAACGAACAATTAGAATTAAAATGATCTCATGAAAGAATGCTAATCACTATAGTAAGAATGTCGAGTTATTTACCATGTCGACTTTCATTTGCCCGAATACCTAGGGGAACATGTATATATATGGGTGAGGGGGAAATTAAATGGGAAGGATATGATATGAAGGATAATATGGATGGTGATAGTGAAATAGGATGGGGTGATGATATGCGAAAAGATTGAGAAGAGTGTACACACTTTAGGCACATATGTCTTTATTACTAACTACAAACTCTCTTTCTTTTCTTTTCTTTTCTTTTTTTTTCGATTTTTCTTTTCTTTTTCTCTATTTTTTCTTTTTATTTTTTCTATATTTTCTATTTTGCTTTTTTTTTCCCCTTGTTTTTCTCTCTCTTTTCAAACCAACAATGAAGACATTTAACATTTTGAATCAACACTCTTTTATTTGAAAATGAAAGATGATGTGTTAATGTGGTGGGGAATGTGTATGGATGATGAGGGGAATAAATGGGTGAAATGAATGGGAATATGATATGGGGAAAAGTGGTAGGTGTATGGATGAAAATCCTAGTGATCGGGACAAATTTCAAGACACGTGTTTCTTACAACTCGAAAAAATGTCATTCTCAGTGATCAAGCCAAAATTTTATGAAAGATAATGAGATCATACAACAATTAAAGTGCGGACCCAAAAGAAGTTGAATCAACTTGTGACTCATAGATTGCATAAAACACTCAAAAAAGGGTGAAAGGCACAAATCTCACAAGCTAAAGTCTCCACTAGTGATCCTTAAGGCTCTCTTTAGAATTATAGTACTCCTCAACTCTAAACCGTAGTGACGTGATAAGTGCACAAATTTTGTTGAGTCTAGGAATTCATAGTGCAATATGCCTTGTTACGTATTACATAAGCTATTTATAAAAAATATTCTCTAGCTTGATTCCTAGACTTTGAAAGATGGATGATTGAAAATTCACATCAATAAATGAGATGAAAGAAACTGCACGAAATTTTAAAAATCAGGTTTAAAATATCAAAAATTTTCAAAAGAGGTACGATTTTGATAAAATTCCCCACCCCCAAACAAAAAGGAACATCATCCTCGATGTTAAGTGAAATGATTATTAAAATTGAGAGCATAAGGTAGGAAAGAGATTACCAGAATGAACCGCTAATGAAGTGGAAAGATATCGCCAATAATAAACCTGAATAATTGATAAGAAAAAAAGTGTACAAGTCTATAAGCATGATAGAACATCGGTTGGTGTGAAACACCACCCCCAAACAGGATGAGACTAGTACAAGAAATGCGGGCTGCCTCTCGGTAGCGCTAAGTTTAATGTCTTCAGCCAGACCGAACCATTCTCACCATTAAGATAGGATCTATGAAAGCGCAGGGCAGCAGAAAAATTGGGTGATGAGAATCACCCCCAAACAAGACTGAAGCGTCAGCCTTGTTGGATAGAGGCTAGAACGGGTCAATGCAGTTGTATGGCAAAGTGCATCACGTGATGCAAAGCATCGGTGGACCATGGGCGGGTGGGTATTAAGGTAAGGGTGAGGGTGAATAGGGATCGGTCACGGGCCTTATTGAGCCGAAAGGTGAGGGCAACAAAGTCCCTATAAGCATGGTGCTCAAGTTGGTGAGGAAGGAAATATGGTGGGGAGAGTGGAATGGAATGGGGCTTATAGAAATCACACGACCATTCTATAAATGGGCGATGGTAATGGTCGCACCGTAACACACCAGGGAGCTGTTGAGAAAAATAAACACCACAAGGAAGTGGTGTGCATCGAGGAACACGCTCGGTGTCACGGGAGTGGAGAGTATCACCATAAATACTCTCGGAGATGGTGGATGATGGTTTCAGGTTAGGATCTAAAAATGTTGATGAAAATTTGAAATGCGTAAAATCAAGATCCAAACCAGGTGGTGGGGTGGAAAGGACAATGGGTGGGTCGGGTGGGATAAACGGTGAATCGGGTGGGATAAATGATGGAGGAAGATGATCCAACTCAAGAGTGGGAAAAACACACTCATTGGGAGGAGTAAAGGAATACTCACAAGGGAGTGTGGTTTCTAAATATGGAGTGATCAACTTCTCCATAAGAGTAGTATCTAGGAATGTAGTGGTTGAGTCAAACGAGGCACCAAGATCAGAGATAGAGGAATCACTAAAAATATCGGGCTCAAAGGGAGCCATGCATGGTGGGATATCATCCATATCCGGATAGTTAGTAACTATCACGGATTCTATCTCGGGAAAATGGTGAACACTCGTAGCCGAAGCTAACCTAGAATGAAGTGGTTCCTCGGGAACACAAGGGTGAAGCTCGATAGGTGTAGACTCAGGCATTGTTTTGGATATCACGAGAATAGAAATTGGAACCTCAAATGTGAGTTCATGTGGACATGGTAGGATCGGATCTGTCTCACTAATGAAAGATAAGTCAACACAATTGTCGACTTGGGGCCCGGGCCATGGAATGGTCTCAACTTCAAGATTCTCGAGGTGGGAGGGTTGGTCACACTCAAAGTCAGTGGCACAAGACGACGCATTATCACTCCACTTGGGGGCAACAATGGGTTGACTTGGGATGAAATCCGACTCTCTCGCACACTCCAAATCATTGAACCTTTGTTCAAGCCTTTGGAGAGCTTGAGTTTGAATTTGAGTGGCTTGCTCTTGCTCGATGATAAAGTGTTGCAAGAGGCTTTCGAGAACGGATGTGGATGAAGGTGTTGGTGGAGTAACGGGTGGTGGTGGTGGGTGAGGTGGACACAACGCTCTACTATCATGAGTATACGGAGAATACTCAAAGTAAGTGTGTGGGGGTGGAGCCAAGTACATCATACACGAAAGGATCGCTTTCGTGATGGACAAATGGTCGATACTCATGGGGTGCGTAGTGAGGGGACTAATCGTGAACAGGTGCACAAGGATGCCATGACGACTGTTGGAACATGTGAGGATCCATAACATCGGGTTGGGAATCATATTGCGTGGAAGGGTGATCAGGCCTCCACGAATAACTCGGGGACTCACACAACTCGGGATTGGGTGTATCGGAATAGTTGGCCGAGTTGGGTTCCGAAACAGTGTCATATGGAGACACATGTTCCACGGTGGGTTTTGATGGATATGGAAAGTATGGACACTCATGGTACATGTGACCGGCATAATAACTGTGGGTGCACAACAACGGATTAGACACGTCGACACTTGACACCGAGGGAGATGGAATAGGAGGTGTGTGCATAGACGGGTCAAGAGTATCAACGGGACTCGTGAGAGAGGTGAAACTACTAAGTATCTCATAAAGAGACGGCTCGGGATCACTCTCACACGTGTCGCGTGCCAATGGAAAATGACCAAAGTAGTCCCGTAAAGGACGTTCTTCGGCCATGAGGGGAGAAATATTTTTTTGGAGTTTTTAAAAAAAAAATTCAAAAGGAATGAAAATATTTTTTGGAGTTTTCTTGAAATGAGAAAAAGAAATTATTTTTGGATTTTTTTTTCTAAAAAGGAAAGAAAGAAAATATTTTTGGATTTTTTTATAAAATGAATGAGATAAAATATTTTTGTATTTTTTGGAAGAAAAGGCGGGGGAAAAAATGTGGACTCTTTGAATTGGACGAACCAACTAAAACCGACTACCAAAAAAAATGAAATTGGACACACACACAAGTCAAGAAAATTTTCTAACTAGCACATAGCCAATTTTTATCTTTAAATTTAGTGAAAGGGTAGTCAAATTTTAATTAAGTTCGTGGGCGATAAAAATTCACGGAAATCTCTTTGTGATCGCCTTTGCAAAATTTTCTCCTAGTGGGATACCGAGTTGATTGATTTTAAATTTAGTGATGGCTAGGGTAGCACACGATGGTGAGTGAGTGAGTCGGGTGATGAAAACCCTTCTCGTGAGTGACTGGGTGTAGGTCTTAGTAATTTAATTCACCACACCATTCGAAAATAAATGCAAGAATAAAATCACACAAGAGCACACAAAATAATTGACTCGCTAACAGGAGAGGCGCGAGGGTGTAAGAAATGTACCTCCCACGATTTTTAGGCCGTGGGGTGCCGAAAATTTTGAGTCGACCGGGGGGAGATTATGCCTATCTCAGTCGTCCCCGGGAGTCCTACCGAACCAAGGTAGAGAGGCTTCTAAATCCTCGCCTTTGAACGCCCTCTCTCTACCTTGTCCGGTTTTCCTATCACGCTTGGCTTCAATTATTACAATTTTAAATGAAAAATAAATGGTGTCTCTATGCACCGCAATACAAGCCAAGAATAAAATAATCCTAATATAAGCCTTCTAAAAATATAAAAATGGTACAAAAAATAAAGAAGTGCGAAAAAATAAATGAACTACAGATTGAAATCCGCTCCAAATGCTTCACGCTCCCAAGAATGGCAACGACGCCATTTGATAGAAAGGTTTTTTGCGTATTTTTTTCGTCGTTGCTTGAAAAGCTCCTTCTAATCAAAACCTCAATTACCTACAAAATATGACAATCTCAAGTGTAATGGTAAGTAAGGCTATCAATCCACTTTCAAGGGAGTAAGCTAGAGACAAATTCAATTGTAATTCACTTTTTATTTTCTTTTTTGTGCTTTTTCACTTTTCTAATTTTTTTTAGCTTTTTCAATATTAAAACAATAGGGTGAGGTGAGGTTTTAAACTAAACTAAACTAAGATGAAAATAACTAACTAGAAAGTAACTAAAATGAAAATTAAAGTCTACACTAAAATAAAAGATAAAGTGCGGTAAATAATTGTGAGAACAATCAAGGAGTGGGATTACACCACAAATTTTAGTTATTCTAATTATTTCATTTAATTAATTGAATTCTCCCAAATTAATATCAAAAGTACAAACCAACTCTCGTTGCAAGTGTAATTATAATAGAAAGTTAAGTTTGACACCCCACAACTCTAGAAAAATAGATCCACACTCCTTTTAATTAATCACCCGCTAGGATCGATAAATTAGAATTTATGTCAATCTTATAAAATAAATTTAGAGTTGAAATTTAAGTGATAATACCCCACTTAAGAAACCCCTATCTCTAGTTCGAATCTAAAATGGGTATTATCACTAGTATTTCGATTTTCTCTCGAAAATCATTTACCCTCTCTCGAGGCATAAATCTAAGGGTGTGGGATCAAAATTAACATTCAAAGGGACTTTTCAAGTAATTAAACTAATTAAAATAAAATAACATCAAATAAGAGTTTTACCCCACCCCTTGAAAGGGGATTTGGCCTAACATGATATTAAACATGACAAATTAATAATCAAGGCTACTAAAATAAAATATAAGGGAATAGAACAAGCAAACCAAATCTCTTTGAGAAAGTTGAATTCTACTCTTCCTAATTAAAGCATATAATCCCTCCAATTGAGCATCCAAATGATTTGAAACTTTTCTATTAACTCAATTAACTCTCTTACAATATTTAATCTCACAAATATCTAAAAAAATTAAAAGAATAAAATAAAACTATTTACAAATTTTTCTACCTAATTTATTTTAACCTAACTCTCTACTTTTCTCTAGAAATTTTCTCTCTCTATTTGATGATGAGTCTTCCAAATGGGGTATTGAGTCCTCTTTTATAGTAGGCACATGGAGCATGAGGTATAAGAGGTATATTGGGTAAATGGCTAGGAGGTGCATGTGGATATGGTGTGAGGTCATCTGAATGAGAATAAAAATCTGATATGGTGAAGGGTAATTTTGGAAATTGGTTTTGAGTGGTTAGTTGGGGTATAATGGGTTAAAAGGTTTAAATGATTTAATAAGACATGTGGGGATATTTTGTTGGTTTGTCTTTGGTTTGGTTGGCTTTGGTTGGCAGGTGGAATGAAAATCGTGTAAGGATTGGGAGTCAAAATGGGAGATGGGTCTTTGGGTGGAATGGATGGGTATTTGAATGGGCTCGTGTCTGAAAAAGTGGATCGAGGAGAGAGAGAAGGCTATCACGACGCCGGCGCCCGAGAGGGACGTGTCCACGCCGAATCGGAGCTTGGGTTAACGACGCCGGTGTCAGAGTGGAAATGGGTGGACAGCGGCTGATGAGTGCCCAATATGTGTGTTATAAACAAAACCAATTTTTCTCCAAAAAAGATCCAACTTTTAATTATGCATCAAACCAAGTTGTGAAAAATCCAATTCTCACTTTAAACCAATTTTATCTTGATTAATCCTAAACATGCATCTAGTTATTAAATCAAGTAAAGTAAAGTAAAGAATACTCACATTGCCGGATGTACGAGGAAAAAAACCCAAAACGGGAAAACAACCTCGGACGGCCCAAGCCAGACAATCACTATGAATAATGGTTGTACAAAGACAGATTAGCCTTACACTAAGACTCGATCCCCACGGTTCTTGACGCTCCTTATGATCTTCAACCGTTCTTCATTAGTGCCCATGCAGAAATTTCGTCTTCCACGATCTCTATCCACAACACACGCGTCCACGTATGTCTCGGTGTCCACCGATATGGCTTTGATACATCTACGATGTCGAACACGACGTTCGTCGCTTCTTCAACGCAAAACCCTTTGTGTTCTATGTGTAGAACAAACAACTTTGGTGCAGAAAGATCACGTAAACATATAAGAATGATAACTCGGATCTTTGCAAACTCTAAGGATGTGTTTATGCTTTGTAAACCTTAGAAAACATGTGCAAACAAGGTTCGGGTTCGTAAAACTTTTTTCTAGAAAGCACACTCACGAAATTATGATGCAAACACTGTTTAAATATGATTTAAACGATGCCTCAAAAAACGTGTCGTTCGAACGACTTAAGCATGTCGTTCGCGCGACATTGTATCTCGTTCGAACGAGATCCATTGTCGCTCGAGCGACCTTGCGAAAGTTTGACTTTCTTTGACTTTCGGATAAAAACGTCTCTTAACAAAGAGATTCAAATTAGTCAAACTCTATTTCGAGCTTATCATCATAAAACTAAGTTTAAACCATTAAAACACTTTTAAAAACATTTTAAAACATTTTTCTTTATAAAAAATTACATCCTTATCTTTTATAAAATAATTCCGAGCACCATTAATTATACGTATTCATACTTGAGTGATCTCGGAATGAAATTAACTTTGAAGACGATTAAACATGCACCAATTAAACATCGGCATGATTAAATCTTTAAAGCTTTGCCGCAACGTCTTCAATTGCTTTAATACGTCATAGACCAAGTGGGATCGTGACAAAATAAACATCTCCCTATGACATATTACAAACACAGTTTTGTTCACGGAATTAAGTCAAAACAATACATGGACTCAATTGGAAATTTATGCCCTTACAAATCTCCCCCTTTGACTATTCCGGGACAAAACTAAAGCAGTGAAATGCCTAACCGAGCCGTCAAGCCGTATGACGCCTAAATCCCATCCCATAAACCCAAAAATAAAAAAATACAGGACACGGACTAGAATATGTAGCACCGACAAGCATGAACTGTCTGAATGTGATGTAGGCTTGAAATCTCGAATCGCTGTGGCATACCTAGACGCATGAAACATACAAACGGATACCCAGTGAAGTATGGTGGAACAAATGAAACCAATTTATATATACAATACGAACATATCATTTGAAACATGTGAGCAATTATTTGATACCAATTGAAACAAATATCATAAAGAAGCGCTCAACAAATCTCCCCCTACATCACATACCAAATCTCTCCCCCTTTTTGTATCGAATAGACAATCCGGTGAAAAGATAAACCAATATGAAGTATCTAGCATGAGAATATGATACCCAATTGAATAAAGTTGATAACACTTAAAAAAAAGAAAACCGCTAGGTAAATATGAGTCAACCAGCTAAATAAGATCAAGTAATGACAAAATAGAAGCTAGTAAACTAATGAATCACACAAAGAGTATACCAGACAAATCAAGTGTGATAAACAGACATATATGCAAAATACCAATATGGAACATAAAAGTACCTGCATATAAACCAATTAATCCAAAAAATGCTTCCAGTAGTGCCAAAAATATATCAAATTAAGCCAGAGGACTGCAAACTAAGCAGAAGACATTTTTCACCCTGTCGTTCGAACGAGCCAGGGACTTCGCTCAAACGAGATGAGGAAGTCGCTCGAACGAAGTACATAAGTCGTTCAGGCGAGTTGAGATGTCGTTTGAATGACTTCGCCCGACCTGCCAAAATTTCCCAGTTTCTCAGAAATATTATAAAGTATTGCCCAGTGAAAAAATTTCCACAAAAAAATTCTAGGAAGGGCCTGACAGATGCTAAACAGTGCGAAAACAGTAAGCTTTTTGCACAAAACGTAAAAACTCATAAAAACTAAAAATGCGAGTTACATGCAAACATAGTACCGATGTGCTCAAACATGGAAATGGAATGAATGGGCCTGAAGCTACAATAAATGAGTCACAATTCCAACACATCGAAACGATCAAGAAGCTCTAATTGATAGCGATAATTCATCAAACTTTATCATAGCCACATGACAATTAAAGTGTGAGCCTAATGAACTAAAAATACTACATGCACCCAAATCTTGAATATTGACGATTCTACAATCAATAGCGCCAAATTGCAATGTTTCAACATTAGGATTAGATATGCAAACCCGTTTAAATTTTCTCCAACCAAACTCCCTCATATATATATGTACTGTTTCAAGTTCTTTTGAGGTTTCAAGCATTCTCAACTTAGATAAAATCTTATTGGCCCTTTTCTTAGCGTATTGCATTTTCTTTTGGGCTCTTTTAAACCGTGGCTTTCACGACAAGTTAATTTTGAACTCTCGCAGCCCTTTCTCGTGAATCACTCATCATTTTTACCAATTTTAAATCCTCATGGTAAACGATTATTACATGCACACTTCTCCTTAAGTCTACTTACGCATAGATGACAAGATTGAGATAAGAATGCCTCACCAAATTCAAATATGCAAGAGAAGTCAAACATTCATATAAACTCGTGCATGTGTGCGATGTTGGCATATATACAAAGTCAAATCAAAATGCATATCAACTTCGAAACAACCTCATATACACAATGGTTAAGATCATTCTAAGCGTCGATAATAATGACCAAATGTACTAGCCACATGGATAATGAAACGATGGGGGGGGGGGGGGGGGTCCAAGCACACCAATATGCCACATCAAACATATCAACTCAAAAACAAAAACTGAAAAATATTTTTGGATTTTCAAACATTTTTTAACTCAAAGAAAAGCAAAATCTTTTTGGATTTTTCAAAAGAATTTCTCAAAAACAAAATCTTTTTGTATTTTTCAAATAGGACTCAAACAAATGAAAAAAAAAATGATACACATGTCATAATACTAGCAATGAATATATCATGAAGCAAACTAGCATATGACAAACATGGCAACACTATCATCCTTTTGATTTAGCATGGGAAGAATCAAGTGCACCCAAACGAGAATCATGAAGTTTAATTCCTAAAGCCACTAAATCCGATTTCCTAACCCAAGTAGGTGTAAAACGACGCATGTGGGTGTGGGGAACCGGGGCAACTTTATTCCTAAACTTCCTAGGAGCTTGTCTAAGGTCGTAACAATAATGCCTAAGGTGACCTTTCCTACCACAAAATGTGCAAGGGTATCGGTGGTGGGAATGATTACTTTTATGTGGACCTTTTCTAACCATCCTAGTGTTTCTCACACGTGCGGGGGGAATGGGAACAACTCTCTCACCAAAACATATACCTCCCCTATCTCCCTTAATTTGGACGGTGCCTAGGATCTTATCTAACTTCTCCGACCTAGCCTCCAAATCAAACTTCACTCTAGACGAGTCTTTCAACCTTTCCTCCAACTCGTGAATCCTAGAATCGAGTAAACGCCTAATCTTCTCAAACTCTAAAATCTCCTTTTTCAAGGACTCCATCAAACCACAGAGATTATCTCTCTCTTTCTCCACAAACTCTAATTTCTCCCTAAACCTCTTTTCTTGTGCCCTAAGATCCTCAATCAAACTATCATTATTTTCTATGGCACGCTCATTCAACTTAGATTGCAATTTTGAGTTAGCCTTTTTCACCTTCACCGTTTCGGCATACAACTCATTAAACGTATTTTGTAATTCTTTCACATCAACCTCCTCCTCGTCACTCTCTTCACCCTCACTAACATGGGATACACTCAAAACCTCCTCGAAAGTGTCATTCACATGAGTATTGTCGTCGTCCCTCACATGACATGCCATAAACGCAACAAAGTTACGCTCAATGAGGGAACTCTCTCCCTCTTCCGGTTCACTATCACTTAAGGTGGCATTATAGACAACGGGTTGCTTGCCATCTTTCTTAAGTCTAGTGAGACACTCCTTAACCTTGTGACCGTACCCCTCACACCTAAAACACTTATCCGACTCATCTCTCTTAGGCTTTTCAAACTTATCCTTAGAGGTGGGATGCACTTTGTTGTTCTTGAATTTTTTAAATTTCTTGGCATCTTTCGATTGCTTTTGAAACTTAATAATTTTTTTAAATTTCTTTGCCAACAAAGCAACATCCTCAAAATCGGAATCGAAATCTGAAACTTTAATTTCCTCCTTCCGGGTTTTCAAGGCAACACCCTTTTCTTTCGTAGGGACTTGCTTGGAGGTAATCATGTCGATTTCATAGGTTTGTAAGTCACCTACAATCTCTTCTAGTTTCGTTGATTCTAACCTACCCAAGGAGTTTAAAATGGTCACTTTCACATCAAACCTACTAGGCAATGACCTAAGGATTTTCTTAATGACACGGTTGTCGAGAATTTCTCACCTAGGTTAAACGACGAGTTGACAATATTGGACATCCTAGCATAAAACTCATCAAAGGTCTCACTCTCTAACATCCTAATGGTCTCAAATTGTGTAGTGAGATTTTGAAGTTTTGACGCCCTAACCGTGCTAGTGCCCTCGTGAGTGAGTGCCAAAATATCCCAACCCTATTTTGATGTTTCACAAGTCATAATTCTGTTATATTCTTCCCGTGTGACATGTGAAGAAATAACGTGCAGACCCTTAGAATTATATTGTGCAAGTCTTTGTTCAGTTTCGGTCCATGACTCAACAGGATTTAAACTAGTGACCTCACCTATAATAGTGACAGGGGGTGTCCAACCTTTCTCAATTGCAATACAAACACGCTCATCAATAGATTTTAAAGCACATCTCATTCTCATCTTCCAATAAGTGTAATAAGTGCCATTAAAAACAGGAGTTCGAGAAAATTCATTATATCAAAAATTCATCTTTGAAAACACACGGGATCAAAAAACAAATAAAAATATTTTCTAGCTCTAATACCAATCCGAAAAGTGCCCAATATGTGTGTTTTAAACAAAACCAATTTTTCTCCTAAAAAGATCCAACTTTAAATTATGCACCAAACCAAGTTGTGAAAAACCCAATTCTCACTTTAAACCAATTTTATCTTGATTAATCCTAAACATGCATCAAAGAATACTCACAACGCCGGATGTACGAGGAAAAAAACCCAAAACGGGTAAACAACCTCGGACGGCCCAAGCCAGACAATCACAATGAATAATGGTTTTACAAAGACAGATTAGCCTTACACTAAGACTCGATCCCCACGGGTCATGACGCTCCTTATGATCTTCAACTGTTCTTTATTAGTGCCCATGCAGAAATTTCGTCTTCCACGATCTCTGTCCACAACACACGCGTCCACGTATGTCTTGGTGTCCACCTATATGGCTTTGATACGTCTACGATGTCGAACACGATGTTCGTCGCTTCTTCACCGCAAAATCCTTTGTGTTCAATGTGTAGAACAAACAAATTTGGTGCAGCAAGATCACGTAAACATATAAGAATGATAACTCGGATCTTTACAAACTCTAAGGATGTGTTTATGCTTTGTAAACCTTAAAAAACTTGTGCAAACAAGGTTCTGGTTCGTAAAACTTTTTTCCAGAAAGCACACTCATGAAATTATGTTGCAAACACTGTTTAAATAGGATTTAAACGCTGCCTCAAAAAACGTGTCATTCGAACGACTTAAGCATGTCGTTCGCTTGATATTGTATCTCGTTCGAACGAGATCCAATGTCGCTCGAGCGACCTTACGAAAGTTTGACTTTCTTTGACTTTCGGATAAAAACATCTCTTAACAAAGAGATTCAAATTAGTCAAACTCTATTTCGAGCTTATCATCATAAAACGAAGTTTAAACCATTAAAACACTTTTAAAAACATTTAAAAATATTTTTCTTTATAAAAAATTATATCCTTATCTTTTATAAAATAATTTCGAGCACCATTAATTATACGCATTCATACCTGAGTGATCTCGGGATGAAATTAACTTTGAAGACGATTAAACATGCACCAATTAAACATCGGCATGATTAAATCTTTGAAGCTTTGTCGCAACGTCTTCAATTTCTTCAATATGTCATAGACCAAGTGGGATCGTGACAAAATAAACATCTCCCTATGACATATTACAAACACAGTTTTTTTCACGGAATTGAGTCAAAAAAATACAGGGACTCAATTAGAAATTTATGTCCTTACAGCGGCCTGCTGGTTGGGTCTTCCGGACAGTGGACGGCGCCGGGGGCATGAGATCCGGTTCGACTGGAGGGTCAGGGGACGGTGGTCAGCTTAGAGGGGGTCTCGTTGTGGTTGGTTTGGGGCTGGTTCCGGCGGTTGTATCGCCGGGGGGTTTGGATTGAGGTCGGGGGTTAGGAGATCGGGAATGGGGGTTTGAGGGTTCGGCCGGTAAGGGGTTTCGAGCATCTCCGGCGGGTTGCAGGTTCGATGGTGACCGCCGGCGGGTTTGTTGGAGCCGCCGGTGTGGCTGTTGCGGCGGGTAGGGGGATTTGGGTCCGGGTTCAAGAGGAGAGGTGTATGTGCTGGGTTTGGGGTTGTTATGGGATGGTTGGTAATGGAGGTGAGAGAGTGGAGAGATGGGGATGATGATGAATAGTAGGTGGGTGGTTTGTTGGAGAAGATTAGTGGGGTGGAATGTTAGAGTGTGGTGAGGGTGTAGGAAAAGTAGGTGTGAGGGTGAGTTATTAGTTTAGGGTGTAAGAGTGTGTATGGAAGGGTGTGTCTTTGTGTGTGTGTTTAATTTGAACCCTTAAAATAAAACTAAGTAATAAAAAAAATAAAATAAAAACCTAAAAAATAAACTCCTATTAAAAATAAAACAAAGACTCAAATAAAAAATAAAAATAAAAATAAAAATAAAAATAAAAATAAAAATAAAAATAAAAATAAAAATAAAAATAAAAATAAAAATAAAAAAAAAAAAAAAAAATAAAAAAAAATAAAAAAAATAAAAAATAAAATAAAAAATAAAAATAAAAAAAAAAATAAAAATAAAAATAAAAATAAAAATAAAAATAAAAATAAAAATAAAAATAAAAATAAAAATAAAAATAAAAATAAAAATAAAAATAAAAATAAAAATAAAAATAAAAATAAAAATAAAAATAAAAATAAAAATAAAAATAAAAATAAAAATAAAAATAAAAATAAAAATAAAATCTAATAAAACTTAAAATTAAAATCCTAAAAAGAAAATGCAAAATCTAATAAAACTAAAAATACATGAAATCCTAAAAATTCTAATCCAAATAAAATAAAATAAAACTAAAACTAAAAACTAATAGAATAAAAATCAAAATACTAAATAAAAGGAAATATAAAAACTGGAAAATAAATCCTAGAAATTCTAAATAAATCTAAAATAAATCCTAAAAATAAAAATGACTCAAACTAAAAATCTAAACAATAATAAAAAGGGACAAACAAAACACACACGGGGTTTGGGGTAGGTTTGGGCTAGGTTTAGGCTCGGGTAAGGTTACAGGGTTGGTTATTTAGCTCCAATTTAACTGCAAAGTGCGTAAAAATATAGATTTCGACACCGCAACTGCAATTAAACCTCCATATTGAACAATTAAGCACATAAGACCCATATTACCGAGAATTAACAACTAAAATACATCTATTTGGGGTATAAATTGTACAGTTTTGGGTGTTTATCATGTGCCCCTATAAAAGCACACGATATTGGTTATCGAATTTCAGGTGTGATGGTCAGGCTAGAGATAAAAAGGAGAAATTCAACCACAGACATGCTCAATTAAGAAATGTGATTGAGACATGCTCAATTAAGAAATGTGATTGAGAGGACATTTGATGTTTTAACGAATAGATCACGATATTGCATGGAGAGTGAGGCCCCTGTGCGGGAGCCCAAATGAAGGACTCCTGTGCGGGATCTTTTTTGGGGATCTTCCTATTAAGTCATGTTTGAAGGGGATATTTCCTATTAGTCCTATCACAACATTTTTTCCTTAATAGGTCCCATTTGTACATAAAGTGAATATTCACTATATGTTTACAAATAGGACCTATTTGAAGAAAAATCTTATTTCATGGGACCTAATGGACCAAAAAAAAGATGTTAGGACCTACTGAACTACATACTTAGTAAATGGGACTAATTGGTAAAAACCCCATCTTTTTTTAAAATAAAAAAGGTTAATTTTTTTATTTTTTTGTGTCGGTTATAAATATTTCAGGGTATCCGTGTAAAAAAAATCAACTCAAAATAATATTTTTTGGTATTTTAAAAAAATGGGTCAATATTTGACAGTTTTTTAAGAGCTTAAATACTGTCAAATATTGACCCATTTTTTTAAAATACCAAAAAATGTTATTTCGAGCTAATTTTTTTTACACGAGTACCCTGAAATGTTTATAACCCACACAATTTTTTTTTTTTTTTTAATTTCTAAAAAAGATCCCGCACGGGATCCCTCATTTTGGATCCCACACAAGAGCCGCTCTGATTGCATGGAATGCCTCCTTAAAGTTTTCGAACCCAAGTACACATTGTTGTCGCATGCATGGTAATACATAACGTCCTCCGTCGAGTATCACTTAATGATCCATTGTTTAAGAGATATGAAGATGATGCTGTGGACTTGCCGATCGAGCCTTCAATAGATAGTGAATAAGTGAAAGCCCCATCAAGTTATGATAAAAAATTTGGACGAGCACTATAATAAGAAATATTAATTTATGTGATAAAATTAGAGTTCAACTATTCAGTAGAACTTATGATTTATAGTTCAACATTATTATTATTTTGTGACTTTTAATAACTATTCAGCCAATTTTTACATGTTTTTAAACATTATGTACTACACAAATTTCCTACTATTTGAAATGCCGAATATTATTTTACATATTAAATAGCATATTATGTATAATAATATTTATTTATGCTCGTAAATATTTAAATGTAGGTTTAATGCCAAATATATTATGTTACATCAATTATATATATTTTATTTATAAGATAAATATAAGAATAAAATGATGCAAATAATTTACATCCAGATTTCGGATATAAAACATGTAAACATACAACAAACAAATAAGCTTTTCAAATTAATCCCCATCATTCAAAGCATATTCTGACTAGTCAACTCGGGTAAATCGAGTAAAATAGGTATGGAATTTCGGAGTTTCTTACTGAATCTGGGATCCAAATTATACCCTTTTAGGTTCCACAGGAATTCCTCCGCTACTTGTGCACAAGTTCCCCGTCAACAATTAGTAAGTCTTAATACCAGGCTTGAATGTTTGAAGATGTTATAATCTCATCTTATTTTTAGTGAAGATCTAAGGTTTACTTTCTCTCATTTTTAGCTGAAATATGTAGTTTATAGACATGTTTTCTATTTTACTTTAGAACTAATAATCTGATAGCATATGATTACAGATTTGTGTATAGATACATAGGTAATAATTTTTTATTGTTTGTGCTTGCAGAACTACTACTCAAAGTGATGGATCCTCTTTGGATTTATGTTTTTGTAACTCATTTTGGTTTTTCAGATTTAAGGCAAAGCTCCCAATTACTTTTGATTTTTATGGGTGCTTTTTTTGGCATTTAATTATTAGTTAGTACTTAACTTAAATTTCCCTGACTTGATTCTCATTTGTATAAGGGAATATGTCCAAATTAAAATCTTATTTTTTGGTGGTTGGAAATTTAAAACCTTAAATATATTAAGTTAGGAGTAAATAAACTAGGCATTCGTATTACCCATGCTAAGGTATGAAAGATAATAAGAATGTTACACTGGCAAAATTCAGGATGGAAAAGGGGTGAGTTTTTGCAGGTACCCGACCCTAATAAAGCAGATTTAGGGTTTCATAAATGGGGCGAGGGGTTGGAGCAGGTTTAGAAGTAAAAAACTCGTCGGGTTCGATTCAATATTAATCGATGTGCTTCAATCGATTTAGAGATTTCAATTGGTTTATAGTTTGGATTTCATTTTTTTAAATTAGAACTTACTATATTTTTATCATGTCTGCTGTAGTAATTTATCATTTCTGTTGTTCTTCCTTTTTCCTTTTTTCTTTGTCAATTTATTTTTAGCATAAAAATAAATTGATTGTGGTATTGGATTGTTAGTGCATTTTGAGCATTCTTGTTATCCCCCTCTCTCCAATTTTAGGTTTGTTTGTGTCTTATTTACATTTTGAACATCATTTTTTTTTTATAATTAATTAGAGTATATTAATAAAAAAACACCTAAGGGGGTGGAAACTCGTATACAATAGATATCCAAAAGGCCTTCAAAAGACCATAAAAACAAAAACCAAAAAAAGGGGAAAGGAAAACAATAAACCTTCTCATCCACTTCCTTCCACAAGCCCAACCACATCATCATCATCATCCTTGACTTAATCCCATCACATGGGGTCGGCTACATGGATTCTCCTTTTTCATTCTAATCTATTATAAGCAATATTATCATTCATGTTTAAAGCCTTAAGATCTCTCCGAATAATTTCCTCCCACGATAGCTTAGGACGACCTCTTTCCAATAATTCCCACGATACCTTCTCTCCTAATAATTTCCACAAGCCCAACCATGATTTATACAATTAAGTCCCCTTTTCCAACTCCTCCAAAAAATTTAACAAGCTCTAAAAAGTAGAATTTGCGTCTTCTTTAAACCACATATGTAAGAGCTCAAAGAAATATATCGCAATCTTGCTGGCTCAATCTCTTCTCCCTCGGAACACCTCTTGTTCCTCTCTTTCCATATCGTTCGTACAATGCATAAATGGCCTATTCTCCACACATAACTAAATTGCTTCCCCACCTCGCATTTAGTCCCAGGCTGCCATCTCATCTCAAAAAGATTTAGCACGAACCCATTTTACCCCGAAGATTGAATAAATGATCCCCCATAATTCCCTAACCAACCAACAAAACAAGAAGTGATTTACAGTTTCCTCAGCATTCTTACACATCCAACACCTACTTGCCAAGCATCCACCTCTCCTCTGTAGAACGTTCGGCGTCATAATTCACTGTTATCCATGCAAAAAAAGTCACTTTTGATGGAGCACGAGAATGCCAGATGCTCCTTCAAGAAAATTCAATCCCTCTACTACCCATCAAATCCTCATAGTAAGATCTCACAGAGAATATCCCTTTCTTACTTCCCCTCCACCACAAATAGTCCTCCTTCCCCTAAGGAAAACCCCTTCCACCCAACCAATCAAACATCTCCTCCGCCTCCTCTAGTTCCCAATCCCGTAGGCTCCTTCTAAATGGGTTGGGGTCGGTTGTGGGGGAGGGTAAATTGAGATCGGGGTCGGGTACCCCGCCCCAAACTCGCCTCGTTACCATCGCTAGGCTAAATTCGTCTGATGCATTTGGACGTATATAATTATTTTTATTCTATTTAAGCTAATTAAATTTGCTATCATGAGACAAGTTCCATTGCATAAAATTTAAACTAAGACTTCGAATCTCCGTTGAAAGCAATGTGTACCGGAGAACCCGTTAATTTCTAAAGTCGAAAAGAAAGACGGGTCACTCTCATAGTCCTTAAAAATTGTAGCATTGGGAAATCACTTTTACTTTTACAAATCCCTCAAACAAATTGAAATTCCCTCTCCACACGCTACTCAATACCTAGTCAATTAGACATCTATATGGGTTCATCTAACATGAGTAGTGATTGGTTGTTTTGAAGGGAAAAATGGGAGTAGCGTTGCTCATAAATGACCTACAATTATACTATAAAGTTAGCCTCCGTTTGATGTATTTCCTTTTTAACCTTTTGTATTATTTTTAGCCTAATAATTTATTTTCGAATTTAGGCAACTTTTGGATCAACATCATTGATTAAATTAATACACAGAATGTACCATTCATCATCATCCTTGATTTAATCCCATCACATAATGTAGCATTAGAAAGTGTATATTTAGAACATATGTTAAGCATGGACGTGTTACAGCCATGCTGGGGTTTGTTTCTACTTTCTACTTTGGTTTGTGAATGAAACAATATCCACACATTTGGTGTATTTAGTTATTCTTAATATATATTCTAATAATTAACGGTATCATAGGCACGGGTATATTAATTTTTTATTTTAAATGACAAATATTTGAATGAATTTTAAATGAACTTCTATTTTTATCGTGTCGTCGACACGGGCATATATGTAGATATTATATGTATAGATTTCCAAATCCCAACACTTTCCTCACTTTTTCTTCTATTCAATGCCTTTCTGCCAGACATCTGAATCTAATCTCAACAGCGGTATGAATTGGATTTTTATTGACGACTTCTATTCAGTGGCATCTCAACACTTCATTGTATTTTGAAATTTTTTTGAGGTTTATTTACTTCTTGATTTTTGTACATTTTATGATGATTTTTCGGTTTGATTAACTCTAGGATTTTTGTTATAGTTTATAGGTTTATTTGAGTTATGTAAAGTTTGTGACAACTGGGTTTACTTAAAATATTTACTGACATGGTTTTGTTATTAGCTTTAGTCTAGTTTTGGATTTACCTGTTTAACATTTCTTGTTTACTGTGTTTTAAGAAAAAATCATTTAGGGTTGGTTTGTAATTCCTATTTCTGCTTAAATTGTACAAAGTTAATTTATTGGAGGTTAAATTGCACAATTCAAGGCAGTTATTTGTAATTCTGACATTGATATATAAATTAATGTAATGTCCTTATTCTTTTCTACTCGTTTAATTTTAGATGTTTATGTGATTATATATGTGATTTTTTGTACATTGACCTAATGTTGAACCCAATTTAGAATTCCTGATTTGGAAGAAGATGACATGTCAATAGCTAGGGTTAAGTTATCCTTGTTGTCCGTCTCTAATTATTATTTGTCTTTTTTAAAAGTAGTATTTAAAATTAGGTGAGACTACAAAGTTACCCATCCGAAAAATAGCCATTAGGGAACAATGATTCAAGTGCATGTGTTGCATTCAAAGATATTCATCATTTATAGGAGGATAAAATTGGAAAGTAAAATGGCGATTATTAATGTAGGACGGGGCGCGGACCGGGGAGGGGGGGGGGGGGGGGGGTACTTTTTTATGGAGGCTTATGGTGGTTCAATAACATTATTCTTATACATAACGTCACTTTTTTTTGGCTTGGCATATATAGTTCTTTTTTGGAGTTACCACTTGCCTTTGTCTCATGTCTTAGGTAATATAATATGTATGGCTTTTATCACGTTTATTCGATGTGTTCTTTCTCTTGTTTATTGTTTGATTATGAGTATATATATTAAAAGAAGATAGAGAAAAAGTTATACATTGGAATTTGATCATTAGTATATACAAGAGGGGCATGTATTTATGCATTCAATTTCTATCATTGTTGGTGCGCTTTTCTCCTTTTCAATTTCTTATTGTAGGTTTTGTGGGAAACGGCCACTCTTCATTTCACTTTTCCATGATATCTAATAGGACAACTTTTCTATATTACGTTTTCTCTTTCCCCCCTCGCATCACGTCGGTGTGCAAGTTAGTGTTCAAGTAATGATTGTTTGCTGATACACGGTGACATATGAGAAAGTTACTTAAGTTTTTGAATGCTCAATCCTCGATCTGTGCTATGAGGTTGCTAATTAGCTGGTAGTGAAAACAACAATTTTCGCTACCGGTATGAGGTGATCTTAGCATTATGTTTTATTGATGTGTTCTCCTTGCTTACCGATCATGTTGATCTTGAAATTCTAAACCTAACCCCCCTAACAAGTACCTAGATTTTATCTTCTTCATTATTATGCCAATAATGATATTATTTCGATTGTCAAATGACTAATCTTGGTATTACGGGAGCGAAGACCCCTAATCTAGCACGTGAAAATTGAGATTCAAGTTCTTGGGGCTAACCACATCACCTGGATTCAGTATATCAATTCTGTTTTTTTTCATTCATCTTCGTGGAAATACGTGAGCTACTACTGTAAAATTACGAAGATGGGGAGAGGGATTTTTTCAAAGAAATTTGTTGCATTTGTATGTTTTGTTGTCTCTATTTCTTGCATCATGGTTTTGATGGTTTCGGTGCTTCGACTTCCTGAGGTTTCAGTGAGAAATAATTTGATGAGTTCTATTAGGCCTCAAGAAATTCGCCATGTTTTACGTAATGCGGGAATAGGAAAGTTTGGAGAAATGATGATTGGCATGTTTCCCGATGATCTTGCATTTACAATTTTTATCCCCTCAGTAAAAGCTTTTGAGCGTGATTTGAGATTACGGATGAATGACAGTTTGGGGGCGGAGAAGATCAATGATACATATGCAATACTTACTCATGTATTGGGTTTCTCGGTTGTGCCGCAGATGATTTCTTCTGTTACAATACCTTATGGTAAGGAGATTACTTATGATTCCTTATCAGGATTTAATTTATATATATTGAAAGATGTAGATGGAATGCTAATAGTTAGGGGAGTTCGATCAAACCAGGTAGATCTTAGTAAAGGGAAGATCATTGTACATGTAATGGATGGGGTGATCATGGATGCTGAGTTTCAGCAGTCAGTGTAGCCTGATTACGATGATTAAGATTGAGTGAGAATTAACATATCAAATATGTAGACTAGAGATATTCAGGTTACCCATAATAACATGTTGTATTGTAGATGTAATTTACCTCCTAGCTTAACTCAAAGTTTTGTTTTTAATTGACAAGGTTAGCATCTAATGGTTAGATTTGTGTGAGGATGAGCGAGAGAGAAATAGTTCACTTGTTTATTTGAGTTCTTATTAAAGGAAATGAAATGGAAAATCTTTTTAGTATGTATCCTCAGTTGAAAGACCTAAATTTGAGCTTATGTTTTGTATAAGCTATTGTGTAATTGTCAAAACATATATTCTGGGGTATCTGCACAAAGAGCAGTGATGGTGTCCTGTTTTGGAAATGGAGATATCCTCCTTTATGTATCCTCATTGTCGGGGAAATATAGAGGTCAAATTTTGGCAAGACACTTTTGGATGCAATAATGCCTCTAAGGAAATTCGGCATTTAACAATTCTGCACCCTTTTACTTGAATCTATTTTTGGAAATTTTACAATTCTAACTCAACATTAACTTGGCCTTGTACTCTCTTCTTAGAATGAGAAAGCACTCAATAATTTTTTTTAAGCTTGTTATTATTTCATTATTTTTATACTTAAATACATTTTTATATAAAAATTAGACTTTGCCCCAAATCATTAGAAACTCTGTTAATTTTAACTGTGACATGTTATTTTTAATTAAAATAAAATTTAAAATGTAAAAATTAAAAACAAAATGAAGTTTATATTAAAAATAATTCAAAAATCTTAGAAAATTGTACTAAACAAAAACTAAACCCTCATCTCCCTCCAACACCCCTAGCACCAATCACTGTTTGTGGTTTTCCATATCTTAATCCAAAATTCATTTTCTTATTTATATAATTATTTTAATTAAAAATGATATGTGGCAGTTTAAAGTTAACTGACTTTATAAGGATTTTGGGCAAAAATTAAAATTTTAAATTAAAATGTATTAAATCTAAAATTGAAAGTTAGTATTGTATTAAAGTAAAAAACAACCTTAAATGTCTAACTGTGTTGCTTAAGAGAAGGCATGGTTATTAATTATTGTGACTTTTCACAAGAATAAATTACTAGGATATTTTACCTTTTCAGAATGTAGAAAACATAACAATTCAAAATTGTCTCTTCAAAAGTCAAAACTTTGGGGTTTATTGTCCCTTTACTTTTTTTTTTAAAATTTTTAACTATAACACTTTGTTCATAGTTGTCAAATCGAGATATGTGTTGAAAATCCTATATATTGTGAATCGTATCGGGATACATATTGTAAATTACAGTACAAAAAATATAAGAAATTTTTAAAAAATTAGTTATAAATATAGAGAACACTTTACAATCAATTATACAAAATAATATGGTTTAAATCGATTTTATGATTCGATTACATTGCCTAATGGTAAAAGTCTATCTTTGTGATAATGAGGCAACATGAAAGATATAAGAAACGTAAGAATACAACAAAAAACGATGGACTTTTCAATTTTGATTTAATACGACAAAGAGTTACATCTTTAAACTTCAAAATTCTCCACAAGTCATATTAAAAAGAGATTCCTTTAGATAGTAATTGTTGACTATTAAGGTATCATACTATCATAATATAGACATAAAATACTCCAAAATATTAACCAAAATTCGAAATATATACAGAAAAGTCTTATCACTCCATCAATCATTCATAATGACCATCATTAAGGTTTAGTTCATTATCATCATCATTTTCGTCATCAACTTCTACTTTCCTCCTCCTCCTCCTCCTGAACGTTATGAATAACATTAATATCATCTTCATCAACAAGAATCATTTTTCCTTCCACCTAGCATTCAAATTCCATGGCCCAATATAAAAAAAAATGCAAAAATATACATTAATAATTAATAGAACAACATTTGTAGTAACTATTAGCAATTAAGCCTCTTAACTTAATTTCATATGGCTAAGTTTGGTTTCACATTTTTACCTATCAACACAACTTAATAAATGAGGTGAAATAGTCAAAGCTACCACAATAACTTAATAAATAGGTTGGGAAGAAGTTATTATCATATAAAAATGTAATATATAAGTTGAGAAAGCAAGAAAAGTTAATAAATAAGTTAAGGTTACCAAATTAGCACCGAACTCTGTTTTCCTCTTTTCTTTAAAAAAATAGAGCACGTAACTCTTATATTTACAAATTTCGAAGCTTCCCTTTGCAGAGAAAGGTAGGAGAAGACAAGACAGACCCAAGACAATTAGTTGAAGTTGTTTCAAACCAGGGAATTAGAGAAAATGGTATGACGCACAAGAGAACAGAGGAAAAAAGTCAAAAAGGACCTAGGGTTTTATGAGTTTATAACACATAATGCTTTTATAAATGTAAAAGAAGTATGTCGTCCAAGAAAAAGTAAAGGAAAAAAGGGTTTCGAGATTTTTTTTTTAATAATTTGGTAAAAAAAAAACCAATCCAGACCATCTTCTCCGAATCACAAATGTATCTCAATTCATACAATACACGAATCGTAACGGGATACACCTATGATACAATGATAAAAACGATTCAGAGGGCTTTTGTGTATCTTTATGTCGGAATCGTATCATATCGTATGATACATATCTTGAATTGTACGTTGCTAACAATTATGACTCCGTGTCTATTCACGAATTTCATATTTGTTGGGACATTAAGGTTCGTCACAAAAAAGCGTGTGCTTTATATAATTTTATTTTGTAATTAAACTTTTTTAATGGGCTTGAGCAATATAGTCCTTCGCACATAGCTAGCGTCCACAACTTAAGAAATAGACGCTTATGTGTCTTGCCAAAATAAAATGTGCGGGCACTACAAATACCGGATATTAGAAAAATCAACCAATGCTTCGTCGTTGTCCCGCATTTGAATTTCAAATTGCAAACGACTTCCAAAATTCATAAACTACTTTTTGCACTAAAAGTATATATTCCTTTATTATAATTACATAACTGAAACTACAAAAACTAGATCGAGACATCATGTGCAACTAAAATTAAAATACATACACATCATTTTAAATCAAACATCATTTCAACACCAACAATTGGCATATACAAAAAATCTAATGGACGCTGAAATTTAAACAACAAATATTGTATTGATTTAACATTCTAAAACTCTTAATAAGAATGCCTCTTCCCTTTTCATTGGTGGACGTAGCTTGCTGAACCACATAAATATTGTGTTTATTTTCTTTTGTTAATGTGTAGTTGATGATAAATTAGGGAGCACATAATATTGTGGCATTTATTTACTAGCAATTTCCATAAAGTTTGCATGCGTTTGAAACCATTGTAAATTTATATGTTTCTAAAACACTTACAAATGAGATTATATGAAAAGGTTATTGTGAGTATAAAATTATCACAATAAAAAATCACAGAAAGAACTCAAATACGGAAGGTAAATAATCACACACAATAGTAAATGTACATGGTTTGGCAGTGTGCCTACATCCACAGAGAGGTTACTATTTCTTATTAGTGTCACTCAAATAATTAGATTTACTTCCCCCTTGCCCCGGGGTTATGGTTTTACATTTACAGTGGTAATTAAGTGGTTTAATTGTACAAGTAACTCATCCATCTTGTAGATATCTTGTAGGTGTCCCTGAATATCTTTTCTAGATTATTGATAACCGATTTGAGCCTATCGCAATGTATTTAAGCACATTTTAAATGCATGGTAAATAATTTAATGTTTTAATTGGGTCAGGTAGTCCACTCAGCGTTCTAGGCTGGTTGGATACAAGAGTGGGCTTGATCCATAAAATAGCTCCCATAATTGCCCCTAAAATCTTTGGGCTGAGATTATGGGCTAACAGATTTTAAGTTCCAAGCCCATGTCATGGAACTTGTTGAGAAATCGACGTGGCATTTGTGTAAATCCCTTGAACTGTTGAGGGTGCACTCGTCCGGGCTAATTTGAAAGTACATTGTAACATTATTAAAATGATGGGGGGTGCGCTAGTTCGAGCAGAGATCTGAAGCACCGAAATCCTCCATGGGACCTGTTTCACATTATTTGCACGATATTCAAACATAGTTTAGGTTCAAGTAACTGTCACTTTGTGTTCTAAGAATTTCTTCTGTGCAAGCTCTTCCTCTGAGTCTTCCTTCTTGTTATCCATGCTTCTAGAGTTCCTTTGAACCATCTTCCCTTGTAAGTTTCTCTACCTTCCTTCATTTTTTCCTCATTTTCGTTCGTAGTCTTTGACTGTTTGCAATTCTTTCTTCAATAGCTACTCTTGATGATAGAACTGCAGAAGAGTTTAGAAAAAAATACTCTATACTGGACCGGGTGGAGATAGACTATGCCTCCATGACCAAAAATGTCAAAGACATGGATGAGGGGTAATGGATACACATCATTTCCATTAGGGGTGTGCACAAACCCAAATAGATCGAACGAACTGAAAAAACCCGAACCGGGGCCGAACCCCCTTTTGCGATTTTTTTTATTCGGTCTTAATTTGATCTAAAAATATATAGGATCGCATTGTTCGATTCAGTCTCGATCTTGGGTCGTAAAAAATGGGTTTGGACCGGATCAGACTGATATATATATATATATATATATATATATATATATATAAACTTAATAACAACTCACGTACGCTGCACTACACATAACAACATTTCACACCCCCAACAACATAACCCTAACCCCAATTCTTATTTTCTCTTCTCTCTCTAAGTTAAGGCTGCATAACACTCTCCTTCGTCTCTCTCCCTCATCTTGTCCCTTCTCAAGCTCCAGCTCCAGCTCACTCTCCTTCGTCTCGGCTCACTCTTCCCTTCCCTCATCTCGTCTCACTCTCAGATTACGACTTAGATTTTTAGCAAGAGGATTTTCAAAGCTCCGGCTCACTTTTTAGGTAATATTAAAGTCAAAACCCATTTCATGTATGATAACTTAGTTTGATGGCGAGGGTTTTCATCCTCATTTCGTATCAAGATTTTGTCTAAAATTATTATATAGAAATCTAATGTTTAAAGATCCATTAAATGTTCGAAAATCAGGTTTAAGGGACAAATTTTTCAAAACCATTTCATATTATTATTTTTAAGAAAAAAGCCAAATAAAACATAAAACCTTGCTTAAACAAGTAACAGTACAGAATACATAAAACTATAGCCCCAAAATTTAAATGGTCAAAACCTAAACTATTTGTATTAAAAACTTTTTATTTGTAATACAAGATACAAAAAACAATACATTCTATTATTTTTATTTTTATTTTTATTTTTTTGGCGTATGTATGTTCTTTATACAGATTTGCAGTTTCTTTTGTGAAATTAAATTATTTGCTTCATTAAAAGTAATTATTTGTTTTTTTTGTAAAATCGTATTAACATGAATCTCGATCTCACAGGTATCTTTTTTTTATGGAGGGGCTTAGTGGGTTTGATGAGGAACCACACTCAAAATCACATGTAACTTTTTTATGGAGATATTTTTTTAAAAATTATATAATTATTTTTTAGTCTTTTTCTATTGTTGTGAACTTTTGATTGTAGGTTGATGATCCAAAGTCCATCAATGCTACCATGCATGGACCAATTGACCTTGATGCTGAGCCGCCTATATCACCACAGAAAAAGAGGAAAAACGGGTCTATGGTATGGGATCATTTCACTAACAACAATGATAAAAAAATCCTAGGGCATCATGTAACTATTGTAGTATTACGTATGCTTGTCATGCTAGAAAAAATGGGACTAAAAATATCTTAAACCATACTCCCTCGTGTTAAGCATATCAAAAAGTGTGTTTGGATGTTTTAGATGACGACATGAATGAACAACAAAAACCATATTTTATTCCAAATAAATATGATGGGGGAAATGGTCCAAGTTTAAATCTTTTACCGATGTCATTTAATGCCAAAGCTTGTAGGCAAGGACTTGCGAAAATGTTAACGATTAATGAGCTTCCATTTAAGTTTGTTGAGACTCTCTCTCTCTCTCTCTCTCTCTCTCTCTATTGCTACTCAAGGGGAGAGCGTGACCAATAACTTAACCTTTGCTCCCAGTCTGCTGAAGGGGAAATTCTCACCACGATCGCGAGTGTTCATCAAGGCTGGGTTCTGACCAGTTGGTCCTCAAATCTGCCTAATCCATCTCTCTAGCAAGTGATCTCTTTTCCCTGCTCATTATCTTCAAACATTTCTCTTTCGCATGCTGAATCCCCCATCTCTATTGTGCAGTTTGTAGTAGATTTTACTATTTTACTGGATGGTCACGCTGACCAATCCAAGAAGAACCATGAGCTAGCTGAATCCCTGAAGAAGTCCCAAGAGGACTTATTTGTAGATCTGAACTCCTTTGAGATGAAGAGGGAGTCCTCTGAGATAGATTTAGTCGAGATGAAGATGACTAATAGCCTTATAGTTGGGTAAAAGGACAAGGTGGTCAGGGAGAAAAATAGACTGGCCGAGTAGGTTCAGGAGATGGAGGAGGAGATCCTTGGGATCAAGTACAATAACTACAATGAAGGTTGGGATGCAGCCTATGATGATGCGGAGAACCGAATTTCCCACCCCCAAAAACTATCTTTCAAGAAGGGCTGAGATCAATCCCTAAAGGGAGTAGGGATCCCCCTGGAGTCAGAGCTATTCTGGAAACATTAGCCAAGCCCCTCTTCGATTACTGAGGAGGAACCTTCTGTTGGCCAGCCTGCCGACCAAGCTGAGGGAATGTCACGCGAGGTGAGACGGCTGTCGACCAAATGGGCAAGGCTGTTGACAAGGGAAAGGAGTCGGAGTCCTCTGAGCAGGTAAAGGAGTGAAGTTCTACAGATTAAGCCTTTTCCTTCTTTAATATGTTCAAGTGTTGTTGAGAGTGCGCTATCTCAATCTTAGTGGATAATTTATATAATTAAATGTCTAATCATACACAAATCCAAATTTTATCTTTTTATTTTATGATATGCATCTAGATGATAAATTAGATAAAGTAAAACATGCATTCAAGAAGGGCAAATTGGGGAAAAAAACCTTTTCAGGTAAAACCTTTTATTTTTAATACTTTAGAGAGTTTACAAGACTATCGACTTATAAATTACTTGATATTAGCCATAAGTATAATTTCCAGTGTCTTCGTAAATATCTAAAGAACACTACTCGGTGAGGAGCAATCCACACGCAACCTTCCACGTTAAGTATTCATCGATCAACCTTTATCTTTAGTAATGATCCCCTCAAGAATCATAACAGTCTGTCATGAAGAACCTCTCTCCATAAGAGTTGTGTATACAGGGATAAAAAACTATTGTGTTTAATCTGATTCACTCAAATATATCTTGAGAACATGATTTGTGAATCAAAAAGGCTTTCTAAACTCAAAAGGTTGAAAACTTTTGCAAAAGATGTGTAGAAATAGCTCTTGCAAAAGTCTTAACAAAAATAAAAAAGAAACATATATTGATACGACAAACACAAATTTTGAGGTAACATCTCGTTCAAATAAAAATGAGGCTCATTCAAACGAGAATAGAAACACGTTAGAACAAAATAGGATCTCGTTCGAATAAAAAAACTATCTCGTTTGAACCAGCTTCAAACAAGTTTCAAACAATAAGCCCTCGTTTAATGTTAGTTCGATGTAAACTTCAAACGAGACTTTGAACGAAAAGGAGATCTCATAAAAACGAGACTTCCATATCGTTTAAACGAGATGCGCGAACTTTGAAAAGTTTTAAACAAAGAAAAATTGCCTCGATTTTTGCATAAAAAAATCTTGTTTCAAATTTAATAAAAAAAAAAACATCCCCAAATAAATTTAAACTCTAAATAGTATTATACCTTCATAACGTGGAGATGCTTGAAAATTGGAGATGTTGGATATTCAGTCTTCCATGGCAGCTCGAGTCAAATGGTAACTGGATACGCCAAAATCTATGTAAGCCTAAGCTATTGAGCAATGGTTGAAAATATGCTCTTACAATTCTCCCCCTTTTAGCTATTCTGGTACAAACATAAAATCAAAATCCAAATTATAATAATATCCCCTAAGACAATGAAAATATCATAATAGCCTCCCAAACCTTAAAATGGATGGTGCTAGAATAATGATGTCTTCAAATCTCCACTTTTTCTTGGTCTTCTCTTGGGGACTTTGTCCTAATTGAGTGTAATGATAATATGATCTTCCAAAAGTACCTACACACATGAAACAAAGAAAATACCCCACAATGCATCGAGCTTGACATGAAAAAAATTCATAAAATAAATTCCCCCCCATAAATCAAACTCATGAAATCTCTCTCGTAATTTGTTCTCCCCCTTTTACTTTGTCTAGAATAGACAAGAAGTAGAATATAATCATGAAATAAAGGAAACATTATTGAAAAAAAAGATATCATCACAAAAAACATATGAATGATAAACACGCAATGATAATCTCAAAGGCTCCACAAACTATTTTTGAAAATTTTCAATTTTTTCAAACGAAAAATTTACAAATACAACACAACATGGAGAAACACAAAAATACGCGAATCATGGAAATGGAATGTAAGGGTGTGAACATATTCTATAGGTTAATCAACATAGACAAACATAACACATGTGTATGAAGGAATAAAACACCACTAACGAAAGATCTCAAAGTCTATCTTAGGTGTCAAAAGTGGTGAACTCAAGTGAAATTGACTTAACCTAATCAACTAATCAAGACCGTTAGTGATTTAAGACAAGCTTTTCTAGGTGGGTTAGGTCGAGGGCCATATAGATCTAACACAAACTCAAGACCCGAATCGAGTGCAACATGGGAAGTGGACGCATTATCATAACCTATTCCTAGCCTCTTAACGTTACCTAAAGCGAGACCGAGGAGAATCTTTCCTACCTTTTTATTAAGGTTCTAAAAAACGCGGGGCGTGATCGAGGCGTGGAGGACAAGCCTTAAGCATTAGAAGCCTAGGTGGGCCTTAGGTATAAAAAGGCGTTTAGGCATTCTTAATATATTTTAATATTTTTTTACCCATAACAAGGCTATTAAAATACTAAAATTGTATATATCATAAAAATATGCAAATCAAAATACTATTTGATTATTTTGGATCAGATAATGGGCCGGTTTGTAAAAAAATTCTTTAAAGGGGGATATTGTTTCACTAAAGCATTGTTGTTTTTAGAAAAAAGTGCACCTTAAGGGTTTTACCAAGAATAAGGCGTAAAAATCTTAAGGCGGGGCGTTTCTCCAAGCCTCAAGCCTAGGCTGGGCTTTTTAGAATAGTGCTTTTTAGATGTGTCATCTAAAGTAACCTTGACCTCCCGAGCACGTTTGAGATATCTCTCGAGTTAGGATACACGAGCTTCAAGTTTCTCGACTTTGGTCAAATCACTATTTTTTCAGCCTAAGACGATCAACTGCTCACACAAAAAAACCATCACTTTATCAAGTTGACTCGTCGACGTCTCACACACCCTAAAAACTTTCACCTCTCTCTCCAGATCTAACACCCTAAGAGATAAATCCTTATTAATATTTTTCATCATCAACGTCTCGGTGTAAAGATCACTAAACATTTTTTGGAGATCACCTTCTCCATCACTCAAATCTTATCCTCACACTCACTATCTCCGGAATGAATCAAACCATCATCGAGGCTCTTACGTTCAAATATGTCCTCATCGGTTTGGGACGAACTAGTAGTACTCACCTGACTAGCCATGAATGCTAAGCACGATTTATGTGGTGATTTATCTCCTTAATAAATCAACTCATCGCTAAGAGTGGCTTTATTCGCAATCTCTTTGCCCTTTCTCTTTAGCGTAGTGGGACACTCATGTGCCTTGTGCCCTTTGCTCTCACACTCATTACACCTTATATCTTCCTCTTTCTCACCGCTACTCTTGACCTCATCCTTCTTCTTGTTTTTCTCAAAAATCTTTTTATTAGAAGAATTATTTTTTGAAAATTTGAGAAACTTTTTAAAAAAATTCGCAAATAAGGCCAAGTCATCAAAATCACAATCTCCCTTAGAATCGAACTCACAAACTTTCTCTTTCTTCCTTTTCTTAGTTTGAGTCTTTAAAGCTACCCCAATATCCTAAGGTTTAATGTTTTTAGGGAACATATCAATCTCATACATTTGAAGATCTCCTAAAATTTATTCTAACCTAAGAGTGTCTAGGATCCCTAATGAATTAAGCACAGTGACCTTAGGAATAAAACATCCGACAAGTGATCTCAAAATATTTTTTCACAACTCTCATCTACGGATTTTTTTAACCCAAATTAAAACTCTAATTAACAATGTCCGATAAGCGTGCATAAAACTCATCAAATGACTTAGACTCTAACATAGTGAGGTCTAAAATTGGGTGGTCAAATTTTAAAGCTTTGGAGCTTTTACAACGTTGGTACCCTCATGATTGAGTTGGAGGGTATCCCATACTTCCTTAGACATAGTGCATGTCATGATGCGGCAAAATTCGTTAGGGATAACAGATCCAGATATAGCAATAAGTCCATGGGAATCAAAATTTCTCCACTTAAATTCCTTATCAGTCCAAGAAAAAACAGGTTTAGTAATGATAACATTATCAACAATGATAGTGGGAGGAGTCCACACTCTTTCACAATCTAACCAAACTCTCCCATCTATGGCTTTTAAAACCGACCTCATCCTAGCCTTCTAGTGAGCATAATTGGTACCATAAAAGTTGGGCAATCGATTATACAAATTTTCCATTAAAGCCCGACTTTTCAAAGATCAATAATTTTTCAAAAATAATTAATATCACAGAAAAAATAATTTTACGAAAAAAGATCACATAATAATATTATGCAACAGGCTCTGATACCAATTTGAGAGTGCGCTATCTCAATCTTAAAGGATTATTTATATAATTAAATGTACAATCATACAAAAATCCAAATTTTAGTGTCTTCATAAATCTCCAAAGAATACTACTCGGTGAGGAGCAGTCCACACATAGCCTTTCATGCTCGGTATCCACCTATCAACCTTTGTCTTTAGCAATTAACTCCTTGAGAATCATAGTGGTATGTTGTGAAAAAACTCTCTCCATAAGAGTTATGTATGCAAGGATATAAAACTATAGGGTTTAGATTGATTCACTCAAATATATTTTGGGAATGTGATTTGTGAATCAACAGTTCTGGAAAAAGTCTTATAAAAAATAAACATGAAACAATTATTTATAAGACAAACACGAATTTAGAGGCAACATCTCATTCGAACAAAAATGAGGCTCATTCTAATAAGAAAAGCTTCACATTAGAACTAAATAGGATCTCATTTGAACGAGATAACTATCTCATTTGAACCAGCTTCAAACAAGTTGAAACGACGCAAAACTATAGGCCCTCATTCGATGTTCGTATGATGTAAACTTTAAATGAGACTTCGAACGAAAAAGAGATCTCGTTAGAACGAGTTTCCAATCTAGTTTGAACGAGATACACCAACTTTGAAAACTTTTAAACAAAGAAAAATTTCCTCTACTAAAAATTGCGTTCAAGATTTAATAAAAATCAAACATCCCAAAATAAAATTAAGGAATAAATTTAAACTCTAAATGGTATTATACCTGCATGATATGGAGATGCTTGAAAGTTGAGGATGTTTGATATTCGATTCTCCTTGATATCTCGAGTCGAATGGTAACGGGATATGCCAAAATCTATGTAAGCCTAAGCTATTGAGCAATGACAAAATATATGCTCTTACATTTGTATTTTCCTTTCATTCTCTGTTGTACTGGCTCTTACCTCCCTATTATTGTCAATGAAAGAAGATTTTTTTTTCCTTTTACTGAAATTATTTATTCTTATCTTTTCACTTCTTTCTTGTAGCTTATTATTGTCGAGGACACTTTTTCTTCCTCAAACCTTAACAAAATACTAGGCCCGGGTGTGAGGGAGTAAGCTCATCGAGCCTTTATAAAGGTTTGTAAAGCTTTGAAGATGAGAACATCAATGTATAAGGACCAATCCAAACTAGTCGCCAAGCTAAAGGACGACCTCCAGGACATGAAGGATGTTGGATCCTCTGTAAAGGATGAGATAATTGACGTGAAGGCCCAACTTTCTATGATTGAGGATGTAGGCAAGGTCAGTGAACTAATTCAAGATGAGAACCATTACTTAAAGAAAAAGATCTCCAAGATCGAGGAGGATCTTCAGAGGAAAGATGCCATTATATTCGACCAGTAGAGAGATATCACGAGGCTCAAGATTTTATTCAGGAGGGGTCCATGAGCTGCATGGGAAGCAGGTTATGATGAAGGCTAGTAGTATGCCCCTATATGGATGCAGAAGGCATAGGATGTGGCTTACAATCGTAGGTGGCTGAACTCCCTCAAGGTGCTAAAATAATCCAAGGAGTCTTAATTGTATTACATATACCAGGTGGATTGCCCTGCGTATTGTCAACCTCCCTTTGGGAGGGATGTTCTGTGGGTTCCTATGGATGTTGTCCCTCACTAGTTACTCAATCACTTTGAGGTGGATCCCGATAGCAAGAATGAGTTCATCCCTAACCCGAACGATGTCTGGCTAAGGAAAATATAAGAATTCCTAGCTTGTCGACTATAAAGAACCCATACCCTTGTCATATATTTTTGTAATTTTATTATGTAGTTAATACCATGTGTATGTTGTATTATCAAGTGTAATGTTATACTTTCTCAGGCCTATGTCAAATGAATAAAGTCTAATTATTAACTATTGCATGTTTTGGGCATTTGCATACTGAATTTACTTAATAATAACTTCTGTATGTCTCCATTGGGAGGACTTTGATAATAACTGCTAATAACTTTGGGCATGTGCTGACTAAATGAGTTAGTAATATCTGTTTAAGCATTCTTCTAGTTCAATATGATTTAGCATGTATATTCCATCTTCCTTACCTTTTAGGACGTGTCGTCACACTCGTTTAGTCCTAGGAAAGATGATAGCAAGAATGCACCTAGATAATGGGCCTTCCACCCATTCAGGATCTTTATCAACTAACGTAGTTGGCGACTAACATAAGTTGGATTTTCGTTTAAGGATCCCTTATAGGGATTTTATTATTGCCTGGGCAAATCGTGAGGTCCTTTGTGTTTGATATGAGAAAGACCTGTGGATTCCCTTAACTAATTGAAATAAATATAGTAGCTTATTGCAATTAATCTGAGTCCTTCTTGGACCGAGGAGATTCCTTGATTGGAATAAGTATTAATCAAATGAATTTCTATATGGACCAAGAAAATTCCTTGGTTGAAATACGCTAAGCAACTTACTGTAACCAGGTGTATTACTATTTAGTGTCGAAGGGTGGAGCTGTCACTTGGAATTGGTGCGTAATATCGAGATAGTTAAGACATAATATAAAATTGAGATAATAAAAAATGAGAGGAAACTGGACCTTTATTCATTAAGTTTTACTTTAGGAGCAACATAAGTCTAAAATAAAAATTTGCATAAACTAGATGTGTTATAATAGAGGAAGAAGACTAAAAAGAGAACTTGTTGAGGTTAGACACATTCCATGCTCTTGGAATCTCTATGCCTTCCAGCATTTCCAAGTGATAAGCTCCTTGCAGGTCATCCCTGATCACCTTGAAAGGTACTTCTCAGTTTGGTCCCAGTTCGCCATCTGACGGTCCTATTGCACCACCTTGGACTTTCCTTAGGACGTAATCTTCTACCTAGAACTTCCTTGGATTGACCTTTTTGTTTAACTGCTTTTCCAGTTAGTACTGGTATGAGGCCATCTTAATTATGGCCCGTTCTCTTCATTTATCTGCTAGGTCAACTTTAGTGTACAAGGCATCGTTGTTAAGTCCATGGCCGACGAAGTTGGTTCTCATGGTAGGGTGACCAGCTTCAAGTGGGATGATAGCTTCCATTCCATATGTAAGCGCGAAGGGTATTTTCCCGGTCAGCTTTTTGGGAGTAGTACGATAGGCCCAAAGGACATAGGGAAGTTCTTCGACCCAAGTGCCCTTTGACCTTTCCAGCCTCTTTTTTAGGCCGTCAAGTATCGATTTGTTGGAAGCCTCTGTCTGGTTATTGGTTGGGCGATACACTATTGAGCTAAAGTGGTGCTTAGTATCATGCTCGTCATAGAATTTCTAGAAAATCAACTTTTAAACTATGTGCCGTTGTCGGTGATAATGGTTCTAGCTACCCCAAAATGCTTTATGGCGCTTTTCTAAATAACCTTATCATGTAGGCATCTATATTGTTGGCTAGTGGTTTTACCTCTACCCACTTGGTGAAGTAATCTGTACCGGTCAACAAATACTTGCGATTCCCATTTGCACTCTGTAGTGGTCCCATGTCCAACCACCATTTTACGAACGACCATGGACTGGTCAAAGATTTCAATTCATTAGCTGGTTGATGAACCATAGGAGAGAAATTCTTACATTTATCTCACTTATGAACGTAGATACTTGCGTCTTTCTACACATGTGGTCACCGGTAGCCTTCCTTGATGTCTTAAAATGCTAGGGATGTCCCTCCTGCGTGACTCCCATAAATATCGTCATGAAGCTCGCAAAGGACTTACTTTATGTTTTATGGGTGGACGCACTGGAAGTAAGGATCTGTAATGGATATTTTGTAGAGCTTCCCTCCCGAATGAAGATGGAAGTGAGCAGACTTTACCCTCACTTCGTGAGCTAATTTTTTATCGTTTGGTAGTGCCTCATTTTGCAGATAGTCAATGGTCGTATCCATCTAACTAGTACCTTTCTCTATAGAAAGAATATAATTGGTGACCACCAATTTATCAATATTAGGCCGAGCGAGGAACTCAACCTCAATTTTCATTTTGAGATCCGAATCCACTGCTGAGCTTAGGGCGGCTAAAGCGTCAACATGACTGTTTTGACCTTAGAAAATTGCTAGATGTTGACTTTATCAAATTCTTCCACGAGTTCGTGAACTATAGTGAGGTAGTCTTCCATGTTATCATATTTTGCGTTAAAATCTTAGCGCACTTGGTTGGATTCTAGCTTGCAATCACCAAACACGTTAAGCCGCGTTGCCCTTAATAGTCGGACCTTATGTAGGCCAGCTATCAGAGCTTCATATTTAGCTTTATTGTTAGAGGCTTTAAATCCCAGCCTTATTGTCCTTTGTGATTGCTAGGACAATCATCACTCATGCCTCTTAAAATTGGAGGCTCCACCAACGTACAGTGTCCAGTCCTCGGACTGTGCTTCCTTGATTAATGGTAATTCTGCAAGTTGTTGGTTGGTAGGATTGTCTCCTGTTTCTGTAATGAAATCTACTAAGATCTGTCGTTTAATTGTTGTCCTTGGCTGAAAGTGAATATCAAACCTCTCAAGCTCGATTGACTACTTTAATGTAAGGACATTTTTGTCCATTATCAATTTGTTATGTCGCACACCGTTACACCGTTGAAGAAATTCAAAGATTCATACAGTCATCAACGAATCTGAATATCAAAAGAAGAAGAGGAATCAAAGTCTGACAGGCCGGACCGGTCCACGCAGAATAAAAGAACTGATCCGCCCACGGACCGGTCCCCGGACCAGTCCGCATTCTGAAAATCCAGTACACCCCGGACCGTAAGCGAACCGAAGAAGCTAAAAATAAAAAGAACCGGTCCGCCTACCTAGACCGATCCACCTCAGACCCGGACCGGTCCTCCTGGGATAATCTTCAGCAGATCGTGGTCAGATTTTCTAGGCTAAACGTTTCCTTTATAAACCCACTACGGGAAGTGGTTTTCTAAGACTTCTATACACGATTTTCAGAGTATAAAAAAACTCTAAGTCTTCACCTATTGAGTACCAAGACTCTAGGTTTTCGATTCACACAAATTTCCAAACACTTGTGAATCACTTTGCAACCCAGGAACGCATTTATGTTGTTCATACCCTTGTGGAGAAGACCGTTCTTCTTCTTCATTGCATCCCTACTGGAAAGGGATAACTCCAGCCGTCGACTACAGAATCCGACAACTGAGGGTAATTCTTAGTCACTTGTATTTTCATTGTAATCCGAAATTGTATAGTTACAATATTATAATGAAAATAAATGGTTTTGCCCCTTTGGGGGATTTTTCCTCACAAGCATGTGTTTGAATGTTCTTGCTTAGTTCATTATCTTATTCAATCACATATTGTTGCATGTTTAGGGTTTGTTTGGGTTAAAAGGTGTTTAATATATAAGTTCCTCATTTGAACGCAAGCGCATACGTTCTCAAATTGGTATCAGAGCCGGTTACGCTAATCTATCGCGTATTCCTATTTTTCGCAAAATTTTTCTAAGATATCAATTTTCTGAAAAAAATTGATTTTTGAAAAAAAAGTGCGTGTTCAAATGGAGAAGTTATACAATAAAATGCCAGTTTTTGACGGGATAAACTATGTCTATTGGAAAGCCCATATGAGATCTGCATTAAAAGCCATTGATGAACGTGTCTGGATTTTGGTTGAAAGAGGGTGGACACCTCCCTCCGTGACTGTTGATAATGTGATCAACTTAAAACCTGTCACTTCTTGGACTGAAGAATAATTTAAATGGTCATCTTTTAATTCTAAGGGTCTAAGTGCTATTTCTGGGTCTGTCACACCTGATGAGTTCAAACGCATAATGATGTGCACCACGTCAAAAGAGGCATGGGATGTTTTACAACTCACCCATGAAGGAACTAATGCTGTGAAGGAGTCTAAGTTGCAAAATTTGACAACTCAGTTTGAAACCATCACCATGTATGAATCTGAGTGCTTTGATGAAGTTTATGCTAGACTTTCTGACATTGTGAATACTAGATTTAATCTTGGTGAACATATTCCTAATGCTAGAGTTGTTAAAAAGATTCTTCGTTCTTTGCCTAAGCATTTTATCCCTAAAGTCACTGTGCTAAATTCTATGGGTAATTTGAATACGCTAAAATTAGAAGAACTTGTAGGAGATTTGCAAACATATGAAATTGACATGTTCCCTAAAATTTCTAAATCTAAAGATAAGGGAATTGCACTTAATGCCCAAGAGAGAAGGAGTGAGGGGTCGGCTAGAAAGAGGGTAGAGTCATCTAGAAAGAGGGAGACTGACACGTCAGATTCTGAGTGTGATTTTGACTTAGATGATTTGGCTCTTTTTGCAAAAAACTTCAAGAGGATTCTCAAATTTAAGAAAAATGTCAATTTTAAAGATAAAAAGAAATTTGAGAAAAATAAGTTTGAAAAGAAAAATGAAAAAGATACCAAAAATCCTCCTAAGAAAGAAAGTGAGAGATGCTTTGAGTGCGATGGTAGGGGTCATAGAGCCTTTGAGTGTGACACTCGTCTGAATAGAGAGAAAGGGAAAGTTGTCCTTAATGCTACTCTTAGCGACGACAGTGAGGTCGAGACGGTGGATTCCGGAGATGAGTCACCGCATGAGTGTAACTTCACCGCATTCATGGCTAGTTAAGTGAGCACTCCTAGTTCTCTTCACGATGATGAGGATGATGCTTTACAGGGACACCTCGATAGTGAGATCGATGTGAGTGAGGCGGAGGATGACTCAAGTGAGAGCGAGAGTGATATTCAACGCACCTACGCTGAGTTATATTCTGAGTCATTTAAAACTAAAAGGCGAAACAAAGCGTTAGTCCTTAAGATCACCGACTTAGAGGAAGATTTAAGAAGAGCAAGAGAGAGAGAGAGTCCTCCACCTTCACCTCCCTGAGAGAGAGAGAATCTGCCCGTGTCAAGAAAGAGAGTTTGTTTAGATAGAGAGAGTTCTTTTGATAAAGAGAGAGGGGAATTGACTAAACAAGTGGCTAGTCTTACGAGTGAGATCCATTCCTCTGTGGAGACTCGAAAGAAACTTGAAGCCCTTGTTGACCAGCTGACTCATGATCTTGAGAAAGCACGGGAAGTCAAGGTACAAATCGAGGAGAAATCTGGGAAACTGGGAAAGATGCTCCTCGACCCCACTTTAGGTTTTGGTGATCGGTAAGGAATTGGCTATGATGGTGCCTCCACGTCCCAAATTTACCCTGGACCAGTTCCTGAGTTTACTACGACTCCTTATGGCCATCGTCAAAAACCTCATAGGAGAGTTCGACCAAGAAAGACAAACCAAGGTCCGCCTTTAACTGTGTTCTTTTGTACTTATTGCAAATGAAAAGGCCACCTTAGGGAGTTTTGCTATAGGATGGGTCGGACACAACGTACTACTGCTCCACCACGTCATACTGATGTGTTTTCCAGTCTGAGAGAGCGAGTTGAGCTCTTAGCTGCCACATCTCAGAGTTTGATGGAAGAATTCCGACGGATGTCTTTCCCGTTAGTGAATGCTTCTCACATTCCAGCTAAAACCAACAACAACAAAGGCAAACAAAAGGTCACCACCACTTGGGTACCTAAGAAAGATAAAAAGGCTTTTGGTGTTCATGTTTCTCTCAAAGCACACAATACGTCACCGTGGTATTTTGATAGTGGGTGCTCCAGACATATGACAGGTGATGCCTCATTTTTTACGACTCTTGAGGATTATCAGGATGGCAGAGTCACCTTTGGAGATGGGAGCAGGTCTAGCATTATAGGACGTGGTACTGTCGAGTTACCTGGATTCCCTAAGCTAGAAAATGTTTAGTACGTCAAAGGTTTGAAAGTAAACCTTCTCAGCATTAGCCAGTTGTGCGACACTGACTTTGCAGTAAAGTATGACCGGGACGCGTGTAAAGTCTACAATCAAGCCGGTAAACTTTTGATGCAAGGGGTGAGGACCGAGGATAATTGCTATGGAACTGAGCCCACATCCTCACTTGTCTGCAACAGCGCCACGATCACTCCTATGGATCTGTGGCACCAACGTCTAGGTCACGTGAACGTTAGAGATCTCAATTGCTTAGCTAAAAAGGACCTAGTACGTGGCTTACCATCTCTTGGAAAGTCAACTTTGACCGTTTGTGGACCCTGTCAGATGGGAAAACAAATTCGTAGTCCCCATAGGAAGTTGAACTCCATTACCACCTCTCGTGTTCTTGAGTTGATTCACATGGATCTTATGGGTCCCACTCGTACTGAGAGTCTAGGGGGTAAGAGGTACATCCTCGTGATGGTAGATGATTTCTCCAGGTACTCCATTGTAGGTTTTCTGAGAGAGAAAACCGATACTGTAGAATTTTTAACGACCAAGTTCCGTGTCTTGCAAAATCAACACGGTGTCACTATTAACAGGATGCGTAGTGACAATGGCACTGAATTCACATAAGCAAAGGTAGACCTTTACTGTGATAGCCTCGGGATCAAACATGAGTTTTCTGCTGTGAGAACTCCTCAGCAAAATGGGATTGTTGAGAGAAAGAATAGAACGATCCAAGAGATGGCTAGATCTATGCTTCTGGGTCGTAAATTTTCTAGGAGATTTTGGGCAGAGGCAGTGTCTACTGCATGCCACACGGTGAATAGGGTTTATTTGCGTCCATACACACTTCAGACTCCTTATGAGTTGTGGACTGGCAAGAAGCCCAACCTGGCATATTTTCGTGTTTTTGGGAGTAAATGCTACATCCTACGGGATAGAGAGAAATTATGAAAGTTCGACTCCCGGAGCGACGAGGGAATATTTCTAGGATATTCATCGAATAGAAGAGCGTACCGGGTTTTTAACCTGAAGAGATCTAAGGTTATGGAATCAATAAACCTCACCGTGCAAGATGACGAACCTCCGACGGTTATTGATCCTAACCTTCAGTGTGAGGATGAGGACTTTTCTGACAGTGATTTACTTGTCCCTCTCTCACACTCTGTGGACCCTACTCCTGTGCTAGGGGACACACCTGCTTGGGTTCGCAAGAGTCATGACCCGTCTGCCATTATTGGCGATCCCACTCTAGGGGTCAAGACTCGTGTTCAGCTAGAGAACGTTGTTAGACATATTTGCTACACATCCAAAGTGGAGCCCAAGAGCCATAAAGAAGCACTCAGGGATGAACACTGGATATCTGCTATGCAGGATGAGTTACTTCAGTTTAAAAAGAACAATGTCTGGGAACTAGTCCCCCGACCTAGTGAGACTAATGTGATAGGTACCCGGTGGATTTTTAAGAATAAAATGGATGAAAATGGTACCATAATCAGAAATAAGGCTAGGTTGGTCGCTCAAGGCTACACATAGATAGAGGGTGTAGACTTTGGGGATACATTTTCTCCTGTTGCGAGGCTTGAGTCCGTCCATCTTCTGCTCGCCATCGCATGTCATCTGCGCTTTAAGTTATATTAGATGGATGTCAAGAGTTCCTTTATGAATGGCATTCTACAGGAGGAGGTTTACGTGGAACAACCAAAAGGGTTTGAAGACCCACAGCACCCGGAGCACGTCTACTATCTAAGGAAAGCCTTGTATGGTTTAAAGCAAGCACCTCGTGCTTGGTACGAGAGGCTTCCTATCTCTTAGCCCGTGGCTTTAAGAGAGGGGGAGTTGATATGACGTTGTTCATCAGGAGAGATGACGGTGCAATTTTGGTTGCCCAGGTCTGTGGATGACATAGTCTTTGGATCCACATGCTCTCAACATGCTCATCACTTTGAAGAGGAGATGAAAAGTTTGAGATGAGAATGGTTGGTGATCTTACATTCTTCCTTGGTCTCCAGGTTCGTTAGCTAGAGGATCGGATGTTTATCTCCCAATCCAAGTATGCTAGAGACCTAGTGAAGAAATTTGTTTTAAACTCCGCTAAGCATGCCCGTACACCTATGAGTAGCACTACCAAGCTTAGTAAGGACACTTCAGGCAAGGACGTAGAGCAAACCTTATATCGGAGTATGATAGGTAGTCTTCTCTACTTGACTACCAGTCGTCCCGACATCGCCTTTAGTGTTGGAGTCTGTGCGCGATATCAGGCATCTCCTAAAAAGTCACACTTTCTTGCTCTAAAACGTATTATTAAATACGTAAGTGGGACTCTCTCATACGGTATTTGGTATTCCTTTGATACCGATGACCGTTTGTCCGCCTATTCGGATACCGATTGGGCCGGGGATGTAGATGGTTGTACGATCACTTCTGGTGGGTGTTTCTATTTTGGTTCTGCTCTTATCTCCAGGCTGAGCAAGAAACAAAATTCCATCTCTTTGTCCACTGTGGAGGCTGAGTACATAGCCGCCGGGAGTTGTTGCACACAACTCTTGTGGATGAAGCAAATATTGGAGGATTATGGTATTTCACAAGACACCATGATCATTTCTTGTGATAACACGAGCGCTCACATATCCCGCAATCTCTTCGAGCATTCGCGCACAAAGCACATCAGGATACATGAGCACTTTATTCGTCAGTTAGTTGAGGAGAACACTGTATCCCTAAGTTTTGTTCCCACCGACCGTCAGTTAGCCGACATTTTCACGAAACCTTTAGATGCCCTTAGATTTGAGAGTCTTAGGAAGTCTTTGGGGATTTTCATAGTTGACTGAGGGGTTGGTCTATGTCTAGAATAGGATGCTTCTTCATTCTCATATCATATGATTCCTGTTGCTAGTCTGTTTTATATGTACCATTGCTTAGTTGTACAGCTATTTATTTATTCTTTTTGCTTTTTATATTTTTTTGAAAAATACAAAAAGATTTTCTTTTATAATTTTTAAGAAAAGCACAAAAAGATTTTATTTTGATAATTTTTTTGAAAAAGCCCAAAAATATTTTTGTATTTTTATGCACCTTTTATGGATGAGCATTTAAGATAGCCAAGTCACATCTTTATTCCATTTATCCATGTGACTGTTTGATAGAGATTTGAGACGCTACATCATTTCATCCATGTGCTTTACTTAGTATGGAGTCTTTGAGATGTAATTAGTGATATCTTCCTACATGTTTGACTCCTATATCCTTTATTGCACACATGCACAGCTATATTTGATTATTGCACTTGTCTATCACATATTGGGTTGAGTGTTTCCATCTCAATTCTGTCTATACAAGTTACAATATACGATAAAACTTGACAATATTGGAATGCATGTAAAAACCGTTTTGGTGAGACTGTGTTTTTTTTGTATAACGGGGAGGGGCTGCGAAAGGTAATCATCTATCCTTTGCGCAAAAGCCACCGTTAAAAAGGACCTAAAAAATGGAGGAATTTTAATATCCGAGGTCCAAAGAGGTTAAAAGAGCCCGAAAAAATTTAAAGGCAATAACAAGCACTTCATGCCAAATATGGGCCACTTAGGTTTCACCATCAATTCTCCAAAGTTTGAGAATTTAGAAAACCTCTATTCAAAATTATATCTGAGGGAGTTTGGTTGGAGAATATAAACGGTTTTTCACTTCCTTGAAAGTCCTGAAAAAGCATAAAATCGTTTTGGACGTTATTGGTGTGAAAATCATTTTTATCTTTGATTTGTTGATTTGATTAAGTCAATGTCTTATATTTCCATCTTTTACACCAAAGGAAGCATTTGAGTTCATTCGCTAGGAATATCCAATATTCATCGTGCACATATGTCATGTTTGTATGCATTGATTTTCCTATCAAATTTGATCACACCCATTCATTCCCATAATCATCGACTTGGTTTTCTTGTGATCATTCATGGTGTGTTTCCTTATATATATTCTTGTTTATTTGAAATTTTTTGAAAAATTCAAAAATAGTTGTTCTATTCCTTGTGACACCCTTGCTTTGTTTATCTGATTTATTTCTCTCATTTGTCTATTTGGGGACATCATAAAAAGGGGGAGAATGAATTATCTTATTATGGGGAGTTTTGAAGAGTTTTGAACTCGATACGTCACTTTAGTTTTGAAGAGTTTTGAACTCGATACGTCACTTTAGTATTTGCTTTTTCTCATGAGTGTAGGTACTACATGGATTAACATTGGGTTGCACACCCTGATGAGAAAAGCGTTGAAGATTCCTGAAGTGTTGAAGAACAAACGATGAAGTCTTATTCAATTGTATCTTTCCAGTTTTGGGTTCATTTAAAGGGTAGATTTGTATAGGCAATTTTATACTTGATAATTCAGATGTTTGTTTTTATGTATGTACCGGCATAGACATAGGAGGAGATTTGTAAGGACATTTTTGTCCATTATCAATTTGTTATGTCGCACACCGTTACACCGTTGAAGAAATTCAAAGATTCATACAGTCATCAACGGATCCGAATATCAAAAGAAGAAGAGGAATCAAAGTCTGACAGGCCGGACCGGTCCACCCAGAATAAAAGAACCGATCCGCCTGCGGATCGGTCCCCGGACCGGTCCGCCTGCTGAAAATCCAGTACACCCCGGACCGCAAGCGAACCGAAGAAGCCAAAAATAAAAAGAACTGGTCCGCCTACCCGAACCGATCCGCCTGGGATAATCTTCAGCAGATCGTGGTCAGATTTTCTAGGCTAAACGTTTCCTTTATAAACCCACTACGGGAAGTAGTTTTCTAAGACTTCTATACACGATTTTTAGAGTACAAAAAAACTCCAAGTCTTCACCTATTGAGTACCAAGACTCTAGGTTTTTGATTCACACAAATTTCCAAACACTTGTGAATCACTTTGCAACCCAGGAACACATTTCTACTGTTCATACCCTTGTGGAGAAGACCGTCCTTCTTCTTTATTTCAGCCCTACTGGAAAGGGATAACTCCAGCCGCCGACTACAGAATCCGACACCTGAGGGTAATTCTTAGTCACTTGTATTTTCATTGTAATCCGAAATTGTATAGTTACAATATTATAATGAAAATAAATGGTTTTGCCCATTTGGGGGATTTTTCCTCACAAGCATGTGTTTGAATGTTCTTGCTTAGTTCATTATCTTATTCAATCACATATTGTTGCATGTTTAGGGTTTGTTTGGGTTAAAAGGTGTTTAATATATAAGTTCCTCATTTGAACGCAAGCGCATACGTTCTCATTTGATAATCGTCCGGAAGGGTCAGCTTTTCAAAGAATAGCTTTGAGGGGAAGGAAGTGATAATGGTGACTAAGTGAGATTAAAAATAATGCTTAAGCTTCCTAAAGGAAATTATCAGATCGTAAACTAATTTTTTCAGTGGAAATTAGCGTAGCTTTATGTCCAGAAGTGTCTTACTGGTGTAATAAACGGGACACTGCCTTCCCTCTTTTTTCCAAATTAAAGTCGAGCTAACTACGTGGATTGATACTGCAAGGTAGAGGTACAGATGATCCCTTTTATTAGGGATTGCTAGTAGAGGCAACTTGCTAAGGTAAGACTTGATCTCTTCCAAGGTTTTTGAACAGTCGTCGCTCCAGATGAGTCCATTATCTTATTTTAGGAGCTGGAAAAATGGTCGGTAACGCTCTAACGACTTGGAGATTAAGCGATTGAGTGATGTGAGCATCCTAGTAAGCTTTTGAATATCTCTCAATGTCTTTGCTGGCTGGACCCTATTTATAGCATCAATTTGGTCTGGATTGGCCTCTATTCCTTTCTTTTTGACTAGATAACCTAAAAATTATCCTGACTGGGCACCGAATGAGCACTTGCTTGCATTGAGCTTCATTTATAATTTCTTGAGGATTTCGAAGATGTTGGATAGGTCTTTTAATTGGTCACCCTTGTGTCTGTTCCTGACTAACATGTTCTCAATATACACCTCCATATATTTCCCATATGCTGCTTGAACATCTTAGTGACCAGCCTCTGATAGGTTTCCTCCGCATTCTTTACCAAACAGCATGACCTTATAGTAATATTGTCCAATTGGTGTGATGAATGACTCCTTATCCCAGTCGGGGCCAAACAGTGGGATGTTGTGGTACCCCGAATAAGCAGCTAAGAAGCTCATCCATTCGTGTGCTGTTGCGGCGTCGACCAGATGATCTATCTTCGATAGAGGGAAACTGTCCTTGGGGAAGCCTCTATTAAGGTTTGTGAAGTCGACAAAAAATCTCTAGCTACCGTTACTCTTCCATACTGTCCCTGAATTTACATCTATTATAGGAACTGAACTTCCCTGATGGATCCTGCATCGAGAAGCCTTTTTACTTTTTTTTTTACCACTTTAGCCCTTTTTGGGCTGTTCGACGTGCTTTTTGAGTGACTAACTTAAAGGTCAGGTCCACATAAAGGCAGTAGAAAGCTACTTGGGGATCAATCCCTTGTAAATCATAGGGCTCCCAACCAAATACATCCAAGTTTCTTTTCAAAAAGGTGATCAACTCCTTTTTATCGTGGTCGGCCAGTGTTTTCTTGATAAGAAAATTTTTCGGATGCATGTTGACATCAAATGTAACCTCCTCCAAGCTTTCCATAACTTTATCAGTGGGGGGGGGGACCTAGTCTTCTCCACCCCGGGTTGACCATACCATATTTATTATTTAGAAGTGGTAGCCCCATCCTGTGATTCTTCATAATCTTTGGTTCCTTCATTTTCTCTTTTTAGGGACTAATAGTGGCGATGAAGAACTTACTGAAAGTGTCTTGGTCACCCAGAATTTATACAACTCCCCGATTAGTAATATATTTGAGCTTTTATTGGTAGGTCGATGTCACAACCTTCATAGCATGTAGCCATCCTCTGCCCAAAATAGTATGGTATGAATAATCAATATCCACCACTAAGAACTCAATCATCTTTGAAATATTTCCCACCCTTACAGGTAGACTATATTTCTCATCTGTATTATGGTTGTCCCCATAAATTCGACCAATGGAACAGTTACCTCCTTAAGGTCGGTAAATTTGAGTTTCAACTTATGGAAGAGATCTAGGTACATTACCTCGAATGAGCTCCCTGATCCACAAAAAGCTTGTCAACATCCCAATTCATAATCCTGAGGGTGATCACGAGTGCATTGTGGTGTGGGGTCCTTACCCCGACCAAATTTTCCTTTGTAAAGATGATGTGTTTGGTGTAATCAACATCCATTGGTCACCGGTGCTTACCAACCTGGCTTTTTGTGAGGTCAGTCTGGAATGCCTCCATAACATCTATGACCTTCTTCAGTTCCATACAAATAGTGTTCCCATGGATCTACTTCAGGCTGGATGATTGGTGGATCACTGCAAACTCCTGTCCTATGTCATCATTAAGGATATTATCTGGCTCTAGTTCGCCATTGGCCGGGACATTATCAGCCTTCCTGTCTATATACTCGTTCAGGCTCCCACCTTAGGCTAACTCTTTCAAGTGTGACTTTAGTACTTTGTAATTCTCTATTCTATGGTCGCCTTTCTTGTGGAACGCCCACCTTAGTGCGTTGTTCCTTTTCGTCGGGTCATCACCGATTTTTTTTGTCATTTTACAAATGAATGGTCCTTGATCTTTACAAGGATCTTATAGATAGGATATTTGAAGACTGTATTGGCAGTCTGGAAGGCTTTTAAGGGATCTACCTTGCTTCTATTATCTGAACCATTCTTAACCCCATTCTTGTTCCCCTTGCTCATTCACATCTAAATTTTTTTTAGTATGTATGTAAGGACATTTTTGTCCATTATCAATTTGTATGTCGTACGCCGTTACACCGTTGAAGAAACTCAAGATCGCATCTACATCAACGGATCCGAATATCAAAGCATCTTCAACATCATAGCCTCTGCGAGAATGAACTTGGTAAAATTTTGTTTTTACGTTCCTTAAAGTTCATATTTAGTATTGGGAAATTTTTATAATTTGTTTTTTATAAAAATAAGAAGTAAGTTTTTTCAAGCAAAATGAGGCTTTTTTAAAGGATTTTATTTTTCTAGGAAAACCGGACCGGTCCGCCCCTCAACCGGACCGATCCGCTTGCTGCAGATCCAGTAAACCCCGGACCGAAAGCGAACCGAAGAAGCCAATTTTTAAAAGAACCGATCCGAGGTCGGACCGATCCTCCTCCAAGCCGGACCGGTCCGCCTGGGATAAATTCGGCCAGATCTGTTCGAGATTTTTTAGGCTCAAAGTTTTCCTATTTAAAGCCAACTTCGGGGAGTTATTTTTTAAGACTTTTCAAGACGATTTTCAGAGTCCTAAATACTCTAAGTCTTCACCTTTTTGATGTGCAAAACATCTTTTTGATTCACACAAAAATCCCAATTACTTTTGTGAATCTTTTGTAACCCTAGAACACAAGCTTTGCTATTGTTCAACCCTTTTGGAGATGCCGTTCTCTTCTTCACTGCTGCCCTCCTGGAAAGGGAAAATTCCAGCCGCCGACATAGGAACCGACACCTGCGGGTATTTCCGTGTCACACACTTGTGGAGAAGCCGTTTCTCTTCTTCATTGCAGCCCACCTGGAAAGGGATATTTCCAGCCGCCGACTACAGAATCCGATACCTGAGGGTAATTCTTACTCACTGTATTTTCATTGTAATCCGATTGTAAGCCGTTTTCTTACAAATTATAGTGAAAATAAAAGGTTTTGCCCATTTGGGGGATTTTTCCTGAAACTGTTTGTTTTTATCCTGCATGCTATATTTTATTTGATAAATCATCTAGATGCATGTCTTAGGGTTTAACTAAAATTTGGGTTTAATTAAAAACTGGATTTTATTTGAGAAGTCGCAATATTTCCGCTGTAGCTGCACTCTCAATGTATCATAATTTGCTCTTGAATTTGGACGTTTACATGTTTCTTATATCTTTTCAAGTGCACATGCAAATGATTGGTTCCTTTTATTACTTTTTCCTTACGTATTACATGAAATGATGACAAATAGCAAAAAATAACATCTTCTTTCACCTTATCAAATCACTCCAAACAAAAGAAGTATATTTTATTTTAAGAAAAATGAAAAATTAACATGGAGTTTGGGGTTTTGTTTTAGGAAAAATGAAAAATTGATAAGAAGTTTTGGGTGATTCCTAGTTTTAGAACCGATGTTTTAAAAGTTGCAATGTTAACCATGAATTGTTTAAATTGATGTAATTAAACCCATTGTCACATCTCTGTTAAAAAACATAAAAAAATATTGATGTGGCATCCTGTGTGGTAAGTTTATTCAGTTCTCCTAATAAGATCGTGCCATGTGTCTCGTTAAAACACACCCTCATTTTAATATTTTATTTGAAACTAAACACCTTATATAAATTAAAATAGAAAATGAAAAAACATATGGGTTAATCAAAACCTAGAATATTTATCTCAATGAAATCCATCCACTATCATTTCCAAGATATTATTAGACACTACCACCCAATTATCTCTGATTCTATGTAACATCGATCACCACCATCGATAGGACCTTTGCTCTACCCTTCGTCGATCTATTCCACTCTTTTTTCTTACGAAATATTCATTTCCTCTATTACTATACTGAGTTATTGGATAAGACAATGTCTAGGTAAAAGGAATAACTTGACATATTGGGTTTTGAGTTTTAAATATGGATATATGTGTAAATATATGGATCTTTGAGATTTTTGTATACATGGATCTGTGGTGGATTTTTTTTCCAGATCTAAGTTTGCAATCCAAATAGTTTTTTGGAATATGTTTAGGGATCAAATTCATACGGGGTTTGATAATATTTCACACGAATATAAATATACATATACATATACATATATAGTTTTTGGTCATATTTCATGTTTGAAATTACTAGAAAAACACATAGTGAATTGGTCTTAGTGTTTTTGGGTGGCGGACGTAATGGTGATATAGACACTTTATTCGGGTTTTGATGATGATTTTGGAATTTATATATTGATGTAAATGGTGATCAGAGGTGGGGTGGTTGTGGTGTACCAAGGTAGGAGGTGGTGGTGGTTGGAGTTGGTGTCTGGAGGTTGCTGTAGGTGTCATTGAATTTTGTAATTAAGTAATTTGGACTGATTAAGTAAATTATTAATTATTTTTTAACAGATTTATAATTTAGTCATTATAAAAGATGAAAATTTGTTTAAGACTCATTTAGGAGGACATGTGTCAAAACACTACTAGGCATTGTCTCTAAGCACACCACATAGGATGCCACAACAGTTTTTTCATTAAGTTTCTTATTGGAGATGTGACGACGGGTTTAATTGCAACAATTTTAAAAGTTCAGGCTTAAGATTACACTAAAAATGTCAATTTGGAAATTTGGCACAATCAATTTTGGCATGATTTAAAACTATGTCAGATTGTTGTTTTTAGTGTAATGACATTGCAACTATTGAAACATTAGGTCTAAAATTTAAAATCACCCTTAACTTCAGGGATAATTTTTTATTTTTCCCTTTTATTTTATGAGGTAAAGATGATTTTACTGTTACTAGGGGTACACCATCAGCATTTGCTTGTGTTGAAGTGGTGAAGCTAGATGTGAGGGTTGAATCATTTTGTGTCCTAGCCGAGACATGACATTTTTTCCTAATTCCCTAATTTAAAGTAAATAAATGGGTTGTTAAATGTTTTTAATTAAATTAATGGAAAAAAAGAAGGTAAACACAAAGTACTCGTATTAGAAATTTGGAGCTATATATGTTCACTCATTCAAACAAAGTGCATATTATATTAAAATTTTACTAAAACATTGAAAAAACATATAACAAACATTTAAATATACATTAAGGCCGAAGATTGTGGCTACATTAAGTCAACAAGCATCCCATGTGGACTTAATTGGTTAAATATGAAACCTGAAAGTAAACGAGCATTTAATAAAATAATTAACTTTATTTAAATAATGGATACTAAACTGATAAATAAAATCTAAATCATAAAAAAAATTGAAAAATAAAATCTTAATGATTGAAACTAAATTGATAAACTAAATTTGAGTGAGAAATTACAAATTAAAGCATACAATCTTCTTGATTACACAACATAATTAAAACTTCGGACATACAAGAATGTGAAATAAAATTCATAAGGTTATACATGCAGTGTAATACCCCGTATTTTTATGGCTGTTAATTATGTGATTTAATAAATTAAATTTCCTTGAATTATGAGATTTATAAAAATTAATTTGGGATAATTAATTGGAAAATAATCCGGATTTAAATGCTAGCGAGACGAGATCTAGTATTTGATTATTATAATGTTGGTTAATATTACTGAGTGATTATGGTAATATGTTATTATTGAATTTATAAAAATTGTCGTGAGTTGAAAATACGACAGTTTCGATAATTAAGTTGGGACACGTGCATCAGTCGTGTCAGGACTCAATTTAATGGATTTACAAGTATTTTTATTTTAATTTCATTCGTATGAGCATTTTGAGTGCGCCAACGTGTTCGGTAGGGTCGAGATTGTCAGAAAACACTAGCCTGGGGTTTAGTTTGGGTCCCGGGGTATTTTTAAGCATAACCGGCAACCCGAGAGGGTATTTTGATCATTCCTGTTTTTGGGTGAATAGTGACCCACGAATTTTAGATAGTTATTATCAGTCAACACTTGAGTCCATTAGGGTTTTCACGACCAAAAATCATAAACGGCCATTAGAGTGGAGAAGAATGGAGTTTTCAAAGGAGAACCACCAATTAGAGGCTTTTTTCACCACTGTCACCACCACCGAATAGATTGAAAAGCAAGGATCATCCTCATACCGTCTACTTCATCGGATCTGAATATCCATTTCCAGGCAAGTGATTTAACTTGCAATAATTTAGCGCATATATCATCAATGTTAGGTTAGAATTGAAGAATAACCTTGAATATTGATAATTAAATGGAATTGAAGAGTTGAAATCATAATTTGGGTTTTGCATGTAGATTAACTTCTGGGATTTTAGCAGCCACGAAATCATGATCCATGAGCAGAGAATTATGGAATTTTATTAAATTAGATAGTGTTCTTGAAGAAATAGAAGAACAAGGATCTTTATATGAAAATTTGGTAAATTGATTCAAGAATTTGATGTTCTACTTTGATTTAATGATTCTAAAACGTAGGAAATGATGCAAACATGTTGGTATGATAATTAGTATACTTGGTTGTAAGTTTAATACATTGTAATGAAGAATTAGAGGTGTTAAAAGAGGAAAACCCGTAACTGTTTAAGAAAATCTGGGCTAATACCTGCTTGATCGATCAATCGACTCAAGAATGTCAATCGATCGATCGACCCCTTCTGATTCTTAGCAATTGCTTTCCCTTAAGGCATAATAAAAATCCCAAGGCCGATGATGATTCTTAGGATGTTTAAATTGATATTTTGGGACTTAATTAAGGTCAGTAGGGTCTTAGTTAATGCAGAAAAAAATGACTTACCGTATGGAATTGAATGCTATTGCTTACGAGGGTCTACCGAGTGAGGTACGATTAGAAATCGTTCGAGTTAAAACTATAATGGGAATTTATGATGATGTAAGGATAAGAACAGTAACAGTGGGACTTTAAGTTACTGGGATAACATTAGAAACTAATAGGAGACTTAGTAACCTTTTGGGAGGAGTTTAAGTACTCAAATTGTTTCGACGAGAGAGTTATATATATATATATATATATATATATTACCTATGATGTTCGGGATAAACTTGTTATGTATGAGACTTACTAGATTGAATGTGTGAATATCTATATGGAAATATGATTACTTAGGTTGTGTGAATGCCTAGTGTATGGATTTCTTATGTGTATAACATACCTACTATACTTGCTATCACGGGAGGTTAGTTTTTGAAAAAGGGCAATCTTATCTTTATGTTCTTTCGGGGGGATTTAGATTGGTACCTTAAGGGCATAGGACTGTGAATGACATATTTGTGAGTTGATAAGTCAGCTGACCATGGGAGAGTAGGTATGTGCATGACCCATGGGTATGTGAACTATGTTCGCGTCCAATATGTGTGATTTGTATTTAGATGGTTCCTGTGTGATTCGGAACACGTGATCCCTACGTACGTGATGTACATGGATTTGATAGCAGAGTATGCGTGCATTGTATCTTAGCCTAGGGGTGCCATATATGTATTTATGTACTGAGAGTGATATACTTATGTACTTGTGACTGGTTCCTTATTGCTTAGTAGATGTGAATAACTAAGATATTTGAATGGGCCAAGAATGAGAATTTAATTAGGATTTGAGATAAGTAATTTTAATGAATGCGAATATGAGTTATGAATATAACTGGTTTTGGTACTAAGAGTAGACCTCCTATGGTAGAATACGAATGCGGAAGTGGTACAGGCTAGTTAGTAAGTGGCTTAACTAGGATGGGTTAAGGGCATACGTTAGGCGTGCACATTAGTTGAGAGGTGAGAACCTCATGTGAGATTACGCAACCAACGTGTATATAATATGTGTTGTTTATTTGTAATTTAAATACTTGCTTAAATTTTAAACAGTTTTCACCTCGGGCTCTTACCCGTTTTCCTCCAAATCTATTTTTGTTTTCTTAAAACATTTTAGGTGCCCGGCCACAGGGACGCCAAGCATAGGAGTTCCATTCTGATGACATGCTGTAGCTCCTGTGGAAGCTGCAGGATCTTGGTATTAGACACCTTCATATTTATCCTTGGTTCCTTCAGAGTCATTTGTATCAGTTAGGGCATGTCGCCCATTCTTATTTAGAGGTTGTAGTTCATTATTTCGGTTATTAGTTTATTTATTCAGACGCTTGTATTGAGACTTTATTTACTCTGGCATTATGATTATTGGAGTGTTTACTCCAGACTCAGTTGATTTCATTTCGTTAGTTATTCATATGAGATTGTTTATGCGATTGATGGTTAATGATTTAATTCTTGGTCATTTGTTAACTTAATTAATAAAATTTGATACCTGTCTTTTTAAATATTAGGTGGCTAGTTATGGCCATTCCCGATCCTCACCGCGCTGAGGCGGGCGCGCGAAGGGAGAGGATCCTTCCGGTCCCGCGCATCCCTCTCGGGGGCGCTTCGGCCGGCGTCGTTTGAGATAAGGTGTAAGAATGTAGAGAGATTCAAAGTCGCTAGTATATTTTACTCAAAATAGATAAAAGAAAAAGGGGAAGCCATCCCGAAGGATGGCATCCAAAGACATACTGGTGCATGCGAAACCAAAATGATTCGAGAAGGGTTCGGAGGCTTAGTTATGAAATGGGAAGGTGTTAGGCACCCATTCCGCCCTTTCGGTCTCTCATGGATATCTGGTATTTTCCTTTATATTTCCCCTCGTGATATGTGTGCATGTGTATATATATAATGGAGGTAGGAATCCTCGACTTGTATCATGGAAAAGATAAAGCGAGTCATCCGTAGGAAGATATAAGAATAGTATTAGAAAAATAAGATTTACGCGATTACCCCTACGTGGATCGTTATAATGGAACGATAACGCATATGGAGTAATACGTCACTAAGGGCAAGTATATAGAATATAAGAAGATTAGGTTTAGAGGAAATAGAAAATAAGAGAAAAAATAAGAAAAATGACTCGATTCTTGGGTTTTACCCCGAGACGCCTACGTAGCCTATAAAGGCATCAAAGTATATGTAGTTTGCATACAAAATGAGGGGTGGGGTTTATCCCATAAATCCAAATAGGGGATCTCTTATTTGTGGGTGTGTGTGTAGAAAAAGTGTTTTAGTTGTGAGAAAAGTGTGAGAAAAGTATGAGAATCCCTATTTGAAATTTATGAGCAAACCCTCGTTTTCTTATTTTTTGGGTTTTATTTATATGAAAACTAAGAGATGTGCAATAATACTAAATAAAAAGTATATTAGGATGTGTGAGATGAGATAATAAAAGTGCTAAGTAATAAAAATAATCTATTGAGAATTTAAGAGAAAGTTGAGAAAGTTGGACCTTCTTGAAGATCTTGAGCTTGGTCTTGGGTGTTGGGGAGCAACCCTTGCACTTGGATGATGATGGAGAGTGGATAATTCACGAATTTTGATGAAAAGGATGATGGACAGTGGAAGTAAAAAAGGGATTTGGAGGTTGAAATCACGTTGCCTTTGAGAGAGGTTCTGGGATTCGTTGAGGGTGAATTTTATCAGATCTGGTATTTTTCTTATAAATGAGGTGAAGGCCTCCTTTTATAGGCCCAGGTAACTACCGATCGGCATAGACCCGTTCCTGCCTATCGGCACCTGCCGATAGGCAGGGTCTGGAACCTGCCATTTGGCAGTGCGCTTCAGGATTATTTGAAAAATTGGCTGCTGAGGGCAAACCGTTGGTCAGAATCGTGCACGGGGCATACCGTTGGAAAGGTCTCCCGAGTTCGAGAGTTAACTTTGGGTCAAATGTGGCTCGGAAGCGTTTGTCGGTCCATTGGACGGGGAATCGCTCGGACGTAAATGGATAGTTCGTCCGCATGGTAAGAGCGAATCACGCACGAGGCGGACCGTTGGAAAGTTTAGGAGATGTACTTCAAAATTCCAAAGAGTTTGACTCGGTTTGGGGAGTTGACTTTGGTCAACCGAGCCTAGGAAGCATTCGGTGGCCTCTTGGAATCGAACGGATCATTCGTCCGCATGGAAAGTCAGAATCACGCACGAGATGGACCGTTAGAAAGGGTATTCAGTGCCCTTCGAAGATTCATTTAACCTCGGTTGAGCTGAAGAGTTTACATAGGTCAAACAGAGCCCGGGAGCGCCAGTGGCCTCTAGGTTAAGTTTCAGACGCAAACGGATCGTTCGTCCGCATGGTAAGTCAGAATCGCGCACGGGGTGGACCATTGGAAAGGGTATTCAATGCCCTTCGAAGACTCATTCAGTCTCAATCGAGATGAAGAGTTTGACTTTTTGGTCAAACTGAGTCGGGGAGTGCCTGGTAGCTTCTAAGTCAGTACTCGGGACATGACCTGGGTTTGTAGTGATGGAGGGAGGTACTAGGGACCTAAGGAGATTTAGGGGGAACAGAATGGGGTGTCTATAGAGCCCCTCGATGGGCGAGTTTGTAACAAATGATGACCGTCGAATAGACACCACATGATGCTTTTGAGGGAGTATGACCGATTCAGAGGGTCGAGGCCGATTCTGAGGACCTAAGGAGTGTGCTAGGGATGATCAATTCTGCGGGTCAAAGCCGAATCTGCGGGCTTAGGGTAAAAGTCTAATAACCGAGGTCAATTTTGACCTAAGAGTGATGACGATCGAGGATCGGGGTCAATTCTGACCAAAAGAGTGGTGACGATCGAGGACCGAGATCAATTATGACCCAACTCAGGTGACGATCCAAGACCGAGGTAAATTCTGACCTAAAGAGTGGTGACGATCGAGGACGGGGGTCAATTCTGACCCAACTCAGGTGACGATCGAAGACCGAGGTCAATTCTGACCTAAAGAGTGGTGACGACCGAGGATCGGGGTCAATTCTGACCCAACTCAAGTGACGTCCAAGACCGAGGTCAATTCTGACCTAAAGAGTGGTGACGACCGAGGACTGGGGTCAATTCTGACCCAACTCAGGTGGCGATCCAAGATCGAGGTCAATTATGACCTAAAGAGTGGTGACGACCGAGGACCGGGGTCAATTCTGACCCAACTCAGGTGACGATCCAAGATCGAGGTCAATTATGACCTAAAGAGTGGTGACGACTGAGGACCGGGGTCAATTCTAACCCAACTCAGGTGTCGATCCAAGACTGAGGTCAATTCTGACCTAAAGAGTGGTGACGACCGAGGACCGGGGTCAATTCTGACCCAACTCAGGTGACGATCCAAGACCGAGGTCAATTCTGACCTAAAGAGTGGTGACGACCGAGGATCGGGGTCAGTTCTGACCCAACTCAGGTGACGATCCAAGACCGAGGTCAATTCTGACCTAAAGAGTGGTGACGACCGAGGACCGGGGTCAATTATGACCCAACTCAGGTGACAAGTCAAGACCGAGGTCAATTCTGACCTAAAGAACGGTGACGACCGAGGACCGAGGTCAATTCTGACCTAAAGAGTGGTTGGAGATTGGATTTTGATTTTGTTGGGGAAAGTGTTTTGTGATTTTGATTTGAGTTGGGGAGCTGATAGTTAGGGAAACTTTTGTTTCATTAGGAAACCTTGCGGGGGGGGGGGGGGGGAACAACCTATTTTGGGTGTTGTAAGAGAATTCCACTGGGGAAGTGATCAGGTGAACCTTAGAGATCCTCCGGGAGGAGTTTTCACTTGGTTTTTGAGGATTTTTCTGGGAAATAGGGGTTTCGCTCGAGGGAATGCGAAGTTTTCTTGGTGAAAAGGCTTTAAATCCTTCCTGGGATTTTTAGGAATTTTTCGGGGATTTTTCTGGTATTTTCCGGGAATTTCTGCAAGAAATTTAATGGGGGTGCCGATCGGCATAGTATGAAGGGTGCCATTCGGCAGTGGCACGGATTTTTGGGCTACCTCGGGAAGGCAAGGGGTCAGTGCCGATCGGTATGGTAAGGGGAGGTGCCGATCAGCATGGCGCTTGGCATCCTATATAAAGGGGGCGAATCCCCTAATTTTTTTCATAGCTTCTTTGCTTTTTCTCTCTCTGCGATTCTTCTGCAAATCGTTCTAGCATTCCGATCTTCAAGAAATGGCCGCCTTTGTGAGCACTGCAGTCCACCGGGAGTGGTTGACCGTTGATGACTGGGCAAACGTGGAGTGGAGGGCTAGGGCTCCATTTGCTTTGGGGAGTGAGAACTCCTTGGATGCATTTGAGCCTGTTGCGGATGAGCGGACCTTGCTGCGGGAGCCATCGCGTCATCTCTCTTCGAGAGTGAGTCACGGCGGTTATGTAAGTAACCCGACCTTTGGCATTCTTCTCTTTTTGGTGATTTTTCTTTCTTTCTTGACTTTTGATGAGACTTTTCTTTTTGCGAGTCTGATATTTCTTTGAAGAATATGCGTGCCCGTGGGACAACGGGGCTCAGGGATGTCTGGGAGCATCTCCCACCTGTGGTGTGTTGGATGGTATCATCTGCGGGTTTAGGGCGGTTGGCATCGATGCTGGATGAGACGCCTCGTTCGATAGAGGTCTTGTGCGCTTTGGGAGAGATGTGGTGGGATACTACCCACACCTTCCATTTTGGCTTCGGGGAGATGACTGTGACTCCCATAGACGTGCAACAGCTGCTGGGGCTGGATTGTGATGGAGAGCAGATAGAGGTGGATCGCTATTTACGGGTGAGACCGGACGTAGTGCGTGCGTCACTTGGTGATGTAGGGAGGATAATTTCTGGGGATTCTATCCGCCTATCCCTGCTGAAGGATGTTCTGCTGAGCAGGGTGATTGATGTGGAGGACGGGCTGTAAGTGAGGCAGATGGCCCGATTATTCATTTTGCTGGTATTGGGAGGTTTCATGGTGGCGTCAAGCGGCGACGTCGTATATTTGTAGTTTTTGCCATACCCGAGGATGTTTTCGAACATCCCCTTCTATGATTGGGGGAGTCTGACTTTGGCGACCCTTTACTCTTCTCTGGCTGCATTCAGCCGGTGCAGCCGGCAGACCTTTACTGGATCCACGTACCTTCTTGAGGTATTCTTTAGTTCGCGCATTTCTTTTCATGTACTCTTATTTTCCTTTCATGCATTCGTATTTTCCTTTTGTGCATTCACATTTTTCTTTTGTGCATTCACGTTTTCCTCTCATGCATTCGCATTTTTCCTTATGCGTCTCTTTTTGCTTGTGAATTCAGACGTGGTTCTACGAGGTGATTGGGTGCAATACCCCCTGATCGCTTTGAAGGACGACACCATCGAGGACTTTTATCGATTGTATCGATGGCGGAAGGCCAATCGACAGTCAAAGGGATCTCTCTCCCTGGAGGCGGTGCGTCAGGTCTTGAATGACCTGACTAGTGGTAGGGTAAGACTCTTTCCATTTTAGTCTTGGTTTTTTCACCTTCTGATCTTGTATTAATTTATGCTCGCTTGGAGATTTTCAGGTGACCTTTTATCCCTGGGGGACAGCCATTCAGGATGCGGGGGCGACCGGGGTGAACGCGCAGATCAGGCATTTGCTGGCACATGAGTTCAGCTATTCCTGGTATATCGGGGAGAGGGTGGTTCGTCAGATTGTCGAGGAGGAGGTGGTGGTGCCACCTGTGCAGCCTCCTTCGTCTATGAGGCGGGAGCGACTGCTGTCAGAGGATGAGAGGATCACGACGATGATTGGCGAGTCCTACTTGCTATACATCGATACGGCTGCGCCGTATGACTATATGGATTTTATGACGAGCTAGTTGATGGCGCCCGGCATATTTGATGCCCTGCCTTTCCCTCTGACAGGTTCGAGTCGGGCGGTGGGATCTTCCCACAGTGGCGTTGGTCCATTGGCATCTGCGGCGGCAGCAACTTCAGAGGTTCCTTTTGTGCGGCTGCATACCCCTTCATACAAACATTCGGCGGGCTGATGGAGGGATGGTGCCTACGCTGCACCGTCCTCATGCGATGGATCCAGAGGAGTTGGGTTTGACAGAGGAGGTCCTTTGACCTACGGTATACCTTTCTGTTCCTCTCTTTCTTTCTTTTTTCTGTTTTGGTCATCCCTGCCTTGATATTGATTTTACCTTTTCTTGTAGTAAGTTCGGGTGTCGACCACTTGGCTCAGGGACATCAGAGATTGGATATCTTCGGCGACTGCCCATATTCAAGATCCGATTCTCATTCCTTCTTGCTTGGTGATGTCTGCCTCGTCTAGAGAGGACTCTGGCTCGGGTAGTGGTGGTGCGTTGTCTCATCGTAGGGGGAAGAGAGCACGTCGCAGGGGTGGAAGCTCTTGAGAGAGAGAGAGAGAGAGAGAGAGAGAGAGAATGTGGGTTCGAGATGAGTCCCGTCGTTTTTGTTTTTTCTTTTATATCCTACAAAAATGATGTAACACATAAAATAGATATATGCAATGCAATGGAGCTTTTGATTATCTTTTATTGATGATTAATGAATGCATGCACATGCGCTTTTTACTTTGCTGCTGAGACCATAAAAAGGAGTATTTTTGGAAAAAAAAAAATTTCAAAGGAAAGTTTTTTGATTAAAAAAAATGGAAATTAAAGGGATCTTGAAATTCTGTTGAGAATATCAATTTATTTTTATTGAGTTTTCTGATTTGACAAAAGAGGAAAAGAGGGAAATTTCTAAAAATGGGGGGTTGCCGATCGATAAGCACCCTGACCTGCCTATCGGCAGTTCAGTCCAGTCCCATAAATTAAAAGCTTTGAATGGTACCCTCTCCAACCTTTGGTACGTTATGGGGTAGGATTCCCTTCAATTTCTACAGGGATTGTGTCTTTTGTGAGGGTTTTCAAGTATAAAAAGGGGTAAGGGTGGAGTGTTTTCATCACACCTTTGCATTTTCACTTACTTGCCCACTATCTCTTAGCCTTGCAAGATGGCTCTCCCTGGTAGCATTGAGTTTGTCATCTACCTCGAAACTTTGGAAGCAATGTGCTCTTACAATATCAACTACGATACTTTCAACATGCGCTGAGTCTCCTTGTAGCGCAATTGGCCTCTTGAGTGGAACGTGCTGACGACGGCGGTATAATTCTGGTACCCCGAAGACCATGTATTCCGCTTCGAGTTGGAAGAAGTTTGTCCTACCTACGAGGAATTTTCTGCCATACTGGGGGTATTTGCTAGTGTTGCTGTGGCTTTGTTCGAATTTTTCTGTTCTCCTAGGGATTTGTTGGCCGGGCTTCTTCATATTTTGCCTTCAGCAGCTAAATCATTGGTTACTCGAGGAATAATATCCCTCCCCGCAGTGCTGCAGCTTGTGCATTTGTGGGAAGTAGGTGATGTTGGCTATGCTAGAGCCATTGTTCTGGGTCTGGTTTCAAAATTGTTGCTGGTGATTGGGGAACTGCAGGTGGACTCGCAACTTGCATCCATTACTTCATGGATGTCATATCGTCATAATCCTATGACGGTGATACTGGCGGAGACCCTGAATGGACTGGATGCCTGGAGAGAAGGTCATTCTGACTTTTTGAGGGATAGCCCCGTGATGCTGTTCATGTGGTTGTGTGAAAGATTCCGTTTGGAAATTCCTCCAGAATATCCCATATCGGCTGTACCCAACTTCTTTTCACGCTACTTCATCAGCATTGGCCTGTATGTTGAGAACTGGGAGCATTGGCTTGTGGAGCATGGGGCTCGTGGGCTGTATTGGTTAGTGCCTTGGTGGGGACAGTTGTAGCCTGCTCTAGAGCTAGGAGAGTATTCATATGTGCGACTGGTTGGTCTCAGACAGACCTCTTTTTATTTCCCTTGATGGATTTTGCGCCAATTCGGCTGGGCACAGGTCGTGCCCCCTCAAACCTCAAATTTCTTTCTGGTAGAAGATTTAACTGAGCGCCCGCGTCTGTTGCTTGGGTCTCTGTGGGAAAATTGGCGTCTGTCGACCCGTCCTTCCCATTCTATAGGGAAAGTTTGGCATGTCCCCAAAGATTATATAAAGTGGTTGTGGAGGAAAGTAGTCAGCAAGATGTTGGCAATGGAGACTGGACGAAGCTGGTTTGTTTTAGCTAACACCATGGAAGGGGGTGTTATGGTCTTTTCGAAGATGGTTAAGGCTCATCGATCCATGGAATGTTTACGGCACTCTATTCAGGTACGACAAACTTGGGGACCTCTGGATGTAGATGATGAGGGTGCAGGCTCCTTTGGTGGTTGTGGGTAGGACTCCGGGAGAGTTTATTTGTGTAACAGATATAGGGATGTTATTTGGCTTTTTATGGTAGTGGGGGGAAGGGAGTTATCCGTTCCTTTTTCTTATGTAATCCGTGCTGAATTTTCTTATTAATGAAATAAAAAAGTTTCTGATCATCCAGCTGTGCCTTTCGATGAATTTTTTAATTTTGAATTATCTACACCGATCGCTAAGGCATACATAATCCTTTTGTTCAAGTACTCTTTATAATGAACCGCCGTTCTCGGAGGTAAGAAAAGAATGGTGTTTTGTGAAAAATAAAGGGTCGTACTCACATGAGGTGCATGAGTTGCCTACGTACCTCTAGGGCTTTTGAAAATGTTTTTATCTGTTTATAAATAGTTTTTGCAGAGGATCAGGCCCACGTAGTTCTGGGTAGAGGGAAATGAAGAGGTTTTTTTAGAATAGAAGGGGGATGAGAAGAGTCGTAGTGCACCGAGATTTCAGACTAGGGATAGAATTTCTTGAGACGGTCCAGATTGACCAGACGATCCATCTCTTCCCCATCTAGGTCAGTGGGCATGGCGGCACCACCGGATAAGATTTTCTTCACAATGTAAGGTCTGCTCCAATTGGGCTTGAATTTCCCTCTGGGGTCCCAGATGGGTTCTATTATCTCTTTGAGGGCTAAATCCCCCTCCCGGACATCGCGGTCCTTGACTCTCTTGTTGAATGATCGCGCTATTTAGCGATGGTACCCCTGTATGTGGTAAAGAGATTTTAATCTTCTTTCATCTAGGAGGGCTAGCTCATCAAGATGGCTTTGGCACCAGTCTTCTTCACTAACTTTGCTTTCGAGCATGACGCGTAGCGAGGGTATTTCCAGATCCACAGGTAGGACTACTTCCATGCCGTAGACCAGAGAGTAAGGGGTAGCCCCAGTAGAGTTTCGGATTAAGGTTCGATAGGTACAGAGGGTGTATGGGATCCGGTCAGCCAAATCCTTACAACTTTTGGTCATCTTGCTGATGATAGATTTAAGGTTTTTATTGGCGGCTTCCACAGCACCATTGGTCTAAGGTCAGTAGGGAGAAGATTTGTGTCTCTGAATCCCATACTCGTTGACTATTTTTGTGACTTTCGTTTCGAAATGCAACCCGTTATCTGATACTAGCTCGTACGGGACCCCATATCGGCAGATGATATTTTTCTTGAGGAATTTGGCCACTTTCTTGGCGTTCAATACTGCATATGACTCAGCTTCGACCCATTTGGTGAAGTAATCAATGCCAACCAGGATGAACTCATGTCCGTTTGAAGCCTTTGGTGTAACCTTCCCTATGACGTCGACACCCCAGGTGGAGAACAACCAGGGAGAGGTTATGTTGTATAATTATCGCGGAGGTAGGTGTTGAAGATTGGAGAATTGTTGGCATTTGAGGCACCTCTGTTCATAGGCGGTGCAATCCTGGATCATGGTGGTCCAATAGTATCCCGGTCGGATGATTTTCTTGGCGAGCATGTGACCATTCATGTGGGGCCCGCATTCCCCGCTGTGGATTTTCTGTATTATCTTCTCAATCTCAGCCCCTGCGATGTAGTGTAGATGAGTTCCATCGAAGTTCCTCTTGAGTAGGGCTTTATAACAGATGATGTACTGGGCGGCCAGTCTTCGGAAAGTTGTTCGATCTTTCTTGTTAGAACCGTCGGGATATCTACCATGTTTGAGGAGGCACCAGATATCATAGTACCGACAATCGGTTAGTTCGAGATCTTTGGTGGAGACAAACTCAATATGGTAACAGAGGGTTAGCTTCTCTTACTTTTGAACTAGGAAGGGGTCATTGTTATTCCTTCGGTCATGTCAACCATGGAGGCAAAGGTGGCGAGAGCATCGGCTAGGTTATTCTTTGCTCGGGGTAGGTAATGGAAGGTGATATCTCAGAACTGGGAGGTTAACTCTTCTAATTGGGAATGAAAGGGTTGAAGCTTTTCGTCCTTGACTTTCCACTTTTTGAGCACTTGACTGATGATAAGGACATAATCCCCGTAGACGTCAAGGTATTGAATACCTTTCTTGAGTGCAACTTTGAAGCCCACTGTGAATGCCTCGTATTACGTCATATTATTGGTGCAAGGGAAATCTAATTTAATATCGATGGGAGTGTGGGAGTCATCTGGGGAGATCAGAAGTATCCCAATGCCATATCTCTTTTTATTGGCAGCACCATCAAATAACATTTTCCATCGAAGGCGGTCTTGAGCTGTGCAGAGGATATTTTCATCTGGGAATTCGAAGATCCGGACATCTTCTTCGTCTATGGGGTAATCGACGAGGTAGTCAGAGATGGCTCTTCCTTTAACAGCTTTCTGTGTGACATACACGATATCGAACTCGGTTAAGAGCATCAACCATCGGGCCATTTGACTGGATAAGGCGGGTTTCTCAAGCAGGTATTTGACGGGGTCCATTCGAGATACAAGTTTAATGCAGAAGGCGAGCATGTAGTGTCGCAACTTTTAGGCGACCCAGACAAGTGCGACACATGCCTTTTCCAAAGCAGTGTAGTTGACCTCGTACCTGACCAATTTGTGACTGGAATAATAGACGACTCTTTCTTTACGGGAGTCTTTAAGGTATTAGGTTAGCAAAGCCCCAACTACAGTGTCGGTTATGGTTAGGTATAGGAGCAAAGCGAGACTAGACTGTGGTGGCATGACCACTGGAGGTTGGGTGAGGTATTGTTTGATTCGGTCAAAAGCTTCTTGGAAGTCCTCGTTCCAAACCTTGGTTGAATCCTTTTGGAGGATCTTGAAGATCGATTCATAGATGGAGGTTAGCTGGCTGATGAACCGGCTAATATATTGTAATTTCCCAAGAAAATCTCGGACTTCTTTCTCTGTTCGGGGTGGTGGCATCTCAAGTATGGCCTTAAGCTTTGCAGGATATGCTTATATCCCCTTTTTGCTGACCATGAATCCCAAGAGTTTTCCCTTTATAACGCCGAAGACACACGTCTGTGGATTAAGTCGCATCTGATACCGTCGCAGTCGTTCGAAGAACTTCCGGAGAGAGGGAACATGACCTTCTCTAGTTTTGGACTTGATAATCATATCATCCACATAAACCTCAACTTCTTTGTGAATCAGATCGTGTAGGATGGTTGTGGCAGCCCTTTGATAGATAGCCCCAGCATTTTTGAGATCTAATGGCAAAACGGTGTAGCAAAAGGTTCCCCATGGGGTGATGAATGCAGTTTTTTCTTGGTGGTCGGGATGCATCTTGATTTGGTTGTATCTGGTAAACCCATCGATGAATGACTTGAGAGCATGACTGGCTGTATTGTCCACAATCATGTCGATATTGGGTAGCGAATAATCATCCTTTGGAGAAGCTTTGTTTAAATCTCGGTAATCTACACACATTCGAACCTTCCCTCCTGATTTCAACACAGGTACAATATTGGCTAGCCATGTGGGATATTCGATCACTCGAATGAAACCCATGTTTAACTGTTTGACCACCTCTTCTTTGACCTTGAGCGACCATTCGGTGTGGAGTTTTCTTAATTTTTATTTAACTAGCTTATAATCTAGGAGAGTGGGGATATCATGCTGAGCTATTTCAGGATCAATGTCGGGCATATCATCATAGGACCATGCGAAGACATCTACGAACTCCTTCAGTAATTCTTCAAGTTGTGCACCCTCATGCTTGTCAAGGGTAGCCCCTATCCTAATCTCGCGTAGTTGGCTACTGGAACTGAGATTAATAACAACAGTCTCTTCTTCATTAACTTGAACGCGGTTATGTTGTTTATTATTAACCTTATTTAGATCAGTTAATAATTGCTCATTTGCAAAATCATCATCATCAAAAGTTTGATTAGAATTCAAGTAGTTAATGTAAGGCACAACAAGATACTCAAAATCTTCATTTATTTCATTGATAGGAAAACAGCGTTGAGAACCTCATCAAAAGAGGTCTCGATTACATTTGAGGAAGGATGGACAACAGAAGAAGAAATAGGGTAAACATTGGGGTTAGGGGAGATTTCAAGAGGTATAACTGGCACAACATGCCAATTCAGTAGAGGCGTATCAGCAACTTTAATCAGACGGGATGGGTCCATTGATGTAGTGCCTGAATGAACCATGTAGAGTGCCAGCCCCAGTATCTGTAAGTTGAAGGAATTTTCGTAATCACTTTCCTCGGTCTCTTCGGTATCTTTGATGAGAGGTTATACACGGTGTGGTAAACTTTCGGCCCATGGGTAGCTATCTTGGAAAAAGATCTCCATTCTCGGCCTCATTTTCTTCTCTGTGTGGTCATACCATGGTTCTGGAAAATCGCAAAAGGGGAAGTCCTCGCCTTCTTTGATGAATCGTCCATTTAAGGAGTCTCCTGAGATAGTTCAAATGCAGTCTAATCTCCTCTTTGGTCAAGACTTGTGGATCATTTTAAGCTCTTGTTCTGATGGTTGATACCCCATGCCGTAAAGAGGGGAAGATTTCTTCAGTTCATTGGGATCAAGTATCCCTTACTGCCTTTGCCCTAGCCCCAGTCCGGGCTTGCAGTGCACGTTTCTGAACATCTAAATCACATTGACATTTCCATGAGGGTCATATTCTAGACAAACCCTTTCTTTGAAACCGTCCCCTATCGAGAGTAGGAGTGGCTCAACTCGGAATCTTGATAGGAGCATATCATTTGACCAGTGCTGTATCTCAAGAATTGGACTACTGGTGCTTGCACCCCCGATATTTTTATCGTCGCCCAAAATGGTGATGACTCGCCCGTCAGCGAAGAACTTCAATTTTTGATGGAGTGAGGAAGACACACCCTTGATATTGTGGATCCAGGGTCGTCTGAGCAACAGGTTGAAACAAACTGGGATGTCTATGACTTAGAATTCAATGACGGGGTTTATAGGGTCAACCCCTATTACAAGTTTTATGGATCCCATCACCTCACGATGGGTATTATCGTAGGCACGTATAGCAACGAAGGTTAGAGCGAGGTCGCTTTCTTTCAGGCCTAAACACTTGAAGGTTCTCAGAGGGAAACATTCGAGGCGGATCCGTTATAGACAAGGGAGAGTGGCACGACCTTCCCCATAACTTCGACGGAGATGTTGAGTGCATGGTTGTGATTTGGACCAATTCTGTGGATTTCTTCTTCAGAGAATGATAACATTCGGGTAGAGGTCAAGGATCGGACCAGATTTATCGCTTCTTCTGGTGAGGTAGAGGGAGGAACTGTGGGTCTAGTGAGTAATTTGATCAAAGCATTTATGTGTAGCTGGGAAGACATGAAAAGTCCCCATAGAGTGATGTTAGCTTGAGTTTTCTTCGGTTGATCGAGGTTCATGTTCTCCTCAATGGTCATCTCTGGCATAGGAAGGTTTTCAACTCCCTTCCCCTTGCATTTGTCGGTATTGGACTTGGAACCTGATAATGTCTCCCTGATCTGGTCATGTGATTTACTGAAGAAGGAAAGAGCATGAATCCCATTTTCTCATCAATATCAGGTTGTTCTACCACCCTGTTTATTTCTCCGAGGAGTTCTTCAAATGAGATCATCCCACATATGTCGGATATTGGGCCAGCTCTTTCTGAAGATTGTTCTTCACTCGAATCTTCGAATTCTTCCCCCCATCCGGTGGTAACAATTATGTCTTTCCATGTAAAGTCAATGCATTCCACAACTTCAACGACTTCTTCATATAGGTCCTCCCATTCTGTGGGGATATGTGTGATTAAAGGGACCAAACACCCTTATAGCTTCAAAGTGTCAAGTAACCCGGTGATGCTGCAAATGCTATTGGTTTGGTCGAATAATTCTGCCATTGTCTGGACAACATCATCTAAGCTGACTTCGTCGATTGGTACCACCCATTTTTATGAATCTCGGGCCCACTTTCGTGCTTCCCAGAATAGTGTGCTAAACTTCTAGCAATCGATGACCATCTGTGAGGGCAATTTCAGCCCGAACTCTAGGAGTTGGTTCAACACTTCTGACAATTCCATACTTCCATTTTCAGAATGGGTACGAAAAGCGATGCATGCTCTGATGAGGAGTGACAGTTCTTGATCAGCGAGGCTAGTAGGGTGTAGGAGGAAATATGGGCAAATTTGAAGAGGTTTAGGAGAGTATATGGGTGTGATTTGAGTTGAGGGATCGAAATCTGGGTTTTCTTCCAAGAAGATGGCATTGGTGTGATTCGGAAGTGGATTGTGAGTAGTGTTTGGCTTAGGATTGGCTAGTGGGGCGATGGTACCCCGGTCAATGAGATCTTGGATTATGTTTCGAAGGTGAAAACATTGGTCGGTGGTATGGCCGGCAATTTGGTGAAAGGAACAATGCGCATCGGTCTTGAAGTTTCTTGGGAGAGGATTTGGCAATGGACGTGGATCCAAGGGTTTTGATGAGGTTTCGGCTTAACAGGGTTTGGTAAACTTTGGAGAGGGGAGCATGGAGCTCAGTGTATTCCCTTCGGATGATGGGAGGGTGGCTTTATGGTGCCCATGATGTGGTTGGTTGAGAGATGTTGTTGATGGTTCAGACTTTAGCACTAGCAGGCTTGTTATACTTTCTAGGGGTGAACTGTTTGTCCACCTTCTTCGGTTCAACCTCTATTTTAACGAGGCTTTCCTCGATTTCCACTCCAGCCTCTCTGAGAGCTCGGAAGTGGGGATAATATTATCCTCCCATCATTGCTCGGATATAGGGCAAGAAGTTCTTCTTCACTATGTTGACCTGTTCTTCCTCGGATGGCCGATTGGTCATGGTAGCTGCTTGCTCCCTCCACCAGGTTATGATGTTATTAACTGATTCTCCTGGATTCTGTTTGAGCAGCTCTAAATAGCGATGGGTGACCTCAATCTCTTCGTTGTATTTATATTGCGACATGAATTCTCGGGCTACATCCTCCCAGCTACGGATTCTGGATTCCTCAATAGATAAAAACCATCGGAGGGCACTATCCTTCAAAGTTTGCTGAAACATTTGGCCATCACTTCTTCAGAAACCCCTAATAGATTCATGGAATGATGATAACTGCGAAGATGAACAATTGGGGGTCCACTACCTCCGAACTTCTCGATATTCGGCATCTTGAACTTCTAGGGTAACCTCGCTTTAGGATAAGGATACATGTGGGTGTAGTCCATGTAATTCCCAGAGCTCCTGACTTGGTCAAACTTCTTAGTGATCATCTTGAGATCCACCTTGACTTTATTCAACTCTTCATCCTTTGGATCTGTGACCGTAGGCAGGTTAGCCATAGGCTGAGAAATATTTGGCATTATAAGCTGGGCAGGCAGCGGCCCATTGGCTGGAGGGGCACGTGGAGAGTGCTGATATTCTTTCGGAACCCAGATAGGCTCGGGTGGACCCATAGCACGAGGGAAAAGGGCCTCGGGATCTTGAGGAATAGGAAATTTGTTTCGTTGCATTTATCGAACCTCCGTTTGGAGGTTATCAATCTTGGACACAAGCTGAGCAAGGAATGTCGTCAGATCCGAATGTATGACTGGTTCTTGATCTGTATTCTCCATGGAAAGTGAATGGATTTTGGACTCGAAAGAAGTAGTAGAGGAACAGACGAAACTCCGGGGTGATTTGACTGAAGACCGAAGCCAATAGGGAGCCAGGCCAAGGACTTGCAATCGACCTGAGAAGGCGTAATTTTTGTATTTTTGAGAAAAAAGGAAGAACTATTTTTGTATTTTTGATAAAGAAGGGAGAAATGTTTTTGGATTTTTGATAAAGAAGGGAGAAATGTTTTTGGAGACGGAAATCAGCATGATTATTATGATTATTATATTCTCACTTGTATTTAATTTTCCTAAATGCAATGCTGGACGGGACCTGAGCCTAGAAAAGTGGGGTTTTTAATATATGCAAAGCTACGGTTTGAACTTGTAACCAGGATCACAGACAGGGTCCCGTTTTAAAAATGCATAAAAATTGGGCGGCAGGCCGATCCAGAATTTCGACAGAGTTTCGAGTTGAAACCAGCAATCTAAAGTGCGTGTCCTAGGTTTGACACCTATATGCGGGTATGGAGTTAGTTGGGTGAATCGGCATGGGTTCCCCCCTTTGGTGTGACTTCCACGATATACGTCTTGATCTTGAGGGCAATAGGTACGTGTGGACAAGCCATTTAATATACCTGAGTGTACGTGAATTGCCTCACCATATAACTCGTGGGGATAGTACGTTTGAGAGCGAATTCGATATACTCGGCATACGTGAACGAATTCCCTGCGATATACCTCCCGTCATGACTTCGGTCAAGTAGTACGATGCGTGGGAACCGTTTGATATACGTCGAAGGTACTTAGCCAATTGAAGGTGAGAGTCATATCACTTAGGCTAACTGCGACCTGCCGGACCAGCGCCCATCACGAAGTGACCCTCCAGTTACTTGGTAAAATTTGGTCAATAGCAATGCTCTCTGGTGATGTTATGTGAATCATACATGATTCTCTTATTAGTATCTTATGATGAGAATGCCTTTCTTGATTATGCCAAATATGGAGCAAAGTACAAGTACCCCAAAAGGTACACCAAGTATGGATGGGTGATGCGTGCAACATGGGGATATATGTGATCCTAGGTGCACATGGTGTGAAGTGTACATGGAAGATTTCTTACAAGTGTGTGAATATAAGAATAAGCATGGGATACACATGGAAAAGGGGAACATGCAGATATGGGGGAAAATATAAACAAATATAACATCCATGCAAATAGATTCAAGCCCTCAAAATACACATAGTCCCCAGTAGAGTCTCCACTGTGGCCATCCCCGATCCTCGCTGTGCTGGGGAGGGCAAGAAAAGGGAGACGATCCTTTGGGTCCCGCGCATCCCTCTCGGGGGCGCTTCGGCCGGCGTCGTTTGAGATGAGGTGTAAGAATGTAGAGAGATTCAGAGTCGCCAGTCTATATTACTCAAAACAGACAAAAGAAAAACGGGAACCCATCCCGAAGGATGGCATCCAAAGACATACTGGTGCATGCGAAACCAAAATGATTCGAGAAAGGTTCGAAGGCTTAGTTACGAAATGGGAAAATGTTAGGCACCCATTCCACACTTTCGGTCTCTCGTGAATATTTGCTATTTTCCTTTATATTTCCCCCCGTGATATGTGTGCATGTGTATATATATAATGGAGGTAGGAATCCTCGACTTGTATCATGGAAAAGATAAAGCTAGTCATCCGTAGGAAGATATAAGAATATTATTAAAAAAATAAGATTTACGCGATTACCCCTACGTGGATCGTTATAAAGGAACGATAACGCATATGGAGTAATATGTCACTAAGGGAAAGTATATAGAATATAAGAAGATTAGGTTTAGAGAAAATAGAAAATAAGAGAAAAAGTAAGAAAAGGACTCGAGTCTTGGGTTTTACCCCGAGACGCTTACGTAGCCTATAAAGGCATCAAAGTCCACGTAGTTCGCATACAAAACAAGGGGTGGGGTTTATCCCATAAATCCAAATGGGGGATCTCTTATTTTTGGGGATGTGTGTGTGTAGAAAAAGTGTCTTAGTTGTGAGAAAAGTATGAGAATCCGTATTTGGAATTTATGAGCAAACCCTCATTTTCTTGTTCTTTGGGTTTTATTTATATGAAAACTAAGAGATGTGCAATAATGCTAAATAAAAAGTATATTAGGATGTGTTAGATGAGATAATCAAAGTTCTAAGTAATAAAAACAAGTTATTGAGAGTTTAAGAGAATTTAAGAGAAAGTCGAGAAAGTTGGACCTTATTGAAGATCTTGAGCTTGGTCTTGGGTGTTGGAGAGAAACCCTTGAACTTGGATGATGATGGAGAGTGGCTAATTCACCAAGTTTAATGAAAAGGATGATGGAAAGTGGAAGTAAAAAAGGGATTTGGAGGTTGAAATCACGCTGCCTTCGAGAGAGGTTTCTGGGATTTGTTGAGGGTGAATTTTATTAGATCTGGGCTTTTTCTTGCAAATGAGGTGAAGACCTCCTTTTATAGGCCCAGGTAACTGTCGATCGGCATAGACCCGCTCCTGCATATCTGCACCTGCCGATAGACAGGGTCTGGAACCTGCCATTTGGCAGTGCGCTTCAGGCTTTTTTGGAAAATTGGCTGCCGAGGGCAAACCGTTGGTCAGAATCGTACATGGGGCATACCATTGGAAAGGTAATTTAGAGACCTGCTAAATTCCTTTGAACCTCTCCCGGGTTCAGGATTTGACTTTGGGTCAAATGTGGCTCAGAAGCGTTTGTCGGTCCATTGGACGGGGAATCGTTCAGACTCAAATGGATCATTCGTCCACATGGTAAGTTTGAATTGCGCACGGGGTGGACCGTTGGAAAGGTTAGGAGATGTACTTATACATTCCAAAGAGTTTGACCCGGTTTGGGGAGTTGACCTTGGTTAACCGGGCCCGGGAAGCATTCGGTGACCTCTTGGAGTCAAACGGATCGTTCTTCCGCATGGAAAGTCAGAATCACGCATGGGATGGACCGTTAGAAAGAGTATTCAGTGCCCTTCAAAGATCCATTTAGCCTCAGTTGATCTGAAGAGTTTACATAGGTCAAACAGAACCCGGAAGTGCCCGATGGCCTCTGGGTTAAGTTTCAGACGCAAACAAATCATTCGTCGGCATGGTAAGTCGGAATCGTGCACGGGGTGGACCGTTGGACAGGGTATTTAGTGCCCTTCGAAGATTCATTTAGTCTCGGTTGAGATGAAGAGTTTGAATTTTTTGTCAAACTGAGCCGGGGAGTGCCCGGTGGCTTCTAGGTCAGTACTCGGGACATGACCTGGTTTGTAGTGATGGAGGGAGGTACTAGGGACCTAAGAAGAGTTAGGGGGAACAAAATGGGGTGTCTACAGTAGTAATTAATTAAATGTTTTCGATAGTGATGCTAAGACTGAACCAACTTGATATTCTGTAATAATTTAATAAAGTTGTAGCTACCCGATATTTAATTAGACGGGGTGTCACATGCAGATTCTCTAAATCCATAAACTAAGCCTGAAATTGAAAATACGATCGTATTATTTTATTTTATATTGGTTACTCCGGCGATAAAATATATGATCCTTACATTAATCAAGTAAATAACTCAAATTTCATATAGATGTTTAGTGTCATTAGTTGTTTGGATCTTGTTTTAATTGCCTTCACAACTTATATGGCATCAGCTGGTTCATCACACCTATGGACTTCCAACCACACCTTACTTCCAATAATATCCTTTTATTGGTTAAGTGTTATTTAACATTTATGGATTTTCACAGACACACACACACACATATTTATAATGGTGATTAAAACAAATTTCAAAATGTTTTTATAAAGATGTAAAGGTTTTAAAATTATTGGTTACTCTTTATAACCATTAACAAATTGACTTTTGGAATGCAAACACAACGTAAGCACAACACAAAACTCAATTGTGCTTGCGATTTTTAATGCACAGAGAAAATTAAACACATGGCGAACTAATGTTTAATAATATCCGCATTATGCGCATGGTGACGAATTCCATCCATGCACAAAAACTTTGCATTTTCAATTATACTATTCAAATCAAATTTCAAAATGCATTTATAGTGAAGTCACACCATTGAGCTCGATTGAGAATTTTTTTTAAGAGACTCTTTATAATTGATCCAATCTGTAATAGACTGGTGCCATGGTTAATTTGGTAGCCAAAAATTTACATCCCACATTGTCTGGGTGAGAGAAAGTAATGGTTCATATATGTAAATTCACATCCTTCAAACACCGAGGCCTTTTCAAATCTACTGGTAAGGCCTATGATTTATGAGACCACGTGTCAGGGGTTCAAATTCCATTGGCACTAGTTTATGGATGTGAGATATAATAAAATCCGATTCCGCTGTGAGCCGTGGTTAAATTGGGAACAATATCGTTGATAATAGAGTGGGGTATTACATAATGATATCAGGGCCAAAACCAAGCAGGAATAAATATGCCAACGGGTTGAGTGATGGTTGATTTCATCCGAATGAAGACGTTGGGCTCCCTAAGGGAGTGGATTGCAACAGATTGATCCCATGATTGATTTCACAGCCATAGAGTTACATCCAACATCTCCTTGGTGAGGGAAATTAATGGTTCATATAGATAAATTTGTAGTCTTCAAACACAATAGGTTAACACTTCAAACTCCATTATCACTAGTTTATGGACGTGAGCTGGAATTACACCCCATACTGTTGTGGGTGGTTGCCAAATTAGAGATAATATCGATGGTAGTAGAGTAGAGTATTACACAACATATCTCACTTTAGTGAATTTAAGTTATCCATAGCTAGTTATAAATGAATACTTAGGTCTTTAGATAAGAATATCTTTTCAAAAATTAATGACGTGGATAAAAAAACACTTTTACATCATATTACTTTTCAGATTGAGGTTGATTATCTTCTTAGAGGAACTTATCAACATTATATGATGCTTGGGATATTGGAGGTCTTTTCAGTTGTGACGGAGTTTTATGAGACGAATATGATTATTAGATGGAGGAGAGTTAAGGTGCTTAAAGAAACTATCTACAAAGTGTCTCATGTATAAGATTTGTGCACATGAACTTTGTAAAATTAACTTTACAAGTCTAGCGAGATAGAGAATGGAAGCTAAGGTTTTTCCTCCTTGTAGGGGTGTTCCTTATAAATTTGGTCTTGTGAGCTTTTTTTGGTGTTAATTCACATCAAATAATAACTAACATTTGATTTAAGTTTTTAGATTAATAAATAACAAAATCGATGCTTTTAACTAATAGTCACCTAATTAATTGTGAAAATCGATTTAGGATACTCAATATGTGCGAGTTGGTTAAATGATGAGTCTTTTTATAAATTAAAAACACTTCACGTGACCTTTTTAATCATATATGATGTTTTAAATTTTTTTCTAACATTGAAGTAAAATCTAGCTAGTTTGAGTGCTTATTGTAATTTTTTCATTAAGCCTATTAGGTCAGAAAATAACCCAATGGATGGTTGAATTGAATTTTTATAAAATTATTTGAAAATAAAAACTTTTCTGTTCTTTTTTCTTAATATTGCTAAAGATGATACATGAAAACAATCAGTCAAGCAATAATATGAAATATAAAGAGAATTTTCAAACCAATATCTTTATGTGGTTTCACCTTTCCTCGAGATGACACTTTATAATTGGTTCACTAATTTAGAGCCAACACCTTACAGGTATACATCATACACCTTGCAACCATAACCAATAAGAAAACACACTTTCCTTTTCCAAGAGGATGCGAACAAGCTCGAGGACTCATTCCTTAACTTCTCGTACAATGGCACTATCGGATGGAAAGATACAATGAAGTTATTACGCCATAAAAAATACCGTTCGGTTCACTTAGGTAATATTTTGTTCGAATGAAATTTTATCTCTTCGTTGTTGAAAATATAATGGCCCAAAGTGTGTTCTTATATATTCTCTTTATTTTCTTTTGAAATCTCAATTAATTGTTGACACAAGTGTCATAGTGGAGTTTTGATGTTTTGTTATTTTTTAAAACTATTGTCTATGGAAGTGATGTGTTGTGGAGCATATGTATTTAAAAAAAAACTAATGGCTATAAGTTTGTTAGAATATGTTGGTTTTCCTTTTTTCAATAACCTTGTCGTTATAACTCAAGTTACCTTGGTTTGGTAGACTAAAAGAATAAACCTCCCATAGGTTTAGAATCTCCTTAGTTGGTGTTGTTTACTTAGTTTTAGTCGACCTAACAATGTTTGGTAGACTAGACTACTTTAAATTATAGTATTTTGTTTCTGAAACCTTATTTTAAGTGTGTATAAATTGATTAGAATATTTTGTGCATGTGAGCCAATAGAATGATCAATTTTATAAGTAAGTATATTTTTACAACATTCCTTAATTCACTCAAAAGTATAGTTTTATTTTCTAGAAGTTTTGCCATTTTTATTAAAGCTTTGTCTTGACTTTAGATTGAACGTTACTTTGAGTTGAAATGATTTATTTTGCTCTTGTGACCTTCTTTGTTGATTCAACTTTGCTTTTTTTGGATGCAAATATTTTAATTTCTTTACTTATAATAAAGTTCTTTATGTTTTGTGTATGATGGAATGAACTTAAGAACATTTAAGTGACGATGGTGAAGTTTGTAATGAATAAAGTCGACGAAAGAATTTTGAGGTTTTAAGGATAACGTATTGATTTTTTTGAACTTCTCATATATATTTTGTGTGTGTATGTGTGTGTGTGTGTGTTTGTGTGTGCTTAGTCTCTTTTTCTCACAAAATTTGCACTTGGAACCTATTATATGTTTGTGATCATTCAAAGGACTTAAATGAAGAAAAATGCTAGAATCTTTAAGGATCAATCTTTTCGGTTTCATCTTGTATTTGGCAAGGCAGGTTTTTGGCTTCTTCTTTAAATTTGTTGAGATTTTATTTATTTTCTCTCTCTTTTAATGTGCATTTGATTGACATTACGTTTTCTTCCATGGAACCACTTCATTTTACTCATATATTTCTTTTATAGCGCTTGTTATAAAATGTATTCTATGAGTAGAGTAGTCTTAAATGTGACAAGCGCTCCATCTTTTTAACATTTTTTTTGTGAAAGGAAGTTTAACCCATCTCGCAAGAATTGGATTCTATGGAAAACTAATAATTTTAGGATGCGTTTGATAGCAAAGATGGAAAAGAAAATGTTTTGCGTGAGAAATGTTTTTGATCTAAAAAATTCATTTTGTGTATTTGATTGTTGAGATGGAAAATAGGTTATAAAATGGAAAATAGGGTACATATCTAGGCCAAAGTGTTCAAACTTTGCATGGAATTGTTTTTCTAGGGGACGAGGTATGTATATAAAAGTTGAAAAACTTTTAAAAAAATTATAGGTAGTTGTACATTTTAAAAGGTGGAAAATGTTTTCCATTGAAGATAATGCCTGTTAAACACTATAAAAGTTAGAAAACACCAAAGTTGATTTATTTTCCCTAGAAAATCATTTATATCAAACAAAACCTATAAGAACACCAATCCACCCACCCATCTTATTTTTCAATATTTTTCATAATTTTTCATTTAAATGAACTATTTTCAATATTATTTTATTGTTCTTGAGTTCATTATGTCATATATGAAACAAAAAGATATTTATTATGATTGTTTAGAATATAAACTTCAAACCTCAAAATTGCTTGGTTGACTTCATTCATTACTAACTTTAAACCTCACAAAAATTTGTGTATTATGTAATGAATGAAACCAACCAGATAATTTTGGAAAGGACCAAGCAGGGTTTTGCAAGTGGTGATGAATTCCTTCGTTGAAGCAAAATAAGTCTTTGTGTGTAATACCCCGTATTTGTATGACATTAATTTATTATTAGTTGTGAGGTATTACTGTTCTTTATGAGGTATTACTATTTGGACCATATTCTCGAGTGATATGGAGGCCCATAAATATATTTTTAATGCTTTGGATTGGGACTACGGGGTAGGAATATCTTGGGCTAAGTTTTGTACTACTTTGGATAATGTTTTGATCTCATATGAGGTCCAAAATTAGGTCTTAAGTGACTTATGGGTTTAAGTTAATTGAAGGGGCATTAACCCTCATTAATTAATAAGTTTACACACAAAGCAAAATCACTAACAACCAAAGAGTTTTGGATATATAATGAAGACCTTAGGAGAGGAACTTAGGGATCTAAAGAGAAGGAATCAAGCTAGAAGCTTCACCACCGTTAACATGCACGACATATTGTGCTTTGTCGTGACTTAATCTATACCTTGCTTATATTTTGATTGTCATATTGAATATATTTGGGTTTAGATATGTGCTAAGTTTGAATGCATTTAAGGGTTATACCATAGTCAAAATCATGTTTTTATGCTTAGTGTCACGGGTAAAAAAAATTAATTTTGAATTTTTTCCACATGTGAAGTGTTTCCACTAAGTAAACCAACAATTCAAAACAAGAACAAATATAAACACAAATCATATTTAGGTAGGCATATAATTTACGGGAAAAAAACCCTAACCTTATATTTTATTACTCAACAAATATAAGGAACTCTACAAAATGCCCAACCACTATACCTAGAAATGCAGGAAACAAAAGCTTAAATACAAAGGTCACAATGAAGTTGATAACCGCAACTGCTAGTATAAGTGTCTAAATAACAAAGCTTTCAGATCTTCCCACAAAAATTTCATTTGATAACTCGTATATTAGCATCCTAATAGGTGTCCAAGGCGGTTACCCATGTTCTCAGGGCGGTTACCCTTAATCTCCACGTGCTCAGCAAGTGTATTCACGTTTTGACACCTCCCCAGCTGTAATACCCCGTATTTCTGTGCATTTAATACTTAAAAAATTCAGGTAAATTTTAAATTCCTTGCATGTCATAATTTAATTGAATTAATTATGTAATATTTATTTAAATATTAATCGGAGAGTAAATCGTTAATATTCATGGAATTTAAATTATTAAGTGAATAGTAATAATTTATTTAGGTCATAACGAGTATTAGTGATGTGGAATTTATTTATCTCAGTTGGGAGTCGAGTATAGACTAATTTGGGTGTGAGATAAGGATTTTTATAAATTAATTTGGATGTCAATTCTGAGTGCACGATTGAGTTCGGATGGGCCGAGATAGTCAGAAAAGTGTATCCGGTAGTGGTAAATGGGTCACGGGATATTTTTGGGTACAACCGGGCCCACATGGGGGGTATATGAGCCATTTTAATTAGGCCCATGTGACTAAAAATGGGATTTGGAGATGAAAACCTAAGTTTAGGAGTTATGGGCAGCTATAACTCAATTAGGAGAAATCTGAGAACGTAGAGGAGTAAAAAGGGAGAACTATTTGGAGCCAAAAGGAAGAACAAGGGAGGTGTTCTTCAACAAAGCAAATCTCCACACCAAAGGATTAACTAGACACTACGAACCGTAAGGCAAGTGGTTAAACTTGCTTTTATAAAAATTACATATTTCAATTCATATCATAGTAGGTGTGTTAAAATTATGCTTTTTTAGTTGGGTTCATATACAAATTGGGTTTTAAATTTGTGGATGTTTCAAATCAATTTTTGGACGGTTAAGGATTTATAAATTCATATTGTGCTGTTAAGGAATTTATAATTTAATTGGGATAGATGTATGACTTGTAAAGAGATTGGGAGAAATCATCTTTAAATTTGGATTTGGGCAGTTTATTGTGTGTAAAGTTTTGGATTGAAAATGGTTAATAAAGAATTGATTGAAAAAGGATTACAGTAGAGAAATCTAGGTAAAAAGCTTAAGTTGAGTTTTAATGGCGGACTGGACTGGACGAGGAAGAAGGGGGGGAAACCCAGGGGGCCATTCGAATGACCCTGGATCTCGTTCGAATGACGAACACTGTCGTTCAAACGACATGTGTTTCGTTCAAAAGAAGTGATAAAATCCGACAACTTTTGTTTCCTTTACTGTTTAGGCTGATGTTGAGATTGTGAGGAACAATTTCGTACAGTAGGATCCTTTTTTACTTGGGTTGGTTTAGGGACTTAATGGACGATCAATATATGTTACCTTTTGAGTAATTAATGTGTGTAGAAACATTAAGATTGGAATAAATTAATAAGTTGTGTCAAACTTATTAAGGGAGTTTGGGGCATTAAATTCTGAATATTTAATTACGGGCTAAGTGAGCGAGTCCAGGTAGATTGGTTGAATGACGCTAAGGTATTTAATTAATTAGTGAGATAAATAGATTAATTTGGAGTCGGAATATATACTCGGGTAATATTAAGATACGGGCCAAGTGAGCGAATCCGGGTATATTGGTTGAGTGACACCAAGATAATAAATTAACTAATGGATAAATTAATTAAATTAGAGTCGGATCATAGACTCGGGAAGCTAATAAATTAATTAATGGGCAAATTAAATAAATTAGAGTTGGACCACAGACTCGAGAAAATATAGTCTAGTGCTACGAATTTTTGTACACCTACCAATTTGTCACACCTTGATATTAAAAATCTGGCACAGTTTAAAACCATGCCAAATTTTGGCACTGTTTAATAATAATCTGGCACACTTTTAAGACTTGCCAAATTTTGGCACTGTTTAAAAGTGTGCAAAATTGAGAACACTTTACTAAAATATAAATATCCTAAAAAAATTAATCCCCATAAAGGATTTTTGCTCTCCCGCTCTCTCTCCTCTCTCTCGCTCACCTCCCGCTCTCTCTCTCTCACACGACCAGTACCAGGAGAAGAAGAGCCTAGGGTTTTCAGGGATTTTCGTGGTTGCGTGGTTGCTCCGGTAACACCTAAAATTATACCACGCAATTGTACCTCGAGGCGATTGCGTGGTTGCTCCGGTAGCACCGGTAGTGGTAGAGCCTAGGGTTTTGGAAGAATCGGTTTGTGTTTGGTTTGGGTTATTTAGTTTTGGCAGAGAAGGTATGGGGAATGGGTTTAATTGGGTTTAACAAAATGGGTCTGAGGGTTGGTGAACGGGTAAAGGTATGAGGTTGGGACTTCGGGTTTGGAACTTCCAGATGGGTTGATGGATGCAAGGGCGATCGAGGTTCAATCCGGGTGGCTCCGGGATTTATTGGGCTGTAAAGGGTTTGAGGATACGGGTTGGTGGGTAGAAGGTTTGACAACAGCTAGTTCAGGCACCAAAGGGTAGCTCCGGGTTATGGGTTCAAGTAGCAGTCGGTATGTTTCCCCTCCGCCGCACGGTATGTTTCAATCACATTCATTTCAATTGGGTTCTATTTTCACTACATATATTTTGCTCTTTGGCTTCGGATTATTCTGAGATTGAACCTACATATGGCTTGAATGATATTTGTAAGAATGTATTTATCAAGCATTGAGATTGAACCTACATATGGCTTAAACCTATATATGGCTTCAATGGCTCACTACATACATTGGAATGTGCATACATTGCATACACGATCTAATACATTGATGTGCATACATTACATACATTGAAATGCATACCTTCGAATCTATACCGAATCTCATTTTTGGGTGTGACTCACTGACATGTCGTATTCATATTGACTCGTATTTTGACCACTCACCAATAGGGTACAATGAAATCCGAACAAGATCCAACACGGGTGCGACACGTTAGCGAGTCGCACCCATTGAGTCAAAAATATGAGTCGGCATAGACAGTCTTATTATTATTTTATTTTTTTATATGATATGCACCTGTGATTTGCTTCACAGAGACCATTATGTAGAAAATCCAAGAGAATGATATCTTATGTATGGATAGTACTGTATTAGATACCACCCTACACCTACTCCAACATCTCCCATCACTTAATTGGTAAGAATAAACCAGTAAAAGTTGATAATCTTGCTGGACTTATTGTCTATCTGATGCTAGCACTTCTATTAATCTTCCTGGAAGAGTTGTATAAAATATCATTATTATATGCTGCAGGTCATGAAATTTGATGATATGAAGGAACTTGGTTTTAAATCTACTGTGAAGGTATTCTATAATTGTGTCACTAAATTATTAATTCACATCTCAATTAATTATATCGTTGCTTATCTAATTAGATTATATCCGAATTATGCCCTGCCACTTCCCTTAGTGTACCACCGTACTTTGGCTTCACCTTCTCCAGTAGTTGCATCCTTTGATTGTCATCGGCATAGTCTATTCTACACAACTATAGGCACGTCCCTTTAGGTATAACCTGGTCGCAATAGATATGGTGGAGAAGCTCCACTTGTCAGTTGAGCGCCCTTACAGATGTCATATATTGATTTATTCACTTTTAATGGAGAATCATGTTTTTTTAGTTGGTTAGTGTCTTCTCACTCTCCACAATGTATCACGAGCATTAGTGTTACCATTAATGTTACCACTATTGTATGAATATATGTTGCATATATGCTATTGTGTGCATATATGCATACATTTATTTCATGTATTCTGGGGTCACAGGGTCTTCTCACCTTGTGCTCAAAGATTTTAAAGTAATCGTGATCAATTGATGATTATATCACATGCTTAAAGAGGGGAATGGCATGGCAGTTACCACTACTGGAACTATGGAGCAAGCTAGCATGACTGCTACCCAAGACATTGCTTTAGAATGGGTTAAAAAGGAAGAGAAGAATGATGCATGTTGTGTATCGTGTTGGAGTTGACAAGTATGATATTGGATTTGGGTTTGGCCATTTTGGTATTACCGTTGATGATGTAAGTTTCTGTTGAATTTTTATGTTGTTGATATATATTTGGTTTTACATTTTCCCCGTTGCAAGTGAACCTCCTTATGTTTATTTTATTTTTCAATCACATATACTTGAACATGACTTACATTATGTGAATTTCATATTCTTGATCACTGCAAATTATCCATTGATTGGCTACACAATCAATAACGATCAATGGCTACACAGTCAATGCTATGATCAAAATGAATGTGTATATCACATAAGATGTGTATAATACCTTCGTACCATATATATAGTCGCTACATGTAAATTGATTGTGTATATTGCATGTAGCTATGATCAAAATGATTTAAGAATTTCCTGAGTTTAAGCCAGGTTATTACTCGTGAGTTTAAGAATTTCATATGGAATGATTTGTGTTACAAGTATCCTTATCAATATGAATGATTTGTTTCCCCTTACTTACAGGGGGATGTATGTATGTTGCGACCTGAGCTACAAAGAGGAAGAATTTGAAGTTGTTGACGTGCCGTTAAAGTCTGTAGGCTTTGTTGAAATCGACACACCGATTCTACAGGTTTGTAAATTTCTTAATGTTTATGTTTGATTGATTCATCTTGTGGTTATAGTTATCTGATTAAAAGAGCTAGAAAGATTAGAGAACATACATGTGTAATAAAAAAATATGTAGATTAGGCTTGAAAACAAGCTCTTTGAGGGTGAAAACCCAAACTAGCCCCCAAATGGCCCCGTAAGAGGCACGGACACCTTGCATGGGACCAAAGTAACTTGTACGAACTGACCGCGTAGTCGCGGGTCTCCCGATTTGAGAATATGACGATAATTTAAAAATATGTAGATTAGGCTTGAAAACAAGCCGTTTGAGGGTGAAAATCCAAACGAACCCCCAAACAGCCCGGTAAGAAGCACGAACACTTCGCACGGGACCAATGTAGCTTGTACAAACTAACCACGTAGTCGCGGGTCTCCCGATTTGAGAATATCACGATAATTTTAAAATATGTAGATTAGGCTAGAAAATAAGCCGTTTAAGAGTGAAAACCCAAACCAACCCCCAAACGGCCCCGTAAGAGGCACGAACACCTCGCATGGGACCAATGTAACTTGTAAGAACTGATCGCGTAGTCTCGGGTCTCTCGGTTTGAGAATATGACGATAGTTTGCAAAAATCAACACTTAAACTTAAAAACAAGGAGTTAAAGGGTGAAAACCCAAACCAGCCCCCAAACGACCCCGTAAGAGGCATGAACACCTTGCACAGGACCAATGTAACTTGTAGGAACTGACCGCGTATTCCCAGGTCTCCTGGTTTGAGAGTATGACGATAATTTGCAAAAATCAACACTTAAACTTAAAAATAAGTCGTTAAAGGGTGAAAACCCAAACCAGCCCCCAAACGACCCTGTAAGAGACACGAACACCTCGCACGGGACCAATGTAACTTGTAGGAACTGACCGCGTAGTTTCGGGTCTCCCGATTTGAGAATATGACGATAATTTGCAAAAATCAACACTTAAACTTAAAAACAAGGCGTTAAAGGGTGAAAACCCAAACCAGCCCCCTAACGACCCCATAGGAGGCACGAACACCTCGCACGGGACCAATGTAACTTGTAGGAACTGATCACGTAGTCCCGGGTCTCCCAGTTTGAGAGTATGATGATAATTTGCAAAAATCACACTTAGACATAAAAACAAGCCGTTAAAGGTTGAAAACCCAAACCAGCCCCCAAACGACCCCGTAAGAGGCATGAACACCTCGCACGGGACCAATGTAACTTGTAGGAACTGACCGCGTAGTTCCGGGTCTCTCGGTTTGAGAGTATGATGATAATTTACAAAAATCAACACTTAAACTTAAAAATAAGGCGTTAAAGGGTGAAAACCCAAACCATCCCCCAGACGACCCCGTAAGAGGCACGAACACCTCGCACGGGACCAAGGTAACTTGTAGGAACTGTCCGCCTAGTCCCGGGTCTCCCGGTTTGAGAATACGACGATAATTTCAAAATATGTCGATTTGGCTTGAAAATAAGCCGTTAAAGGGTGGTAACCTAAACTAGCCCCCAAACGGCCCAGTAAGAGGCACGAACACCACGCACGGGACCAATGTAACTTGTATGAACTAACCGCGTAGTCACGGGCCTCCCGATTTGAGATAATGATGATAATTTCAAATAATGTAGATTAGGCTTAAAAACAAGTCGTTAAAGGGTGAAAACCCAAATCAGCCCCCCAAACGACCCCGTAAGAGGCACGAACACCTCGCACGGGACCAATGTAACTTGTAGGAACTGACTGCGTAGTTTCGGGTCTCCCGGTTTGAGAATATGATGATAATTTATAAAAATCAACACTTAAACTTAAAAACAAGGCGTTAAAGGGTGAAAACCCAAACCAGCCCCCTAACGACCCCGTAGGAGGCACTAACACCTAGCACGGGAAAAAAATAACTTGTAGGAACCGACCGCGTAGTACCGGGTCTCCCGATTTGAGAGTATGATGATAATTTGCAAAAATCACACTTAGACTTAAAAATAAGCCGTTAAAGGGTGAAAACCCAAACTAGCCCCCAAATGACCCCGTAGGAGGCACGAACACCTCGTACGGGACCAATGTAACTTGTAGGAACTGACCGCGTAGTTTCGGGTCTCCCGATTTGAGAATATGACGATAATTTGCAAAAATCAACACTTAAACTTAAAAACAAGGCGTTAAAGGGTGAAAACCCAAACCAGCCCCCTAACGACCCCATAGGAGGCACGAACACCTCGCACGGGACCAATGTAACTTGTAGGAACTGATCACGTAGTCCCGGGTCTCCTGATTTGATATTATGATGATAATTTGCAAAAATCACACTTAAGAGTTAAAAACAAGTCGTTAAAGGGTGAAAATCTAAACCAGCCCCCAAACGACCCCGTAGGAGGTACGAACACCTCGCACGGGACCATTGTAACTTGTAGGAACTGATCGCGTAGTCCCGGGTCTCCCGGTTTGAGAGTATGACGATAATATGCAAAAATCACACTTGGACTTAAAAACAAGCCGGTAAAGGGTGAAAACCCAAACTAGTCCCCAAACGACCTCGTAGGTGGCACGAACGCCTCGTACGGGACCAATGTAACTTATTGGAACTGATCGCGTAGTTTCTGGTCTCCCGATTTGAGAATATGATGGTAATTTGCAAAAATCAAGACATAAACTTAAAAACTAGGCGTTAAAGGGTGAAATCCCAAACCAGCCCCCTAATGACCCCGTAGGAGGCAATAACACCTCGCACGTGACCAATGTAACTTGTAGAAACTGACTACGTAGTCCCGGGTCTCTTGATTTGAGAGTATGACGATAATTTGCAAAAATCACATTTAGACTTAAAAACAAGTCGTTAAAGGGTGAAAACTCAAACCAACCCCCATACGACCTCGTAGGAGGCACGGACACCTCGCACGGGACCAATGTAACTTATAGGAAGTGAGCGCGTAGTCTCGGGTCTCCCGGTTTGAGAGTATGACGATAATTTGCAAAAATCACACTTAGACTTAAAAACAAGCCGTTAAATGGTGAAAACCAAAACTAGCCCCCAAATGACCCTGTACGAGGCACGAACACCTCGCACGAGACCAATGTAACTTGTAGGAACTGACTGCGTAGTCCCGGGTCTCCCGGTTTGAGAGTATGACGATAATTTGTAAAAATCACACTTAGACTTAAAAATAAGCCGTTAAAGGTGTAAACCCAAACCAGCCCCCAAACGACCCCATAGGAGGCACGAACACCTCGCACGGGACCAATGTAACTTGTAGGAACTGACCGCATAGTCTCGGGTCTCCCGGTTTGAGAGTATGACGATAATTTACAAAAATCACACTTAGAATTAAAAATAAGCCGTTAAAGGGTGAAAACCCAAACCACCCCCCAAACGACCCCGTAGGAGGCACGAACACCTCATGTGAGACCAATGTAACTTGTAGGAACTGACCGCGTAGTCCCGAGTCTCCCGGTTTGAGAGTATGCCGATAATTTGTAAAAATCACACTTAGACTTAAAAATAAGCCGTTAAAGGGTTGTGACACCCCGCCTAATTAAATATCGGGCGATCACTCTTTTATTAAATTAAATCAAGGTAAACAGTTGGTTCATTCTTAGCATCACTGCCGATAAAAATAAATTTTCCAATTTAACACCCTAAATAATTAAGCTAAGTGTCAAAACCATTTTTCATACATAACTTTCCAAATTTTATTTAAAGAAAAATTATTTATTTATTAACAACATTCAATAAATAAGAATCACACCACATTAAATACTGCAACATAATCCAATTAATTTAATACATTCGTCAATCGAATGTCAACATACGAAATCTAAGTCACACATCCAAACTGAATAAATCTCATAATAATAATACTGGAAATAACTGAAATACAAATGTCCAATAACAACGGAATAATGGAAAGAGATACACATGCCCAACTAGATGAAAGTACTAAGAGTGGATCCGAATGAACGAAGTCGTCTAATCAAGAGACCTGCAACTCCCACCTAAGCTGCAGCGCGTTCCTTCCAAGAGATCCTAAGCAAGACGCCCCTGTGGCTGGGCACCTGTAATACATATATATATATATATATATACAAGAGAGAGAGAGAAAAAAAAGAAACGGGTCAGAGCCCGATAGTGTGTTTGATTTAAAATACGTTTAGCAAGTATTTAAATTGATACAGGCCAATGCAACAACATATTAGTGCGACACTCTCTTGAGAAATTCTCACCTCTCTTCTAATGTGCACACCTATCGCACTAACCTCCCCAACGGGTTGTCTTATCATTTATCGCACTAATCTTCCCAATGATTTAACTTATCTTATATTACTCGTAAGATTCCAAATTTCACGATTCAATTGTTTGAAAAGAATATTTCAATTAGTAACCAAAGTTCTCATTTTGACTTTATTAATCAATAAAGTTTTCCAATTTCATATTATACTTTCTCAAAACAAGTATTTACAATTTCAGTCATCAACCATGTCCTACATATCAAAACACAGTAGGCAGTTCCAGATTTCAGAATTTCATATATATATATTTACTACTCGAAAATATATATATCAAAACAGCACCCCACATAATAATTATGGTGCGGGCATACTCTACTATCCAAACCCCATATCACTCACATTAAGGGGAATACAAATTCGGAATCACTCTCGAATTGTATTAAAACATACACAAACTATAGGTTCCAAGTCCCTTAGGACCGTCTGAACTATCACTGCGATAGCCTGTACCAAGGATACCTATACACAAACAAAATGAGGCAAAGCATAGATTCCAAGTCTCTAAGAGGAAAGCACATACCCGCATCTCTTAGGACCGTCTGAACTATCATTCCGATAGCCTGTACCAAGGATATCTATCTTCTAGGGTACAAGTCAATATCCCCCATAAAGGTCCCATCGAGATAAGACTGTCCCAGCGCGGAAACCTCAGGGATAGCAAGTAGCGTGGGCATGATTTTCACACATAGATAGTATATGCATACACAATCATATAACTATACTCATATTACCATATCAATAATGGGTAAATTCTCAATTCCCATAATTACGTCATTTGCATTTATTTCTCATTATATAGTTATCACTTATAACCATTCACATCTTACTTTAATTTGAGGAACCCTTCCCACTTACTACATAACGCTCATGGATTCTATCCTCCCAAGTATAAAATTCAGTAGGTATACACATTTATGTTCCAACGTAACCCTCTTACGTGTCTCTCCCCTTTAACATATACTTGCATTGTCCCTCATGTAAGATATCCCAAAAATATAGATTTCGCCTTACATTAAAGGATTTTGAATTTTATTTTCAAAGATGAGAATTTCAAATGGTTTCGAAATCGGAATTAAAATGGAGTTTTAATTGAATTTTTTTATTATTTAGAAGAGTCCTCAAAATATAAAACTCTTTAAGAGTCCTCAAAATATAAAACTATCTAAGAGTCCTCAAAATATAAAACTCTCTAAGAGTCCTCAAAATATAAAACTCTCAAGTAAAAATAATATTTTTAGAAATCCGACCGTTCGATCAAGCTGAATTTTTGTCAGCAGTCCTGTCTCGCCGTTCGCTACAACATACTAAAATTTCAAGCGATTCCAATGGTTCGATCATCCGGAATAAAATTTTTAGTGTTTGTATCTAATTAGAACTCTTTTCTTAATCAAACTCTTAATCCTTTACATGACAAAGGGTTTCCAGAATATCATTTAAGTCATCACTACATGCAATTTCCTATCTCAAATTGGGTTTTTCTTCCATACAATTCATCCTAATCATTCCTAAACCAATATGAAAGATGCATCAACGAAATAAGCAAGATAAACACTTGCCTGGAATTTTCAGAAATTTGGTTTGGTGCCGAAATTGGTGTTGTTGCGTTCCCCGTCTCGCGATCTACGCGTTGGTGGTGACGGCGGTGCAATCCGAGGTGTTCTTGGCCTAGAACTCCTTGGAGAGCTTCTCCTCTTCCTCTCCAATGGCCGTCATTTGTCTTTGGTTGTTCTAACCCTAGAAGACAACCTAGATATCTTATATAACCCTTTTAATTTTCGTAGGTTTAATTACCCAAAAATGTAAAATGACTAAAATGCCCTCACGAGTTACTAATTAGGCCTAAAAACGCCCCGAGACCCAAACTAAACTCCCGGGTACACTTTTTTTTACTATCTCGACCCTTCCGGACGCGTTGGCGCACTCAAAACGACCATCCGAACAACTTATAAAATATTCACTTTTATTAATTCACATTTAGTCCCGACACGACACAGGCGCGTCCCGACTTAAATTTCCATAATTGTCATTTTATTCACATGTGACAATATTATAACAATAAATCTCATATATTACTATACTCATCCAGTAATATTCAACAGATAACAAATTTCCAATAATTACTAACTCTCGTCACGCTAGTAAATATTTAAAGCAACATTCCGGATTAAAATTAAATTAATTTATCTCAATTAAATTTAATAAATCTCATAATTTAAAAGCTATAAAAATACGGGGTATTACATACTTCCCCCCTAATAACTGAATTTCGTCCCGAAATTCGGAAAATAAGGCCTATCAGGTAGCACAATCCTGGATATCCTTTTTCGTACACAAACTACCTACACATTACGGTGCTCAATTACTATAGCCCTTTTTTCACAACAACATTGTTTTACATTATCATTGGGGACACTTTACTTGTGCTCCCAACCGACAACATTCGCATAGGTCAAGCCTATACGTTATAAACTTCATTATCTCACTAACATTAGGAGGACGCACCTCACTACATGACAAATACTAGGATTTATTCATATACAAATCTCCCATTCTGAGAAAATATTACGAACATTTGATCACTCTTGCTCGCTTAAAACAGTCGTGGAGTTCTACCACATTTATCGGATGTTCTCTCGACCGATCCAAAAATTTTGATTACCTACTCTCCTCTAAACATACGGAAGGAGAATAGTCGATGTTCTTCCATAACAAAACCTTAATAAGTACCTTGTACGCGACAAACAGGTACGAGTGCTTCTACAGAGCATTCTTGAAATCATCGTATCAAGATTCCAAAATCTCCTTTACGTGGCTCCACAAATATTTAATCAACGTGCGCTCATTCCCTGGCTAAGGGTGATACATCCTACTCGAAACGAAATCTTTCTCCGATGGTTCCTGAAATCCCATATCAAAGGTGGGATTTACTAAATCTCATCCTGATTTAGAAATTTGTACTACGCCGGACCATGCACTGGTGCGATCCTTCCTTTCAAAGGAAGTCTGGGGCTAACTAGTTAATATTGTAAGCCAGCCCAAAGGAATATCAATCACTTCCTTCTCGGCGACTTAATTCACATGTTCGGGATAAACCCTTGATATTGTTTTAAGGATGGAAACCCATCCAAGAACTTAACCGGGTTTATCGACTTTTTCCAAGTTTAGGATTTTTCGATAAACACAAAATTCTTTGGTTGATTCTCCTCTTTCAACCAAACCTTACCTATGGGCAGTGCATGTAGAGACTTCTCACTACATCTCGCTAAACATCGATTCTTCCCTTGAAATGTCTTACATTAAGTGACACGTAATACTCCCCTTCCTTCCTTGTAGTATGCCGAAAGTTCCACCCGTGCTCTTCTCTCCACGAAGCGCACTTCTGGAACTCTTATACTATACTAACATCATTACTCTTTGTATGAGCAAGTCGTTCTCACACTTGACTAATAAAAATTCCGCTCCGGGTGTGCTTCATAACGATTAAATTCTACTCTATTCAAGGAATACCAATTCTTGAATGGCTTCCCACAGCCTTCCAATCAAGTTCGGGCGTGCTATTCTAATTGCACACTTATGTAGGGATTATCGCCCCTCATGTGACATTTAATCCACTCTATCACTTCCACTTCGTTATACTAGTCCCATAAACATTTATTTCACACATCTATTACCACGTCCCTTTGACTCGGACTATTTTGACTGCATCTAACCCAGATGCCCACATTTTTGCAACACCCCGACCGTCCTGGGAGAGCGAAGGGCGGCTACTCTTATGTAGGACTAACTAAATTCAACGGAATATAAGGAATAGGGCATTCAAATTCCATGACAATAAAAGAGGAATAATAATTCTCAACCTTCCTCAGATAAGTACAACAATTTTTCCAAATAGGTACAACAACCAAAATAAATCACTAACGCTCTATTCATCAAAATAATTACAGGTCATCTCTTTTGTATAATATAAAGTTCTTTCCAGATAATCCATGCTAAAAATCATTCCAACTCTTTATTCATCTTGTGTTCTGTACGCGGTTATGACATTTGGGTACTCTCAATCACCCTAGAAATCAAAATTCTTAAATTCTCCTTATCATCGTTCCACCCCTCAACTCGTGGGGATAACTTTCAATGCTTTCCTACCACAAAAATCCGGCTCCAATGACCTTAAAACAAAATTCAACTTCCAACTTACATACATAATTACTTGATCCCATTTCGACCAGGGTACCGAACTCATGGAATAGTGACCAAACGTATTACTATTTCCAACCTTACACTAAGTTTCATGCGTGGGATGTCTCGCAAAGCAAAATCCAAACAAGGAACCCCCCCGATACACTACTACCTAGCATTGTCGGTTATCGAAATCCGTTAGGTCCTCCGTCCATAGTATATACCCCTTTATTCCGTGCCTTGACAGAAAAGTTACAATTTCTCCCGTAATTATGCTTAACAATGAACGTTTCACTAATTGCACTATTGTTCAGTATAGGTTGGTGGTAATAGCATTCCATAAACCTCGAATACATACACTCGGAATTCTCGAAATTCCTTTCCCTAATAATTGGGGTATAAATATTAACTCCCACATCCCTAAAGGATGAATATAACAATGCACTCTTCCAATCACTAAGTCTGGAGTGCTAAACATAATACTGAGTCAAATCTTTTCGCCCAACGGTAAATCCCGATACATACGAAATTATACTAACAAAGTCTATACATACTTTGGCATCGAATATCTCGAGCCCACTATCTCCTCCGAAGTCTCTAGGATAGATAATATAAGTGAGAGTCCAACCTTCTCACAGGTAAAGCCTCGCCAAAACAAACATAAAACATGTTGCACTAATGCAACCACTCCGATAGTCTTGCAATAAATGCCCACTATCATATAACCATTTCTATAATGTTTTAACAAAGATAATATCATACTCGTGTATCGCATCACGACAACGAGTAATCTCAAAAAAATACGTGACACTGTTAATATACTCATTCATCCTCCGCGGATAGCACTTAAGAAAAATCCCGCTACACTAGGGAAAAATATTCACATTTTAATAACGTTTAAAATGATATGCATTAAGCTCGTCTCTCATGCTAATCTAGCAAGGAACAAAATATAGTGACTCACTCGTGTCACATAAACACGCCGCATTCTCTAAGGATACAACTTATACTTCCATCCTAGCAATCATCTTGACTGCACAAATGGTTTTCGTACGTAACACGTCTGCCCAAACCAAAACAAAATTATTTTAATCGTTGCCTTACTACGCACCGTATTCCTGTCCTTTTTCTCATTTTGGAACATATTATCGTGAGCGATATCTCTCCGCACAAAATACCTCAACACATAATCCACTTACCACCTGTCCTACTAACCAGGTTAGGATTTGTCCTCCTCTCGGACTCTAGTAAACTCGATTCCTGTAAACCATCCCGATTATTCTCTTAACTCTTTAAGCCATAAAGATCATGTTACTATCTATAATAGTACTTACTGAATTTACCATCACTTGGTAAGAATTTAACTATCTGAAGCATTTAAATGGTTTTCCTGATGTGTATCTACATCCTTTTGTGGTGCTATACCACCATCGTTGCATTCAGTCTCATTCTCGACTAAATTCTTCGATTTTCTTTAACTTCCCCCACAAAGAAGTGTTATCATTTATATAGTCAAAGTATGACATTGTCAACCTCTGAATCGGTCGTCCATCAGAATTTCCTCCTCGAGTATTATCAACTATTATTACAAGTTGGTCTCCCACTTGGATTCATTTCCCCCACTTGTATCTACATCTTTCGATACAAAATTCGCTAACTGTTAAGATTCATATTCATGAATGGACCCCTAACATGCCTTCTCTCGATGAGTTCAGAACCACATTTGCTTCTCATCCTGAACAGTTGAGGAAGGAACATACGGTCAACACTGTACCCAAGGTTCTCCTATAGGCATAACATTCCACTTCTAAAATTAGTGGTTGACTCCAACCATTATAATTTCGTTCCGAAAGCCAAGAAAATTTTCTCTAAATTTTCACTTTCAGTTCGCCACACTCCGTCCTATATCTAAACCTTTGGGTACATTACCTCCTTTGGTAAAGACACATACAAATTTTGCGATTCAAAAATCTCCCACTGACAGTCTCTACACGTTTTTTGTAATACGTTGGGTAAGTTTACCCTCGCACCTCATTTGACTATAACAGCATTTGAAAAAAAAAAATCATTGCTGCACCTTAGTCGCCTTTCTATTCGTGGCTTCTCGCGCCATAATGGAGGTGACCTCGACTACGGTCATCATCCTCGGATATATTTCATCATCTCAACTGAGCCCTGCCTCCTGATGTACGCTTAACGATCCTCTTCTGACATCCGTCATCGCTCGGTATACGCACACATCCGAACGAAATTAGAATACACTAATGTATACACATTATAGCAGGAGAACGAAATATCGACAAGGAATCGACGATCCTAAACATAGGGCTATATAACAAACAAAGCAACGCTGAAAGCATAATAAGCCGTACAGATCCTAAGGACACTAGAACCTGATGCTCTGATACCACCTGTGACACCCCGCCTAATTAAATATCGGGCGATCACTCTTTTATTAAATTAAATCAAGGTAAACAGTTGGTTCATTCTTAGCATCACTGTCGATAAAAATAAATTTTCCAATTTAACACCCTAAATAATTAAGCTAAGTGTCAAAACCATTTTTCATACATAACTTTCCAAATTTTATTTAAAGAAAAATTATTTATTTATTAACAACATTCAATAAATAAGAATCACACCACATTAAATACTGCAACATAATCCAATTAATTTAATACATTCGTCAATCGAATGTCAACATACGAAATCTAAGTCACACATCCAAACTGAATAAATCTCATAATAATAATACTGGAAATAACTGAAATACAAATGTCCAATAACAACGGAATAATGGAAAGAGATACACATGCCCAACTAGATGAAAGTACTAAGAGTGGATCCGAATGAACGAAGTCGTCTAATCAAGAGACCTGCAACTCCCACCTAAGCTGCAGCGCGTTCCTTCCAAGAGATCCTAAGCAAGACGCCCCTGTGGCTGGGCACCTGTAATACATATATATATATATATATATATATACAAGAGAGAGAGAGAAAAAAAAGAAACGGGTCAGAGCCCGATAGTGTGTTTGATTTAAAATACGTTTAGCAAGTATTTAAATTGATACAGGCCAATGCAACAACATATTAGTGCGACACTCTCTTGAGAAATTCTCACCTCTCTTCTAATGTGCACACCTATCGCACTAACCTCCCCAACGGGTTGTCTTATCATTTATCGCACTAATCTTCCCAATGATTTAACTTATCTTATATTACTCGTAAGATTCCAAATTTCACGATTCAATTGTTTGAAAAGAATATTTCAATTAGTAACCAAAGTTCTCATTTTGACTTTATTAATCAATAAAGTTTTCCAATTTCATATTATACTTTCTCAAAACAAGTATTTACAATTTCAGTCATCAACCATGTCCTACATATCAAAACACAGTAGGCAGTTCCAGATTTCAGAATTTCATATATATATATTTACTACTCGAAAATATATATATCAAAACAGCACCCCACATAATAATTATGGTGCGGGCATACTCTACTATCCAAACCCCATATCACTCACATTAAGGGGAATACAAATTCGGAATCACTCTCGAATTGTATTAAAACATACACAAACTATAGGTTCCAAGTCCCTTAGGACCGTCTGAACTATCACTGCGATAGCCTGTACCAAGGATACCTATACACAAACAAAATGAGGCAAAGCATAGATTCCAAGTCTCTAAGAGGAAAGCACATACCCGCATCTCTTAGGACCGTCTGAACTATCATTCCGATAGCCTGTACCAAGGATATCTATCTTCTAGGGTACAAGTCAATATCCCCCATAAAGGTCCCATCGAGATAAGACTGTCACAGCGCGGAAACCTCAGGGATAGCAAGTAGCGTGGGCATGATTTTCACACATAGATAGTATATGCATACACAATCATATAACTATACTCATATTACCATATCAATAATGGGTAAATTCTCAATTCCCATAATTACGTCATTTGCATTTATTTCTCATTATATAGTTATCACGTATAACCATTCACATCTTACTTTAATTTGAGGAACCCTTCCCACTTACTACATAACGCTCATGGATTCTATCCTCCCAAGTATAAAATTCAGTAGGTATACACATTTATGTTCCAACGTAACCCTCTTACGTGTCTCTCCCCTTTAACATATACTTGCATTGTTCCTCATGTAAGATATCCCAAAAATATAGATTTCGCCTTACATTAAAGGATTTTGAATTTTATTTTCAAAGATGAGAATTTCAAATGGTTTCGAAATCGGAATTAAAATGGAGTTTTAATTGAATTTTTTTATTATTTAGAAGAGTTCTCAAAATATAAAACTCTTTAAGAGTCCTCAAAATATAAAACTATCTAAGAGTCCTCAAAATATAAAACTCTCTAAGAGTCCTCAAAATATAAAACTCTCAAGTAAAAATAATATTTTTAGAAATCCGACCGTTCGATCAAGCTGAATTTTTGTCAGCAGTCCTGTCTCGCCGTTCGCTACAACATACTAAAATTTCAAGCGATTCCAATGGTTCGATCATCCGGAATAAAAATTTTAGTGTTTGTATCTAATTAGAACTCTTTTCTTAATCAAACTCTTAATCCTTTACATGACAAAGGGTTTCCAGAATATCATTTAAGTCATCACTACATGCAATTTCCAATCTCAAATTGGGTTTTTCTTCCATACAATTCATCCTAATCATTCCTAAACCAATATGAAAGATGCATCAACGAAATAAGCAAGATAAACACTTGCCTGGATTTTCAGAAATCTGGTTTGGTGCCGAAATTGGTGTTGTTGCGTTCCCCGTCTCGCGATCTACGCGTTGGTGGTGACGGCGGTGCAATCCGAGGTGTTCTTGGCCTAGAACTCCTTGGAGAGCTTCTCCTCTTCCTCTCCAATGGCCGTCATTTGTCTTTGGTTGTTCTAACCCTAGAAGACAACTTAGATATCTTTTATAACCCTTTTAATTTTCGTAGGTTTAATTACCCAAAAATGTAAAATGACCAAAATGCCCTCACGAGTTACTAATTAGGCCTAAAAACGCCCCGAGACCCAAACTAAACTCCCGGGTACACTTTTTTTGACTATATCGACCCTTCCAGACGCGTTGGCGCACTCAAAACGACCATCCGAACAACTTATAAAATATTCACTTTTATTAATTCACATTTAGTCCCGACACGACACAGGCGCGTCCCGACTTAAATTTCCATAATTATCATTTTATTCACATGTGACAATATTATAACAATAAATCTCATATATTACTATACTCATCCAGTAACATTCAACAGATAACAAATTTCCAATAATTACTGACTCTCGTCACGCTAGTAAATATTTAAAGCAACATTCCGGATTAAAATTAAATTAATTTATCTCAATTAAATTTAATAAATACCATAATTTAAAAGCTATAAAAATACGGGGTATTACAAGGGTGTAAATCCAAACCAGCCCCCAAACGACCCCGTAGGAGACACGAACACCTCTCACGGGACCAATGTAACTTGTAGAAACTAACCAAGTAGTTCCGGGTCTCCCTATTTGAGAGTATGATGATAATTTGCAAAAATCACACTTAGAGTTAAAAACAAGTCATTAAAGGGTGAAAACCCAAACCAGCCCCCAAACGACCCCATAGGAGGTACGAAAACCTCACATGGGACCAGTGTAAACTTGTAGGAACTGACCGCATAGTTTCGGGTCTCTCGGTTTGAGAATATGACGATAATTTGCAAAAATCAACACTTAAACTTAAAAACAAGCCGTTAAAGGGTGAAAACCCAAACTAGCCCCCAAACGACCCCGTAGGAGGCACGAACACCTCGTACGGGACCAATGTAACTTGTAGAAACTGACTGTAATACCCCGCATTTTTATCGATATTTATTTATGGGATTAATTAAATTAAATGTGAATTAATTGAGAATTAATCCGGATAAAATACTAACAAGAGATGAGTTGGTATTTGATTATAATGTGTATATATATGATGTTATATGAATATTGAAACTATTGAAATTGTCGCGAGATTGAAATACGGCAATTTGGAAAATCTTGTTGGAACGCGCGTGACAGTCGCGTCAGGAATATAATTTTTAATTAAAAAGTGAATTTTAGTTTTATCAACCGTATGGTTATTTTGAGTGCACCAACGTGTCCAGAAGGGTCGAAATAGTCAGAAAACACTAGCCAGGAGTTTAGTTCGGGTCCCGGGGCATTTTCGGGCCATACCGGCAACTTAAAAGGGTATTTTGGTAATTTTGAATCTTTGGGAATAATAACCAACGAATTTTGGGACTTAATATTAGGATATTTTGTAACCCACTAAGCCATTAACAGCACTTAACCAACCAAAGGGCTACGGGAGTTATAGGAAGAAGTGGGAGAGAATTTAGAAGAGGTTCTCAAAGAGAAAAACCACCATCTTCAACCTTGGGAGGAAATCCATAGAGAAAGGGGAGAATCAACCCATTCACCAACACCAAACTTAGAGAACTATCTAAGGCAAGTGGTTTAATTACGTTAATTTCAAGCGAATGCTTCTTCCATGCTTAGACATTTATGAAAATTTCATTGTATTGGGAGACTTGTAAAAACCCATGTAATTTGGAGTTATAAATTCAGATTTTGATATAGGTTTGCATGTAGAATTGTTGTTGGGTGATTGAACTAAAAAAATTACTACTTTTTATGTTACAAAAATGGATTTATTTATGGAAATTGAAGACTTTAAATTTCTAGGGTTCATGTTCATGAGATTTGGGGAAAATTTGGGAGATTTGATGATTAGATGTAGTTTAGGATGATTTGATCACATATATATGTTAATATACGACCTAAGTATTTTATGAATGATTAGAAATCTTAAAACACCGTTGGGAATATGTTTGGATGAGTTTTGAGAAGAGAAAGTTGGAGGAAAAACGAATTTAGAAATTCTGGGCTCGAACTGTCACCTCGTTAGAAGACCTGCCCAGGTCGTTCGAACGAGTTGACAGTTTGCCTTCTAACGAGTGGGATGTTCGTTCGATGCCTTTCGTTCGAACGAGATCTCGTTAGATGCCCACTTCTTTCGAACGAACTCTCGTTCGAACGAGACTTCTAACGAGTTGACAGTTTGGCCTTTTTGGCCTGGTTTGATTCCTAGTGTCCCGTAACCTTGTTTAATTGTAGAGATTACATTACCTTGATGACTAATATATATAGTTGGGATATTCGGGATATATTGGGGAGTAAAATATAAAAGAATGATTTGAACCAAATGGTAATTGTGGGTTAGGACACGATTAACTAATTACGACGTGAGGATAATGGATGATGTGTATATATAAATCGGGGACACGTGTATTGGTATAAGAATGAGAAGTATACCACTAATAAATTATGGTAATTACTAAGATGTGTGCATGATTAGTATATGTATATGATCTTATGTGTATGACATACCTACCATACTTGCTATCACGGGAGGTTTACATTCGCTTAGGGCCATCTAATCCTTCTGTGCCCGGATTTAGATTGGTACCTAGAGGACATAGTTCAAGGGAATGACTTAATTGTGAGTTATTAAGTCAGCTGACTATGGAGCGTAGGTATGTACGTGACCCATGGATATGTTGAATTATATTCGCCTCCATTTTTGTGTGTTGCGCTTATTCTAACAATTCTTGAGAGATTCGGAATTTGTAATCCTTATGTACATGATGTACCGGAATGGATAGCAGAGTATGTGTGCACCGCAGCTTAGCCTCGGGGGTGCTTGTATTGTATATTTATGATGTGAATAATATACGGTTAAATGAAAAGGAATTGTTATGTTTAATTGCGAGAATAATTTATAATAACTCCTTAAGATGTTAAAAAGGGATAACATGCCTTGAATTGTAATGTTAACAATTGAGAATCCGAGTTTAATTAAAGCTATCTGTTTAAGTGATAATATTGGAAATTCATATTGTGAATCGAGTGGAAAGGTTAGAAGTTATGTCGGTTTAGTTAGATATGAGAATCACTTTAATGGGTACGGTACGTTAGGAGTGCACAATTAGTCAAGAGGTGAGTATTTCATGTGAGAGCACGTCCTAACATGTACTTTGCATTCATTGTTTTAATGTTATTAAAGCACTTGATGTTTTTAAAATACTCTCCACTTTCGGGCTCTGACCCGTTTGCTTTCAAATCTATTTTTGTAAAAACCTTTTTAGGTGCCCGGCCACAAGGACACCATGCATAGGATTTTCATTCAGGTGACGAGCTGTAGCTGTTGTGGAAGTTATAGGGCCTTGATAGTAGACGCCTCATTTTCTAGTCTTGACTCCATATTCAGTTTCATCATTTGTAGGGTTTCTATTAGAGACTTTTTATATTTCAGTTATTCAGACTTTGGTTTGTAATTAATTCAGGATTCAGACTTGTTTTATTATTTCAGTTGTGGGATTGTTGTGAGGAGTATTTCCTCCAGACTTCTTATTATCTATTGGTTATTCTATTGCTTCTTTATGGTGAATGGTTATGTTATCCTTTCATAATTTCTTTTATTGCATGCTAATCAGATTTAATTTAAAATTTGACAACTTACTTTTTAAATACTAGGTGGTTAGTAATCATTAAATGTTTCCGACAGTGATGCGATTAACTGAAACAACTTGGCATTTTGAATTAATTTAATAAAGGAGTAGCTACCCGGTATTTAATTAGTCGGGGTGTCACAGGTGGTATCAGAGCATCAGGTTCTAGTGTCCTTTAGGATCTGTACGGCTTATTATGTTTCCGCTGAGCTTTCTTTGATGTGGAGCCCTATATTTTAGGACTGTTGTATTCCTTTATATATGCTTCGCTCTTCAGCTATTTTAAGTTTATAACTGCAAACTTATAGACTTTACTCTTATTTCAGATGCCTCCACGACGTGCGCAGCGAGTTCCTAGGGATGCACAACCCGAGCCACAGCCAGCACCAGTACAGGGCACCATGAATGCCGCTGAGGTTGCAGCCATTGTAGCCCCAGCGATAAATGCCGCTCTCGCCGTTGTACAACAGGCACCACCCCAGGCGCCGGTAGCCGCGCCAGTTCAGGCACATGCATTCCCGTCTGCTTGGGAACGTGTTCGAGATGCTTTTCAGAAAGTACACCCTCCGGAGTTCGCAGGTAGCTCCGATGTTGTGGTATTTAGTCAGTGGAGGAAAGATATTCAGAGGCACTTGAGGATGTATGAGTGCACCGATGTTCAGAGGCAGATACTAGCTACTTTCAAGCTAGTGGGATCTGCACTGCAGTGGTGGGAGTCTATTACCACCATGGAGGAGAGAGATACTCTCACGATACATGAGTTTTGGGTGCGATTCGACCGCAAATATTTTTCGTCAGCTGTTCACACGGAAATGAGGAGGAAGTTGATGAACCTTAGACAGGAGGGTAAGACTGTGGCCGAGTATGAGGCCGAATTCACAAATTTGCTGAATATTGTCCCGGATGAGATACCGACAGAAGAGAAGAAGATTCAGAAGTTTACAGATGGATTGACTTGGAGGATCCGTCAGCATTTATTGGGGAACCTCTCGTTGGCCACTTATTCTGACGTGGTTAACACTGCACTTCTTCATTGCCAGGACCACCGCTTTCACTTGAGAGAGGGGAAGCGATCAGGAGAGTCCAGCCATCAGGGCAGGACAGGGGGAAATGGTGCCAGCGGGGCACAATCATCTCAGGGTCAGTATAGGCAGGGTGATCAGGGTTCCCAGCAGGGGGAATCTAAGAGATTCCGATCAGGGAGTTTCAGGCACGGACAAGGAGGTTTTAGGCAGGGCCAACAGGGTCCGAACGGCCATCAGGGTCAAAATGGTCAACAGCAGCAGTTTCACCAGGGCCAGCAAGGCCAGGGCAGAAATGGTAACGGTCACCAGGGCCGTGGTTAGTAGGGGAAGCGAGGGGGAAACTTCCAGGGGAAGTGTTTCATTTGTGGTAAGATTGGCCACAAACGTTAGGATTGTCCTGATAGGGGCAGGGCTCCACAGCAGCAGCAGCAGGGTGCTCGACACGAGCCACAGAGGCCTATGTTTCCCGCCACCCTCCCAGCACCACAGATGGCAGCATTACCGCCCATTCCAACAGTCCCAGTTCAGCAGGGACAGCTTCAGTATGGGAGAGTGTATCAGCTCCAGCAGGTCGCAGCCCCACAGGATCCACCAGCCATTGAGGGTATGTTCTCTATTCAGGGGACTCTGGGGCGCATTTTATTTAACACGGGGGCTACACACTGTTTCATTGCTATGAGATTTTCACGCACCATTGGGTTGTTAGACACCGCAGAGAGCACCGCTACTTGTGTAGACTCACCGTTGAGTAGGGGTTCCATAATTTCGCTTATGTGTAGAGGTGTGGGTATAGAGATCGGGAGGTTTACTTTACCCGCTGATATGTTAGTGTTAGAGATGACCGAGTATGATCCCATTATTGGTATGGATTGGCTAGTTGCGTACCGAGCCATGATTGAATGTTTTAGTAGGAGTATTATCTTTGCCATTCCCGGGCAGGAGATGTTTTCAGTGGCGATGCCTCGTCCTGAGGGAGGATTGTCCACTCACTTGTACTATATAGAGGAGGAGACCTCTAAGGAAGTGGTGATACCACTAGATTCGATTCTGATTGTTCGATAGTTTGCCGATGTATTTCAGGATATACCTGGATTACCTCCGAGTAGAGAGATAGATTTTGTGATCGATTTGACGTCGGGCACTCGGCCTATTGCCCGCGCACCTTACCGTATGGCTCCAGCTGAAATGAGAGAGTTACGGGATCAGATTGAGCAGTTGTTGGGTCAGGGGTTTATACGGAGGAGTACTTCTCCATGGGGTGCCCCTGTGTTGTTCGTTAAGAAGAGGGATGGATCGTTGAGATTGTGTGTGGATTGCCGAGAGTTGAATAAGGTCACGATATGGAATAAGTATCCGTTACCCCGATCGTTGAGATTGTGTGTGGATTCTTTCTTCTCAAAGATTGATTTGCGATCGGGATACCATCAGTTGCGTATCAGGGAAAGAGGACGTCTCGAAGACTGCTTTCTTAACGAGATATGGTTCCTATGAGTTTCGAGTTATGCCTTTTGGTTTGACCAATGCTCCAGCCGTGTTTATGGACTTGATGAATAGGGTGTTCAGAGAGTTCCTAGATCAGTTTGTCATTAACTTCATTGATGATATTCTGGTTTACTCCCAGACAGACAAGGAGCACGCCGAGCACTTGAGGCAGGTTTTGCAGATGCTACGCCAGAACGAGCTGTATGCAAAGTATGAGAAGTGTGGGTTTTGGCTGAAGGAGGTTCAGTTTTTGGGGCATATTATTTTCGACCGGGGGATATCTGTTGATCCGGGAAAGGTATCCGCGGTGAGGGAGTGGGGATATCCCACGACACCGACTGAGATCCATAGTTTCTTGGGCTTAGCAGGATACTACAGGAGGTTTATTCGGGGTTTCTCAAAGATAGCGGGTCCTTTGACACATCTGACTCGTAAGGGTGTGCCGTTCATTTGGAGTGATGCCTGTCAGTTAGCATTCGATGAGTTGAAGGACAAATTGATCTCAGCACCTGTGTTAGCATTGCCGAGACCGGGAGTTGAGTATCTAGTTTACACCGATGCGTCCTTACAATGACTTGGAGGTGTATTACAGCAGGAGAGTCAGGCCAAGATTATGCTTCCCGTAAGCTTAAGCCTCACGAGAAGAATTACCCCACTCATGATTTGGAGTTAGCGGCAGTTGTATTTGCCCTTCAGATTTGGAGACATTACCTTTTGGGGGAGAAGTTTCGATTGTTCACAGACCACAAGTCCCTACAGTACCTATTCACGCAGAAGGAGTTGAATATGCGGCAACGGAGGTGGCTTGAGTTTGTGAAGGACTATCAGTTTGATATCCAATATCACCCAGGGAAGGCTAATGTGGTAGCAGACGCGTTGAGTCGTAGGCCAGTAAATGAGGTGGCAGGGGTGTGGAAAGCTAAGTGGAAAGAGTTGGGACACCAGGATGCAGTGGCCCGATCGTTCATGTCTGTGATGACTGTTACACCGCAGATTGTCACGAAGGTGGTAAAGGCACATGCAAATGACTCGTTCTGTCAGGAGAAGATAGTTCGATTACTAGCAGAGGGAGTCGAGTCCTATACCGTTAGCTCAGATGGGGATTACGCTTCAATGGAAGACTGGTAGTTTTGGAAGGGGAGGAATTGCAACACGAGGTGATGGCAAAGTCGCACGGCTCACGGTTCGTGGTACATCGCGGTGGGGACAAAATGTACCAAGACATGAGATGTCAGTATTGGTGGAGTGGGATGAAGAGAGATATTGCCGTGTTTGTTTCTAAATGCGCCACTTGTCAGCTAGTAAAAGTGGACCATCAGAGACCGGCAGGACTTCTACAGCCATTAGAGGTCCCGATGTGGATGTGGGAGAGCATCTCCATGGACTTTATCACGGGGTTACCTACGTCACAGAGGGGTCACGACTCCATTTGGGTAATTGTGGACAGGTTGACCAAAGTTGCTCATTTTATACCCGTAAGGACAAACTACACTACGGGACAGTATGCCCAGCTTTTTATTATAGAAATAGTGAGACTTCACGGTGTGCCCCTAAATATCGTGTCTGACAGAGACAAGATATTTGTTTCACGGTTTTGGGAAAGTGTTCAGGAGGCCATGGGCATGGAGTTACGGTTGAGTACGGCTTATCATCCGCAGATCGATGGGCAAACCGAACGTACAAATCAGATGTTGGAGGACATGTTACGTATGTGCATCATTGATTTTGGGGGTGGATGGGAGCAGTATCTTCCACTGGTGGAGATTGCTTACAACAACTCCTACCAGTTCACCATTGGCATGGCTCCATTTGAGGCGTTGTACGGTAGACCTTGTCGTTCCCCAGCATGTTGGTTGGAGGTGGGGGATAACAAACTACTTGGGCCGAAAGTGATTCAGGATACTTCCGCGAGGATAGAATTGATACGGAGCCGTATTCGGGTAGCTCAGGCTAGGCAGAAGAGCTACGCTGATGCGCGGAGATTCTTCAGGGAGTTCCAAGTGGGGGACCAAGTTTTACTCAGAGTATCTCCTATGAAGGGGATTATGTGATTTGGGAAGAAGGGGAAGTTGGCAACGAGATACGTGGGACCATTTCCTATCATCGAGCGGATTGGGTCTGTTGCATATAGACTTGGGTTACTGGAGCATTTACACAGGATTCATGATGTGTTTCATATTTCCTCGTTAAGGAAATATCTTAGAGATGATTTGGCTCATTCTCACATTGCTTTGGAGGACATCGATCTCTAGCCCGATAGCTCCTATGAGGAGGGGCCGACTGCTATTTTGGACCGAAGTGAGCGGAAACTGCGGTCAAAGATAGTTCCGTTAGTGCGTGTTCAGTGGCGACATCATAATGTCGAGGAGTCCACATGGGAGCGCGAGGATGAAATGCGCGAACGTTATCCAGAGTTATTTTTACCAGGTACTTTTTAGTTCCGAATTTCGGGACGAAATTCTGTTATTAGGGGGGAAGTATGTAATACCCCACATTTTTATCGATATTTATTTATGGGATTAATTAAATTAAATGTGAATTAATTGAGAATTAATTCGGATAAAATACTAACAATATGTGAGTTGGTATTTGATTATAATGTGTATACATATGATGTTATATGAATATTGAAACTATTGAAATTGTCGCGAGATTGAAATACGGTAATTTGGGAAATCTTGTTGGGACGCGCGTGACAGTCGCGTCAGGAATATAATTTTTAATTAAAAAGTGAATTTTAGTTTTATCAACCGTATGGTTATTTTGAGTGCGCCAACGTGTCCGGAAGGGTCGAAATAGTCAGAAAACACTAGCCGGGAGTTTAGTTCGGGTCCCGGGGCATTTTCGGGCCATATCGGCAACTTAAAAGGGTATTTTGGTAATTTTGAAATTTTGGGAATAATAACCAACGAATTTTGGGACTTAATATTAGGATATTTTGTAACCCACTAAGCCATTACCAGCACTTAACCAACAAAAGGGCTACGGGAGTTTTAGGAAGAAGTGGGAGAGAAGTTATAAGAGGTTCTCAAAGAGAAAAACCACCATCTTCAACCTTGGGAGGAAATCCATAGAGAAAGGGGAGAATCAACCCATTCACCAACACCAAATTCAGAGAACTATCTAAGGCAAGTGGTTTAATTACGTTAATTTCAAGCGAATGCTTCTTCCATGCTTAGACATTTATGAAAATTTTATTGTATTGGGAGACTTGTAAAAACCCATGTAATTTGGAGTTATAAATATAGATTTTGATATAGGTTTGCATGTAGAATTGTTGTTGGGTGATTGAACTAAAAGAATTACTACTTTTTATGTTACAAAAACGGATTTATTTATGGAAATTGAAGACTTTAAATTTCTAGGGTTCCTATTCATGAGATTTGGGGAAAATTAGGGAGATTTGATGATTAGATGTAGTTTAGGATGATTTGATCCCATATATATGTTAATATACGACCTAAGTATGTTTATGAATGATTAGAAACCTTAAAACACCGTTGGGAATATGTTTGGATGAGTTTTGAGAAGAGAAAGTTGGAGGAAAAACGAATTTAGAAATTATGGGCTCGAACTGTCACCTCGTTAGAAGACCTGCCCAAGTCGTTCGAACGAGCTCGTTCGAACGAGCTTCTAACGAGTTGACAGTTTGCCTTCTAACGAGTGGGATGTTCGTTCAATGCCTTTCGTTCGAACGAGATCTCGTTAGATGCCCACTTCGTTCGAACGAACTCTCGTTCGAACGAACTCTCGTTCGAACGACCTCGTTCGAACGAGACTTCTAACGAGTTGACAGTTTGGCCTTTTTGGCCTGGTTTGATTCCTAGTGTCCCGTAACCTTGTTTAATTGTAGAGATTACATTACCTTGATGACTAATATATATAGTTGGGATATTCGGGATATATTGGGGAGTAAAATATAGAAGAACGATTTGAACCAAATGGTAATTGTGGGTTAGGACACGATTAACTAATTACGACGTGAGGATAATGGATGATGTGTATATATAAACCGGGGACACGTGTATTGGTATAAGAATGAGAAGTATACCACTAATAAATTATGGTAATTACTAAGATGTGTGCATGATTAGTATATGTATATGATCTTATGTGTATGACATACCTACCATACTTGCTATCACGGGAGGTTTACGTTCTCTTAGGGCCATCTAATCCTTGTGTGCCCGGATCTAGATTGGTACCTAGAGGACATAGTTCAAGGGAATGACTTAATTGTGAGTTAATAAGTCAGCTGACTATGGAGCGTAGGTATGTACGTGACCCATGGATGTGTTGAATTATGTTCGCCTCCATTTTTGTGTGTTGCGCTTATTCTAACAATTCCTGAGAGATTCGGAATTTGTAATCCTTATGTACGTGATGTACCGGGATGGATAGCAGAGTATGTGTGCACCGCAACTTAGCCTCGGGGTGCTTGTATTGTATATTTATGATGTGAATAATATACGGTTAAATGAAAAGGAATTGTTATGTTTAATTGCGAGAATAATTTATAGTAACTCCTTAAGATGTTAAAAAGGGATAACATGCCTTGAATTGTAATGTTAACAATTGAGAATCCGAGTTTAATTAAAGCTATCTGTTTAAGTGATAATATTGGAAATTCATATTGTGAATCGAGTGGAAAGGTTAGAACTTATGTCGGTTTAGTTAGATATGAGAATCACTTTAATGGGCATGGTACGTTGGGAGTGCACAATTAGTCAAGAGGTGAGTATTTCATGTGAGAGCACGTCCTAACATGTACTTTGCATTCATTGTTTTAATGTTATTAAAGCACTTGATGTTTTTAAAATACTCTCCACTTTCGGGCTCTGACCCGTTTGCTTTCAAATCTATTTTTGTAAAAACCTTTTTAGGTGCCCAGCCACAAGGGCACCATGCATAGGATTTTCATTCAGGTGACGAGCTGTAGCTGTTGTGGAAGTTATAGGGACTTGATAGTAGACGCCTCATTTTCTAGTCTTGACTCCATATTCAGTTTCATCATTTGTAGGGTTTCTATTAGAGACTTTTTATATTTCAGTTATTCAGACTTTGGTTTGTAATTAATTCAGGATTCAGACTTGTTTTATTATTTCAGTTGTGGGATTGTTGTGAGGAGTATTTCCTCCAGACTTATTATTATTTGTTGGTTATTCTATTGCTTCTTTATGGTGAATGGTTATGTTATCCTTTCATAATTTCTTTTATTGCATGTTAATCAGATTTAATTTAAAATTTGACAACTTACTTTTTAAATACTAGGTGGTTAGTAATCATTAAATGTTTTCGACAGTGATGCTATTAACTGAACCAACTTGGCATTTTGAATTAATTTAATAAAGGAGTAGCTACCCGGTATTTAATTATTCGGGGTGTCACACTGACCACGTAGTCCTGGGTCTCCCGATTTGAGAGTATGACGATAATTTGTAAAAATCACACTTAGACTTAAAAACAAGCCGTTAAAGGGTGTAAATCCAAACCAGCCCCCAAACGACCCCGTAGGAGACACGAACACCTAGCACGGGACCAATGTAACTTGTAGGAACTAACCACGTAGTCCCGGGTCTCCCGATTTGAGAGTATGATGATAATTTGCAAAAATCACACTTAGAGTTAAAAACAAGTCATTAAAGGGTGAAAACCCAAACCAGCCCCCAAACGACCCCATAGGAGGTACGAACACCTCGCACGGGACCATTGTAACTTGTAGGAATTGATCGCGTAGTCTCGGGTCTCCCGGTTTGAGAGTTTGACGATTATATGCAAAAATCACACTTGGACTTAAAAACAGGCCGTTAAAGGGTGAAAACCCAAACCATGCCCCAAACGACCCCATAGGAGGTTCGAACACCTCGCACGGTAACAATATAACTTGTAGGAACTGACTGCGTAGTCCCGAGTCTCTCGGTTTGAGAGTATGACGATAATTTGCAAAAATCAGGCTTAGAGTTAAAAACATGTCGTTAAAGGATGAAAACCCAAACTAGCCCATAAACGACCCCGTAGGAGGCACGAACACCTCGCACGGATCAATGTAACTTGTAGGAACTGACCGCATAGTCCCGGGTCTCCCAATTTGAGAGTATGACGATAATTTGAAAAAATCACACTTAGACTTAAAAACAAGCCGTTAAAGGGTGAAAACCCAAACCAGCCCCCAAACGATCCCGTAAGAGGCACGAACACCTCGTACGGGACCAATCTAACTTGTAGGAACTGACCACATAGTCCCGAGTCTCCTGGTTTGAGAGTATGACGATAATTTCCACTCATATATGTAATTTTTTAGTTTGAGTAAATTTTTTTTTTTGTAAATTATTGGGTTACTAATATCGTATCTTTTTTGTATCCTATTTTTTTTGCAGGATAACAGTTTATCGTTGGCATTTATTCACGTGGAACACACAGAGAACTCATTGGTTTACAACAATGGGTTTATTCATGATTCCATTTTTTTTGTGTCATGGCCAGGCGGTCTTTTGTTGTTTTATTGTTGATTTTTATGGTCGTGCGGGCTTTTGTAAGTTAATTGTTATAATTTGTGGCCGTGCGGGCTTTATGTTAGGCAGGTTTTGTATTAACAGGTTTTGGAATGTCCAAAAAATAGAGGAAACTTTGCCCAATTTTTTTGGGCCTGTGAACTGTTAAAGACTTGTAATATTTTGATGTTTGTATGTACATTAGTTTATTAACAGCGCGCAATATTATTAATTTGTGAATTTTGTGCTTTCAAATAATTAAAAAAAAATTTAATAAAAAATTTGGCACAGTTCAAAACCGTGGCAAAAGTGTATAATATTTTTGCACGGTTTTGAACTGTGCCAAAAAATTTTAAACTGGTTTGAATCCGGCACAGTTAAAAACTGTGTCAAAAGTGTGTCGGAAATATCAAATTCTGGCATGGTTTAAAAGTGTGCCAGAAGTGTTCCTGTTTGGCTGAATCTGGCACAGTTAAAAACTGTGCCAAAAGTGTGCCAAAAATATCAAATTCTGGCACGGTTTAAAAGTGTGCCAGTAGTGTTCCTGTTTGACCCAATCTGACACACTTTTGAACCGTGCCAGAAAAAAATTGTCATTTTGGAACACCTGATTCTGCCACAGTTCAAAATCGTGCCAGATTTGATCTAGCACAGTTTTAAATCGTGTCAGATTCCTGTTTTTGGTGTAGTGTAAGTCGGGATTTAAATTTTATATATATACAGCGTGTGATAGTATGTATATATTGTGTCCTTATAAATATTAGTGACTAGATATTAATTTAAATTATATACTCTAGTGCTATCAAGGGAGGTTGCGTGATGTGGGTGAATCCCCTAGCTTGAGGGTAGGGAGAGTATATCCCCAGGTTATAGCATCCAATTTCAGAGGTGGGGCATTAAGATGATTCCCTCATACTCGGGGGAATATGACCGTCTCCATTACGTTTATTATTTACGTTCCGATTCGAAAGACCATAGTTGTCTCGAAACTCCAGGTGGTACTGAGTAGACCTGGGATAATAGCACTTTAGAGAATACATCCAGTGAAGTATTCCTCAGGAGGATGGATTATATATATATTCAACATATGTGTGAATGTTGTTATATGGTTTTACATATATAATGGGATGAATAGTTATATACAAGTAATTAAATACATGAAGTGAATTGTATTAATTATATAACGGGTGTGAATGTTATATGGATATAAAAAGGGAAAATAATTAACTAAGTTAATGTAATCAACAACGTATAAATCATATCTTAAACATACTCGGGTTTGAGTAGGGTGGTTGAAAGAAGTTATATCAATTATCTAGTTACGGGGTAAATAACTAGGGGGATATAAAGAAAGCGTTAAGTTTGAGTTGAGGAGTGAGTCTGTCCTCAAGGGAGTGGAACATTAGCTTAAATATGAAGTTCATTCATGCATTTTAAATTATAGCAATTTAATCACTTGCTAAAAATTTTCAAAATATTTTGGGTTCTAACCCTTGCTATAAAATATTTTCAAAATCTTTTAGGTGTCCAGCCACAGGGACGCCAGGTGTGAATTTATTCCAGGGATTCGCAGCTGCAGCATATGTGGATATTGTAGGATTTCGATAGACACATCTATTTTTCTATTCCTTGTGTTGGGATTCATATCAATCTATCTCGAGCATGTCGATCACGGTTTTACTTAGTGATTTCATTTCAGATTCTATAGGATTTACTACTCTCTGTCAATTTATTTTGGTTTGGATTTAGCTGATGGTTTATTCAGCAAGACTTTGTTTTAGTTATTTGATGAGATGATTTGAATCTATCAGTATGTGATGTTTATTTTGTTCCGCATTATATTATGTCTTGGTTAATAGAAATATTAAAATTTTGACATCAACTTTTTTAATATTAGGTGATTAGTAAGTTTTAAAAACTTTTCGACAGTGATGCTAAGAATGATCCATAAGAGATTCTTACTTAATTTGATATAGGACTGATAACCTGTTATTTTATTGGGTGAGGTGTCACATATGGTATCAGAGCATCTGGTTCTAGTGTCCTTAGGATCTGTACGGATTTTTACGTTTCAGCATAGCATTCTTTGATGTAGAGCCCGATGATAGGATTATTGTATTCATTTACGTACATGCATTTACGTTCTCCTGCAATTAAGTATAGTTGATATGGTTCATATACGAGTTCAGTTGGGCTTGGTACACCTAACATCATGGAACAACCAGCGAGGGCCGTTAGAATGATTGCAGGAGTAGAGGCTCAACAGAAGACGTTGAGTATTCTACAAATGGTGATCATGATAGGGGCCACCATTATTATTATTCAGGGAGGTGGCAATAGGATGGTTGCAGAGGAATAATATCATCCTAAACACCATAGTAAACAATGGTGGTGTATTTCAGACTCACCCCGCAAAGTCGGCAAAAAGGGGGGAGTCAGAGGGACTATTTTGAAGAACTATTATAGAGATTCGAGGAAGGGAGGAAGTGTGATGAGCCAACATAAAGAGAGAACCCAAAGGCAATTGTGTAGGGTGGTGTGCAACGACACCCATTATTAAATTTCGAGAAAAAATTTATTCTCATAAGAGCAACGTTGATTGATAAGAATCAGTCACCACACATAGAGAAATATGTATGGAGTGGAACAAAAACTTGGGTATGGTGTGACTGCGAGACCTTCCATCTACTTTTTAGGCAGAGATGTGAATGGAATTTTGAAACTTATCATAAGTCGGAAAAATAAAGGCCGATCACAAGAGATAAGTTGACTAGTTTAGCGAACTTTATACCAATGAGGGGTATATATAATATAATAGAGTTCGCAAATGGATAATGGACTCATGGGGAGAATAAACAAACATGGATTGGGAAAATTCGGCCAGGATGACTAGTGTCGATGCCGTCGGGAGAGAGGGTTGGAGAATCTATCCAGAGGGAAAGCTAGATTTAATGGTTTTAATGAGACACCACAGGGGGGAGTACCCAGTAAACAAAATTTCTACCAAGTGATAGCAGATTCAGGCAAGGTCGTCAAGGCCAAAAATGACTCCCATAGGGCCAGCAAAGCTAAAGAGACAACGGGAGTGGTAATCAAGGTTAAGATTTATAGGTTCGAAGGAAGTACAAACTCGACATGGCTAGTGGGGCCAAATAAATGGGAATGACACAGAGAGGTGTCTAATGTCTAAAAAGTGGGAACACATGTGTGGACCCTATTCATAGTAGAGTAAGTACAGGAGTGGGATGCCCGACAATGGCAACACTTATTGAAATTTTGGTTTGTTTTGGACGAGAGTGTTATGTTCAGGAACCATTCAAACCGTCAGTGTATTAATGAGGGAAAGTATAAGTTTTATCCTCGGGTAAATGGGGTAAATTTTGTGTGATATGGGTTAATCACACAAATTTTTATGTAACATTATATTCACGCAGGAGACGAGTCTAGTGAGTGTATCGTTAGTGTTACTATGGTTTGTATATGTTTACAGATGGGTAGTGGGTCTCTCTTTAGTCCCATTTGCAGGGGTGGATGCATACACTGAGAGGATAAATATGGTACGAGGTTAGGTCATTTTGAGAGTGCTATGCGAGCATCATTTTATCCTGGGTACGGACTGGTTAGAAATGGGTAAACAGTGGTGGGTGGATACAACAAGACTATCGTATTTATTATTCCGGGGCAGGGTGTATATTTTTACGATATTCCACCTGAAAGAGGGTCGGTCTCATGGCAAATTTTAGGGTGGAGTAGACTTCAGAGGGTACAGTTGTCTAGTTATATTTGATCCCGGTGTGTAAGGACTTTTACTGATGTGATTCAGGGCATGGAGAATTGACTATGGAGCGGAGAGATTTAACTCGTTAGTGACTTAGTGCTGAGAACTTAGTGATAGTGCGAGTGCAGCATTATATAACTCCTTTAGATATGCGGGATTCTACAATTAGACCTATGAATATAGGGACAGAGTTTTAGATGTCACGGTTATATGCTTGGGTCTACGAAAATCAATGAACGACAATGCTAGTGTTTAATGCATTGAGGAAAGTTCTTTTGGGCTCTATTATGAAATGTTACACGTATAAGCCCTAATAAACGTCGGTAGTGGAGAGACATTATTGGATGCTAGGACATTAGTTTAAAGGGTATTTTTGAACGTGTGGAGTTACATTTTGGGGTGGAAGCTATTCCGCTATAAGGCCAGTATAGTCGGGTAGTGCTGAGCACTGAGAAAACTTTTGCACCACAAGTTAATGGACGGGGCAACATCGAGAAGATTTAATTGCTATTTGGGGAGTAATAAAAAATAATCGTATGATATAGTGTGGTATGTGGGATAACCTTGAAATAAAAATACTACGTTTGTGACGTCTGTGATGTTGTGAAAATATGCACGGGATATAGGGTGTATAGGCGCCCTGGTTAGTGTGATTTCAGAATCGTCTTAAATAAAGGAATGTGTAAATAAGCGTGTGGATTATATACCTGTGAAACAATTAGAAATAAGTGTAAGATTATAGTGAACTAGAATCCGTTGGAGAAAGAAAATAGTTCGACTATTTGTATATCATGGAGAACGATCTCCACCGTGAGGAGTGGAAAAGCGGTGAAGGCACATGCAACAAGATATCTTTAGGCAAGGAAGAAGCCATATTTTTGGGAAAGTAGAGAAGAGTATCACTTAGTCATATGCCTAATATGGTTTACACATAGATAAGGTGTATATTCCTACTCACGCGATGTGAATCTTTGAGTATGGGGATATGTGTTATAGGAGACATAGTGAAGTTGTCTCCGGGTACACCATTTAAGGGTAGACAAGGTTAATTCGAGATTATCAATTGGGATTTTTTTAATTTCGCAATTCTAGGAATGGGATTTACATGCGGATTAGTAAAATTCGTAATTTGGCTATCCAAAGTTAGGGAGAGGTCAGGGTTTTCCATCGAGTCTATAGAATGGATTTACTAGAACGATTGATTGTTAAATTTGGATGGGCTATACAATTGGGTAGTACATCCAATTATTCAATTGAAAAGAAGAAAGTGAATAGTACAGGTTTTCGTCCAATATTATTGTGAATTTGGATGAGATTTTGTAGTCCCACCTCTGGTAAGAAGTGTCAGGAGGCGGTTGGGACAAAGTTACATAGAGTACTAGATGTGTCACCCATAAGTTGATGGATAGACGGGAAGCTACTAGGTAGTAGGAAAAATCGAGGCATGTGCATTCTAGATCTTGGGTAATTTGGGAGTAGTAATTACCACTGGTAGAGTTACATGTGATACCTCATAACAGTTTAGTATCTGCGTAGAACTTTTAGAGTACTTATGGGAAAAGTATTGTTATCCAACCTTTGGTTAGTAAAGGGTGGGAAAATGACAAACTCTTAGGACCTTAAATGAGTTGTGGTCCATCAACAAGATTGAGTAAGTTTTGTCTTTCGATATAATTTAGGAATGTAATGAGGAGTACGTTACCGTGCATTGAAGGTAAAAGTCTGACATGCGTTGTCAGGAATTATTGCAGGTAATTTTTCGGAAGAAAGTCACGTGTTTAGCAACGAGGAAATTGGCACCCATGCAGGAAGGAATTTCCTAACATAAAGATAGTAGAGCCGATAGAGTATAGGCTCATCGCTTGAGGCACTACATGGTCGGAGACCATTGAGTTAGAGACCAGTGACCATCGAGAGGGCTTCATAGCACGGCCCACTCGCGAAGATTGATTTGCATCTAGACATCTCATACGAGGAGATATCCAAGGCTATTTTGGGTCATAGTGAGCGAAATCTTTGATCTAAGGCCATGCCACTAGTCAGAGTTTAGTGGGGGCATACTAGAATTGACGAGTCTATGTGGAAGCGGGAAGAGGATATGCGAGAGTAGTATCCAGAGTTAGTCACCGCAATTATGATCTAATTTCGGGAACGAAATTCCTTTGTAAGAGGAGAAGTATGTAACATCCCGTATTTCTGTGCATTTTATATTTAACTAATTTGGGTAAATTTGAAATTACTTGCATGTCGTAATTTAATTAAATTAATTTTGGTAATATTTATTTAAATATTAATCGAAGAGTAAATGGTTAATATTTATGGAATTTAAATTACAAAGTGAATAGTAATAATTTATTTACATCATAACGTGTATTAGTGGCGTGACATTTATTTATCTCAGCCGGGAGTCGGGTATAGATTAATTTAGGTGTGAGATAAGGATTTTTATATATTAACTCGGATGTCAATTATGAGTGCGTGGTTGAGTCTGAATGGGCTGAGATAGTTAGAAAAGTGTACCCGGGGATGGTAAATGGATCACGGGATATTTTTGGGCATAATCGGGCCCATACGAGGGTATTTGGGCCATTTTAGTTAGGCCCATGTGACTAAAAACGGGATTTGGAGATAAAAACCTAAGTTTAGGAGTTATGGGCAGCCATAACTCAATTGGGAGAAATCTGAGAACGTGGAGGAGCAAAAAATGAGAACTCTTGGGAGCCAAAAGGAAGAACAAGAGAGGTGTTCTTCAATAAAAAAAAATCTCTACACCAAAGGATTAATCAGACACTACGAATCCTAAGGCAAGTGATTAAACTTGCTTTTATATAAATTGCAGATTTCAATTAATATCATAGTAGGTGTGTTAAACTTAAGATTTTTGAGTTGGATTGACATACAAATTGGGTTTTAAATTTGTGGATGATTCAAATCAATTTTTGGACGGTTAAGGATTTATAAGTTCATATTGTGTTGTTGAAGAATTTATGATTTAATTCGGATAGATGTATGACCTGTAAAGGGATTGGGAGAAATAATCTTTAACTTCGAATTTGGGTTTTTATTGTGTATAAAGTTTGGGACTGAAAATGGTTAAGAAGGTATTGATTTGTAAAAGGATTATAGTAGAGAAATCTGGATTAAAAGCTTAAGTTGAGTTTTAATAGCGGACTGGACTGGATGAAGAAGAAGGGGGAAAACCCATGGGGTCATTCGAATGACTCTGGGTCTCGTTTGAACGACGAGCACTATCATTCAAATGACACGTGTCTCGTTCGAACGACGTGATAAAATCTGGTAACTTTTGTTTCCTTTACTGTTTGGGTTGATGTTGAGATTGTGAAGAATAATTTCGTACATTAGGATCCTTTTGACTTGGGTTGGTTTGGGGACTTAATGGACGAACAATATATGTTGCCTTTTGAGTAATTAATGTGTGAGAGAAACATTAAGATTGGAATAAACTAATAAGTCGTGTCAAACTTCTTAAGGAAGTTTGGGGCATTGAATTCTGAATATTTAATTACGGGCCAAGTGAGTGAGTCCGGGTAGATTGGTTGAGTGACGCTAAGGTATTAAATTAATTATTGAGAGAAATAGATTAATTTGGATTTAGAATATAGATTCGGATAGTATTAAGATACAGGCCAAGTGACTGAGTTAGGGTATATTGGTTAAGTGACACCATGCCAATAAATTAATTAAATTAGAGTCGGACCATAGACTCGGGAACGTAATAAATTAATTAATGGGCAAATTAATTAAATTAGAGTCGGACTATAGACTTGGAAAAATATAAGCTAGTGCTACGGATTTTTGTACACGGTAAAGTTGGGATTTAAATTTTATATATATACGGTGTGTGATAGTGTGTATATATATATATACTGTGAGCTTATAAATATCAGTGACGGGATATTTATTTAAATTATATACGCTAGTGCTATCAAGGGAGGTTGTGCGATGTGGGTGAATCCCCTAGCTTGAGGAGTAGGGCGAGTATATTCCCAGGTCATAACATCCAATTCCAGAGGTGGGGCATTGAGATGATGTCCTCATACTCGGGGGAATATGACCATCTCCTTTACATTTATTATTTATGTTCCGATTCGGCGGACGATAGTTTTCTCGGAACTCCAGGTGGGACTGAGTAGACCTGGAATGATAGTACTTTAGAGAATACATCCAGTGAGGTGAATTATATATATATATATATATATATATATATATATATATATATATATATATATATATTCAACATATGTGTGAATGTTATAATATGGTTTTACATATATAATGGGATGAATAGTTATATACGGGTAATTAAATACATGAAGTGAATTGTATTAATTATATAATGGGTGTGAATGTTATATGGATTTTAAAAGGGAAAATGATTAACTAAGTTAATGTAATTAACAACTTATAAATTATATCTTAAACATACTCGGGTTTGAGTAGGGTGGTTGAAACGAGTTATGTCAATTATCTAGTTACGGGGTAGATGACTCGGGGGATATAAAGAAAGCGTTAGGTGTGCACATTAGTTGAGGGGTGAGTCTGTCCTTAAGGGAGTACAACACTAACTTAAATATGAAGAGCATTCATGTATTTTAAATTATTGCAATTTAATCACTGGCTAAATATTTTCAAAACGTTTTGGGTTCTAATCTTTGCTATCAAATAGTTTCAAAACCTTTTAGGTGTCCAACCACAGGGACGCCAGGTGTGACTTTATTCCAGGGATTCGCAGCTGTAGCATATGTGGATGTTGCGGGATTTGGATAGATGCATCTATTTTTCTATTCCTAATGTAGGAATTCATTTAATTCTATCTCGAGCATGTCGCTCACGGTTTTACTCAGTGATTTCATTTCAGATTGTATGGGATTTACTACTCCTTGTTAATTTATTTTGGTTTGGATTTAGCCTATGGTTTATTCGGTAAGACTTTGTTTTAGTTATTTGATTAGATGATTTGACTCTATCAGTATGTGATGTTTTTTTTGTTCCGCATTATATTATGTCTTAGTTAATAGAAAGATTAAAATTTTGACACCAACTTTTGAAAGTGATGATAAGAATGATCCATATGAGATTCCTATTTAATTTGACATATGACTGATCACCCGGTATTTTATTGGGCGGGGTGTCACACCAGTCTAGCAATGCCCATGAAAATTATCCAAAACTATTTTAAGTTAAGCCAATTCTCTTCTTGAAGACAACCACTAACCTTTCCCACATTTTAAAAACAATTTCACCTTAAAATAATCTTACTTAGCCCATATATATGTAACCCATGTTGCAAAATGGGGTAACCTAGGAAATTTTCTAGAACACACCCCAAAAGCATATACCGCCAAACACACATTTGGTCATTAGATATCCCACATGTACCCACGAAGTTTTCATGATCCTAGGATCACTAATGTCCGAAACCTAATTTTGCCGCAAGAGGACCTCCTCCATATAATACCTCTTAATGAAATTCACGAGTGGTGGAAGTAGAAATCGATTGCCATAAGTGAAGAGGTTTCTCACAACTCTCATTAACTTTGAATTGCATAAACCACTTTTTCCAACTGCATACGTTAGTTAGAGTGAAACTAAGACTTACGTGAACCCTAACTTAACCTATGTTATGGGCGTGACACTTAGAACTTGTTTCAATTCATGTAAATATGTAGTATCGATGAACCATATGATTTAAAGAGACTTTCATGGTTTAATCGGACTTTTGTTGATCAAGACCCGTAATAATTTTGAACCCTAGTTACGTTTATGATAAAATTGATGATTTAAACCTTATTTTATGTTTTAACCTTCATGACTACAATAGGTTGTAGCAATCACGTTTAAAACCATTAGAACTGTTGTTTAATGTCTTTAAGGATAGTCTGAAGGTAATAATGATGTTTGGGGGTAATCTGGAGGCAAAACGATCGAGTTGGGTAAGTTTTAGGCGCTTTTTAGGTTTTGAGCCCCAACTTTCTCCGTCTAAGCTGCAAATAAGGGTCATTCATATGGTGATTAAGTAGCCTTGTGTGCACGAATATTGACGTAGTGTTAAGGAGGTCATCACCATGTGCACAACTGCAAGCCCTGTGCGCACTGATGTTGATAGTAATTTATAGGTGTGGTATTATGGCCATCAAGGATTCATGTGTGCCCCAAAGGAAAGACTCGCTTGAAGATGGGGTCAAAGAAGAAAATTCCATTTTCACCACTCGTGCAATATTCGTGGGATCCCATGGACATAAAGTGGTCGTCGTCAACGGGGTAAAATTATAAAATGGAGTCTTCTACCTATTTTTATAAAAATAAGAAAAAGATGTAGCCGTTCCTAAAAAATTAATAACAAAATACTAACTAATGCATATGAAACCAAATAGATCATGGGTCCGAGAACTAAGTTACAAAATGGGAAGGTGTTAGGCACTCATTCTTCCCTTTCGATCTCTCATGGGCAATAAAAATATTCTCATTTTTCTCATAAAATGTGCATAGTATATGTAAGGTGGAAAGTGTATATATGCATGAAAAATGCGTCAGGAGCGAAATCATCGTATTCACATCATAGTAAAGATGGGAACGAATCATTCAAAAGACTAAACCTAATATCTTCATATATATATATAGTACACCAGATCGTGATTCACAATGACTAAATGAGTACGTGTGTCCGATGAGAACGCCAAAGATTAATAAGATATGTCAAACATATGATATGAGTAATACGCCGGATTGTGATTCAGTATGAACAAGTGAGTACGCATGTGTGACAAGACTATTTAATCTAGAAAAAATATGCATGAAAATACTAACAAAAAAAGTAATGAGTAAAATGTGAAAAAGGATGAGAAAGAGGATTTGAATCACAAGAGAAACTAGGGACACCTACGTAGCCGCAATTGGCATCAAAGTTCACGTAATTCGGAACAACATAAGGGTGGAATTTAATCCATAAATACAAAACTACAATTTTCTATTTTGATTTGTGAACAAAATGCACACGTGGTGAAAATGTACAAAATAAAAGAAATTTTAATTTGGCATTTATGGATTAAGCCCTAATTTGGGTTTTTGAGTTTATAAAAATAATTTTTGTTGGTATATAGGTAGTAAAATTGTAATTAGAGGTGATAAAATAGAAATTGAATAAAAAGATGAGCTAAAACTAGTAAAGTGTAAGCTTGAATGAATAAAATGTAGACCTTCTAAGCAACTTATGATCTGATTTTGGAAAGATGTACAATGATTGTTATTGGTGATGTAATGGTCGTAAAAGGTGAGTTGAGAGTGAGGTTATGGAATTTTTGAGAGAATGTTTGGAAAAGGGGTGTTTTGAAAAGTTGAGCATTGATTTTGAGGCCAAAAGTGTTGAATCATTGAGGTCAGGGTTTCCTTAAACAAAAGACCCTGAGAAAATAAAAATACCAAGATGACAATGGGTGGGGGGGTCTTCCAGTCTAAATACACCTTGGACTACTTATCGGCATAGGTCTATATTTGGCAGCCAAGTAAAGTACCCTCGGCAGCCAAGTAAAGTACCATTTGCCTATAGGCAACCTAAAGATGTTTTTTTAAAAAAAAATGATTATAAAATACAAATCCTATGTTCGATTTGCATACGGAAAGGATGTTGGGAAGAGAATTTAGAGATATGTAAAATATCACTAAGTTACAAACAGAGCTCGGGAGCATCCAATGACCTTTGATTTAGGGTTTCAGAAGAAAGAAATAGTTAAATATGAATCATAAGCCCAATTTGCATATGATATGAACCGTTAAAAAGGGAACTTAAAAACCTATGAAAGTTAATTGAGAAGTTCTCATGTTCGAGAGTTAATCAAAGTCAAATAGAGCTTGGGAAGCATCCGGTGACCTTTCGAATAAAATGGGTGCCAAATGCGAACTGTAAGTATGATTCGCGCACGATATGGACCATTAAAAAGGGGATTCAGAGACATATGAAAGAGTATTAAGAAACTGTTGGGTACAAGAGTTAACAAAGTTAAACGAAACATAGAAAGCATCTGGTGATCTCTAGTTTAGTGTTTGAAGGTGGACCAGGGTTCCGAGGTTTATGGGGTTGGAGATTGGACCTATGATGGTAAATGGAGGTACTAGAATGGGATTTCTATAAATCCCCACGATGGGCTAGCTTAGAATAAACAAATTCCATCGAAAAATAGACACCCTGATGAAAGCTATGAGTGTCGATGATGAAAGCCTAATTCTAAGAACTTATGGAGTGTATGTAACCTATTCACAGGATTATGACCAATCTGAGGGATAAGGTCAATTTATAGGACCTAAAAAGCGCGTGCAATCGAGTTAGAGGATTGTGGTAAATTTTTAGGGCCAAGGTCAATTTCGAGGATCTAAAGAGCATATGCGACCAATTTATGAGGCCCAATGTTAAATTTTGAGGACCTAAAGAGTGTATGGAACCGATTCAGAGGACTGACATCAATTCTGAGGGCCAAGATCAATTTTGCAGACCCTAAGAAGCATATGCGACTAATTCATAGGCTAGCAACTAATTCTTCAGCCCAAGGTTAATTTTATAAACACAAGGAGTGAATAGGTCAATTCTGCGAACCTAAGGGCCGTATGCGAACGATTCAGAGGATTATGGTCAATTATAAGGACCAAGGTCAATTTTGTGGACCTAAGAAGTGAAATGTCAATTATATGGATCTAAGGGGTAAAAAGGTCAATTATGCAAACCTCGAGAGTGAAGAGGTTAATTATTCAGACCTAAAGATGGAGAGGTCAAGTTTGAAAACCAAAAGGATGAAGAGGTCAATTCCTTGTACATAAGGATGAAGAGATCAATTTGATGGATCGAAGGATGAAGAGCTCAATTATGTGGACCTAAATATTTTTGGGATGGAAGTGTGGTGTAATGTGAATTTTCTTTGAAATTTTAGAGTTTTTTTTAGAGGCATTTGCAATTTTTTATGATCTTTACATGCTTACATACAAAATATAGATTAGAGTATTTTTATTTTAAATTGTGTGACCTTTAACTTTTATGATTTTATGATTTTTTTGGTGTTTTTAAGAATTTTTGAGTTATTTTTCATGGAGAAAATGTTGTTTTGATAAAATTTTAGATTGTTGGATTTTTCAGGATTTTTTTGTAATTATTTTTTATAATGTTTGTATTTTTTTGTGATTTTTTAACTAAATTGAAAGGGATGTGCATATAGGCACAGGCTGGGAGGTTCCTGTATGAAGAGGCATGGAATTCTTAGGGGCTTTGGGGATTCCCAAGGGGCACTATTGATTGGCTTAACTAAGGGGTGATGATACCGTGTCACCGTGATAGATGAACTTTACGAATAAGCGACAAGTGCAACAAACGACCCACATGTTTATATTGCTCTTACTGGGGGTTTTATGGATGCGGCGAGGGGAGATCTCGTACATTTTTAGTTCTTTTCATTCCTTCGGATCATTTTCTAAGGTCCATATGTATAACTGGGGGAGTTTGAGTCTGGTATATCTCTACAATTCTCTGGATGTCTTTAATCGGCATTGTCGACAAACTTTTCCCGCGCCCACATATCTTCTGGAGGTAATTCTTTTATTTTTCTTTCTTTTTTGCACTCTACTTTTGAGTTCCTTTTAACTCATTTCTTTATTACTGACTTGATTTCCTCGTTTGAGTCTCTCTTCTTTCAAACTATTCTGGCGTCGTCATACTGGATGAGGGATATTCGGGATTGGATGGCCTCCATAGCCGAACATGTGCAAACAATGACTCGTTTTGCATAAAACCTACGGCGACTCCTGATGATCTTATTTTGAAGGTGATCTCAGGAAGTGGGGGTTCTAGTTGATGTCGCCATAGGAAATGCGTTGGTGGGACCCTTGAGATGGTTGTTAGGATTTAGGGTTAGGGTTGGAAATTTCAGGTCGCGCTCCAATGGTTTAAATATTTTTTGGTTAGTTGTCTTTTATTCTTGAAAAATGTAAAAACAATGGCAGAGATATATATAATGATGCATTTTCATTTTTGGTTTATCTTGAATTAATGACATAGTTTACATGCACTTTAATTTTTCATATTTGGATGTGAAGTAAGAAAAGGCATTAAAATTTTAAATATTAAATTATTTTGGATATTTCAAAGAAGGAAGAACCCGAGAAGACCTTTTGAAAAAAGTTAAATTTCTAAGGGGATTATATGAAAATGTGAGAGACAAAAGAGAAAAGAGATAATCTTCCCAAAATAGGGTTGTGTCGACTGGAATATCTCATGGTTTAACCATCGGCATACGAGTACAGTGAAATTTCTTTTCATTTACGATTATCCTCTTCCCACATCTTTGGTACTTAGGAATTGTTATTACAGAAGCAGTTTTATTATTTCATTCCTTTTATAAGGGACCTCGGGTATAAAAAGCGTCATTTATGTGGAGTTTTAAACTACACTTCTACTATTATTCTCCTTTCTTCCATGGATTTTTTTTATTCTTCTAAAATGGTTGGTCCCACGACTGAGTCCTTTTTCTCTTATCTTGAAGGGCTAGAGGCCATGTGCTCATACAGTGTTAACTACAAGGCATTCCACTTGCGTCCGACCACTTTGTGATATAATCATTCAATGGACTAGAACTTTTTGGAGGTAGCTTTGCAGTTTTGGTACCGTGAAGACCATAAGTTTCTCTTTGGCTTGGATGAGGTGTGACCCACCTATGAAAAAGTTTCTGCCATGCTGAGTGTTGACCCTCAAGTTTTTGGTACCATACCTGATTTTCGCGTTCTCCGCGGGTGTCTTTAGTAGAATTGTTGGAACAGTCGCTGCAAATTTCTCCTTATGTCGCTCGACCACACTGTACGGAGGAGGTATTAATATTTTTGTGGTGTTGAAATCTATGCACGAGAGGGATTATAGGGATAATATATTTATTGGCACGTGGCCTTGATCTTGACATCTAAAATTCTCTTAGTGACAGGCGGTTTGAGTGCGGACACTCTGGTAACTTATATAGTTTTGTGGATAGATTACTGGTGTAAATCTGAGTACAGGCACTCAGGTAGCAAACATAGTTTTATGGATAAATTACTGTAGTAAACCTGTTGTGAACATACTGGTAGAGACATTGAACAACCTTGATGACTGGAAGGAAGGTCAGCCCTCTTTCTTGTAAGGCAGCCATGTGATGTTATTTCTGTGGTTATCATAAAGGCTTCATTCGATGTATCCTCCTGAATATCCTATGACATGTGTTTCGAATTTCTTTGTATGACATTTCAAGAGTTTCGGCCCTTCGTTGGAGAATTGGGTTATTTGTCTTGTGGAGCATGGGGCAAGACATCTCCGTTGGTCTGTGCCATGGTGGGTGAAGTTGTAACCCGTCTTATAATTTGGATGACTATCGTTATGTTCGATTAGTTGGTCATTTCCAGACTTCCTTCTACTTTCCTTAACAGCTTATTCGTCAAGTGGGTTGGGAGAAAATCACCCCTCCACGCATAACTAATTTCTTTCTGATTTGGGACCTAACCAAATCTGTGAGGATGATCATGGGGCCTCTGTGGCAACGACGTAGGCTTCCCACCCATCTGTCGCTATTGAGGGGGAAGTTGTTGTGGTATCCAGGTATTATTTAAATAGGTTATGGAAGGATATGGTCTCAAAGATTAGTGGTGAGGAAACACGGCTGAGGTGGATTATGATATTTGAGGCTATGGGGAGAGATTTGGTGGTGTCGTATAATCTTTGTAAGGCATACTGCAACATGTAGCATATAAATAAGTTTCGTCATGATTTGGATTTTTGGGGACCCTCAGGAATCAGCGGTGGTCATGGTAATGATGATGGTTAGGCATGGACTTCTTGTAGTTGAAAAAGGTTTGTGAAACTTTTATTAGTGTAGGTTGGGTTATAGGTGTGTTTGTGTTTATGTTTGTGTTTGGGACATGGATTTGGTTACGCTATGTTGTCGTAGGTCGATGGGTGGTTCATATAAGTTTTAGGGACTTTTCTTATCACTGACATGCCATGTAACTACCATGCTTTGAAAATAAAGAATGTAATAAATGATCATTTTGATATATATTATTGTGCCTTTGGGATAATTTCCTTATTTTTGAACTATCTATACCGATCTCTAAGGCATATATAATCCTTTTGTTCATTAAGAATTATAAAAGATACTAATATTTCTTGATGAGAGAAAATAATATCATTTTATGAAAAAGAGAGTACCGTGATCAAAGTGGCTTTATGGTATGCCTACATACTTCTATGGGGATAAGAGATTATTTATAAGTTTTAAATTTTTTTAGAGAGGATCAGTACCTATGTATTTCTTGCAGAGGAAGGAGATAAGAGATTTTTTTCAAATAGAATTGAGATAATAAATACATAGCCCGAGGAGAGTCGGATCTAGGGTAAAATCTCTTGATATGGTTCAAATTGACTGGACGCGGCATATCTTCTCCATCGAGGTCCATCAGCATAACGGCACCGCATAACAAGAATTTCTTCACTAGGTATTGTCCCTTCCAATTAGGCTTGAATTTCTTTCTCAAGTCCCATATGGTTTCTATAATTTCTTTGAGAGCGAGGTCACCATCTTACACACCATAGTATTTGACCTTATTATCGAATGATCATGCATGCAAAAGTGGTACCCTTATATTTGGTATAAAGATTTCACTCTCTTTTCATCAAAGAGTGTGCATTCTTCGTAAGGAATTTGTTGCCAGTCTATCTTTCTGATCTAATTTTCAAGCATAACCTGCAGGGATGGTATCACAAGCTCAATAGGAAGGAATTCTCCCATTCCATATACCAAGGAGTAAGGAGTAGCCCCACCGGGTGTTCTGACAGATGTGTCGTAGGCCCTTAGGGAATAAAGGATCCGATCAACCCAGTCCCTGCATCTTTCGATCATCTTATTGGTTATGGACTTGAGGCGTATGTTAATATCTTTTACAATCCCATTGATTTCTATTTGGTAGGGATTATACATTTGCATCCGAATTCCATATTCTCCCATAACTTTTATGATTTCTGCTCTAAAACGGAGTCCATTATCTGATACTCACTCTTAAGGGACCTCGTAGCGATAGATGATATTCTTTATAATGAACTTTGCTAGTTTCGCAAAGTTCAACATATGTATGACTCAACTTTGTCGCATTTTGTAAAAAAATCAACGCCAACTAAGATGAATTCGTGCCTATTTTATGATTTGGGAGTCATTTTCCTAATTTTGTCAATGCCCTAAGTTGAGAAAGTCTAGGGAGAGGTCATGTTGTACAACTCACAGGGAGGAAGGCATTAGAGATTAGCGAATTTCTAGCATTTGAGGCTCCTTTTGACATAACCAGTGAACTCTTGGACTATGGTGGCTTTATAGTACCTTTTTTGTACAATCTTTTTGGCAATCATATGACCATTCATGTGGAGTCCATATTCCCTATTATGTATCTTTTGCATCATTTCTTTAATTTTAGCCCCTCTTATGAACTGTAAACTGGTTCCATCAAAGTTTCTCTTGAAAAGTGCTTTGTCACAGATGATGTATTGAGATACAAGTTTATGGAGGGTCGTGTGGTCTTTTGTATCACCCTTCAAGGATATGGTTCATGTTTTAGGAGATTTTAGACGTCATAATATGATAATCCAACTTTGTTTCGATTTTCTTTTGTAGATATCTCAATGTGGTAGCAATGAGTTAACATAGATTATTTCTGAACTTAAAAGTAGGTCGTTATTGTTTTCCTCGAGCACGTAGACCATGGACACTAAGGTTGCTAATGCATAGTAAAAACTATTTCTCAATAGAGAAAGGTAGTGGAAGGTGACATCCTTAAATTGGCAAGTGAGTTCTTCAAGATGAGCGTGAAATGGTAGGAAATCCTTTCCTTTGACTTTCTATTTCCTGAGAACTTGTCCTATGATGAGGGTTGATTCTTTATAAATATCGAGGTATCAAATTTTTTTCTCGAGGTCAATTTTAAGGCTTATGATGTATGCTTCATACTCCATTATATTATTAGTGCAAGGGAAATCTATCTTGATGGCGATGGGAGTGTGGAAATCACCCGGCGTGATAATGAATATCCTAATGCCATATCCCTTCTTGTTAATGGCTCTGTCAAATATATCTTCCACCAGAGTTCTTCATGATAAGTGTAGAGAATGTCCTCGTTTCGAAACTTAGAAATCCATGCATCAGATTTTCCCATGGGATTTTCTTCAAAATAATAAGAGATGGATCTTATTTTTATGTTTTTTGCATGACATAAGTGATTTGAGCTCGACTAGCAACAACAACTAACGAACAATGTGAATTAACAAGGTTGAATTTTCTATCAGGCACTTCATGGGATCTATTAGAGATAAAAACCTAATAGGGAAGGCAAGCATGTAATGTCAAAGTTTCTGACTGACCCAAACTAAGGCGACACATGCTTTCTCCAACGTGGTGTAATTCACTTCTTATCCTACGAGTTTGCAACTAGCATAGTAGATAGCCATTTCCTTGCACTATTTTCCAATGTATTGGTCTAAAATATCCTTACTTTTAATGTGTGTGATAGTAAGGTATAGAAAGAGGGGTATACTAGGCTATGGTGGCATAAGCACCGGAGGTTGGTTAAGATATCGCTTGATTTTATCGAAGGAATCTTAACATGCCTCGTTTCAGACTTTGGTTGAATCCTTTCAGAAGATCTCAAAGATAGATTCACACATAGAAGTGAGATGGTTGATAAATCTAGTAATATATTGGAGTTTTCCCTAAGAAATCGTAAACTTTCTTCTCTGCATGGGAAAATGGAATTTTGAGGATTGCCTTGAGTTTGGACTGGTCCACTTCAATCTTTAAAACGATGAATCCAAGGAGTTCCTTTTGCGACACCAAAAATACATTTATATCGATTTATACGCATCTGGTATTTTCATAGTCATTAATTTTTTTTTCTTAAAGAAGGAATATAACCTTCTCAAGTTTTGGACTTAATGATCATATCATCAACATACACCTTGACCTATTTGTGAATAAGATCACAAAGGATGGTTATAACTGCTATTTGGTATGCAGCCCTGGCATTCTTGAGACCAAAATGCATGAAATTATAGCAAAAGGTACCCCACAGGGTAGTGAAAGCAGTCTTTTCTTGGTGGTCGGGATGAATCTTGATTTGATTATACCCTACGAAGCCATCGACAACTGACTTAAGGGCGTGATTGGTAGTATTTTCAATGATCATGTCGATGTTGGGCAAACGGTAATCATTCTTTAGAGAAGGTTTATTTTGATCTCCGTAGTTGATGCACATGTGGATATTCCCTTCCTGTTTCGATACAGGGACAATGTTGGAAAACCTAGTCGAATATTTGACCACACGGATGAAACCTACATTCAACTATTTGATAACTTCGCCCTTTGTAAATGCGATAGGCCCCCGATTATAAATCTTAACACCAAAAAGTAATTCAATTTCCTTTTGAGATGCGAAAGCGAGATGGTTCAAATAAACTCACGCAAACATCAAATTTTAATTTCTTTCAAATTAAAATTAAACCAAGTGAAATTAGATTAATCAAAAATTACATATTTCACTTAAAAAACTTGATTCAATCCAAGTCCTAGAAATTTGTCTAAGTCATATTTTCAATATTACCAAAATAGGCCAAACTAATTTTAACCAATTAGTTAACGACTTGAATTAAATTGACATCTACCAAAATTTAAATTAGCACCAATTTAAGTAAGTAGTGATTTAAACCAAATTTTATCTTTTTACCTAAGCATGTATCTAAGGTGAATTTTGCAAAAGATAAAATGAACAAATAAATCACTACGCCGCGATGTACGAGAAAAAAACCCACAACGGGAAAAAACCTCAGACAGCCCTAGCCTTTAGTCCACTAAGTATGGTTTTACAATTACAAGACAAATTACTTACTTCCTCGACTCGAATCCTTTCAAGCCTTAACGCGTCTTCTTGTAAACACCTCCGCCTAGTCGACAACCCCGGAACTCCAACGAAACCTTGAAATTCACCAATGAGACTTTAGGAACACCGTCAACCACACATGGTGCCTTTCACCATGTGAGAATACCGCAGCAAAACAACGAGACTTATTCTTTGATGGATGTAGAAGTAAACCCAAACAAACTCTTCAACTTGGTAGAGTAAACTCGGTGCCAAACACTCCAAGCAAGATATTTATATGGAAACTTGGAATAAACAATATGAGTGTAAACCAAAAGTGTTTTAGGGTGATTTTCTTGGAAAGCAAAACACTTAAACCATGAACCTTTTCATAGAAAAGTTAAACTCTTAAAACTCTCTCTAGGAGATAGAAGAATATGAAAAAGTTATTTTGAAAAAGTTGGTTCCCGCACTAGATAAGTCTATCAAAAGTTAGTGGAGAAAAGTAGTGGGAAAAGTGGGAAAACTGTCAAAAACTGCCAAAATACCTGTTCCCGCCAAATCTCGTTCGAACGAGATTTTAGTTCGAATGACCTTCGTTCGAATGAGATTTTCGTTCGGACGAAGTGTCGTTCGAACGGCCCTTCTAACGAAGTTCCAGCGGATAAAATGTAAAGTCGTTAGTAAACTCGTCAGAATTCTCGTTCGAACAACATTCTCGTTCGAACGACAATTAGAACGATATTCCAGTGGACAAACAGGGAATTCGTTGGCAAACCTTGTTCGAACGAAATTCTCGTTCGAACGAAAAACTCATTCGAACGACAATTTGGAACGAAAAAACATAAAGCTTAAAAATCCAATTTTAGCCCGAAAACTTTATTTTAAAGTTTTAAATAAACCTTCTGAAAATAACGATCAATTTAAAATAAAAATTCACCGAATTAAAATTGTTCCAAGCTCCTATATAAATATGTGATGCATTCATACCTTAGGAGTAAACGGAACACATGTTGTTGACATAGAAACGAGGCACAACAAACTTGGCATTTGATGAGGCTTTAATCTTGGCCGCTACGTCTGCAACTAACACATCATAGGCTTGAATGGATAAACTTGAACTCTATCCTATGACTCAAATATTTTTGTTCGCAATTGAGCCAACACTACATTGAGGCTCAATTGAAGACGTGTGTCCTTACACCCTTCACTTTAAGGGACACTCGGGGCTAAGATTTCTCAGTATCTCCTTGACATGCTTACATTCTGGGTAAGTGGTGATTTTGTATTGAATGATTTTTGGGTTATTGCCAGGTATAACACTTTTAGGACCATGAAAAGATGCCATAAATACTTTCAGGATATCTTCAAATTATGATCGCTTATGCTCTTTATGGTTTAAACCTATCCTAATCTCTCGCAAAGATTTACTAGAACCAATATTAATTACAATAGTATCCTTATCATTAGTTTGAACTTGGTTATGTTATTTGATTTTTTTTCCTTATTAGGGCATGTTAAAAATTGTTCATTCCTTATATTATCTTCATCAAATGTTTGCTTAAAATAAATGCAATTAAAATAAGACATGACAAAATACACAAAAACTTCATTTATTAAATGAGCAATATTTTCTAGAAACACATCATTGATACCTTATAAAAAGAGGCCTCGTTTACAATCATATCAGTAACATAAAAAGGAGAAACATGTTCAAGTTCATTTTCTCGAAGGTGAACGACTGGGTTTTAAATGGGTAAAGCTGGGATGATCGGGATGCTTCGTCAGTTGAGGAGGGGTTTATTAACAGGAGTGATAATTGTAGATGGGTTCAATGGCTCGCCCTCGACGGGTATCATGTAGAGTACCATTGCTAGTGTATGGAAGTCAAATGATTCATCAATGTCAATGATTTCCATGCTTTTAGTATTTAAATAGCTAGAGCTAGCAGACTTGGAAGCCAAGGGTTTCACCTCATGCTCTGGTACTTTGGTCTAATTAATATTATCTTTGAAAAAGATCTCAAACCTTAGTTTCAAATTATTCTCGGTAACATCATACTATGGCCCAGGGAAACTTCAAAAGGGGAAGTCTTTTCCCCCTTTAACAAAATTCCCATTTAGAGAATCACCAAATATCACCTATTTTCTCCTTAACACTCTCTTCTAGGATGGTTGACGGAGAGCCATGAGCTCAACTGGAGATTATTGATATCTCACTCCACATAGAGGGATGACTTTTTTTAAGCTAACCAGTTCAATTATTCCTTATTGTTGATGTCCTAGCCTTATTCTGAGCATAAAATGCATGTTCTTAAGCATCTGGATCACATTACCATTTCCATGTGTGCTATGTTATGGGCACACTCCATATTTGAAGTTATCCCCTATCGGGAGAGGAGGTAGATCAATCAAACATAACACTAGCATTGTGTTATATCTTCAAAGCAAGGTTGCTTGTGTTGATGCCATCAGAATTGTCTTCGTCTCCGATAATGGTGATGACTTTATTATGGGAGAATACATTCAGATTCTGATGGATGGAAGAGGCCAATACCCTGATACTGTGGATCCAAGGTCTCACAAAGATCAATTTGAAGCAAGTAAGAATATCACTGACTATAAATTCCGTCTGAAGGCATATTGGGCCAGCCCTAGTGTGAGATGGACCGAACCCATAACTTTTCGTCGGTTATTGTCATAGGCACGCATGGCAATGGATGTAGGAGTGAGTCCCACTACAACAAAAACTAAAAATTATCACTGTAAGTGGGGCACGATCAAAACCCGTGACTAGGGGGTCAAAGTCCCAACCCATGACCCCTTACTATTTATTGTAACTAAATAAGTGACCAAGGTTTAAGATGACCTTATTAAAGGGTTGATCACGGTCTAAATTTGTGACTCACATGTGAACCAGGATAGAGCCAAATGTTCCACGCTTTGTAGCCCACCAACGACCACTTATCGTGACCAAGGGTATTTTGGAATCAAAATTCCCTCCATTTTGGTCACGAAAGTGGTCACAGGTCACAATCATGACCCAACGATTACAATTATCAGCGAACTTTGGTCATAGGCATTAATCGTGACTCCAAAATGTATTTTAGTGTGGTCATGTTAATCCTATTTTAATATTGGTCATTGTTGGGGTCACAAATGAAAATTATAACCCCTTTTAAGGTATAGATTAATTCAGAACCCTACATTTTATTTTACTCTTACCACCAGAATTAAAACTCTCTCTCTCTCTCTCTCTCTCTCTCTCTCTCTCTCCCTCTCTCTGCGAAACCCTTTTCCTCCGATGATTTCTCTCTCTCCAGACAAGGTACTCATTTCATTTATTTAATATATTGCATTTAGTGTGTGTGTGTGTCACGCGTGTGTTTGTGTGTTTGTTATGTACCTGGATGTGTGTGTTCTCTGTGTGTTCGGTGATATACCCTAAATACACCCCGTAGACTCAGAGACATCAACCTCGAACAGGGAGATGGCCGAGGTTAGAACGGCATTAGATTGGCCCCCAGCGGACTCGTCCTAAGTGGGTCTTCATGATCGACGTTACTAGTTACCACAGCGGACTCGTCCACGGCCGACGTTACTAGTTACCATAGCAGGAGAGGTCTTCATGATCCACAGGGGCAGTTATTCATCGGGTCAGCCAAGGCTGGAAACCTCGGCTGGTTACAGGCCGAGGTTGCAAGGGCCACTCCATCATCATAACCAGTTTCAGCTGGGAATCAGTCGATGTTCCTGCTACTCCATCAATACCTCGGCCCAGGCCGACGTTACAGCTCTACCTGCCTCACCTCAGCTCTCCCACTGAGCTAAGGTCACCACTGATCGAGCAGTTACCCAACCACACTAACCTCATCCTCTTCCAGGCCAAGGTTAGGACCAATCACAGATGGTCGAGTCTTCATCAGCATATGTATGGTTGGGAACACGTGTGCACAATCAGTTGTAACAAATCAATCCCCTAATGTGGGGGAATATTTCATCATCATTATCTATATGTGACAGTGACAGATGTCTTCATCAGATTGGTTATATCAGCACATACACGCTCATTGCATGCTTAAGGGGTACATTACACCCCCAAGCACTATATATAGAGGTCATCCTCTACCTTGCAAAGGATAAAAAATGATAACCCTAGCTGAAACTCTGTCATTTTACACAGTAGAGAGAGAAAGCTTGAGAGATTGTATCCATGACATTAGTGCCTTCATTCAGTGATATTTCTCACACACACTCACAGTGGACGTAGGCGAGATTGACTGAACCACTTAAACATTTGGGTTCATCCTCTTCTCCTCATATTTATCTCTTATACTTGTATATACTTGAGCTGCCATTGTTATCACTAATTTGAGCTTACGAACATCTTGAAGGGTGGTGTTGTTTATAGCATCATTATTTTGGGGCCGTCTGTGGGAACAAGAGGCTATCTCTTCCTCATCTCTTGCTTAACCTCACCGGAGACTCTGGTGGTGAAACAGGCCTCACCCCTTTTGTGGAGCTGTTTCACCATTGAAAGAGGTCCTGTAAGGTATTAGCTCATCTACTACACTAGCTCTTTAGTGCTAACCCATGGCACCAGAGCTACTACCACCTCCTCCTCCACCAGGTGCTGGAAGGCCTAGTTCCCTCCAGGCACCACCCCAGTCCGAAATGACTGAGGTGGCTGCAGCCTTGAAGTCCTTGGCAGCAACGTAATAAGCAATGAAGGAGAAATTTGCCCAGCTCAGTCAAAATATGATAAGGCCACCTGGGATCTCACCGGAGATTATTACTCCGGCGATCGCTCAGCCTCATCCTGACGCCATGGGACCACCCCAGGAATCACGGAAAGACCAACCTACGCCTCAGCAGAGGAGGGACGTTGCTAACCCTAAATGTTTGCATCTGGGGAGGCAAGGAAACCCTTGCCCTGAGGATATGTATGATGAACTAGAGGCGAATGATGTCCCGGAAGATATTGGGAGCCATATGAGGTTTCAAACAACACAGTTCATCCCATCCAACGGAGCCAGGGTTATGGAGGCAGAAGAGGTGGAGAAGCCCAACAACGAGGATCATCTTTTGATAGATTAAGCAGAGGGTCAGCCTTTAAAAGTCTCGGCCCCACAAATGACCTAAGACAGAGGTTATCAAGGTCAAAAAGCGTAGCCGGCTCACAAAGGGAGGAGAGGCAACATCGGCCTCATCAAGGACGAGGAAAAGACCAGGAAGAGGTTAACAGCCGACGTTGTGCTGCGGTTGGGGAACCCTCAGTCCACCCCTTGGAGGTGGCTGGGGACAACCTCGGCCAGGTCGGTGTTGTAAGACCATGGAATGACTCCATCTAACGTCTTGAGGACAAGATAGGAGACCTCATCAAAAGTCGAGATCCACTGCCAAGGGGTTTCTCAGGGGGCTCTCCGTTCTTGGCTAAGATAGTGAGCTTCCCTACCCCAGCCAAGTTTAAGCCACCTATAGTGACTCCCAAGTATGACGGTACGGTATCACTAATCCTATACATCATATTGAGATGTACCAGTCAGCGGCAGACATTTACTCGATACCAGATGAGATGAAATACCGGGCCTTCTTCGGGACTTTGACGCGAGCTGCGCACATCTGGTTTACCTCTCTTCTGAAGAATTCAATTAAGAACTTTAAGGGCTTGGCTGAATGATTCATTCATAATTTCTGCTTCGGGGTAAGACCTCAAAAGAAGACCACCCATTTGTTGTATGTCAAGCAAGGCAAGCACGAGAGCCTAAGAGACTACATCACCGGGTTCAATAAAGAAAAACTTAAGGTTAAAGACTACGAAGAGAATATTTCCTTGACCGCCCTTATAAGAGGTCTTCAGAGAGGGAAGTTATTATGGAAACTTGCGAAAGACCCTCCAAAGTCCATGGCGGAGCTATTGGCAACTACGGGGAAGGTCATGAATGCTGAAGAGGCCATGGCCGCTAAGTATGAAGACGAGAACGGCGGTAGCAGTGGAAAGTTCCAAAGGAAGAAAGATGGAAAGAAGAGGTCAGTTGATGACAAGTTTTCACGTTATACCCCTCTTACTGTAAGCTACGAACACATCCTCAATGAGATCAAGAATGATCGATCCCTAAGATGTCCATAGAAGTTGAAGGCTCCCCCACATAAGAGGAACCAGAACTTATGGTGTGAATTCCACCAAGACCATGGCCATGTCACAGACAAGTGCTTCGCCTTAAAGGATGAGATCGAGAAGATGTTAAAATCGGTAAAATTGAGAAAGTATGTTGATATCAAGGCTCCCAAAAGGGGAAGAGATGACCCTAAAAAGAGGAGAAATGATAGGTGTCGTGATGATACCCCAGCAAAAAGGGGCGATGACTCGGATGGCGATGATGAAGACGATCCGGACCTTCCACCGAAAGATGACAAAACCCACGTGAAGAGGTTTGGTATGATCTCCTTTGGTGTCAACACCATATCCGGAGGACTTACAGGGGGTGGTTCTGAAGTGGCTGACCAGAAAGCTCATGTCATAGAGGCCAAGTCAGTGGCCAAATTGGAAATAGTAAATCTGATATCTTCCGAGACAACGCAGAAGAGAAAGAAAGTGGACATGGACACTCTCATAGTCGGGTTCTCCCGACTCGACTTCAAAGGCATCCTAGCTCCACATGATGACCCTTTAGTAATCACAACAAGAGTTCATGTATGTGAGGTACAGAGAATTCTTGTAGATGGAGGAAGTTCAGCAGATGTGATGTCCTGGCCCAGCTTCAAAAGCCTAGGCCTTAACAGAGCTAGGCTGGTACCCTATCATCATCCCTTAATGGGGTTCAGCGGTGAAAAGGTCCATTCGTTGGGCATGTATGAGATGGACGTGTGAATGGGCGATGAGTGGCCTAAGAGGTTAACCCGGAAGATCAATTTTTTTATTATGGACAAAAATGTCTTCTCGGCCTATAACCTCATCATAGGAAGAGTAGCCCTTAAGGATTTTGAGGTTGTGCCATCGACGGTCCACCAGATGTTAAAATTTTCGACCCCTTATGGGGTAGGGGAAGTGCAGGGTGACCAGACCATAGCACAAGAATGCTACTTCAACTCGACTGAAGAGAGAGAGGCTCATAAGAGAGAAACTACCACATATAGCATTGATACACTTGGCCCCAGAGATGAAACAAAATTGAAGAAAGGAGAGGCCACGAAAGAGGTAGAATCCATCGTCCTCAATAAGGACGAACCGAAAAAAACCGTCCAGGTCGGTAAAGCCTTAAAAGCGGAGATCAAGGAAGAGCTGATAAACTTCTTGAGGAAGAGGGAGAGTGTCTTCGCTTGGAGTCACGCAGACATGCCTGGCATCAACCCCGAGGTCATGTGCCATAAACTCAACGTATCTAAGGATGCTAAACCAATCAAGAAAAGATGAAGAGTTTATTCGAGGGAGAAGTACAATGTCATCCGGAAGAAGTCAGGAAGTTAGAAAAGGCTGAGTTCATAAGGGAAGTCATATATCCGGAGTGGCTATCAAATGCAGTCATTGTGCTCAAAGCCAACTAGAAAATGGAGAATGTGCGTAGATTTTACTGACCTGAACAAGTCTTGCCCAAAAGATAGTTATCCCTTACCTCGGATCGACCAGATAGTAGATGCAACTGCAGGACATGAGCTCATGAGCTTCATGGATGCGTACTCAGGCTATAACCAGATCTTCATGGATGCTGAAGACTCAGAGAAGATAGCCTTCATCACCGACAAAGGGACATATTGCTACAAGGTTATGCCCTTCGGGTTAAAAAATGCAGGGGCAACATAACAACGTCTTGTGAATAAGATGTTTAAGGACCAAATAGGCAAGACTATGGAGGTGTATGTAGACGATATGTTAACGAAGAGCTTAAAAGCCTGCACTCATATGGCAGACCTGGAAAAGACATTCAACACCATGGACATGTACAGAATGAAACTCAACCCTGCGAAGTGCATCTTCGGTGTAGGAGCTAGGAAATTTCTTAGATTCATTATCAATCAGAGGGGAATAGAGGGAAACCCTGAGAAAATTAAAGCTTTGCTCTACATGAAGACACCAAGAAGCATCAAGGACGTTCAGAGACTAACTGGAAGAGTAGATGCACTCAACAGATTTGTTTTAAGAGCGACGAACAAGTGTCTTCTGTTCTTTAAGGTGCTTAGAAAGGCCTTCGAGTGGGACAAAGAGTGTGATGAGGCTTTTAATCAGATCAAGTCCTACCTCGGATCCCCCTTACTCTTATCTCGACCCATAGTATGAGAGAAATTGTATGTTTATCTAGCAGTCTCTAAGTTAGATATAAGTGCAACCATAGTACGAGAAGACGTTGGGGTCCAAAGGCCTGTGTATTTCAACAGTAAGGCCCTTCAAGTGTCTGAACAAAATTATCCTCGGATGGAAAAGTTGGCCTACGCCCTAATACATGCTTCTTGGAAGATGAAGCCTTACTTTCAAGCCCATTTTATGGTCATCCTAACCGACTCCCCACTAAGACAGGTCCTCCATAAACCTGAGAAGTCGGGTAGATTGATGACATGGGCCATTGAGTTGGGGGAGTATGACCTTACTTATAAGCCTAGGATGGCCATCAAAGGGCGGGCACTTACAGATTTTATCGTTGAGTTCACATGAGAAGAGGTCGAGGTTGAGAATAATCTAGAGACTGCAGAAGGGTCAAACAGCAACGTCTTCTGACACCCGGAAGAGGTTATGCCCAAGGGAGACAGAAATGCAATAGCCGAGAATGAGGAAGACCGGTACCTCTTCAGGCAGGGAATAATGTTAGAAAGTGGTTTCTCATCAGATAAAGACATCTGGAGCCTTTTTGTCGATGGGTCCTCTTGCGAAAGGGGGAGCGGTGCGGGGTTGATACTCTCAGCCCCGGATGGTACTAACGTCAAATATGCCCTAAGATTTAAATTTAAGGCATCAAACAACGAGTCAGAATATGAGGCCATGGTAGAAGGCCTCTCGTTGGCAAAGACCCTTAGGGTAAGACGACTCCTGCTTCATAGTGACTCAAGGTTGGTTGTTAATCAAGTATTGGGGGTTTATGAGGCCAAGGATGAAAGGATGTACAAATACCTAAAGAGGGTGAGAATGATACTCGAAGGCTTGAAAGAGGTAAAGATGAAGAGAATACCTCGTCAAAACAATAGTCACGCGGACGCACTAGCAAGGTTGGCTTTAGCAACCAGGATAGACATTAGAAGAACAATCCCAATTGAGATCTTGCCCAAGGCGACCATTAAAGAGGAAGAGGTCAGTAAACCTTGCCTTAATTTGAACCCAGGGGACTCATGGAAGGACCCCCTTATCAGATATATCAGAGAGGGAGAGCTACCGGAATTAAAGTTAGGGAGGAGGTAACTGAGGTACAGAGATGCAAAGTTCTCAATGGTAGGAGATGTCCTATATAAGAAGGGATTCCTATTACCTCTACTCAGATGCTTTCATCCTACAGAAGTTTCGCGCGTCCTACAGGAGGTACACGAAGGTTATTGCTCCAGTCATATAGGAGGAAGACCTTTAGCCAAGAGGATTATCACGCCAAGGATGCTGCAGCCTAAGTAAAGAGGTGCGACAAATGTCAGAGATTCTCCACTATTCCCCATCAACCTCATCAGCTTATGACGTCAATCAGTTCCCCATGGCCATTCGCAGTATAGGGAATTGACTTAGTGGGTAACCTCCCAAGGGCTGCAAATAATTACCGATTTTTGATAGTTTCCATTGATTACTTCTCCAAGTGGGTAGAGGCAGAGTCGATGATCACGATTACAGAGCAGAAGACATTCCAATTTATTTAGAAAAATATCATATGCAGACATGGCCTCCCAAACACCCTCATTTCGGACAACGGAACCCAGTTCAAGAATTCTTCCCTGGAAAAATACTGCGAAAGATTTGGGATAAAGTAATTTTTCTCTTCTCCTGGCCGACCTCAAGCAAATGGTCAAACCGAAGTCACAAACAGAACGATCCTTGATGGGATCAAAAAGAGGTTAGAAGAAGCTAAAGGTAGATGGACTGAAGAGGTTTATATTGTGCTATAGGCCTACAGAACAACGGCTAGGACACCAACGGGGGAGACCCCATTTATATTGTCACATAGCTCAGAGGCAGTCATACCAACAGAGGTAGGACTCCCTACTCATAGGGTTCAGACCAATGACCCTGAGAAGAATGGGGAGGAGAGAAAACTCGACTTAGACTTGATTAAAGAGATAAGGGAAGGCGCAGAAATCAGGCAAGCAGCTTACCAGCAGAGAACAACAAAGTTTTATAATTAAAGGATAAAATCAAGACCCATAGCTACGGGACACCTAGTGCTGAAGAAGACGTTATAGAAGGTAAACAAGCTTCACCCGAATTGGCATAATCCTTATAGAGTGGTTGAGGAGGTTGTGCCCGGGACCTACAAGCTAGAAAACCTCGAAGGGGAACCTTTTTCCAATCCTTAGAATGCTGATCATCTAAAAAAGTATTACGTATGATGCTACAAGAGCTTTCATGTAAATTTATCATCTTATGAAGAGATTATTAATGAGAAGATCAGTTCCTGTGTCAATTCTTGGTTCATTATTCTCGAATGGTAGAATTTGATGAGGATAACATATTATATGATGACCTTAGATCTTAAAACATCATAATTTGGTGACAAGGTCTGAGGTAGGACATCATACTTGGATGACCTCAAACCCTAACATCATTAATTTGGTGAATAATTGTTTATGGGGATAACATCTTATGTGATGACCTCAGACCTTATAACATCATAATTTGGTGATAAGGTCTGAGGTAGGACATCATACTTGGATGACCTCAGACCTTAGACATCATTAATTTGGTGAATAACTATTTATGGGGATAACATCTTATGTGATGACCTCAGACCTTATTATTACATCATAATTTGGTGACAAGGTCTGAGGTAGGACATCATATTTGGATGACCTCAGACCTTAGACATCATTAATTTGGTGAATAATTGTTTATAGGGATAACATCTTATGTGATGACCTCAGACCTTATAACATCATAATTTGGTGACAAGGTCTGAGGTAGGACATCATATTTGGATGACCTCAGACCTTAGACATCATTAATTTGGTGAATAATTATTTATGGGGACAACATCTTATGTGATGACCTCAGACCTTATAACATCATAATTTGGTGACAAGGTCTGAGCTAGGATATCATATTTGGATGACCTCCGACCTTAGACATCATTAATTTGGTGAATAATTATTTATGGGGATAACATATTATGTGATGACCTCAGACCTTATAATATCATAATTTGGTGATAAGGTCTGAGGTAGGACATCATACTTGAATGACCTCAGACCTTAGACATCATTAATTTGGTGAATAATTTTTTATGGGGACAACATCTTATGTGATGACCTCAGACCTTATAACATCGTAATTTGGTAACAAGGTCTGAGGTAGGACATCATATTTGGATGACCTCAGACCTTAGACATCATTAATTTGGTGAATAATTAATTATGGGGATAACATCTTAGTGATGACCTCAGACCTCGTAACATCATAATTGGTGACAAGGTCTGAGGAAAGACATCATACTTGGATGACCTCAAACCTTAACCGATTATATTGAGACTTCAGATATAGAAAATCATTCGATAAACATTCAGCAATTAAAGAAATAAAGCCCTCCTCAGAGGCTAATATAGACTAGAGTTGAGAGTTATATACTACAAGATAGCAGAGTTTGACATCAGAGGTTACATTTCAGGAAAATTAAAATTATAAAAAGCTTCACAAAAACGTTAAGTGTGCGCAGCCTCAGGGTTAGTTTCCATGTGTTGTCAATTTATAAAATACCGCAAGTGCACGGGCTATTATAGAATAACGAGTGTAAGTACGGGTCGAACCCACGAGGATTTATCAATTTTAATTATTAAAAGAATTGCAAACCCAAGAGGATTTGTCAATTTTAATTATTAAAAGAATTGCAACTATCCAACTAGATCCAATGGGGTAGAGAATAATTATAAATTACACTAAATAAAAGTAACTACGATAAATGAGAGTAACACAAGAAATTTGTAAACAATTAGGAAATAATTAGGATTCAGGGTCCATTTATCACGTAACTAATATTGCACACTAAGTTAATGTTGTCATTCCCTTTTTATAACTCAAATTAAACCGTCTCTTGTCGCGTTTAATTCGGAAAATATGACAGTTATGTCTGAAATATGTTTAACGTCTCTAATAGATGGCTAAAATCCCTATTCCCTTAGAAAATACAAGTTTTAAAGTTCGCAAATGTATTTAAGCATGGATTATCAAAACGATCAAAGTGCAAGCATAATCCATCAAAAATTACTATCTTTAAATTTCAAAACTTGTTTGACAAAATAATTCTGAAGGTTCTAAAACACACTCTCGTGTCGCTTTAAAATGAATACTGAATCTTTAATAACAATTAAAACAAGTAGGGAATAGACAACGATAAAATTAACGTGACAATATTAGCTAACTATGATAAACTTCACCCTACTCCTAATATAAGAATCAAGCTACCATAATGAAACAGAAATTACAAGAATGAGTAGAGATCTTCATTAATAAACCAAACTTACAAATAGTTCTCTCACAACAATCTTCAATCCTCTAAAAAAATGATAAAAACTTGGCCCTCAAATTGATTATAATCACTCAAAGTTGCTCCCCAAAATCCTCCACGAAATCCCTCTCTAATTGTCTACGAAATTATGAGCCCAAGGGTCCTTTTTATAGGACAAGTGGTGAGATATTTGAGTTGTGGTGGGACTCTTTTTGATTGGTCGAATGGTGTTGGTAGCTATCTCTCAACCTCTTTAACCTTTGGATCGTGATAAGGGACAGAATTTCCCCCCACTCGAAAACTCTTATCTTTTCTTGCTGAACACGCATGCCGAGTTTCACAAGTGTAAAAATAGCTTTTTTTTTTAACGATCGTAAAAATCATCTTTTTCGCGCCTTTTTTGAATTGATCATCAATTTGCACCAAATTCCATCATTATCTGCAAAAATTTCACTAGGCAACTTTTTTCACAAATTAGCACAAGAATATTATAAAATTATCGAAGGGCCCATTTTTTACTTAAAATTGCCTTTCTCAATATGAATTCAATCATTTTCGCATTTTTCCCTCTTTTTAATAAAATAATCCTAAGAACTTATTAAATACACTAAAATGGGACTAACAAAGTATAAATTTGGGTATAAAATATACAAAATAATGCGCTCATCAAATACCCCCAAAATTAAACTTTTCTAGTCCTCGAGCAAAACTAAAATTTAAAATCTAACTCACTTTCGTAGGAATCACGATTGCACTTAGCATGTGCAACAAGCCCTTAAACCCCTAGGTTACCCTAGTGGACGAGTTTTGTCTCGTGAGGGTTTGCAGTGAATATACCCACAAAATTCAAAAACTTGACTCAATACAAAAGACATAAAAGTACTATAACCAAGTTTGAATGCAAACTTCATAAATATAGTAGAACTTCATTTTTTAACCTCAAGTTATCGTGGTGTGTGCATAGCCAATATAAGCGTCCATTTCAAAAGATTTGATCGTTACATTTCTTATCCGAAAGTTCATTTTGATTTTAAGATCTCACGGAATGCACTCACAATCGAACACTCAGAAATGGGTTATTTTCTAAGTGTAAATAATATGAAAAAATTTCACATATATATGATCAAAAACGTTTTCTTATAATGGATGACTACGATCTCATGAATGAAAAATCGATTACTTGTTGAAAATATTGAATCGCACAATAGATCCTATTCATCTTCTCTCCACACTATAACTAACTTCTATTGAGATCGATTAGGACTTTCTTTGGTTGTATTGTAGGCTCGGGTTTCACTAGAAAGAATGGGTTTTTTTTTTGGACTTCAAAATTTCTGAGAATATAGAGATTTTTCGGTATTTTTATTTTCAGGCACTTTTTCTTCTAACCTCCCTTTGTCTTTTTCTTTCGATTTGTCTTTTCAAGCTCACACATTTTCTTTTCATACTCACATTCTTGCAACCTCAATTTCTTTTGGCCTTTTTCCTACCGTAATTTTACCCTAGTATTCTCAAAAAATAGGTATGGCTTGTTTTTATAGGCTTTAAACTCCCAGTTGGAGTTGGGTAGTATAATGGGTTTTCAACAAAAGGCTTATTTTCTTTTTGGCTCAAATGGGCTTGCAACGAAATATTGTAAAAAGGTTGGAGTTTAAGCTTATTTTTGTTCTTTCAAACGATGGCCTAATCTCATTTCTCAAGTTTCGTTAATCTGATTTGTGTCTCAAGACGACTTACTAAGACTTCTAGTGCTTAAGATTCACATTTTGACTTTTTTGTTTTCAATAATCGAATAAAACAAAGAATTTGAGATCATCAACGAATTTGTCACTGAAGGAAAGATTGAGTAATTTTAACTCGGATTGATTTAAATCTCTCGAAAATGATGAATGGCACAAAATCTCATCGGGTTAAAATCTCCACATTAATTCGTTAAGCATATTAACTTTTGCCTCAATATCCATTTTCGATCATATTATATGGCTAATGTGTAAAAATTTCATAAGATGAGAGATCCATGAATTAATTATATATTAAGAAATTGTTTCAAAACTCATTTATATTGAAAATCTTTTTGGATTTTTGATATATTTTTTTACAAAGCGGAGAAAAATGACCTCAATACCCCCAAACCTAATTTCTACATTGTCCTTAATGTTCAAGATAAAAATTTAAAAGGTGGGAAAGATATTACCGTAGTGAGGGACTTTTTCCAACGCACAATTCCTGTAAAATAAAAATTATGATACAACAACAATGACCCAATTTCATGTTCACTCGTGGTACACAGGGTCTTGGAGGAGAATATCCTCCACTTCCCGATCTCGCAATTCTATATATGTCTTCAACCTCTGACCATTAACTTTGAAAATTTCACCATTTTTAGGATTCTATATCTCAACTACCCCATGTGGGTAGACTGTCCTAACAATAAAGGGGCCAGACCATCTAGACCTTAACTTACCAGGAAAGAGATGCAATCTAGAATTGTATAAGAGAACTTTCTATCCAGGCTCAAATGACTTCCGTAGGATGGACTTGTCATGGAACATTTTCATTTTCTCTCTATACAATTTTGCATTTTCGTACGCATCATTTCGAATCTCTTCCAACTCATTGAGTTGGAGTTTTCGGACCTCTCCTGCAGCAGGAAAATCAAAATAAAAGGTCTTAATGGCCCAATAGGCCTTGTGTTCTAACTCTACCGGAAGGTGACAGGATTTTCCATAGACAAGCCTATACGGGGACATACCAAGTGGTGTTTTGTAGGCAGTACGATAAGCCCACAATGCATCCAATAACCTTAAGGACCAATCCTTTCGGTTTGGATTCACTGTTTTTCTCGATGATTTGCTTAATTTGCCTATTGGAAACTTCTACTTGACCACTGGTTTGAGGGTGATAAGAACATCCTACTTTGTGCGTGACCGAGTACTTTTTCATAAGACCCTCGAAGGATCGATTACAAAAATGGGATCCCTGATCGCTAATGATGGCTCGAGGCGTGTCGAAATAGGAGAAAATATTTTCTCGAATGAATTTAACCACCATGGGGCGATCATTCGTCCAACATGGTATGGCTTCTATCCACTTAGACACATAATCAACTGCCAAAAGAATGTAGAGATTTTTGTAGGAATTTGGGAATGGACCCATAAAATCAATGCCCCAACAGTCAAAAACCTCGATAATCAGAATGGGATTTAAGGGCATCATATTCCTACGTGTGATCTTTCCTAACGGTTGTTAATGGTCACAACTCCTACTGTAATCATTCGAGTCACGAACAATAGTTTATTAATGAAGATCTCTACTCATTCTTGTAGTTTCTCTTTCATTATGGTAGCTTGATTCTTATATTAGGAGTAGGGTGAAGTTTATCATAGTTAGCTAACATTGTCATGTTAATTTTATTGTTGTCTATTCCCTACTTGTTTTAATTGTTATTAAAGATTCGGTATTCATTTTAAAGGGACATGAGAGTGTGTTTTAGAACCTTCAAAATTATTTTGTCAAACAAGTTTTGAAATTTAAAGATAGTAATTTTTGATGGATTATGCTTGCACTTTGATTGTTTTGATAGTCCATGCTTAAATACATTTGCGAACTTTAAAACTTGTATTTTCTAAGGGAATAGGGATTTTAGTCGTCTATTAGAGACGTTAAACATATTTCAGACATAACTATCATATTTTTTGAATTAAACGCGGCGAGAGTCGGTTTAATTTGATTTATAAAAAGGGAATGACAACATTAAATTAGTGTGCAATATTAGTTACGTGATAAATGGACCCCGAATCCTAATTGTTTACAAATCTCTTGTATTACTCTCATTTATCATAGTTGCTTTTATTTAGTGTAATTTATAATTATTCTCTACCCCATTTGATCTAGTTGGACAGTTGCAATTCTTTTAATAATTAAAATTGACAAATCCTCGTGGGTTTGACCCATACTTACACTCGCTATTCTATAATAGCCCGTGCACTTGCGGTATTTTATAAATTGACAACAAGTTTTTGGCGCCGTTGCGGGGGATTTGTTCGATTTAAAAAAAAAAGAGTTGTGACTTTCGGACTAGTTTTTTTTTTTACTTTTCGCATTTTTGTTAGTAAAAATTCATAAAAAAAAATGAAAAAATTTCTGAAAGAAAAAAAAATCAGCAGCAATATTTTTAATTTTTCTTTTGGTAAAAAAAAAATTGTTTCATAAGTGTGTTTTACTTTTTTTTTCTTGTTAGATACACCACTAGTGCGTGTGTCATTTTTTTTTGTTCCTCTCTTTTCGTTATTTTTTTTTGTGTGTGTGTGTCGCACTTTACGTTTGGTGTAGTTTCTTTTATTTTTTTTTCAAGAGCATATTAAAAAAAAAAAGTGACCAAAAATTAGGAAAAGTGTTCAACGGTGCGCGAACGCGAAGAAAAAAATTGTGCAATCTTGCCACGGGCACAAGGAACTCTCGGGGACGACTGAAATGTAGGCGGCGTTTCCCTCCGATCGACGTCAAGTTAAACTTCGGCTCGGCATAAACAAGTGACCGTAAAAAGTCCACGCCAAAGGTACGTTTTTTTTGTGCTCCTACGTGGTTTAATTTCGCATTTAATTTAGCATGTTTCATAAATTGACTTAAGGCCAAAACCCGTGTGAAAGATAAGGTGAGTATTTCATCACCTCTCCTTGGCCCGAAAATCACTCATTATCTACGAATTTGCATATCCCGAGCCATCACATTTAATTTAAAATCAATTAGACATTTGCCTTAGGATATCACATAGCTCATAGGAAACCTCTTAACAAGGCTAGAGTTAAAAGCTACTCCAACGCGAACTTGTCAAATCAATTCCGTTTCACCTTGTCTAGGATTGGTGGTTTTTAATGTGTCTTCGTACTGACCACCTACCTGGAGGAAAAAATGGGTTTTGAGGCAATAATCGTAGTTGGTCGTCTTTTAAATTCTCCCTTGTCATAGAGTAGGAGCTGTCTAATTAGGGAGATTAATTTGGAGACCCTTGATGTCGTCGATTAATCTCGAAAAAACTAGATTTTAAAATTGAAATTCCCCTCACCTAAATTAGATAATTCAATTTGCTGTGCGTGGTTTGAGTCAAATATTATTTTTTCATCACATAAAAAAAAATCGAGTGAGCTGAGTGTATGCGAAGTTGGTTTCGAAATCATACCGGTCGTTTGTCGAGTGTGGAGTCTAGCATTCCCGATACTTACGTAGGTAGATTTTTGATATTCACCGAGATGGGAGACGAGTTAGCACCACGTGCCCTTAAAGATTACCTTTATCCAACTAGGTGTAGTCAGCGTTCATGCATACTTCTCCCCGATCACAATGCAAGCAATTTCCAATTCCATTCGGGAACAATCCAACTGTTGCCCATGTTTTGGGGCACTGAAAAAGAGGATTCGTACCTTCACGTGCGTGAATTTGAGGAGATATGTGGGACCATTAAGTACCAACAACTCTCCGATGAGATTGTTAAGCTTAAATTATTCCTGTTCTCATTGAAAGACAAAGCTAAGATTTGGTTTAACTCGTTAAAACCCCAATCCATCACCACTTGGAACCAAATGAGTGTCATCTTCCTCTAACAATTCTTTCCTAACCAAAAGACGGCGTCGATACTTCACGCCATCAACACATTTAGCCAAAAGGAGGGAGAAGCATTGTGGATGTATTTGGAGAGATTTAAGGACTTGCTGCTGTAATGCCTACACCATGGGATTGAGATGGGAAACCAAGTCCAAATTTTATATGAGGGGTTTGATTGTAACACCCGAATTATGCTCGAGTCACTATGTAATGGTGATTTTACCGAGAAGAGTGAGTTCGATGCGTGGGTATTTCTAGAAGCCATAGCCAAAAATTCCCAGATCGGCACCCAATAGAGAATCTAGATCCACCACCTCCAATGAGGGTTTCGCTCACCAAGTCGAATAAAGTTATGATTTAAATGCCAAAGTGGCCACATTGGCCCGACGTTTAGAAGCTTTAGAGAGAAGCAAAGAGGGAAATCAAACCACATATGCGGCCATTCAACATGTAGGTTCTCCTATGTGTATACTTTGTGATGCATTCGACCACTTAGTCGAGAATTTCCCCACCCTTCTGGCCCACAAGGCACTCACCGAGAAAGCCAATGCCCTCTACCAAAATAGGCCAAAGTATGACCCATATTCCAATATATACAATTCGGGATGGCAAGACCACCCCAATCTTTCATGGTCCAAGGGTCAATACCAAGGAAGTGGAGATCAAACTTCCGATAACCCACCCCCGAGTTTCCAAAAGAATGCCAACGCACCCTCAAATCCCTCATCCTAAAAGATTCAATCTTTAGAGGACTCGATGAACCTTCTTTCCCAAAGTACCCTTCAATTCCAGCAAACCACACAAAATATCCTCCAATCTACCCAGCAAAGCATGCATGCGAATACACAAGCCATTACCAAACTTGAGGTCCAAATGAGCCAACTAGCTAATGCGTTGAGTGAGAGGAATAAGGGAACATTCCTGAGTCAGCCCGAACCCAATCCAAAGGGTAACATGCCAAGGGGTCAATTTGTTATTCAAGACGACACGAGCGCATCACACCCCCAAGAGCATGCAAAAGCCATCATCACGCTTAGGTCCGGCAAGGAAGTAGAGACAAATATTTCGCCACCTACCGAGAGTGAATCCGAGAAAGGTAAGGCGAAGGAAGATCCACCCGTGTCTCCAACTTCATCCTCACCTTTACCTTCCGAGCCATCTGTAAAGACCTATGTCCCAAAAGCTCCATTTCCACAGCGTTTGGTGCCACAAAAGAAAAAGGCGCAAGTTGATAAGATGTTGGAAGTGGTCAAGCACGTACAAATAAAAATCCCACTGCTTGATGCTATTCAACAAGTCCCATCTTCCGCCGAATTTCTAAAGGACCTTTGTACCTTCAAGAGAAGCACCAATGTACCCAAGAAAGCTTTTCTCGCCGAGCAAGCAAGCTCGATCATTTCTTATCGAACTCCCATCAAGTATAAGGATACCGGTACTCCGACGATCTTTATCAAGATAGGGGAGCACCTCATCGAGAAAGCACTTCTAGATTAAGGAGCAAGCGTGAATCTTCTATCGTACACCGTATACGAGAAACTAGGTTTGGGGGAGTTGAAACCGACTAGGATTACCTTTTCCTTAGCCGACCGTTCTGTGAAAATCCCGAGAGGTATTGTTGAGGACGTCCTAATTAAAGTGGGTGACTTTATATTTCCTATCGAATTTGTTGTCTTGGACACCCAACAAGTGCAAAATCCTATTTCACAAATCCCTGTTATTTTGGGTCATCCTTTCCTCGCCGCATTTGATGCTGCCATTAGGTGTCGGAGCGGCCAATTAAACCTATCCTTTGGGAACATGATTATGGACCTTAATGTGTTCAATTTGGCCAAACAACCACCCAATGACGATGAACCCGTGGATGTCGACATGATTGATAGTATTGTCCAAGAGATTTTCGAGCAAACTTATAATGAAGACCCTTTAGCATCTTGTCTTGCCTTTTTTGGGTCCGAATTTGATGTTGAACAGTCCATCGAAGAAGTCAATGCCCTCCTCGACTCTGCCCCTATCATGGAAGTAGGAAATTATAAGTCTAAACCCGAGCCCCTCTCACCTTCCTCATCACTTATTCCACCCTCGATTGAGAAAGATCCCGAGCTTGAATTAAAGCCACTGCCTGAAACGCTTGAGTATAGGTTTTAGGACCTTCTGAATCCTTACCTGTTATCATCACGTCTGACTTAGACAAAGAATAAGAAGATAAATTATTGCGTATTCTCAATGAACACAAGGAAGCCATAGGATGGACCATAGCCGACATTAAGGGGATAAGTCCCACGGTGTGCATGCATCGGATACACTTAGAAGACAATGCTAAAAATTCCCGTGAAGCACAACGTAGACTTAATCCCAATATGAAAGAGGTCTTCCGAGCCGAGGTGCTAAAATTGCTCGATGCGAGTATCATTTACCCCACCTCTGATTGATGATACGAGAAATCGGCCACAAGGCGTTCTCATACCAGCAAGTCAAGAGTAAAATATGTGATAAACAAGTAAAGCAAGTAAATAGAGAGAAGAAAAGATATAGAGTGGTTCAGCCTTTAAAATAGGCCTACATCCACTATGTTGCTCCGTTCTTATTATATGTGTTGCATTGTACAATATAATCGTGCCTAAAGGGGCATACAAGTATGAGAATAAAGGTGAATACATGGCAGTATTGTAGATTCCGGTGAGCCCGGGAGGCGGCTGCGATGTAGATGTGTGGCCTCCAAGAGATATGTTGAGGTCGTGTAGAGAGAATCTGTATTGCAGTGCCTGCCCTGATCGGGTATGGAATCCCCCTTGTCCTCCTAGGTGTGGTCCTATTTCTATGAGGAGATGTGTTGAGTCACATGCCCTGAGCACGTGGCCTATACTAAGTCTACAGCGGTTGCGGACAAAGGGGAGTGAGGCCTGCAAAGCAAGCAGTGTTGTAAGTTGATGGAGGAGTGACGCGCACCATATGGTGGAGCTTCGCGGCCTATATTAGACAGGGCCTCACTCTGTGCCATCTAGTCCTGAAGGGATGCCGTGCCAAGTGAGTTCTGGCCGCGCCCTGAATGAGGTATGATCGCGGCCTGTATGACCTATGATGCCTGCGAACTGGAGATGAATACAGGTCGCGACAGGGTGCTATATTTGTACTATCACTGATAGCCAATGGGTCAGTCCCCTTCAAGTTATCCCAAAGAAATCTGGTGTTACGGTGGTGAAAAATAGCGATGATGAGTTAGTACCCACTAGGATTCAAACCGGTTGGCGAGTGTGTATTGATTATAGGAAGTTGAACGCTGTTACAAGGAAGGATCACTTCCCTATTCCTTTCATAGACCAAATGCTAGAGAGATTATTCGGCTATCCATATTACTGTTTTCTCGATGGTTACTCCGGCTACAATCAAATTCCCATCGCTCTTGAGGATCAAGAGAAAACCACCTTCACTTGTCCATTTGGTACTTTTTCCTACCGACGCAGGCCCTTTGGGTTATGCAATGCACCCGCCACTTTTCAGCGGTGCATGATGAGTATCTTTTCGGATATGGTGGAGTGGTTTCTCGAAGTCTTTATGGATGATGTTTCTGTATTTGGGTCTAGTTTTAATGAGTGCCTCCATCACCTCACCCTCATTTTGAAGAGTTGTAAAGGAAAAGAACCTTATACTTAATTGGGAGAAGTGTCACTTTATGGTTAAACAAGGCATAGTGCTAGGTCACATCATTTCTGAAAAGGGTATCGAGGTAGATAAAGCTAAAATAGATCTCATTGCTAATCTCCCACCCCCTAAAACTGTGCGTGAAGTTCGGTCATTCTTAGGGCACGTCGGTTTTTATCAGAGATTTATTAAGGATTTTAGCAAAATCCTCGACCCTTGTGCAATCTTCTTGCCAAGGACACACCCTTCGATTTCACTAACGAATGCGTTCATGCCTTTGAAAGGCTAAAGACGGAATTGACCTCTGCACCTATTATGAGACCTCCCGACTGGAATTAGCCGTTTGAGATCATGTGTGACGCTTCCGACTATGCCATAGGTGCGTTTCTAGGTCAGCGTAATGAGAAACTTCCTCACGTCATATATTATGCCAGTAGAACTCTTAATGATGCCCAATTAAACTATTCCACGACTGAAAAAGAGTTCCTCGTTGTTATTTTTTCTCTTGAGAAGTTTAGGTCTTACTTGATAGGATCCAAAGTTATCATTTTCACCGATCACTCAGCCCTATGATACCTTTTGTCTAAAAAGGATGCTAAGGCTCGTCTCATTAGGTGGATCCTATTACTGCAAGAGTTTGACATTAAAATTCGGGATAAGAAAGGGTGTGAGAATGTAGTGGCGGATCATATGTCTAGGTTAACCATTGAATCTTCTGATAACCTATTGCCACTAAATGAGTCCTTTCCCGATGAGAAACTGATGCTTGTCTCTCTGTAGGAGGGTACTTTAGATTATATATGGAGGCGTAACCCCTATTGAGTATGGTAGTGACAAGTTAGTTTAGCCAAAGCTTTGGATTAATGGCAGAACATATAAACATGGACCCAATGAAGATAGACTCAGCTTAAACTCACAGAATCTCTTGTGTATAACTCAGGGAATAATAATGAACTTTAGAAGTGGCTTAGCTAGAGGGAGAGAGAAGTAAGCATCCTAGATACACCTTGATAGGCAGGTAGAAACACACCAAACACCGTCAAGAATCTCTGTCAAGTATTAAAAGCTTTATAATAAATGACAATGGTGAGTGAGTAAGTTCTCTGGTTTTGCAATAACTTCAGAACTCTCTCAAAGTCTCTCCCTCCTCAAAGGTGGTTGGGGTCCTTAAATAGCCCTCCACACCACCCCCGAGGCAACTCAGTCATTAAAACTATGAAAAGACATCCCTTATACTTTATGCCACAACATTAAATGCCTGATGCACTAGTTGTCTCTACGTCATAAACATTAAATGCCAAGACATGCCTTTTGCCTAACCACTGTGTGTCAGGGGGCTGTTGTCGCAGAGGTGGCTCACCAACTGCCTGACAGCCCCAAATACCACGATGGTTTACTCAAGTGCGGGTCTGACATTATTTAACTAGCTAGTGACATTACCTACAGTAGATGTGACATTAAGTAGAAGGCTACTCGGTACATAACTCAACGCCCGATGGAACTCCAACCGCTTGAGGTTCCACGACCAGGGTCCTTCGGTGTTTTACCAGGTGTATCTAGTATGGTCAGGACAAGCCCCAACGGTGCCTTACTTCTCAAACCTCCAAACCAGGTCCCTCTAAAGTTCCCACGGTGAGGTCATCCGATAGAGCATGAAAGCTCTCCCAGACCCTGCCAAGCCTGGTCTCTCGCGAGTACCGTTTGACCTCATACAAACTCTTTTGTTATTATCGTTACATCATTAAAACCGTTATAGCTTACATCCAATATAAACAAAGATACAATATGACTAATACAACAAGCTAAAATATGAGCTGCCACACCAAGCTGCCTCGGTTGCTTAATCTCAAACACTGTTGCTAACTGGGGATTTGTCCCTAATGTCAAGATTACCTTCAATCCCCCTCTACATTTGCCCCCTCGTGGAGGAATTTATTGGAACAAGAAATGTCTACATGAAATGTCTAAAGCCGATGGACCTTTCTTTGTGTGAAAATATTCAGGCCTTTTTCCTTCGTGACACATCGCAAGGGCCTGTTAAAGTACCCCTTTCGATAAAGCTGCCCTTCCTGGACGTAGAACCTGGGAGCCCTTCGTCTCAGACCCATTTCATCTATTTTCTCCGTTGGGACAACCCCCTCCTGAATGAAGTCGATGTAGGGCTGCCTCCAGTCCGTTTGAGCTTCAATAAAATGGCACTCAGCTGCTTCGAAGAATAGCTAACACTTGTTGCATTTCCGTTGTATCTCTGCCGCATCTTGCTTCATTCTAGGCCAGAAATACCCCTCCCTTTGAATTCTCCTATATAGAGGTATCTCAGTCGTTTCGCAGTGCTCCTCGTGCGTTTTCCTCAATATTTGCTTGGCCTCCTCTGGGCTGACGCATCTTGACAACCATCCTCCTGTATTTCTGAAATAGAGATTTCCCTGGCATGTAAAATATTGGGCCAAATCTCCTAGCCGCATCGCCCCCTCACCAGACTCCAGTTGCTTCTTAATATCTCTTCTCCAGCCCACCTCCTCCTCCATCGGTAGTATTGACTGTACTACCGAAGGAGTTGTTCTTCGTTGGATCACAATTGTAGTCTCATTGGTTTTCATTATCATCTTCTGGGTAATAGTGGCATAGGCGTCTGGATGGTGGTTCATCGTTCTGGGATGTCTCCTGATCTTGGTCCGATGGAACTGGTTGAGGAGCCTTTGAATGATTGTTCTATAGGGCACCAGGCTCATGTGTTTCAACGCATATTCTCCATTTACCTGCTGTATTACTAAGTTCGAGTCACCTTTAATGCAGAGTGAACGAATTCCCCTCCGAAGAGCCTCTAGAAGCCCTAGTACCAACGCCTCGTATTCTGCCTCGTTATTAGAGCAAGGGAAATCTAGTTTGTAGGAAAGGCAAATCTCTTCCATCCCTTTTGAAAGAACAACCCCTGCTCCTCCCTTCTTTTCTGCCGAAGATCCATCGAACTGCATCGTCCATGCCTCCTCGATTGCATCCAGGTAATTGGCCTGCAAATCATCTCCTGGAATGTCTTCCCTAGGTGGCTCGAAGGTTCCTGAAGGGAAGATGGCCAATAGGTCGGCATACGCCTGGCTTTTGATTGTGCGAGGGACCACACATTTTAAGTCGTATTCAGAGAGAATAAGGAACCATCTAGCTGCCCTGCCAATCAATATAGTTTTTGCGAGTAAATACCTAATTGGGTCGCATCTAGTTACAATATGAATGGTAAAAGACAGCATATAATGCCTAAGTTTTTGTGCTACAAAGACCAAGGCTAAACAATGCCTTTCTAAGCTAGTATATCTAGTTTCTGGCCCATGTATAATTCTGCTGAGGTAGTAAACCGGTCATTCTTGCCCGTCTACTTCTTGTGCCAGCAGAGCTCCAACGGACCTCGTGGTGGATGTAAGGTATAGCTGCAACGGAGCTCCCTCCTGGGGAGGAACCATGATTTGTGGTGATGCGAACAGCTTCTTCAACCCAACCAGGGACTTCTGGTGAACCTCTTCCCATCTGAATTTCGATGTAGTGGCGGATCATATGTCTAGGTTAACCATTGAATCTTCTGATAACCTATTGCCACTAAATGAGTCCTTTCCCGATGATCAACTGATGCTTGTCTCTCAGCTTCCATGGTTCACCGATATTGTGAACTATCTTGTGACAGGTCAAATGCCACTGCATTGGTCTAAGCAAGATTGTTCCAAATTTTTAAAGTAAGCCAAACATTTCTTTTGGGATGACCCGTATCTTTTCAAGTATTATCCCGATCAAATCATTCGAAAGTGTGTCCTCGATCAAAGCGTAATCTCTTTCTGCCATGACCAAGCCTATGGAGGTCATTTCAGTGCTAAAAAGATCGCTGTAAAAATCTTGCAGTGTGGATTATATTGGCCCACCATTTTTCGCGACTTGAATGATTACAGTAGGAGTTGTGACCGTTGCCCAAAAACTTGTTGTCAATTTATAAAATACCGCAAGTGCACGGGCTATTATAGAATAGCGAGTGTAAGTACGGGTCGAACCCACGAGGATTTGTCAATTTTAATTATTAAAAGAATTGCAACTGTCCAACTAGATCAAATGGGGTAGAGAATAGTTATAAATTACACTAAATAAAAGTAACTACGATAAATGAGAGTAACACAAGAGATTTGTAAACAATTAGGAAATAATTAGGATTCGGGGTCCATTTATCACGTAAATAATATTGCACACTAATTTAATGTTGTCATTCCCTTTTTATAACTCAAATTAAATCGACTCTCGTCGCGTTTAATTCAGAAAATATGATAGTTACGTATGAAATATGTTTAATGTCTCTAATGGACGACTAATATCCCTATTCCCTTAGAAACTACAAGTTTTAAAGTTCGCAAATGTATTTAAGTATGGACTATCAAAACAATCAAAGTGCAAGCATAATCCATCAAAAATTACTATCTTTAAATTTCAAAACTTGTTTGACAAAATAATTTTGAAGGTTCTAAAACACACTCTCATGTCCCTTTAAAATGAATACCGAATCTTTAATAACAATTAAAAATAGGTAGGGAATAGACAACGATAAAATTAACGTGACAATATTAGCTAACTGTGATAAACTTCACCCTACTCCTAATATAAGAATCAAGCTACCATAATGAAAGAGAAATTACAAGAATGAGTAGAGATCTTCATTAATAAACCAAACTTACAAATAGTTCTCTCACAACAATCTCCAATCCTCTAAAAAAAGAATAAAACTTGGCCCTCAAATTGATTACAATCACTTAAAGTTGCTCCCCTAAATGCTCCACGAAATCTTTCTCTAATTGTCTGCGAAATTATGAGCCCAATGGTCTTTTTTATAGGACAAATGGTGAGGTATTTGAGTTGTGGTGGGACTCTTTTTTATCGGCCGAATGGTGTTGGTAGCTATCTCTCCACCTCTTTAATCTTTGGATCGTTATAAGGGACGGAATTTCCCCCCACTCGAAAACTCTTATCTTTTCTTGCTGAACACGCATGTCGAGTTTCACAAGTGTAAAAACAGTTTTTTTTTTCGAATGACCGTAAAAATCAGGTTTTTGCACCCTTTTTTAATTGATCATCAATTTGCACTAAATTCCATCATTATCTGCAAAAATTTCACTAGGCAATGTTTTTCACAAATTAGCATAAGAATATTATAAAATTATCGAAGTGCCCATTTTTTACTTAAAATTGCCATTTTCAATATGAATTCAATCATTTTCGCATTTTTCCCTCTTTTTAATAAAATAATCCTAAGAACTTATTAAATACACTAAAATGGGACTAACAAAGTATAAATTTGGGTATAAAATATACAAAATAATGCGCTCATCACCATGCCTCCGTCTTACTGGCCGAGGGTGGTCACTTCCACCCCTTCCTCCTTAGCGCCAACATCTTCAGTTTTGGTGTCATCTTGGGGGGCAGTCTCGGTAGGTGCAACACATCCCTCCTCCTCTACCTCTTGCAAGGCCTGAGCAAACCGAGGATCGGCATAACCCAAACCGATGAAGTTAGAGGCTATGAAGCTCCCTGATTCCTTCTCCTTCGTGGCAGCGCATTTTCTAGTGTCCTTTACACACCTTTCCAGGTACTCGAAGCCAAAGCTGACAAACTCATCAGAGACCTTGTACTCCTCCAAGATCTTCTCGGAGGCATCATCCAAGTCATCCTTCACAGCCACGTCGACCTTATGTTGGAGGGAGTCAGCCTGAGCCTTCAGGGCAGTGCTATGATCCTTCATCGGTTTGTCCATGTCCTTCTCTAACCTCTTCACACTGGCATCAGACTTCTCCAAAGAGGCCTTCAGACGCTATACTTCAGCGTTTAGAGTGGCCTCAGTCTTTTCAGCCTCTTATCCCGTCTCAATCAGAGGAAGTTTCCCCGAGGTCCAATTAATAAAGTGGTGCATAGTGAAAAGACCATGTAGAACATGTGCGGAGATGTTAGTCTATGATCCGGTATAGTTCAAACCGATGATACACTTGAACAGAAAAAGCCAAAATTTAAGGTCTTACTTGGATAGAACGATAGAGGGAGAACTCGGCCAGTAGAGGCCTATCCAGAGAGCGACAGAAGCGCTTATCAGAGTCGGTTATGGCATCGCCGATAGCATCCAGGGCCTTCAGACTATGGCCGATGAGACTATCACCAATCTTCAGTTGCTCCAAGCGAGCAATTAATGTGTCCTCAGAAGAAATGGGGATGGCACGATCCCCCTTTTGGTTTTTCTTCTTCTGCCTCTGATCCTCAGGGGCAGGGTGTAATACCCCGTATTTTTGTGATATTTATTTATGGGATTAATTAAATTAAATGCGTATTAATTGGAAATTAATCCGGATTAAAATACTAGCGAGATGCGAGTTGGTATTTGATTATAATGTACTTATATGATTATATATGAATATTAAATTATGAAATTTGTCGTGAGATTGAAATACGGCAATTTGGGAATTTTGTTGAGACGCGTGTGACAGTCGCGTCAGGAATGTAATTATGTTAATTAAAAAGCGAATATTATTTCTATTAACCGTATGGTCATTTTGAGTGCGCCAACGCGTTCGGAAGGGTCAAAATAGTCAGAAAACACTAGCCGATGGTTTAGTTTGGGTCCCGGTGCATTTTTAGGCCATACCGGCAACGTATAAGGGTAGTTTGGTAATTTTAGAATTTTGAGATTTTTGATTAACGAATTTTAGGAGTTTTAATTGAAAACTTAAAAGACCCACTAACCCATTACCAGCCATTTACTGATTAGAGGGCTACGGGGGTTATTAGAAATTGTTCCAAAAGTTCCTTAGGCAAAAAAAAACCCTAGCCACCATTGTTACTTGGAGAAGAAAGCTTGTTGAGAGAGAAGAGAGGAGGATTCTGCAGAGAGAGAGTGAGAAATTCATCAGATTCGTCATCAAATCCAGAGATAGACTTAAGGCAAGTGGTTTAATTCCAATTAATGTCAGAGAATGCTTCTTCCATGTGTAGGAATTTATAAAACCTTATTGTTCTTGGGAATTAATGAAAAACCCATTTTAATTGGAAGTGAAAATTACATTTTTGATGAGGAATCGCATGTAGATTTGTATTTAGATGATTATTCTGATGATATTATAATTTGGATGAAACAAAAACGGATTTATTAGGCTCATTGATGATTTATAAATTTTAGGGTTCATGTTCATGTAATTTGGGGGTTAAATGAAGGGATTTGATGATTTGATGATGATTAAGTTGTATTGGCCCTATATAAACGTTTAGTTATGATCCATGAATGTTTAGTACGAATTAGGAACCTTAAATTGATGTTGGAACGATTTTTATGAGGGATTAGGAGTGAAGAAAGTTGGAAAAAACGAGATTAGAACTTCTGGGCTCGAATCTGGCCACTCGTTAGAAGACCTGCCCAGGTCGTTCGAACGAGCTCGTTCGAACGAGCTTCTAATGAGTTGACAGTTTGGGTTCTAATGAGAGGGATGTTCGTTCGAAGACTTTCGTTCAAACGAGATCTCGTTAGAAGGCCCAGTTCGTTCGAACGAACTCTCGTTCGAACAGCCTAGTTCGAACGAGACTTCGAACGAGTTGACAGTTTAGGCTTTTAGCCTGTTTTGATCCCGAGTGTCCCGTAACCTTGTGTATATGTAGAGATAACCTTCCCTTGATGATTAATTGTTGCATTTGGGATGTTTGGGATATAATGAGGAGTCAAATCTAGAAGTGTAGTTTGAACCTAAGTGAAAAATATGAAGTAGGACGTGAGTGTCTATTACGTTGCGAGAACTATTGACGGCCTAATTTATTATATTAATCGGGAACATATAAATTGTGTAGTATTATATGTCGGTACGAAAATGAGAAGTGTACCACCAATATATTATGGCGATTACTAAGATGTGTGAATGCTTAGTATATGTATTGATTTTATGTGTATGACATACCTACCATACTTGCTATCACGGGAGGTTTACGTTCGCTTAGGGCCTTCTAATCCTTGTGTTGCCCGGATTTATATTGGTTACCTCAATGAACATAGGTCAGAGAAGGACTTATTGGGATGTTAATAAGTCTGTTGATCGTGGGAGCGCAGGTATGTACGTGACCCATGTGATGTGACTGTGTTCGCCTCCATTATTTGTGATGTTGTTATCTGAGAACGATTCCTGAGAGATTCAGAATACGTGATCCTTATGTACGTGATGTACCGGGATGGATAGCAGAGTATGTGTGCACCGCAGCTAGTCTCGGGGTGCTTGTATTGTATATTTATGACGTGAATAATATACACTTAATTAATGGGAACTTTCATGTTAATATTGTGAATATAATTATGGTAATATTTTGAGAAAACATAACGGGTTAATTGATAGTGAATTATATTACTAATTGAGAATCCGAGTGTATGTAAAGCCCTCTATTTAATTGATAACGTTAGAATGTAATATGGTAATCGAGTAGTAAGGGGTAGAACTTATTACGTTTTGGTTAGATATATGTGTCATTTAGATGGGTAATGTACGTTAGGAGTGCACATGTAGTCGAGAGGTGAGAATTTCATGTGAGTGCACGTCCTAACATGTATTTTGCATTTAATGTTTTAATGTTATTAAAACACTTGCTGTTTTTAAAATGATTTCCACTTTCGGGCTCTGACCCATTTGCTGTCAAATCTATTTTTGTAAAAACCATTTTAGGTGCCCAGCCACAAGGACACCATGCTTAGGATTCTCATACAGATGACGAGCTGTAGCTGTTTATGGAAGTTACAGGATTTTGCTTGTAGACGCTTCATCTATCTTGACTCGATATTCTTCAGTTATCAGTTGTAGGGCATGTCACCCATTTCTTTTAGAGACATTTCATTTATTTCAGTTATTCAGACTTCTGGCATGTAATTATTCAGGATTTAGACTTGTCGTATTATTTTTCAGTTGTGGGATTGTTGTGAGGAGTTTTCCTCCGGATTTATATTTATGTTGTTGGTTATTCATTACTTCATTATAGTGAATGGTTTTTATTCTTTCATTATCCTTTTTATGCATGTTAATCAGACTTAACTTAAAATTTGGCACTTACTTTTTAAATACTAGGTGGTTAGTAATTATTAAAATGTTTTCGACAGTGATGCTATTAACTCAACCAACTTGGAATTTTGAATTAATTTAATAAACGAGTAGCTACCCGGTATTTAATTAGTTGGGGTGTCACAGGTGGTATCAGAGCATCAGGTTCTAGTGTCCTTTAGGATCTGAACGGCTTATTATGTTTTCGCTGAGCCTTCTTTGATGTAGAGCCCTATATTTTAGGACTGTTGTATTCTTTTGTATATGCTACTTTCTTTAGCTATTTTAAGTTTATAACTGCGAACTTATAAACTTCATTCTTATTTCAGATGCCTCCATGACGTGCACAACGGGTTCCCAGGGATGCAACGCCAGAACCACAGCCCGCACCAGTTCAGGGCACGATGAATGTCGCCGAGGTTGCAGCCATTGTGGCCCAGGCGGTAAATGTCGCACTAGCAGTAGTTCAGCAGGCACCACCTCAGGCGCCAATAGCCGCGCCAGTTCAGGCACATGCATTCTCGTCTGCTTGGGAACGTGTACGTGATGCTTTTCAGAAAGCACACCCTCCGGAGTTCGCAGGTAGCTCCGATGTGGTAGTTTCGAGTTAGTGGAGGAAGAACATCCAGCGACACCTAAGGATGTATGAGTGCACAGATATCCAGAAGCAGATACTAGCTACCTTTAAGCTAGTAGGGTCTTCACTGCAGTGGTGGGAGTCTATTACCACAGTGGAGGAGAGAGATACTCTAACTATTCAGGAGTTTTGGGTGCGGTTTGACCACAAGTACTTTTCGTCGGCTGTTCACACAGAGATGAGGAGGAAGTTGATGAGCCTCAAGCAGGAGGGTAAGACTGTGGCCGAGTATGAGGCCGAATTCACTGATCTTCTGAACATTGTTCCGGATGAGATACCGATGGAGGAGAAGAAGATACAGAAATTTACGGACGGGTTGGCATGGAGGATTCGTTAGCACTTGTTAGGGAACCTCTCGTTAGCCACTTATTCTGATGTGGTTAACGCTGCATTGCTCCATTGCCAGGATCACCGCTTTCACATGGCTGAGGGAAAACGATTGGGAGAGTCTAGCCATCAAGGCAGGACTGGAGGAAATGGTGCCAGTGGGGCACAATCTGTTCAGGGGCAGAGACAGGGTGATCAGGGTACCCAGCAGGGGGATCACAAGAGGTTCAGGTCAGGAAATTTCAGCCACGGACAGGGAGGTTTCCGGCAGGGCCATCAGGGTTTGAACGGCCATCAGCACCAGTAGGGTCAGAATCCTCAACATCAGTTTCAGCAAGGCCAGCAGGGCCAGTGGAGGAACAGTAACGGCCACCAGGGTCGGGGGCAGCAGGGACAGAGAGGGGGGAACTTCCCGGGGGAGTGTTTTATTTGTGGCAAGACTGGCCATAAACGCCAGGACTGTCCTGATAGGGGCAGGGCCCCGCAGCAGCAGCAGGGTGCTCGACATGAGCCACAGAGGCCACTTTTTCCACCAGCCCTCCCAGCTCCAGCCCAGGTGCCAGCTCTTCCAGCCATTCCAGCAGTTCCTGTGCAACAGGGACAGTTACAGTATGGACGTGTCTATAACGTCCACCAGGCAGCAGCTCCGCAGGCACCACCCACTATTGAGGGTATGTTTCCTATCCATGGTACTATGGGTCGGGTTTTTTTTTATACGGGGGCAACACATTGCTTTATAGCTACACATTTTGCGAAAGCCTTAGGGTTGTTAGCTACAGAAGAGAGCACAGTGACGTGTGTAGACTCACCATTGGGGAGTGGGTCACTTATTTTCTTTATATGCCGGGGAGTAGGGGTAGAGATTGGTAGTCTGGTATTACCTGCAGATATGTTGGTATTAGATATGCATGTTCACGATGTGATTATCGGTATGGATTGGCTCGCTGATTATAGAGCCATGATTGATTGCTTCGGTGGGAGCATTATTTTTGCCATTCCGGGGTAAGAGATGTTTGTAGTGGCGATGCCTCGCCCAGAGGGAGGTTTGATCGCTCATTTGTATTATTTAGAGGAGGAGACCTCTATGGAGGTGGTGATACCACTTGATTCGATTCCGGTTGTTAGAGAGTTTGCCGATGTATTTCAGGATATACCTGGATTACCCCCCAGTCGAGAGATAGAATTTGTCATAGACTTATTACCAGATACGAGACCTATAGCATGCGCACCGTACCGTATGTCTCCAGCTGAGATGAGGGAGTTACGGGATCAGATTGAGCAGTTGTTGGGTCAGGGGTTTATACGGAGGAGTACTTCGCCGTGGGGTGCCCCTGTGTTGTTTGTGAAGAAGAGAGATGGTTCACTGAGATTGTGTGTGGACTACCGAGAGTTGAACAAAGTCACGATACGGAATAAGTACCCGTTGCCTCGAATCGATGACTTATTCGACCAGTTGAGAGGAGCTTCTTTCTTCTCGAAGATTGATTTGAGATAGGGATACCATCAGTTGCGTATCAGGGAGGAGGACGTCTCGAAGACTGCGTTCTTATCGAGATATGGTTCTTACGAGTTTCTGGTTATGCCTTTTGGTTTGACCAATGCTCCAGCCGTGTTTATGGACTTGATGAATAGAGTGTTAAGAGATTTCCTAGATCAGTTTGTCATTGTCTTCATCGATGATATTCTGGTTTACTCTCAGACAGAGGAGGAGCACGCCGAGCATTTGAGGCAAGTTTTGCAGACACTACATCAGAACGAGCTGTATGCAAAATATGAGAAATGCGGGTTTTGGCTGAAGGAGGTCCAGTTTTTGGGACATATTATTTCCGACCGGGGAATATCTGTTGATCCGGGGAAGGTATTCGCGGTGAGGGAGTGGGGATAGCCCATGACACCGATAGAGATTCATAGTTTCTTGGGCCTAGCAGGATACTACAGGAGGTTCATTCGGGGATTCTCGAAGATAGCAGGTCCTTTGACACATTTGACTCGTAAGGGTGTGCCATTCATCTGGAGTGCTTCCTGTCAGTTGGCATTCGATGAGTTAAAGGATAAGTTGACCTCAGCACCTGTGTTAGCATTGCCGAGACCGGGAGTTGAGTATTTAGTTTACACCGATGCGTCCTTGCAAGGACTTGGAGGTGTATTGCAGCAGGAGAGTCAGGCCATTGCTTATGCATCCCGTAAGCTAAAGCCTCACGAGAAGAATTACCCCACTCATGACTTGGAGTTGGCGGCAGTTATATTTGCCCTTCGGATATAGAGATATTACCTTTTGGGGGAAAAGTTCTGATTGTTCACGGACCACAAGTCCCTACAGTACCTATTCACGCAAAAGGAGTTGAATATGCGGCAGCGAAGGTGGCTTGAGTTTGTGAAGGACTATCAGTTTGATATCCAGTATCACCCGGGGAAGGCTAACGTGGTAGCAGACGCGTTGAGCCGTAGGCCAGCAGATGAAGTGACAGGGGTGTGGAAGGCCAAATGGAAGGAATTGGGACACCAGGATGCAGTGGCCCGATCGTTCATGTCTGTAATGACCGTTACACCGCAGATTTTCGCGAAGGTAGTAAGGGCACAGGCAAATGACTCGTTCTGTCAGGAGCAGATAGTTCGATTATTAGCAGAGGGAGCCGAATCCTATACCGTTAGCTCAGACGGGGGATTACGCTTCAATGGGAGATTGGTAGTTCCGAAAGGGGAGGAATTGCGGCACGCGGTGATGGCAGAGTCGCACGACTCACGGTTCGCGGTACATCCCGGTGGGGACAAAATGTACCAAGACATGAGACGACAGTATTGGTGGAGCGGGATGAAGAGAGATATTGCCGTGTTTGTTTCTAAATGCGCCACTTGTCAGCTTGTAAAAGTGGATCATCAGAGACCGGCAGGACTTCTACAGCCATTGGAGGTCCCGATGTGTATATGGGAGAGCATATCCATGGACTTTATCACGGGGTTGCCTACGTCACAGAGAGGTCACGACTCCATTTGGGTAATTGTGGAGAGGCTGACCAAAGTCGCTCATTTCCTACCCGTAAGGACAGACTACACTACGGGACAGTATGCCCAGCTCTTTATTTCAGAGATAGTGAGACTTCACGGTGTGCCCTTAAATATCGTGTCTGACCGAGACAAGATATTTGTTTCACGGTTTTGGGAGAGTTTTCAAGAGGCCATGGGCACGAAATTGCGATTGAGTACGGCATATCACCCGCAGACCGATGGGCAGACCGAGCGTACAAACCAGATGTTGGAGGACATGCTACGTATGTGCATCATTGATTTCGGGGGTGGATGGGAACAATATCTTCCACTGGTGGAGTTAGCTTACAATAACTCCTACCAGTTCACCATTGGCATGGATCCATTTGAGGCGTTGTACGGTCGACCTTGTCATTCCCCAGCATGTTGGTTGGAGGTGGGGGACAACAAACTACTTGGGCCGGAGGTGATTCAGGATACTTCGGCAAGGATAGAACTGATACGGAGTCGCATTCGGGTAGCTCAGGACAGGCAGAAGTGCTATGCTGATGCGAAGAGGTTCTTCAGAGAGTTCCAAGTGGGGGACCAGGTTTTGCTCAGAGTATCTCTTATGAAGGGGATTATGCGTTTTGGGAAGAAAGGGAAGTTGGCACCGAGATATGTGGGACCATTTCCTATTATTGAGCGGATTGGACCGGTTGCGTATAGACTTGGATTACCGGAGCATTTGCATCGGATTCACGATGTATTTCATATTTCCTCGTTAAGGAAATATCTTAGAGACGATTTGGCTCATTCTCACATTGCTTTGGAGGACATCGATCTCCAGCCTGATAGCTCCTACGAGGAGGGGCCGATTGCTATTTTGGATCGAAGTGAGCGGAAACTGCGGTCAAAGATAGTCCCGTTAGTGCGTGTTCAGTGGCGACGTCAAAATGATGAGGAGTCCACATGGGAGCGCGAGGATGAGATGCGCGAACATTATTCAGAGTTGTTCTTACCAGGTACTTTTTAGTTCTGAATTTCGGGACGAAATTCAGTTATTAGGGGGGAAGTATGTAATACCCCGTATTTTTGTGATATTTATTTATGGGATTAATTAAATTAAATGCGTATTAATTGGAAATCAATTCGGATTAAAATACTAGCGAGATGCGAGTTGGTATTTGATTATAATGTACATATATGATTATATATGAATATGGAATTATGAAATTTGTCATGAGATTGAAATACGGCAATTTGGGAATTTTGTTGAGACGCGTGTGACAGTCGCGTCAGGAATGTAATTATGTTAATTAAAAAGCAAATTTTATTTCTATTAACCGTATGGTCATTTTGAGTTCGCCAACACATTCGGAAGGGTCGAAATAGTCAGAAAACACTAGCCGGGGGTTTAGTTTGGGTCCCGGGGCATTTTTAGGCCATACCGGCAACGTATAAGGGTAGTTTGGTAATTTTAGAATTTTGAGATTTTTGATTAACGAATTTAGGAGTTTTAATTGAAAAATTAAAAGACCCACTAACCCATTACCAGCCATTTACTGATTAGAGGGCTACGGGGGCTATTAGAAATTGTTCCAAAAGTTCCTTAGGCAAAAAAAAACCCTAGCCACCATTGTTACTTGGAGAATAAAGCTTGTAGAGAGAGAAGAGAGGAGGATTCTGCAGAGAGAGAGAGAGAAATTCATCAGATTCGTCATCAAATCCAGAGATACACTTAAGGCAAGTGGTTTAATTCCAATTAATGTCAGAGAATGATTCTTCCATGTGTAGGAATTTCTAAAACCTTATTGTTCTTGGGAATTAATGAAAAACCCATTTTAATTGGAAGTGAAAATTACATTTTTGATGAGGAATCGCATGTAGATTTGTATTTAGATGATTATTCTGATGATATTATAATTTGGATGAAACGAAAACAGATTTATTAGGCTCATTGATGATTTATAAATTTTAGGGTTCATGTTCATGTAATTTGGGGGTTAAATGAAGGGATTTGATGATTTGATGATGATTAAGTTGTATTGGCCCTATATAAACGTTTAGTTATGATCCATGAATGTTTAGTACGAATTAGGAACCTTAAATTGATGTTGGAATGATTTTTATGAGGGATTAGGAGTGAAGAAAGTTGGAAAAAACGAGATTAGAACTTCTGGGCTCGAATCTGGCCACTCGTTAGAAGACCTGCCCAGGTCGTTCGAACGAGCTTCTAACGAGTTGACAGTTTGGGTTCTAACGAGAGGGATGTTCGTTCAAAGATTTTCGTTCGAACGAGATCTCGTTAGAAGGCCCAATTCGTTCGAACGAACTCTCGTTCAAATAGCCTCGTTCGAACGAGACTTCGAACGAGTTGACAGTTTAGGCTTTTAGCCTGTTTTGATCCCGAGTGTCCCGTAACCTTGTGTATATGTAGAGATAACCTTCCCTTGATGATTAATTGTTACATTTGGGATGTTTGGGATATAATGAGGAGTCAAGCCTAGAAGTGTAGTTTGAACCTAAGTGAAAAATATGAAGTAGGACGTGAGTGTCTATTACGTTGCGAGAACTATTGACGGCCTAATTGATTATATTAACCGGGAACATATAAATTGTGTAGTATTATATGTCGGTACGAAAATGAGAAGTGTACCACCAATATATTATGGTGATTACTAAAATGTGTGAATACTTAGTATATGTATTGATTTTATGTGTATGACATACCTACCATACTTGCTATCACGGGAGGTTTACGTTCGCTTAGGGCCTTCTAATCCTTGTGTTTCCCGGATTTAGATTGGTTACCTCAATGAACATAGGTCAGAGAAGGACTTATTGGGATGTTAATAAGTCTGCTGATCGTGGGAGCGCAGGTATGTGCGTGACCCATGTGATGTGACTGTGTTCGCCTCCATTATTTGTGATATTGTTATCTGAGAACGATTCGTGAGAGATTCGGAATACGTGATCCTTATGTCCGTGATGTACCGGGATGGATAGCAGAGTATGTGTGCACCGCAGCTAGTCTCGGGGTGCTTGTATTGTATATTTATGACGTGAATAATATACACTTAATTAATGGGAACTTTCATGTTAATATTGTGAATATAATTATGGTAATGTTTTGAGAAAACATAACGGGTTAATTGATAGTGAATTACATTACTAATTGAGAATCCGAGTATATGTAAAGCCCTCTATTTAATTGATAACGTTAGAATGTAATATGGGAATTGAGTAGTAAGGGGTATAACTTATTACGTTTTGGTTAGATATATGTGTCATTTAGATGGGTAATGTACGTTAGGAGTGCACATGTAATCGAGAGGTGAGAATTTCATGTGAGTGCACGTCCTAACATGTATTTTGCATTTAATGTTTTAATGTTATTAAAACACTTGCTGTTTTTAAAATGATTTCCACTTTCGGGCTCTGACCCATTTGCTGTCAAATCTATTTTTGTAAAAACCATTTTAGGTGCCCAGCCACAAGGACACCACGCTTAGGATTCTCATACATGTGACGAGCTGTAGCTGTTTGTGGAAGTTACAGGACTTTGCTTGTAGACGCTTCATCTATCTTGACTCGATATTCTTCAGTTATCAGTTGTAGGGCATGTCGCCCATTTCTTTTAGAGACATTTCATTTATTTCAGTTATTCAGACTTCTGGCATGTAATTATTCAGGATTCAGACTTGTCGTATTATTTTTCAGTTGTGGGATTATTGTGAGGAGTTTTTCTCTGGATTTATATTTATGTTGTTGGTTATTCATTACTTCATTATAGTGAATGGTTGTTATTCTTTCATTATCCTTTTTCTGCATGTTAATCAGACTTAACTTAAAATTTGGCACTTACTTTTTAAATACTAGGTGGTTAGTAATTATTAAAATGTTTTCGACAGTGATGCTATTAACTGAACCAACTTGGCATTTTGAATTAATTTAATAAGGGAGTAGCTACCCGGTATTTAATTAGTCGGGGTGTCACACAGGGTCGGTAGGTTTCCTCTTCTTGGAAGCCTCAGCCCTTGAGGTGGTTGGAGGGGGAGGAGGTGTATTAAGACCTGCCTTCTTCACCAGCTTCGTGAGACTAGGGGTTGCCATCTCCCAAAGGTCATCGAAAATCTCTTTTAGACGCTCTGCAAAACAGAAAGGTCTGAGTTAGAAAATCAGAGATACATAAATTCAGAGGTATAACTTGTTGAAAAAAGAAAGCAACTTACGAAGCATGGCCAAAGGACTCCCCCAAGGCCAGTCTCGAAGAGATAGTAGGGAGTCATCAAATGCTCGTACTTGACTAGTAGACCATTATCCCCCTGATCCTGAAGGTCTTTAACCTCCTGAAGATTATTTAGGCTTAGCCCAGGTTCGGCCCTAGCATCCATTGTCACCTTTCCCCATATCAGGGGTATTCTCAACTCTAGGGAGGAAGAAGGGGCACAGGGACAAAACTCCCATGGCCCTGAAGCAAAGAAGTAGCATGGTTTCTAATTATGGTTCGAGATTTGGGTAACCTGCAATATCTTTTTATTTGACTTCCGAGATATAAAATGGTAATAGCTCAGATGATTTCTAGCAGATGATGGGACATAGCACCCTGTGAAGACTTGGACGAGAAGGTCTGAATGAGGAACTGCCCTCCATAAGACAATAGCTCCAATTATCACCCTCCAGGCATTGGGTGACAACTAGGAAGGAGACAGGTTGATGTAGGACAATATAACCCTGATGATGGGATGAATGGGCAGACAAAATCCTAACTTGAACATCTGCTCGTACAAGCAGATCTCACCATCTCGGCTGCCAAAAGCCCTCTCTTCCCTCAGAGGTCTCTTGAGTTTTATGGAAGGACTTATTAAATATAGATGTCTGAAGTCTAGAAGGTCAACCTCGCTGATAGTGCTCTCTATCTTGACCGCCTCAGAAGTGTCAACATTGCTCTCCGCACCATCATCATCATCCGGTTCAACATCGGCCTGAGCAGACGATGGGGCACCACTTGGGAACCTCTGGGTGAACTCAGCTCCTGTGACAGTCGACAGGGGAATGGCTTCAAAGATTGGTGGAATAACCACACTAGGTCCTACAATCTCAACGTTGGAGGAAGAGTGCGATGTTCTTGAACTCTTATAAGAGGAGGCCGGACTGGAAACCTTGGCTTGATCAGGGACATCCTGCTATATGGAAAAATCCATAGCCTCTTAAAAGGAGTCCACAAATATAGGGTCTGAGGTGGATGACTTAGACTCAGACATGGGGGTAGGTTCATCTGGGACCTATTCTGATTTAACTGGTTCGGCTGGCTCAGGGTATATGACCTTCAGAGGGGGTGGAAAGATAGTTCTGAGTGGGAACGCCTCTACCCTACGGGCTTCCTCTTGGGCTCTTTCTATTTGCCTAATTTTATCTAAGGTTTTCTCCCTAAGAGAGGGGAATTCCTCTAAGAGTTGGTAAAGGGGCCTAAGCATATGAATCAGACCCTACACTTGTGACTCTCCTAAATAAATAGGATTGACAATTGAATTACGGATCAAACTAGGTTTTTGGATCAAGAACAACAAGAACTAGGGCCACCAGAAAACACAAGCGATGGCCGGAAAACTCAAAGAACTCGCTAAAAAATGCAAAAAACAGGAACAAGGCAAGAAAAAAAGGAGAAGAAGGGATTATAGATGGTACCTGATGGAATGCAATGAGAAGAGAGGACGAGTTGGCAAGGAAAATCCACCGAATGCGCTTCTAACCAAACTCTTGTAGAAAGAGAGAGGAAACAGAGAAAATGCAGGTGAGAGAATGAAAAAATGGAGGAGAAAGAAAGGAAATGAGGGTTTAACCGTCAAACAGCCCCACACGCATCCCAAGGCCCATCATTGCCTTGGGATCCCAAAAGACTGCAATTATTACACTTATCAGGCACGCTAGCTACTTCAGTAGCTGACACTTGTCCAAAAGGTACTTAACACCCAAGGAAGTCCAACCTAGGATAAGCATACCCCCTAGGCACTTGATCACACATTTATCTAAGGGCTAGGGGTGATTGATATACCCTAAATACACCCCATTGGCTCAGAGACATCAACCTCAGCCAGGGAGATGGCCGAGGTTAGAAGGGCCTTAGATTGGCCCCCAGCGAACTCGTCCTAAGCAAGGTCGGCCACGACCGACGCTACTAGTTACCGCAGCGGGAGAGGTCTTCATGATCCATAGGGGCAGTTATTCATCGGGTTATCCAAGACTATCAACCTCGACTGGTTGCAGGCCGAGGTTACAAGGGCCACTCCATCATCGTAACCAGTTTCGGTTGGGAATCAATTGACGTTCCTGCTACTCCACTAATATCTCGGCCCAGGCCGACGTTACAGCTCCACCTGACTCACCTTGGCTCTCCCACTGAGCCAAGGTCACCACTGATCGAGCATTTTCCCAACCACACCAACCTCATCCTCTTTCAAGCCGACGTTGGGACCAATCATAGATGGACGAGTCTTCATCAACATATGTATGGTTGGGAACATGTGTGCACAATCAGTTGTAACAAATCAATCCCCTCACGTGGGGGAATATTTCGTCATCATTCTCTACATGTGACAGTTACAGATGTCTTCATCAGATTGGCTATATCATCACACGTATGCTCATTAAATGCTTGAGGGGTATATTACACCCCCCAAGCACTATATATAGAGGTCATCCTCTACCTTGCAAATCATCAAAAATAACAACCCTAGCTGAAACTCTATCATTTTATACATTAGAGAGAAAAAGCTTGAGAGATTGTATCCATGGCCATTAGTGCCGTCATTCAGTGATATTTCTCACACACACTCACAGTGGACGTAGGCCAAATTGGCTGAACCACTTAAACATTTGTGTTCATCCTCTTCTCCTCATCTCTATCTCTTATACTTATATATACTTGAGCTGCCATTGTTATCACTAATTTGAGCTTATGAACACCTTAAAGGGTGGTGCTATTTCCAGCATCATCATTCGGTGTGTGTGTGTGTTCTCCGTGTGTGTATTAATATTCAAAAAATATATATGTTGTGGTATTGTATTCAAAATATGTAATTGGTTGTTGTTCTTCATTTTATTGTACTATTTTTTCACATAATGAATCTTCTTCATACGTTGAATTTTTTAACATGATGAGTATTTATTAGTTATATATTTTAGTCCTTATAATGTACAATACCCAATTTATATGTATATCATATGTTCTATATTGAAACATGACCTTATATTGTTAAAAACTATATATGTAACCCTTGATGTAGAATTGTATATGAAAGCTCATTTTCTATAATTATGTTCTTGAAAATCAATCAAATAGACGATTTAGAAGGAGTATGGGATAATCTTGTGTTGGATTATTGGGTTGATTATTTGACACAGATGATGGATACTTAAAACGCTCGCTCTATTAATTATTTATAATATACCTTTAACAAATTATTTGTTGTAACGTCGACCTTATCATAACAACTAAAACGCTCACTTTATTAATTCTTCACCCCTTCCTTAGGATTAGATTAAAATGAACTTAAATTGGATTTCTTGTGTATGATTGATCGTATGAAAAATCATAATTTATGTAGTATTAATTAGAGCCATAATTTGTTGTGTCTTCACCCTTAAGACTCATATTCACCCCCCCTTCTATATATATTTTCTCTAAATTTCTCCATTCTTCTACCACAAGCCTGGATATAATTGCATTTTTGGAGTTGATAATGAAGTTAAGAGCATTTACAGAGTTGGTATACCCTATATTTCCCTCCTCATCCCTCAAAAATCTCTCTCTTTCTCTCTCCCTCTCTCTCTCTCCCCCTCTCACTCTCTCTCTCTCCCTCCCTCCCTCTCTCTTAAAGATCCTCAAAATAAATTATAACCAACATAACCTTGTCAAACTGGTAACAGTTGATGAGTTTGATTTGAAATAATAATTTCAAGTGTAATTCACATTGCCTTAGTTGTAGTTTTATATATGAGTAGTGCTAAGAACACCCACTCTTAGCTTGAACTTCTGATTGTGTTTTTAATATATTTCACTTTTGTGTTAGTCACTCAATGTACAATGCATTTAAAAACATTTGGTATTAGATAGGTACTAAGGGTAAGTGTGTGTATATATAATCTTAATCTATATATTATTTATATATTTACTTAGGTTTTCTTTTCTTATTTATTGTAGAAAATTAGATTCATACACAATACTGACTAATGACATCAAATATTTCCTACCCATTGATGTCCTTGAGTTTGATCGATTTCAATTTTTAAAATAGAATAACCTCATCACCAACTTAGAGAATATCAGTTCAAAATGGAAGAATTGTACATTTTTAGCAAAAGTGAAGAATTTCATATTAGCAAACCTTCTCAGGACACAAATGTATATATGTGACTCCAAAATCCCTGCCCAACACTTCTCAGCAGTAAAACATAACATGTTTTACACAACTTTTGATCTCGGGGAATGGCCCACGAAAGAGAAGAATGCTGACGTTCGACCCTCGAGCAAGAATGATCACAATATTATACACACATATTGTTGATAAATATGTGTGTATATTGTGTCGTTGAAGGGTGAAAACATAAGTAGCTAAATGTAGGCTAGAAAACATGTCGTTGAAGGGCAAAAACTTAAAAAAAAAATGACCCCATGAAAGGCACGAATACCTAGCACGGGAATAATGTAATATGTAAAAACTAACTGCATAGTCACGGGACTCTCGAGTCGATAACATGACCAAAAATTTCTAGTAGGAAGAATTAGGCTTGGAAATATGCCATTGAAGGGCAAAAATGCAAAATAGCCCCCAAACGGCCCCGCAAAAGGCACGAACATGTTGCACGGGACCAATATAGCACATAACAACTGATTTCATAGTCACGGGACTCCTGCTTTTAGAACATGACCAAAACTTGCAAGTAGGTAGACTTAGGCTTAAAAACATGCCGTTGAAGGGATAAAATGTAAAACATCCCCCAAACTGTGATAAGAGGCACGAACACTTTGCATGGGACCAATATAACACCTAGCAACTGATCACATAGTCACAGGACTTTCTGTTCGAGAACATAACCAAAACTTGCAAGTAGGTAGACTTAGGCAATAAAACAAGCTGTTTAAGGGTGAAAATGTAAAATAGCTCCCAAACAATCCCACGAGAGGCACGAATACCTCATAAAGGACCAAATTAATACAGAACAACTGATCGCATACTCATGGGAATACCGGTTCGATAACATGACCAAAACTTGCAAGTAGGTAGACTTAGGCTTTAAAATACACCATTAAAGGGAAAAATTTCAAAATAATTTCCAAACAGCACTATGAGAGGCGCGAGCACCTCGCATGGGACCAACGTATCACGTAGCAACTCACCACATAGTCACGGGACTTCCTATTTGAGAACATGAACAAAACTTGAAAGTAGGTAGACTTAGGCTTGAAAAGATTCCATTGAAGGAATAAAATGCAAAACAACCCCAAATGGACCCTCGAGAGGCACGAACACCTGACACGAGACCAATGTAACACATAGAAACTGATCGCATAATCATTGGACTCTCGGTTGGAGAACATGACCGAAACTTGAATGTAGGTAGATTTAAGGTTGAAAACATATCATTGAGTTGTGAAAATGAGAAATAACCCCCAAACGGACCCACGGGAGGCACAAACACCTCGCACGAAACCAACATAACATGTAGTAACTGATCGCATAGTTATGGGACTCCCAGGTCGACAACATGACCAATACTTTCAAGTAGGTAGACTTAGGCTTTAAAACATGTCGTTGAGGAGAGAAAATGCAAAAAAAGCCCCTAAACGGCCACGTGAGAGTCACGAACACCTCGCACAGGACAACGTAACAAGTAAAAAATGATCGTGTAGTCACGGGACTTTCTATTTGAGAACAAGACCAAAACTTGCAAATATGTAGACTTAGGCTTGAAAACATGTCGTTCAAGGGCAAAAATGTAAAACAACCCCCAAACGACCCCTTGAGAGGCAAAAATAACTCGCATGGGACAAACTTAACACGTAGTAACTGGAAGCATATTCATTGGGAAAAAAATGAAAAAAAGCCCCCCAATGGCCATGCGAGCAACATAAACACCTCACACGGAACCAACGTAACATGTAAAAACTGGTTGCATAGTCACGGGACTCTCGGTTTGAGAACATGACCAAAACTTGTAAGAAGGTAGACTTAGGCTTAAAAACATGCTATTAAAGGTCAAAAATGCAAAATAGCCACAAATATGGCCCCATAAGAGCCACAAACACCTCGCACGGGACTAACATAACATGTAGCAACTGAATGCATAGTCGTAGGGCTCTTAGTTCGATAACTTGATCGAAACTTGCAAGTAGGTAGACATAGGCTTGAGAACATACTGTTAAATGGAAAAATGAAAAACAACCCCTAATGGCTCGCGAGAGGCTCGAACACCTTACATGGGACTAATGTAATATGTATTAACTGACCGCAGAGTCATGGGACAACCGGTTTGAGAACATGACCAAAACTTATGAGTAAGTAGACTTAGACTTGAAAAAATGTTATTGAAGGGAGAAAATATAAAACAACCCCCAAACTGTCCACAAGAGGATCAAACACATTGCACGGGACTAACGTAACACATAGAAACTAATCACATAGTCACGAAACTTTTGATTCGAGAAGTTGATCAAAACTTGCAAGTAGGTAGACTTAGGCTTGAAAATATGTCATTGAAGGGTGAAAACACCAAATAGCCCTAAATAACCCAGCCAGAGGCATAAACACCTCGCACGGGACTAATGTAACATGTAGCAACTAACTACGTAGCCACGAGACTCCTGATTCGAGAACATGACCAAAACATTCAAGTCGGTAGACTTAGGCTTAAAAACGTATAGTTAAAGGGAGAAAATGCAACACTACCTCCAACCCCCAAACGGTCCTGTGAGAGCCACCAACACTTCACAAGGGATCAACATAACACACAATAACTGACCACATAGTCACATGACTCTCGATTCTAGAATATGATTAAAACTTGCAAGTAGGTACACTTAGTCTTGAAAACATGCCATTGAATGGAAAAAATGTAAAATAACCCTCGAATGGCCCTGCGAGAGGCACGAACACCTTGCACGGGACCACGTAATATGTACCAAATGAACATATATTCAGGGGAATACCAGTTAGAGAACTTGATCAAAATGTGCAAGTAGGTAGACATAGCTTGAAAACATGTTGTTGAAGGGCGAAAATGCAAAACAACCCCCAATTAGCCATGCGACAAGCACGAACACCTCGCACGATACCAACATAATGCATAGCAATTGATCGCGTAATCATGGGACTCCCAATTCGAGAACATGATAAAAAGTTTCAAGTATGTATACTTAGGATTAAAAACATGTCGTTGAAGGTCGAAAATATAAAATAATCCATAAACGTCCCTAAGAGAGGCCCGAAAACCTCGCATGGGACCAACGTAACACGTAAAAATTGATCGCGTATTCGAGAGACTCCAAATTCGAGAATATGGCAAAAACTAGAAATTAGGTAGACTTAGGGTTTAAACATGTCGTTGAAGGGAGAAAATGAAAAGTAACTCCCAAATGCCCCTATGAGAGGCACGAACACCTCACAAAGGACCAACATAACACATAGCATTTGACCATGTTGTCACATGACTCCCAGTTTGAGAAAATGACCGAAACTTGAAAGTATATATACTTAGGCTTGAAAACAAGCCATTGAAGGGGAAAAAATTCAAAATAGCTCCCAAATAGCCTCGTGAGAGGCAACACCTCGCAGGTACCAACATAACACATTGCAACTGATCGTATAGTCACGGGACTCCCAGTTAGAGAACGTGGCCAAGATTTGCAAGTAGATATACTTTGGCTTGAAAACATGTTGTTGAAGGGTAAAAATGAAAAACATCCCCTAAAAGGCCCCACAAGAGGCACAAGTACCTCGCACGGGACCAACGTAACACGTAGCAACTAATCGAATAGTCACAGGACTCCTGATTCGAGAACATGATAAAAACTTAAAAGTTTGAAGACTTAGGATTGAAAATATGCCATTGAAGGGTAAAAATGCAGAACATCCCTCAATGGCTCGCAAGGGGAATAAACACCTCGCACGGAACTAATATAACACGTAGCAACTAATGTCATGGTCACGTGACTCCAGATGCGAGAACGTGACCAAAACTTGCAAGTAGGTATACTTAGGCTTAAAAATATGTCGCTGAAGGGAAAAATGCAAAAAAATCCCCAAATGGCCCTATGAGAGGCATAAACACTTTGCATGGGACTAACGTAACACATAGCAACAAGTCTCATTTTCATAAGACTCTCGGTTCTAGAACATAACCAAAACTTGTAAGTATGTAGACTAAGGCTTGAAAATATGTCATTAAAGGGAAAGCGTAAAATAACTCTCAAACGGATCCCGTAAGAGGCATGAAGACCTCGTACGGGACACATTGCAACTGATTGTATAGTCATATGACTCTCGATTGGAGAACTTGACCAAAACTTACAAGTAGGTAGACTTAGAATTGAAATCATGTCATTAAAGGAAAAAAATGTAAAATAGCCACCAAAAGGCCTCAGGAGAGGCACGAACACCTCATGAGGGACCAACGTAACATGTAGTAACTGATCACATAGTCACGGGACTCCCGATTCGAGAACATTACCAAAATTTTCAAGTATGTAGACTTAGGCTTGAATATATTTTGTTAAAGGGATAAAATAAAAAACAACCCCCAAACGGCCCTGTGAGATCCACAAACACCTCGCATGGGATCAATATAACACAACAATTAATCGCATAGTCACAGGACTCCCGTTTTGAGAATACGACCAAAACTTTCAAGTATGTAGGCTTAGGCTTAGGCTTAAAAACATATTGTTGAAGGGTAAAAATGCAAAATCGGCCCCAAATGGCTCCGTGAGAGCCACTAATACCTCACACGGGACTAAAGGAACATGTAGCAATTGAGCACGTAGCCGCAGGATTCTCGATTCATGATCAAGATGAAAACTGGCAAGTAGGTAGGCTTAGGCTTAAAAATACGCCGTTGAAGGGAGAAAAAGAAAAATAACCCCCAAATGGCCCTATGCAAGGAACAGGAACCTCGTATGGGGCCAACATAACTATTGTAACTAACGGTATTGTCACAGGACTCCCGATTCGAGAACAAGACCAAAACTTAGAAGTAGGTAAACTTTGTCTTGAAAACATGTTGTTGAAGGGAGAAAACACACAATAACCCCAAAGCGACCCCACGAGAGGCATGAATACCACGCACGTGACATTTAACACATAGTAATGGATTATATAGTAACGAGACTCCCGATTCTATAATATGACTTAAAATTGCAAGTAGGTATACTTAGGCTTTAAAATATGTTATTGAAGTCAAAATAGCCACCAAATAGGCTCACGAGAGGCACAAACACCTCGCACGAAGCTAATATAACACGTAGTAACTGACCTCATAGTCACGGAACTCCCAGTATGAGAACATGATAAAAATTTGCAAGTATGTAGACTTACGCTCTAAAATATGTCGTTCTAGGGCGAAAATGCAAAACAATCCCCAAACAGCCTCGTGAGATCCACGAACATCTCGCACGAGACCAACATAACAAGTAGCAACTGATCGCATAGTCACAAGACTCTCGATTTAGGAACATGACCAAAACTTGAAAGTAGGGAGGCTTAGGCTTGAAAACATGCCTTAAAAGGTCAAAAATACAAAACAACCCACAATTGGCCCTCTGAGAGCTATGAATACCTTGTACGGGACCAATGTAATACATAGAAACTAACCGTATAGTCACAGGACTCTCGGTTCAAGAACATGACCAAAACTTGCAAGTAGGTAGACTTAAGCTTGAAAACATGTCGTTGAAGGGCCAAAATGCAAAATAGCCCTACGAGAGGCGCGAACACGTCTCATGGGACCAACATAACACATAGTAACTGATCGAATAGTCACGGGACTCTTGATTCTAGAACATGATCAAAATATACAAGTAAGTACACTTAGGCTTTAAAATATGTTATTGAAGGTCAAAAATATAAAATAACCACCAAACAGCCTTTCAAGAGGTATAAATACCTTGAACGAAACCTATGTAACACTTAGCAACTGATCCCGTAGTCATGGGACTCTAGATTTGAAAACATGATCAAAACTTATAAGTAGGTAGACTTAGGCTTGAAAACATGTCGTTGAAGGGTTAAAACGTGAAACAACCGCCAAATGGCTCCGTGAGAATCATGAACACCTCACACGGGATCACCGTAACATGTAACAACTGATCACATAGTCACAGGACTCTCAGTTCGAGAATATGACAAAAACTTACAAGTGGGTTGACTTAGGCCTACAGACATGCCCTTGAAGGGTAAAAATGCAAAATAACCCCAAAACTTCCACACAAGAGGCATAGACAACTCGCTCTCGTATGGGACCAACCTAACACGTAGCAACTAACCGCATAGTCATGGGACTCCTGATTCCAGATATGATCAAAACTTTCAAATAGATAGACTTAGGCTTTGAAAAATGCAGCTGAAGGGAGAAAAGGCAAAATAACCACCAAACGGTCCCGCAAGAGGCATGCACACCTCACGCAGTACCAATGTAACACGTTGAAAATGATAACATAGTCACGAAACTCTCGATTCAAGAACATTACCAAAACTTATAAGTTGGTAGACTTTGGCTTAAAAACATGCCGTTGAAGGGCAAAAATGCAAAATAGCCCCCAAATGGCCTCGTGAGAGGAACGAACATGTCACACGGGACCAACGTAATGTGTAGCAACTAACCACATAGTCATAGGATTCCCGGGTTGAGAATATGAATAAAAACATTGATTCAAATTATGGGTTAATCCCCAACCTTGATAATATTACGAACTATGTAGACTTTGATGCCATTTTTGGCTATGTAGGCATTCCAATGTTAGTTTTAGTATCTAAGTCATTTGTTACTTACCACTTGAGACATTTTTGAAGTTTTATTTCCTGACCTCAATTAAGAACGAAGGTTTGGAATATGTTCACATAAGCATTTGTTGTATTTTTATTTTTTTCGTACATATTTACACAAACATGTGTTGTATATTATTTTGTGTTATACATATTCGTGCGTTGTATTTTATTACATATTCACACAAACGTGCGTTAGTTAACTTATGTTGTATTCTTACATATTCAAGCAAGCATGCATATGTTAACTTTTATTACATATTGATTAAATATTAAATTTTTGGAAATGTAAAGATATTTAAAAATTGTAAAGATTTTTTGGGGATGCAGAAAAATAAATTTATTTTTAAAAAAAAAATTATTGGATCATGGTAAAAAACCATGACCATAAATATTTTTTTGTCGGCCCTTGGGTCACGACCTTTAATCGTGACCATCTGTGGTAGAGTGGTCACGTGTCTGGACCATGACCCAGATTATTCGCTATAGATGATGGGTACAGATCGTGACCAGTCATGGTAGAGTGGTCAGGTCTAGACTGTGACCCTTTTTTATAACGCTTAATATCGTCACGGGTTGTGCTCGTGACCCATGAGGGTGTTCACGGGTCAAAACCGTGAACATTGGCGATATTTGGTGTAGTACTCACTGACTTGTAATCCCAAGTTTTAAAGGTGCTTAATGTGAAAACATTCAATGAAAAATTATTATCTAGCAGCACCAATGGGACTGTCTTCTCCATGACTCCTACTGAGATATTGAGAGTGTAGTCATTTCTTGGACCGAATTTTGGAATCTCCTCATCGATGAAGGAGATAAGTCTTATAGAAGCTAGAGTTCTGACTATATGAACTGCCTCCTAGAGGGAGATATAGGTAGAGGGATGAACCAGAGGTCCGGTGAGAATCTTGATCAGGGCATTTCAATGAATTTGGGAAGATATAAAGAGTACCAACAGAGTAATATTAACTTGGGTCTTTATGAGTTACTCAAGGATTTTTCTCTCTTTAACTGACATTTATGCATTGGGATTTCCCCGGTTATGTATTTTCCCTTGTCTACAGGCCTGGTGAGAAGATTGGATCTTTATAGTATCACCCTGATCGGTTCATGTGATTTAGGAATGTCGAGAAGAATAAAAACTTAATTTTTTATTTATCTCACAAGAAGGATATATCTCATTTATTCCTAAAAATAATACTTTAAAGGTGATCATTCCAAAAAAGGAGGCAATTGTATTGGCATTTCTATCATTAGGTTCACTATTTGAGTCATTTGAGAGGTCAGATTCATCTCCCCAACTGGTAGCAATAATATTATCTTTATAAGAAAACTCGATGCATTCTAAAACCTCTACCACTTCATCCTACAAGTATATGATTAGGCTTAAATTCTTTGTATTTATCCCCGTAATTTAGCGTCATTTATCGCGCCGCGAAGTGTAATTCGAGTGAATTTATCTCACATCATTATTACTGACATTTCCTAATGATTATACCGAGTAGCGTATATTTCTCATCACTTTCACAGGTGTTTGATGCATACAAAGAAAGAAGAAACCGCAAGAAAGAATGAAATTAAGAGAGGAAATGTCAAAGGGGTAAAAGAGTAATTTACATCGATAATTTGGAAGAGAGGCCTAAGAGAAATTTAAGATTTCAAGTCTACAAATACCTAGGAAGAAACAACATCCAAATCCAAATTACGGATCAAAGGTTACAAGACCTCAAAGTTGAGAGAAAATCTTGAAGAAGAAAAAGTTTCTGTAAAGATGGAGCCGAACCGAAGAGGATGAAAAACAAACTGATCCTGCCCTTAAAAAACTTTCTATGAAACATAGTAAAGATGGAACCGAACCAATTCCGGTAAAAAGTTTTATTAAAGTCAAACTGAACCAAATCTCCTGAATAGGATCGGTTCGGGTGTCGAAATTTGAGTTTATCCACTTGGAAAATTAGAGTCCTGCATGGTTGAAACTCTTGTAAATTCGTAGTTATTTATTCTAACATCTTGGAAGACATTAAAGATCTTCTTTTTAGATAGTATTAGAGAGGGAGAGTAGGGAGGAACCCTAGAAGCTCATAAATTTCAATTTTTAATTCTCAATTGCAAGTTATTCCGTAAAGTCGATTTCTTTCTCCTCTCAATTGTTTGGTTTCAATAATTCTTTCATAATTACTTTATTCCCAGTAGGTATTACATCATTATTCTTCTTTAGAAATAATTCATCATGATTTAGTTGCATGAATCGTAGAAACCCTAGTTTTTATTAATTTCATCAAGCTAGGCTAGACTTTTAGGGGTTAGGATACATGAACCCAACCCGATGTGGTTTGCATGTATGTAAAGTTAGTTCCCTGAACTAAATAAATGATCGAATCATGTTGTGTAGCGATCACAACCGTCGTAGGACTTTTGATCTCGTTTACCCAAGGTAACCGGGATGCTTAAGAGTGCAACGGGCGTGTAGCTACTACGACACCACTTTATTCTTACTTTTGATTATGTATGATGCGGGCTAGTACCCTCATATATATAATGCTTATGATTAATAAATATTGGATTTAGTCAATTATTTAATTCATAACTAGTTTTATAGCCGGTAAACGTACTAGGGTCGAGGGATAGCATTCTAACCTATCTTTCCCATTCATATTTAGTAAATCATAATTATCTTACTCTTTAATGTTTAGTTTCATAATTAGTTTAATTAACTTGCATTTATTTGATAGAAATTTTTCCACTTTGATCATCTTTTTCGTTTCTTTTAAGAGTCAGGTTAGGGTAAACCGTCTTACCATTTGTCGTCACGAGTATTCGTCCTATTTCCCTATGGTTTCGACCCCGTCTTACCGGGTTTATTACTTATGCGATAGGCTTGAACTTGAGCCTATATAAGCATGCACTTTAGACACTTTTTAAGTGGTGCCAAGTTTTTGGCGCCGTTGCCGAGGAATTAGGTAGGTTTCTAGGTTAGATCCAGTTAACCAAAAACTTTGACCAAAAAAAATCAAAAAGAGACGCAACATTTCTCCTAAGCTTATTAATGCAAAATCCACACCAAACTCCTCAAAGCACTCCTACATGTATTCACGAAAACTCGATTGTCAAGTAAAACTCAGATATCCCACACACGCCTAGCCATCCTCAATTTTGGGTTCCAGCTCCTACACCGCCAAACTCAACAACAAGCTACCCATATGGTTACACTTGAGGTTACAATCCTAGTGCACCGAGTGAGGATACTGAGTCGTTAAGTGAGAGATCCATGTCACATACCAGAAGCGTAAACGCAGGTGAGGTAGAGGCACCTTTTCGACCCTTGAGAGAATTCTTATATCCTAAGTGGCCAGTCACTCCGGGCTGCATTTTGCTCCCATATAATGCAAGGCAATGCCATTTCCAAAATGGAATGATCCAAATCATTCCCACATATCATGGAATTGAATTGGAAAAGACCTATATCCTCATTCGAGAATTTGAGGAGGCATGTGAGACTTTCAGTGATCAAGTATGCACAAAAGATATGATCCGCCTTAAGATTTTTCCATTCTCTCTAAAAGATAAATCTAATACCTGGCTATGGTCCTTACCCCCGAATTCGATTACGTCATGTAACGAGTTACAATCCAAGTTTATCAAGAATTTATTCCCTCCACATCGAACGAATTCCATTAAGGCTCAAACTCAATCCTTCCGACAATTAGAAAATGAGCCGTTTGATCGATGTTTTGAGCGCTTCAACGAGTTAATTACTTCATGACCTCATCATAAACTTGATAAACAGCAAATCATTCATTCTTCCATAATGGGTTGAACATTAACTCCAAACAACTTGCTGAAACAATGTGTTATGGCCCCTTTATCGAATTAGACGCTAATGATTCTGAGATCCACTTGAGGTATGTCGCCGACACCACTCAAGCGTGGGATACATCTGACCCTAGCGCTCATAATCCAACTCGCCAAGTGACCACCACTCCATCGGCATTCGATCTATTTAATGTAGACAAAGATACCATGACGAACCGTCGACTCGATCAAATTGAGAAAGGCATAAGAGAGTTACTCGCTGCACGCGTGAGAGAGACATCTGGACCCATTCACACTCCCATTAAGAAGGTATGTTCTATTTGCGAGGCGGGACATTAAATAGAGGAATGCCCGGTGATACCTTCTTGTAAGGTCATGCTTCAAGATCAAGTGATTGGTGTAGGAGAATTTAAGGGTAATTTCGGTGACCCACACGGAAATTCTTACAACCCCTCATGGAAAAACCATCCTAGTTTTAGCTATGGGCAACAACATGCTGCGTTGAATCCTAATTCACACGTTTCCCTACCTCCACCCCTCCTCAATTTCAGCAAGCACCAACTCCAGGCCAATACATTACCCCACCGTGGAGATCTCTTGAGGATAATTTGAATAAATTCATCATGTCCCAAAATGCAACCAATGTTAGATTTGAGCGCATGTTCACCGACATAAATGCGAATATCTCTAGGATGTAATCATCTTTAAGTATCCAAGATAAGGGTAAGCTTTCGGCCCAAGGACAAAGACCTTCCCAAGGTCAAACTAGTGTAAGCTCTATTTCTAATGAAAATCAAGAGCAAAGTTGCGCGATAACCACTTTACGTAGTTGGAATGTTATTGATTTATCACCTTTCCCGCATGACACACCTAAAGGCAAGGAGGTTTCGCTCGGCACGAAAGAGGCCGAAGATTCCTCCTTGAATGAGAGTGATAACGAGAACACTAGTGATCCCGAAGTTATAGAGAAACCCCCCACAGCGGCTCTGTTTCCCCAACAATAGTATCTCACGCCAAAGAGTCCTCTCATGAAGATGTGTTAGACGTTCTTAAGAAAGTAAAGATTAATTTACCTTTTCTCGACACCATAAAGAAAATTCCCGCATACGCTAAGTTTCTTAAGGACTTACTTACGGTGAAACGAATGCTAAAGGTAAAGAAAAATGTGTTCCTAGCACAGAACGTCAGCTCAATACTATCAAGTGACCTTCCATCCAAATTTAAAGATCCGAGTGCACCCACTATTTCATGCATCATAGGGAGACATCGAATTGAGAGAGCGCTAATAGATTTAGGGGCGAGTGTCAACATTCTCCCTTACTCCATCCATATGCAATTAGGTTTGGGGGACCTTAAGCCCACAAACAGGACTCTCTGACTCGCAGATAGTTCCATTAAGATACCTTGGGGAATCATTGAGGACGTGATCATCCAAATTGACACATTCTACTTCCCGGTGGATTTTGTCATTTGGGATGAGGAGCCCTCCATTGCACCGAGTAATCATATCCCCGTCATTTTAGGCTGCCCATTCTTAGCTACGGCTAATGCCTTGATTAACACTCGAAATGGGCGTATGCAACTTACGTTCGAGAATATGACCCTCGAAACAAATATCTTCAACATCACCAATCCCGAGGGTGAGGAGTGAGAATCACAAGAAATGGATCTTATGGAAGAGATGGTACACGAGCATGAGGGGTCCCATAAGCGAGAGCTACTAGGGGTGTGTCTTATTTCATCAAATGAGAGCGGTAGTTTTGATGATGAGAGAAAGGTGGGGGAGTTTTGTGTAGTGACTGCGATTGAGAGTAAGAGAGAGTGGTAAGAGGAGAGAAAAATAGTGGAGTTAGAGATTGAGCAAGTAAGCGAGGATGTAGGCATTACTCGTGAGAGAAAGTTAGGGGAGGCGAGCATGGAAGATTTTGAAAAAGAATTTGGCCATGTAGATGAGAGCCTGAATATAAAAGTCCAACCTTTATTGGACTCATTTAGTTACTTGGATGAGAGCGAATGGAAAGATACAATAGATGAATTCCTTCGTAATGACCATCCCTGCACATCATAGAAGTCTTCAGAAGAGAGTGAAAGAGAATGTTCGAAACACACTCAAGAGATCAAATTAGGAGATATAAGTCTTGAAGACTTTGAAAAAGAATTCGGGACGGTGGAAGAGAGCCTTACTGTTGAAGTCCAATACCTATTGGACTCTTGTAGTCACTTAGAAGAAAGCGAATGGAAAGATAAAATGGATGAATTCCTTCTTTGTGACCATCCACCCATACCACTTGAGGTCCCGAAGGCGATAGAGGAGAAAAGTTGTGTTTTGTCCAACTTAGAGCCCGACCCATGCGTTCAAAAAAAATTAAAAGAAACCTAGGTGTTCCCTCCCAGTCAGCGCACGCAGGCAGTAAGCATCACGAGGATCCCTTTTCGATTAGTCATGACGAGTCTCTCGGTCTTTCCCTTATCTATAGGCGAGGTCCCAACTTGTTCCAATTATTTTTTTACAATATGAAGACGAGAGAGACGAGGAAAGCAATGAACCACGTTCATGGGGTCGGGTGAGTTTGTTGAGAGATGAGAGGTCATCGCACCCCCAACGCTTATGGGTGCTTTTTGTTGTATTTTTTAAGTCTTGTGTTTGAATCATATATAGTGTCATCTTGCATTTTTAATATTTGTTCGTTTTATTTTCGCACTTATTCTTTTTCTTCTTTAGATTTTAGTCATTTTTGCTTGAGGACAATTCAAAAGTCTAAGTTAGGGGGGGAATGACAAGTGCGTATTTCAAAAACTTCACAAATTTTCAAAATGCCCAAAAATTTCAAAAAAAATTGAAAAAGTTCAAAAAAGCAAAAAAAAATATTTTTTCTTCGAAATAAATAAAAATTGGGATTTAAAAGCTTCAAAAATGTCAAAAATTATTTTTAGTCTCAAGTTGTAAAAATCAAATACACTAAGCCGAAATTGACCAAAGATGGAAATTGGGCAAAAATTGACGATTTTACGATTAAGTGTGGAGATTAACTAACCCGGTGAGATTTTGAACCTATCATTTGTGTGAGTTTAAAAATAAATATGAGTTAATGCTTAACTCAAGGTTCTTTTCAGCATTTTAAAAAGTCGTTGATGATCTCTATTTCTTTGTTTTGATCGGTTATAGGAAACGAGTGAGATATTGTCTTGAATAACACGCAGTAAAATATCTCTAAGCTAAATTAATCTCGAGACGCATATGGTAAAGTAATTAGTAATTTGCACGAGGAAGTAGGCCCTCATTTGTCAGCCAAAAATATTGGCCAGAAAAAGTCGTGAAAAGTTATCCCTTTTGCAACCCAATTTGAGATGAATAAATTTTTCCCTTTCGTTTGGTAACCCGAAAAACCCAATTAGCCCAGAATTGTGAAAATTGAAAATTGAAAATCTAGAAAATTAGTCCAAAAAGGTGCAATCAAAAGGGGCGAGGGGTGAGAGAAAAATAAAAAATGTTTAACAAAAGTAGCAAGAAAAGAAAAATAGAAAAAACTAGATAAAGAAGAGAAAATGAGAAATATCTCGGCAAAAGCACTAACGGACATCACAAGAAAATTTTCCAATTCCAAAAATATCCAACCATTTCCTTTTACCCAATATAGCTTATAACTCGAAAAAGTCCTAACCGAGTCCATATTGCGAAACTGATTACCGCGTGGAGAGCTAAGACACGAAAAGATAATAAAAGAGATTAAAATGGTGTGACTGAGAGATGATGTTTCTCGTTTCCCAATGACCGTATTTCGATGAAGATATCATTTCACTAAATAAATTCTGTCTTTTCCAAATTGTGTGCGTCATCTCGTGTCCATCATATTTATTCTTTTTATCATGCATACATAGAGAGTTAGCCACATTCTGAGTGATTCATTTGTAAGAGCATCCCGTGAGATTATGAAATCAAAACGAATTTTTGGAAAGAAACGTAATGATTAATCGGTGAAATTTGCGGTTTGATTTTCGGCTTCGAACACACACATGCTATGATTTGATTCTTGCGAATATGATTTTAAGGTGACCATTTTTGGAGAGTTTAAATTGCACAAATTTTAAGTGTTTTAAACTTTGAGTGTAGGAAAATGAATTTTGTGGGTATATTCTCTGCAAACCCTCACGAGACACAACTCGTCCTACTAGGGTAACCTAAAGTTTAAAGGCTTGTTGCATACGCTAAATGAAATTATTTTCTTGCGAAAGAGGTTTTTTATCCCATTTAATGTTTTTTTGTGAGTCCGACCAAGTTGTGATTCTTTTACATTGCTCGGGACAATCAAAGTTCTAAGCTAGGGGGGTTTGATTAGGCTTAAACTCTTCGTATTTATCCCCGTAATTTAGGGTCCTTTATCGCGCCGCAAAGTGTGATTTGAGTGAATTTATCTCATATCATTGCTACAAACATTTCCTAACGAGTATGACGAGTATCATATATTTCTCATCACTTTCGCAGGTGTTTGATGCATACAAAGAAAGAAGAAACCGAAAGAAAGAATGAAAATAAGAGCAAAAACGTCAGAGGGGTAAAAGAGTAATTTACATTGAGAATTTTAAAGAGATGACTAAATAGAAATTTAAGATTTCAAGTCTACAAATACCTGGGAAGAAACAACATCCAAATCCAAATTAAGGATCAAAAGTTACAAGACCTCAAAGTTGAGAGAAAATTTTGAAGAAGAAAAAGTTTCTGTAAAGATGGAACCGAACCGAAGAGTATGAAAAACAAACCGATCCTGCCCTTGGAAAACTTTTTGCAAAATATAGTAAAGATGGAACCAAATCGGTTCGGGCAAAAATTTCTATTAAAGGCAAATCGAACCGAATCTCCTGCACAAGATCGGTTCTAATGTCGAAATTTGAGTTTATCCACTTGTAAAATTAGAGTCCTCCATGGTTGAAACTCTTATAAATTCGTAGTTATTTATTCTAACAACTTGGAAGACATTAGAGAGCTTCTTTTTAGATATTTTTAGAAAGGGAAAGTAGGGAGGAACCCAAGAAGCTCATAAATTTCAATTTTTAAGTCTCAATTACAAGTTTTTCAATAAAGTTGATTTATTTCTCTTCTCTATTGTTTGGTTTCAATCATTCTTTCATCATTATTTTATTCCCAGTCGGTATTACATAGTTACTCTTCTTTAGAAATAATTTCATCATGAGTTCAGTTGCATGCACTGTAAAAACCCTAGTTTTTGTTAATTGCATCATACTAGGCTAAACCTTTAGGGGTTGGGATGCATGAATCCAACCCGATGTGGTTTGCATGTGTGTAACGTTAGTTCCCTGAACTAAATAAATGATGGAATCTTGTTTTGTAGTGATAATAATCATCGAAGGACTTTTGATCTCGTTTGCCCTAGGTAACCGGGATGCTTAAGAGTGCAATGCACGTGTAGCTACTACAACACCGATTTATTCTTACTTTTGATTATGTATGATGTGGGCTAGTACCCTCATATATATAATGCTTGAGATTAGTAAAGAATGGATTTAGTAAATTATTTAATTCATAACTAGTTTTATAGCCGGTAAACGTACTAGGGTTAGGAAATTGCATTCTAACCTATCTTTCCCATTCATATTTAGTTTATCATAATTAGAAAATCATAATTAGCTTACTCTTGCATATTTAGTTTCATAATTAGTTTAATTAACTTGCATTTAGTTGATAGAAATTTTCCCACTTTGATCATCTTTTTCGTTTCTTTTTAGAGTCGGGTTAGGGTTGACCGTCTTACCGTTTGTCGTCATGAGTATTCGTCCTATTTCCTTGTGGTTTTGACCCCATCTTATCAAGTTTATTACTTACGCGACAGGCTTGCACTTGGGCCTATATAAGCACGCACTTCAAACACGTTTTAAGTCACATCAGTATACCCACGCAACGGAGAGGTTTTAAAAAGAATAGACCAAATACTTATTGAGTTTCAGCAATGTAAAAAGATTGTAGTCTTTGTATATCTTCTTTGTTTTTCCATACTCTTCTAACAAAATTGAACAATGAAGTCTGAACTTAACTCGTTCGGAGGCAAAACCCAATCATCAGATTGATGGGCTCACTTCCCGACTTCCATGTACACTTCACTCATTTTCTCATAACTACTTTCTTCACAAATTATTTCATATGGTAATTTCATAGAAAAGCGTATGAGTATTCTAAGACAACTGAAAACTTCATATTCTTTGTTTTCAAGTGGGTTTGGACTGTGATGCAGCCTCTTGTCATAAGGAAAGATCTTGATCGGGAGTACTTTGATGGTGTAGAAGAAACGATGGGAAAATTTGGAGAGGTTTAGGTGATTTGAGTGAGTTGCTATAAGGTGTAGGTTTATTAAAGACTTTTATTTTGGTAGATTAGTCAAAATATAAGTCTTCATTAGTGATAGTGACATTTATGCCATTAGGATGCATTGGTAAAGGATTTGGGGTGGTGTTTGGATTTGTAGGAAGAGAGACAACACCTTTTTCTATGAGTCATTAGATGACATTTCTCAGGTGAAAGCCTTGATCAGTGGTGTGGCCAGCGGTTTGGTGGAAGTCGCAATGAGCGTCAGGTATGAAGTTCTTAAAAAGTAGATTAGGCAACGAACGAGGGTCCAAGGTTTTGATGAGATTTTAAGCAAGAGATATTGATAAGCTTTTGAGAGAGGATCATGGATCTTGGTGTATTACTTTTGGGGTATAACAGGGCGGTATTCCAGTGCCAATGAAGTGGCAGACTAAAAGATGTTAAAGTTGAGACAGTGGAGGTAGATATCTTCTCATTCTTATGAGGAGTGAATTTCCCTAATGGGTTCTTCGATTATGACTCTACTTTCTGACTGTGGGCATTCTCTTTGATATTAAATGTGGCCTCTTAAAGGGCTCTTAAATAGGGGTAACACTGGCTACCCATAGAAGTATGCATGTCCAATAAAATATCCTTATTAGATACTAACATGTTCCTCCTCAGATGGATGGTTAGTTATGGTAATAGCATTTTCTCTCCACTTACTGATGAAATTACTGATAGATTTTCCATAGTTTTGCTCGAGCAGCTCTAGATCTCGACGGGATACCTCAAACTCCTCATTATACTTATACTAAGTCACGAATTCCCTGACTACTCCCAATTGTGAATTCGATATTTTTTTTTAAACCAGCGAAGGTCACTTTCCTTGAGGGTCGATTGGAACATTGGAGCTAGTATTTCTTCAATAAATCCAAGTATGCTCATGGAACGATGTTAGTTTCAAAGATTCACAATGGGAGGACACTTACCTCCAAACTTCTCAATATAGGGCATGTTGAATTTTTTAGAACCTGGCCTTCGGATAATTGTACATGTGCTACGTAATTACCTGAGATTTTAACATGATTGAACTTCTTGGAAAGCAGTCTAATGTCTTCTTTGACTCGGTTCAATGATGTATCTTTGGTATTGGCGAGAATGGGCACTGGTAGGTTAGTCCCCGGTTGAGTAAGGTGGGGATTATCAAATGAGTTGGGGTAGTTCATTACCAAGAGGGATATATGGGGAATGATTAACTTATTAATACTCCTTTGGATCCCATATCAGCTCAGGTATTTATGGTCCCACAACACGGGAAAAAAATATCTGGTTGAGGCACCTCAGGGATTTATCTCTTATTTCTCTATGTTTCTAGGACATTGTCTTGCAGATTATCTATGTTTGCACTGAGGTGAGTAAGTACCATCATACAATCATACTAAACATTGATATTCTGATATGTGTTCTCCATAAAGAATCTTTGATAAGAGTGTTTGGTTCCCGCTGAAGTGGATGATGAGGGTGTAGAACTCTGAGGTCGCTTGATAGAAGATCTGAGATAATAGCGAGCCATGCCAAATTAGGGTATGCAGTCAGACATGGAAGGGAAAGAATTTTTTTTATTTTTATGGAAAGAGAATCTTTTGGATATTTTTTAGAAAAGGAGAGAAAATGTTTTGGGGACTTTTGAAGAAAATGATGAAGGAAGAACCCATAGTGTAATTGTTATTATAAGGTTTCACTTGTATTATGTTCTGCTTAGGGTGCAAGTGAAATGCCGAACAAGACCCGAGTCCAAGAGAGGATGGGATACGCGATGCAAAGATATAGTTTGAATTATTTCCAAACTCACGGATGAGAATCTATTTTTAAAATGAGTGAAGTAACATAAAAATTTGGTCAGTGAAACGACCCAAAATTTTGAAAGAGTTTTGCGTTGAAATCGACAAACTAGGCATGAGTGTCCTAGGGAAGATTCCTATATGAGGTCTATAAATAGTAGGGTAGTGTAAGGGTTCCCCCTTTGGCATGACTTCCATGATATACCTCTTTCCTATAAAGTCAATAATTCATCAATACATGTGGAAAATCCATTTGATATACCTGAGTGTGCGTGAATTGCATCGTGTTATACCTCATGGTAATGGTCAGTGTGAGAGAGAATTCGATATACTTGGATAAATTCCATTTTATATACTTCCTTTCATGATTTCAGTTAAGAGGTATGATCTGGGGGAACCGTTCAATATATATAGAAGGTTCTCGGCCAATGGAAAGCGTGAGTATTTCTTAGGTTAACAACAGAACTGAAAACTCACACAAAGTGACCTCTGGTACGTGATAAAATTTGGGTAAAAAGTAGTGCTCATGTGATGTAATGTGTGAAATGCATCAGTCTTAATTAGTATTTTATGCTAAGTTTATGTATGCTAAGAGGAACATGTACAACTACTAAGCATTGAATAAATCATGAGAATATACATGAGCAACATAAAAGAAAGAACTAAGCATATATACAAGGAGAGTAAAGAGAAATAATATGTAATAGTAGCATAAAGCATGGAGTATGTACGTGTGGAGAAAGAATGGTAATATATACAAGATGTGAAACACGTGGACATGCACAACTGAGATGGATGAAGTGATAGTAACATGGTGACAAGTACAATAAGTGGAAATACATGAAAGTATGTAATTGTGTGTAAGTGACGTGGGATATATACGAGTGTACGAGTGATGTGAATCATGTGAATATATACAAGTGGGAATAAGCGTGGGTATTTTACAAGTGACATGGAGTAGGTGACTCATGTAAATAAATAAAATGATATGTGGAATATCTATAGTAGTGAATGTGAAGTGTGAGATATATACAAGTGAAGAAAACATGAAACGGATGATAGAAAAGATGGCAAATACATGTGAGGAGAAAAATGAGCATGACGAAGAAAGAATATACATAAATAGTGTAACATAAAAAGGGAATATATGCAACAGGTGAGCATGAAAATAAAAGGAGGAATATACAAGTGAAGATATAAATACGCATGTAGTAAAATAGATAAAAGAAAAAAAGGTAAAATAAATCATACGTAAAATAGATTCTAGTCTTCTAAAAATGAAACATCCCCACGGAGACTCCACTGTGACCATCCAAGATTTGGTTGGGGTGTCCCCGATGGAAAGACTGGAGTGAAGATGGGGTTAAAGAAGAAAATTTCCTTTTCGTCAATTATACATCATTCGAGGGTTCCCGCTTACATAAGACGACTGTCATCAAAGGGGAAAATTGTATAATGGACTCGCCAACCTATTTTATTCAAAATAGAAAAAGGATGCAGCCTTCTGTTGATAAACGACATCAACTCATGCATATGAAACCAAATAGATCACGGGTTTGGGAACTACGTTAAGAAATGGAAAGGTGTTAGACACTCTTCTTCCCTTTCGTTCTCTCACGTGCTATAAAAATATTATCTTCTTACTCCTGAAATGTGTATAGTCTATGTAGGGTGGAAAAGGGTATTTATATGTGAAAAATGCGTAAGGTGCGAAATCACCATGTTCACATAATGGGATATACGGGAACGAATCATTTGAATGAGTACAACTAATATATATATATATATATATATATATATATATATATATATATATATATATATATATATATACTGGATCGTGACTCACTATAGCTAAATGAGTACGCATGTTTAACGGGACTGCTAAAGAGTAATAAGATAAGTTATACATATAGTATGAGCATTATGTCGGATGGCCAATCATTATGAAAAATAAGTACGCATGTGTGATAGGACAGTTATAAGTAGACAAATATATGTATGAAAATAGTAACAAAAAAGTAATGAGTAAAATGTGAAAATCAGGAGAAAGAGGACTCGAATCCCAAGGAAAATTCAAGATGCCTATGTAGCCGTAATCAACATGAAAGTTCACGTATTTTAAAATAATATAAGGGTGGGATTTAACCCATAAATCACAAACTGAAGTTTTTATTTCGAATTGTGGAAAAATATGCACAAGACCAAAAGACTAAGCTGCCATGTGGGGTTTGTTGATCTTGGACTGTCTATCGGTATAGGTGCTAGACTTAGAGGCTAAGTAAAGCACCCTCCACCTACAGGTAGGGGTGAAGGGAAACCTAGAGGCAGTCCAAAGGTGAATTCTTTGCAAAAATGGCCATAAAATACAAACTAGAAGTCCGGTTAGCACATAGATGGGACCAGTGGAAAGAGAATAAAGGTGTAGGGCGCATCCCCACAAAATATTGATTAGCCAAATTGATCCTACACTTAGAAAATAGAGAAGGAAGACAAGGATCATTCGAGGGAGCTCCCACGAAGACCTTCCACAGACATTCCTCTAAGGAATCCCCTCAAACGACAAAGTTATTCGAATAATGATATCTTATAATACAGAACATAATGTACTTGATTATGTGCTTCATTTATTCCGCAAACTTTCATTATAATATGGACGAGGTTGTTCGGTACCCTCGAGGGATTATGCCTTATAGGGCATAGGAGAGATTACATGTTCTATCGGACGACCTCCTGTTAGGAACCTCGCAAGGACATGGTTTGGAGGATTGAGAGCAAGGCAACATTGGGAGTGCAATAACCAACCCTCTTGACACACTTGGGCAAAACTTTATCCAGTACAAATGGTTGCTCGAGCAACTTACAACTAAGCTACCATGATTCAAACCTACTCGGGGAACCTCCTCAAGGGAACCTAATTTTGTATCTTTGGCCTAGAAATAGTTGTTAGCCAACAAATAACATATTAAATTCCTTGATCACTGTCGGTCGAGCCACCTCAAGCTATAGATCATTCGCGTGATTGAAGTGACTACACGTTTAGTAGGGTCATTGTTCATCCACTTTATGACGTCATATTATTTGACATTAAGGAACTCAAAATTGTAGCACTCAATTGAGATTATCCTTAAGATAACAGACCTAGGCCACCAAACGTGATTTTATAGCCATGCTAAAATAAGCTCACAAGCCAGGACACATTGGCAGCACCAAACTTTATGATCAACTTATGACGTTAGGATATTACTATCCTAGGATGGAGAAGACTTGATGGAATTTATTCGTACGCCCAAGCCTTGTCAACTGCATGGTAACATGATCCATGCTCCTTCGGTGGATTTACATTCTCTCTTCATGCCCTTCTCGCTTCACACTTCAGCGTTTGATCTAATAGGGGTAATAAATCCCTCCTCAAGAGGAAAGATTTGGATACTCATAGCCACTAAATGATTTACTGAGTGGGAAGAAGCCATACCGCTAAAAAGGGCCATAGTGGGGGTAGTCGCTCGATTCATGATGGAGTATATCATTTTCCATTTAAGCATCTCGAAGGTCTTCCTATCGGACAATTGCACTCTTTTAGTGAATAGTGAAGTAACCATAGTGACAGATGAATACTCTATCATCAACCATAAGTCAACTGTGGCATACTCGAATTGCAATGGGCAAGCAGAATCTATTAAAAAGACTTTGGTGAACATCTTGGCCAAAATACTAGAAGATTTCCCGAACACATGTGATGATAAGATACCTGAGGTTCTATGGGCTTATCGAATGACAAAGAGGAAACCAATGGGGTATACCCCATTTTCCTTAGTCTTTGGAGCAGAATCTATTTTTCCAGTAGAACTCGAGGTACCTTTCGCTCGATATAATTTACGAAGTGCCATGATTCCTCCTAGTCGACATATACAACTCGAAGCACTAGAGGAAATAGAGACAATGCTGTGAGGCACTTCGAGATGTATATGGAACAATTGTCTAGATCCTATGATCAAATAGTGAACCCTAGGAAGTTTAAAGAGGGACACATGGTCTTGAAGGCTTGAACAAGGCACATCAATGGATTGTCATTGCCTAAGTTTGAAGCTAACTGGGAAGGATCCTACATTATTTGAGAAGCTCGTGATTCGGGCTACTACAAGATATCCAAAGTGGAAGATAATGTTACTTTCAAACTATATAATAAGTGGATCAAATCCTACTATGTTTGAATTTACTTAATTCACACCCAACACTTTCATCTATTACTTTATGTTTTATTAAATACTTGTTTGGGAGAATGTTCCCTGTAAACATCAAATTATCAATTTAACATAGTATAAAGTCTTTTTGTTCTAAAAAAAGTTGAGTTATCTATTTAAATCTCTTTAATGTATTAGCTCAACTAATATTTAAACAAGGCAGAATTAGAAGAGAACCAAATGCCAAGAATTCCATTCATATAAAGATATACTGTGATTACATGCCACATAGATTCTAGACTTGAAAAAAAATGGGAGATACAAACAAAAAGGAAACATAAACAAAAGTTTCTAGGGGGCTTCCATTATAAAACGTAGATTGGCCTAGCCAAAAAGTCAGTGATGATGCTGAGGAAGTATTTGCTCAAGGCTTCTTTGGACGGAGATTAGATCAACCAAGTCTTGTTGGCGGCGCTCCCTTCTCTGTTGCACATTATCCAGATCCTTCTCACACTTGAGTAACTCAGTGGGCGCATTATCCACCTTTTATTTAGCCACATTTAACTCGATATCCAATCTTACTAATTCCTCTAAGATGGATACCCACGAGTAATGAGAACTCTGTAGCCTGCGATAAAGGGCAAGAAAGTTAGGTTTCTTGAAGTCACGTATCATTTTCACCAACCAAGACAGCGAAAACCAGTCATTGACAAGCACGTTCACCTTCCCTAATAAAACCTTAATTACATTAGGGCTTAGAGACTCCAGAGGAATGTTGAGAATTTCATCCAAAACAGTGGTCAGGCCAAGCAGTCTACAGGCCATCATCACGGGTATGGATTAAATACTGCGAGGGGAAAATGTCGAAGGAAATTGGGTTAATATCTACTCAATCAATGTGCGAGGACCATCAGTTAAGATATGGGGGAAATTGATCAAGGTCTTCCTCAAAACCACTTTGGGGGCCGCCTCACTAAAAACATTTTCGCTCGCAGAAGGGTGTCACGTGTGAGAAGCACTATCACTTTCTTGCACTTGGGAAAACCCATTTCAGGCATCCTACCAACACTTGGGCCCATTGTGTAAATTTGCACACCAGCAGCCTCGCCCCGTGTTGCTAAACCATCCATCATCCTCGCCTTCTTAATTTCATGTGCTAAAACTTCAAATCCTAGATCGTGTATAGACGACTTCTCAACTCTAACCTGAAATGCAAGAAATTATCAAGTTAAAAATATATACAAGATAGATTGCAAGCAGATTTTAAGTCCAATATAACTTGGCCCGCCTGACCCTCGGTTATGGGAAATTTTAAGTCCAATATAACTTGGCCTGCCTGACCTTCGATTATGGGAGATTTTAAGTCCAATACCCTCGGTTATAGGAGATTTTAAGACCAATATGACTTGGCCCCCTGACCCTCAGTTATGGGAGATTTTAATACCAATATGATTTAGCCCGCCTGACCCTCGGTTATGGGAGATTTTAAGTCCAATATGACTTGGACTGCCTAACCCTCGATTATAGGAGATTCTAAAACCAATATGACTTGGCCCGCCTGACCCTCAGTTATGGGAGATTTAAAGTCCTATTTATTAGGCAATGCCAACAACTTCTAAATACATGAGTTACACAAAAGAAGAGCATACATCTGGCTATGGATCATCTGCAAACTGCCTGGTAGCTATTTGTATCAAATCTTCCTCCTTGTGTAAATCTACAGGAGCCACCAAGAGGCACTGCTCGAAGGGAACAATAATAAGAATTCCCACTTTAGCAACCTCCTCCTGCTCCCTTCCTACTGGACCCACAGCAGCAACCTCATCTCCCTCTAGAAGGAGGATTTAAGGCCCAAAGAGAGTAATAAGGACCCGATCATCGAAAGGAGAGGGAGTAGTGGGGAAATTTGTTCAGGAAGTGAAACCTATGAAACACAACAGAAAATAAGATAAGAAAAAAAAAAGTAAGAAAAAGGAGCTCAAAAAGTGAAAAGAAATTTTTTACCATAACGAACGATACAAAGATATCGGGGGATTTGTCAATTGACTCAATAACATTAGGATCACCTGCCTCGAGACTAGCTTGCTCGCGTAAAATGGTAGAGTCAAGCGAATAGCCACTACTTGATTCAGTAGAATAAAGAGATACAACTGCCCCTAGGGGAAAATTTATAGTTACCTATGAGGCTGTAGGGGTAGCTATCCCCTTAGGTGCAACTTACTTTGAAGTAGGTGAAATCTTAGATACCTTATCCAATAGGCCATTGCCTTCAACATCATCGTGCATATCACTTCGAACATCAATATGAAAAAGATAAAGATGTGTCAATATTATAAAGGAAAAGAGAAAAGTTATAAACTTAAAAGGGAGAATATCAGGCATACCTCTTCTTCCAAAGCATCCTCTAAAACTTCATAATCTTGAGTAGGTAAAGCATGCTTAGAAGGAGAAACTATTCTCCTTAACCTACGTATTCGAAAAATAAGAGACTCCTCTTCCTCCTCTTCTTCCTCATTCTCTTCTTCCTCAATTGGTTTCTCTTGTTCTCCTTCCTCATCATCATCATCCTCTTTATCACCTACCAATTCCTCACCAACAGTTTCCTCTTCTTCCTTAGAAAGCTTTTCCTCGCTCATTTCACCCATATCCATACATAATCTTTAAAGTGATAACCAACTTCCTCTTCTTACTACCTTCAATAGCTGGGGGAGCATAGAAAATCCCTCAAGAGGCCATCTCAGCTGACATGAAAGATCTATCTTCCACATAAAAATTATCCCAAGTCTGCTGAAGTCGTTCGAACATTAGGTTGATTTGCTGAGTGATCTGGGAATAGGGAGTTAGATTTTGGGGTACCTCTGGTAAAACCTTAAGATTCTTTTTTTGGGGCCTTCTTGATATCCCTCACAGTTTCTCCAGCCGAAGCAACATGGGGAGTTTTATCCATTTTGACTGGCCTCGAGGGACTAGGGGAAACGACAGTTTCTTCAACTGGAAGGGAAGATTGGGCCGCTTTCTTTTTCTTCACCACAACCGTATTTATAGGATCCAAAGGAGGTAGCTCAAAGGGAACAAGACCATGGTAGTGCTGAGAGGGAACAAAGAGCTCGAAGTAGTGCAATTCCTTAACCCCAACTCCATCAGAGGGTACCTCTCAACATCAGGATACCGAGGCTCCTTGAGAAGATTACTTTAGAAACGATCCAGTTGATTCGGCCAAAACACTGTCAGGTACATCACAGATCTACCATATCGAGCTTCCCTGCTCTAAATAAAAAAGTTGGCGAGGTAGTTAGAATAAAGATTCATAATGGTAGAAGTGAGAAAGTTACTTCATGCAAAGGAAAAGTTGGTGGGTTTCTCTCGGGTAAAGTATCTTAACATGGGATTGCCCTGATCGTAGCCAAATTACATAGCTACACGGCTCGACCTGTAAATGGATTAAAAAGAGGACCATTCTATATAAGAAGGCAGGTAAGAGGGAATCAATACCCGAGGAACATTATTCATCGAGAAATTTCTAGCCAGCGCTTCCTCGATGGGGGCGATGGGATGCTCCACATCGGCAAATAAGTGATTCTATAAGAACTAATCAACTCCGACATAAGGGCGAGGTAAAAACTTTTCAACCTTGTCAATTAAATACGGAAACGATTTCTTGGAACTCTTATGATTCTTACAATAAATGTGAGGGACTCTAATGGGATAAGAGTTAAGATAAATGTGTGCTGGGGAATACTCTGGAAAGTGGGAATATAGAAAAGCTATCAGTAGTATATGATTTACATAATTATAGGCATCAAACCTACCAATGCTCCAAGCTAAGTCAGCTTGCAAGCGATCTAACCATGTATATAGTGATCCAAGAGCAATGGCATCGAAGGAAGCTTGACGTCGTTAGCCATGCAAACGAACATTTGATCAGATCTTTCCTAGGGCAATCATGGGGTTTGCCTAAGAGAAATATCTTCGACAACACAACCCAAATGTAACCTGTAAGCTCCACTTTCGAATTAAACCCCTTCCCAGTTGGTGGGTACTTGAATACTTGTTTCCCTTTTGGGTTCTCCTTAGCCTCCTCGTGCACCTTAATCACGGCTTTGTCTTCAATGAGGTAGAAATACCTTATTACCTCTAAGTAAATTTATTGTGTGTCACTATAAAATCCTCCATAACTGCCTCTAGCTCCGTTCGAGTAGCCTTCTCAGCACTAGAGATAGCCTCCTCAAAGAAGGTGTCAAAACATTCTACTTCTAAACCTAGAAACTCACAGACATCCTCAAGGGTAATGGTTAACTCTACCCAATAGGAAACTAATGTGTGGGGCCTATGTCTCTAGCTAGATGAAAGTAATTGGAGAGTGTTGTTGTTCTTCATAAGGGTGAGATCACCCAACCAGCTAGTAGATGATAAACTAATCAAAGATAATTGAGCAGAATACTTGGAGTGGATGTGGTCGGTCCAAGGACCTAGTCCCTTGCAAGTACTTGAAGTGGATTAAATATCCACCTTAGAAAAGGGGTAATCACCTCGTTTGATACAGAATTGCGTAATAGTGGCAGCTGGGATGTAGGCAAAATCTTCAGTATTATCACTTTCCTCCATCAATAAGTTCGTATGCTCCATCGAAAAAAAATCATCGGGGAAATATTTAGCCACCGACCAAAAGCGATTGGACTCACCAAATTATAGTGCACGACGATAGCATGCCTAGTGGTTCTGATGCACCTGAGTACGAGGAGAGGTGCCTCTGGAAGATTGAGTTCTTTTCATTATGGGTGCCATAGGAATAGAGAAGAAAGTATATGACTATGGTTGAAGAGAAAGGAGGGGATAAATGTTGGATTTTTCTCTCTAAAAAAAGCATAATTGCAAACAAACCCTAGGGTGAAGGTTTGGTAATGCAAACATGCCCTTTTATAGGGGTAGTACAAACCCCAAAAGGCAGCAAATGGCAACCCTTTGGGAAATATAGCGATGATCAAGTTGTCTCACGTGGCTTGCACGCTCGCGTAGGGACAGGAATTCAAAGGCCGTAATAATGATGCTTTAAGAAGCAACGAACTAATACTTTAGCATGAGGAAAATGCGTTATCTCAAAGCCGCCACGTGTAAAGCGCAGAAGTATAAGGGATAACCTCATTAAATGAGATATGACCAGAGCAATAAATGGGGCATGCTTGGAGTCTTTTCAACTTGGGGGAGATGAAGCACTTTGGGGGAAACGTCCCCTAAGAAAATTTCACACGCAATCAAAAATGTCCCATCAAGAAATGGCGCCCTCAGAAAATCATAAGGCATTTCAAAGAAAGAAGTAGTTTGAAAAGAAGGACAAGATGAGTTCCTCACACACACTTCTCTTTAAATAAGAAGCTTAATATTTATTATGATATGATCATTTAACTATAAATATTACTTATTCTTGCAAAAAAGTTGGAAGATCAACCAAGTATTTTGTACAGATATTTCTTCATGCAATATATAAATATCTCTACGAAGGGCAAATATAGGGGGAGTCCCCACTAAAGATTGATTAGACAAATTGATCCCATACTTGTCAAATAGAGAAGGAAGATAAGGATCACTCGAGGGATCTCCCACGAAGACCATCCACAAACATTCCTCGAAGGACTCCCCTAGAAAGCCAAAGTTATTCGAACAATGATATCTTGTAATATAGAGCATAATGTATTTGATTATGTGCTTCATCTATTAAGCAAGCTTTCTTTCTAATATGGGCGAGGTTGCTCGGTACCCTCGAGGGACTATGCCTGGTGGGGCATTGGAGAGATTAAATGCTCTATCGAACGACCTCCTCTTGGGAACCTCGCAGGGACATGGTTTGGAGGATTGAGAGCAAGGCAATATTGGGAATGCAATAACCAACCATCTTGGCACACTTAAGCAAAACTTCATCTAGTACAAATGGTTACTCGAGCAACTTACAGTCGAGCTACCATAATTAAAACCTACTTGGGGGAATCTCCTCGAGGGACCCTAAGTTTGTATCTTTGGCCTAGAAATAGCTCTTATCCATCAAACAACATACTATATTCCTCAATCCACCTGTCGGTCGAACCACCTCAAGCTATACATTATATGCCTGATTGAAGTGACTACACGTCTAGTGAGGTCACTGTTCATCCACTTTATGATTTCATATCGTTCGACATTGAAGAACTCAAAATCGTAGCACTCAATTGAGATTATCCTTAGGATGGCAGACCTAGGTCACCCAACCTGATTTCATAGCAGTTCTGAGACAGGCCTTTGAGCTGTCATGTCACGTCCCTCATTAATGCCGCCATGCTTCTAACAGGTTACGCAGTTCCCCACCACAATATAATATCCCGTGCATTTAATGCAGTATATTGGATATTAATGCAACGATACTTTAGCATTTAATACTAGTCAATCACATTCAAAACAAGTAAGGTTACTTGATTAACCTTGCCTTTTATATAAATAGTTCAACCAAATAGTTTACGAAGACAGCAATCTTGATACCAAATTGCTGTTGGATTTTCCTCAAACACGAGAGCTTCTGTGAGAGAACATTTATTCTCCAAACATTCTATTTACATCCATTAATACATATATCATTGAGCATTAACTGAGTTTGAGGTTCCTTCCTTGTCTTTATTATTCCTGGAGTTCTTACTCTTTCTTCTTCCAACCAAGTTACTTGTTGGTCCCATTTATTTATTGTGTTACAGTGCATTTGTGGTGTAAAGATATTATTTAATGCAATCTTAAGTGTTGAACGTTGTTATCTCTCTCTCACCTATATATATCATCAATATTAAATAATGTCATGTGCATTAATCTCGATTTTGATAAGGGGCTACGCCTCTCTTGATACTAACTGTATTCCAAGAACCCACATCTTACACAAGGATATAAAAAAATTCAAGGACCTTTTGTCAAATGGAGCTCAAACTGTCCAGTAACCTATAATTTAGGATTTCGAAGTAAAAAGGAAAAAATAAATTGAACCGTAAGTCTGTTTCAAGCATGGTATGGACTGTTGTAAAGGGACTAATTTGATCAGATTTTAGAATAATTTTTTTAGAAAAAAAATCATTATCATCTGATTGAAGATACACCCTTACGTGTCGGGTCAAAGCCCAGGCGCACCTTGGTTTGACTCCACTCTTGGGAATATAATACAGTTTATCTCCTGCCTTTGATTTTTTGACTTTAGGGTTTGAAAACTTTGACCCTAATTTCGAACAGTTTTAGGATGCCTTTTAGGTTAATTCCTGAATAAAAATTGTCTACTTTTTTTAGGGAATCCAAGGTTAACTAGTTTGAGCTACTCATTTTTTATAAAAATGGCGTAAGTTTGAATTTATCATTCACGGATTTAGGATATGATTCGATCTAAGACATAGTTATCTTCATGATCTAGGATCAAAATGTAGTCTAAATGGCTTGTTTTCAAAGATTTTGGTTTACCATATCCTCTGAATTTGATTTCTAAACTTTTTGGGTCCGTAAATTTCAAACTTTGATTTGGGTTATCAAAACTCATTTGGGGTTCAATTAAGCTTTGTGCGTAGGTTCTTTAAACTTGGATCTTGAGTTCCCCCACTTTAATGTTGTTTCAAAGTCAAGAGTATAGGTTCCACCATTAAGGCTCATGCTTTAATGGAGGTTTATGATATTTAATCCTTTAAGTGTTTTTCCTACGTTAAAACTTACAAGTAAACTCATATTTCTACTCTAAGAATGTCCAAAAACTTAAACAAATGAAAAAAAAATACTACATAAAACTATAGGGATACCAAAATGCTCAAATTTTTCTTGGTGTTTTTCACTATGGTTGGGTACATTTTTACAGTGATAAAGAGGGGCTTGTACAATTTTGGTGGGGTGGGGAGGGATTAGAGAAAAAAGCAGTGGGATTTTAACTTGGTTAGGTTAGGTTTTACCAAGGTACCATGTGGGAGGACATGGGTACTATGTGTATCCCATGTGGTACTACTTCCCACTTGACAGCCACCTGTCCAAATTGATCAGGGGATAATAAGAAATTAAGTTTTGTTTTGATTTGGGTCATTGGGGAATATATAAAAAGATTTATGGATAACTATTCAATTTTTTATAAGTTTATAGGGTAATTTGTAATATTTCAAACGTTTTGGGTTGGGTTGGGTTGGGTAATTGATGCAAAGTAAATTAACTTTAATGAAGCTTTGTGTTTAAGTTTAGGTCCTAATGGTAGGATAGGGTGTAGATAATGGTATCAATTTTTCTTAGGAGTATTTTGGTAATTTTTCAAACTTGTTGCGTTTGGTAATTTTATCTTTTAGGGACATTTATCACATATTGTTAGGTTGTTACATTTTACCTTCTTAAAAAAGCTTCCGTCCTTAAAATTACCTGCATAAAATACGGGATAATGTAGTCTCATTTTTTCTTATGTTTCGCATGTTGCTTCTTTTGTACCGTCGTGTTGCCAAAGGACCTTTACTGGAGGAATAATATTTTGTCGAAGGACCTTATTTTTCAAATCAAGGATTTTGATAGGGGTATCCTCAAAGTGATGATTGGGTCTCACTGATATGCCTTCCTAAGTAATAATGTAATTAGGATCAAGAATGTATTTACGTAGTTACGAAATATGAAAAACGTCATGTATACTGGATAATTCTAGGGGTAGTTCTAAACGATATGCTACTGGTCCTATAGGTTCAATGATTTTAAAAGGTGCAATGTAACGAGGTACTAATGATTTAAAAAGGTCTAATATAATAAGTTGTTAACTTTCCTTTCTTTCTAAATCGAATAACCTGATTTTCTATTGGAAATTCTAAAGGTTTCCTTATGTTAGCCGCATAAATCTTTTATTGACTTTGGGCCGAATGTAATATATCCCTAATGACTTGTATCTCTTCAGTGGTTTTGTCTATAATTTTGGGTGTAAGGATATGGTTTTCTCTCGATTAATTCTAGCATAAGTTTTGGATGAGTGATGATATTCCTGAGATTGATCGATTTTTCGAAAGATTCTCTCTATAAGTTGTACTCCCCAATAGCAATTAAAAACAAGAACAAACTATTGAGTGCTCCTTATGATTTTTGACTTACAACATCGGCGACATTGTTACCTTTCTCGAGATGGTATAATAAGTTAAATTTGTAATCCTCTAAAAACTCAATCCACCGTCTTTGTCAAAGAAGATCTTTTTGAGTAAAGACTTTTGTGGTTAGAGAAGACCTGAAATTCTTCTCCGTAAAAATAACATCTCCAAATCTTTAGGATAAAGACTATCGCTGCCAATTCTAAGTCGTGTACCAAGTAATCACGTTCGTGAATCTTTAACTATCATGATCCATACTCAATTACTTTTCCTTATTTAATTAACACGTATCCCAATCCATAAAATGAGGCGTCCGTATACACGTTATAGCCAATATTAGTAGAGAAGGAATAGTAAGGAATCTGGTAGTGGCTAACTTTTCTTTTAATCTAAGGAAAGCTTGTTCGTAGTCGGGGGTCCGAACAAACCAGACGTCCTTTCAGGTTAGTTTCATAAAAGGGAAGGCAATCTTTGAAAATCCTTCTAAGGAACATCGATAGTAACCTCGGATTCCTAAAAAGTTTCTTATTTTCATAACACTTTTTTGTTTCTGCCATTCGAGTACTGTTGTGGTATTTATCGGGTCTACCTGTATACCTATTTTGGTGATCACATGCCCAAGGAACTTTACCTTTTTCATAATAAAATCACATTTGCTCTTCTTCACATAAATTTGATGTCGACATAAGGTTTTGAGTAGTATGATCAAGTTTTCTTCATGGTCCTCTCTAGTCTTAAAGCATATCAAGATATCATCACTAAGGATGATTACGAATTGATCTAGGAAATGTTAAAATACTTTATGCATTAGGACTATAAAGGTTGCGGGGACATTGGTCAATCCAAAGGGCATAACCAGGAATTCAAAATGGTCGCATCTAGTTCGAAGGGAAGTTTTGGGTACATCTTCCCTTTCACGCGGATTTGGTGATATCCAAATAATAAGTCAATTCTTAAAAATATCTTTGACCCTCGCAATTGGTCAAATAGGCCTCCAATCCAAGGAAAAGGATATATATTCTTGATGGTCACTTGATTTAGTTTTCAGTAGTTGATACACTATCAAAATTCTTGTAAACGCAGTTGGAGAATCCCCGGGTTTGAAAATAATTATCACAATTAAGAATATTTAATTTCCTTTTTCAAACAAATGCGGAAGCGTTAAATACAAGTGATGGTTCCACAACAAAACAAAACAAGGCCGGGTTTTAATATCTTGAGAAACAAATTAAAACAACATAATTCAAGTCCTAGTATTTGCCTAAGTCATGATTACCAATTATATCCAAAGTTAGGCGAAACCATATTAAAGTAAGTGACTTGAATAGACCAATTTTACCCAATATTTAATTTAAGTCCCAAATTAAATGAGTGTGATAATTAAACCCGATTTTATCTTGAATTAAACCTAAAGCATCCGTTCTAAATGATGAGCAAGATAAAATAATCAAAGTCACACAACACCGCGATGTACGAGGAAAAACCCACTAACGGGAAAAAACCTCGGGACGGCCCTAGCCTCAAATCCACTAAAAACGGAATTACATAATACAAGACAAAAGACTTACTTCCTAAACTCGAACCCTCTCAAGCCGTGATGCTCCTTCTTGTATCAACCTCCAATTAGCGGATAACCAACGGAGCTCCACCGTGGTCTCGGAATACACCGATGGGACAATTAGGCACACCGTCACCCAAACATGGAGCCTTTCTCCAAACGGGTAGAAATGAAACGAACTTCTCTTCAATTCGGTGTAGAGAAAAACCGGTGCCAAAACAACCTCCAAGTAATTGATATTTATGTAGGAGAACTTGGATAAACAATTATTGGGTGTAAACTAGAGTGTGTGAATTTTTCTTTAAAAGATGACACTCAAAACATGAACCTTTTCCCTAAACAATTATGCTCTCAAACTCTCTTTTTGAGATGGAAATGAGTTGGAAAAGTTAGAAGGAAAAACGTGTTTCCCGTCCCTCATAAAGCTGGAAAAAGTTGGTTAAAAAACAAGTGGGGATCATGGGAGAAAATTGCCAAAAAACTGCTCAAAACTGTTCCCGCCTGGCATTCTCGTTCGAACGACTTTGACTGTCGTTCGAACGAGGTTTCTAACGAGCGACCAGCCTGGGCTCGTTAGATATCTCGTTAGAACGAGAAAGTCGTTCGAACGACTTATCTAACGACTGGCCAGTTAGGTTAGAAGGCAGTCTCGTTCGAACGAAGTTTGGTTCGAACGAAAAATCTCGTTCGAACGAAATTTCGAACGAGTTTCAGAAATTTTTTGTTAAATTCTATTTTGGCCCAGAAACATTTATATATATTAATATAAAGTTCTTTTTAAATTATTTCTGAAATAAACATGGCTTTTATTAAACCTAACACCCAAATAACATTGTTCCAAGCTCCTATATATATATAATTACATTCATACCTTGGGAGCATGGAACTAAGTTGATGACGTACAAACGAGGCACATAAACTACGGCATGTTGATGATGCTTTATACTCTTTGTCGCTACGTCTTCAACAAACACTTCATAGGTCTTGAATATTACAATTAAATAAAATCCTATGAATAAATGTTTTTGTCCGGAATTGAGCCAAAACTATATATGGACTCAATTGGAAATTTGTGTCCTTACAAATCTCCCCCTTTGGCTATTCCGGGACAAAAACCAAACAAAAATCCTAAAGGGCCGTCAAGCTCTACTAGACTCAAAACATAACCCGCCCAATCTTGACTCAACCCAAGGATCAAACTCTTTGCCATAGAAAGATGTCGCTTTAGAATAATTCCTGCACACTTAAGCAAACTCATCAAATGCATAGGGAATATCAAAATAGTAAATGCAATTAATTAATTACTCCCCCTAAATTAATTCTCCCTTTAAACACATGACCTACTTAGAAAGACGTCTCCCCCTAAGATAAATCTCCCCCAAACGAAGATACGATAATAATAGGATTAGATACCATTTCTCCCCCTATCATCATTCTCCCCCTTTTTTGTTCGGGAATAGGCAAAGGGTAAAGAACTAATAAACCGCATGTGAAAGCTTAAAGTGTGAAGACATGAAAGCATATGGGAAATTAAAAAGCAAGGCAAAGATAAACGAATACCATATATATAGACAATAGAAATATACCAATATAGAACTTGCATATATATAGATATAAACACACACATGACACAAAATACAATAAGTTTGCACACTCGAATGGAAAAAATGTGTCATATGGAAACGGAAGTGTAGGGGTGTGAACTAGCAACAATTAAATTTAGACCCAAACACTTAAGAAACGTTCACGGAGTTCTCATTTGATTGCAAACTTCATCACAGTTAAATATAACCTCATGTGACAATATAAAGATTGAACTCAATGAACAAACATACACAATGCATACAAGCCTAGCATGATGATGATTCTACAAACCAAATAGAGTCATGACATTAAAGACAACTAGGATAAACGGACATTGTGCAAACCGTTGATATACCATCCAATTCTCCCTCAATGAGCATATATATTCTTTTGTTTGTGAATGAATATATCAAACAAACATAGGCCTTGGCAAGTGCTTTTTGTTTAATGCCAAATATTCTGTTTTTAGGCCTTTGGATCACGTATTTCTTTTAGATCCAATCAACGGTGGCTTACTATTGCAAAGGACTTAATTCATCCTTTCGGAGCCCTTCCCCGTGCATATATTAATTTATCACGTTTTCATTTTTCGCACAAATCTCACATGCAACGGATTTTGACATGCACTAGTCCTCCTAGGTCATAGATATGTAGATGACTAGATTGATAGGAGAACACCTCAAAAAGCTCAAATATAACATGTGACATTAAGATTTCAAAAGAGCTCGTGCATGTGTGAATAGAGGCATATAGAAATAGAATCCATTTAAACAATACAAAATCCAACTACTCCATATAAAACATGGTAAAGAACATTTTAAGGATTGAAAATCTTAACCAAAATTTCTAGCCACATAGAAGCATAAGCGATAGGATTCAAACACAAATATATGCCACATAAAGTGTGTCAAACAAAAATACACACAAAAATAAAATCTTTTTGAATTTTTAACATTGTTAATCAAAAATAAATATTTACTCAAAAGGACAATCAAAAATCATTTGTATTTTTCATTAAGCTTAAATGAAATAAATAAAACACAAATGATAAACAAAATTTTTTTTATATTATGCAGTCGATTCAAACACAAAATATAATACAAAAAGATAAACAAGTCATAATTTCTAGCATGTGATATGAAATAAGGCAATGACTAGAGAATGACTTAACAAGCATACATTTAGCATATGAATATAGCATGAAGTACAAACGCTAAAGTATGCAAACACTAACACATTCATCCATTAGATTTAGCAAGGGAGGAAGGATGTGAAAGTAAATGAGAATCAAAATCCCTATTTTGTAAGGCAACCAAGTCGGATTTCCTAACCCAAATTAATGAAGAATTACTATCTTGGGGTGTAGGAACGTTAGCTATCGTGGTTACTTTACTATGGGATTTTCTAGGAATTTGTTTAAGATCTAAACAAAATTTCCTAAGATGACCTTGTCGACTACAAAGTGTACAAGTAAGAATATGTCGAAAAGATTTATCTAAGGAGTGATCATTAAATGCATTCCTAGAAGATTCTCCTAAAACATTGGTTTTGACTTTAGGGTTAAAATCATTACAAGAATTGAAGCCAAAACCAAAAGTGTCATTTTTAATTTGGACCGTTCATAACATTTTATCTAGTTTTTCAGAACGACACTCCAAATCAAATTTGACATTACTAGAATCTTTTAATTTATTTTCCAAATCCAAAATTTTAGATTCTAGTAAAACATTTCGCTCTTCAAAAGCAAGAAGCTCCTTTTTCAAGGATTCCATTAAACCCCTAAGGCTATCTCTCTCGCCTTCTACATAGTTAAGCTTCTCTTGAAGAGTCCTCTCATGAGTCTTAAGGTCTTCTATTAAGGCACTTTCATCAATGACCTTGACACTCTCTCTTAAACTCGCTTCTAACTTCAAATTAGCTCTTTTCAATTTAATAGATTCTTTATATAATTCATGAAAAGCATTTTGAAGTTCACTCATATCAACTTCTTCTTCATTTTCACTCTCTTCTTCTTTTTCACTCTCACTATCATCAAAAATAAGAGAATCATGTACAATGACCTTGGAAGTGGCATGTGCTATAATTTCATCATCCGATGAGTTCTCATTATCACTCACATGTGCCATAAAAGCCACAAAATTTTTCTTTGTGGGGGAATCGGGCTTTTCTTCCTTATCACTATCACTAAGGGTCGCATTATATGAAATGGGTCGTTTACCCTCTTTCCTTAGTTTAGTGGGGCACTCAAAAGCCCTATGGCCATAACCTTCACAACCAAAACATTTATTAGACTCGTCCCTATCAACATTTTCATTACTAGGTTTAGGGATCTTCTCGGCTTTAGAAAACTTCTCGCTTTTATCATGTTTAGAAGATTCAAATTTCTTAAAATCATTTTTAACTTTATCTTTGTTAAATTTAAGAAATTTTCTAAATTTACGAGCAAACAAAGCCATATCTTCCGAGTCACTATCACTATCGCTCTCTACTACTTGTTTAACCTCTTTGCGGGCTTTTAAAGCAACACCCTTTTCAATTTTCTTTTCAGTTTTAAAGGGAAACATATCTAGTTCATAGGTTTGTAAATCACCTACAAGCTTTTTTAATTTCGTAGAGGCTAAAGTGGGTAAAGAATTTAAAACGGTCACCTTTGGAATAAATCTATCGGGTAGGGACCTTAAAATTTTCTTTACAACACGGTTGTCAGGTATTTTCTCTCCCAAGTTAAAGGATGAATTAACAATGTCAGAAAGTCTGGCATAAAATTTATCAAAAGTTTCATTTTCATCCATTTTGATAGTTTCAAATTGAGTGGTGAGGTTTTGGAGTTTAGAAGCTTTAACGACACTCGTTCCTTCATGAGTTAATTGTAAAATATCCCAAGCTTCTTTAGCGGTTTCACACGTCATAATACGTCGGAATTCATCCGGTGCGACAGTGCTAAATAAGGCATTTAAACCACGGGAATTAAAATTTGCTAGCTTAAACTCATTTTCAGTCCATCTATCAACGGGTTTGGGAACTTGTTCATTTTCAACTAAATGTGTTGGTGGAGTCCAACCGTTAACAACAGACATCCAAACACGTTCATCGATAGATTTAAGTGCCGATTTCATTTGCGCTTTCCAATACGCGTAGTTAGAACCATCAAAAATAGGAAATTTTGAAAATGGGGAAAAATCCATATTTAGCCAAAAAGTAAAGGATCTTTAACGAAATAATTTATCGTTTTTGGCTCTGATACCAATTTGTAAACGCAGTTGGAGAATCCCCGGGTTTGAAAATAATTATCACAATTAAGAATATTTAATTTCCTTTTTCAAACAAATGCGGAAGCGTTAAATACAAGTGATGGTTCCACAACAAAACAAAATAAGGCCGGGTTTTAATATCTTGAGAAACAAATTAAAACAACATAATTCAAGTCCTAGTATTTGCCTAAGTCATGATTACCAATTATATCCAAAGTTAGGCGAAACCATATTAAAGTAAGTGACTTGAATAGACCAATTTTACCCAATATTTAATTTAAGTCCCAAATTAAATGAGTGTGATAATTAAACCCGATTTTATCTTGAATTAAACCTAAAGCATCCTTTCTAAATGATGAGCAAGATAAAATAATCAAAGTCACACAACACCGCGATGTACGAGGAAAAACCCACTAACGGGAAAAAACCTCGGGACGGCCCTAGCCTCAAATCCACTAAAAACGGAATTACATAATACAAGACAAAAGACTTACTTCCTAAACTCGAACCCTCTCAAGCCGTGATGCTCCTTCTTGTATCAACCTCCAATTAGCGGATAACCAACGGAGCTCCACCGTGGTCTCGGAATACACCGATGGGACAATTAGGCACACCGTCACCCAAACATGGAGCCTTTCTCCAAACGGGTAGAAATGAAACGAACTTCTCTTCAATTCGGTGTAGAGAAAAACCGGTGCCAAAACAACCTCCAAGTAATTGATATTTATGTAGGAGAACTTGGATAAACAATTATTGGGTGTAAACTAGAGTGTGTGAATTTTTCTTTAAAAGATGACACTCAAAACATGAACCTTTTCCCTAAACAATTATGCTCTCAAACTCTCTTTTTGAGATGGAAATGAGTTGGAAAAGTTAGAAGGAAAAACGTGTTTCCCATCCCTCATAAAGCTGGAAAAAGTTGGTTAAAAAACAAGTGGGGATCATGGGAGAAAACTGCCAAAAAACTGCTCAAAACTGTTCCCGCCTGGCATTCTCGTTCGAACGACTTTGACTGTCGTTCGAACGAGGTTTCTAACGAGCGACCAGCCTGGGCTCGTTAGATATCTCGTTAGAACGAGAAAGTCGTTCGAACGACTTATCTAACGACTGACCAGTTAGGTTAGAAGGCAGTCTCGTTCGAACGAAGTTTGGTTCGAACGAAAAATCTCGTTCGAACGAAATTTCGAACGAGTTTCAGAAATTTTTTGTTAAATTCTATTTTGGCCCAGAAACATTTATATATATTAATATAAAGTTCTTTTTAAATTATTTCTGAAATAAACATGGCTTTTATTAAACCTAACACCCAAATAACATTGTTCCAAGCTCCTATATATATATAATTACATTCATACCTTGAGAGCATGGAACTAAGTTGATGACGTACAAACGAGGCACATAAACTATGGCATGTTGATGATGCTTTATACTCTTTGCCGCTACGTCTTCAACAAACACTTCATAGGTCTTGAATATTACAATTAAATAAAATCCTATGAATAAATGTTTTTGTCCGGAATTGAGCCAAAACTATATATGGACTCAATTGGAAATTTGTGTCCTTACAATGATTCATCCTTATTTTTCATAAACAAAACCAGTGCTCCCCAAGTAGATGTGATTAGTTGTATAAAACCTTTCTTTAACAAGTCGTCAAGTTGAGTCTTGAGCTCCCGTAGTTCTAATAGGGCCATATGGTAAGGAGGTATCGAAATGGTGGAAGTGTTAGGTAACAATTTGATATAAAATTCAAGTTCTTCAGGTAGGGGTAGTCTAGTAAAATATTCCAAAAATACATTGTCATACCTATATATGATACTAGGAGGAGATGTAGATTCCTTTTTTTCAATTTGAGAAACTATTGAGTTTATGTGGCTTTTCCCTTAGAAATAAAATAGAATTTGATGCGGTTTTCTTAATGTTACCATCTTTTTGTGGCAGTTAATATGAGCAAAATAGGGTGATAAAACATTCATTCTTATGATTAAGTCAAACTACGTTAAGTCGATGACAATTAAATATACTTTTAACACTCATTTCTCGAGTTATAGAATATGTTGTTTACATACCAATAGATAACAGAAATGTTAATGGACTAGTAGATAATTGCAAGCCAATCATGTAGGCATAGCTATTGAAAGAATGTGTTGAACCAGAGTCAAATATATATGTGTCGAGATGTTATGAAAAGATACGTTACCTTCTACCACGTCGTGATAGTTTGGATTTTTGACTGGGAGAATAAAAAAGTTCCAAACTCGAGTTCTAGTCACTAATTCTTACCTTTTTCATGAAGCCTTTGTTATGGTGGTTGATTGCTAGAGTTACCAGTTGGTGTTATGAATGTTGGTTTACTGAAATTTGTGGGTTTAGTTGTTGATGGGGAAGAGACGTGTTGGAAATAGGATAATTACAGATTTCGGCATTGTAGCCTTATGTGTCCTTCTTTGTTACATTAATGACATCGTATTATAGATCCATTCTTGTAGTGATTGATTTGGTTAAAGACTCAACCGTCCTTTGGTTTGGCATAAGGATGGTCTTGCTGACTCGATTGGTTCTTAATAACATATGAGCTTGAAAATTAAGGGTGGCCCCTTATGCATGTGTTTCAAATCAAACCACTTTTTACCAAAAAAAATTATCCAACTTTTAATGTGCACCAAACCAAGTTGTGTAAACCCAATTCTTACTTTAAACCAATTTTATCTTAATGAATCATAAACATGCATCAAATGATTAAAGCAAGTAAAGTAAAGTAAAGAATACTCACAACGCCGGATGTACGAGCAAAAAACCCAAAACGGGAAAATAACCTCGGAGGGCCCAAGCCAGACAATCACTATGAGCAAAGGTTTTACAATGACAGATTATCCTTACTCAATGACTCGATACCCATGGGTCTTGTCGCTCCTTCTGATCTTCTACTATTCTTCAATAGTGTCCATGTATACATTCTGTCTTCTACGATACCTGTCCATAACACATGCGTCCACGTATGTCTCAGTGTCCACCGAATGGCTTTGATTCGTCTACGATGTCGAACAAGAAGTCCTCTTTTCTTCACCACAAAAACCTGATGTTCAATGGTAGAACAAACCTTCTTGGTGCAGCAGGATCACGTAAATATATAAGAATGATAAATCAAATCTTTGCAAACTCTAAGGATGTGTTTAAGCTTTTTAAACCTTAGAAAACATGTGCGAAACTCGTACTGGTTCGTAAACTATTTTTCCAGAATGCACACATATTTAATTCTGACAAAAACACGCTTTAAATAGGAATTAAGTGCCGCCTCAAAAACTGTGTCATTCGCACGACATAGCCATCTCGTTTGAACGAGACTGGTTGTCATTTGAATGAGCCCGCGTGTCAGTTTGATTTTTTGACTTTTTGTTAAAAATGTCTTTTCCAAAAGAGATCCAAATTAGTCAAACTCTATTTCGAGCTTATCAGAATAAAAACGTAGTGTAAACATTTAAAACACTTTTAAAAACATATTAAAAAAATTTCTTTATAAATATTACATCCTTATCTTTTATAAAAGCACTTTCGAGCACCATTAATTATACGCATTCATACCCGTGTGATCTCGGAATGCAGTTAACTTTGAAGACTAATAAACTTGCACTAATTAAACTTTGTCATGATTATTTCTTTGAAGACTTGCCGCAACGTCTTTAATTTTCTTCAATACGTCATAGACCAAGTGGGATCGTGACAAAATAAAATCTCCCTATGACATATTACAAACATAGTTTTGTTCACGGAATTAAGTCAAAACAATACAAGGACTCAATTGGAAATTTATGTCCTTACAGAGCTTCCAGGGGTTAGAGTTGATATTCGATTAATTCCTCTGGATGTTGGATTCCTTTTAATAAGGGATGTTACCTTTATTATTTGGTTAAAGTCACGAAGTTGTAATGGGATAATGGAAGCTTTAATGTTTGTTTGTAAGCCACTTTCAATGTGTTTAAACTTTTTGGCTTTAGTATCCACATACTCTTGGGCATACAGAGAAAATTTCGTAAACTTGGCCTCCTATTATGCTACCATTAGTTATTTTTACTGTAAGTTTAGGAATTCCTTATCATCTAATCTTTTACTGATTTTGAAAACTAATTATTAAAGAAAATTTCTTCGAATTGAACCCAATTTAACTTATCAACATCTTGGGAGAGAAGAACAGACTACCACTTAAAATCCACTTCTCCTTCAAATAGATATGTGGCCAATATCACCCATGTTTAGGGCTTATAGCTACTCCGTTTTGAACTTTAAGTGTCTGATGTATCCATATTCCGTTATTTTCCATAGAATACTAGTGGTCTTTATTTGAGAAATTCCTTAAGCGCGTTTATTCTTTGGGTCTCATCCAGAATCTAATTATTAATCGGGTATAGTGGTGGTATATTTTGTTGCATCCTAGTCAAAATTATTAGTTCTTATAAATAATGTAATATTTCTTCATTGTTTATAGGTGAATTTGGTATGTGTAGAACATTTTGTTGATCCTCTTGAAATCAACTAGTAGATGCTCGTGTATTAATTATCCTATATAAAACAACACACTAAGGATAAAATGACAATAGAGGTAATCAGACAAACTTGTTATATTGATATCACACTATGTTACTTGGGGATATAGTACAGTCAAAACTTGTGAAAAATAAAAGTACACACTTATAGGTTACTATTTTATAACTCCTATGGGTACAAACAGTTAGTCGAGTCTACTATACTTAGTGAGGAACACGGTGATTACTCTTTCTCTCACACACATAAGCTCAATGAAAGATATTGGATCAGTCATGGGTTTATTTACTTACAAATATTCCTTTACTTAGTTGTCCCTAAACAAGATGAGGTACGTCGCTATCAAATTCGGATCCTGGTTCAGAGGGTTTGGAGTCTTTCAAGGTAATTCTAGAGGTATTGGAGGTAAAATAACTAGTGTTTGATGAAATTAGGTCGAAATCTATGTGGGGATATATAGGAGTGAGGGTAATTTCTTTAGGTGGAACCATGTCCCAAGCCAGGTGGATGGCTTGTTAGATCATATCGGGGTCTTCAAAAAACCTCTTGGCTTGCCTTGCCGCTTCTGCCTCTTCCATCAGGCGACCAATCAGCATATTGTGTTTAATATAAGGAGTGGCTATAGGATAGTCTCGGTCGATACTTTGGATAGTTTAGCATAGCTTGGTGTACATTCATCTCTCATGGCTTGCTTAAACTTCTCATGGGTTGGGTCGTGTATATCTAAATAAATCTCATCCCATGCATTCATGACTGCAAGATAGTATTAGTTATAGAATGTAACAAGGAAGGTTTAAACAAAAAAATATTCCTCTAATATGTTTTATATGGGCATGGAAGCCTCCCTCGATCCCATACAGACATAAAAACATGGCTCTCTCACTTTGATACCATGTTGTCACACCCACAATTCTATGTCTGGTGATATTAAAGTAATAATACTAATTTAGGTAGAAGGAAAGTATAACTTTATTTATCTGCATGCATAACATCTTATTATATAGCATGTAGTCTTCATTAACAGAAAAAAAGGAATCTCAAAATCCTTCTAACATAGAAACAACAGGGGTACTAAAAGCTCACATAAACTGGTATGTTGTGGTAAAAGTATTCCAATGGGTGAAACCGTCTTTGTCTATTACCACCAATACGTATGTAACTGAAAATATTTTCCTTGATAAAACTGAATAAAAATCCAAAGGCATGGGGGGTATTTCTCCTTCTTCAAGTTCATTGTCCGTCTGGAAGGGAAATAATTAAGCAAAACTTTACCAAGTAGATAATATTTATTTTTGTATCAATATATATATATATATATATATAAGTTTGTTTAAAACATCAAAAGTTATATCACAGTTATAGTAAAGTAAATAAACTCAGTTATCAACAGTAATGAAGTAGGGTATATGAATTGTGTTGATATTGATAAGAATAGTATGGTGATTATAATTGGATAAGTGTTATATTGAGTCATAAGGATAAGGATTAGACTATAACAGGATAACCCATAATTATTGATTATAGAGACTTCAATGGCATAGCAATACCCTTATAATAACATCATAAACCTTTGGATAAAATCAATCCAAATTTTTTAGAGATATAATCAACACAAAACCTTTAGAAAAAGTAACCAGCTAAGCACACTACTAGAGTGGCACTCATATGTATGTAAAAATAAAAAAAAATAAACACTCAAACTTCTGAGTCCAACAGGCTAAAGAGTGCTTCCGTGGGTACACGACAAGTCTAGTACCTGAATTATAAGGTATGCTACTAGGTTTAAAAAAAATCATAGGTTGCATGAAATTATCAGGTTAGTGTTTGATCGGATAAGGATCGATTCAATATTCATTGTATATGTGAACTGCACAGAAGAATTCATAAGTGAAAGAAAGAGTTCGGGGGCTATCACATAGTGATACAAGAAATGAAATAATTCAGACATGTAAGCTCGAAATAATATTGAAATAGAATCATCTACTTTTTTAATTTCGAGTTGTTTGAAATTGCTCTTATTATTATTTTGAAATTATGGATATTATAAATGTCAAAGTATTCAAGATAAATGATATTTTTAGTAATAATTGGGGTGAAAAATAATTTTGGTTTCAGTGTAAAATTTAAGGCTGGGTTTTAATATATAACTATGCAACTTTAGAAGTTTTATTATTTTCCTTATTTCCATTCATTTTTGGACTTGGTGTTAAGAGAAAATTGTGTTGTCTTTAAAAAAATGACTTATACTTAAAATTTGGGACGATTCTGAAATAGTTAAAAATTTCAGGGTTTAAAATGAAATTTAAAAGTTGATTTTAAACTTTAGAAACTTTTTTCTCAAGAAATTACTTTTTGGAATCCAAATACGGTGATGTAATATACCAATTTGATCAGAATTTTAAAATAAAATTTTTGGAAAAAAAAGTCAGAAGTTTTTAATTGGAGATGTGCCCTTACGCGCTGGGTCAAAGCCCAGTTGCCCCTGGGTTTGACTCAACTCTTGGGCATGTAATACACTTCATCTTCTACATTAAATTTACTGACTTAAGGTTTGAAAACTTTAACCCTATTTTTTAACATTTTTAAAATACCAATTAGGTTGATTCCTGAATGAAAATTGTCTACTTTTTTTAGAGGAATTCGATTATATTGGTTTTAAACATTGAGGTTAACTAGTTTGAGCTATTGATTTTCTGTAATAATGGTGTATGTTTGACTTTATCATTCTTGGGTTTAGGATATGATTCGAGCTATAACATAGTGATTTTCATGATCTAGAATCAAAATGTAGACGAACAGGTTTAGTTTCATTGGTTTACCATATCTTTGAATTTGGTTTTCGAAATTTCCAGGTCCGTAAATTTCAAACATCGATTTGGGGTATCAAAACTCATTTTTTGTTCAATTAAGCTTTGTGCATATGTTCCTTAGGCCTAGATCTTGAGTTCTCCCACTTTGAAACTGGTTCAAAGTTAAGATAATATGTTCCACCATTAAATCTCAAGCTTTAATGAAGGTTCTCGATATTCAAGCCTTTTCAATGCTTTTTCTACATTAAAACTTACATATAAACTCATATTTCTACTCTAGAAATGCCCCAAAACTTAGACAAATGAAAAGAAACAGAAATACTACATAAAATTATACAGATGCCAGTTGCTCAAAATTTTCTTGGTGTTTTTCATTGTAGTTGGGTACGTTTTTACACTGGTAAAGATGGACTTTTATAGTGTTGGTGAGAAAGAAAGGATTAGTGGAAGAAGAGGTAGGAGTTTACCTTGGTTAAATGAGGTTTTACCAAGGTACCCATGTATATCCCATGTAGTACAACTGCCCACAAGCCAGCTACCTGTCCAAATGGGTCCTAATGGTAGGATAGGTTATAGATAATGGTATCAATTTTTTCTTAGGAGTATTTTAGTAATTTGGAAGATTTAAGGGTTTCCATGGTAATTATTTTCTCTTTTAGGGACATTTACCACATATTGTTAGGTTGTTATAATTGGCTATTGGGACATTTGGTTTATTACTTTGTGTGTCACTTATGTGGAGAAATAGGGCATCGAGCGATGAGATGTCCCAAGTTTTAGGGCAAGCAAGGCGAAGAAATTGTAACATCGAAAGCAAGAAGGAATGTTTTCCCCACTAGTAACATAGGTGGGGCAATCTTAGGAAGAATTGAGTCACAATTAATACGGTATTAGGACATGAATTTACTTTATGATTAAACCTAATATATAGTTGAGTTTTATATATGTAGGTATATAATGATACTGATATCATGCACTAGATTCACCGTGGGTGTAAATATTGCAGAAATTTAATCTAACGGAGTAATTAACATAAGTGATGAGATAAATGGCGGTTAACATAAGTATTTAATTGGTTTCTCCATTGGATTACGTCCACTGTGCAAAGTGTGAGTGTTTCACTCAAATGGGGCATAAATAACCAGTGGAGACTAGTACAAGCTCTCTCTCTCTCTCTCTCTCTCTCTCTCTCTCTCTCTCTCTCTCTATATATATATATATATATATATATATATATATATATATATATGGTTAATTGTATAAAGTAACAGTAGGGTTTCTCTGAATTGATTCAAATGAAGAAGACATAGTGTACCTTTTATAAGCTGGGGGATAGGTAGTGTAACCCCCATCATGTGTCCCACGTCCAGCTGAGGTCGTGGCCTGTGATAAGTCCAATTGTCTGTTCATAAAGGAAGGTCATCACAATGAACATTCCCTCCCATGGGTTGTTGATCTTCAATAATGGTTTTGTGTAAAAATAACCAAAATACCCCTAGCATGATTTCCACTCCTGGATGAACATATTTATAGGAGGTATCATCTAAGGTGATACTGGAGATATCGGCCTAGTCAAGAGTTCGTGCAGTGCCTATTCCATGCTAAAAACCTAGATGATATAGGATGGTCATATATACCCAACACATCTATCATTTGACCTTGAGTCTGATAGCTTGTACACGAGTGTTGTCTTAAGACGCACCCTTCCAATGGAATGAGAAAGGTTGCTCTCCCCTATGAAATGAGACACTAGCGATCGATTATAACTATATATCAAGTGTGAGTGATAAGTCTAGGCTCGTCTATGGGATGAGATTATGGTGTATTATTGGATACAAGGGTGTCATTAGGATGAGACCATACTTATGTATATCAATTACACCTAGAACTTAGCCTTCTGTTTTAGTAGGAGGATGAGGTTTAAATTTTGTCTTAATTGTCTTTAATATGATTCTATGTGGTCTCTAGTCTTGTCCTATTAATATCCTGCAGGTCATAACTCTTGGAGGATTAGTTGTGTATTAGTTGTCAACTATATCTTGAGGACGTAATGGTCATATCTCTAGACATAACGATCATATCATTTTAAGACGCTTTTCTTATTATTTTCCATCCCTTGATTGTGTCAAAGGTTGCGAGGTTTACAAGATAGTGGGTGTGCTATTTAGGGTGTGTCTGTCCCATGCACCCAGCCTATATGCCCTTTTATTCCTTGAAAATCGAGCCTTAGGATTATTAATTTTGAGAGTTGAAAATAACTTTCGACAGGTTATATTCTAACTTCTTCCATTTTTTGTAAAAACTTCAACCCTAGCAAAAGAATTACAACTTATTCTCTCTAGAAATTTATCCCTTTTACTTCCTCCGATCGTCTTCTCCGATGTGTCTCATCATTCTTTAGTCTCTTTCTTCTTTCAGAAAACCTTGGATCATTCCTCCCTAGGTTCTCATTGTAATTTCCCTCAATTTTTCTATTTCTTTTTTTGGCAATTTTTTAGAATCTATACCTCCTTATGTGGTGATTCTATGGCGGTGATTCTAGGGATTTTAGGGAAAGTGCTAGCTTTTGGCGATTTTTGTGCGATTTTAGGGGGAAATTGGTTATTTTTAGGGTTTTTCGATGAATTTTATATTAGTGTAATGTTTATAGTTCACCGGAGTTTCTCATAGAAAAATGATTTGCTTGTCCTCTTTAATGTTCTCAAACCTAGAAAACCTTCTAGGCAACTATTTGTGAATTTATAAAAATCTATATGAGACATGGGTTGAACTTCATCGCCTTCGCAATTGTGTCCGTCGAGGGAGGGAAGGCTGAGGCCCAGTTTAACAGAAATAGGTCTCGCCGAGAGAGTGTTCCCAAAATACCTCTAACTCCAACACCCTTAGCGGTAGTATCCCCTGCCCTGTGTCAAACGAACCTTCCCTCTCTAGGACACGAAACTTAAAGTTTCTTCTCCAAGTGTTATTGTCATTAGTATTGATAACAAATCTGAGTCAAGGCTTATACTAGGATTTAGAGTGACTCAATTGTGACACCCCACCTAATTAAATACCGAGTGATCAATCCTTTATTAAATTAAATCAGAATATCTAGTTGGTTCAGAAAGTGCATAACTGTCAAAAACTTTATTATTAACACTAACCACCAAATATTTAAAAGGGTTGATGTCAAAATTTTATCTTTTAATTAATATAAACCAAATTAACGAATAACTAAACATTCACAATTCAGAAAAATCTCATATGAAATAAAATAAGTGGAATAATAAATGTGACTAGAGTGAACACTTACAGCCTAAATACTAAATACAATAATCTAATAACTAAAAGGAGTAAAATAACTAAATCCACAATCTTTGAATGTCCAAATGGAAAAGGGGCAACATGCCATAACTGAAGTAAATAACTCACGATGAAGAATAATAATCATGGAGGCGTCTACTACCGAGGCCCTGTAACTTTCACAGTAGATACAGCACGTCAAATTAATGGAACTCCTATACTTGGTGTCCCTATGACTGGGCACCTAATTTGACAAAAAATAAAGAGATTTGCAATAAACGGGTTAGAGCCCGAGTGTAAATCATTTAAAACCTTTAGCAAGTATTTAAATATTGTAGTAAAGCAAAACATTATGTGCATGCTAGATTTTCGAGAACTCACTTGAGATTCTCACCTCTCAACTAATGTGCACGCCTAACGCACCTCTAAATCCATTCTAATTATTCTATTACGCCTAACTAACCTGTAGGCAGTATCCTTCCAATTAATACTAGCAATACCAACCCGTATTTCCCATGCAATACCATGATAAACGTTTCTACAACTAATATCTCAATTTGGAAAGTATTTATAAATCAAGTTATGCATTCACCTACTTTAGTTATTCAGGAATTTTCATTATATTTCTTATCCACATACTATTACACACTAAGTAACATTATATATATATATATATATATATATATATAAATATATATATATATACTAAAAAGGCACCTCTAGGATCAACTATTGTTCCCTCATAATCTACTATCAAGTCACGGTACATCTCGCACCGAATACCGAAGTAAATCCACAATATATGACTATCTAAATATAAAAAAGGACAACATGACCTAACTGAAGTAAATAACTCAAGATGAAGAAATGATAATCATGGAGGTGTCTACTACCGAGGCCCTGTAACTTCCACAGCATCTATAGCACGTCAAATGAATGGAACTCCTATACTTGATGTCCTTGTGGCTGGACACCTAAATAATTTAACAAAAAGAAAAGAGATTTGTAATAAACGGGTCAGATTTAGAGTGTATAGCATTTAAATTTTTTACCAAGTATTCAAATATAGTGGCAAAGTAAAATAATATATGCATGCTAGCTTTTCGAGAACTCACTTAAGATTCTCACCTCTCAACTAATGTGCACACCTAATGCACCTCTAAACCCATTCTAATTATTCTACTACGCCTAACTAACATCTACACATAATCCTTCAAATTACTACCAGTAATACCAACACGTATTTCCTTTGCAATACCATGATAAACATTTCTACAACTAATATCTCAATTTGGGAAGTATTCATAAATCAAGTTAAGTATTCATCTACTCAAGTTATTTAGGAATTTTCATTATATTTCTTATCCAAATACCATCACACGGTAAGTAACATTACATGTATATATCTATATCACTATATATATTATATACATATACTAAAAAGGCACTTCTAGGCTCAGCTACTGTGCCCTCATACTCTATTATCAAATATTGGTACATCTCGCATTGAATAAGGACAATGGGTTCGAAATATCCCACGAACCATAAATTACAAAACACACATATTGGAGGCAAACATAGTTCCAAGCCTATGGGCTACACACATACCTACGCACCGATATGACCGTCATCAATATCATTCTCACAGATAGCATATACCTAGGTTTCATGCTCTGAGGCACAAGCCAAATATCCCCTTGAAGGTTCCTCAAGATAGGACTGCCCCCTTTTTATAACCTCCTGAGATAGCAAGTATGGTAGGTATGTCATACACTAAATTTCACTATAGGCATTCACGCAACCTATCAAGTTCATTAGGTATACACACAACCCAAATAATTAAATTATGCGTAGTATTACTCTTGTTACTATTTGCATTCTACTTACTAAATCACAAATACTCTCTCGCTCGTAATTTTTTATAATAATTTGCTCTCCAATTATCATAACGCATTATAACCAATTTATGTCCCAATAATCATGCACTACCCTGAAACCCAGTTCCTACTGCTAATCATCACTCTTAGACGAATACGCCACCCAAATTTGGAACAGAAGAAATTTCCCAAAAATTAAAATATCGTTCGAACCAGAAGCTATGTCATTTGAATGAAATAGCACGTCGTTAGAACGACGTCATCGTGCGATAGTCCATCTCGTTAGAACGATATCCCATCTTATTCAAACGAGATCACGTTATATCGTCCCTATCCTCTACTTGTTGCATTTTTCCATCCATTAACACCATAAACCTCTAAAGTTCAGTCTCAAACTCCCCCCAGTCGATTCCAATCTATATTTTCACATAAAGGGATGATTTTTACTCTCCTAAAGGCATTAAACCTTGAATAATTAACCCTTAATTCCAAAATCCCCAAATTCAGATTCATAGAACCCTAATTCATAAATTTTCAAATTAAACCTTCTAATCCCAGATTTAATCATCAATAATCATCATAAATTTGAGTTTATTCTACTCACTACATGAACAATTAATCTCTGTGTCAAATCAACCCTAATATATCCTTTTATCACAAATTTTTCATCAATTTACATGATTTTTCAAGGGGGTTCACTACCTACACTAACATGAACATATTTAATGCTAAAAGAAAGCAAGATTTAAACACTTGCCTTACGAAAGACGGTCTGATCCTTTGGTTTTATTGGTATGGTGGTGACCCTTGTTCTTCGATCTACACGATGGTGGTCTCGGTGGTGGAATAGGTGAACTCGTGGTGGCTCTTCCCTAGGACTTCCCTTCCTCTTCTCCCCTTTTTGGTCTCTCTCTGTGTATCACTTTCTCATGGATGATAACCTATTATAACCCACGTAGGAGACCTTTTATTTCTCTAATTTTTGTCCTTTATTTTACTCCAAAAATATGAATTACCAAAATGCCCTCCCGGGATTTCGGTTCGACCTAAAACTGCCCCAAAACCCAAACTAAACCCAGAGGTAGAATTTCCTGACTATTTCGACCTTTCGAACACAATGGCGCACTCGAAACAACCATTTGAGTGACTTATAAATAATTTTCTTTTACTTTTATTAATTAAATCCCAACACGACTCACATGCGCATTCCAACTTAATTTTCATGATTGTCGTACTTTTCACTCACGACAACTTTAATATTTCATAATCATATATTACTTTACTCACTAAGTAATATTCGACATAATTCTCACCAATAAATACTAACTCTCATCGCGCTAGTGATTATTTAATTAAATCTGGATTAATTATAAAAAAAATCCCCATTTAAATTAAATAATCCCATAAATTAAATAAAAAAAATTCAAAATATGGGGTATTTCATACTTCCCCCCAATAACAGAATTTTGTCCCGAAATTCGATAAAGAGTAAAAATAAAGGTGTACCTAGTAGGAACAACTCTGTATATTTTTCGTGCATCTCATCCTCGCGCTCCGAGGTAGACTCCTCGACATTATGATGTTGCCACTGAACACGTAGTAACGACACTACCTTTGACCTCAATTTCCTTTCGCTACAATCTAGGATAGTAACTGGCCCCTCCTCGTAGGAGCTATCGAGTTCTAGGTCAATATCCTCTAAAGAAATATAGTGTGGGCCAAGTCATCCCAAAGATACCTCCTCAACGAAAAAATATGGAACACGTCATGAATCCTATGCAAGTGCTCTAGTAACCCAAGTATGTAAGCTACTGGCCAAATCTTCTCAATAATAGGAATGGCCCTACGTACCTCAGCGCCAACTTTCCCTTTTTCCCAAACTGCATTATCCCCTTCATATGAGATACTCATAATAATACCTGATCCTCCACACTGAACTCCCTAAAGAATCTCTCGGCATCGACGTAGCTCTTTTGTCTATCCTAAGAAACCCTAATACAGCTCCGAATCAACTCAATATTAGCCGAGGAGTCATGGATCACCTCTGGCCCAAGTAACCTTTTGTCCCCCACCTCAATCCAACATGCTGTAGAACGACAAGGTCTATCATATAACGCCTCAAATGGAGCCTTGCCAATAGTAAACTGGTAGGAGTTATTATAAGCAAACACTGCCAGTGGGAGGTACTTCTCCCAACCCCATCCAAAATCAAGGATACACATCCGCAACATATCCTCTAATATCTAATTTGTTCACTCGGTCTGCCCATCAGTCTGCGAGTGATAGGCCAAACTCAATCGTAACTCCGTACCCATTGGCTCCTGGAAGCTCTGCCCAAATCTGGACACAAATCTTGTCCCAGTCGGACAAAATATCAAGGGACACCCTATGGAGTCTCAATATCTCGGCAATGAATATCTGAGCGTACTGCCTCGTAGTATAGTCGGGCCGGACTGGCAAAAAATGAGCTACCTTGGTCAACCAATCCATTATCACCCATATGGAATCCTGACCCCTCTGCGATGTAGGTAGACCTGTGATAAAATCCATAGAAATGCTCTCCCATTTCCACATAGGGATATTTAATGGCTGTAGGAGCCCTGAAGGTCTGTCGTTGTCCCCTTTTATCAGCTGACAAGTGGCACATTTTGAAACAAACTCGACGATGTCCTTCTTCATTCCACTCCACCAGTATTGTTGCCTCATATCTTGGTGCATCTTATCCCCTCCGGGATGTACCGAAAATAATGAACCATGCGACTCCGTTATCACTGCATGTCGTAACTCCTCCCCCTATGGAACTACTAGTCTGCCATTGACGCGTAAGCCCCTATCTGAGCTCACAGAATACGAATTTTCCCCCTCGACTATAATTTGTACAATTCGATCCTACGAGAACGAGTCTGCTGCCTGAACCCATATCACCCTAGTAACGATCTTGAGTGTAACCATCATCACTAACATGAATGAGCGGGCAATCTCATCCTGATGTCCTAACTCCTTACATTTCTTATTCCACACCTTGGGCACCTCACCTGTTAGCCTATGGATCAATGCTTCTGCCACCACGTTAGCCTTCCCCGGGTGGTACTAGATGTTGAACTGATAGCCCTTCACAAATTCAAGCCACCTCTGTTGATGCATATTCAATTCCCGCTGCGTGAACAGGTATTGCAGTGACTTGTGATCTGTGAATAGGCAAAATTTCTCCCCCAAGAGATAATGTCTCCAAACTCGAAGTGAAAACACGATTGCCGGTAACTCCAAGTCGTGGTTGGGGTAAATCCTCTTGTGAGGCTTAAGCTTTTGGGAAGCATAAACTATAGCCTTATCCTCCTCCTGAAGCACACCGACAAGTCCTAGTAAGGACGCATCAATATAAACTAGGTATTCCACCTCCGGCCTGGGTAGTGCTAGAACTGGTACTGAAGTCAGCTTGTCCTTCAGATCATCAAAAGACAATTGGCAGGCATCATCCCATATAAATGGCACCCCTTTGGGAGTCAAATTTGTCAACAGGCCCGCTATCTATGAGAATCCTCGAATAAATCGCTTGTAGTATCCGATTAACCCCAAGAAACTATATATTTCTATCAGCGTCGTGGGTTATCCCCACTCCCTCACCACTGACACCTTCCCCTGATCTACGGATATCCCTTCTTTAGAAATAATATGCCCTCAAAACTGAACCTCTCTCAGCTAGAACCCACACTTCTCATATTTCGAATACAACTCGTGCTCACTTAGTGTCTGTAAAACCAGCCTCAAATTCTCGGCATGTTCTTCCTCAGTCCGGGAATAAATCAGGATGTCATCAATGAAGACAAGGACAAACTGATCTAATAACTCTCTGAACACCTAATTCATTAAGTCCATAAATACGATCGGTGCGTTGGTTAGCCCAAATGACGTAACCCTAAACTCATAGGATCCATATCTCGTTAAGAAGGCAGTCTTAGCCACGTCCTGCTCTCTGATACGTAACTAATGGTATCCCAACCTCAAGTCTATCTTCGAGAAATAGGAAGCACCCCTCAACTGGTCGAATAGGTCATCGATTCGGGGCAGTGGATACTTATTATGTATCATAACCTTATTCAACTCTCGATAATCCACACACAACCATAACAACCCATCTTTTTTCTTTACGAACTGTACGGGAGCACCCCAAGGCGAGGTACTCCTGCGGAAGAATCCCTAACCCAACAACTGCTCAATCTGATTCCCTAGCTCCCTCAACTCCGTCGGAGGCATACGGTAAGGTGCACGAGCTATCGATCGAGTGCCTGGTGCCAAATCTATCACAAACTCTATCTCCTTATTGGGCGATAGTTATGTCCTGAAATACATCTCCGAACTCATGAACAATCAGAATCGAATCAAGTGATATCACCACCACCTTAGAGGTCTCATTCTCTATGTAATATAAATGGGTGGATGAAACCCCCTCCGAGTGAGTCATTGCCACCAAAAATATCTCCTGACCCGGCATGGCGAACACAATACTATGACTATAGCAATCAATCATTACCATATACATAACTAGCCAGTTCACCCCGATAATAGCATCATACTCGTGCATATCTAAGACAAGCATATCGGCCAGTAAGATCAATCTCCTAATCTCTATGCCCACTCCCCGACATATAAAGAATATAAATGACCCATAGCCCAACAGTGAATCTACACTAGTAACTGTGCTCTCTGTCGTGTCTAATAACCATGTGGCGCTCTCAAAACTAGTGGAAATGAAACTATGTGAAGCCCCCGTGTCAAATAATATTTGCCCCAAAGTCCCTTGGATAGAAAACATACCCTCAACCATAGGTGGAGCCTAGGGAACCGCGACTTGGTGGACGTTGTAGACACGCCCATACTGTAGGTATCCCTGCTGGACCAAAACTACTGGAACGGCTAGAAAAGCTGGTATTTGCGGTGGTGCTGGGAGGGTGGCTGGAAATATCGATCATTGGGGCTCCTGATGAGCGCCCTGCTGATGCTTCTACTATGGGGCTCCACTCTTCTAAGGACAATCCTAACGTTTGTGGCCAGTGTTGCCATAAATAAAGAATCTCCCTAGAAATTGTCCTCCCCTCTGCCCCTGATGGCCGTTACTACCCCTCCCTTGGCCCTGTTGACCCTGCTGGCCCTATCTAAAACCTCCCTATCCTTACCTGTAGTCATTTTACCTAAACCTCTTAATAGGGCCCCCTGATGGGAACTCTGTTCACCCTGTCTCTGCTGACCCTGAGTCGGTTGTGCCCCACTAGCACCATTACCTCTTGTCCTGCCCTGTTGGCTGGACTCCCCCACTCGTTTGCTTCCCTTCAGATGGAAGTGGTGATCCAGACAGTGTAGTAGGGCAGCGTTAAGTACATCGGTATATGTACCTAACGAAAGATTACCCCAAAAGTGCTGATGAATCCTCCAAGTCAAGTCATCCATATACATATGAATTTCCTCTCCTAGGTAGGTACCTCATCTGACACCAGATTAATCAATCTCATAAACTATACCCCGTACTCTACAATGGTCTTCCCCTCCTGGGTGAAATCCAGTAATTTTTTCCCCATCTGAGTCTGAATAGCGAAAGGAAAATATTTACGGTCGAACCGCACCTAGAAGTCCTAAATAGTCATGTTGTCTCTCTCTTTAGTAGTGGTAATAGACTCCCACCACTGCAGTGCCACTCCCACTAGCTTAAGGTAGTTAGTATCTAACTCTGAACCTCAGTGCACTCGTACATCCTCAAGTGCCGTTGAATTTCCTTCTTCCATTGGCTTACTACTAAAACATCTGAACTCCCTACGAACTCCGGAGGATGTGCCTTTTGGAAGGCATCTCTGACTTGATCCCAAGCAAAAGGAAATGCATGAGCTGGTGCTGGGTCCACCGCCGGTGCCTGGGGTGGGTCCTACTGTACTACGATCAAAGCTGCATTTACCACCTGATCTACGATAGTGAGAACCTCAGTAGCATTCATCATGCCCTGGGCCGGAGCTGGCTGGTGCTCGGACTGGGCATTCCTAAGAACTCGTTGTGGACATATAGGAGGCATCTAAAATGAGATAGAATCTTTATAAGTCCACAGTAAATATCTCAAATAGCTGAAGACCTAAAATGCGCAATTGATGAATAAAACAGTCATAAATATAGCTCTTTATATCAAAGAAAGCTACGCTGGAAGCAAAATAATTCGTACAGATTCTAAAGGACTCTAGAACCTGATGCTCTAATACCACCCGTGACACCCTGTCTAATTAAATACCGGGTGATCAGTCCTTTATCAAATTAAATCAGAATATCCAGTTGGTTCAGAAAGTGCATCATTGTCGAAAACTTTATTATTAACACTAACCACTTAATATTTAAAAGGGTTGATGTTAAAATTTTATCTTTTAATTAATATAAACCGAATTAACAAATAACTAAACATTCACCATACAAACAATTTTATATGAAATAAAATAAGTGGAATAATAAACGTAACTAGAGTGAACACTTTCAGCCTAAATACTAAATACAATAATCCAACAACTGAAAGGTATAAAATGACTAAATCCACAATATATGACTATCTAAATAAAAAAAGGGACAACATGACCTAACTGAAGTAAATAACTCAAGATGAAGAAATGATAATCATGGAGGTGTCTACTACCGAGGCCCTGTAACTTCCACAGCATCTATAGCACGTCAAATGAATGGAACTCCTATGTTTGATGTCCTTGTGGCTGGGCCCCTAAATAATTTGATAAAAAGAAAAGAGATTTGTAATAAACGGGTCAGAGCCAAAGTGTATAGCATTTAAATTTTTTACCAGGTATTCAAATATAGCGGTAAAGCAAAATAATATATGCATGCTAGCTTTTTGAGAACTCTCTTGAGATTCTCACCTCTCAACTAATGTGAACACCTAATGCACCTCTAAACCCATTCTAATTATTCTACTGCGCCTAACTAACATCTACACATAATCCTTCAAATTACTACCAGTAATACCAACACGTATTTCCTTCGCAATACCATGATAAACATTTCTACAACTAATATCTCAATTTGGGAAGTATTCATAAATCAAGTTAAGTATTCATCTACTCAAGTTATTCAGAAATTTTCATTATATTTCTTATCCAAATACCATCACACGGTAAGTACCATTACATGTATATATCTATATCACTATATATATTATATACATATACTAAAAAGGCACTTTTAGGCTCAGCTACTGTGCCCTCTTACTCTATTATCAAGTCCTGGTACATCTCGCATTGAATAAGGACAATGGGTTCGAAATCTCCCATGAACCATAAATTACAAAACACACATATTGAAGGCAAACATGGTTCCAAGCCTATGGGCCACACACATATCTACGCACCCATATGACCATCATCACTATCATTCCCATAGATAGCCCGTACCTAAGTTCCATGCTCTGAGGCACAAGTCAAATATATCCCCGACGGCTCCTCAAGATAGGACTGTGTCCTTTTTATAACCTCCCGTGATAGCAAGTATGGTATGTGCTATCTTGAGATCTCGGAACCGAAGTTTGAAGGCTTTGAATCAGACAAGTGGGAAGAAGATGAGCAACAGATCTAATGAAGTACCGTTCAGGCTCCCCTTCTTCAGGAGGTGGATCCCTTCTCTGTTTCACATTCCGTTCATCCAATTCCTTACTAATAAGAAGACGTTTCAAATACCACACATGGGTTACTGGGCCTGCGAGTTTGATGTAGACCATTTGATATCTTCCTATTCGAGAATCAATGTTTACTCAATTACTCTTTTACCCGCAAATGCAATGTAGGCATTGGGTTTGGCAATAATGATATCCCCCAACATACCAAAACTAGTTGTCACGCCCACCAGTAGTAGGAGATGTAAGGATTGATACATAGAATAACCACAGCGCGAGATGCGAAAGAGTGACCCATATCTCTATGCCAACTGGCGGAGCAACTCCCTGTGCTCCCTCGGTTAATGTATTAGTTTCTTTATCCCCTACCGAGAAATACTCCCTTGCGAAAGAATTCCTCCGTAACATTTTCCGCAGCATTACACACAATAAATATCACTATAGGTATTCACGCAACCTATCAAGTTTATTAGGTATACACACAACCCAAATATTTAAATTATACGTAGTATTACTCTCGTTACTACTTGCATTCAACTTATTAAATCACAAATACTCTCTCGATCGTAACTTTTGGGAATAGTTTGTCGCTCTAATTATCATAACGTATTATTCCCAATTTATGTCCCAATAATCCTGCACTACCCTGAAATCCAGTTCCTACTGCTAATCATCACTCTTAGACGAATATACCACCCAGATTTGAAACAGAAGAAATTTCCCAGAAATCAGAATGTCATTTGAACCAAAAGCTATCTCGTTTAAACGAGATAGCACGTCATTAGAATGACGTCATCGCGCGATAATCCATCTCGTTAGAATGAGATCCCATCTCGTTCAAACGAGATCACACTGTATCATCCCCATCCTTTACATGCTGTATTTTTCCATCCATTAACACCCTAAAACCTTTACAGTTCAGTCCCAAACTCCCCCTGGTCTATTCCAATCTATATTTTCACATAAAGGGATGATTTCTACTCTCCTAAAAGAATTAAATATTGAATAATTAACCCTTAATTCCAAAATCTCCAAATTCAGATTCATAGAACCCTAATTCATAAATTTTCATATTAAACCTTCTAATCCCAGATTTAATAATCATAAGTTCGAGGTTATTCTACTCACTACACGAACAATTAATCTCTATGTCAAATCAGTCCTAATATATCCTTTATTCATAAATTTTTCATCAATTTACATGATTTTTCAAGGGGGTTCACTACCTACACTAACATGAACATATTTAATGGTAAAAAAAAAGCAAGATTTAAACACTTGACTTACGAAAGACGGTCTGATCCTTTGGTTTTGTTGGTATGGTTGCGAACCTTGTGCTTCGATCTACACGATGGTGGTCTCGGTCGTGGAAAAAGTGCACTCGTGGTGGCTCTTCCCTATGACTTCCCTTCCTCTTCTCCCCTTTTTGGTCTCTCTGTGTCTCACTTTCTCATGGATGATAACCTATTCTCACCCACGTAGGAGACCTTTTATTTCTCTAATTTTTGTCCTTTATTTTACTCTAAAAATACGAATTACCAAAATGCTCTCACGGGATGCCGGTTTGGCCTAAAACTATCCCGAAACCCAAACTAAACCCCCGGGTAGACTTTTCGGACTATCTCGACCTTCTGGACACAATGGCGCACTCTAAATGATCATTTGAGTAACTTATAAATAATTTTCTTTTACTTTTATTAATTAAATTTCGACACGACTAACACGCACTGATGATGCTAGAATTAGCACCACCAGATAAGGTGTTTTCAAGCTCAATCTAAGAACAACAATGGCAGCATAGTTATGTAAAAGGTAAGAGAATGAGATGAGGAGAAGAGGAGAGAGCACCAGAATATAAGTGGTTCAGCCTAAATTGACCTACGTCCACTGTGTGTGTGAATAACATCACTGTAATAAGGCACTGATGGCCATGGATGGAATCTCTCAAGCTTTCTCTCTATTTACTATGTATCCAGACAGAGTTTCAGCTAGGGTTGTGTTTTTTGGATCCTTTGCAAGGTAGAGGATGACCTCTATATATAGTACCTGGGGGGTGTAATATACACCCCATGCATGCAATGTGCATGTGTGTGATAGCCTCACCAATATGGGAAAGCCATCTGTCACTGTCACATGTAGAGAATGATGATGCAATATTCTCCCCACGTGTGGGGAATAATCTTATTATAACTGATTTGTGTCCACGTGCCCTTATCCAAATGTCAGCAGATGCTCGGCTATCGCGCTTGGTGTATGACCTCGGCCTGGGAGAGGCCGAGGTTGGTAAGTTTAGGTACTCGTTCAGTCTGAGTATTCCATGGAGGTCTCGGCCTAATCCCAGCCGAGACAATGGACAAGGTCGGCCTGAGACGAGGTTGAGTTGGAGTGTTTGGAGTATCGAATAATGTCTTGATGAGGTTACTAGTGGCTTCCTGCGAGCTCGGCCTATGTCTGGCCGAGGTTGCCATTCCAAGGTATACGAGAATGCTGTTGATCCTTGTGATGTCCCTTGGAGAGGCTCATGGTAGTGTCGGCCTGGGACGACCTTGCTATGGTCGAGTGCTGATGCCGCATACCCAAGGCTTGTCCAACGTTGGCCATAATCTCGGTCGAGGTTGGTGTCTCCGGGACGAGGTCACACTAGGGGCATATCAATCACCCCCCAACCCTTAGTGACATGCGAAAGCAGGTGACTGTGGGATTCGCACATCTCCGAGGCCTTTCCATTATGATCCAGTATTTGTTTGACACTTGTCTAGTGTTGATGTATGGATTGCTTGGCAAGCGTGTTGTTAGCCGCCTTTGGTGCTCCCAAGGCAATTATGGGCCTTGGGAGTCACGCCTGCATATTTAAGGGTTTTAAACCTTTCCTTTTCCCCCCATCCTCAATTTTTTCTTCTGCGCAGTTGTACTCCATCCATTTTCTCTTTCTAAAAGCATTCTTCTTCGTGACTTCTCTGCAGAGGTTTTTGGTGGAGCTCTCTTGGGTTTTCTTCACTTTTCCTTATCGTTTCATCCTCAGGTATCTTCTTCCCCTCATCTGCCTCCATTTTCTCTGCTTTTTCATTTCTATTTGAGTTTTCCGGCTAGTCTTTGGGTTTTTTGGTGAGTCTTTGGGTTTTTCGATTAGTCCACCATAATTGCAGGCGAACTGTTCTTGTTAGGTTTGAGTAAATTGATCTTTAGACTCCTTTGTTTTATCATCCAATCTTGTTCGTAGTTTAAGGCAGTTTCTCCAATGTAGTGTCTGTCTCTGATGCTCAAGCCCCTATACCAACTTCTTGAGGAGTTCCCCTCGCTTAGGGAGAAGGCTTTAGAAAAAATCAGACAAATAGAAAGAGCACATGAGGAGGCTCGTAGGTCTCAAGAATTCCCTATTAGACCCATCTTCCCACCACCCCTAAAGGTGATATATCCTGATCCTTCAGAGTCTTTCAACCAGTCAGAGGTTCCTGTCGACCCTATACCAATGTCTGAGTCTGAGTCTTCTACCTCAGACCCCATGTCTGTGGATTCCTTTCAAGAGGTCATGGACTTTTCAATTCGGCCTGATCAGGCCGAGGTCTCCAGCCGGGTCTCATCTCATAACTCCTCAAGCGCCTCAGCCTCTTCCTCAGAGGTTGAGATCGTTGAGCCGAGTGTGGCCATCCCACTACCCCTTGACGCCATTACTCTGTCGGCCATCACCGGTGCCGAGTTCGCTCAAAGGTTCCCGGGTAACCCATCAACATCTGCTCTGACCGACGTTGAGCAAGATGATGATGACGTTGAAAGTGATGTCGATGTCTCTGAGGTGGACGAGATCGAGAGTACTGTAACTGAGGTTGACCTCCTCTGCTTCAGATACCTATATTCCATCAGTCCCTCCATAAAGCTAAGAAGACCTCTGAGGGAAGAGAGGGCTTTTCACGGTCGAGATGACGAAATCTGCTTGTACGAGCAGATGTTCAAGTTGGGGTTTCTTCGACCCATCCATCCAATTATCAAATCTATCCTTGCCTATATCAATTTGGCCCCCTCCCAACTATCCCCTAATGCCTGGAGGGTCATAATAGGGGCCATAATCTTGTGGAGGGTTGTCTACCACTCAGACCTTCCAGTTCAGGTCTTTGTTGGTTGTTATGTTCCCTCTTCTGCCAAAAATCATCCGAGCTACTATCATTTTGTAGCTCGGAAGCCAGAGAAAAAGATGCTTCAAGTAACTCAGACTTCCAACCACAACTGGAAGCCACGTTACTTTTTTGCCTCTTGACCATGGGAATTTGGCCCATGTGCTCCCTCGTCCATTCTGGAGCCGAGGATGCCCCTTAGGTGGGGTAAGGTCATAATGTCTGCGAGGGTTGACCCTGGTCTGAGCCCATCTAACCTTCAGAAGGTGAAAGCTCTTCAAGATCAGGGGGTACATGGTCTGTTCGTCAGGTTCGAACACTTGATGACCCCCCATTACCTCTCTGAGACAGGTCTGGGTGGAAGTCCTCTTTCTGAGCTCGGTAAGCACTTTTTATTTGTAGTTGAACCTCTGAATTTATCTATGTCTGATCTTCTAACTCAGATCTATTGATTTTTATAGAGCGTCCGAAGGATATCTCAGACGAACTCTGAGAGATGGCTGCACCCAGCTTGACGAGACTCGCGAAGAAAGCTGGACTTAATGCTCCTCCCCCAGCTCCCTCTGACTCGAAGCCTCAAGCCACAAAGAAGAGGGCTCTAGTTGATCATGCCCCTGAGGATCAGAGGCCGAAGAAGAAGAATGCTGACACTGCCATCCCCATCTCTTCAACAGACGCTCTGTCGGCTCATCTAGAGCAGTTGAAGATTACTAATAGCATAGTCGGCTATAGTCTTCAGGCCTTAGATGCTTTCGGCTCTACAATGACCGAGGCCGACATGCGCTTCTTCAGGTCACTTGATACTCCTTTGCTGTTTGAGTTCGGCATTCACAGATCCATTCAGGTATGACCTCATTTTTCTTTCCAATTCCTAAGTGTAACCTCTGATTTATCTTTTGCTCATTCCTGATTCGCAAAATCTGCAGGGCTTGGCAGCGATGCACTGCCTCTCTAATTGGACTTTGAGGAAGTTGCCCCTCATCCAGAAGGGTCAAGAGGCTGAGAAGGTCCAGAGCTCTTTGAACACAGAGATCAATCGGCTTAAGTCTGAGTTGGGTGAATCAGACAAGAAGGTGAAGGGGATGCAGAAGGAGGTCTCTCGGCTTAATAAGGACCATGCTACTGCCCTGAAGGCCAAGGATGATGTACTGTAGCAGAAGGTCAGCTCGGCCGTGAAGGCAGCTCTAGATGATGCCTCAGGGGGGATAATAGCCGAATATAAAAATTCTGACGAGTTTATAAGTTTTGGCTTTGAATACCTTGAAAGAGGTATCAAAGCCACTATCAAGTGGGCTGATGTTAGGGAGAGGGAGGCTGGTACTTTGAAAGCCTCTGACTTCACAGGCCTTGGCTTTGCTGATCCTCAGTTTACCCAGGCCCTTCAGAAGGTTGAGGAGGAGGTTGTTGCGCCTGCCGAGACTGCAACGATGGACGGCACTGAGGTTGAAGGGGCAGATGTTGCTGAGGTGACCAACGTTGTCCAGACTAACCAAGCCGAAGATACTAGCATTCCCCCCTCAAACCCTTGAATTTCTGAACATTGTAACCCCTGATTTTGTAACCTCGGCACATCTATAATTTATGAATGAACATGGCTCTTTTCCATTCTTTGTAATCTCTGAATATTTTTTTTATCTCTGAATGTGTTATTCTCTGAAGAGGACCATCTTCTTTTGTTGTATGTATGTCATGATGTTTTTGCTCTAAAGCTTATGCAATGGTGTTTGCCTAAACCAAATTAGTAGTCTGAGCTCAAACCTCGTCACCATTGGATGGTGTTATAAAGGTCTGAAGTCATCACCTAAGATGCTATCCTCATAATTAATCTCACCAAATTAATGATGTTAAGGGTCTTAGGTCATCCCATTATGGGGTCTGACCTTAGACCTCATCACCACTGAATGATGTTATAAAGGTCAGAGGTCATCACCTAAGATGTTATCCTTATAATTAATCTCACCAAATTAATGATGTTAAGGGTCTGAGGTCATCCCATTATGGTGTCCGTCCTCAGACCTCATCACCACTGAATGATGTTATAAAGGTCTGAGGTCATCACCTAAGATGTTATCCTCATAATTAATCTCACCAAATTAATGATGTTAAGGGTCTTAGGTCATCCCATTATGGTGCCTGTCCTTAGACCTAATCACCACTGAATGATGTTATAAAGGTCTGAGGTCATCACCTAAGATGTTATCCTCATAATTAATCTCACCAAATTAATGATGTTAAGGGTCTGAGGTCATCCCATTATGGGGTCTGACCTCTGACCTCATCACCACTGAATGATGTTATAAAGGTCTGAGGTCATCACCTAAGATGTTATCCTCATAATTAATTTCACCAAATTAAATGTGTTAAGGGTCTGAGGTCATCCCATTATGGTGTCTGACCTCAGACCTCGTCACCTCTGAATGATGTAAGGGTCCGAGGTCATCACCTAAGATGTTATCCTCATAATTAATCTCACCAAATTAATGATGTTAAGGGTCTGAGGTCATCCCATTATGGTGTTTGTCCTCAGACCTCATCACCACTGAATGATGTTATAAAGGTCTAAGGTCATCACCTAAGATGTTATCCTCATAATTAATCTCACCAAATTGATGATGTTAAGGACAAGTGCAAAATGGAGCAAGTACCACCATGGGAACTGATCTTTTATTAATAACCTCTTCATGACAAGATGGTACAATTACACAACTTCATGCAACATCATATGTAATATTTCTTTAGGTTATCAGCATTCCATGGATTAGTGAAAGGTTCTCCTTCTAGGTTTTCTAGACTGTAAGTGCCAGGCACAACCTCTTCTGTCACTTTGTAGGGGCCGTTCCAGTTTGGGTGGAGTTTGTTTGCTTTCTGGTAAGGTCTTCTTTAGCACTAGGTCTCCCACTGCAATGGGTCTTGACTTCACCCTCTGGTTGTAGAATTTCGCTGCCCTCTGTTGGTAGGTTGCTTGTCTAACCTCTGCGTCCTCTCTTCTTTCTTCGATAAGATCTAGTTCTAGCCTCCTCTCTTCCCCATTATTATCAGGGTCATAGGTCTGAATCCTATGAGTTAGGAGCCCTATTTCCGTTGGTATGACGGCCTCTGAGCCATGTGCCAACATGAACGGGGTTTCTCCTGTTGGTGTCCTTGTCAAGGTTCTGTAGGCCCATAACACAGCGTAGACCTCTTCAGTCCATCTTCCCTTCTCATCTTCTAACCTCTTCTTGATTCCATCCAGGATAGTTCTGTTTGTGACCTCGGTCTGATCATTTGCCTGAGGTCGGCCAGGAGATGAGAAGAATTGCTTTATTCCTACTCTTAGGCAATACTTTTTTAAAGAGGAGTTCTTTAACTGGGTCCCATTGTCCGAGATGAGAGTGTTTGGGAGGCCATATCTGCATATGATATTCCTCCAAATAAATTGGAAGGACTTCTGCTCTGTGATCGTTATCATCGGCTCTACCTCCACCCACTTTGAAAAATAATTGATGGCAACTATCAAGAATCTATAATTATTGGCAGCTCTTGGCAGGGGCCCTATTAAGTTAATCCCCCGTACTGCAAATGGCCATGGGGAAGTGATTGACGTCATAGGTTGATGAGGTTGATGAGGGATGGCGACGAACCTCTGGCATTTATCACATTTTCTCACGTAGGCTACAGCGTCCTTGGACAGGGTTGACCACCAGTACCCCTAGGTGATGATTCTTTTGTCCAAGGGTCTTCCCCCTATGTGGCTAGAGCAAGAACCCTCATGGACCTCCCGTAAGACCCGGGGAACTTCTGTGGGGTGCACACATCTGAGGAGAGGTAGCAAGAATCCTTTCTTGTACAGGACGTCTCCTACTACTAAGAACTTGGCAGCCTTATATCTTAATTTCCGCCTTTCTAGCTTGGATTCAGGAAGCTCTCCCTCTCTGATATATTTGAAGAGGGGGTCTATCCATGAGTCTCCTAAGTTCAAATTGTGACAAGGATTATATACCTCTTCTTGCACAATGGCTGCCTTCCCCAAGACTTCGATCGGAATGGTCCTTCTAACATCTGTCTTCGTTGTCGAGGCCAACCTTGCCAATGCATCTACGTGGCTGTTACCTTGTCGAACACTCTCTTCAGTCTTGCCTCTTCAAAATGTTCTAACATTATTTTCACCCTTTTCAGGTATTTGACCATCCTTTCATCTCTAGCCTCATAGATTCCCAATACTTGATTGACAACTAACCGCGAGTCCTTGTGGAGTATGAGTCACTTTATGCGAAGAGTCTTTGCCAATGAGAGACCTGCTATCATGGCCTCATACTCGGACTCATTGTTAGAAGTTCGGAAGTTGAATCTCAAAGCGTATTCAATGTTAGCACCATCTGGAGCTGAGAGTATTAACCCTGCACCGCTTCCATTGTCATAGGAAGAGCCATCAACAAAGAGGCTCCAAATATTCGTACCTCATGAGAAGACCCCTTCCGTCATGACTCCTTTTTTTAAGAGGTACCAATCTTCCTCATTTTTCGTAACTTGTTTCCTGGCTCCGTTGGACGCGATCTCTTCCTGATCTTGGAAGATGTTTGGTGTCGTCTCTTCCGAATTTCGGAAGACACCGCGATTGTTAACACCCTCTAGGCCATTCTCTGCCTCGGCCTCTTCCCATGTAAACTCAGCGACAAAGTCTGTGAGGGCTTGCCCCTTGATGGCCGTCCTAGGTTGGTAGGTAAGATCGTACTCCCCCAATTCAATGGCCCATGTCATCAATCATCCGGACTTCTCAGGTTTATGTAGGACCTGTCTTAGTGGGGAGTCGGTGAGGATAACCATGGAGTGGGCCTGGAAGTAAGGCTTCATCTTTCTCGAGGCATGTATCAAGGCGTAAGCTATCTTTTCCATGCGAGGGTAATTCTGTTCGGCCCCTTGAAGGGCCTTGCTGTTGAAATATACAGGCCTTTGGATTCCAGCGTCTTCCCGTATTATGGCTGCGACGATGGCTGATTCAGAGACTGCCAGATACACGTATAATTTCTCCTCTGCTACAGGCCGAGACAGCATTAAGGGAGACCCTAAATAATACTTGAGTTTATTTAAGGCTTTTTCGCACTCTTCATCCCATTGGAAGGCCTTTCTTAGTACCTTAAAGAATGGGAGGCACTTGTCTGTTGCCCTAGAAACAAACCTGTCAAGGGCAACCACTCTCCCCGTAAGTCTTTGAACATCTTTGATACTCCTCGATGTCTTTATGTCAAGTAAAGCCTTGATTTTTTCAGGGTTCGCTTGAATCCCTCTCTGGTTGACGATAAATCCAAGGAACTTCCCAGCTCCTACTCCGAAGACACACTTTGCGGGGTTGAGTTTCATTCTGTATGAGTCCATAATGTCGAAGGTCTTCTCGAGATCCGTTACATGATTGTTAGCCTTCAAGCTCTTTGTTAGCATATCGTCTACAAACACCTCCATAGTCTTACCTATTTGCTCTTCGAACATCTTATTAACAAGACATTGGTATGTCACCCCTGCATTTTTCAGGCCGATGGGCATCACTTTATAGCAGTACGTCCCTTTATCGGTAATGAAGGCCGTCTTTTTCGAGTCTTCCGCATCCATGAAGATCTGGTTGTAGCCTGAATACGCGTCCATGAAGCTCATGAGCTCATGTCCCACCGTTGCATCCACCATTTGATCTATCCGAGGTAAGGGATAGCTTTTTTTGGACAAGATATGTTCAGGTCAGTGAAATCAACACACATTCTCCACTTCCCATTGGCCTTGGGCACGATGACTGCATTCGACTACCATTCCGAATATGTAACCTCTCTTATAAACTCGGCCTCTTCTAACTTTTTGACCTCTTCCCCAATGACATCGTACTTCTCCCTGGAATAGACTCTTCGTCTTTGTTTGATTGGCCTAGCATCTTTGGTCACGTTGAGCCTGTGACTCATAACTTCAGGGTCGATGCCGGGCATGTCTGCGTGACTCCATGCGAAGACACTCTGTCTCCTCCTGAGGAAGTTTATCAGCTCTTCCTTGATTCCTTCCTTTAGGGATTTACCGACCTGGATGATTTTTTCAGGCTCGTCCTCATTGAGGACGATGGATTTTACCTCTTCCGCGGCCTCTCCCTTCTTCAACTTTATTTCATCTCTTGGGTCAAGCGTATCGATGCTATAAGTGGCGGTTGACCTCTTATGGGATTCTCTCTCTTCGGCCGAGTTGAAGTAACATTCTCGCGCTGTGGTCTGGTCACCTTTCACTTCCCCTACCCCATAAGGAGTCGGGAATTTTAGCATCTGATGGACCGTCGACGGTACAACTTCGAACTCTTTAAGGGCCACCCTTCCTATGATGAGGTTATAGGCCGAAAACACGTTCTCATCCATGACGAAAAAATTTATCTTCTTGGTCAGCCTCTTAGGCCACTCATCACCCATCCGTACGTCCATCTCATATATGCCCAAGGGGTGGACGTTTTTGCCACTGAAGCCTATCAATTGGTGATGATAGGGCATCATCCTTGCTCTGCTAAGAACTAGGCTCTTGAAGTAAGGCCAGAACATCACGTCCGCCGAGCTCCCCCCGTCTATGAGGATCCTTTGCACCTCGCACCCATGCATCCTTGTTGTTATGACCAGAGGGTCATCATGGGGGGCTAAGATACCCTTGAAGTCGAGTCTGGAGAACCCAACTACGAGGGTGTCCATGTCCACTTTCTTCCTCTTCTGCACTGTATCGGAAGACGTTAGATTCATAACTTCAGGCTTGGCCACCGACCTGGCCTCTGCTACGTGAGCCTTCCTATCAGCTACTTCAGAGCCACCTCCTGCAAATCCTCTACATATGGTGTCAACACTAAAGGAAATCATACCGACCCTCTTCACCGGGGTGTTGTCATCTTTTGGCGGAAGATCCGGATCGTCTTCGTCATCACCTTCTGAATCATCGTCTCTTCTGGACGGGACATTGTCATGGCATCTATTGTTTCTCCTTTTCTTAGGGTCTTCTCTTCCACCCTTAGGATCTTTACCGTCCACATACTTCCTTAACTTTCCATATTTTAGCATCTTTTCAATCTCATCCTTCAGGGCGAAGCATCTGTCCGTAACATGGCTATGATCCTGGTGGAACTCGCACCATAGGTTTTTGTTCCTCTTATGTGGTGGGGCTTTCAGTTTCTCTGGCCATCTCAGAGTCCTGTCAGTCTTAATCTCATTGAGGATGTGCTCGCAGCTTACAGTCAGAGGTGTATAGTGAGAGAACTTGTCATTACCCGATCTCTTCTTCCCATCTTTCTTGCTTTGGGACTTTCCACTTCCACCGCGGTTCTCATCCTCATACTTGGCGGCCATTGCCTCTTCCGCATTCATTACTTTCCCTGCGGTTGCCAGGAGCTCCACCATAGACCTAGGGGGGTCTTTCGCAAGTTTCCACAATAGCTTCCCCTTCTAAAGACCTCCTATAAGGGCGGTCATGGCTATGTTCTCTTCATAATCTTCGACCTCCAACTTCTCTTTGTTGAATCTCTCTATGTAGTCTCTTAGGATCTCATCCTTGGCCTGCTTGACATACAGCAGGTGGGTAGTCTTCTTTTGAGGCCTCACCCCAAAGCAGAAGTTGTGGATGAATCGTTCATCCAAGCCTTTGAAGTTCTCAATTGAGTTCTTCGGAAGGGAGGTGAACCAACTGTGCGCTGCCCCTGACAAGGTCCCAGAGAAGGCCCTACACTTCATCTCATCGGGTATCGAGTAGATGTCTGCTGCCGATTGGTACATTTCGATATGATGTACAGGGTTAGTGTTGCCATCATACTTGGGAGACACTGTAGGAGGCTTGAACTTAGCTGGGGTTGGGAACCCCACTATCCTAGCCACAAATGGGGAGCCCTCTGAGTAACCCCTTTGTAATGGGTCCCTGCTTTTAATGAGGTCTCCTATCTTCTCCTCAAGGCGCTGGATAGAATCATTCCATGGTCTTCTGCCATCGACTTAGCCGAGGTTATCCCCTGCCACCTCCATGGGATGGACCGAGGGTTCCCCTACCGCGACACGTTGGTTGTTGACCTTTTTCTGTTCCCTGCCTCTTCTTTCACAGTGTTGGCCTTGATATGGACGACCCTGCCTGTTCCCTCTCTGAGAGCCTACTCCGCTCCTTGATCTCGATAGTCTCTGTCTTAGGTCATTCATCGGGACCAATATTCAAAGGCCGACCCTCTGCTCAACCTATCAAAGGCTGGCCCTCTTTGTTGGGCCTCTTCACCTCTTCGGCCGACACAACCTTGACCTTGTCGAAGAGGTCGTACAGTGTTATTTGACACCTCATACGGCTCCCAGCAGTCTTCTGGGGATTCTTTCGCCTCTAGATCATCATACATGTCCTCTGGGCAAGGGTTTCCCTGCCCCCCCAGGCGCAAGCGCCTAGGGTCAGCAACGTCCCTTCTCCACTGGGGTGCAAGCTGGTCCTTCATTGGTGCCTGGGGTGGTCCCCTAGCATCAGGATGAGGCTGAACAGCCGTCAGAATGATCATATCCGGTGAGACTCCAGGTGGCCTCATCATAGTTTGGCTGAGCTGTGCAAATTTCTCCTGCATATCTTATTGTGTTGCAGCTAAAGATCTCAAGGCTGCAGCTACCTCCGCCATTTCGGACTGGGGGCGCTTGACTGGAACTAGTCCCCCCCACCCCCAGGTGGCAGAAGAGGCGGTGGTAATTCTGGTGCCATATGTTAACACTATAGAGCTTGAGTAGCAGATGAGCTTAGTACCTCAAAGACCTCTTTCAATGGTGAAGCAGCTCCACGCAAAGGGCGGTGCCTGGTTCACCACCAGAGTCTCCGGTGAGGTATAACTGAAGATGAGGAAGAGAGCTTCTTTTCTCTTCCCATAGACAGCGCCAAAATGATGATGCTAGAATTAGCACCACCAGATAAGGTGTTTTCAAGCTCAATCTAAGAACAACAATGGCAGCATAGTTATGTAAAAGGTAAGAGATTGAGATGAGGAGAAGAGGAGAGAGCACCAGAATATAAGTGGTTCAGCCTAAATTGACCTACGTCCACTGTGTGTGTGAATAACATCACTGTAATAAGGCATTGATGGCCATGGATACAATCTCTCAAGCATTCTCTCTCTTTACTGTGTATCTAGACAGAGTTTCAGCTAGGGTTGTGTTTTTTAGATCCTTTGCAAGGTAGAGGATGACCTCTATATATAGTACCTGGGGGGTGTAATATACCCCCCATGCATGCAATGTGCATGTGTGTGATAGCCTCACCAATATGGGAAAGCCATCTGTCACTGTCACATGTAGAGAATGATGATGCAATATTCTCCCCACGTGTGGGGAATAATCTTATTATAACTGATTTGTGTCCACGTGCCCTTATCCAAATGTCAGCAGATGCTCGGTTATCGCGCTTGGTGTATGACCTCGGCCTGGGAGAGGCCGAGGTTGGTAAGTTTAGGTACTCGTTCAGTCTGAGTATTCCATGGAGGTCTCGGCCTAATCCCAGCCGAGACAATGGACAAGGTCGGCCTGAGACGAGGTTGAGATGGAGTGTTTGGAGTATCGAATAATGTCTTGATGAGGTTACTGGTGGCTTCCTGCGAGCTCGGCCTATGTCTGGCCGAGGTTGCCATTCCAAGGTATACGAGAATGCTGCTGATCCTTGTGATGTCCCTTGGAGAGGCTCATGGTAGTGTCGGCCTGGGACGACCTTGCTATGGCCGAGTGCTGATGCCGCATACCCAAGGCTTGTCCAACGTCGGCCATGATCTCGGCCGAGGTTGGTGCCTCCAGGCCGAGGTCACACTTGGGGCATATCACGCACGTCCCAACTTAATTTCTATAACTGCCGTATTTTTCACTCACGACAACTTTAATATTTTCGTAATCGTATATTACTTTACTCAGTAAGTAATATTTGGCATAATTCTCACCAATAAATACTAACTCTCATAACGCTAGTGATTATTTAACTAAATTCGAATTAATTTTAAATAAATTTCCTCATTTAAATTAATTAATCCCATAAATAAATAAAAAATATGGGGTATTACATCAATGTCTAAGGGTTCCAACCCATTAGAGAGTTCAGTTTATGATGTGAACCTTGGACCCTCTGATGATGCCACAAGAGTAACTATTTCTCATCCTGGATTGTCCAAGACTATTGATTTCACTTAATCCCAAAACAAAGGTAATCCCAGCACCACGTCTCATTAGCATGCGTATCTTTAGCCCCCTATCTACGATATCTCTAATTATGAGACTGAATATAACATTCCTCCCCCAATGATACCCTAACCTTTAACTGTACTGACTGAGGAGGCCTATCTAGGTCGAAACCAACATTGTAAGGCATTTGTTGCGGAGGCTAATGAGGAAGAAGTTTATGAGGTTGTCACAAGTGTTGCCTTGTGTTATGAGAGTGCCATCTAAAAGACTGATATCATTTTTTATCGATGCTTATATGGTGTCGATCTAACGATCCATATGAGAGTGCCAACCGAGGAAGAGGGGGACTATTGTGACACCCCGCCTAATTAATCCCGGGTGATCAGTCCTAAATCAAGTTAGAACAGGTTTCTTATTTGGTCCATTCTTAGCATCACTGTCGTCTTATTTAATTACTAACCACCTAAGTGAGAAAAGTAGACTGGTGCCAATTTTTATCTTTCATTATTTAACAAACACCCATGCGGAAAATAAAACTATATAACAATCACAGATAACTGAATTAATCATTCACAAGTAAATAAATTGACCGAATAAACCAACGGTCCAAATAATAATTCCCATAAAGATAAGAATAAACCCTCAACAAGTCTAATACAAATAAATGGAAAGTGAGCAACATGCTCGAAGACTAATCATGAACTTCTACATTTAAGAATGAAGAATGAGGCGTCTATCAAAACCCCGCAACATCCACATATGCTGCAGCTACGGATCCCTGGAATATAGTCAAGGCTGGCGTCCCTGTGGTTGGACACCTAAAAGGTTTTTAAAAGTTTTTATAGCAAGGGTTAGTACCCAAAACATTTGAAAAATATTTAACAAATGATTAACTTGCAGTAATAAATAAATATTCATGCTCTTCATATTTTTAGTTAATATCGCACTCTCTTGAGGACTTCCTTACCCTTCCTCTATTATATCCTACGAACGCTTTAATTAAATTACCTAGTTACTCATCTCATGACTAGATAATTAACAAAGTTCCTTTATACCCACCCTACTCTAACTGAGTATGTAGTGATTTTGATATATAAGTTATTGGTAACATCAACTTAACTAAATCATTTCCCTTTTTATATTCATATAACTTCTACACTTGTTATACCTGTGAAATAACTCACTTTTCATTAATATTCCGTATATAATTAATTATAAAATTATATACTTATAATCATATTCCAGCATTCACAATCATACTGTAATATATATAATAACTTGCAACCTCCCGAGTAAAATACTCCCGGAATGTAAATTCTATAAAGTGCTATCCCACTAGGTATAATCACATAGCCTAGTTATCCAAGTCAGAATTTTCACACCAACTTGATAAAAATAAATAATTGGAGGCGGTCATATTCCTTCCCTGAAAGTGAGATGTCCCTCACCCATATAACGGACGCTATGACCTCGGGAATATACTCACCCTACTCCTCAAGCTAGGGGATTCATCCACTACGCGCAACCTCCCCCAATAGCACTATAGTAACAAATATCTAATCACTGATATTAATTGTGCACACCATATATATATAGTAACGCCTCCGTATATATATAAATATAAAAGTCCCGGCTATACCGTTCACTAAAATCCGTAACATAAGCCTATTAAAATTATTAAGAGTTTATGGTCCAACTCTAAGTATTAATTAAATTTCACTTTAATTAATTTAGTTATTTTTGGTGTCGCCCCCACCATAAATTTGGACTTACTCCCGTAGCCCAAAATAAATTTACCCGAGTCACAATTCCCGACTCTAATTTATTAGCCTCAAACCCAAATTAATCTATCTACAATTAATTAGATTCAAACTCATGTATTTAATTTCTCAATAATTAATTACATAAGATTTTTATATAAATTTTCCCTCTTATATAACCAACTGGCGAAACTGCCAGATTCTGGCGACCGTCGATCGATCGACCCAGACCGTCGATCGATCGATCGAACAGGTCTTCGTCTTCTTCGTGAAGACAGGGCAGCCATGGATGGATTTTCTTAAACCCTAATCTCTTCTAACATGAGTTTTAAGCCTTCTTAACACCAGTACATACTAGAAACCTTATTAGGATTACCCAGAAAGTCCACAACAATCATCAATTCGTCTATAAACTACTGATTCATAATTTTGGGGAAAAATCTATCTTTTCCTTAAACACATTTTTACTCCAAATTTCTTCATCCAATTCGATCTAATTTATCTGGATATCATTCTAACAGATACACATCAATATTCCAATATCAGGTTTTACATAACTCCTCATAATTTCGGCCAAAACAGATTCATGTTTTCTTTAGAATTATCAAAGCCCCATGTTTATACCATGAACCCCAAAACGAATTTTAAATTCATAACAGCACACAAATATGAATTGAAAGACAGTTTTCATGCTATTGCAAGTTATTCACTTGCCTTAGGTTTCGTAGTGTCTGAATTTGTGATGGATTCCAAGGTTGAAGATGACCTTGTTGGTTCTTTGAGATCCCCAAAAATGGCTTTGGCTGCTGCTAGGGTTTCCTAACCCTTTAGTTTCTTTTTCTAATTAAGCTCAGCCATGCCCTAATTTCTTTTTATTAGGTTAATTTTTCAATTCCCGTTTTTTGACTAATGGGCCAAGCCCAAGTGACCAAAATGTCCCCGAGTGGGCCTGGCTATGTCTAAAAACGTCCCGTGACCCGTTTACTACCCCCGGGTATACTTTTCCGACTATCTCGGCCCATCCGGACTCAACTGTACCCTCAAAATTTGCATCCGAATTAATTTATAAAAATACTTATCCCCCACCCAATGTAGTCTATACCGACTTCCGGATGTGAAAAGTACATACCTCCTCATTAATACTCGAAACGACGAAATTACATTATTACTATTCACTAGTAAATAAATTTTCCCTAAATATTAACCATTCAATCCCAGATTAATATTTATATAATATTCTATCATAATTAATTCATTAAATTACAACACACTAGTAATTTAGAATTTCTGAATTAATTAAATTTTAAATGTACCAAAAATACGGGGTGTTACATACTCCCCCCCTTATAAAGGAATTTCGTCCCCGAAATTAGATTGTACCTGCGTTGAAAAGCTCTGGATATTGTTCCCGCATATCCTCCTCTCGCTCCCAGGTAGACTCGTCAACATTGTGATGACCCCACTGTACTCTAACCAATGGAACAACCTTGGATCGTAATTTCCGCTCACTATGATCCAGAATTGCTACCGGCCTCTCCTCATACGAGATGTCTGGCTGTAAGTCGATCTCCTCGAGTGGAATGTGCCAAAAGGCTCTCTCGCTCCTTCGATATTTCTTCAGCGATGCCACATGGAATACATCGTGTATCCGCTGAAGATGTTCTGGTAACCCAAGCTTATACGCCACCGGTCCCACCCTCTCAATAATAGGGAAAGGTCCTACGTATCGCGGTGCTAACTTACCCTTCTTGCCGAACCTCATCACCCCTTTCATTGGGGATACCCGGACTAAAACCTGGTCCCCAACTTCTAGCTCCACATGTCGTCGAGAAGCGTCAGCATAACTCTTTTGCCTGTCCTGAGCTATCCGAATTCTTCCTCGAATCAGCTCTATCTTGGAAGATGTCTCTTGAACAATCTCCGGCCCCAAGAGTTTGTTGTCCCCCACCTCTAACCAACAAACGGGTGAACGACAAGGTCTCCCGTACAGTGCCTCAAACGGTGCCATGCCAATCGCGAATTGGTAAGAGTTGTTATACGCAAACTCTACCAAAGGAAGATATTTCTCCCATCCTCCCCTGAAGTCCAAAATGCACATTCTGAGCATGTCCTCCAGCATCTGATTAACTCTCTCAGTCTGTCCGTCAGTCTGTGGGTGATACGCTGTACTCAAGCGCAACTCCGTGCCCATTGCCTCCTGAAAGCTCTGCCAAAAGTGGGTGACAAAGATTTTGTCTCTGTCGGATACAATATTTATCGGCACTCCATGCAGCTTAACAATCTCTGCTATGAATAGCTGTGCATAACGCATCGTCTCGAAGTCTGTGCATACCGGCAAAAAGTGGGCCACCTTAGTCAACCGATCCACAATAACCCATATGGAGTTGTGACCCCTCTGCGATACAGGTAACCCTGTGATGAAGTCCATGGAGATGCTCTCCCACTTCCACACGGGAATTTCTAACGGTTGTAGCATCCCTGATGGTCTCTGGTGGTCAACTTTCACAAGCTGACACGTGGCACATTTCGAAACAAACTCCGCTATGTCCCGTTTCATTCCTGCCCACCAATACTGCCTCCTCATATCTTGGTACATTTTATCCCCACCGGGATGTACCGTAAATTTCGAACCATGGGATTATGTCATAACAGCGTGCCTCAAATCCTCATCCTCTGGCACCATTAACCTCCCATTAAAGTGTAGGCCTCCTTCTGAGCTAATCGAGTAACCCTCTGCTCCCTCAGCTAACAACTGGCTCACCCTATCCCGGCAAATCTGATCCTCCGCCTGAGCCTTCACAACTCGCATAATGATCTCGGGTGTGATGGATAGAGCTGACATGCAAGCCTTGGCTACGTCATCCTCATATTGGAGCTCTCTCCACTTCGCTTTCCATACCTCTGATATCTCCCCAGTCGGTCTTCGGCTCAATGCGTCTGCTACCACATTGGCCTTACCAGGATGATACTGACTATCAAACTGGTAGTCCTTCACGAATTCTAGCCACCGCCTCTGCCTCATATTCAGATCCTTCTGTGTGAAGAGATACTGAAGTGACTTGTGATCCGTGAATAGAGTAAACTGCTCTCCTAGAAGATAATGCCTCCATATCCTCAAAGCAAAAACGACTGCTGCCAACTCTAGGTCGTGAGTGGGGTAATTCCTCTCATGGGGCTTTAGCTTCCTGGAAGCATAAGCTATAGCCCTCTCCTCCTGCTGGAGTACACCCCTAAGACCCCGTAAGGATGCGTCTATGTAAACCCGATACTCTAACCCTCCCTTTGGCAATGCAAGCACGGGTGCAGATGTCAACTTGTCCTTTAGCTCGTCGAACGCTAATTGACAACTATCATCCCACTTGAAAGGTACTCCTTTCCGAGTCAGATTCGTCAAAGGTCCTGCAATCTTAGAGAATCCTTTAATGAATCGCCTGTAGTAACCGGCCAAACCCAGAAAACTACGCACCTCGGTCGGTGTCGTGGGCTGTCCCCACTCCCTCACCGCCGACACCTCATTCGGATCCACTGCAATACCCTGATCTGACACGACGTGACCAAGGAACTGTACCTCCCGAAGCCAGAATCCACACTTCCCTAATTTGGCATAGAGCTGATGATTCCTCAGTGTCTGTAAAACCATGCGCAAATGCTCTGCGTGTTCCTCCTCGGTGCGCGAGTAGATTAGGATGCCATCAATGAACACGATGACAAACTGATCTAAGTACTCCCTGAAAACCCTGTTCATGAGGTCCATGAACACTGCTGGTGCATTGGTGAGCCCGAAGGGCATCACCCTGAACTCATATGATCCATACCGCGATAAGAAAGCGGTCTTAGGAACATCCCCCTCTCGGATACGCAGTTGATGATACCCTGACCTCAAGTCGACCTTGGAGAAGTAAGACGCCCCTCTCAATTGGTTAAATAAATCATCAATCCGAGGCAACGGATATTTATTCCGTATCGTCACCTTGTTCAGCTCCCTATAATCCACGCACAAGCGGAGTGAACCATCTCGCTTCTTCACAAACAATACCGGCGCACCCCACGGCGATGTACTCCGCTGAATAAAACCCTGACCCAGTAGTTGCGAAATCTGTTCCCTCAATTCCCGCATCTCTGTGCCCGAGCAATCGGCCTCGTCCCCGGAGCCAAATCGATAACAAATTCGATTTCTCTGCTGGGTGATAATCCTGGTATTTCCTGGAATACATCCTCAAAGTCCCTCACTACAGGAATAGAGTCTAAAGGAACTACCACTTCCTGTGAGGTTTCCTCCTCAATGTAATATAAATGAGCGGTCGAGCCTCCCTCTGGGCGAGGCATCGCCACAACAAACATCTCTTGTCCCGGAATGGCAAAAATAATGCTCCCACCGAAGCAATCAATCATGGCTCTATAGTCAGCGAGCCAATCCATACCGATAATCACATCGTGAACATGCATATCTAATACCAACATGTCCGCAAGTAATACCAAACCACCAATCTCCACCCCCACTCCCCGACATATAAAGAATATAAGCGACCCATTCCCCAATGGTGAGTCGACACACGTAACAGTGCTCTCCGCGGTGGCTAACAACCCTAAAGCCTTCGCGAAATGTGTAGCTATAAAGCAATGTGTAGCCCCCGTATCAAACAATACCCGACCCATAGTGCCATGGATAGAAAACGTACCCTCGATCGCGGGCGGCGCCTGCTGTGCTGGGGGATTAGGAACATCCCGAACGTTATACACACGTCCGTAGTGCATCTGCCCCTGCTGCTGTGGGGCGGGTGGGGCTGGTGCTGCTGGCGGCATCTGACCCTGTTGCCCCTGCTGGGCACCCTGCTGCTGGCCTCTGCCCCTCTGCGGGCACTCCCTCTTGAAGTGTCCTGGCTGGCCACAGGAGAAACAGCGTTTCTGGTCGTCACCCTGTCGTTGGCCCTGCTGGCCCTGACGTTGCTGCCCCGGGTGGCCTCCCCCGTTGTTCCCTTGACCCTGTCGGCCCTCAGGAATCTGCTGTTGTTGATTAGGGCCTAGTTGCCCCTGCCTGAACCCCTGTCCTCCCGGTCGGATCCCACCAGGCTTAAACTTCTTAGCCTGATTCCCTTGTTGAATGATAACCTGCTGCTGTGTGCCACTCGTCTCACCACTAGTGACCGCCTTGCCCTGCTGGCTCGGCTCACCTGCCTTCTTGTTCCCCTTAGCATGGAAACGATGATCTTGGCAATGTACAAGTGCGGCATTAACGACATCTGTATAAGTCACTAACGCCGGATTTCCAATCAAGTGCTGCCTGATTCTACAGGCTAGACCATCCATGAACTTTGACTTCTTCCGCTCCTCATCGCTCACCTCATTTGGCACAAAATTTGCCAACCGGGTGAACTCCTCCTCATATTCTGCTACTGACCTGTCACCCTGTACCAACTCGCTGAATTTCTTTCTCATCTCAGACTCTACTACTGGAGGGAAGTACTTGCGGTCAAACCGCACCCAGAATTCAGAAATCGGCATCGAATCCCGCTCCTCAGCGGTGGTTACGGACTCCCACCACTGTAAGGCTGCCCCTGACAGACAAAAGGTAGCCAGCATCTGTTTCTGCACCTCTGTATCCTCTAACATGCGCAGATGGCGCTGAATGTTCTTCTTCCAGTCACAAGCCTCGACCACATTGGTGCTACCTCGAAACTCAGGTGGGTGACCCTTCTGAAAGGTCTCCCTCACTCGCTGCCAAGATGGTGGCCCCACTGGAGCCTGAACTGCTGGAGCCAATAGAGGCGGTGCCTGGGGCTGTGGAAAATGAGCTGCCATAGCTCGCATTGCTGTCTCGACCGCTTGGGCCACTATCACTGCCACCTGAGTGGTAGAAATCAACTCGGGTGGGGGTGGTGGTGGCGGTACCTGTGGCTCCTGGCGAGCCTCCCTCACCTCATCTCTAGCCTCAGCCCTCTCCGCTCTCAGTCTCTTTGGTGGCATCTGAGATAGATTGAATTGTATAAGTACACAATTTATACAAAAACTAATAGCAGGAATACGATATCTCACAAGCGGAAAAATATAATCAACAGTCCTAATAATAGGGCTCTATAACAACCGAACGCTACGCTGAAACGTAGAAAGCCGTACAGATCCTAAGGACACTAGAACCTGATGCTCTGATACCATCTGTGACACCCCGCCTAATTAATCCCGGGTGATCAGTCCTAAATCAAGTTAGAACAGGTTTCTCATTTGGTCCATTCTTAGCATCACTGTCGTCTTATTTAATTACTAACCACCTAAGTGAGAAAAGTAGACTGGTGCCAATTTTTATATTTCATTATTTAAAAAACACCCATGCGGAAAATAAAACTATATAACAATCACAGATAACTGAATTAATCATTCACAAGTAAATAAATTGACCGAATAAACCAACGGTCCAAATAATAATTCCCATAAAGATAAGAATAAACCCTCAACAAGTCTAATACAAATAAATGGAAAGTGAGCAACATGCTCGAAGACTAATCATGAACTTCTACATTTAAGAATGAAGAATGAGGCGTCTATCAAAACCCCGCAACATCCACATATGCTGCAGCAACGGATCCCTGGAATATAGTCAAGGCTGGCGTCCCTGTGGTTGGACACCTAAAAGGTTTTTAAAAGTTTTTATAGCAAGGGTTAGTACCCAAAACATTTGAAAAACATTTAACAAATGATTAACTTGCAGTAATAAATAAATATGCATGCTCTTCATATTTTTAGTTAATATCGCACTCTCTTGAGGACTTCCTTACCCTTCCTCTATTATATCCTACGAACGCTTTAATTACATTACCTAGTTACTCATCTCATGACTAGATAATTAACAAAGTTCCTTTATACCCACCCTACTCTAACTGAGTATGTAGTGATTTTGATATATAAGTTATTGGTAACATCAACTTAACTAAATCATTTCCCTTTTTATATTCATATAACTTCTACACTTGTTATACCTGTGAAATAACTCACTTTTCATTAATATTCCGTATATAATTAATTATAAAATTATATACTTATAATCATATTCCAGCATTCACAATCATACTGTAATATATATAATAACTTGCAACCTCCCGAGTAAAATACTCCCGAAATGTAAATTCTATAAAGTGATATCCCACTAGGTATAATCACATAGCCTAGTTATCCAAGTCAGAATTTTCACACCAACTTGATAAAAATAAATAATTGGAGGCGGTCATATTCCTTCCCTGAAAGTGAGATGTCCCTCACCCATATAACGGACGCTATGACCTCGGGAATATACTCACCCTACTCCTCAAGCTAGGGGATTCATCCACTACGCGCAACCTCCCCCTATAGCACTATAGTAACAAATATCTAATCACTGATATTAATTGTGCACACCATATATATATAGTAACGCCTCCGTATATATATAAATATAAAAGTCTCGGCTATACCGTTCACTAAAATCCGTAACATAAGCCTATTAAAATTATTAAGAGTTTATGGTCCAACTCTAAGTATTAATTAAATTGCACTTTAATTAATTTAGTTATTTTTGGTGTCGCCCCCACCATAAATTTGGACTTACTCCCGTAGCCCAAAATAAATTTACCCGAGTCACAATTCCCGACTCTAATTTATTAGCCTCAAACCCTAATTAATCTATCTACAATTAATTAGATTCAAACTCATGTATTTAATTTCTCAATAATTAATTACATAAGATTTTTATATAAATTTTCCCTCTTATATAACCAACTGGCGAAACTGCCAGATTCTGGCGACCGTCGATCGATCGACCCAGACCGTCGATCGATCGATCGAACAGGTCTTCGTCTTCTTCGCGAAGACAGGGCAGCCATGGACGGATTTTCTTAAACCCTAATCTCTTCTAACATGAGTTTTAAGCCTTCTTAACACCAGTACATACTAGAAACCTTATTAGGATTACCCAGAAAGTCCACAACAATCGTCAATTCGTCCATAAACTACTGATTCATAATTTTGGGGAAAAATCTATCTTTTCCTTAAACACATTTTTACTCCAAATTTCTTCATCCAATTCGTTCTAATTTATCTGGATATCATTCTAACAGATACACATCAATATTCCAATATCAGGTTTTACATAACTCCTCATAATTTCGGCCAAAACAGATTCATGTTTTCTTTAGAATTATCAAAGCCCCATGTTTATACCATGAACCCCAAAACGAATTTTAAATTCATAACAGCACACAAATATGAATTGAAAGACAGTTTTCATGCTATTGCAAGTTATTCACTTGCCTTAGGTTTCGTAGTGTCTGAATTTGTGATGGATTCCAAGGTTGAAGATGACCTTGTTGGTTCTTTGAGATCCCCAAAAATGGCTTTGGCTGCTGCTAGGGTTTCCTAACCCTTTAGTTCCTTTTTCTAATTAAGCTCAGCCATGCCCTAATTTCTTTTTATTAGGTTAATTTTTCAATTCCCGTTTTTTGACTAATGGGCCAAGCCCAAGTGACCAAAATGTCCCCGAGTGGGCCCGGCTATGTCTAAAAACGTCCCGTGACCCGTTTACTACCCCCGGGTACACTTTTCCGACTATCTCGGCCCATCCGGACTCAACTGTACCCTCAAAATTTGCATCCGAATTAATTTATAAAAATACTTATCCCCCACCCAATGTAGTATATACCGACTTCCGGATGTGATAAGTACATACCTCGTCATTAATACTCGAAACGACGAAATTACATTATTACTATTCACTAGTAAATAAATTTTCCCTAAATATTAAACATTCAATCCCAGATTAATATTTATGTAATATTCTATCATAATTAATTCATTAAATTACAACACACTAGTAATTTAGAATTTCTGAATTAATTAAATTTTAAATGTACCAAAAATACGGGGTGTTACAACTATGATCTTAGGAATGGTGATGAGATTGTTGTATATGAGCAAATGTTCAAAGTGGTATTTCGCCTTCCCTTTAAGTATGTAGTTAGAGGAATCCTTGCTGCTATCGGCATTGCACCAACCCAACGATCTCCTAATGCTTGGAGTACGATCCTGGGGTTAGTTATCCTTTGGAGGCTTACCTACAAGTAAGATTTACCATCAAACATATTTTGGGAATATTATTCAAGGTTGCCAACAAATTTAACCCCTGTTATTACTTTATTCCTCGTAACCCAGACCGAAAACTTAAGCTTATGAATTAGACTTCCAATCATGAGTGGAGATTTTAATATTTCTTTGCCTCGAACATGTGGGAGTCTGGCGATAATGAGTCACTTATTAATAGGGAAGTTAAGGTGCCCCATAAATGGTATAGGATCACAGTGTCAATAAAGGTTGACCCTAGGTTGAGTACGAGCAACAGAGAAAAGGTTGATTAACTGAAAGGTACGGGTGGTCTTATATTATTAAAAGAGATGATTAAGCCTGAAATTGTCCAATTTATGGGAATGGGATCGGCCCCACTGGAGTCTCTTCATAAGGTCCTTTGCTTTGAAAATTTTACTAATTTTTCTTATCATTTTATTCTTTAGCCGATACTTCCCAACCGATAGGCCTCACTAGATTTAAGGCTACAATTACTGGCCCAAATTTCGTGGCCTCAAAGAAGAAAAAAGATTCCACTGGTTCGGAGGCTGCTTTTCAGCAGAAAAAGAAATCTAAGCTTCCAAGATGACCCACCAATCTTAGTGTCCTAACTTCTGATGATGCGTCTGTGGTCGATCTCCCGTCTAAGCTTGACCTGAATCTTGAGTCTCTTATCAAGAATCAATTGAAGGCTCAAGAGGTCTTCTCTACCATAATTCCTCCCTGCGATGTCCATTTCTTTGATGCTCAAAGCAGTACAAGAGCTTTAAATTTTTCACTTCACAAGGTTGTTGAAGTAACAATTTTACTGCATTATTAGTTTACAAAGTGTTATCTCATCACGTACTGATATTTCTTTCTTTTATCAATCTTATCTTAGTTTTCCTTTCCTCTTTAAAACCTTCACTAGTGGGTTATGGAGAGTGAGATAAATATTCTAGTTGCAGAGTAGGATGAGAAAACGATGATTGATATGCAAAAGAGGATGGCCGAAGACCCAATTGCTTATGGAGACGAATTAACCAAGCTCCGAGACCGATATAGGTTTTATCTTACTGCATTGAATGATGGTCATTGTGACACCCCGACTAATTAAATACCAGGTAGCTACTCCTTTATTCAAATTAATACAAAATTTCAAGTTGGTTCAGTTCATAGCATCACTGTCGAAAACATTTTTAAACAATTACTAGCCACCTAATATTTAAAAAGTGAGTTGTTAATTTTTATTCAATTTAGATTAACATGCAACCAATTAAATTATTAACTAATGATACCAAAATCACATCACATTCACAACAGAATATAAATGGAATAATAAATGAGTCTGGAGTAACACTCCTCTGAATAATCCAAATACTGAATAAAAACAAATACAAAGTCTGAATAATTAATTAAATAATCTCCAAAACTGAAATGAAAACTGAAAGTATGATAAAGATGTCTCTAAAAGAAAAGTACAACATGCCCTAATAAATTAATAAATTTGAAATAGATTCAATGTAGAATGTGGAGGCGTCTACTATCAAGGTCATGTAACTTCCACAACAGCTACAGCACTTCACTGAAATGGAACTCCAATGCTTGGCGTCCCTGTGGCTGGCACCTAAAAGATTTTTCAAGAAAAATAGTTTTGAAAGCAAACGGGTCAGAGCCCGATGTGAAAACAGTTTAAAATATAGCAAGTGTTTAATTGCATTAAATAGTGAGTATTAAATACATGTTAGTTACGTGCTCTCACATGAGTTTCTCGCCTCTCAGCTAGTGTGCACGCCTAACGTATATCCGTAACCCATCCTAATTATGCTGTTAACTATCTAGTCTGTACCACTTCCTGTCCTCACATTCTAATATAGGGGTTTATTCAAGACATTCAAACATAACCTGCGTGTATCTAACCTTTTTATTTCCCAGATTAATTTATAATAATTATTATAGGAAATTCTCATTTTTAATCCTTCTCAAAATGTCTCAAGTACTCACATTCACTTTAACAAAGAATATGTTATAATTATAAGTATATTAATCTCTACATAAATATACAATTAGGGCACCCCTAGGCTAAGCTGCAGTGCACACATACTATGCTATCGAATCCCTGTACATCACGTATATAAGGACTACAAGTTTCGAATCTCTCAAGAATCGTTTCAATAAGAAAAATCACACATATTGGAGGCGAACATAGTTCACATACCCATGGGTCACGCACATACCTACGCTCCTATGGTCAGCTGACTTATTAACTCACAAATAAGTCATTCATAGCCCTATGTACTTAAGGTACCAATTTAAATCCCTCTGTACGCACACAAAGATTAGATGGCCCTATTCCAAAAGTCGACCTCCCGTGATAGCAAGTATGGTAGGTATGTCATACACATAATAATCCATATACTAAGCATTCACACAACTTAGATAACTTATAATAGTTTTTGTAGGTATGTTCTCAATCCCTATATCGTTAGTCCAATTAGTACATTTTTGTATACTTCCGGATAATATATAATATAATCCACCAATACGTCTCACGTCGTATAGTTTCGAGTTCTTAAATCTAACCAAAGAGGTTAATACGTCTCCTACTATTCTCACATATTATTTAAGTACTCTTAACTCCTCATTTATGTCCCAAATCCTAACTTATTACTCCTAAGGATTTAAATCATGCTCTCATATCTTAACATAGACAATTACTCGTCGGACGCTCAAGAATTCAAAGCGACAATTCAACCCAATTCTAATGTATTTCGATTTTCAAATATAATACCCTGCTGGTCTTCTTCAAGTTCTAATGCATTCACATAATCCCCAACTACAACATTCGATGTCCGAAAACACTTAAAATTAAAAAGGGAAAAAGCACCCTTCTGGGGGGATCGATCGATCGATCCTGATCGTCGATCGATCGACCTATGAATGTCGATCGATCGATCATACCAGATGAGGCTACGGACTTCTTCGTTTTTCAGTCCCAGATTTGTCCCCAAACCTCATTACAAGATGTGAAATTATAATATAATCATATAGGATCACCATTCAACCTAAATACATGATTTCTAACGTCCCAAAACCTTTAAACCATCATCAATTAGTCTTATTTGGATGAAATCTTCATAGAAACCCTAGTTTTTCTATTTTCTTCAAGAACCATAATATTTCTCTTCTTAAATCCGTTTTTAGTTCATCAAGGGTTATGTTTTGGTTACTGAAATTCGTCCATAACTAATCTACATGCAATTCCTATCCAAGATTTAAGGTTCTACTCCAATTTCATGAGTTTTCATCATCTTTCAAGGCTATTAACAAACCCTACACTAGCATGGAAGAATTATTCGCTGAAAATTAATGAAACCAAATCACTTGCCTTAGGATTGATGTTCAGATCTGCTGGTGATGACAAAGGTTGGTTCTTTCCTCCTCTCCGGTCACAATTCCGTCGAAAGTGGTGGTGGTGGGTGGTGATTATGGCTTGAAACCCTCCTATAAACTCTCCTCTATCTCACATAGTCCACTTCTTACTTTTTGGCTGATAATGGCCCTAATGGCCTACACACTAAGAATTAAATAAACCCTAAAATTCGTGGGTCTAATTTCCTTAAAATTTAAAATGACTAAAATACCCTCCCGAGTTGCCGATTTGGCCTAAAAATCCCCCGGGACCTAAACTAAACCCCCGACTAGTGTTTTCTGACTATATCGACCCCTTCGAACACGTTGGCGCACTCAAAAGGACCATACAGATGATAAAATTATAATTTACTTTTTAATATAATTAAATTGATTCCTGACACGCGTGTCCCAACTTAATTTCCCGAATTGTCGTATTTATGACTCGCGACAATTTTAATAATTTTGATAAATCATATATTACCATATATACTCATTAATACTCAATATTATCATCATAATCAAATTCCAACTCACGTCTCGCTAGTATTTAAATTCGGATTAATTTCCAATTAATTCCCATTTAATTTAATTAATCCCATTAAATAAAAATCAATAAAATTACGGGGTATTACAGTCACAAAGAATCCCAGAGGAAGCACATCAAGACTGAGAAGGAGCTTTAGAAGACTAGGGTTCCACTCTCCATTATTCGACCTATGACCTTGAATTTTATGCGGTGGTTAAGGCCGTGAAGTTTTGGTCCCCCTAGATTCTCCACAATGAGTTCATCATCAAATTCAATCATGAGTCTCTCTGTTTCTTAAATAGTCAGCGACGTGTTAGTTATCGACACACTAAGTGAATCTCTTACCTCCAACTCTACACTTTTCATTTGCAGTACAAACCGGGAAAGGAAAACCAAGTGACAAATGCGCTTAGCCAGAGGGCACATGCGTTGGTGAATCTACGGAGTCAAGTATTTGGATTTAATAAGGTCTATGATCTTTATCATACGAATTAAAGCTTGGACTGGTCTTCGCAGCTTGCCAGCAAGGTAGTGGAGAATCAAACGAGTATCTATTATATGATGGGTTTCTATACCGAGGTATGGCCTTATGCATTCCATCTTTGTCCCTATGGGAGAAGATCATTTTTTAGATCCATAGGGGAGGTTTAACCGGCCATCTGAGACAGGCGCGTACTCATGTGATGTTAAGGGGATAATTTTACTGGCCGACAATGAGTAGAGATACCAACGCTTTCATTAAGCATTGCTACACTTTCGAGACGGCCAAAGGCTAGAATACTAATGCAGGCTTATACACTCTATTGTCGATTCCCGAGTGCCCATAGAAGGATGTATTGATGGATTTTTTAAATGGCCTGCCCCGTACTTCTCGTGGTCATGATTCTATTCTTATTGTGGGGATAGGTTTTCCAAAATGTCCCACTTCATCCCTTGTTCTCGCACGACCGATGCGTCCCATGTGGCCTCACTATATTTTTAGGAGATTGTTCCTCGTCATGGTGTCCCACATAGTATCACTTCAGACAGAGACATGCGATTCACCAGACATTTCTGATATATACTTTGGTAACTTTTACGAACTGAGTTACAGTTTTTGACAACCTTTCACCCCCCAGAATGATGGCCAGACTGAGTTGGTCAACCGTAGTGTGAGTGACCTATTGAGGTGTCTGTCCTCGGAGCATCCCCCTAGGTGGGACGTTGTGATTGCACAGGTCGATTTCGCCTTCAACAACGCCATTAATCGCTCTACAGGCCTTTCCCCATTTCAGGTTGTCTTGGGGCAGTCTCCTACTATGCCCACTAATCTTGCTGAGCTTCTGCCGACACTGCCTACCTGCCCTTCAGTCGAGGATTTTGCTGCTCGCCAGACATCCATCCAAGCTGATGTTCATGCTAGATTACAGACCATATATGCCTACTATAAAGAGGCTGCCAATGCATGCCTCAGCTTTGTCTCCTTTCTCTTGGGTGACCTAGTCATGGTTTATCTTCAAAAAGTGCGTTGACAAGGCACGAGTTCCAAACTCCTTATGCAACGATTTGGACATTTTCCCATTATCCCTGCTTGTGGCATAAACGCTTATGAGGTTGATCTTCCCAAGGACTATCGCATGCACCACACGTTTAATGTTGCAGATCTTTCTCTGTTTTGCGACACTCATAATCCACCGATTCATATTCCGTTGAGCACCGGTTATGCAATCTGCTCTCACATCGACCGCATCGATGGGATTCTGGACTTTGAGTTCGTGTCTTTCTCATCGGGTGATTATACTCATTTTTTAGTTCGTTGGGTTGGCCATCACGAGACGGAAGATTCATGGATCACCGAGGCTACCCTCCAGCACATCGACCCCCGATTTCTACCAGCAATATTCTTTTATTTTTGTTCTTTTTTAGCCTTTTGCATGTTTAGAATAAATATACCAATAGCCTCCTTTGTAACAATTTTGCCTTTTTGAGATTGAAAGCTTGTAGAGAGAAATAATAAGACCTCTTCCATTTTTCAAGTTGTTCTTGTTGTTGTCGTTGTTATTGTTGTTGTTGTTGTTATTGTTGTTGCTGCGTAGATAACTTCTTATTTTTATGCTTTCGCACCCTAAATCACATTAAAAATAATAAATTAAAAATATTATATTATATTGTAATCTTAGAGATCTACAATGGTTAGTATTCCAATATGTGAGACAGTCCTCTAATTATCAATCTATGTATTCCACACAGATTTTTTACAAAATTAACATACATATAAAGGGTTTTTTTAGTGTGTGTGTGTGTGTGTGTGGTTTAATTATAATTAACATACATATAAAGGATATTTATGTAGGCAAAAGTTAAACGGGGCGGGGCGAGGCGATTTTATTTAAACAAACTCCTAACCTGCCCGATTTAATAAATGGATTTTTTTTAAAACCCATATCCGCTCCTAATTTATTAATCGGGTTTTAAAACCCGTCCCATTAGGGGCGGAGCGGGGCGGGACTCCTACGGGTCGAGTTAAATTGTCATCCCTATATATGATTATGTGGCTTCTTTGCATATTCATCATACTTTTATTCAATTTAAATACCATGCTTATTCAGTGGAGTACAAAATCAATTCCTTATTATTATGTTTGGACTTTTGATTTTTTGTTGTATTGTTATGCTAGAATCTACAAATCCATTATAATAACCTCCTTTTTATTCAGCTGCTTCGTAATAAGGCCAAATTTATTTGCGTATTGAATTCGTTTTTTCCATTTTTATGTATTTAGCCCAAGTTATTTACATATTTATATTTGCCCAGTTTTATGTCCTTACGTATTTAACAATATAGGGGTGAATCTGGAGCTACGCTAAAGTTGTCCCACGGTAAGGTTGTCCCATTGTGACCTCAAGGTCACAAGTTCGAGTCGCGGAAACATATGCATATGCAGGGGTAAAATTGCGTACATCTAACCCCCCAGTACCCTGCAGTTGCGGGGGCCTCATACACTGGGTTTGTCCTTTTATATATTCAACAACTTTACTAAAGAAGATGTCAAAACGAACATATTCTACCACATTGTTTTTCAAAAAAAAATTACCTCCAAAAATATTTCTCAAATCGATTCACAATACCAAAGATTTCCCAAAGATATTGCGCTGAATGAAAAAATAGGATTAATGTAGCCGACCCCAAATAACTGAGAAAAGTCTTTGCTGAGTTCATTATCCTATAAGTGATCCTTGCCAGAGGCACTTAATATTTTTCAAATCGATCCCATAGTGTATATTGAATTGGAAAATCTTTTGGAGTTCGAACTTTTTTTTATAAATACATGTTGTAGAAGGATTGTTTTCGATCTATTCCTTTTTTATATGGGTTTTGATAACATATGCGTTAAGGGCATACACTTATAACCCAAAAATAGCAAGGACAAAATTCCAACATACAATTAATATGATACAAATATTCATGTGAAATTTTCATACTTTCTATTTTAAAATTTAAAACATGGGGTGTAAGTGCACATATTATCATATATTTTTTTATATATATAATGCGACCATGTAAACAGCCCAAGTGCATAGACTGGCTAGCCGCCTATTTGGTAATCTTAAGTTGTGTAGTTTTTGCTCCAGTTACATCAGGGGATGTATTTGTCTGTGTATTGAATTACAGTAAGACTGCTGTTAAAATGTGGGATCTTGTATCGATAAACTATTCTTGGATCTTAGAAATTGGACATAGGGTTATATACAACTACTAATAAAACTTCAGTAGGATGTCAAAAATTCATGTCAGTCAACTCTTTACGTGCACTACTCAGAAAAATTGAACCCATTTTCGCTGTCCCAATTTACTTCAATATCAACTACCACTCCTTCCCCTATAACCAACTTTTGAACTCGTGTGCCTCTTTATCAGAACTTAGAAGAATCCATGCTCTTATCCTTACAAATGGGTTCCACAGGGATATGTTCTTGTCAACAAAACTTATCACCTTGGCAATCTCTTTATCTCCATCCATGAACTATGCCCGCAAACTATTCGACAAAATGCCCAACCGAGATGTATTCGTTTGGAACACATTGATTCGGGGTTATGCTGATTTGGGTCCCTGCCAAGAAGCGATTATTCTTTACAAAAACATGCATCAAGCTGGATTACTAGCAGATAATTATACTTTTCCGTCTGTCGCTCGATCTTGTGCGGTAATCTCAGCCTTGTGGGAAGGAAAAGAAGTGCACTGCAATATAATTAAGAGTGGGTTTAATCTTGATCTGATTGTACAAAGTTCTTTGGTTGCATTGTACTCGCAAAGTGGGGAGATGTTAAATTCTGAAGTAGTTTTTAGTGAAATGGTTGTTAGGAACATAGTTTCATGGACTGCAATGATTTCTGGGTATGTGCAAAATGGGTTTTTTGAAAAGGGGTTGGGGGCTTTCAAGGAGATGGTGGCCTTGGGAACTCAACCGAATTCCGTCACACTAACAAGCATTCTTCCTGCCTGTGCTAGTTTGGAATTTTTCAACTTAGGAAAGTTGATTCATGGTTATGGGGTTAAACTTGGAGTAGAATCTGAGATTTCTGTGGTTAATACTTTAATTGCTTTGTATGGTAAATGTGGTAGTATTGATATTGCCAGATCCTTGTTCGATAAAATGACGGTCCGAACCCTGGTTTCGTGGAATGCCATGATTGCTGCTTACGAGCAGAATAATGCTGGTGCAAATGCAATCAAACTCTTCCGTAAAATGCAATTTGAAAAGATAGAATTTGATTATATCACTATGGTCAGTGTTATTTCAGCATGTTCTAGTTTGGGAGCTCTCAATACAGGAAAATGGGTACATGAGCTTGTGAGAAGCAAAGGCTTTGAAACCAACGTTTCAATCACAAATGCCCTAATTGCACTGTTCTAAAAAACCCGCCTAGGCTTCGCCTAGGCACGCCTAAGCTTAAGGCTTGGGTGAAACGCCTCGCCTTAAGTTTTTTACGCCTTATGCTTAGTAAAACTCTTAAGAGGCATTTTTTTCTAAAAACAACAATGCTTTAGTGAAACGATATCGCCTTTTAAAGAATTTTTTAACTAACCGGACCCTTATCTCATCCAAAATAATCAAATAGTATTTTAATTTTAATATATTCAGACATATTTTTATGATATGTATAATTTTAGTATTTTAATAGCCTTGTTATGGTGTAAAAATATTAAAATATATTAAGAAGGACTAAACGCCTTTTCACGCCTTTTTACGCTTAAACCCGCCTAGGCTTCTAAGGCTTAAGGCTTGACCTCCACGCCTCGATCACGCCCCACGTTTTTTAGAACCTTGCCTAATTGATATGTATGCGAAGTGCGGGAACATAGATTTGGCTCAGGACATGTTCGATAGATTGCCTCATAGAAGCGTCGTCTCGTGGACTTCAATTATAGGGGCTTGTGCTTCTCATGGTCACGGGGAATATGCTATCAAGCTTTTCTCAAAGATGAAAGGAGAAGGAATAAGGCCAAATAGCTTCACATTCACTGCAGTTTTGACAGCTTGTAGGCATTCGGGCTTAGTAAAAGAAGGGAGGGAGCATTTTAAAAGCATGACAAAGGATTACTCGGTACAACCGGGTGTAGAACACTGTGCTTGTATGGTTGATCTTCTTGGTCGAGCTGGTCAATTGGTGGAGGCTTTTGAGTTTATTGAGAATATGCCAATCAAACCAGACGTGAGTGTTTGGGGAGCTTTACTTGGTGCTTGTAGAATCCATGGCAATCTTGAGATGGCGGAAATTGTGGCCGAACGATTATATAAGTTGAACCCTCAAACTGTTACTTTCTTTGTTCTGATGGTAAATATATATGCAGAAGCTGGTAGGTGGGAGGATGTAGAGAGATTGAGAAAATTGATGGAGGAAAGGGAGCTGAAAAAGATTCCTGGCCAGAGTTTAGTCGAGGTAAATCGAAGATTTCACACATTTTTGTCTGGTTCAAGATCCCGACCTTCCTAAGAGGCAGCTATGTGACATATGAAGATTCAAAAGAATGAATCTGTAAACACCATTTAACTGATTGAGTTGTAATCTAGACTGGGTTTATTTTTTGGGGACAAAATTCACACGAGAGTTGATGCTTCACTAAAATTGGCCGTATGACAATTGTGTGTTTTAGTAGAGAGAAGATTCATTTAGTTTCATTCTCATGTAGAAAAGGTTTGTGCTTTTATTCTATCCCAATCCGGATTCTTAATATTGAAAAATATCCTTTGGTAAGAGTTATCAAGAAGCATCTTGATGTAACAGTTCTAGCTACCCTTGCTGGGTTCAGTGGCTCGCAATAAATTATTTTTAATATCTTTTTAGATCTATAAATATTCTGATAATTCAAAGCCCCACTTCAAAATTATGCCTTATTCGCATCCATGAAATCTCTATAAAATTTCCTTCAGACAATCATATGTAACTAAAAGTGAATGCATGGGTGCCTGGTTTAAGAACATAATCCCTTTTTCCCCCTATTTTCAGCTTCTGCTCACCCCTAAAAAAAAAAAGAAGGCGCGCACACACTTTCATCTGTATTTATCAACAGTAAATGCATTTATCTATGGAGGTCAGGAAAACCCTTTTGAGACTTGTTCGGATCCATCAGGGTGGTTATCTGTTGGTGTTAAATATTAACTTTACTGTCCATCAATCCATAACCTCGAGTTCTGCTCATTATTTGGAGCATGCTTATTAAAATATGTTCCATGACTAGGGAATTTCTTTACAAGAACACAACTTTCCAAAAATTTCATGAAATCCTTTTTCCTTTTGGGTCATTTTGACAAAACCCATGGTTGATAATACGATATATGACTTAACCCGGTTTTGCAAATAATTAGACGCAACTCCAATTTCATAAAGAAAAAAGACTGTTGAATTGCATGAAATTGGTGTTATGTATAATTATTTGCAAAAACTGGGGTTAAGTCAAATATTGAATTATCAAACTGGGGTCTTGTCAATATAACCCTTCCCTTTTTGTGTGTGCACGTGTGGTCATCTCTGCCAACATGTGGGAGTGTTATGGGAAGATGCTCAAAACCTAAAAGGGCAGCTCAATAAAACAAGGAGTTAGACTATTCTATGCAGCATTTCAGTGAAGGATCCTTGGCTAGATTCAGAAAGCTTGGATTTACAGTATATATCTGTTGTGTGTGACGAGAAAGAAATCAATTTTTCTTTTTACATTTTTTAAACAGAGAGAGAGATTGGCAGATTGTTCTGAAGAATATTGTGGTAATTTTATTGTATGAAACTTAGAAAGGGATGGAAGTTTTTATTTTTCTAATGCTGGGGAAGGAAGGATGCTTCTTGGCTAGATCCAGAAAGCTTGGTTTTGCAGTAAGTAAGAAAAGAAAAGAAAGGTCAGAGTTATCATTTCCTAAGTTTTGAAAGCAAAATTCAATAAAGTAAACACACAGATCAACAATATACAACATTTTGGAAAATATGGCCAGTAATTGTATATTTATAGTACCAATGGACACATAAGTAAGCATATGGTTGTAACAAATGTCTCTGCAGTGTCTAAAGCCCGATTATATACGAAGTTGAACTATTAACTCATTAAGTCCACCTAATCACATGAAAAAACATTTCCCAATAATACTAATAAGTATGAACCTAAAATAGTTTGTGTCCAATATAATTTCAATATTGGGTAAGTAATTAATATTTATATTAGATGATGTTAATTAACAGCTAAAGCTGTATTAACGGGTAGACACCTCTGAGCTGAGATTATTGAACTAGACACTCGCTACGCAGGATAGAGATTAGACACACACACACACATGCACACAGAGATATGCATACAATACGAGTGATCTGCCCTCTTCCTCCTTTTTTTATCTAACTCCTTAATACCCTCCAAGCATCTCGATATACATTCCCTGAACATTCACATATACGTCCTTGTTCGAAATCTTAAGATCCTACTTAAGAAGTTCGATTTTCTGGGCAAGATAAAACCTGCTAACCCGAAACCTGACAACCCTTTCACCACTCCTTGATCATCTTGCAAAATTATGATTTCTTAACTGCATAGTTTCAAATTGGAAGGGACTCCTGCCACAAGAAATCCCACTAGTCTAGAAACAAATGAGTGTGGTTTGAAATCGGTCTTGGGAGTGAAGACTTGCCCTTGTTGACTTGTCTTGTTTGAAGACTGGTCGCAGGCTTAAAACTACAACATCAATTTGTAGGTTCAGGGCTTAACAATTTAAAATAATTATCATGCAGCTGGATAACGAAATATAGAATATAACTCAGAGAGTCGATTGTTAAGTTATAAATATAGAATTTAAAACTGAATACATAAATGAGCTGGAAAAAATTAATGCAAGTTTTAATATGAATCACTTTTGACTCGTTCTCTAGGACTTCTGTTTTCAGGTGATCATTATATATATGTAAAAAATAAAAGTGATCATGTCATATTTTCCTTTACATTCTTATGAGATAGGGAGTATGATGGATTTTTTTTTTCTTCAGTGACATTGAGGTTGATGGAGATTAGGCAACTCTTGGAACCCAATGTAGTTTGATGATTGAAGTAGGGCTAGTGGAAGGTGCGTAATCTGAGTTAACACATGAATTTCAATTTAGCTTTACGGTGGGTAACCTTATTGATTTCTTGGTTTTTGGTTATTTATGGAAACAATTCACCAACACTTCATTAAAGTTTCTAGACACACTCCTACTTTTATGGGTCCTCTTTGATAGATATTATGATAGGCGGACCTGAGTTGCGGATTGACATGTTTTTTATATGACATATTCTAGCAGCGATTTGTAGGCATACTTAAATTGTGGTCTTTTGTTGTCTCTTCTCCTAATTTTTGAGAAGAAAGTATATGTGCTATTGAAACAGGTTGTTCCTTTTTAATGAGTGATGCTAGTCTTACAGAAATCTAGCAACCGAATTTACTGAAATCTATTGATTTCCTTTCCATGCCACTCCCCTAGAGTTGCACACATAAAAGCATATACCTAACAAACACATAAAGAGAGATACTAAAATATCTAATACCATCTTCAACATCCAGTAAATGGTACAACTGAACACCTAACAATCATTTTTTTGAAGACGTACAAATTCCATTATTGTAGGAGGATTGTGTGACTAGGGTCTGATAAAATACTGTAGTGGGTGAAGCGTGACCCACTTCAATGAATTCTGCCTCCAAGGTTTTCAAGAGTCTCGAGAGTAGCACCTGGTAAAACCTTCCCTTTTAGTAAAAATGGAACCAAAGCTAGAACCACCTCCTGTAAGAAGATGAATTTCACAGCAATAACTTTTCTCAAAAGGATCTCCTGAGAATGATGGTTGTCAACGTGGGAGTGAAAAAATAGGAACTCAGCACTCAGAGAGTGAGCAGGGAGAGAATACTAGGTGGTCTGGTGTGATTTTGATAGAGTAACGGTATGAGTTGAGTTTCTGATATATGATTTGACCTCACCAATGGTCCTATTTATAGGTGAACACTAGTGCTGGTTTGGGCCTTTTGGGGTGCCAAAAATAAGAGGAAAGGCTTAGAATGACAAGGTCTACAATGTACCTTTTGTCCCTACTAGGTATGCATCCTCCTGTCCCCTCTGACAGACGACACTTGGTGTAAACCAAAGTCAAAAAGTAAATGTGTCTCCTAATGAAGACAAAATATTTGATTTGGTAAATATCTTTTGAAACGGTAACTTTTGGTACAAAGTTTGTAAACTTGGGAGGGGCTTCGAGGACCCCCTCCTCTAAAATCATTTAACTTGAGAGAGGCTATAAGGACCGCCTTCTCTAAAATCATTTTGTAAAAAAAAGTTCATTTCTTGTGAGCAACCTCTTGGTTCCTCACTTCAGTTATGACCGGGTGTGAGCTATGTAAGGACTTGGGTAACTTGCTTTCTTTTGTGACTTGAGCGTTGGGACGAGAGGTTGCTTGTGGTGAGCACTCCTCGTCAAAGCCAATTATATGTGGCTTTAATCTTGGGGCGAGAGGCTGCTCGTTGGGGGGGCCCTCCTCGTCTTTATTCCCTTCCTTTGTGGCTTGAGCTTTAGGACGAGGGGTTCCTTGTGGTGAACCCCTTTCTCGTCCTTCATTTTTATAAATTTGAGCTTTGGAACAAGGGACCCCTCGTGGTGGCCTCCTCGTCCAACTAGATTCTTCCTTTGCCAGAGCACCTTTTGGAGGGGGGTGCTCGTGATGAGCCCCCTCACCATATGGGCATGTTCGCCCATTTATTTAGGCAAATGGGTGAGCTCCCCCTCTACATTAGTCCCCTCGTACAAAAAACTTTCTGTTAGGTAGACCAAAGATTTTTGTACGTAATGATTCACTATGTCTTGGAATACGAACAGTCTAATTCAATCTCATCATGGCACTGTTGGCATTTTATAGGTCTATCACATTAGCTCACATTGAGGGTCTCGAGGTGACACGTGTTGAATGGAGAACAGGCATCCCATCATTAGGGAAATGATTTGCTCCCCTTTTGATTGGCAGGGGCGCATGTGACTTAATATGGTATAAAAGGCCCTTTTAAAACCCTTCTTCTTTTTACCTTGGCATTTGTTTTCAAACTTGAGTTTTTAGAGAGAGAGAGAGAGAGGCTTTCCACCGTCGTCTTCCTCCTTTCTTTACCATCACAAATGGCTTCCTCTTCTTCTTAAAACCCTACTTCCACTGTCAGCACCACCACTAGCGAGGTGCTAGTGGGTATGGTGCCCATTTCCATCACCGTCTCGACAGTTTTAGCCACCGGAGCCACCGCCATCACTTCTTTTGTCCTAGAACTCACCGACTCTATTTTGGGTGGGGCGTTTGTTGATATTCTCACGAGCGAGGGTCCCTCGTCCACAGCCTACTACAAGTCTCAGAAGGAATAATTGGTTGCTCGCACAAGGAGGGATTTTGGTGTCTACCGTATATCCCCTTACTTTGGTGAGGAAGATACTTTCATGTTCTCTCTGGCAAATTTCGAGCAAGAGTTCGTGGCAAAATTAAACGAGCAGCCCCGTGTGGGTTTGGGTGAGTCTTCTGATCTTCCTATTGTCTTTCCTGATTCAATTTTTAGAGTACGAGTAGATAGGGGTGATTTCCTCCACTCTAATATTGAGATCAAAGTTTTTGGAGGTGCCATAGACGAGTGGGCCCTTTGGGTGGACTATGTCTTGTCCACCCCCTCGCATAGAGCTATCATCGAGGAGTTGGGCCTTACAACTGCTATCAACAGCCTCAAATCTTGCTCAATTTCCAAATATGCCATTACTTTACTTTATTGGACTCTCATTGGAGCAGATATTCTCATACTTTTGTAACTGGTTGGGGGAAATTTACTATCACTTTGAAGGACATTTACGAGTTTCTCACTATGTCCTACTTGGGAGAGCATATTCTTACTGATGGTTTCGAGGATGAGGTTAAAGAGAAGATGGTGGGGGAGTTGCATTCAGCTTTGGGTGAGTGGACCAAGTATGTGGCTATCAATCAAACTGGCCAAACCAAACACTCCTTCTCCAAATGGCAAAGGTATTGGTTCAAGGACTTCAAGCAGCCTCCCAAGGGAGAGAGTTCGAGCAAGGCTTTAAAGAGTCAAGAAGGGCCAAAGATTAACTCCCCCTTGCATTTGGTAGCCTTTTTTTGTCACCGTCTTGAGTAGGTTCTTATTTTCAGGGAGACCTGATGACTCCCCTTGCGAGCTTTTGTTTACGTTAGTTGTGAGACTTTCTCGGGGGAGGACAGTCTCACTCGCAGCTTTAAATCTGGGATCCCTCTATACATGGCTTGATCGTGCTCACCTAGATGTTGAGCGTTCTAGTGGCCTTCATGATGCCATTAACTTCACCAACACCTTTATCTTGATGTCTTTTATGTTCGAGAGATTTCCCAACTTTGCTCCAAAGGCAAGGGCTTGCCATAGTAATGTTGCTCGTGTAGCAAGGTGGCACAAAAAGATCCCCAAGGCCCCCCTAGGGCCTTTGATAGATAATATTGACGAGTTCTCTTCCAGGACTTATTGCAGACAGTGGGTGGCATTTTCACTTAGGTCTCCTTCTCTTCCACTGGGGCACTTTCTATTACACTGCTGATGCTGACTCTGTTTTCACTTGCCCCCACATCCAGGTAGCTATTATAGTTTTACCCTACAGTTTGGCATCTTTGACTGATCTAGGCCAAGGAGTGGAGTTTTATCATTCTGAAAGAGTGAGAAAGCAATTTAGTTACGACCAAGGTGTCCATACTCCTACCTATTCTTCAAGCACTTCCCCATCCCAGCTATACCTAGAGGCTTTCGTAAATTTCACTTTTTAGGGGGTGGTTTATAGAGTTAGCCATTTTGGGGGGTTATCTGTACCCTCTCGAGATTATCGCCCTTCCTTTACTCGTTCCTAGTTCACTCTTTGGCAGAGGCAAGTCCTCTTTATTCAGAACTTTGTGAAGGATGTCCCCCATGAGACCATTTCCACTAAACTCCCTAACAATGATAAGTATGTGGGTAGGAGGACCCAGAAGACACTATGGCATTGCAGCACCATTACCAAGGCCCCCTCGAGCAGGTTACCCCCATCTTGGTAAAACCCCTGCTCGAAGAGTCCATTTACTCTAAGCAGCCTGAGCCCCAGCCTGCCAAATCCAAGGGAAAGGGGAAAAAAAATCCCCCCTTGCTTCTAAAAGGAAGCATCTTGACGTGGATGTTTCCAACTTCATTCCAGCCATTACTGCCCCACCTGCTATTACTACTAATATTGTCGTTGCTCCTACTTCCCATCCCTCGCCAATAAGGACTAGGGCGAGTAAGAAGAAGAAGAAGAGGGTTAGTATTGAGGTTGTTGCTCCATCTGTACCAGACCAGGGATCTGACATTAACAATCTTGGAGTGGAGGATACCTATAGGACTGTTTGTGAGCAGGTTTATGAGGCTCTGGGACTATCTTTTAAGGAGCCTGATACTACTTTCATTCCAGTTGGTGAAGGCACTATACCTGACTCCTCTTTACTTAGTGAAACTGAATTTCATGGGTTTTCACTTGTTGGTTTCCCTTCTCCTTCATTTGAAGAGGAACTGGTTGATTATAAAAGCACTCCTTCCTATGATGATGCTAGTTCTTCTTCAAATGACATGAGTGACACAGGCCCCCATGATGATCGTCATCCTGATACTTCTTATGTGTTGCTAGTTTCGAGAAAGTCCTTCAGTGAGGACATTATGATATACTCCCCCTCTGCTAGCATTCCTACCACCGGACATCTCCCACAAGTCTTTTCTCTTGACTTCTTGTATATGACTTATTATTTGGTTAGATTTACGTAGTATCTTATTTAATTTCTCTTTTCATTGTGGCCTATGCAGGGTGCTTCTGTTGCGGCGAGTGATCTTTCACCTCCAACTCATACCCGAGGGCCCTTTCCTAGGGCGAGGAACTATATGTTGTCTCCTCTTTGAGCTTGTCTAAAGAGGTTTGTTGCTCCCTCCATGTTCAAATATTACTCTCTTTCTTTTATTTTCTTTGCTGACATGATATGTTCTCTTCTTTTGCTTTTGCAGCTATACTCTGCGTTCCCAGCGACCACGAGGGCTTCTTCCGTGTCGTCTTCTGCTATCCAGGAAATTATCAAGCCTTCTAAGTTTTTTTCCCTAGCTTGTCATATTGTGAAACCTATATTAAGGTCTCTTCTTTTATCTTTTATATGCACAGGTGACCCTTCCTCTTAGCCGTGCTTCCCATCCTCACTACACCAAAACAGTCAATTAGTAGCACTATTGTAATGTTACTAAAATAATTACTAACACTAAAAAAGTGTTAGGTGTGGGGAAGCAAATTACCAACACTTTTTTACTGTTACTAACACTATTTTACCGTTACAAAAGTGTTGCTAAATTCTGTGTTACTAACATTTTTTACCTTTGCCAGCATTTCGTAACACACTTCTAACACAATTTTTATAACACATTTAGTAACTGTATTAGTCCGTTACTAATATTAAAAAAAATATTTATATATATATACACACACGCGCATTAGGGTATACAATATTTAGAAATGCTAACATAATGACAATAAAATAATTGTCAAACCGATTTAATTTCAATACAAATAAGTTAGATTTAAAAAAAATGGACAAAATCTCCTTTATACTATTATCCATCTGTTTAAGGTATAAAATATAGTACAACAATACACGCTCATATCAACCGGTATAGTTAACAGGGACGATTTCGGCACGGTAAGCGGCGATCTTGAGGAACATAGGCATGGCAAGGTCAAAATGAGGTCGAGGTGGGTTGCACCAGCCTCTATTGTCACCGGCTTGCGCGAAGTTTGGTGGGCAAAAGTTGGTAGCCATGACCAAAATAGAAGGGCTCCCCGGGTTGCACCATTGTGGGTCATTGTTGCACTTAATCTCAAAGCACGCTCCACAGCTCAGCCCATTGTTAGAAAGTTCCATGCTCAATGTCGCCATGTTCACACCATAACTTTGGCTATACAGATTTCTATACCCACAAGCACCACCTGTAAAAATAAAAAGTCACTCAGAAACAAATATTAAGTTAAGCTACATACGTTTGGGTAAGAAAAATAAAACAAGCTTATCCATAGTTCCGGAAGCGTCACTGCCACCATAGAACATGGCATGGGCGCTTTGCCATGCCCCACCGGTGAAAACGCCAAGTATTTTGGCATTAACCACCGACATCAAATGGAGGAGAGTAACAAAGTAGAGCAATCTCATACCCATTTCACAAAATTTGTTCAAGCTAATAAAAATAGAACCGACAAGAGCTGAGAATTGAAGGCACAAGATAAAATAGTTTAGTTGTTTTACTTATCACTTTCGCCTTTTACCATGGTTGAGTCATTCTGATAAGCTTGTGTTTGGTTCCTATTCAAATGTTAAGACCGTGATCACACATCTATAACATTGGGTGCCATATAGAATGTAGGAAAGTAGTGTTTTGCTCTGAAAGATAAGGAGTTTATATTACAATTCACGACATCGTATTCTGGTGCATTTAATGGAAAATAGAGGGTGATAAAAAGAGGGGAAAGAGAAATCTACAGTACGATTTAATCAGATCTTCCCCCCAGAGTAATAAAACCAATCATTGAATTATTAATCAAAACAAAAAAATGTTCCATAGCTATCGTTGCAAACAAATCAGCAAAAATAGCCTTGAGAGTAGTACGAATTGTAATAAAATGAGACAATGTACATAAACATAAATAAATCAACCACCGTAAATAAGAAGCCGTGTTTGAACATAATGGTGGGGTGGAATGTACAGAAAAAAAAAGAGGAGCAAACCTGTTTAACATAGGACTCACTATTCCTTGACTGCGGCTGCAGAACAGAAGAAGCGATAGGAGCAGACCTTTGAAGAGCAGACCTGTGGTGACTGGATTTTAAGATGGTCATTCCAGAACTCAAAGCAATTTCTGCATTGATGATTCTGGTGTTGGTTACTCCGATGCGTAAAGAAAAAGCATAAAATTGAAGATAAAACACCAAAATATAGATAAGAGATGCCCAAAAAAATCATTTTGTTTGCCCAAAATTTGAATATTGTACAAATGGAAAATATAAAGGGATAGAGAGAACCACAAAACATTAAGTGGTGCTTGGTTCCCGGTACAACACATTGCATCAGGAAATGGTACCTGGTACAACACATTGCCTCAAAAAATAGGTATCACGTATTTTATATGAATAAATTGAATTAAAGTAAAAGATAATACAGTTATATATAGATAATCTTTACAAAATATAATCATACCGTAAATACCATTTTTTGTGTAAACCCCATAGCTGTAACTTCTGCATTTTATTGAGACTATAAATTTAAGTTGATGTGTAATCAGCATAGCTAAAAAGTAAAAAATTACGTTTACACGCAGAGCTCTATAAAGTTTCAGAATAACATATAAATGTTTGGAAGAAGATAAACAAACTATCGAAGTAATCATCAATATTTAAACAAAGACGGGAGGCCTACGTTTAGAATATATTTACAAATGAAATATATTCTACTATTTTTGAACTACCACATCTCATGAAGATATTTAGAATGTAGCAGATATAAATGAAAATAAATTTTAGAATATATTTAGAAATGAGAGTTTTTTGCCTCTTGTAAAATACCAGAAAAGGCAATATTACCTGCAGTACATTGGGTACACATGAATTCTATTGAGTTATAAAGTAATTCTCAACCAAATAGCTTAGTCATTATCACGGATTTAAAACATAATCACATCATGAAAATCTAGAAGGAAAAAATAAGAAATGATTATCTCAGCAGAATAAAATTAGGTGCTGGACACCCGAGCCATGTTTATAAACACTTTCTCATCCAAGCAGTGGAGAATGGACCTTCAAACAATTTTATAGGAGATATATACTGTACTGGGATTTCTGACGCAAAACTAAAAGATAGCAAACATATAACGATAATATAATTACAAATACTTAAAGTGCCCAAAAGTGAACTTACAATAGCACATCTTCTTGAGCCCCTAAAGACTATTATATCGATTTCGTTACAAATATCTTAAACAGACTGGACAGTGGACACTCACCATTCAGTTCCATTTCCTTAGTTGTTTTCCTCAAAATCCCATTAACAATTGTGGCCAACCTCGATGTCTCAAAGAACACCTGTGTCATACACTCACATGTTAAAATCACATTTACTCATTAAAAAAAATCTACATATTATAGAGTTCCAATTTACTCACAGCACCAGTGAACCGCATTGCTTTGTAATCGCTCCAGTTTATAGGATCCTCTTCTTTTTTCTTTTCTCTAATTGCCATGTGTTCTTTCTAGATAATTTATAATAAATGTTAGATCAACAATACTCACCAATTTAAATGAGGCAAAGAACTGAAAAATATTCTTAAAAGTAGTAAATATTGTGACTTACCCTGAGCTCACTATGAACTCTAGGATGATCATGAAGATACTTGACGGCCATTATAGAAGTGGTGGAAACAGTTTCATAGCTTCATAGTATAAAAATACAAATTAGCCAGCACCATAAACCGACAATTTTAACGATTCTCAAGTTTAACGAATTTGTGGAGCACACAGTAAGATATCAGTAAGTTATTACCTCAAACCCTATAAAGTATCAGTCTTAATACAACCATTTAAGGGTCCTTATTAATCAAAATCATAGGACTGAACCGCTGACAGACGTGTGGTAACATGTTTCATAGTTGTATGCTTCTTGTAATCAATATTTTGTAAGTTCACAACGCTCTATTCTGGTTTTCCATTATTAGTAATTCAGGCCATCTCGGAGTTCAGTTTCACTAGACATGTTTGTTGTATTTCTTCACATGATCATTAGTCCTGTAGTTCTTATTTATGTACGTTATCTTTGACAATCTAATTCAACTCCTCACATTTAGCCTATAATCTGAAAGCTCTCAACAAGATTTAGTCCGTGACTCTGTCACTAGAATATCTGTACTATAATACAAATTATAACATGCCTTTGTTCTCAGGAGAAGGCTCTTGATTCTTATACGACGGATAGGTACAAATCAGATGAATAAATAGGAGTGCTCAGTCTATATGCCATGAACCGAGGTCCCTTCTCCTTGCACAATAATAGCCATTCATCAATGCACGCCAGTTAGTTTGGATCGGAACCTGGAACAGTTCGCGCTTGAAGAATTTTCAGTATATCTTCTATTTTACCAAGAAGAAGAACCGCATTGCGAACACTCTCTTATCTAGCCTCAATGGCACTTCAATGGTATTGTGTGGTAATAACATACCACAAGCTTGTCAAACAAGCACCCAATATATCAGATATTATAACAGAAAACCTCTCGAGCAATCTCTTGCTGCTCTCAGTGTCTCGGCTGTCATTATCCAGCAGTATAGTTTGACATATTCTGTACATGGAATTTGCAGCCATCACATTGATGGGACATCTCGAAGGCCTCTCCTTTAAACATCCATTCATCTCTTTCTTTCTAAACTCCATAAATTTGTTCTTTACAATATCAGAAAGTCCTGTGAGTATTTCTTTTAGGGTTTTTCCTACTGCGATTTTACGCAGATCCACATTGAGCCACTTGTGATAAAGATCAACTCCTACCGACACAGTTTCAGCTGACTTTCTACTGTGTGTCAACTCTATTTTAACAACCATGTTATCTTCCACCACTCTCACATACATTAGTCCTCCATGCACACTTCGCACTAATTGTTTGATTACACGACTCTCTATTTCAGGCAGTGCAATAGCAATGCTTGTTAATGTCACCACGGGTAGAACCCAACAATTGGGTGATTCTTCGCAATCCAATGAAGGAATCTTATCACTGTCAAACTCATTTACTCCATTGAATTCTTGTGAAGAGGTATATTTCCCAAGAAATCGTATGAGGTGTTTTGGCTGCTGTTTTCCCCCAATCCTCACCCAGTGATCAGGGGCAGAACAGGTGTTTTGTGACACCAAATCAACTAACTCTTCCTCTCCTTCAAGATGCATAATAAAACAATGCAAATCAAGATTCAGACCCGAATCATTATTTGAAGCAGCAGCAATTCCATTGTTATAATTGATACACAACTTCAAATTCATGTAAGATATAATTAACCAGCTCGTGAAAAAAATGGAAATCAACTGCACCAATTTACACATCAATACTATCCCAATCTGCATCACTATGACAAAATCAAGTATTCCATTTTTCAGTGTGTACGAATTTTCTCCTTCGCCAACCACACATTATTGAAACCACGGGTTGTTCTTTTAACTCAATCAAAATCCATGTCCAATATTCCTCCATTTTAAATCCCTTTGTAGGGGTTGAGGTAGGGGACCCTTAAATGGTTGTAACGAAGCTTACGACTATGAAGCATACACGATTCTTAAGTTTAGCGAATATTAACGAAAATATAAAGAGGAATTTAATCTTTAGGAGCACACAATAAGCTATCAGAAATGAATTTGTGGCTTCTGCGAATGAAAGATTCGGGTGTTCCATTTTCAATGTGGACCTATAATTCAATTTTGAATGATAAACAAAATGAATTCGAAAATACATGATGCATTAAAGGATTGGTGTCTTTGGTCTCCTGCAGCACTGAGTATGCCTTCATCGTCATCACCAAAGCTTCCACACATCTCTGCCAGATTTAATTGACAAACATTGAGAAACATAAAAAGAAATTTATAGCACGATCAGCTTTTATAAATTTATAAACGGAACAAATATTAAAATGTAACAACTTGTTATTTAGCATTAAGACCACGTTATATATGATCATATACTAAGTTTTACATAGAAATAGAGATATTAAAGCAGTGAAATTGCTCTTCACAATTACTTGTTCAAATAATTTGCTTTCATCCGGATAAAATGCGCCGGGAAGATGAAATACATGAATCATTAGAGAAATCTGAGTTGAAATACAGATCTATAACACCTTTTGGACTGTCGGGCAATGAACCAAACTTGCGTTTGTTATATTAACAACCAAATCCTCCAAATGATAACTCTTGGATTAGCTTACAACAATCTCCAACCTTGTCATGTTCACATAATCTTTATGAGATTTCAAAAATACTATTTTATTCAATGAGGATAAATAGGAATGAGGGTGAAATATTAGTTACCGATGATGCCCAATAGTTGGTTGTGGTCTCTACTCCAACACAAGGCTCTATACTAGTGATTACATGTAGCATTGTGGCAATGGCTATTATAGAAGGAAGATAGCTAAAAAACCTACAATCTGTAAATTAAAGATGCACAGTAAGAATAAGTATCCCAAAATCAAAATGATTAAGAAATGACAGAGGTGGTAAATGGAAGTCTCCTTGTAATATAATTAAGAAATGAAAGTGGCGTCACCGGGTTCATCTTCCTTTTAAGAGTTGACAAAACCAAAATCTCCATTCTCTGAATAGTTTTCTCTCAAAGACATACTTTGTTTCCTCCACCTGGACATATCAAATAAATTGATTTGTTATACACTTCAATATATTTATGTATGCAACTATGAAAATATATTTATCTAAATCACCTTTCCCCTCCTCCTTTATCCGAGCTTGAGACCGGCAATGCTCATATAAATATTGGCATTGGCGGAGTTAAAAAAGTTTTTACAATACATAATCCAAATATAGATAACTTAAACAGAGTCCATAACAAAAGCATGGTCCAAATTCAGTCCAAATTCAGATAACTTAAACAAAGTCCATGACAAAATCATATTACAAATTAAGTCCAAATCAAAAGCATGGCAAATTAAATTCAATTCAAAAATAAAATCATGGTCTTAACTCACAAACTAAACATATTTAAGCCAACAATCCATCTAAATCAAATACCCTCCCAACACTAAATCGGTGAAAGTGTAATTGCCACCTTGAGGAGCATCCAACGTAGCATCGGGCTTCATAACTTCCTCCGCATATATTTTTTGTTCTCCGACTCCAACTCGCCTCCCGAGACATATATCCTTTGCTGCATCCGTCACGACATACCCCTTTGACAATTCTTCATTGTACCTATCAAGCAAGATGACGGAGGGGGAAGGACGAGGAGCTGATCTAAAAATATTATCTAGATTTCTAGAAAGATTTATCCACGAACGACTTGTATTAGACACATGCTCACTTATTGGTGTCAGTTGTGAACAATTTTCCTTTTGAGCATTGAAGGCCTGAACCAAACTTTGTATAGCATCCTTGACAAACAAGATCAAACAATTGTAAGACTGTTATAAGTAGATAGATATGTTGATTAAATAAAATTATATAACATAAAAATATACCTTCATAGATTGAATCTCTGTGTTGTTTTCATCCAATTTTCTATCCATAGAAGCAATGATCTCTGTCTTCAATGCATACGCACTATCATTTAACTTCTTTCTTTGTTTGAGTTTCGCCTTTGCCACCCCTAAACGCATCAATTGCCTCTCGAAATGCGGGGGGGGGGGGGGGGGGAGGGGGGGGGAGGGGGGGGGACTGCCTGAACTCCACCCATTTCTCCTCTCCAAAAACTTCTGTCACCTCATCATTTTCTAAGCATTGGCTCTTGCTACTACCCTCTTCACTCACACTCTTCCTTTTTTCAACCACATCCTTGAGTTTATCCTATCACAACATAGTTATAGATCTAAATAAGAAAAACTCATTAATAAAAATGGTGAAATATACATTAAAAAAACTTTTACTTCTCATGTAAATACTCACATAGTGCATCTTAGCACTTTTTAAGACATTCCCATTTTTGTCCTCGTGTCCCGCAAACCTTTACTTTTTGTTCTAGGTTTGCTTCAACCTACAATTTAATTGGCATATATTATAAACAAAAGTGATGATAAGAATTTATAGTTCTTATGATACATACTATTTTATATTCCACCGCAGCATAGGTGCGTCTCCCAAGTGTATGGGCATGTTCTAATTTGGTCCGACTCTTGACATTTTTAATGTTTTGTGTCTTTTTTATTCCTTTACTTTCATTTTCACAAAATGACCTCCATGTACCAGGATCAACACCTTCCGGTAAAATCCTAACGGTAGACAAAAAATATCTCAAATTATTTTTGTGAGTCCTAAATTTTTGTAGGAACCTCTTCTCACGGGCGAGCCACCTCCGGTTCGACATCGATCTCAAATTGCCCCTGTAATTAACATTAATAAATAATAAAACAATGAATCTCATATAACCAATATCTGGGTCATTTTTATCTCTAATATGAAAATATTACCATTAAAGCATTCCAAACGTCATCCTTACAGTTTTTTGGCACGACCCTCCAATTGTCGTAATTAATCGGGATATAAGATCTAACAAAATCACCGACATGAGTACTCCACTTTTCACTCCACGTACCAACTACACTCCCATCAACTAGAACGGTGATCATCATTTCACCATTTAGGGTCATACATTCTAATTGTTTGGCGTTTTTTTCATTTTCTTCTTGCTTATTTTTACTCGCACTTGAAGAGGGTTGGTCTGAATCTCCATTGGCTAATTCGTCTTGTAGCAGAAGAAATGTTTCTTGCATCTTATTTTCTAATGATGGTTGCTTCGAACCTCCATTAGCACTAGAAGCCATAATGTACAAAACAATGTTGCCAAAACAAAGAATAATGACCAAAATTCAAAAATTCAAAAACATAGAAATATAAACAAAGAAGCCATAATGTACATTATCATATTTATAGTCATTAGAGGATAAAGTAAGTGAAGGTCCCCCCAAATATTAGTGAATTAACTCAAGGGGTTTAGTGTACTAAGTATGTGAGGCCAGGATAAAATTCAAAGAACGCATTATTGTCATGAGAAACAGGATAATATTATTGTCACGAGAAACGGGATAAAATTAAAAAAAATGGATGCCAAAATATTATTTGAAGAGTCCTTCTACACCGCATGTGATATTATTCCATTGAAACAGGATAATATTATTTGAATCTGGATACCGATTAGTGTCAATGACAATTTCTAGTGAAGCAAGCATAGCAGCCATTTGAAAGGTATAGATTTTGCAGATTCTTCAAACTCCCAATTTCAAAATGCATAGATATTGTAAAACTTGAAGTTTTAAAAGGTATAGCAATTGCAAATTCTGGTTTATTTTTCTTTGTTTTATATGGATTTAACATACACTGGAAATCATTTTTTACATGCATTCCATCAAATTAATATGTATCAGTTGTTCAATTGCACCTGCTACTCAACTTGTACCCATGTTTCAAGTTTCATATGGAATGCAGCTTAATCCATCAATTATAATTCCCTATTAAATGAAAATTTTATATTGGAGTAAAGTCTATTAATACAAGAGGAGATGGAAGATATATTTTGACTTGAGATATAACAACTACACCAATGGAATTGTTGGTTATGAGGGTATTTCTGATAAGATTTAGATTCAAAATGACAAGTACATATCTCCTTTTTAATTTGATGGAACTACTTTTGTATAATTTTCCATCCACAAACTGTTTTAATTAAGTCTACCACCTACTTAAAATCATATTCAACTTGGAAGGAATCAATTCCCAAATTAGCACAAAGTTTTAGACCAAAAACTATGGCAACACTTTCAACATACATGTTATAATAGCCTAAATAAATTGAGAACGCAACAACAAAGTTCCCAGTAGGGTTTCTAATGATTCCTCCAGCTGCCTGGATTACATTTAGATGACCCATCCACATTAAGCTTATCTTCTCCTTCAGCAGGTATACACGAATTAATAAGTCTAAATTCATAAGAAGTTTGTTTAAACTTCAAATGAAATAGGTTTAGCATGTACCTGTATTTATCAATGGCCTTATCTGAAAACTTCAACGTAGAAGCTATTTTAGAATGTAAGGCACATAAATTGTTGATGATCTCCTCGTCTTTCATAGAGCTCCCCTAAAAGATATTAAAATTTCTTACTTTCCATATTTCCTAAGATACATTTAAAGGTGTGTTTGAATGAAGGAATTTCAGGTAATACAACATTTGAGTTCTTAAACTCTAAGAAATAATCATATACAGGCAAGAGTATAAGTTAAGTTCAATTCCCATAAGCTTACCAAAGTAGCACTAAATGTTTTTAGCATAAGGGTTATCCAAGGAAGTGTTATTTATGTTCTCCACTGTATTTTGACAACATTTGCATGTAGATGAAAGACTAATCCCAATATTTTAAATTTGAGAATCCAAAGCTACATCAGAATTAAGAAGTTTCCATATGAAAAATAGGGACATTTATAGGTAATGCTTGTTCTAAATAAATTTCCAACTTAAATATATGGGGCGATATCATCTATAAACCTTTATAATTAATTTGAAGGTGAAATGTCATGTTGTAGTAGATGGTATAAAATGACATCTCCGTAATGCATAGCCAAGAAATTATTTGCAACTTCTACAACACCTCTGATTCTTTTTATAGTGTTGGACCCTGTTGTACCAATTATAAGAATCTTCTTATACTGTTGCTTCAAGAACAAAGAACACATATTTGTCTTCGTGATTAAATTCCACAAAAGTCTTAAGACTTGTAGCTGTGATTATATCTGACAAAGATCTGCAGTTTAAACCCCTATTTTCTTTTGGAAAGCAAGCCCTGTCACATTTAAGCCATTGGAATATCCTCTCTTCCGAATTAGGACCTCCCCAAATAATTTAGAGAATAATCTTTTAATTATCATCATAATCTGCTGAGGAGGATTAAGAGCAACTAATGTAAAAATTGGAATAGAAGAAAGTTCATGCTTCATGAGAATCAATCTACCTCATTATGAAAGAAATTTAGAGTTATGACAAAAATAAATATGAAAAAACTACTTGAGGCTTTATACAATCGACAAAATATTATATTATTAACGGGAAAAAACAAATGATTTTCGAAAAAAAATATTAAATAAAATCGTAGCACTTCAGCAAACTTTCTAAATGTGGTTGGTCTTCAAGAATAGACTGGAAGCATTTTGGGATCTCTAAATCGTCCACTTGACTCGTCAATCTATTCGGTGAATGTATAACAACCCACCAATTCTGATTTTTAAGATCTTTAGAATAAAATACTTACTTAGCCTTTGATGCGAGAATAGCAGGATCAAACTCATTGTCAACGCTCTTAAACTTATCAAAATTTACCATTACTAAATTAGAGTCTAGACAAAGCTTACAACCATTTTTCTTATCCTCCACCCTCACCCAATCACAATAAAAGACCACCTCCTTAAATGCAGTATAATCTAGCTTAATTATTTACTTGATGACTGCATACCACATAGTCCAAGTACTTATGAGGTTCTTATCACTTTTTCTAGCTCGAAATTGCGTCCATGCCTTCAAACAAACACCACTATGCCGTGTAACAACCGTATCGTCGTAATACTTAGGAGAGAATACGAAACCATTTACACGATAATTTTTGTATGTCTTAGCCTTGAATTGCAGCCCTTGAACTATTCACCACAATGTTTCTTTTGTCTTCGTCGCTCCTGATTTCACCAATTGTGTTTAGTGAAAACAAATCATAATCACGTCAATATATGTTTTATCTTAGGAGGTTATGCAAAAAAGGCATTAAAATATTAGTATTTATAGAATCACCAAGTCTGATAACCAAGGAATAAAAGAAGTTTGTTTTTCCACTTCTGTCATTTTAACCCCCTTCCCATTCGCACGCGACATGGATTTTAATGATGCTTTATACTCACTACAATATGTCATTTGATATAAGTGATTATTAATCAAGATATTCATTAAAATATAATTGATAATAGAAGAAAGAACTCTAACCTATAGTAATTCTGAAGTCCATCGACATTAAGTCCAAATAACACCCATCGACGTATTTGTTGTAATTGTATTGGTCCCAACGTTATAGTCTTATCACCAAGCAAAGGCCCTTCATCAGAGAACTCTCCATCCTCCTCTAAAAAGGCTTCATGTGAGAATTTATGATTTCCATCTAACGAATTTGGCATGTGCTCCATGCAATATCTAACAGATTTGGCTGCGACATAGGACGCTGTAATGGAACCTTCAACATACCACTTATTAGTGGGTATACCTTTAAAATCTTTCATCGTCCTGTTTGTATAAAGCAATAAAAATTAATAACAACCAATGTTAACCTGAATTGTGCAGATTTTATTTTATTAAAAGATAAAAAATCACCTTTCAAACGGATACATCCAATGAGTGTTTGTTGGTCCACAAACCAAGGCTTCATTTGCTAGATGCATAGTGAGGTGGATGCTAATATCAAAAAATGCTGGTGGAAAATATTTCTCCAACACGCAGAATACTTAAACAACCATGCATTTAGCTCTTTGGATATCTTGTCGAATCAGGATCTTGGAGTATAACATGTTAAAAACAAGCTTAATTGTTGGACCGCTCTTCTCAAATCTCGATGTTTGGGAAGACATGTTGGAGAAACACGGGTAGCAAGTGTTCCATTATGATATGATAGTTCTGGGACTTTAATGAGTGCAGAGATGGGGGATTACGACTTACAATATTTCTCAAGTTAGAAGAAAAACTGGTAGGAAGCTTTAAGTCTTTCAAAATTTGGCAAAATTGTCTCTTTTCCTCTTTATCCAAGATAAATGGTGCCATTGTTTTTATATTTTTCCCCGTGCGCGCATCAACTTTAAGCCATTGACCGCTACGTATGACCATGTCCTTCATATCAAATCGACCCTTTTCAGTATCCTTTGTTTTATTAGCACAAAGAATTGTGTTTATTAAATGCTCTGCAACATTCTTCTCGGTGTGCATCACATCAAGGACATGTCGAACTTGATGATGTCGCAAGTATTCCAAGTAAAAAAAATGGATTTTTTACACCATGATTCTTTAAATTCAACACTGTCGCTTTTATCCACATCACTGACACTTTCATTCGCATTATCAGACTTACGCTTCTTAGAAAGAACTTTTAAGGCTTTTCCAAGTACATACTTGATTTTACTAAACCTTTCCACAAGTACAACTCCATTAATTCAGACCGAGGGAGATCTAAATTCTTATGATTTAAGTCCCAAACCTTTGCCACTCCTAAATGGGTGATCTCTATCAAGAAACATACGATACTTTGTGTAAACTATCTTCCTACTGTTAACTAACCGAATTGATGGTGTTTAATCACCACAAATAGGACATGCATTATAGGCATGTGTTATACATCCAGATAAGTTTGCATATGGGGGGAAATCATGAATACCCCACATCAACATAACTCTCAATGTAAATTATTCCATTTTGTGCATGTTAAAAGCTTGAACTCCCTCCTATAATTTCTTCAACTCATCTACCAACGGCTAAAGTAAAACATCAATGCCTTGACGCGGTGCCTTGGTCCTAGGAATCAACAAAGACAATATTTGAAACTCACGCTTTAAGCACAAAGATGGGCCCACATTATAAGGTGCAATCATACCTGGCCAACAACTATAACTACTAGATTGTATACTATGGGGATTGAACCCATCTGTAGATATGGCAAGACAAACATTGCGCCTTTCTGTAGAAAAATCAGGCCATCTATTTTTTAGCATTCTCCACTGAGCTGAATCACATGGATGTCGTTGATTATCCCAAGAAGTTATTGCTCGATGGTGCCATGTCATTTCATGCGTTATCCAAGGTGTAGTGTATAATCTCCTTAGCCTGGGAATCAAAGATAAATGTCCCAATACTTTCATCGGTTCTTTGCAACCCCTTTTTCCTTTCCTCATGGTCACTAAATATCTTGGTGTCCCACACTGAAGACATTCTTTTAAGTCTTCATTCTCTTTCCAGTACAAAATACAGTTATTCTCACAGGTATGAATGTAGTTTGCTTTCATCCCTAAGTTTGTCATCATTCTCTTCATTTGTGGATACTTTTCTGGTAAAGTGTTTTCTTTTAGAAGCCACCTTTTTAAAATCGACAAAAGAGGTGTAACGCTATTTCCCGACCAATAAAATTGCTTCTTAAAATTATGCAATTCCACAATTGTGGAGAGCGTAGTCTCTGGACCATCACATGAAGGGTACAATTTCTCAGTCGCTAATCTATTGTACTCTTGATACTTATTATTATTAATATGCGATTTTTCTGTCTGGTCAGGTTCTCCACAATGTTTTTTCGTGCACTCCGTAGCACATGTCAACTAAGTCTTGAAGCCTTTCATTCTCAATATTCTCATCATTTTCGATATGTCCTTCACAATCAATAGTTTTAAAATGGGATTCGGAGAGTTCGAGGATCTTATTTCACCGTGTAAAACCCATGTAGTATATGTCAAATCTATACCATGTTGAATCAAATAACTCCGGATATCTGACGCATTAAACCGATTCTTATTTCGACACTTAACACATAGATATGGAAATGTCGAGAGATGGTGTCTATTGTTTGCAATTGCAAAATCAAGAAAAGTTGTTACTCCATTTACATATACCCCACTTACTCTGTTCTTCTGAGCCATCCATCATTTGTTCAATATTTGGGACATTCTCCACTATAAAAAAAACATCATTATTTTATACAAAAGGATAGTGCGCACCATTGGACTTACATGATACACTTACTGAAATGGTATAGTAACATTGGTAACTCAAAATAAGTAATGGTATAGTAACGGTATAGTAGCTTTAGTAATCCTAAAATAGGTCTCTACGCAAGTCTCCCCTCTACATGAATACAAAATAACTTAAAAGCATTAGTGCATGGACAATTATGTTTTAGGAAAATGCAATGGACATTGGATTTTCTCACTTAAAATGTCCCATTTGTCCTAAAAACACAATCTGATGCCTGGTTACACCTACAAATCCTTGCCAACAAAAAAAAAACCACAAAAGTTTTAAAACCCAAACATTCAACCTAAATGCAATGGACATTGAATTTTCACACTTAAAATATCCTATTTGTCCTAAAAACACAATCTGATGTCTAGTTACGCCTACAACCCCTTGCCAACAAAAAACAAATCACAAAAGTTTTAAAACCCAAGCATTCAACCTAAATGCAATGGACATTGGATTTTCTCACTTAGAATGTCTTATTTGTCCTAAAAACACAATTTGATGCCTAGTTACACCTACAAACCCTCGTCAACAAAAAATAAATCACAAAAGTTTTAAAACCTAAGCATTAAACCTGAAATCAGCAAGTGCTTACAAAAATTGATATGCTTAAAAAAACAGTGCTTATAAAAATAATGTTGTGGTTCAAGTTACGAGTTTAAGAATATCAAACTTAGAAACATGTTTATGGTCCGAGTTGGAAATTGGGATTATATTTACACTTAACATAAGGGTCACAAATCAAGTTAAGAATTGGATCTTGGGATATTATTTCCATAAAGGGTCTTTGAATCCTCATTTAACAGTCACATAATAAATGAGAAAACCCTAGTTTAATTTTCGTTTGATTTCAGCTTTTTATATATTGAGGTAATGCGTAAAAATAGCAGAGATCATAAATCAAAGGAAATCAGCTGACGAAGAATAAGAAAAGAGGCAAAAAACAACACGGAGATGAAGTTTATGTATACATCCGTAATAAAGTTTATGTATACATCCATTTATGTATACATATGTGACGAAATAACTAAAAGAAGGAGAGACAAACGAAAATTTCATCTCCGTTTATGTATACACTCGTAATGAAACAACTAAAATAAGGAGAGACAAACATTTTGGATGGTACCTGGCAGAAATCGCAAGAAGAGATCACTAGAAGAGCCCTGGATGAAAATCGCTAGAAGAGACCTCGCCGGAAACCGTTCCTATTTCGGAGAATGGAGAAAACATATTGGCAGCTCCTATTTTGTGAGATAACGTATTTGGATTTTCTTTGGGAGGGAAGTCTCCAGCTCCTATTTTGTGAGGTGTAATATTAAAATAGATTTTCACTTTATTATTTAACATAATAAAGATCATTAGTAACACGTATCTTAATTTAGTAACGGTAAATTACTATTAGTAACTGTAACAGTATAATAGTGTTACTAATCAATAAATTTGTGTGTTACTAAAACTGCGTTTTGGTGTAGTGCCTCCCACCTCTGTTGCGGTGAGGGGTTCTTCTATCAGGTTTCCGGAAGTACTTTGAACTTTGTTACTTCTTCCATCTTTCTCTATTCATTCCCATTATATATATATAATTGTATTATCTTTGTCTTTTTTCTTTGTAGGGATTATCCTCACATAGCCCTTCCTCTACTGGGGGAATGGCATAACTTTCTGGAATCACTAATCTGGGACTCTTACCTTTCGGGAGGACTCTTATCTCTCGAGTCTTCGTACCTATGGATAATAAGCCCCACATTTAGCCCATACCATTTCATCCCGTTTTTACCATCGCTTCCAGTGAGCCTGTTACATAGGTTGTCAATTCCTCCTAATTATTTCTTATTCCCCTTAGGATCAGTTTCTTTCTTTATATGTGTTTGTCTCTTAACCACTTTGCGATGATTAGGCCACTACTTTTGTTGTGATTGCACCGTCAGTCACCTTTCATCCTTCTCCCTTAGAGGGAATTCAGGTACACACATATTGAATTTTTCATCTCTTGTCTCACTTTTGTTTATCATTGAGATTTTATTCTCATGTCTTGCTTCTCCTTGTTCACGTTTTAGTTGACAAGTGTTACTGCCTCATCAGCCGCTTCTTCAATTGCTCTTTCGGTAGCCCCTGTGGCTGTGGAGGCTCCTGTTGCCACTATCTCTACTGGACGCATCGTTATAGCACCTCTCCCGGTACTTATTTTGACTTGACTCTGCTTCCTTTTATATATAATTTCTTTATCTCTATGGGTAATTTTTCCAATCTTGTCACCCTTCCATTATTTTTAGATTGGTGCTAGTGAGGCTTCTTCGTCCGCGATGCCTGTGGTGAGTGTCACGGAGGTAGCTCCTCGCGCACCACTTATGGGTTTTCCCTCGACTTCTAGCATCTAATCTGAAATCCCCTTGTCTAAGGGGCTTGTTCCTAGTTCTGCAGGAATGGCTTCAGTGGTACGCTAGCCTTTGCACCTTTATTTGTTACATTTGTTATTCTTTCCCTTTCTTATAAGCATGAAAACCTTATAGTTATTTCTAACATGCATGTAGTTGTGGTCCCTTTATCTTTGGGACCTATGCATGCTTGGGTTCTCAAGTTAGCCCTGCCCCAGTTCCTATGACTAAGGAGGCTTTGGCTAGCATCCCAGAGGAGACTGTTTCGGTATGTACGATACTATTTACTTTATTATTTTTTACTTGCATTTTTTGTGCAAGATTTCACTAATAGCTCCCTACTTTGTCATCTCATATGTCGGTGTTGCTCATGTCCCTGCCGCTGTAGAATCTCAGGCTACTGCTTTGGAGGAGATCTCCTGGGTAAATACTGGGTCTACACCATCTTTCTTGAACTTTCATTTTCTCTGCAATCGCTTGCTGACACTACCTGTTTTCTTGTTTTCAGGTTAGTGCCGCAGCTATTCCAATGGGTGTGGAACATCCAGGGGAGGTTGCTTTGAGAGAGGTATTATATTATCATACCTTACTTTCTTTTATATTTCCCATTTCTTCTTACCTTGACTGTGCAAGTAGGCTCACCCTTACTCCTCTATTTCCTTATTTTCAATTTAGTGAGGCAGTCGTCCTTGATTCTACGGGACATACCGTTAGCGTTATGCTGCGCACTCCTCAGGTATTAAGTTGTCATACCTAATTATTTTCAGATTGTTAAGTTAAGAATTTTTTCTCTCTCTTTTTTTAATCAAAAGTGACATTGATATTAACTCAGTGTATCTTTTATTAGGCTAGTGTTCAAGGTCACTTGATGCCTCCTCGATTTGGCGGCAGCATACTAACCCCCCTGGGCTATGGGATAATTTTTTGCATTCTTTGTCTCGTATTTGGGTAGAGATATTCAACTGCATATGCTTCTTTCTTTGTGACTTATCACTTTTTTTTATTTCTCCTTTTGTAAGATCCTATCTGCGAGCCAGCTAAGGCGGCTGATGAGGCAGATTAGAGCTCTGAGGCCATTGGTGATGCTAATTCTGGTGAGGATTCCTCCCTTCCTTTATCTGAGCTCGAGTTTGTGATGATATCGAGGTAGAGGCTACGGGGATTTCGTGAGTGCGTTATGGCATTTTGAGCTGGCTTCCAGGTTTCGTGTGCATGAGTGGGAGGTGCTAGAGATGATTTTGGAGCACCACCCTAAGACTTTTACATCTTAGGGTGTGCTCAATATTGACAGCCTTACGATCTTTAACTTGAAGGCCCTAGCCATCCATCTTCATGACTTTTTATCTACTTCACCTGCTGACTTGATCACTCAGAAGGCCACTTTGTTCCTCCAAGCTCTTCATGATCTCTAACATTGTTATCACTTTGAGCTTGACTGGCTTGACGCTGCAGTCTGTCACTTTCTTGGTGTCACCTTTAGGAAGATGAGAGGCATCATACCTCCAGGTAATCTAGAGTGCAGCAGCATCAAGCTGAGACAGTTCGAATCTGGGGTCAGATTCAGTCCCTCCCAAGCTGGCCAAGCTAGAGGCTGGTAATGCTGAGGATGAAGTCAATATGGCCAGACTAGAGGATCAGCTCGTTGAGGAGGTCGGTCCTTCCTACGCAAACCTACGCTCCCGACAAGACTTATTTTTTATTTTATCTAGTGGGTAGTTGATCTGGCTTTGTATGCCTCATCTTGTATTTTTTCTGTTTTTTCATATGTATAGAACCAGTTTAGTTATTAATGAAAAAAAAATTGTGTTGCCTTATACTGCACTGCACATTCTTTGCTTTTATCCGTTCTTTGATGTCTGTTTATTATGACCTGCTCTAATTTTCTGTGAGCACTTGGTAAATTTTAATTTCCCCGTATACTGTGGGGTACTTGAATAAATCTAGGCAAGTTATATTATTTTACTGCTGCCCCATGTGACTGTGGGGTACTTTACTATGCATAATCATTTTTTCAAGGAATAACTGAGAGAGGGGATTAGCCTTTCTCCTTCCCTCAATCTTTTGAATTCACAAATCTACTACAAAGAAATGACTATTTTCTTACCACAAAAATTGCCCCTAGTCTGCGGGTTCCTTGTTCCAATATTATTTATTAAGAACTTTCTTAGTCTTAAAAGAAAGGTAATAATTTTAGATAGGGGGTAGACCCCCTCCTCCAAAAATTTTGAGAATTGGTCAAGTAAAGTTTTTTACGAGAACAGAGGTTAGTACTTGTTCTCTAAGTTGTAAAGCTGTTGTGAGAAAAAAAATATCATCGTCATTTTTTTATTTTTACTAGGAGAATAACCTCCTACTGGTCTTGTCACACCCCAACCCAGTTACTTATATTTAAATTTGAAATATAAAGTGACTCAAATCACAATTACCTTAACCAAACCATAAACACGAGTTTTCGTTTTCAGTTATTAACATGAACCAATAAAACTAAAATTTTTCATAATTTTTGAGGTAATTATGCTTATTCAAACTTACTGAAAAGATAAGTAGGCTTAAATTACCCCTTTGACGTTTGACTAAAATCATGGTTTTATGCATCCCTTGCTAACCCCACCGACCTCCTAAATTTGGCAGTGATATCACAATACCTGAAAAACATAACATAGGAACCATGAGCAAAATAGCTCAGTGAATGCATCACTACTACACTAGTGCATAAAATTAAATGTAATAAATCATATCTATGTAACAATATATAACATCTCAACAACTCTTGGATTTTAATGAGCCATAACATCTCAACATCTCATGACTTTTTATAAGCCAAAACATCTCAACTTCTCATGACTTTTTATAAGCCATAACATCTCAACATCTCTTAGCTGTTAATAAGCCATAACATCTATTGGCTGTTAATAAGCCATAATATCTCTTGGTTGTTAATAAGCCATAAAATCTCTTGGTTGTTAAAAAGCCATAACATCTGTTGGTTGTTAATAAGCCATAATATCTCTTGGTTGTTTATAAGCCATAACATCTCTTGGATGTTAATAAGCCATAACATATCTTGGTTGTTAATAAGCCATATCATCTGTTGGCTGTTTATAATCAACTCAATAAGTACAACATATTATATCAATAATCAGCTCGATAAGTACAATATATCATATTCATAATCAACTCAATAAGTACACATATTATATCCATAATCAACTCAGTGAGTACAATAACTCATATCTATAATCAACTCGATAAATACAACATATCATATCTATAATCAACTCGATAAGTACAACATATCATATCTATAATCAACTCGGTAATCACAACATATCATATCGATAATCAACTCGGTAAGTACAACCTATTATATTTATAATCAACTCGTAAGTACAACTGAAAGAGTTGGCGTTTGCGTTCAAATGATCAAATTATATTTAAAACACCTTTTAACCCAAATTAACCCTAAACATGCAACTAGATGTGATTGAAACAATATGAAATCATGCAAGAATTATTCAACACACAAAGTTTAAGGAAAAATCCCTCACAGGGGCAAAACCATTTGTATATCACTATAATTTGTAAGAGAAACGGCTTACAATCGGATTACACTGAAATACAAGTTTTTTGACTAAGAATTACCCTCAGGTATCAGATTCTGTAGTCGCGGCTGGAATTATCCCTTTCCAGTAGGGCTGCAATGAAGAGGAAGGAGCGGTCCACTTCATAAGGGTTGAACAACAACAATGGTGTTCTTGGGTTACCAAAAGTGACTCACAAATGTATGGAATTTGTGTGAATCAAGGGTAGGAATCAATGGACTCAAATACCATGAAGACTTAAGAGTTATGGAACTCAAAAAATCGTGTGTAAGTCTTATCAAACCACTTCCCCGTAGTGGGATTAAATAGAAACTCTTTGGCCGAGAAAATCTGATACACGATCTGTTTGATTCTATCCAGGGCGGACCGGTCCGGGCCTTAGGCGGATCGGTCCGATAGCGGACCGGTTCTTTTAATTTGAAGCTGATTCGGTTCGCATTTGGTTCGGGGCTCACTGGCTTCAAAGTGCACGGCGGATCGGTCCGGGGCGATCCGGTCCGGGTCTCAGCGGATCGGTTCTTTTTATATAAAGGCGGACGGGTCCGGGTAGTCAGAGGCGGATCGGTTCGTTTTAATTTCAGGCGGACCGGTCCGGCTGACTGGATTTCTGAATTCTTCCTTTCTTTTGATCTTCGGATTCCGTTGATGATGAATGGACTTTGAATCTTAGCAACGGTGTTACGGCTAATGACATATACAAGTATGTTGGACAAAAATGTCCTTACAAATCTCCCCCTATGTCTATGCCGGAACAAACATAAAAAATCCGAATTATCTATAATCACAATGCCTATACAAATCTACCCTTCCATGAACCCAAAAACTGAAAGTGGTACAAATGACTAAGGCTGCATCGTTTGTTCTTCGAATCTTCAGAAATCTCACCGCTTTTCTCATCAGGGTGTGCAACATGGTATTATCAAAAGATGTACCTACACACATGAGACAAAGCAAATACCAAGTGACGTATCGAGTTTGAAATGAGATAAACATAAGCATATATATCAATTTAAGATGATATTCTCAGAATTTCAAAACTCCCCCATAATCAGATAATTCATTCTCCCCCTTTTTATGATGTCCCCAAATAGACAAATGAGAGAAATAAATCAAGCAATCAAGTACCGGGGTGACACAAGGCATAAAATCACACCATGAATGAACATAAAACAACCAAGTCGGTGATAGTGTAAAAGAATGGGTGTGATCAAAATTCGATAGGAAAATCAAAGCATACAAACATGACATATGTGCACGATGAATATTGGATATTCCTAACGAATGAACTCAAATGTTTCCTTTGGTGTAAAAGATTGGAAATATAAGACATTGACTATATCAAATCTACAAATCAAAGCTCAAAGTGATTTCTACACCAATAACGTCCAAAATGATTTTCATGCTTTTTCAGGACTTTCAAGGAAGTGCAAACCCGTTTTTCAATCTTCAACCAAACTTCCTCAGATTTATATTTTGAATAGAGGAATACTAAATTCTCAAACTTTGGAGAATTGATGGTGAAACCTAAATGGCCCATATTTGGCATGAATTGCTTTTTATTGCCTTTAAATTTTTTCGGGCTCTTTTAACCTCTTAGGACCTTGGATATTAAATTTCCTCCATTTTTTAGGTCCTTTTTAACGGTGGCTTTTGCGCAAAGGATAAGAATCAACTTTCGCAGCCCCTCCCCGTTATGAAAATATACACACAGTCTCACCAAAACGGTTTTTACATGCAATCCAATCTTGTCAAGTTTTATCGCATATTGTACATTGTATAGACAGAATTGAGATAGAAACACTCAAGACAATATGTGATAGACAAGTGCAATAGACAAATACAGCCGTGCATGTGTGCAATAAAGGATATAGGAGTCAAGCATGTAGGAAATATCACTAATTACATCTCAAGGACTCCAGTCAATGTTAAGCACATGGATGAAATGATGTAGCCTCTCAAATATCTATAAAACAGTCACATGGATAAATGGAATGAAGTTGTGACTTGGCTATCTTAAATGCTCATCCATAAAAGGCAAATCTCTTTTTGAATTTTTCAAAAATTTTATCAAAATAAAATCTTTTTGTGTTTTTCTAAAATTTTTTCTAAAAAGAAAATCTTTTTGTATTTTTCAAAGAATAATGAAAAGCAAAAATAAGTAAAACACACTAATAGTACAATCTAGCAATAGGCATCAGAGGATATGATAATGACAATGCAACCTACGCTAGACAAGGACCAACCCCTCAGTCAACTGTGCAAATCCCCAAAGACTTCCTAAGACTCTCAAATCTAAGGGCATCTAAAGGTTTCGTGAAAATATCGGCTAACTGACGGTCGGTGGGTACGAAACTCAGGGATACGACCTTCTCCTCAACTAACTCACGTATGAAGTGCTCGCGTAACCTGATGTGATTTGTGCGCGAATGTTGGACAGGATTGCGGGATATGTGTATCGCGCTCGTGTTATCACAGGAAATGAACATGGTGTCCTGTGAAATCCCATAATCCTCCAACATTTGCTTCATCCACATGAGTTGCGTGCAACAACTCCCGGCGGCGATGTACTCAGCCTCCGCAGTGGACAAAGAGATGGAGTTTTGCTTCTTGCTCAACCAAGAGACAAGAGCAGAACCAAAGTAGAAACACCCACCCGAAGTGCTCTTACATCCATCTACGTCCCCGGCCCAATCGGCATCCGAATAGGCGAACAAACGGTCATCGGTATCAAAGGAATACCAAATACCGTATGAGAGAGTCCCACTCACGTATTTGATAATACGTTTTAGAGCGAGTAAGTGTGACTCTTTAGGAGACGCCTGATACGCGCACAGACTCCAACACTAAAGGCAATGTCGGGACGACTAGCAGTCAAGTAGAGAAGACTGCCTATCATACTCCGATACAAGGTTTGCTCTACGTCCTTGCCTGGAGTGTCCTTACTAAGCTTGGTAGTGGTACTCATAGGTGTACGAGCATGCTTAGCGGAGTCTAAACCAAATTTCTTCACTAGGTCTCTAGCATACTTGGATTGGGAGATGAACATCCCATCCTCTAGCTGACGAACCTGGAGACCAAGGAAGAAAGTAAGCTCACCTACCATGCTCATCTCAAACTCACTTTTCATCTCCTCCTCAAAGTGGTGAGCATGCTGGGAGCATGTGGATCCAAAGACTATGTCGTCCACATAGACTTGGGCAACCAAGATAGCACCGTCATCTTTCCTGACGAACAACGTCATATCAACTCCCCCTCTCTTGAAGCCACAGGCTAATAGATAGGAAGTAAGCCTCTCGTACCAAGCACGGGGTGCTTGCTTCAAACCATACAAGGCTTTTCTCAGATAGTAGACGTGATCAGGGTACTTAGGGTCTTCAAACCCTTTTGGTTGTTCCACATAAACCTCCTCCTGTAGAATGCCATTCAGAAAGGCACTCTTGACATCCATCTGATATAACTTGAAGTGCAGATGACATGCGATGGCGAGAAGTAAGCGGACGGACTCAAGCCTCGCAACAGGAGAAAATGTCTCCCCAAAGTCTACACCCTCTATCTGTGTGTATCCTTGAGAGACCAACCTAGCCTTATTTCTGATTATGGTACCATTTTCATCCATTTTATTCTTGAAAATCCACCGGGTACCAATAACATTAGTATCACTAGGTCGAGGGACAAGTTCCCAGACATTGTTCTTCTTAAACTGAAGCAACTCATCCTGCATAGCAGATATCCAGTATTCATGTTTGAGTGCTTCTTTGTGGTTCTTGGGCTCGACTTTGGACGTGTAGCAATGATGACTAACAACGTTCTCTAGTTGAGCACGAGTCTTGACCCCTAGAGTGGGATCGCCAACAATGGCTGAAGGATCATGACGCTTGCAAACCCAAGCAGGTGTGTCCCCTAACACAGGAATAGGGTCCACAGAGTGTGGGAGAGGAATAGGAAAATCACTGTCAGAACAGTCCTCATCCTCACACTGAAAGTTGGGATCAATAACCGTCGGGGGTTCATCATCTTGCACGGTGACGTTTATTGATTCCATAACCTTAGAGCTCTTCAGGTTAAAAACCCGGTACGCTCTACTGTTCGATGAATAGCCTAGTAATATTCCCTCGTCGCTCCGGGAGTCAAACTTTCCTAATTGCTCTCTATCCCGTAGGATGTAGCATTTACTCCTAAAGACACGGAAATATGCCAGGTTGGGTTTCTTGCCTGTCCACAATTCATAAGGCGTCTTAAGTGTGTGTGGACGCAGATAAACCCTATTCACCGTGTGGCATGCAGTAGACACTGCCTCTGCCCAAAATCTCCTAGAGACCTTACGACCTTGAAGCATTGATCTAGCCATTTCTTGGATCGTTCTATTCTTTCTCTCAACAATCCCATTTTGCTGAGGAGTTCTCACAGCAGAAAACTCATGTTTGATCCCAATGCTATCACAGTAAAGATCTACTTTTGCTTCAGTATATTCAGTGCCATTATCACTACGCATCCTGTTAATAGTGACTCCGTGTTGATTTTGTAGGACACGGCACTTGGTCGTTAAGAACTCTACAGCATCAGATTTCTCTCTTAGAAAACCTACAATAGAGTATCTAGAGAAATCGTCTACCATCACGAGAATGTATCTCTTACCACCTAGACTCTCCGTGCGAGTAGGACCCATAAGATCCATGTGAATCAACTCAAGAACACGGGAGGTGGTAATGGAATTCAACTTCCTATGAGGGCTACGGATTTGTTTTCCCAACTGACAGGGTCCACAAATCATGGAAGTTGGCTTTCCAAGTGATGGTAAGCCACGTACTAGGTCCTTTTTGACTAAACGAGATAAGTCTCTAACGTTCACATGACCTAGACGTTGGTGCCACAGATCCATAGGAGTGATCGTGGCGCTGTTGCAAACAAGTGAGGATGTGGGCTCAGTCCCATAGCAGTTATCCTCTGTCCTCACCCCTTGCACTAAAAGTTTACCGGCTTGATTATAGACCTTACAAGCTTTCCGATCAAACTTCATTGCAAAGTCATCGTCGCACAGCTGGCTGATGCTAAGAAGGTTTGCTTTCAAACCTTTGACGTACAGCACGTTCTCTAGCTTTGGAAATCCTGGTAACTCTACTGTACCTCGTCCTACTATGCTAGATTTGCTACCATCTCCAAAGGTGACTCTCCCATCATTATAATCCTCAAGATGGGTAAAATATGAGACATCACCTGTCATGTGTCTGGAGCATCCACTGTCAAAATACCACTGTGAGGTATTATGGGCTTTGAGAGCGACATGGACAACAAGGGCCTTTTTTTCTTTCTTAGGAACCCAAGAATAGGTACCTTTTTGTATTCCCTTGTTGTTGTAGGTTTTAGCCGGAATGTGGGGCGCATTCATTGATGGTAAGGTCATTCGTCAGAATTCCTCCATCAAACTCTGTGATGTGGCGGCTAGAAGCTCAACACGCTCTCTCAGACTGGCAAACTCATCAGTCTGATGTGGTGGAGCAAACATATGTCGTGTCCGACCCAACTTATAGCAATCATCCCTAAGGTGTCCGTTTCTTTTGCAATGGGAGCAAAAGGGCACAGTATTAGGAGGACCTTGGATTGCTTTTCTTGGTCGAACTCTCCTTCTTGGTTTTTGATGACGGCCATAAGGAGTCGTAGTAAACTCAGGAATTGGTCCAGGTGCAATTTGGGATGTGGAGGCACCATCAAAACCTATTCCTTGCCTGTCACCAAAACCTAAAGCGGGACCGAGGAGCATCTTTCCCATCTTCCCAGATCTGTCCTCGATTTGTACCTTGACTTTCCTAGCTCTCTCAAGGTTATGAGTAAGCTGGGAAACAAGGGCTTCAAGTTTCTTCTGAGTCTCCAGGGAGGAATGGATCTCACTCGTAAGACTAGCCACTTGTTTAGTCAAGTCCTCTTTCTCTTTCTCAAAACTGCTCTCTCTCTCTCTAAGCAAATTCTCTTTACTAACCCAGGCAGACTCTCTCTCTCTCATGGCGGTGCAGGTGGAGGACTCTCTCTCTCTCGTCTCTTCTAACTCTTCTTCTAATGCGGTGATCCTAAGAACTAACGCCTTGTTACGTTTTTTAGTTTTGAAAGACTCATTATATAACTCGGCGTAGGCGCGTTGAAGGTTACTCTCGTCCTCACTACCTTCCTCCTCCCCCTCACTTTCTTCGCTCTCATTGTCGAGGTGTCCCTGTGAAGCATCATCCTCGTCATCGTGAGGAGAACTAGGAGTATTCACATGACTAGCCATGAACGCGGTGAAGTTACGCTCATGCGGTGACTCATCTTCCGAGTCCACCGACTCGACCTCACTGTCGTCACTAAGGGTAGCATTTAGGACAGCTTTACCCTTTTCCCTATTCAGACGAGTGGCACACTCAAACGCTCTGTGTCCCTTACCGTCGCACTCAAAACACCTCTCACTGTCTTTAGGGGGTTCTTTGAAATCTTTCTTTTCAAACTTATTTTTCTGAAAATTCTTTTTATCTTTGAAGTTCCCACTTTTTTAAAATTTTAGAATTTTCTTGAAGTTTTTAGCAAATAATGCCAAATCATGTAAGTCAAACTCACATTCAGAATCAGAATTTTCTATCTTTCTAGATGACTCGACTTTCTTTCTTGCCGACCCCTCACTTTTTCTCTCTTGGGCTTTAAGGGCAATTCCCTTATCTTTTGGCTTGGCAGATTTAGGAAACATGTCTATTTCATAAGTTTGTAAATCTCCTACCAGTTCTTCCAATTTTAGTGTATTTAAATTACCCAAGGAATTTAGCACAGTGACTTTAGGTATAAAACGCTTAGGAAGGGAACGAAGAATCTTTTTAACAACTCTAGCATTTGGAATATGTTCACCAAGATTATAGCTAGTATTAACAATGTCAGAAAGCCTAGCATAAAATTCATCAAAACATTCATTTTCATGCATGGTGATGGTTTCAAATTGAGTTGTTAAATTTTGCAATTTTGACTCTTTAACAGCATTTGTTCCTTCATGGGTAAGTTGCAATACATCCCATGCCTCTTTTGACGTGGTACACGTCATTATGCGTTTAAACTCATCAGGTGTGACAGACCCAGAAATAGCACTTAGACCCTTAGAATTAAAAGATGACCATTTAAATTCTTCATCAGTCCAAGAAATGTCAGGTTTCAAGTTGGTCACATTATCAACAGTCACGGTGGGAGGAGTCCACCCTCGTTCAACCAAAATCCAGACACGTTCATCAATGGCTTTTAAAGCCGACCTCATACGGGCTTTCCAATAAGCATAATTTGTCCCGTCAAAAATAGGCATTTTATAATATGACTTCTCCATTTGAACACGCACTTTTACAAAAATCAATTCTTTTTAGAAAATTGATATCTTAGAAAAAATTTGCGGAAAAAGGAATACGCGATAGATTAGCGTAACCGGCTCTGATACCAATTTGAAAGAGTTGGCGCTTGCGTTCAAATGATCAAATTATATTTAAAACACCTTTTAACCCAAATTAACCCTAAACATGCAACTAGATGTGATTGAAACAATATGAAATCATGCAAGAATTATTCAACACACAAAGTTTAAGGAAAAATCCCCCACACGGGCAAAACCATTTGTATATCACTATAATTTGTAAGAGAAACGGCTTACAATCGGATTACACTGAAATACAAGTTTTTTGACTAAGAATTACCCTCAGGTATCGGATTCTGTAGTCGCGGCTGGAATTATCCCTTTTCAGTAGGGCTGCAATGAAGAGGAAGGAGCGGTCCACTTCACAAGGGTTGAACAACAGCAATGGTGTTCTTGGGTTACCAAAAGTGACTTACAAATGTATGGAATTTGTGTGAATCAAGGGTATGAATCAATGGACTCAAATACCATGAAGACTTAAGAGTTATGGAACTCAGAAAATCGTGTGTAAGTCTTATCAAACCACTTCCCCGTAGTGGGATTAAATAGAAACTCTTTGGCCGAGAACATCTGATACACGATCTGTTTGATTCTATCCAGGGCGGACCGGTCCGGGCCTTAGGCGGATCGGTCCGATAGCAGACCGGTTCTTTTAATTTGAAGCTGATTCGGTTCGCATTCGGTTCGGGTCTCACTGGCTTCAAAGTGCACGGCGGATCGGTCCGGGGCGATTCGGTCCGGGTCTCAGCGGATCGGTTCTTTTTATATAAAGGCGGACGGGTCCGGGTAGTCAGAGGCGGATCGGTTCGTTTTAATTTCAGGCGGACCGGTCCGGCTGACTGGATTTCTGAATTCTTCCTTTCTTTTGATCTTTGGATTCCGTTGATGATGAATGGACTTTGAATCTTTGCAACGGTGTTACGGCTAATGACATATACAAGTATGTTGGACAAAAATGTCCTTACAACAACATATCATATACATAATCAACTCAGTAAGTACAACATATCATATCGATAATCAATTCGGTAAGTACAACATATTATATCTGTAATCAATTCGTAAGTACAACATATCATATCCATAATCAACTCAGTAAGTACAACATATCATATCCATAATCAACTCGGTAAGTACAACATGTCATATCTATAATCAACTAAGTAAGCACAATATATCCAACTCATAAACATGTATAAATACATCTTACCTCCACTAAACCAAATCCTGTGAATGGTCACGCCGAGTTGGTCACGGCCCAAGTCCGCGACTAGTTGGTCGCGAACTTGGGCCGTGACCAAGTCATTTTTTTGCGTGACCATATTTATTACCACACTAAATCATGAATGCTCTGAAAGTGGTCACGGTCCAAGTCCCTGACTGCTGTGGGTCACGGACTTGGGCCGTGACCAGGGCGTGACCATCTTGGCGCCAAATTTGTGGCAAAATTCCCTCCAAACTGGTCGCGGATGGGTCACGAACTTGGGTCATGACCAAAGGCATGACGAAGCAGAAAACACATACATTAGGGGTCACAGCTATGGGCCGTGACCATTTCTTGGTGTGGGTCACGGCTATGGGTCGTGACCATCCTTCAATTCAAGGTCTAATATTGGTCGCGCATGGGGGTCACGGCTGTAGGCCGTGACCATTGGCCATTCATGTAGCAGCAGCAAGGAGGTTATGGGTTACGATGATGGGTCGCGGCTGATGGCCGTGACCATTTAATTCCTAAAAAAAAAAAAAGAGGCGCTTTAACATTTGCCCCTTTTCATTTTCATTTACCCGCTTCTCTCTCTCTCGTCAAAGACAAAGCTATGGATTCTGTCTCTTGTCAAACACTGGTGGGTTTTCTCTCTCTCTGCTGCCGACAACGATGCCACCTGCTACCGGCCGACCGCTGCTGCCACCGGCGAGGTTAGCTTACTTTAATTTCTGTTTTGATTTGTTTGATGAGAAACATATATTTGAATAAGGGTTATTGGTTTTTTTATTTCGGTTTCATGAGATACAATCATACAGATTTGCTTTGATTTTTGTTTGATGAGATACAGATACAGATACTTTTTTATTTTGTTATGTGCTGCTTTGATGTATTAAATATTTGTGGTGCCTAATTTCAAAACGATTCATGCTCAAAATGATTGTTAGGTATTGTGAACATAAATCGTTTTTGGTATTATTGTGTTCAAAGCGATTTAGACAAATTATGTTGAACAGTTTGGTATTATTGTTACATGTATTTATACATGTTTATGAGTTGGATCAATTGTTACATGTCGATTTGGTGCCCTAATTTGAATTCAACGATAAATGTAAAATATTGCCATAATTTATTTTTTTATATATATATTTTTTTTTATAATATGGCAGGTGTATAATTGTTTTTTTAACAGTTGGCAACTAGTGCTTATAATTATTTTTTTATAATATGGCAGGTGTATACTATAGTCAATTATATTTTTTTTATAATATGGCAGGTGTATAATTGTATGTGTATGTATGTATAGATTTATGTCAAAAAAATATTAGGGTTTAAGTAAACCCTAGATTGTATGTGTGTTTGTATAGGTTATGTCAATAAACCCTATATTGTATGTGTGCATTTTTTTGACAAAATATTATTCAAAACTCTAAACCTTATATTTTTTTGACAAAATATAATTAAATGGATTTATAATAAGTAAAAAAAATTACAACCGCCTTTTTGTGGGTTATATATATGCATAGATTTATGTCAAAAAAATATTAGGGTTTAAGTAAACCCTAGATTGTATGTGTGTGTATGTATAGATTATGTCAATAAACCCTAGATTGTATGTGTATTTTTTTTTACAGAGTATGCTTGTCTTGTTTGTTTTTTGACAAAATATAATTAAATGATTTTTTTTACATACGAGTCGCAAACACGTGTGCGCATTACTATAGTGAGATATTATTGGTTTGGTTGTTGGATACTATGTTGAATTTATTGAATTAATACTAGTGTCGATAAATGCACATGTTATTAAATTTGTTGGGTGTGCTCTTAATTTGCCTATGAAAAAGTATATCACATATCTTGCGATTAATGTGTATTTTTTTACATTTATGTCAAGATATTAGGAGGCTACAACTTGACATGGAACAAATAGAACTTGATTCTGTTCATTCATATTTTAACTTGACATGTATGCCATAATTCTGTTGATTTCATATAGTTCTGTTTTAGTTTGAGATTGTTGTGATCAACTTGATTGGATATGTATTTTAAAACCTTAAAATGGTGGCGTAATAATCACAACTACATTGATATTATAGGCACCGGGTTGATATTATAGAATTTTGTTATCCTTTGCCTTTTTGAACTTTTCTTTACATATTATAGGCAACAGGTTGCTCACGTTCGTTCGAATTACGGTGTTAAAATGGGGGAATAAATCTGCATCATATGTAAATCTACGACATATTATAAGCAGCCGATCTAATTCTTCAGTGGTTTTGTGAGGTACTTTCTTTAATTTTACATACCCATTCTTCATAACACATTGTTTAGGTATTGCAGATCTAACCAATTAGATACCAGTTCTTCATTACACATCAGGTACTCTTTACTTTAACTAAAGTAGTTATATAATTGATATACATTATCTATTAAACCTTTTATATGATAGAAGGAGTAGGGGATAATTATTGGGTTTTTTTGGTTTGGTTATTGGATAATTATTGGTTGTTGGCTTGTTGTTGGATAGTATGTTTGAAGGAGTATGGGATAATTAGAAGGAATATGGGATAATTATTGGTTTGATTGTTGGATAATATGCTGAAAATATTATAGACTCCCGGTTTCAGAATACGGCGATAACTTGCTAATGTCTAGACATAAGCTTAAAAACATGGCGTTAGAGGGGAGAAACTCGAAACATCCCACAAATAGACCCGTGAGAGGGTGAAAACACGAAACAGCCCCCATACGGTCCCATGAGAGGCACCAACACCTCTCACGGAACCAATGTAACTCGTAGAAACTGAACGCGCGATCACGGGACTCTCGATTTCAGAATACGACGATAATTTGAAAATATGAGGACTTAAGCTTGAAAACAAGGCGTTAGAGGGCAAAAATATGAAACAACCCTCGTACGATCCAGTGAGAGGCACCAACACCTCTCACGGGACCAATGTAACATATAGGAACTGACCAAGCGATCACGGGACTCCCAGTTTGAGAATACGATGATAATTTGAAAATATGAGGACTTAAGCTTGAAAACCAGGCGTTAGAGGGCGAAAACTCGAAACATCCCCCGTAAGGTCCCGTGAGAGACACCAACACCTCTCACAGGACCAATGTAACTCGTAGGAACTAATCGCGCGATCACAGGACTCCCAATTTGAGAATATAATGATAATTTGAAAATATGAGGACTTAAGCTTAAAAATAAGGCGTTAGAGGGTGAAAACTAGAAACAACCCCCGTACGGTCCCGTGAGAGGAACCAAAACCTCTCACGGGACCAAAATAACACGTAGGAAGGGATCGTGCGATAACGGGACTCCCAATTTGAGAATACGATGATAATTTGAAAATATGAGGACTTAAGCTAGAAAACAAGGCGTTAGAGGGTAAAACTCGAAACAGCCCCCGTATGGTCCCATGAGAGGCACCACACCTCTCGTGGGACCAATGTAACACGTAGGAACTGATCACGCCATCACAGGACTCCCGGCTTGAGAATACGGCGATAATTTGAAAATATTAGGACTTGAGCTTGAAAATAAGGGTGAAAACTCGAAACGGCCCCCGTACGGTCCCGTGAGAGGCACTAACAAAATAATTGAGGCTTGGAACCTTTACTTGATATGAACAAACTCCTTGAGATCTTAATCATATTTGAAATTTGGCATGCCTCATTTATCCATTGTTACTATTCCTTTAATTTTCCTTAGGAAGTCCTCTAGACAATGAGAAAAACTGTTGATCCCTTCTTTACTTCCCATTTTCGCTAAAAATTCCGCCACCTGGTTGCCTTCTCTATATATATGGAAGATAGAGTACTTGAATTTCTGAAGCATTTGTTGAATTTCTTTAATTGTCCAGCTGATTTTCCAAGGAATAGAGGAGTTACCTTTAATGATATCCACTAGAACTTTTGAATCACATTCAATAATAAGCTTATAGTCCTTTAAATCCCTATAAAGATCATGACCATCTTTTAGAGCACTTGCCTCTGCCTCCATGATAGTAGCATTATGATAAGATCTCGTATAAGCCCATAGCATATCTCCTTCCTGATTTTTGAGAATTCTTCCACCTCCTCCATGACATGCTGACTCTATCGCACTTCCATTTGTATTTAGCTTCAATACTCCAGATGGAGGATTCATCCATTTAATTTGCAACCTATTGATTTGGGGGTGAATGCATTGATTGAAAGTCCAAATTTTCTTCAATTGGTGAACCTGATACAAAATTGAATAAACATTAGCTGAATAATCCTCATACTTGCTTTTATTTCTGTGCATCCACAAACTCCAACACAGTATAGCTGGGATAAGCTTGTTTGTAACTGGATCTGTCTTGGGGCCATGTATCCACCATTGAAAAAGTTGACCCCTCCAGTAGCCCTCTTGATTCATTTTATCCCACACTTTAGAAGCAACATCCCCATTCTCAAATATACAATCAAGAGTTTCCACTTTAGGCTTGAGACAACATTGGCATTTTGAAGGGACCTTATCTCTATTCTCTTCATTTCATCTGATTAGCGATTATAGCATCATTGATTGTTGGAATGTTAGATAATTAGTTAGCTTAGATCTACCTCAGACTAATTTTTGGCATCCACTATTATAAATAAAATTAAGCCTAATTTGCATTTTGACTCCAGTATCAGCCCTTTGCCCTGTATAACCCCCAACCAATGTCATAAGTGCCTTATAGAAGCCAAACCAATAGCATATTTACTTGACCTTTGATGAACCTAGGCAACTGATCAGAACTGTTGAAAATGAAATCACCACCACTAGAACATTCATAATTTTTAAGGTCATTAGCAGTAACATTTTCTTCACCTTCACGGTAGTAGTGTGCAACTGAAGCATTTAAAAAAGATAGCATATGTGCTTATGGAATTGTTTCCAAGACCAATCACAAATTATATTGACACAATCAAGAACTAATTTTGAATCATTGAAAAAAGGTGACAGCTGTGAACCATGCAGAAGTTAAGCGCAGCCCATAAAGCACTAATACTATCTGTTACTTTTTTATATATAAAGACCACTCACAGGGAGCACTTTAGTAGCAGAATAAGAAACATAGATAAAGGAGGTTTAAGCCAACCTCCTCCAAAGCTTACAATTAGTTTCTTTTCTTTTTCTTCGTAACACAAGCCATGTTGAATCTTTAAAACCTTCTCTTCCTTGGCAATCATTGCTTGAGTCTTAGAAACAACATATTGGTAATCATTGCACACTTTAGACCCTCTTTTTACCATTATCATCCAACCAGCCTTTCAAATATTTCTTGAGGAAATTTGCACCGATGGAGGCTGGCAGAACGATGTCCCAAATCAGCCTCATGGAGAACTCCTACCCAACTCAACCTCATTTTCATCGCCTCCTAAAAACATGGATCTGCCCTGACGTGGCAGCATCCCGTTCATTTAATCTTCTTATATGTCATATCCATCCCATGCAAATCTTTTTAGACTTGAAAATGAGCTGGACCAACACAACTGACTGTATTATCTTTATTGAGTGAGTACTGAATTGTAACCATACATATCAACCATTTGAATAAAATCATTATATTTTGGATAAGTGAGATCGAAAACCAAAAGGATGTCGACTTCATTAGTTTTATCTTTCGAAACAACCTTAGAAACTGACGTGGAGTCTAACTCTATAGTTATATATGGGCATATATAGAAGCTATATATGCCCATATATAGCAGCTATATATAGCAGCTATATATGGCTATATAGCAGCTATATAGCAATTATATATAGAAGCTATATAGCAGCTACATATAGCAGCTATATATGTCCATATATAGCTGCTATATATGAGCCTATATAGCTGCTATATATGGCCATATATAGTTGCTATATAAGTCATAAGTAGTTTATATATAGCTTGAAAACAAGGCATTGGAGGGAGAAAACCCAAAACAGCCCGCGTACGGGCCAGTGAGTGGCGCCAACACCTCGCACGGGACGAATGTAACTCGTAGGAACTGACTATACGATCACGGAGACTCCCAGTTTGAGAATAAAATGATAATTTACATATTTCTAGACTTAGGCATTAAAACACGACGTTAGTAGGTGAAAACCCAGAACAGCCCCCGAACGATCCCGTGAGTAGCACCAACACCTCGTATGGGACCAATGTAACTCATACGAACTAACCGCGCGATAACGGGATTCCCAATTTGAGAATACAATGATAATTTGAAAATATATTGACTTAGGCTTAAAAATGGCGTTAGTGGGTGAAAACTCGAAACAGCCCCCGAACGGCCCCGTGAGAGGCACCAACACCTCGCACCGGACTAGTGGAACTCGTAGGAACTGATTGCATGATCACGGGATTCTCGATTTAAGAATACGACGATAATTTGAAAATATATAGACTTAGGCTTAAAAAATGGTGTTAGAGGGCGAAAACCCGAAACAACCCCCGATCGGCCCCGTGAGTGGTACTAACACCTCGTACGGGACCAATGTAACTCGTTCGAACTGACCACGCGATCACGGGACTCTCGATTTGAGAATACGACTATAATTTGCATATTTTTAGACTTAGGCATTAAAACATGGCGTTAGTGGGTGAAAACTCGAAACAGCCCACGAACGGCCCCGTGAGTGGCACCAACACCTCGCACGGGACCAATGTAACTCGTACGAACTGATCAGGTGATCACAGAACTCCCAGTTTGAGAATACGACAATAATTTGTATATTTCTAGACTTAGGCTTAAAAACTTATCGTTAGTGGGCGAAAACCCGAAACAGCCCCCGAACGGCCCCATGAGTGGCACCAACACCTCGTACGGGACCAATGTAACTCGTACGAACTGACCGCGCGATCACGGGAGTCCCGGTTTGATAATATGACGATAATTTGCATATTTCTAGACTTAGGCATAAAAACATGGCGTTATTGCGGGAAAACCCGAAACAACCCCCGGACGGCCCCGTGAGTGGCACCAACAGCTCGCACGAGACCAATATAACTTGTACAAACTGATCGCGTGATCACGGGACCCCCGGTTTGAGAATATGATGATAACTTTCATATTTCTAGACTTAGGCATAAAAACATGGCGTTAGTGGGGGAAAACCCGAAACAGCCCCCGAACGGCCCCATGAGTGGCACCAACACCTCGCACGGGACCAATGTAACTCGTACTAACTGACTGCGTGATCCCGGAGTCCCGGTTTGAGAATATGATGATAATTTAAAAATATCAGGACTTAGGCAAAACATGGCGTTAGTGGGGAAAAACCCGAAGCAGCCCCCGAACGGCCCCGTGAGTGACACCAACACCTCGCACGGGACTCCTGGTTTGAGAATACGACGATAATTTTCATATTTCTAAACTTAGGCTTAAAAACCCTTGCGTTGGTGGGGAAAAACCCGAAACAGCCCCCGAACGGCCCCGTGAGTGGCACCAATACCTCGCACGGGACCAATGTAACTCGTACCAATTGACCGCGTGATCACGGGACTCCCGGTTTGAGAATGGAATTGATATGTTCATAATTATAACTCATATATGCAATTTTTCAGCTTGAATAAAATTTTTGTAAAACTACTTGACTACTGATATCATTTTTTTGTATCCTATCATTTGTAGGATTTTTGCACGTAGAACAAATGAAGGACGCAACGGTTTACAACATGAAGATTGTTTATATAATGTTGTGGACATTTAGGATCATGTTTTTTATGTGTTACAGCCGTGCGGGCATTTATTATTTAGTTTTATGGCCGTGCGGGCTTTTATAATTTGATTGTTAAATTTTATGGCCGTGCGGGCTTTATAATAAGCAGGTTTTACATTTACAGGGTTTGGAATGTCCAAAAAATGGAGGAAACTCTGCCCAATTTTTTTTTGTCAGTGAATTATCAAGACGTGTAATATTTTTAAGTTTGTATATATATTAGTTTATTAACAACGTTCTCGATTCGCAATTTGTGATTTTTTTATTGTTTTGCCAATAATAAATATTTATAACACCTCGTACGCGTCCAACGTTACACGTAGCAACCGACAGTGCACTCACAAGACCCCCAATTTTAGGATTGGACCAAATAAAGACATTTTTTTTAAAATTATAGTTAAATATGGTCATGGACTTTGTCCATGACCATTTTTATTTTTTCTGTCGCGCATAAAAATGGTCGCGACCAAAGTCCGCGACCATTTTTTTCGTCGCGGTGTGGGTCACGGACTTTGGCCATGACCATTTTTTTCCTTTTTTTGTCACGGTTGTGGGTCACGGACTTGGGCTGCGATCATTTTTTTCATTTTCTTTGTCACAGTTGTGGGTCGCGGACTTGGGTCGTGACTAATTTGTCACGGTTGTGGGTCACGGATGAGGGTCGCAACCCGTTACGGCATGAGTCACGACCCAAGTCCGCGACCATCTGCCGTGACCCCTGCGGGCCATGACCATTTTTTGGTCACGAACTTGGGACGCGACCCATGAAATTGGTCACGCCCAAAATGGTCACGACCCAAGTCCGCGACCCACAGTCTTATTCAGGGATTTTGGTCGTGACCAATCGTTAGTTTTGGTGTAGTGCACTGAGTACACTTACCTTGGCCACTTAATGGGTTTTCCCGCTTGCCTTTGTCTGGCAGTTGTTCAACTGGTTATCCTTCCCTTCCTATCATTCTTATAATATTAGTGTCATCATAAGAATATTACCAATCTGAAGAATCACTTAAATGTAATTCAATTCATGAGCATCATATGATCCCATTCAAAACATTTATCATAAACGAAGTCTCATCCAATTTCATGTTAAGATATTTAACATATCCAATTCATAGTCCATAAATAGTTTAATTCATTCTGGTAAATTCAATTCTTATCATATTAGGTTCCTAATACAAAATACGACACATCATTTCAATTTTCCTAGAGCAAGATATGCCCATCTCTTTATTACAAAGCAAATCGGCACTATAGGCTCCTCTATCATTTAGTCAACTTCCAAGAAGTTTCATAATTTTTCTATATCATAACTTTCCATGATATTCCACCCAATTTCAATAAACATATTTAATAATATAAAATTAAAGTTTCATAATTTTTAGAGTTCATTTGCTATGTCAAGCAAATCGTCAAACACTTGGTATGAAGACTTACACTTTCGGGGAAAATTCTATACCTACACTTCAAACTATCCCCCAAGATTTAATTCTTGGTATTTTTACATAATTTTTGGATATAACAGGCATATATAAGTTTAGTTTCATATCCAACTTGAATCGATCGATTCCAATGTGTATTCACAAAGATACATCCGTTTGATTAACATAATGATTTCGCTCTTAGTTGTATGAATTTAACATGCTTCACACATGCAACCTACACATACCCATATACATACAACAAAACGTATCCTCTTGTCACCAAATATGATCTTTAATATCATATAAAACAATATATATCATGTAAAGAATGAAATTTACAGGTTAAATCTTACCTAAACACCTTGGATATATATATAAGCTTGTTTATTTCCCAATTATCTTCCTTAATCCTTCATTAATTCACCCTAACCTCTCTTTCTTTCACGGGAACCTCAATCCACTTGAAATTCTGATGTAGATGAAGAATAAGGTATATTTTAAGGTCTTTAAGTCAGCATAAGGGAAACTCCCCTTGGTCCAATCAAAATATGACATGTGGCGCCATATAAGACAAAATATCATTTAAAGATAAATGACTACTTTACCCCATGTTCATAAAAAGATGATTTCTTTTCATTCGAATGTTCGTTCTATGCACTATTTATTGTGTTACAAACCTAACTCACATATCTACAACTATCTAGTTTTCACCTCAAGTCAATTGTTATATTATAATGGTCAAAACTAGTCTCCAACTTGAACATTCCTACCGAAACTTCAAAAATTTGTGTTTGTAACTAACTCAATATCTCATGAGTTATGAAGGTAGGATTAGACTAAACATAATAACTTAACATTATACACCAATAACACATTATCCCCATCCCATAAGGTAAGCATGATTTATCATAATTATATCCGAGTTGTCACAAGTCTAGTGGCATGAAATTTTTTATTTGTTATGTCTGTAAGAACTTTGCTCAATATACTTACCTTTTGGTATGGATGTACCCCCTAGTATAATGAAGAAAGTTTCTTTGTCATGGACCCCCTTCTAGCCTACTAGAGAGTATTTCTATATTTTTTTTCTTCGCCACAAAATATTCTGGTGCATCTACCTCATATAGTAGGTAAATAAACAATATAAGAATCACAATGCAATGGTCAAAAGAGTTGTTATTCATTTCTTTCATATTGGGTAATGTTTACAAGACTTCATTGCTCTATCCACTTTACAAAAAAACTTTCTAGTTTTAGAGCAGACTAGTCAAACTTTTAAAAAGATATGAATTTTAACAAAAGACTAGGCATAATACCTAGTCTTTGGCTCCGAGATCTGGAAGTACCCTCACTTGCCTACCCCTCTCAACACAAAGGGGCCCTCCTAATTGCGTTTGAAATTCGACGCCGACATGCTGCGGAGATGATGAGTGGATGCACGAAGGACTAAGTCTCCCACCTGAAACTCCCTGGGCTTGACTATGTTTTCATATGCTCTGGATAGCTACTGGGTGTAGACTTTAAAGTTATCTTTTACCTTATCTATATTCCCGTCAATGCCTCCAGCTGCATGTGTCGTGGATCAGGGATGAATCCGTTGCTTAGAGCGACCCTAGCTGAGGGTACCGCCAATTCCACCGGTAAGACAAATTTGGTTTTATACACAAGTGAGAATGGGGTAAACCTGGTCAGCTTTCTCTTTGAAATACTATAAGCCCATAATACCATAGGTAGTTTCCTATCACATGCCCCCGGCATGTACTCAATCATCTTCTTTAGTATATTGATCAAAGTTTTGTTTGTGGCCTCTTCTTGGACATTTCCTTTTGGGTAGGAGATAGTTAAGTTATTGTGCACAATCTTATACTTATCAGTGAGAAGTGCCATCTACTTGGATACGAATTATTTCCCATTGTCTTTTAAAATCACCTTGGGTATACTAAACCTGTATATGATATACTATATGATAAATTGGGTTACCACTTAGGCAATGACTCTTCTTAGAGGAATGGCCCCTGCCCATTTGGTATACAATTATGTAGCCACGATAATGAAAGCTTTGACACGAGTTGGGCTGATCTTCCCTACCAAATCAAATGTTTGTGTGTGGAAGGGATAAGGGGATGCTAAGCTTTACAAACTGACTGAAGGGGCATGTACCATATTTCCATGTACTTGGCAAGCTCTACATTTCTTCACATAACCGATGGAGTCAGCCTCCATGGTTGTCCAACAGTACCCTAACGTCATTAACCGATCGTACAATTTGGCACCTCCCATATGATTAGACTCATGAGCCTCCCTTAGCACTCTCTCCATATCTCCTTTAGCTATGCATTCCAATGCCTTCTTATTGTAACCCTTATTATAGAGCTCCCCTTTTACTAGATAGAAGCAGGCTGCTCTCTTTCGAAAATAAATCTCATATGCACTTTTTATCGATAAATCACCATCTTTCAGATAGGCTATGTATGGTTGCCTCTAATCCTCAGAGTCCTCTACAAAGTTAGATTTTTTTGGCTGATAAAATTGGGTTTGGAAATATAGACAGCCCTGCTGCAGAAGAGAAGCCTCAGTGCTCATGGTGGGCTAGTAGTAGCCATTCACTGCAACCGGCGATAAAGAGGGATATCAGTATCCTTGTAATACTTCTCATCCATTTCTTTCAAACTCAATCTAGCTTCCTCTTCTCCTATACACCTTGATAAGAACCCCCATGGGCTCTTATAATAAAGTGTCCCCGACACTAGGTGGTAGTTGGTCAACTCTAACATCTTCATTGTTCCTTCTCTCATTTTTAGCTGCTTCACAACTGTGGTCATCCCAGGAGGCACTGGGGGAGATAGAAAGATATATATCTCCCCTCGAGAAGGTTACGCACCGATCTCGCACCCCTCTTACGAAGGTTACTTCGACCGTCGTCGGTGTGGAGGTAAATGTGAAGAGATAGATTCGACAGCCTATTTTGTACAAAATAAGCAAAAGAACATGTTGCCATTTTGAGGGAGCTGCATCAAGGACAAACTGATTCATACAAAACTAATAGTTCAAAGGTTCGAGGGCTAAGTAACGAAATGGTAAGGTGTTAGGCACCCATCCAGCCCTTTCAATCTCTCATGGGCTAGTGTTATTATTTTCTTTTATATCTCCGTGAAGTGTGTGTGCATGTTGATATAATGGACATTGGAATCATTCAACTCATACCATGGACAAGGTAGAGTGAGGTCATCCATAGGAATGTTCCCAAAATAACATATCTAGAAAGTATGATTTGTACGTTCATCACGATATTGATCGTTATTAGGAAAAGATAATATGTGTTGGATGAAACGCAAACAATCATGAGATATATATATATATATATATATATATATATATATATATATATATATATATATATATATGAAAATGGGAAGTCTATGAAAATTTGGGAATTTGGGAAATTGAGAAAATTTGGAAAATTGGACTCGAGTCTCGGATTTTAATTCGAGATGCCTATATAGCCTACAAAGGCATCAAAGTCCACATAGTTCGAATATAGCATAGGGGTGGGGGTTATCCCATAGATCCGAACGGAATTTTATTATATGTGTATGTGTAGAAAATGTATTTTTTAAGGTTTTGAAAAAAGTGTGATGGATAATTCTGTTTGAAATCTACGGGTGTAACCCTATTTTATTTGTTTTTGGGATTTTTGTAGAAAATAAAGCATTTGCAATATACTAATAAAAGTGTAGATATTAATGTGTATGAACTAAAGTAAGAACTAGATTATGAATCTACCGTTTATTATGTAAAAACGAGTAATTTAAAGAGAGGGGAAATGAATTGGACCTTCTTTGAAGCTTGATCTTTGATCTTGTATGAACTCCCGTGAGTGTTGATGAGAGAGAAGTATATTTGACAAATTGGGTATGAAAAGGATGGGAATGTAAGCTTGGATGGAACATCACATGAGTAACTTCACTGATTCCGAGGGAATATTTCTGAGTTCACTGAGGCTGATGGATTTATTCCTGCCCCCTTTGGCAGTGAGGTCATGGCCCCTATTTATAGGGTCAGAGACCCCTGGGGGTGCCTATCGGCATGTGAACCCAGACACTGTGCCGATAGGTAAGGATCTGGACCTACCAATTGGTAGTCTCGTGCAGATTTTCCTAGAGAAATGGTCATAGAACACAAACCGTTGATCCGAATTGTGCACGGGGCATATCGTTAGAAAGTTATTTCAGAGACTTTCAAGATTCCTTTGTACTTCTCCAAAGCCCGGTAGTTGACTTTGGGACAAATATGGCTTGAAAGCGCACGTCGATCCTTTGGACGGGAGATCGTCGGACGCAAATGGATCGTTTGTCCACATGGTAAGTCAGAATCGCATACGGGATGGACCATTAGAAATTTTAGGAGATGTAATTCGATATTTCAAAGAGTTATGCTCAGTTTGAAAGGTTGACCTTGGTCAATCGGGGCTCAAAAGCGTCCAGGGACCTCTCAGAGTAAAACAGATCGTTCGTCCGTACTGTAAGTTAGAATCGTGTACGGGGCAAACCGCTAGAAAGGGTATTCAGTTACCTTCATAGATTCATTCGGTCTCATTTAAGCTGAAGAGTTGACTTTCGACAAATAGAGTTCGAGAACGCCAGTGGCCTCCGGATCGATTTTTGAGGGAAAACTGATTGTTCGTCCGAACGGTTATGCCACTTCGTGCATGAGGTGGACCATTGGAAAGGGGTTTTAGTTCCCTTTAAATATTCAAAGAGATTTTTCTCTGACATTGAAGTTGATTGGGGATAATTCTGAACTTGGGAGTGCCAGGCGGCCCCTAGATCAGTTTTTAATAGAAAATTGATTCGTTCATCCGGACAGTTATGACAATTTGTGCATGGGGTGGACTATTGGAAAGGGTATTCAGGGTCCTTCAAATATTCAAAGATCTTTCACTCTGAATATAGAGTTGATTGGGGTCAAACGGGGCCCGAGGGGGCTTGGTGGGCTCTAGATCAGCACTCGAAGTCTGACCTAGGATTTGCAGTGAGATGGGGAGGTGTTAGGAACCTAAGGGGAGACCTAAGGGTCCTAAAATATGGTGTCTACAATAACCAGGTACCTCCAGTCTTCCATCTCATAACTTGGGAACAGGGACCTCACTGTGGTAGGCAACGTTCTTCATCGTGCCGTGATGGTTGCTTCCAACTCATCCATGTCTTATTTTTGGGCTATTGTAGCTAGCGCATCAGGATGCCTGTTCATTATTTGCGCATGTCTCTTAATAGTTACTTTCAGGAACTAGCCTAGTAACTTATGTATGATGGATCTATATGGTGCCAGGTTGGCATTCTTAAGGGAGAACTCCCCATTAACTTATTTTACCACCAGGTTAGAGTACCCTCATATACATAATACTCTGATGCCTCTTTGTAATGCCTCCAACAGTCCTAAAATGAGGGCCTCGCATTCAGCCTCATTGTTTGAGCATTTGAAATCTAGCTTGAATGAGAGACTGACCTTTGCCTTACTATTTGAGAGGATAATAGCTACACCTCTTGTTCCTTGTGCACTGGAGCCATAAAACTCCATCTTCCACTCCTCCATCTCCTCTGCTAAACATGCTTAGAAATTTTCTCTAGGTAGATCTTTACTGGGAGGCTCAAAATTTTAGCTTGGGAAGTGAGCTAACAGATTTGCTAGTGCTTGACTTTTGATGGCTCTTAGCACCACGCATTTCATAGTCATATTCTGGTAGAATTAAGAACTACCTTATTGCTCGCCCTACCAAGACCGTTCGTGCCAAGCGCTACTGTAAAGTCCAGTAAGTAGTGTCTTAACTTTTGGGCCACAAAGACCAAGGAAAGGTAGTGCCTTTCAACATTGGTGCATATAGATTATGTGTCTGAAACCACCCTTGACAAGTAGTACACTGGCCTCTCTACCCCCTTCTTCTCCTGGACAAGCAATGCTCCTATAGATCTTTCTGTTGAAATAAGGTAGAGCAACAGAGGTGCCCCGACCTCCGACGGTATCATTATAGACGGAAAGGATAAAGTTTCCTTGACTTTCTCAAAAGCCTTCTTTAGTTCCTCTCCCCAAATCCACTTATCTTTTTCCATCAGCAGGGAGAGAATGGGTGTATCACCTCCGCCAGCGCAGGTATAAATCTTCTTAGGTAGGACACTTTTCCCAAGTAGTTCTTGAGTTGCTGCTGACTCTTTGGTGGTGCCATCATTAGAATTGCCTTTTTCTTTTCCTCATCGACTTGCATCCCCTGCCTATTTACTACAAATCCCTTTTTTTCCTGCAATGACCCTGAAAGCACAATTCGAGGGGTTTATTCTCATCTTGTACCCACGAAATCTTTCAAATACCCTTCTGAGGTCCAGGATATGCTTACCTTCTTTCTTTGACTTCACCACCAGGTCATCCACATTGAATTCCAATATATCAATAATGGAAGATGGCCATCAAGGTCCGTTAATAGGTGGACCCATTCTCCAAACCAAATGGCATGACGTTGTAATGAAAGTTCCCAATGGAGTGTGGAAGGTAGCCTTCTCAGCGTTCGTCGGATCTATCTTGACCTAATTATAGCCGATATACCCGTCCATGAAACTATACATTTCATGACCCGTGGCAAGGGAAACTCATCTTTGGGACACACCCAGTTTAAGTCACGAAAGTCCACACAAATTTGAATTTGACTTTTATCCTTCTTCGCCACTGGCACAATGCTAGAGAGACACATAGGGAGATGAATGCGTTTGATAAACCCTGTCGCCAATAGTTTCTCTACCTCTGCTTTTATCTTAAGATCTAGCCCAGCCTTGTATATACGGGTTGCTTGTCTAACTAGGAGAATATTAGGAATAACATTTAGTTTATAGGAACTCACCTCTGGGTCTATCCCCGACATATTTGTGTACTTCTAAGCAAATACATCAGTAAACTCCTTGAGTAGGCTTATGAGCTCCTGCTTCTGCTTTGAGTTCAAACTTTGGGAAATTAGAATAGGTCTACCCTCACCCCCTAATATTTCCTGTTTGATAATGTGGGATTCGTCCACCACAAAACACTCTAGTGTTGGGTCGGTGCTCTCATCCCAGAACTTCACCCATGCTAACCGTTATAAGCGATATATGACTTTTTCATTCAGCAGGACCACCTTTTTACACATTCGAGGGGCTTGGCTACCTCCTCTACTTTCCTCTTTCCACCTTCCTCTTTCCTCTTTCCTTTTGCCATTTGAGGAATCACTCTCTCCCTCAAATGATCATGCACAAACATCCTTGGTTGGGCACTTCCTACCACCGCTTGTAGCTCCTCTAACTTCCTTACTGAGCTCTTTCTCTCTTCATTAAACTCGGTATAAAATGTTGCATCTACAGGTGGGCCTCCTCAACAGAAAATAATTTTTTTGTTGCTTTGATCATAATCTCAGTACCTTTAATATTGGCCTTGGCACATTAATAATATGTGGAAGGCCCTATGCTATGAGTGTGCATCCAAACTCGCCCTATGAGTATCCGGTAGCTTGTGTTGGCATTAATGACATGAAACTTAATGTGGGAAGTAAAGTTCCCTGGCTTGATACCTACGTTCACATATGCACGTCTACGCTATCAAATCCCGAATCACCAACGGTACAGGCACTATCTTTTCTTGAGAGATTCTCATCTCATATAACGTGTTGATTGGCGTAATACTGATGGACGTTCCTCCATATATCAATTCTCAGGGGAAAGAAATTTCATTGATCATGGTTATCATGTAGAGCAGGCGGTTGTAAAAATATGTCACTTGCCTATTTGCCTCAGAGAATACCACTTCAGAAGTGTATCTTATAATCAACCTCCCAATAGGTCCGTGCCAGTTTAACAAAGGGTCTTGCGCTGCTACACTGCGTCCAAAACCTTTCTTGTGATGACGACCCCGGTATCACAATTTACTCCTATCAATATAAAGAACCATTTGAACTTGGGACTTATTACTATGGCTTCGTACTCAGAGTCCAAGTCCACCTCATAAGTTTGAGCATTACAAACATATTCTGCCTCAGATATCCCTCACTCATCCAGACCAAGGATGACATCTACTTTGATTTTGGGGGGGATCACTTAATCAACCCCTTCATATCCAGCCTCTTCTTGATCAGGATTGAAAAACCACTCCTCGTGCCTCATCTTCTTCTCTATTCACTGTTAGCCCTTTACATATCTTCTCACTACCTTCCCATTCCATCGGGTCTCGAGCTATTGCTCCATCATATTCCACCATTATATTGGCAGTGCCATAATTATACGCTGAGAATGAATTCTCGTTGACATCTAAAAGAGGTATTTACAAAGTACCACTGGCCACCTGCTCACCAATGATCCTCCTTATGTAGTAACTGTCTTTGGTGGAGTGTTGCACCCTCTGATGCAACTCACAATACTTGGGATTATCTTTGTCTACCGTTGTTGGGATAACCCATTTAAATGAGGGGGACCTGCTACCCCCTCTCATACCAATGTACGATAATAGTCCATTGCTTCCACCATGCTGCAAGGCAGCGGCAGTGGGGCATCATCTCCAAACTTCCTCTTGTTAGATGGGTCGTTGCCTTTGAATTTGGGGCCTACCTTATTGCCTTTTAAACCTCCATCTACATTATTAATTGCTTTCCTCCTCGGGACTTGAAATCTTACAGAAGTTAAAGGCACTTTCATCCTCCAGTTTCAGGACCTATGCTTGATTATCATTACTATATTGCTGGAAACCCTAGTAAACTACCTAAAAGTCCCATATCTAGTATCATTGACCAAGTGGATTTATATTCTTTTAACATCCCCTCGACACATATTTGTAGTAGCCTTGCCTCCGCCACATCCTCATGAACATCTAGTAAAATGCTTAATATATTGCATCATCTCTTCACCGGGATTCTTCACCTCCTACGTCAGTTGTCTCAACATGAACTCATCCTCTGTAACTCCTCATATAGTGGAACATACCCCTCTGAGTACGGATTCTCATTCACACTTTCTGGGTAGGGGTTCTGTAACTCCTCATATAGTTGAGAAGTTTCCCTCTTAGAGGAGGATAGTACCTTCTTCACTTCCTCTCTGGTAAAGTCTTGGAGAGATATTCCTCCAAACCCATATTCTTTATTACTGGTGGACTCAACGATGTCATAATTTTCTCCAGCGCCACCTTTCGTGGTGGATCTACCTCTACTATTGTTGTTGCTACAGTGAACACCCCTGCCTAGGGGGTTACTGGTGGTGTTACATAACTTTGGCTCAAGCTTTCAAAATCCACATTATTTTGTTTCGAAAACTCTGAAAACATGCTCATTAGATTCATACTCGCTAAAGGAGTTGATGCTACTGTACTGACCTACCCTCCGTAAGGATCAGGCACTCTGGCTCCGGTAACCACCACTTCCTCTTGGGTGGCCTGATCACTTTGATCTCCATTCCCAGGTGGAGTATCTTATAAAATCAACTTCTTAGAAACGTTAAAACCTTCTTTGTCCATGAAAGTGAGGATACCTCCCCAGTACATTCGCTAAATATAGGAGGGTAGTGTGACTGGGGTCTGATAAAATACTAAAACGAGTGCGGCGTGACCCACTTTAATGAACTCTGTCCCTAAGGTTTTCAAGAGTTTCTAGAGCAACATCTGGTAAAACTATCCATTTTGGGTAAAAATGGAACCAAAGCTAGAACCACCTCCTGCAAGAAGATGAATTTCACAACAATAATAGTAGCTTTTCTCAAAAGGATCTCCTGAGAATGATGGTTGTCGAGGAGGGAGTGAAGAAACAGGCACTCAGAACTCTGAGAGAGAGAAGGGAGAGAATACTAGGTGGTCTGGTGTGATTTTGACAGAGTAACAGTATGACTTGAGTTTCTGATATATGATTTGACCTCACCAATGGTTCTATTTATAGGTAAACACTAGGGATGGTTTAGGCCTTTTGAAGCGCCAAAAATAAGAGGAAAAGTGTGACACCCCGACTAATTAAATACCGGGTAGCTACTCCTTTATGAAATTAATACAGAATATCAAGTTGGTTCAGTCTTAGCATCACTGTTGAAAACATTTAATTGATTAATAGCCACCTAATATTTAAAAAGAGAGATGTTAAATTTTACTAATTAAATTAACAATTAACCAAGTAATTAAATCATCGTCCAACAATCGCATAAACAATCTCATATGAATAACTAACAAAATGAAATAAACTGAGTCTGGAGTAAACACTCCAATAATCATACCATAATAAAATAAAATCTCGATACAAGAGTCTGAATAAATAAACCAACATCTGAAATAAAACTGAAAGTCTGAGAATACTATCTCTAAATGGGAATAGGCGACATGCCCTAACACATGAGTAACCCTGAATGGAATCAGGTGTAGAATGTTGAGGCGTCTAATACCGAGATCTTATAACTTCCACAACAGCTACAGCACGTCAATGTAATAGAACTCCTATGCTTGGCATCCCTGTGGTAGGGCACCTAAAAGGTTTTTAAGAAAAATAGATTTGGAAGAAAACGGGTCAGAGCCCGAGGTGAAAACAGTTTAAAAATGTAGCAACTGTTTAATTGCATTAAACAGTAAATATTATATATATGTTAGTTTTATACTCTCACATGAGTTTCTCACCTCTCAACTAATGTGCACGCTTAACGTATACCCTTAACCCATCCTAGTTATGCCACTATCTAACTAGTCCATACTAACCCCTTGCTTTCACATTCTAATATGAGGTGTCTACTCGTATTACACAAACAAGTTATATTTATATCTCACATTCGCATTCATTAAATTACTTATCACAAGTGTTACTTAAACTCTCATATTCGTAGCCCATTCAAATATCTTAGGTATTCACATTTACTAAGCAACAGTGAACCAGTCACAAGTATATATATATAAATCACTCTCAATATATATACACATATATGGCACCCCTAGGCTAAGATGCGGTGCACGCATACTCTACTATCAAATCCATGTACATCACGTACATAAGGATCACGCGTTTCGAATAACTCATGAACCGTCTTAATACAAATCACACATATTGGAGGCGAACATAGTTCACATACCTATGGGTCACGCACATACCTACGCTCCCACGGTCAGCTGACTTATCAACTCACAAATAAGTCATTCACAGTCCTATGTCCTTAAGGTACCAATCTAAATCCCCCTATATGCACACAAAGATCAGATGGTCTTTATTCGAAAGTCAACCTACTGTGATAGCAAGTATGGTAGGCATATCATACACATAAGAAATCCATACACTAGACATTCACACAACCTAAGTAATCAGATATCAATATAGGTATTCACACATTCCATCTTATAAATCTCATACATAGTAAGTTTATCCCGAACATCCTACGTAATAAATATTTAGCTTGATAAGTCTCTCGTCGTATCAATTTGAGTACCTAAACATACCCTAAAAGGTTACTGATATGCCCAAAGTGCACCCTCTTACTCAGAGAAACTAACCTCGGCCAGTCTCATAGCCTAGGTGACAGAAGCTTATGACAACCATCACAAAGGTCGTTTCTCATAAGTTCGGCCCCTTATACATCAACCTCAGTTGGCCATCAACTGAGGTCAGCAGAGTCTCATGGGCTCAATTGTCTACCAACGTCATCATTGGCCCTAGCCGACGTTACAACTACCTCATACCTAACCTCAGTCAGCCCTCCTAACCAAGGTCATCATGGATATTAATCTCGTACAAGGCAATAGTCGGACTTCACCAACCTGATACTCGTCCAGGCCGAGGTTACTACCAATTAAAGACAGGGCCGAGCATTTACAAGCATATGTATGGTTTGGAACATGTGGACAAATATGTTATAACCGAATCATCCCTTCCACATGAGGGAATATTGAGGTCATCATTATTTACTTAGGATCATGCAGGTGTCATTCTTGTATTGGTTCGATCCTCATGCACATGCTCATTGCATGCTTGGGGGGAACATTACGCCCCTCAAGCACTATATATAGAGGTCATCATCTACCTTGTAAAAGGATCCATTATTGCAACGCTAGCTAAAACTTTGTAATTTTACACAGTAGAGAGAGAAAGCTTGAGAGATTGTATCTATGGCCGTTAGTGCTTTCATCTAGTGATAGTACTCACACACTCACAGTGGACGTAGGCCAGATTGGTTGAACAACTTACATACAAGTGTTCATCCTCTTCTCCTCACCTAATTCTACTATATATATACACTCTTGTGTTGCCATTGTTATCGTTTGTTCGAGCTTGTCAACACCTTACCTGGTTGTGCTATTTACGGCATCATCAGTTACTAAGTTTCCTATTAGTTTCTAATGTAATATCAATAACTTAAAGTCCCGCCTTTACCATTCATATCCTTATATCATCATTCATTTCCATTATAGTCTCAATTCGAACGATTTCTAATCGTACCTCACTCGGTAGACCCTCGTAAGTAATGATATTCAATTCCATAAGGTAAACCATTTTTTCGGGCATCAACTAAGACCCAATTGACCTTAATTAAGTCCCACAATACTATATTAATCACCCTAAGAATTATTTTAGGTTTGGGATTTATATTAAACTTTAAAGGGTAAAACTTTCAAAAATCAGGAGGGGTCGATCGATCGAACGCAATGGGTCGATCGATCGAAACAGTCGATCGATCGATCAAGCAGGTGTTTGCCCATAAATTCTTTACACAATTACGGGTTCTCCAAATTTACACCCCAAATCTTCCATTACACCATCCCAAACTCCCAACTAAGTACACTACTCATTACACCAACATGTTTCCACAATCTCTAACATTTTAGAATCATTAAACCATCATGAATTAATAGTTTCTTGGATCAAAAGTCATAAATATTCCTCTAAACCTAGTTCTTCAAAATTTATACAAGAACGCCAAATTTCTCAACATTAAGTCATGAATTTGTACGCATGGATTATAATTTCGTTGTCTCTACATACCAGAAGTTCATCTACATGCAAAACCTACCCATAGTCAACGTTTAATTCTCCCAATTTATAAAATTCTCAATCTTCCAAGCCTAGTCTCCAATTCTAAACTACATGGATAATATATATTTGTTGAATCATAACAAGTTAAATCACTTTACTGGGAATGAAGATTCTGATCCTTTGAGGACGATAAAGGTTAGTTCTCTTTCTCTTTCCGATCACAAATCCGGCGATAGTGGTGGTGTGTGGTGGTTATGGCCATGGAAACCCTTGGAACTTCTCTTATCTTCTCACGTTGCCCACTATTTGGTTTTGAAAGATAATGACCCTAAGGTTGGCTGATAAACAAAGCCTAATTTTCATAGGTCGATATTCATTAAAATTTTAAATGATTAAAATACCCTTTCGGGTTGCCGGTTAGGCCTAAAATTGCCCCGGGACCCAAACTAAACCCTCGGCTAGTGTTTTCAGACTATTTCGATCCTTCAGGAAGCGTTGGCGCACTCAAAATGACCATACAGATGATACAAATACAATTTACTTATAATTTCATTTAAATTGATTCCTGACGCGACTGACACGCGCGTCCCAACTTAATTTTCGAATTGTCGTATTTATAACTCGCGACAATATTAATAATCTCAATAATCATATATTACCATATTCACTCAGTAATATTCAATATTATCATCATAATCAAATACTAACTCTAGTCTCGCTAGTTATTTAAATCCGAATTAATTTCCAATTAATTATCCCAAATTAATTTAATTAATACCATAATTAAAAGCAATTTCAATTAATTATTCACATAATTAAAAGCCATAAACTTTCGGGGTATTACATACTTCCCCCTAATAATGGAATTTCATCCCGAAATTCGAAAAAGTGAGGCATACCTAGAAAAATTAGGTATCCTCCAATACTCAAAACAAAGTTCAAAGTGAGGCTCAATCGCTACAGCGCCGGCTTCACAACAAGCTTATTGAACACTCACGACACTTTATCGATTATAGTGTCACACCTCACTAAATGCACCTCACCTTGTGTTCTTACTAAAAAACATTCGGATAAGAATATCCTATACATCATTGGTTGCATTATCTCAATATTATTGGGAGGCCGCACCTCACTTCGTATTAACTCCCGCGTTTATCTAAACACAAAACTCCCATCCTGGGAGAAATTATAGAACATCTGACTACTCTTGTCCGTTCTTCAAATCTCTATTCCCGACGATGTAAGTTTTACAAAAGGAAAAAGCCACTTAAGACTGTTTGTGGTTATCCCATTTTAGTCATCGGACTCTAACTTCTGACTGATCCAAAACTCTGATAATCCGCTCAATTCTAAATATCCATAGGAAGGATAGTAAGGTTTATCTACACAAAACCTCTGTAGGTACCTTGTCCACTATAAATAGGTACAGGTGATTTCACATAACTCTACTATTAGGTAATATCCTCTCCCCATTACGATATTATACTTCACTTACTATCTATTCCCATTGTGGAAATGAAATGATCGCAATGAGTCCAAAATTACTTCCATACAGCTCCACCAATCGTCAATCACCTTGCGCCTACTCCTCGGGCTATAGTTGAGACACCCTTCTCAAAACGAAATATTATCCCCACTACTTCCTGATACCCCATGTTGAAGGTGGATTTCAGGGATCTCATCCTAGTTCAGAATAATACTGGGTAGGACCACGTATTGGCGCGTTCACTATCTAATAGTGTAAATCACCCAAGGATATAACAATTACTTTCCTTCTGGACAACTTGTTCCACACATTCGAAGGAACTCGTTACTTATCTATAAGTTGGCAACCCATCAAAGAAACTTACCAACTTGACTCTTCCATCACTGGAATCATCGGCTTGATACAAAAAATTTTGGTTGATCCTCTTACTTCAACCGATCTACAACTTACTATACCCCTTTCAACACCGACTTTCACTTATAATTCTTCTCGTTAAGTGAAACTTAATAACCATCTTCTTCCCTCGGAGCATACCAAAAGTTTTCACCACGATATGCACTTCTGGACTCTTTATACCTTATTGACATCAGCATTCCATTTACGCGCAAGTCACTCTCAATATTCTACTGGGTAGAACTCCACTCCAATTTTTCCATAATAGTTAATTATTTTCCTTCTCAAGGGATACCCCATTTTTAAATGGCTTCCTACGGCCTTTCAACCAAATTCAGACGTGTTCCTTTGATTGCACATGAATATCTAGATTGTCGTTCTTCTCACGACGCTTAATCCACTCTACCACTTCCATTTTGTCATATTAGTCCCACAAGAATAAATTTCACCCATCTCTATGTCTATTCTTCCAACAATTTTACCTCAGCAAACCAGGGTGTCTACACCCCCTATAAATCGTGCATACGGTTTTAATCATCATATGTGCTTCATACGTACTCCAAACTCTTCATTGCCCCTGCATTCGCAACGTGGCTATAACACTTAGGCGTTCCCAGTCACACCCGAATTTGAAATTCTAAATCCTCCTAAACATCATTCCATCCTTCAACCCACCGGAATAAAACAAAATTTCAGTACTTCCTCACCACATAATTGGCTCTACTGGCCTTATATCGTAATTTACCCTTTAACTTTTAGTTATAACTACATACTTCCATAACGACCGAGGTACCTAACTCATGGATGAATGGCCATACATCCCCCTACTACCAACCTTACACTAAGTTTCATGTGTGAGATGTCTCGCAAAGAGAAATCCAAACAAGGACCCCCCCCCCCCGATACACTACTACCTAGCATTGTCGGTCATCGAAATTCGTTAGGCCCTCAGTCCATAACATGTACCCCTATATTCCCGTCTCTTGACAACAAAGTTACATCTCCTTCCGTAATTACACTTAAACAAGGAACTTCTTCTGAAAGACACCGTCTCTTAACACTGACGGTAATCACATTCGATAAACATCATGCAAATATAATCGGGGATCTCAAAATCCCGTCCTCAGACATATAACTATGAGTATTAACTTCCACGTCTCTATAGGCTGATATAACAACGCACTCTTCCTATTACCACGTCCTGAGCGTTAATTATAATAACCAGCTAAATCTTTTCGCTGAACAGTAAACTAAATACACTCCGAATCATATCAATAAAGTCCCTACACATACCGGGGTCAAATATTCGAGACCATTATACCTTTCGAAGTCTCGGTAATATATATATATATATAAACGTGAGCCCGAAACTCTCGCAGATGGGGTCTCGCCAGAACAAAACATTCTACACCAAGGTAGTAACCCCGACAGACTTGCAATATCCGCACACTATCGGTTTAATCATTATTATAAAACCATAAGTAGGATAATATCATACTCGTATAACACAACACTAAAACGAGTAATTTCAATAAAGTATATATCACTATCGATACACCCATTCATCCTCCGCGAATAACACTAAAGGTAACCCAACTATACTAGGGAAAATATTCACATAAATAATAGCATTGCCTATATATGCACTAAACTCGTCTCTCATGCGAATATAGCGATAAAAATAAAAAGGTAGTAACTCGCTCGTGTCATATACAATACGCCTCATCTTCTGGGGGGTAAAATTCATACTTCCACCTTGCCAATCGCCCTAGTTGCTTAAATGGTCCTTGGATATAGCACGCCTGTTCGTACCAAATCGAAAATTTCAATAACTATTGCCCTTTCTAGGCACCATACCCTTATCCCTTTACTTTATTCGAAAAAAAATTTAATGTACGGGTTTCACTCCCCACAAAATACCTCTACACATATTCCACTCATCTCCAGTCACACTGACCATGTTAGGGTTGTCCTTCTCTCGAACTTTGGTAGTCTCGACTCTGATGGCTACCTCCGTTGTTCTCTTAGCTTTTATGGCCCTAAGGAACACGCTACTGGCTTCAATGACTCTTACTGAAATCACCATCGCTCGGTAAAAAATTTTCTATCCGAAATCATCTAAATGGGTCCCCTGATGGGTCTCTCCCTTGTGGTGTTTCACCAATACCGTTTCCACCGGTCTTACTATCTGATTAAATTCTCCGATTATTGTAACTCCCCGCACAAGGAAGCGTTAACATCCTAAATGACAAAACGCGACGTTGTCACCATCTGCATTGACCGTCCAAGCAAAATTCCCCATAAGTGCTAGAAAATCTTCTTATGAGTTAATTTCCCACCCTAAAATCCTCTTCTCCAATGTACCTACTTCATCCGGTGCAGGATTCGCTAATTAATTAAATTCCCTTTCATAAAGGGACCTCTTTCTGATGAAGGAACTTGCGGTTATACTGTAACTAAGATCCTTCCAGTGACACAATATTTCACTTATAAATGTCGCAATTGACACCTACCATAATAACTTTGCTCCGACAAGCCAAGAAATTCTTACCCTAAATTTCACTTCCGGTTAGCCACACTCCGACATATACCCAAGCCTTTGGATATTTTACCTTCGTTGGCTAACACAGACCATTTTTGCATTTTTAGAATTTCCACTGCTGGTTCTCCCCAATGTTTCGTCTGACTCTCTCCCAATTCAACCTTGATGGGTGAGTATAATTTGACCCCACTTTCCACTATAGTGGTACCTGGAAGTCATATATTGTGCCTTAGCCGTCTTTACCGTCCTAGATTTTCGTGCCATAATAGGGGTGACCTCAACTACGGTCATCATTCTTGAATATACCCAATAACCTCAACAGAGCTTTGCCTCCTGTTGTCTGCCCAACTGTCCTCGCCTGACATACTGCATTGTTCGGCACACGAACACACCCGAATATAAATAAGATTCACTATCATATACATTATAGCAAGTGAACGAAACCTCAAAAAAGAAATCAATAATCCTAAACATATGGCTCTATATCAAAGAAAGCTACGCTGGAAGCATAATAAGCAACACATATCCTAAAGGACACTAGAACCCGATGCTCTGATACCACCTGTGACACCCCGACTAATTAAATACCGGGCAGCTACTCCTTTATGAAATTAATACAGAATATCAAGTTGGTTCAGTCTTAGCATCACTGTCAAAAATATTTAATTGATTACTAGCCACCTAATATTTTAAAAAAGAGATGTCAAATTTTACTAATTAAGTTAACAATTAACCAAGTAATTAAATCATCATCCAACAATCGCATAAATAATCTCATATGAATGACCAACGAAATGAAATAAACTGAGTCCGGAGCAAACACTCCAATAATAATACCAGAGTAAAAAAAAATCCCGGTACAAGAGTCTGAATAAATAAACCAACATCTGATTTAAAACTGAAAGTCTGGGAATGCTATCTCTAAATGGAAATAGGCGACATGCCCAAATAGATGAGTAACCCTGAATAGAATCAAGTGCAGAATGTGGAGGCGTCTAATACCGAGATCATGTAACTTCCACAGCAGCTACAGCACGTCAATGTCATGGAACTCCTATGCTTGGCATCCCTGTGGTTGGGCACCTAAAAGGTTTTTACAAAAAAAATAGATTTGGAAGCAAACGGGTGAGAGCCCGAGGTGAAAACAGTTTAAAAATATAGCAAGTGTTTAATTGCATTAAATAATAATTATTATATACAGGTTAGTTGCGTACTCTCACATGAGTTTCTCACATCTCAACTAATGTGCACGCTTAACGTATGCCCTTAACCCATCCTAATTATGCCACTATCTAACTAGTCCTTACTAACCCCTTGCTTTCACATTCTAATATGAGATGTCTACTCGTGTTACACAAACAAGTTATATTTATATCTCACATTCACATTCATTAAATTACTTATCACAAGTGTTATTTAAATTCTCATATTCGTAGCCCATTCAAATATCTTAGTTATTCACATATACTAAGCAACAGTGAACCAGTCACAAGTATATATATAAATAACTCTCAATACATATATACATATATGGCACCCTTAGGCTAAGTTGCGGTGTATGCATACTCTGCTATCAAATCCATATACATCACGTACGTAAGGATCACGCGTTCTGAATCACTCAGGAACCGTCTTAATACAAATCACACATATTGAAGGCGAACATGGTTCACATACCCATAGGTCACGCACATACCTATGCTCTCATGGTCAGCAGACTTATCAACTCACAAATAAGTCATCCACAGTCCTATGTCCTTAAGGTACCAATCTAAATCCCCCCGTAGGCACACAAATATCAGATGGTCCTTTTTCAAAAGCCAACCTCTTGTGATAGCAAGTATAGTAGGTATGTCATACACATAAGAAATCCATACACTAGTCATTCACACAACCTAAGTAATCATATATCAATATAGGTATTCACAAATTCCATATTATAAATCTCATACGTAGTAAGTTTATCCCGAACATCCTACGTAATATATATTTAGCTTGATAGTCTCTCGTCGTATCAATTTGAGTACCTAAACCTACCCTAAAAGGTTACTAAGTCTTCTATTGGTTTCTAATGCAATCTCAGTAAGTTAAAGTCCCTCCATTACTGTTCCTATCCTTACATCATCATTCATTTCCATTATAGTCTCAATTTGAACGATTTCTAACCGTACCTCACTCGGTAGACCCTCGTAAGTAATGATATCCAATTCCATAAGGTAAACCATTTTTCCGGGAATCAACTAAGACCCTATTGACCTTAATTAAGTCCCACAATACTATATTAATCTCCCTAAGAATTATTTTGAGTTTGGGACTTATATTAAACTTTAAAGGGGAAAACTTTCAAAAATCAGGAGGGGTCGATCGATCGAAGGCAAAGACTCGGTCGATCGATCGATCAAGTAGGTGTTTGCCCAGAAATTATTTACACAGTTACGGGTTCTCCAAATTTACACCCCAAATCTTTCATTACAACGTCCCAAACTCCCAACTAAGTATACTACTCATTACATCAACATGTTTCCACAATCTCTAACATTTTAGAATCATTAAACCATCATGAATTAATAGTTTCTTGGATCAAAAGTCATAAATATTCCTCTAAACCTAGTTCTTCAAAATTTCTTCAAGAACACAATTTCTCAACATTAAGTCATGAATTTGTACACATGGATTATACTTTCGTTGTCTCTACATACCAGAATTTTGTCTACATGCAAAACCGACCCATAGTCAATGTTTAATTCTCCCAATTTATAAAATTCTCAATTTTCCAAGTCTAGTCTCCAATTCTAAACTACATGGATAATATATATTTGTTGAATCATAATAAGTTAAATCATTTTCCTGGGAATGAATATTTTGATCCTTTGAAGACGATAAAGGTTAGTTCTCTTTCTCGTTCCGATCACAAATCCGACGATAGTGGTGGTGTGTGGTGGTTTTGGCCATGGAAACCCTTGGAACTTCTCATCTCTTCTCACGTTGCCCACTATTTGGTTTTGACAGATAATGGCCCTAAGGTTGGCTTATAAACAAAGCCTAATTTTCGTAGGTCACTATTCATTAAAATTTAAAATGACTAAAATACCCTTCCAGGTTGCCGGTTCAGCCTAAAAATGGCCCGGGAGCCAAACTAAACCCCCGGCTAGTGTTTTCTGACTTTTTCAATCCTTATGGACGCGTTGGCGCACTTAAAATGACCATACAGATGATACAAATATAATTTACTTATAATTTCATTTAAATTGATTCCTGACGCGACTGACACACGTGTCCCAACTTAATTTCTGAATTATCGTATTTATAACTCGCGATAATATTAATAAGTTCAATAATCGTATATTACCATATTTGCTCAGTAATATTCAATATTGTCATCATAATCAAATACTAACTCTCATCTCGCTAGTTATTTAAATCCGAATTAATTCCAATTAATTATCCCAAATTAATTTAATTAATATCATAATTAAAAGTAATTTCAATTAATTAATCTCATAATTAAAAGTCATAAAATTACGGGGTACTACAAAAATCTTAGAGAGACAAGGTCTGCAATGTACCTTTTGTCCCTACTAGGTCTGCATCCGCGTGTCCCCTCTGACAGATGACACCTGGTGTAAACCAAAGTCAAAACGCAAATGTGTCTGCTAATGGAGACAAAATATTTGATTTGGAAAAATCTTTTGAAATGGTAACTTTTGGTACAAACTTTACAAACTTGAGAGGGGCTTCGAGGACCCCCTCCTCTAAAATCATTAAACTTGTGAGGGGCCTTAAGGACCGTCGTCTCTAAAATCATTTTGTAAAAAAAGTTTATTTCTTGTGAGTAGCCTCTTGGTTACTCACTTCAGTTATGACTGGGTGTGAGCTATGTAAGGACTTAGGTAACCCCTAGGTTTTTTTTACTAGTATTCTCTCATTCTTAATGTGCTAAGTGGTTGAGCTTGTTCAACAAACTTTGTTCCTTAACCACCAAGCCAAAACTCCCAAGAGATCCTAACTGGCTTTTTTGAGCCCTACTTGCTCAACTAGACTACCTGTACAAGAAATTAAAATATTTGTACTTTAATATTTTCTGGGTAATAAATCTTGGGGGGGAGGCCACTCTAGATGGACCTCCTCGCCTAGTGTCTTTTTTTGTAGTAGGCCATTTTGAGGTAGACGGGGCACCTCTTCGCCCTTCTTCCATTTTTCTAATATGTGAACAAGGGAATAAGGGGTTGCTCATAATGAGCCTCTTTGCCTTGGCCTTTTTCTGTGGTTTCAACCAGTGGAGGAGCCAGGATTGTAGATCAGGATGGGCTAAGAAGCAACTTACATGTTATTTGAATGAAGCAAATACAAATACTAAAACTTTTAGACAATAGCATACCAAAGTTTTTCACTATATTTAGTCACATGTGACATAAAAAATACATCATATGAGCTAATGAAGTTGAACCCTACAATCCTTTCATGAATCAAAATCATCTATTAGCAAATCTAAATCAATGTCTTCAGCAAGCTCTCTTTCTATTGACAGTAGCATGCAATCTTCTAGGTAATCATCACTCATCTTATTATAGAGAGTTGTTTTGACAAGTTTCATACCTGAAAAGGCATGTTCTGTTGATGTTGTGGATGCGAGAAGAGTCAATACAAGACGAATCAATCTATCAATTAATGAATAGATATCCCTTTTCCTTATTTCAGCTAATGTTCTACACAATTCAGAGATTCGGGACAAATTTTGAAAACTAGGATGATTTGGAATATCAAGCTCATAGTGTTGCAACTGACACCTCAATGCGCATACATCATCTTTGGAAAAATCATGAGGATAAAATGTTTCTGCAAGCTTGCATATATCATCAATGTTAAATGACTTATAAGCATCACGAGGATCTAAAGCAGAGCTAAGAGTAAGGATTTCCATTGCCCCCTCGGAAAATCTACCATTTAACTCCATTAATTGAAAGTCGATCGCCGCATTGAAAGTATCGACTTGGTAATGATGATAAATTATTATATTATTGCGCTGCTGACAAGAACGCCGAGTGCCCACTTTATAAGAAGCGTCCATATTTGGGATCTCAATGTCATGTCTTTCGCAAAACGACTGCACTTTATCAAAGAAGGAATTCCAACCAGTTTCCCTTAACTTTTGAAGAAGCTTTTTTTTTGTTGAAAAAAGTTGCATAGCATTCACAATATCTTGGGACTTTTGTTGAAGTGCTTGATAAAGTATATCAGTGATCCCCATGATCTCATTCAATAAATATAAAATAAATACAAATTCAAAAGAGGTCATCACATCATAAGCGCCTTTAACCTCAGAGCGTATAAGATGAGTAGGACCATTTAACCAAAGATTTTCAATAATTTCACAAGATGGGCCAAACAAATCAATCAAACTGCGAATAGAACTCAAGTGAGAGCTCCAACGAGTGGCTACCGCACGATGTACTGTCTTCCTTTGATTAACGCCCCTTCCCGTTTGAAGTTCACCAAGTGCCACCTTATTTGCAACTTCAGCAGCTTGTCTCGACTGTAATTCACTTTGACGTTTTGAAGAAGCACCAATAATATTCACAATAACATTCAACTTTGAGAATAACAACCATATATCTTGCACATCTCTCGATACTGAAACCAATGCAAGTTGTAACTGGTGGGCAAAGTAATGCACGTAATAAGCATATAGACACTCCTTAAGAAAGAGTGCTTGCAATCCATTCCAAGCTCCCTGCATATTACTAGCTCCATCATACCCTTGACCCCACATTTTATCAATATGAAGATCATAATAAGAAAGTACCCCAATAATTTCTTTTTTGAGTGTCAAAGCAGTGGTGTCTTCTACACTCACATTACCAAATAATCGTTCGCGTACCATCCCTCCCTCATCAACAAATCTTATGACAATGGTCATTTTCTCTTTAATTGAGACATCTTGTGCTTCATCAACCAATATACAATAACTCCCATCACCAATTCCTTTACGTATCTTACTTCTCACATTATCACCAAGAACATTCAAGATTTCTTTTTTAATCATTGGATAAGTATACTTCGCATTTCCTGGAGCGTTTTTTAAGACAACCTCAGCAACTTTCTCATCATGATTCGCTGTGTGTTTTATCAATTCAATGAAATTTCCAGCATTTAGTGTGTCGGGAGTTTCATCATGAGTTCTAAATGCACATGCTTGAAATGCAAGCCAACGTGCACATTCAATTGATGTCTTTAAACGCAATTGATTCTTTTCAATAACTTTTTTAGACTGTGAATTGAAGACCCTCTGAATGTGTTGAAAATGATTCATTAAATCTTCAGCTGACTGGACAGCACTCATATGGACTGAAGGAGTACAACCCATGTGATTCAAAAAAGAACATTTGGGGCCACCAATCCTTTTCTAACTTTGGAACCCTTCAATAGTAAATGTCGGCCGGGTGGGTGGATTAGTTTCAAACAAGAAACAATAAAAACAATATGCTTTATTTTTTTCAATAGAATACTTAAGCCAATGGTATCTTTGAAACCAACCACTTTGAAATCGACGAATTTGTTTTCCGTCTTGAATGGGTGGATATTCTTGAAGTATGGGTTGATAAGGCCCCATCTTTAGGTATTTCTTTCGAATCTCATTCCGGTCATCAACGGGGTGTTTCCATATTTATAGACGCAACCCAGGATCTCGAGTGAAAGTGTTGTCTTCTTCAATAGGTTCAACCCTTTGAATTTTAGGAGGTGGCTCGGGAGAGATTGAACGAGTATCATCCGTCACTATAGGCGCATGTGAGTCATTTTTTGGTTTGAAAAGTGATAACAAAGTTTTTCTTGACATTAGAACCTAAAATGAAAAAAGAATTAAAAGTCCTAATTTCAATATTTAAAATTACAGTGACAAAAGGCCTAAAATAAATATGCAGTAATAAATAAATATGATTTATTCTTGATAAAGGCCCTAATTAAAAATTACCTTGCTAAAAGCCCTAATTAAAAAATAATTATAGAGAATTAAGGTAAAGGTCATGTTTGTTCCTATATTTTAACTTTTAGGACAATGTTTTTCAAGTTTATAACTCTAGTCCCTGTGGTACAATAGTATTTATTTGTGTGGTCTCTTTAGAGTTAGGAGTTCATTTTTTTGGCCCACGCCAGTGGCACCATTTTTCACCATTTTTTATGATGTTTTTAGTAAAGGGACTAAATTTATAAAATTATGGGGAGTGTCCTATTTTTATACACTTTAAAAATTACAAGGACCTTTCGCCAAAACCCCCTAAAAATTACAAGTTATAGCTATTGGTGGTGTATCTAACAATATAATATTTCTATACTAAGTATGTTGTGAGAGATAATGAAATGAAACAATATATTATTTCAGCAGAGCAGGGTGGTTACCACATTTGGAGATAAGATAAGAAGCTTACTGTGTAAAAAATTATCTCTCGTGAGCAGGCTAGTAGAGGAGAGAAGACAGGAGGCGGTGCAGCGGCGGTGAGCAGCGCAGGGCGGCCGGTCTGAGCAGAGGAGGAGGTCTCATCGTGAGCAGGGGATGGGTCTCGCCTCTCGTGTTTTTTGGACGAAAGGGTCAGCGGGTGGGTAAGGGTTTGCGTGCTTTGTTTTAAATTTTACTGTTTAGGGTATTTACATTTGTTTCCCCTCAATTTAAAATTATAGTAAAACATTACCTGAGACTTTAAAAACAGGGGGAGGGCTAAACTGTTATTACTCCAAAATCGTCACTATTTTTTTTCGGAGGCGGGCTACCCCCCCCCCCCCCCCCCCCATCCCTCTCATGGCTCCGCCACTGGTTTCAACTAGTGTGGAGAGGATACTCGTGGTGAGACCCCTCAAACTTGCTTTTTCTGTGACTTGAGTGTTGGGACGAGAGGTTGCTCGAGTTGAGCCATCCTCGTCCAAGCCAAGTATCTGTTGCTTTAAACTTGGGGCGAGGGGTTTCTCGTTGGGGTCCATCCTCGCCTTTATTCCCTTCCTTTGTGGCTTGAGCTTTGGGACGAGGGGCTCCTCGTGGTGAGGCCCTCCTCGTCCTTCATTTCTATGAGTTTGAGCTTTTGAACAAGGGGCCCCTCGTGGTGGCCTCCTCGTCCAACTAGATTCTGCCTTTGCCAGAGCACCTTTTGGAGGGGGTTTCTCATGATGATCCCCCCTCTCCATATGGGGTTTCTCACACATTTATTTAGGCAAATGGGTGAGCACCCCTGTACAATTACAATACTAATGCCTGATTTTTAGTCAGTGCGTGCTCATTCCTAATTTCATTCATAGAATCATAGCTCATTTCTCAACTAATTTTTTAACCAAAATAGATACTCCCCAATTACCCTTAAAAGCAGTTCTAGATATTCAGTTATAGTTTCAACCAAGAAAATATCTACAACTTATTTTGTGACTTTTTCCTACAATGCTGGTGGGGGATCACTATCACTACGTGTCACGTATGGCATAGTGTGGGAGTTCTGACATATAAATCGCATAATTATTTTGCAATTGCATTATAATTGTTTATGTTAGTCAAGACTATTTCTTCATTCATGGCATCAATCCATTTATCGGAATCATCACTATTTACAGCTTTTTCATAAGAAACTGGATCATTAATATTTCCTATGTTAAATTCGGTCTCTTGAAGGTATACTACATAATCATTCGGAATAGCCGATCTCCTTTCTCTTTGAGATCTTCTTAATGACACTTCTTGTGGTGCTTCAAAAGTTTCATCGGTTATAGTCTCATTATGTGGTTGTCCAATTGGTTGATCATTCACTTGTTGTCCATTGTTATTGATTGGGTCAATGACCGATTCAACAACTACGTAGGAACAACAGGTATGTTATGAACTCTGGGTATAGGAATTTGTACCCTGACTTCTCGAATGATTACCTCCCTTTATTTTATACTCCCATTTACTTCACCTTCTTTAATGAATTTAGCATTTCCAGTTTTTATGATTCTAGTTGTATGATTTGGACAGTAGAATCTATATCCCTTCGACTTTTCTGGACACCCGATGAAATGACAAGATAATGTCCTAGGATCCAATTTATTTTCATGAGGGTTATAGATTCTAGCTTCCGCTGGGCAACCCCACACACGTAAATACCTTAAATCGGGTTTTCATCCTTTCTAAAGTTCAAAATGGGTTTTTGAAACTGACTTACTAGGAACCCTATTTAAGATGTGTACAACGGTCTTTAATGCATGTGTCCACAAAAATGTAGGCAATTGGGTCCTACTTATCATACTTCTAACCATTTCTATAAGGGTACGATTATGCCTTTCAGCTACACCATTCTGCCAAAGTGATCCTGGTATTATGTATTGGGCGCAAATACCAAATTTTTCAAGGAGTTTAGCAAATGGGACAGGGCGTTGCCCTGACTCATCATATCTACCATAATATTCACCACCTCTATCAGACCTAATAATTTTTACCTAGTTACCTCTCAACCTCATTAATGTATATGTCAACGACGTTCACAGACTGAGATTTATCATGCAACATATACAAAATGCAATAACGTGAAAAGTCATCTATAAAGGTGATGAAGTATTTCTCTTCACCAATGGATGGAATATCAAAAGGTCCACATATGTCTGTATGTATTATTTCAAGTAGTCGGGTGCTTCTTATGGCTCCTTTCTTTGTATGTTTGGTATGTTTTCCTTTAATACAGTCAACACATACATCATAATTAGCCCAATTCAGGTTATGGAGTATTTCATCTTTAATGAGCCTTTCAATTCTCGGCCTGGATATGTGCCCTAATCTTTTATGCCACAAGTAAGCAGATTTTTCATCATTAAGTGTACGTTTCGTACCAACATTAGGATGCAGGGTCACAAGGGTTTCAGAAAATTCTTTTCAAGATTCAATTGATATAAACCATCTAATAAAAATCCAGAACCAACATTATTAGAATTTTTAATCAAACCAAAATCATTATACTCAAATTCAATTGCAAAACTGTCTAAAGCAAGTTTGGAAACAGAAATTAAATTCCTAGAAACTTTGGGAACATAAAAGGTTTCTTTCAAATCTAAAATAAATCCAGTGCTTAAAGTCAGGCGAAAGACTCCAATAGCTTCTATTTTAGCCTTCGCTTTATTGCCCATGTAGAGAAAATGCTCATTTGAATTTATTTTGAGGATCGAAGCGAAGTCCTGCATCGAATTAGAAACATGACACATAGAACCAGAATTAATCCACCAAGTGTTAGAAGGAGCGTTAATAAGGTTTGATTCGAAACAAACATAAATAAAGAGCTTACCCTTTTCTCTCGAACCAGGCCATTCGTTTATGACAATCCCTCTGTAAATGGCCCTTCTTTTTATAGAAGTGACACTTGTCGTTCTTTTCCTTCTTCGCAGCAGCAGTTGATGGTTCAGCTTGATGAGACGGCCCAGGACCTTTCTTAATGCCCTTGCTGAACTTCTTCTTAAAACCAGCTCATTTGACTGTAAGATTTTCTACCTGTCCCTTAGTCATATAGCCATTCTGTTGCTTAAGCCTTCCTTCCTCCTGTACCAACATGCTTTGCAAATCATTTACATTCCACTTGTCTTTTATAGTGTTGTAATTTATTTGGAAAAGCCCATACTCAGGAGGTAGGGAGTTTAGGACGAATTGGACGAGAAAAGACTCATACACTGTCATGCCCAAAACTCTAAGTCTAGCAGCCAGATTGGTCATCTCTATAATGTGCTCATTCATGGTCTGAGTACCATCGAACCTCATAGTGATCAAGTCAGCCATTAGTTTCCCAGCAAAGGATTTATCACCAGTGCGAAAGCGTTCCTTAATGTTGTTCAAATACTCTTTCGCTTTCGTAGTTTCAGGTAGGGAGGTATTAATGTTAGCAGCAACGCACATTGGCATAAACATAAGGACCAGCCTATTGGATCGAAACCATGCTTCATGGACAGCAATTTTATCCTCGCTACTGGCATCAGTAATAGCAGAGGGTTCATCACACATAATTTCCATGTCCAGGTCAAGAACCCCTAGGCTGAACTCAATTTGCTCATTCCGTTCAGAAAAATTAGTTCCATCAAATTTAGAATAGGACTGAGCTTGCGAATACAAGTTAAGGGGAACTGCAATTAATAACAATGTTCACAAATTAAATTTTCACACACAACAAAAATTGCAAGGGTCGAATATTAAATTGTTGACTAAAAATTTTGGCATATTTCATTTACAATTTGAATATCATGGAATCTGTGTTAATCATCACATAATGTTCAGATTGTAAAGATATATTATCCTATAATTCATTTATCATGGTCCCATAACTTTGGCATTTGTGTTTGTTGCCTAAACCTTTAATACCATGATTAATGGACTTAATGTCAACTATTCTGTTTTCATAAAATCAGCTCTAATGTTATTCAATTCAGATATTAGCATGTGTTGCGCCTCAATCCAATTTTATAACTGACATTAGAATAAACATTTAATGAATGTAAGTGTATTATTCGTACATGCAGTCGCAGCATGTGTTTGGCCTTTGACTTAACTCAAATGAATAATTGATTACATTTCCCAACTTAAATATAGTTAATCATGCATTAAATATTAACTATAATACGTAATATACAAGTAATTACAAATATACCAATAGCAACTTAAATGCCTCAAAAACAGAATTGCCCAGGCATAGTAAAAACACATAATACATGAATTTTGCCAACAATGGCAAAAATTAGTTTTCACCATAGAATCGAAGTAAAACATGCCAGAAAACCAAAACTTTTTGCGGAACGTTTATATCGATTTTCTGTAAAGAGTTATAAGTCCCGAGATTATTTCCTAAAATGGCAAAAATAGGATTTTGAGGGCCCTAACGGAGTTGGATCGCCGAAAAACACATTACATCACGGCCAAAGGCCATGAAATTCGATCGTTGGCCCGTTTTCAATCAACCTACCAAGTTTCAAGTCAATCGAACACCAAAAATTTCGAAAAATACTATTCACTGTGCCAAAAAAAAAATTCTCTCGAAATCTGTTTTGCGTCAAATCACAGTTTTCACTTAATTAATCTTAAAAACAGATTCGTTTCCTTATCATGATTAATAAAAGTGTTTTCCTTAATGCTTACACAACTTGAAACAATAAAATCATGCTAACGGCATATTAGGGTTCTAACAACACGAAAAGGGGTTGAACAATAATGGGACAGTTATCATAAGATTAAGAATTGTATTCAGCAATTTTGTTCTTAATATCATACATAACAAAAAATTACCGATTCCAGATAAGTGTATGATTACCAGATTGCATAAAATTCCAAATTTCCATTTTTTTTTCAAAAGACAAAATTTCCAGATTCATCAAAGGAAAAAATTCCAGATTTCCAGAAAAGAAAAAAAATCCAGATTTCCAGATGCAAAAATCAGAGACAGAATTGTTATAAAGAAATTTTCATCAAAGGAAAACATGACATTATAAACCGAAGGCTCTGATACCACATGTTAGTCAAGAATGTTTTGACAATCATAATACCGAATATAAACCTTAATGTTACATCGTGTAAAAAAAAACAGTTTTGTCATGAATCCAGGATGTTTAATCTTCATGCAATCACAAAATCGTAAATTCTTTATAACTATGATCAACACTAACCTTTGTCCATTGTAATTGATTGGAATAAGGTGATTAGAATGCTTCTGTCAAAGCTTCCTTTGAATCCTTTCTTGAACAGCCCAGAATTACTCTCTTATGTGCCCAGAATATTTGTGAGAAAATACGAATAATGAAAATTTCGAATTTTCTCTCCCTCCTTAGAAACAGTGTGTTATGAGATGACTCTAGATGGTGTAGAGGTCTCTATTTACAAGAGGAAGAAGGCCGAAATTATAGTGGAGGTGGGACTCTTTCCAAGCCTCCCACTAATGCGACTAACAATCATGTGATTAACAGATAAGATTTACCCAATCTTTTAATATCTTTATTTATCACATTCCTAATTAATTATCTGACATTTATTAAGACCACATAAATGGAAAATTCAAAATTTAATACAATTGAAATTAAATAATTAATTTCGACACTTAACATTAATTTCCAACAGTTTAGAATTTGCTTACCACAGTTTGGTGCGTGTAAGATTCTAAATAATTAGAATGCAGTTGTAAAATTTATAATTAAAGCTACCATTATAAAATTTCAAGGAGAGTAATTTTGGAATAGTTAAAAGTTTTGACTTGTGGGATGGGATAGTACTCCTCTATCCCAATTCAAGAGTGCCCATTAGACTTCCACGTGTATCAAGGATACCGCTAATCAAGGCCAAGATTAAGACATATTATCTATCATGAAAAGGAAAAATGATCTCTTAATTTAGGAAGGAGAGTAAATATAATTCGTAGGGGCTAGGTTGCAGATATATTTTAGTATGAGAAATAAATAAATTAAATTAATCAAAAAATGAAATGATGTGGTCATAAATAAGTTGTGTAAATATGTGTATGTAGGTATGAACGGGGCCTATATGAGGAAACAAAGAAAAGCAAAAGTAGATCAAAAAAGAAGGAACTGGCAGTAAGTGAGTCTGCCTAGGAGGAATATGAACGGGGCCTATAGGAGAAAGGAGGAATGAAGCAATGGTGGTTCACTCATGGCTAAGAACAGAAAAAGAGCGGGGGATACAAGGAGTGCGAGAAAGGGAGAGAGAGAATTGGATAGGGGACAAAAGAGAGAGCAGAGAGGGGATAGAAAGAGGGTCACCTGCAAATGTCTATACATAAACTTATATCTTAGGTGGAATGGTGGAATGAAAGAGCCGCATTTATAACTACATTGGAGAAATACTTTTGAGTTTGATGTCTTTGGATTTTATTAGCATTATGGAAAGTCTATATCTAGAGGGTCTTTTTCACATTTTTCGTACGTCACTTTTATATTTATTATTGTTTTAGAAAATTGCATTGAAGAAGTTTTACAATTATCTTAAAAAAGTGTTATTCGATGCAAATGTTTATACCTCAACTCCTATCTTAGGTGGAATGAAAGAGTCACTGACACTCAAAGTTGCATTGGAGAAGTACTTTTGAGTTTGATGTTTATGGATTCTATGCGTCATTTTGGGATCTATACCTAGACGGTATCTTCTACATTTCTGTCATATCACTTTTATGTTTCTTATTATTATAGAGGATTGCATTGGAGAGGTTTTGTTGGAGCAAACCTAATGGTGTACTATAACTTTTAAATATACATATTAGTGGAAGTTTTAGTGTATTTATAATCATGTAAAAATAGATTATTATAATTCAAACACTCTTCAAATTTGCATACCATCTACAATTCTCCAAAGCTATCCCACACCTACGCGATACAAGAAGTATCGTGTAAGACTTAGATGCATATGCATTTGGGTCTCAAACAACACATGAAGTGTAGCGTGAGATTTGGATGTAATTTTTTTCCTCCTCTTAAATGTTGAGTTGTAATGCAAATATACATTATACCCACTAAACTCAATGTATGACTTGGATTGTATTTTAACTTTTAAAAATCTATTTACCAATGGTCATTGGGGATGCTTTTAAAACTCGTCATTGGGTATAAATCTTACGTGACATTTCACATTCTTCCAATACTCATTAGCATATAGGATTCGTATATGAGTGCAATCACGAATTGGCTTGTCATCTTATTCTTATTTCTAATTGTACCTAAATTTTGAAATTGTCTTTGAATATCCATGGATTTTATTTCACTTTTGTCGTTGTATTTAAATTATTAAAAGACCCCATTTATAACTTCCAAAGTTTTCATTTGGATCTCTACAATGTTTTCATAAATTACAATTATGCCCAGAGTCGTAAATAATTATAGGATGGCCCAAAATAACTTTATAACATTTAAAAAAACCTATATTTAATTTATTAGTCATTAAGGAATTTTTATCCGGGGTGATTCCAAAATAGCTTAATTGACTATATGTAATATGTATTGTCTAGTTCAAATGATTATTATTGGAAAACCAACTAAGCCTAGTTTGATCGTTGGATTAGGCCTTGAAAAGCCAAAATAAAACAGACCGAACCGATGTATATGTTATTGAAAACCTTGGAAAAACTATAATTGCACCCACTAAATCTTTCACATCACCCCTATTTTAAGAAACTTGCCCCTTACCCCATTAGTTTTTTACTAAATGCTTGTACTTCATCCATAATAAGAGAAAAGAGTTGGGGTTAGGAGAAAGATTTTTTGAAGGGTATTTTAGTCTTACACATAAAAGTTATTAATTATATAAAAATCTAAATGGGGTGGAAAGAAAGAATTGGTGGGTCTATCCAAAAGTTCTCAAACCTTATTATATTTCAACATCTCCGGAAGGTTCAATTATGTTTTCTCATGATGTTCTCTTTCTCTCTCACCCTCTCAATCAGCTATGAACGAAAGCTTTTCGTTGTTCATCTATTCTCGGCCATTCATCACTTCTTTTGTTGGAAAAAATTTTGAAGCCTCATTATGCTCTTCTCAAAACCAAAGTCCTAAGAACATCCGTAATGGTGGGGGAAGAAGCCAACAAAATTTGTAAATATGCAAAATGGTAACCCTCCAATGGTGTGAAGGACGAAACAAATTTTGTAGTCGAATTGGTAGGCGTACGACTAAAAAATCTGTAAAGAGTTCCTACGAACTTTATTTGTTCGTAGAAATTCTTACGAACAAATAAAGTTCATAAGAAATAGATTTTATGTTCCTACAAAGTTTAGAAGTTCGTAAAAACTCATAAGGAGTTCTTACGAACTTCTAAAGTCCGTAAGAACATAAAAGTTATTTCCTACTAACTTTTAAAGTTCGTAGCAATTTTTCAAGCCCTCCTCTTTACAAATCACCAGTGTGTAAACTATTCAGACAAAAGGTAAAAACTACTTTTCAGATCTGTAACTTTACCTTTCGTGCATGTCCACCATTGGACATGCCCTAATACGTCAAAATTTTAGGTTTGTTTGTGTCAAAGTTCTTTTTGATTTTGACATACTCTTAAAATTGTCATGATGGTATATTAGAATTGAAATTACTATTTGATTTGAGTTTAGTTTACTCTTAAATTTAGGATAATGTGTTAGCTGGTATATTATGTTTGATTTGAGTTTCCTATGATGTGAATCACTAATTTGTGATATTAAGATTTCTTCTCCTCTTCTAATTTGTGATTTCATTTGGTTTATGACTTAAAGGCGAAATTGCTCGAAATTAATGGCCACAAAAATCAACGGTTTACCTTCCCTTTGATTTAGTCGTCGGTCTTTATTATTTTAAACTGAAAAAGTTGGTTCGGGTGGAAAAAGTACTCCAAAACACCGTGCACAATTCTACTATAAACTCTCGGGAGAACTCTATTTTAACTCTTGTGTGATTTTTGAGCTCACTTTAATAAACTAATCAAACAATATCCCAAGATCCAATGTGGTTTGTCACACAATTTCAAAAGATAATCAAATTTCACAAGAAAACTGGATTATGTTGGAGCCATTAGACATATTCGTGGTTCTTATTGGTCTTGGGTTTTAAGATGCATAACACGCCAAAAGGTTTAGAGTCAATGAGAGAAGGAAATACTATTCATGTTTTTGTGTACGGGTGCAAAGAGAGGATGTGATTTTTCAAAAATCATCAAGACTAATAATTAGATTAGCTTCCAAATGAAAATATGAAAATACCATGTTACTTACAATAATATATTTATTTCCCATTAAATTATAATTAATTCCACTAAATATTTGTAATTACACTTCAATTCAATTATCTTAGAATTACTCGAATAATGAGGTCTTTGTCTCAAAATTTAGATAATGCATAATGTGATTTCACGCGTAAAGTATACAATGTTCGCTTAGTGAAATTGAATTTGCCGTTAATTGATTTTCACCAACATCTTATTTATTTCACGATCTCAAACTTAACTTATTTGGTACCATACCGGATCATAAGTAACCCATTGATCAGGTTTATTGGTATAATCCAATTTATAATTTACTCATGGGGGTATCACAATCCAGGATTATCTCTCAGACGTGAATCCTCTCGAATATGATCTGAGATATGTACACACAATGATTGCCCAACTTGCGGAGATTTATACCCAATAAATTGATTTGCACCCAAAACAATCAAAGAAATAGTAATATGCACACTCCATTTCCCATAGTCCTCGAGACTAAAAATTTATGCACCATTTGTAAACTATGTGAGATTTTGCAAGTCAATTCTAATCAACACCTAGACTTGAAACTCACCCTTGTCTAGTTCAATACATTCCTGATGTACTAGCGTAATCTTTTTTCAACAATAAAACAAGTTCTTTAACCATCACACAAGTTCGCATGGTCAAGATAAACTACTAAGATCGTACTCCCGGGTTTATTAATAGGATGTCAACTCCTTATTTTAGTTGTTAACTTTTCAATTGAACCAGAACTGAAATTTTGATCTTCAATGATCATGTCGAACTCGACTCACCAGAATTACCAATTGACCAGCATTTATACAATATATTTAAAATAAATATAAGGCATTCTCACAAACATAATTCTTGTTTCAAAATTAACTTGACACACATTTATTAATAAATAAACATCGTTACATGGCTTTAGTAATAAAACCCCAACAAAACTATCGACCCTACAACTAAATCCACTCTCGCCTCCTCGTCGATAGTCATTGCCACTGGTCAGACCAACTTGATAGGCTCATTAGTGTTTGCTACACTATCGCCTCCTCACAGATAAGTCGTTGCCACGATTCAGACTAACTTAACAATTTCTTACACTATCGCGAGTATTGAGAAGTTGAACCCACCTCTTAGGGTTCCCATTGTGAGACTCCTCTCCAGTTACAAACCTCCCTCTCACGGTTGTGAGCCTAATGATGCAGTAATTGACTCGTTGAAGCTTCTTATAGCGACTTATGACAACATTGAGCCTTACACAAACTTCACAAATAATAATATCTCCAAAAATGGATCTTGCGTCCCTCTGTTCAACCATTTGATGTTTCAAAGATCACTAACCAGACTCATACACTTCACTTCTATTGAACGAATATAAGGGAAAAGAAAGGAAAGTAAAAGAGTGAGAAAAGTAGTTATCATATGATTGGATCGACATATTCAAAAGAAAGGAAGGGAAAGAGTGGGATTACTAATCCTTATAAACCTTTTTTTTTTGTTTTCTTCCAAAATTAGAAGAAATAGGATGGAAGGAAAACATGTTGATAAAACTTTCAATATTTCAAAAATAACCTTGCTCATATCATATCAGAGGACAAAAAAAATAAATTTATGTAAAATGATATGCAAGTAAAATAAAATCAATTTTCTCTTTAATTATTTTGACATTCTCCAAGCAAATATAATTTCATTTTTCTTTCCTTTATGTTAATAGCAATCCAAACAATAATGAGTGATGGCACTATCTATTCCATTCCTTTCTCCACAAAAAAATCATTTCATTTCATTTCCTTGTGTGAATCCAAATAGAGGAGAATGCTATCTTTAGGGATTGTTTGAGAAGATAGAAGGAATGAAGGTATTAACTTATGTATCCCATTTTACCCAACCCATACCCATTACCCTCCTAAATTAACTGGCCTTTCTTACCCTATGGACTTGACCAATGTACCCCCACCCAACTATTTCTACTTACTACCTTCAGATCCTCTAAAGTTGCTAATCCTTAAAAGTATAACTCCGCCCCATAACTGTAAGAAATAATGCAATTGAACCTCATAATCTATTCCCATTGATGGGTTACTCACCCACATATCCCCCTCCCCCAACCAAAAAAAAGGGTCATTTGCATTTTGGAGCTGACAATTATGGGTAAATTTTAATTGGGAGATTGAAGTTTTTCATATTGTGACCTAGGGGTCCATTTTTACCTTATTATATGTAAATGTTTTTTGGCTATGCTTTTTTCTATCAATAGCATCGCAAAAAGTGCAATTATGCAAAATTTTGGAACTCAGACTAAAAATACAAATAATTGGTATACCCATAAATGAAAATGACCCCAAAAAGGTTCCAAGCTTAGATTTATGTGTGTTCTTCTCGGTCAGCAACTTCTTGTCGTGGTAATAAGGAACTTAGTCATAGTCCTCATATAAAAGCTAGGGCACATCCCATGTTCCCTAAGCCTTTGGTATGCGATAATTTTTCTTAAAAGGTTATGGTATGTATGTTAATCCACTTTATATAGAGGTATCCTCTAAGATGATGTTGCTAAGCCATTGGGACTCGAAAGTAGAATGATGTTTAGAGACCATCTTCCATGGAGTGAGGTAGGAACCTACACCTTTGTGTCACTTGAGCATCATTTGTTTCTTTAACATGAAAAAGGACATGATGAATGTTTTCCCCTTTCGATTAAGAGAAGAAACAAATTTGGACACTTGTAGAGAAGATCATTAAAGACATGTTTTGAGGCTACTTGAGAAGAGCCTCCATGTACATATTCAAGTAAATGTGTCTATCTTGGATGTGAAAATGGGCACATGGATGACGATAACTTTGTGACCTAATTGATAAAATTGTGAAAGTGTTTGAATATAAGTGTATTTTAGATGTAAAATATGTGAGGTTAATGGGCACGAAGTTGCGTGATTTTGTCAAGGTATTGTGGATTGAGTTGGTAAAGCATTTCTGGTGTTAAGTCAAAGGTCCTGTATCAATTGGTGGAAAAAGGTCATCGGGAAAGTGTCTCATATTGTCCATAACTTTAGCTTTCCTGTAGCTGTCGAAAGACACATCTATGACTTAATACCGAATTTGCCATAGAAATCAAGGCATGACGAATTGATTTTACTCGGGACCGATTAGAAAAAGAGAAAAAACTTATTCAATCTTAATTAAAGATAAAGAAAGAACATTAAAAGTTATTTCTAGTATATGAGAGAGACCTCTCTGCCAAAGATTAAGGCCGTTATTGGGCATTCTAAGTAGTTCTAACTTTTTTGTACTGGGGTAAGTCGCGTGAGAGTGATGAGCAGTGTATCGGGAGGTTCATTCACAGCCTACAACTTTGTATCCATTAAAAGTTGGGCTTGAGGGAGATCTACTCTTTACACCACTAGGCTTTGTATTAAGTGTTTTAGTTGCAACCCTTTCGGTTACCAATCGACAGAGTACCCAGATAAGTACACACATTGTTCTCATTAGTCCCGCTCTGAAAGAGGCTCAGCGTGATACTTGGTAACGCGAGTTGTGCATGTTTACCTTGAGATGGAAGGTATTACCCTTTGAGATCGTGATCCAGCACTTTTAAATCTTCTGAGGGGAGAATGATGTAAGAAAAGGATATATGCTTTATTTATCTTTAGGTCCTTGTTGGTAATTGTAACTCATAGTATTATTTTTAGACCTTTTCGGTCATTTACCCTTTAGGGGTTTATAGAATCAATGTGCTTCATAACCCTTAGGGAAGGAAATAGTTTAGCATGCCAATATTGACACACAAAAACATCTAGCTCGAGAAGTAGTCCCCATTCTTGTATTGAAAATATTCTCCCTTGAACCCGATGCTTAAAAAGCGGGGGACAATTTCAACATAAACAATTGTGACAACATAAAATTTATGTCCCTTGATTTTTTTCTTCTTCCTACTTTTTTCATGAGCCACGTGGATAAACTCACCTAGGTCTCTTCTGAGAGTCCGTATTTTTCCATTTACCTGGTTCTCTTTTGAAAACAATGAATTATGCCTATGTAAATGAAGCTTGTGACTCGCAAAAGAGACCTAGTTGATTTTTATCCACGTGGCTCACAGTTTTGGGGTTATAACAAAATTATGTGTCATAAATCTATTGATTTGACCAATGCCATCATAATTGGGGATGTAAATGAGTCAAGGTGAACTGAATAGTAGGATACTCAAGCTTGATTTGAAAAGATTAACGAGCTTAACAATGTGCTTAAGCTTGCCCATGTATTTCACTAGTCGAGATCGAACAAGCTTTTATCCAAATGAATACAAGTCGAACTTGATTAGTCTGATATTTTTTATATTGTTCGATTATTTGTGATTGAGCTGAGCTCAATAAGATAATGAGATTGAAAATATATCCAAGCTTGGTTCATTTATTCTACGAGCTGAATTTGAACGAGTTTTTATCTGGACGAGTTCGAGTAGATTGATTCGTTTTATAACCCTACTCATAATAGAATTTGTGTTCAAGAAAAAATAAAAAGGGTATCACCAAGTCCTTGTAATATGCCGAGACTTGAAAGACCTACTCAAAAGGCTTCAAGATTACGTACACGCCTCCCAAATTTTTAGTAATTATATCAAATATCCTTCAGAACAAAAATTTATTTTATTTGCAACAAATTCTAGACGCATTGGAAAAAAATACATCTTTAGTGGTGAAAACAAAAAATTCTTATAAATAAAATTGAAAACTGAGCAATGGAACAAAAGGGATCTACAACAAAGGGGAAAGGGGATAAAAAATAATGAAATAAAATAGTTGGGTATTGGAAGTTTCAGTGTGACTAGTAAATTAAGGAATACATATGATACACCCGATGTAATGTCGTAGCATGCCAATGTGGTGCACCTATACTATTGAAGTAAAATATTAGTGGGTAGTTATTGGTTCAAAGCACATGATAATGGGTAAATGACATTCAAACAAGCTGGACACACCATTCATCTCAACAATAAAAAAGGCAAAACACTAAACCCACAAAAAACTTACAATAACAGATTAGCTCACCGTCTAATAAAGTTTAGAAAGCTCGTATCACCATCAACCCACAAAAAACTTGCAATATAAAATTATCAAAAATTAAACTTATTGCATAAAATAAACATGTGAACCCATCGCGAAAGGAATTTACACTCCAAAACATATCCAAGCATGGAAATCAATTCAATTCACATTTGAAAATCAAACTCATTCAATTCAAACTTCAAAATTAAACCCATTTTATTCATTGCATTCAAACCCATTTGATTCAACCAAAATAAGTTGTAATTGAGCCCACACCCATAAATTGAAATCAAACTCATAGATCTACATTTTTCAGATTGTATAAACATGCAAATAATAAGATGAATTGTGTTTTGTTTCCTTATTATTTCAATTCAAGTGAATATTGTACCTTGGGGGTGAATATGGTGGTTTAGGGTTTATTGTAAAGTTTGGGTTTGATTTGGGGAAGAAGAAGAATTGGGGGTATATTTGTCCAAAATGAACATGAGGGGGAATTTCTCATTACAGCACTTGATTTTTAATTGAGGTGCAACGATGTTAAAAATTTAGAGGTTATATTAAAGATATTAGCGAATAAAAAATTGATGCCATGCCAAAAAGGTCATATAATTTCTCACGAATTAGCGACAAAGACCAAGTCTTACAAAACACAGAAGTTTTAATAGATACATAATGAAAAGTAATAGTTTTAGTATAATAGAACGAATAAGGTTCATTCGATGAAAAATTCCTCGATAAATTTTCAATTAACATTTAGTCCAGATGATGTGGAACAGTAACAACACCGTTAATATGAACAATTACCGATGGTACTGTTCATAGGAACAGTAATAATAACAATAACAATTTGTCCTAGATTCAGTCTTAGATTGAATAAACATAAATCAAGTGCCTCTTGCACTATGATATAAGTGGTAATCCTAAATATTCACTATGATGCGGGGTGCAGAGAAAGGATGTGATTTATCAAAAATCGTCCAGACTAATAATTAGACTGGCTTCCAAATGGAAATATGAAAATACCATAATACTTACTAGAATATATTTTATTTTCCATTAAATTATAATTAATTTCACTAAATATTTATAACTACACTTCAATTCAATCATCTTAGAATTACTCGGATAATGAGGTCTTTGTTTGAAAATTTAGATAATGCATAATGTGATTTCATGCGTAAAGTATACAATACCCGCTTGGTGAAATTGAATTTGCCGTTAATTGATTTTCACCAACATCTTATTTATTTATCGATCTCAAACTTTACTTATTTGGTAACATACCGGATCATAAATAACCCATTGATCAGGTCTACTGGTAGAATCAAATTTATAATTTACTCATGGGGGTATCACAATCCAGGATATCTCTCATACGTGAATTCCTCCGGAATATGATCTGAGACATGTACACACAATGACTGCCCAACTTGCGGAGATTTATACCCAATAAATTGGTTTGCACCCAAAAAAATCAAAGCAATAATTATATGCATGCTCAAATCCCCATAGTCCTCGAGATTAAAAATTCATGCACCATTTGTAAACTATGTGAGATTTTGCAATTCAATTCTAATCAAGACCTCGACTTGAAACTCACCCTTGTCTCGTTCAATACATTCCTGATGTACTGGTATAATCATTTTTCAACTATCAAACAAATTCTCTAACCATCAGACAAGTTCCTATGCTCAAAATAAACAACTAAGATCGTACTCCCGGATTCATTAATAGGATGTCAACTCTTTATCTTAGTTATCAACTTTTCAATAGAACCAGAACCGAAATTTCGATCTCCAGTGATCATGTCAAACTCAACTCCCAGAATTCCTATTAAGTTCAAATGACCAGTATTTATACGATATATTTAAAATAAATATAAGGCATTCTCACAAACATAATTCTTGTTTCAAAATGAACTTGACGCACATTTATTAATAAATAAACATCGCTACATGGTTTTAGTAATAAAACCCCAACAAAACTATCGACCCTCCAACTAAATCCACTCTCGCCTCCTCGTCGATTGACATTGTCACTCGTCAGACCAACTTGATAGGCCCATTAGTGCTTGCTACCACTATCGCCTCCTCACAGATAAGTTGTTGCCATGATTCAGACTAACTCAACAACTTCTTACCACCATTGCGAGTATTGAGAATTTGAACCCACCTCTTAGGTTCCTATTGTGAGACTCCTCTCTAGTTACGTTCCTCCCTCTCACGATTGTGAGCCTAATGATTCAGTAGTTGACTCATTTCTTATAGCGACTTTTGACAACATTGAGCCTTACACAAACTTCACAAGCAATAGTATCTCCAAAAATGGATCTTGTGTCCCTCTCTTCAACCATTTGATATTTCTGCGATCACTAACCAGACTCATACACTTCATTTGTATTGAACGAATATAAGGGAAAAGGAAGGAAAGGAAAAGAGTTGGAAAACTAGTTGTCATATGCTTGGATCGACATACTCAGAAGAAATGAAGGGAACGAGTGGGATTACTAATCCTTGTACAAAAATTGTTTTCTTCCAAAATTAGAACAAATAGGATGGAAGGAAAACATGTTATAAAACTTTCAATATTTCAAAAATAACCTTCATCATTCCAAAAATAACCTTGCTCATATCATATCAAAGGATAAGAAAACACATTTATGTAACATGATATGCAAGTAAAATAAAATCAATTACTTATCTTTAATTATTTTACACTCTCCAAGCAAAAATAACTTCATTTTTCTTTCCTTTATGTTAATAGCGATCCAAACAATAATGAGTGTTGGCATTATCTTTTCCATTCCTTTCTTCATAAAAAAATCATTTCATTTCATTTCCTTGTGTGAATCCAAGTAGAAGAGAATTCTCTCCTTAGGGATTGTTTGAGAATATAGAAGGAAGGAAGGTATTAACTAATGTATCCCATTTTACCCAACCCATACCCATTACCCTCCCAAATTAACTTACCCTTCTTACCCTATGGATTTGACCAATGTACCCCCAACCAACTATTTCCCCTTACTACTTTCAGATCCTCTAAAGTTGTTAATCCTTAAAAATATAACTATGTCCCATAACTTTAAGAAATAATGCAATTAAACCCTACAAGCTATTCCCATTGATGGGTTACCCACCCACACACACCTTGCCCCACCCAAAAAAAGGGTCTTTTGCATTTTGGAGCCGACAATTATGGGTTAATTTTAAGTGGGAGTCAGAAGTTTTTTATATTATGACCTTGGGGTCCATTTTTACCTTATTATATGTTTAAAAAAATTTGGCTATGATTTTTTCTATCAATAACATCGCAAAAAGTGCAAAATGCAAAATTTTGGAACTCAGACTAAAAATATGAATAATTGGTGTACCCTAAAATGAAAATACCAAAAAGGTTCCAAGCTTAGATTTATGTGTGTTCATCTGGGTCAGCAACTTCTTGTCGTGGTAATAAGGAACTTAGTCATAGTCCTCATATAAAAGCTAGGGCACATCCCATATTCCCTAAGCCTTTGGTCTACGTTAGCTTTTCTTAAAAGGTTATGGTATGTATGCTAACCCATTTTCTACGAAAGTTCCCTCGAAGATGATGTTGCTAAGCCATTGGGACTTAAGTAGAGTGATGTTCTGAGACCATCTTACATGGTGTGAGGTAGGAACCCACACCTTCGTGTCACTTAAGAATCATTTGTTTCCTTAACATGAAAAAGGATATGATGAATGATAGCCTCTTTTAATTAAGAGAAGAAACAAATTTGGACACTTGTAGAGAAGATCATTAAAGACATGTTTTGAGGTTACTTGAGAAGAGCCTCCATGTACATATTCAAGTAAATGTGCCTATCTTGGATGTGAAAATGGGCACATGGATGATGATAACTTTGTGACACAATTGTGAAAATGATGGAATATAAGTGTATTTTAGATGAAAAATATGTGAGGTTAATGGGCACGAAGTTACGTGATTTTGTCAAGGTATTGTGAATTGAGTTGGTAAAGTATTTCTGGTGTTAAGCCAAAGGTCCTGTATCAATTGGTGGAAAAGGGTCATTGGGAAAGTATCTCATATTGTCCATGGTTTTGGCTTTCCTATAGCTGTCGAAAGATGCATCTATGATTTAATATCGAATTTGCCATAGAAATCAAGGTATTGTGAATTGAGTTTACTCGGGACCGATTAGAAAAGGTGAATAAACTTATTCAATCTTAATTTAAGATGAAGAAAGAACATTAAAAGTTATTTCTCGTATATGAGAGAGACCTCTCTACCAAAGATCAAGGCCTTTAATGGGCATTCAAAGTAGTTTTAACTTTTGTGTACTGGGGTAGGTCGCGTGAGAGTGATGAGCAGTGTATCGGGAGGTTCATTCACAACCTACAACTTCGTATCCATTAGGAGTTGGGCTTGAGGGATATCTACTCTTTGCACTACTAGGCTTTTTGTTAAGTGTTTTAGTTGCAACCCTTTCGGTTACCAAGCGACAAAGTACCCAGAGAAGTACACACATTGTTCTCATTAGTCCCGCTCTGAAAGAGGCTCAGCGTGATACTTGGTAACGCGGGTTATGCATGTTTAACTTCAGATGGAAGGTATTACCCTTTGAGATCGTGATTCAACACTTTTAAATCTTCCGAGGGGAGAATGGTGTAATAAAATGATATATTCTTTATTTATCTTTAGGTCCTTGTTGGTAATTATAACTCGTAGTATTATTTTTAGACCTTTTCATCCATTTACCCTTTAGGGGTTTATGCAATTCATGTAGTTCATAACCCTTAAGGTAGGAAATAGTTTTGCGTGCCAATATTGACGCACAAAATCGTCTAGCTCATGAAGTAGTCCCCATTTTTTGTATTAAAATATTCTCCCTTGTACTCGATGCGAAAAAAGGGGGGACAGTTTCAACATAAACAATTGTGACAACATAAAATTTATGTCCCTTGAATTTTTTTCTGCTTCCTATTTTTTTTATGAGCCATGTGGATAAACTCACCTAGGTATCTTCAGAGAGTTTGTATTTGTCCATTTACCTAGTTCTCTTTTGAAAACAATAAATTATGCCTACATGATTGAAGCTTGTGACTCGCAAAAGAGACCTAGTTGATTTTTATCCACGTGGCTCACAGATTAGGGGTTATAACAAAATCACGTATCATAAATCTATTGATCTGACCAATGCCATCATAATTGGGGGTGTAAATGAGTCAAGCTGAACTGAATAGTAGGAATCTCAAGCTCGATTTGAAAATATTAACGAGCTTAACAATGTGTTCAAGCTTGCTCATTTATTTCATTAGTTGAGATCGAACAAGCTTTTATCCAAATGAATACGACTCAAACTTGATTAGTCTGATATTTTTATATTATTCGATTATTTGTGATTGAGTTGAGCTCAATAAGATAATGAACTTGAAAATATATCCAAGTTTGGTTCATTTATTCTATGAGCTGGATTTGAACGAGTTTTTATTTAGCCGAATTCGAGTAGATTGATTCGTTTTACAATCCTATTCATAATAGAATCTTCGTCCTAGAAAAAATAAAAAGGGTATCACCAAGTCCTTGTAATATGCCAAGACTTGAAAGAGCTACTCAAAAGGCTTCAAGGTATAAATAAAAATTGGAGTCTTTTTTGTTGCTAGTTTCGCATCCCGCTTGTGCTTTAATTCTTTTGTAATTGTGTTGTGTAACTTTGGTAGTTAATTTCTGTGGTTATGACTAATTGGCATT